>CM046665.1:108226284-110626284 GCA_025594165.1 Tamias sibiricus | reverse complement strand
CTTAATCTTCCTGATAGTTTTCACTAACTTCCAATCTCACTATCCAAGTATTTTGACACTGCACAGGAATTAATATGTATCATTACCCCAATCTATTTCTCATGCCACCAGTGTGAAAGATTAGGTATACCATCTGATGCTGTGCCCTCTGGGGTAATTTTTCTGCAGAAGCACTATTTTCCAGGGCTATCTTTGAGAGGGAATGTAGAATAGCAACAATCTTTGTTCAGTTTTAATAAACATATTGAACCATTTTGTCCATGGACCAGGTCTTGGTTTATGAGCTGGTGTTAGGAATCTTCCATAATACCAAGAAAGTGGCATTGGTACAAAGGAGGTGGATAGTACAGGGACCTGGGATGCCTGTTTGGGTTACTCATGCCTTCTGGGCATGCTCAAGGTCAATCCTGGATGTTATGATGAAAAGTTGCTTACCTGTGAAAACTATGGTTTGGTATGTAAATATGATGATATGATTTGTTATGTTGGTACAGCCAGCTCCTTGAAGGAATCTCTGCTTGCATTTCAATTCATTTCCTATGGTTAATTGTTCAATCTTACCAAGGGCCTAGTAACATACCAGAATTGTTTTTTTTGTTTTGTTTTGTTTTGTCTTTTTTTCAAATGGGGCATATGGTTTTCTGTTGTAAATACTATAGCTAATCTCCAGGGCTTTAGGATCTGTGCTGAATCTCCATATTTGGGACTTTCCAGAGAATCCAAACACCATCTTTACTATGGATATCTTCAGCACCAAAGGTTCTGTTATTCATATGGCCTAAATGGCAAGGTCACTGGCATTGCAAACTAAACCTGTTGTAAAGACCTTTTTTGTTCTGATAGCCATTGGAATGATACAATAAAAGAGTTGGAATAACTTTCCCAAGGCAAAACCTGAAAACGGCTACTAACCTCAGTGGCAGTAGGAAGGGGTATAGGGATTATAACTAGATTTTCTTTTACCTTAGAAGGGATCCCTGCATTTTACCTTAGAAGGGTCCCAAACAAATTGATGTTCTGTGAAATTTCCTGATTGTAAAAAGTTTTTTCTGAATTGTATTGTTCGAGGTCAGAACTGTATGTGTATTTCTGTCTATTCAATGGAATAAAGACTGATCTTTCTTATTGATGGCTGTTGAGTAAAACACTAGGATATTCCTGAAACACTTATTTTAGGAAAAAAATGTCACAAGTGATATAGTAATGCAATTGGGACTACAACTTAGTTCTAGTCATCTGCCGCAATTCAGGGACTATAACTATTCAGAGACCAGACTCGTAAAATAAATGACAGTATAATCAAGATTACGATTACTGCCTCAGCATACTGTAAGACTTTGAGTAAATCACATATTTCTACCATTGCACCTGGACTGTGGCAATGTTTCTGATTTATTATCTTAGGGCGCTTTTTTGGGAAACTTGCTTTAGACCTTTTTGTACCACGATGGTTAGGAACTCAATGTAAGGGTTCTGTCAACTGCTAAATATATTTATTCTTTGGCTGGATCAGCGTGGGTATGTACACATTGAGAGTAAGACTTGGGTCAGTACTCCATGCATTTTCTGGCTTCTATAGGATCCACTGTTACAGGGGTACCATGATAATATTTTTGAATCTCCTGGTGTCAATATTAGCTTGCACCCTTCTACTGAAAGTAAAGAAAATTCCTTGTTTCTCAGTGTATAGTTATTTGGGTAAATGTCCATAGGTCCTTTGGCAAAAGACCAGGAGAATCAACATTGTATATCCTTGCTGTGGAATTGCAGGATCCTTCTTCAGGTAGATGTGGCTTTCCTTTAAACAATAGATTTTGTGTCCAAGAACTGGCTCAAGCCTGCAAACTAAGGACTGAACAGTGATTTGTCTATTAGTATGTTGACATCAGTCAACTGTTCATCTGTTTTTCATTAAAATTTTTTGATTATCTATATCAGGCAATGCCCTTGTTGTTTGCTCATCAATCTTGTCCTAAAAACACCATGTTTGGGCTGGGGTTGTGGCTCAGCGGCAGAGCGCTCACCTTGCACATGCGCAGCCCGTGTTCGATCCTCAGCACCACGTAAATATAAATGCATTGCATTGTGTACAACTAAAGTAAATAAATTAATATTTAAAAAAAAACCACCATGTTTTATTAGGTATCACAATAAATACTTGCAGAATTGATACCTGTTGTGATAGCTCTGTCCACCTTGCCTCTGGTCATTAAAAGCTGTCACCTGACCTCTGCTCTTTCAAATCCAATCTCCTGATACAAGAAAGCCAGTTCCATAGCAGTATTTCCTACCATCAATCCTAGCCCAATAAGAAGGTCACACACAAGCTTCTTGATGATGTTAGGGGTCTTTTCAGTAGGGTATCTCTTACACTCAGTGAAGGAAGTATCTTCTGGAACTTTGCCAGACATGGTCATGTGGTAGACTGTTAGTTCTGCAACTGTTTTGTCCACTTTTTTCAGCCTGCTGATTTCTCACTCAAAACTTTGTCAAAGCACTTCCACCTCAATTAATATGAGACATAGTTATTTCCCAGTTTATAGGAACAAATTAAGCCAAAGTTTTAAACATTGGCTGCAGATGCCCCTGCTAGGGTATTGAGTTACACAAGCAAGACTCCATTGCAACAAATCTTCTTTATGCAGCCTTATCTTCTACCATTTCAGTTTAGAACCTTTAGTGTCTACTTCCAGGCATGCTCTTTCAGTTCTTCTAGCACCTGTTAGCCAGGTTCTGCGTCTCCTTCAGTAAATAATTCCTTTCCTCCTATTTTAGTTAGCTTTTATGTCACTGTGACCAAAATACTCAACAAGAACAATTTAGAGGAGGAAAAGTCTATTTGGGGCTCACAGTTTCAGAGGTCTCAGTTCCTAGATGGCTGACTCCATTGCTCTGGGGCCAACATGAAGCAGAATGTCACTGGGGAAGGGCCCAGTGGAGGATAGCTGCTCAATTCACGGTGGGGTCAGGAAGCAGAGAAAGGTGGGGAAGGAGCCACAGGAAAGAACACACCTTCTAGGGAATGCCCTAATGACCCCTCCAGTCATGCCACATACCTGCCTATAGTTACCACCTAGTCAGTCCATTCAAACTAGGATGAACTGGTTAGGTTATAGCTCTCATAATCTAATTATTTCACCTCTGAATATTCCTGCATTAACGGAAAATTTTGGGGGACACCTCAGATTCCTTAGCAGAGGTAATATTTTTCCAACCAGATCATGCTTGAATAGTAGGCAGGAAGAGAGGTCTGGGCCTATCTTGAGGAACAAGTATAATCATGCAAAATATCAGTTGTAGTTGATGTTTCTGCAGTCTGTAGGCAAAAGGAAGATGCTATTCTCAAGTAAAAGAATTTGGGTGCACTTGTTTTGGCCTAGGGGCTTAGAGGCATTGGAAGTTCAATGATTTTTTTGTGTATCTCAAGTTTCAGGTTCTATTGTTTCTTTATCAGGATCCTGCCATCAGCATACGAAGTTTGCCAAGGGATACACCAGCCTTCTTTGCAACTTTGCTACTTTAATCTCAAGTTGTGTTCCTGGTCTTTAGTGGCTAAAGATGATGGTGATCTCTTTAATGCCACCATGGAGCACTTGCAGCTTCCACGTCATGCTCTGAGTCGGCAGCTGGCGCTCTAACCTTGTAATGTTCTTTCTTCATTTCATTATGGAATTTCATAATAGTCATTAATCCCACAGATTTTATAACTGCCATCACCACAATATATCTCAAACGCGCTATATATATATATATATATATATATATATGCAATCCAGTATATCTTCATCAGCTTGTATCCCATTTGAGTTCATCCCACATGCAAGTTTCAGCTGTGACCCCGGGTTTTGTCACTTTTCCTATCACCAGTAATGGGCTTTCTATTGCCATCAGTGAGGCGTCCAGCTCCAGCATCCCATCCTGAGATCAGTCTCCAGGATCTTTTCTGGTACCAATTGCCTTAGGTTGGGTTTTCCAAGCACAAACTCTCAGAAAAATTTCTGTGAAAGTGATTTGTAAGGAAGTGTTTTCAAGAAGACTTGGTAGGGGAGTGGGAAAGTGAGGCAGGAAGCGGAAGAGGACAAGCAAGGGTGAGGTACCAGGCAAAGTCTCATGAAGAGGAACTTTGACTCAGTTCTGTAGAGAAGATGAAAGAACAAACTAGTCCCACCTCAGAGCTGTCATGACTGGGGACAGGGACCTTCATCTCTGCCTCTGAAACTCTGAGATACTGGTGACAGCAGTTGCCACTACTGGAAAATAAATTTGCAGGCAGTTCCACTTCTTTGCATGCAAAGGCAAAGTGTTTTGGCTTCCTGGGATCAGTCCTCTGGTGAAGAGATGTGGTCACTGGCTGTTGAATGTGAAAAGACACTGGTGGATGTAGCTAATAATTGTGAAAAAATAAGAATATATAACAGGGTATGGGAGGAGCACTGAGGGTTTCTTTAGAGGGGTGGTAATGGCAGACAATAAACAAATAAATCATAATCATTGGGAGGAATATCTTTTGATAATATTAGATAGCATAGATAGTACCATAACCCTACTGCCTTCTAGTGATTCATCTCCAAGAGTAGATTTTCGGTTGTCTCAAAATTACCAGATGTTCTGTCTCAATGTTTAAGTCTCATGGCTACTAAATAACTTTTCTTTTCCTCCTATGCTTTTCTGTCCTCCTCCTCTTTTTTTCCTCTATCATAGCCATTGAAGAAATGTACAAAATGACTAATCACTGCCTGTATTATGGATACTTTGATGTTTTGTCTCCTAATTTTTTCTGCATATACATTTTAAACAATTTTATTCTTTTAAGTAGTTTTCAAACTGTTGTCTTTTTGTTTGAAAGGAATTTTACTAACATGAATCATGTCTCTTTTATACTGGGCAAAGTTCTATGCAGGAGCCCAGATTGGGGAGATGGCTGAGATTGCGATTGGCTGCGGGCCATAGAGATATTCGGACATTGCCGCCTTCCGTGGTCTCACAGGACTTGGCCCGGGATCTTGCGAGACTTAAGCCAAGATAGGATCGGGCCGGCGCCATTTTGTTTGTGGGTTTTTTGGTGGTGTGTGGTGCGTGTTAGAGAGAAGTTATCAGAATAAAAAGCCTGTTTGTTTCCAGTTTGCCTCTGAACTTCTTCCCGCGACTTCGTTGCTCCAAGCGGCAATTGCTTCAGACAGCAACAGTTCTATCCACTGAGGTTGCAACAATGAACAAAAAGATGAGTAGTGCAGAGGAAGATAGATCTGCAGGGTAGGAGGATAGGGAGTGCTCTGTGTCCTGTGTGTGCTGTTTTTGAAGGGTACTCACAGCAGGTTGCTTGACCAGGAGATAGTGAGAAGACATCTGAGGGGAATTTTCTGGGCAGAGGCAGTAGCAAACACCTTGAGATAGAAGTATCTTTGATGAGTTCAAGGAGCAGCTAGGAAATCAGTGTCAGAATTGGGATTTTTGGCTCAAATGTGGGAGGCTGGGAGAAAAGTTGAAATTATAGCAGTTGTGACCAAAGTGGAGTGTGAGCAGCTGAAAAACCAGGGTCTCGGGGACCATTTTAAGAACTTTGCTTTTTATTCTGAGATAAGAGGTCATGGGAAAATTTCAAGGAGACACATGTCATGATTGGACTCACAGTTTAGAAGACTCGCTCTTATTGCTTTGTGAAAAAGAAACTCTAGGGTATAGAGACAGAAATACAGACCAGTCAAGGGGCTGCAGCAATAATCACAGGAAGACAAGGATGATAGCAATGGAATAATGAAAAGAGGCCAGATGCTGGAGAAAAAGAATATACATTTGCCATAAATGCTAACAGGATTTACTGATAAGTTGAATGGATTAGATGTGGAGTTTAAAATTTGACTAGTAGAAATATTTCATATTTTAAAATTAATTTTTAAATTCTAAGTTGTTAGAAATGACAGCAGAATGTATTACATTTCGTATTATACTTATAGAGCACATTTTTACATATCTCTGTTTTTTTATTCACCTTTAATTCATTTTCTTCTATGTTGTATTATAGTTTCTAACTTTAGAGAAGAAAAATTTCTTTACAGGTAATCCAATTACAAAAAGGAATTCTTAAACTACTGACATTTCCATGGGTTACTGACAACTCACAGTAACAGATTAATCATACACACATAATTTTAGTCATAACAAGGGCTACTCAAAAAGTAAGACTTATCCCTGGCTTTGATGAGCTATTAGATCTTTGGCAAAAATGAATGTATGTGCGCGCGCGCACACACACGTGTTCTCTAAGTGATTTCCCCAAACTCTAGGCACAGCAAAAATTCAGAAATGATGAAAAGTCATACTGGGCTTCAGTCACTGAAAGACTTACCAAGGAAGTGATTTAGAGTGAACTTTCAAGGAAACACACCAGATGTGGCATGGAGATGGGTCAGAACAAGAAGTTAGAAGAATAAACAGAGTGTGTAATGGGACAGAGATTGGCGTCATATGAATGAACAAACAATAACAAAATAAGTATGAATGCCTTTTTTTGAGATTAACATTTGTGTCAAAAGCACTAGTTTTACAAATCCCTACCCCCACTTGACTTTCTCAATTAACTCGTTGATTCTTAGTTTGTTTTGGTTTGCAAATACTTTGAAAACTTAAAAGTGGTGGAGAATGCACACAAAATTTACATGCAGTTTAAGGATTTCATAGATATTCTGAAGCTAGGGATTCATAGAGCTCAGGTTGCAAACTATTCAGTGTTTTTTAAGCATTAGGTTTTGCTATCAAGCAATGATTATGGCTTAATAGCTCTTCTTTCCTAAAACATTTCAATCAACTTTGCCAGAAACCTTACCAAAATTAGAACATCACAAATCCTATTGAAAGTCATCAAAGGGATTGGTCCTATAACTTGATATTGATAGGTCTATATCTTTGATGCAGTAAGGAAAGGAAAAGATTCTTTGGTGATTTTAAGCACTTGCCTGAATTCCCTATGTAGACTGGGTAGGCATGTAGGAGAAGCTGAATGCATCATTATCCATGCATAGATACAGATGCTCAATGAAATATGTTTACCTTAGAGTGGAGATGAGCAGGGACTTTTGAGGCAAGCTGGGGAAAGATCCATCAACTAACAATTTTAAGGAATAAGCTAAGAAATGAAATTCAGCTTTTCTGCACCATAGAATCCTGCAAGTAATCACTAGAAGCACCAGGCTATAGACTGTGAGGGAGGCAAGTCATGGCTGTTTTTTCTCTAGTAAATTATATATTACCTATGAGCTATTTACTTATTTACCTATCCCAGGCTGATTAGAATGCACACTTTGTAGAGCTCTCTGGGCATAGGTACAAAGTAATAATGGCTTGGTAAGCTGTGTGCTCTGGAAACCCTGCAAGCAAGCAGATTCAGGTGAAATTGACACAGCTGACTGGTAACTGTCAGTGAAGTGTGGGCTGACCTCCAAGGGTGTAAGTGTCACTGTAACAAAGCACTTTGTGAGAACAGTGAGATGAGCAGCAATTATCTCTTTCGGAATAGCAATCTCGGGGACAGTCATTTTCTCTCTCTGATTTCTGGGTTGAAAATGGTACAACACACTTTATGGAGACGCCTTGAGTTTTGTGTAGTGCATTATAATTTTACATGGTACCCTGTGTAGGATTCCACATGGCAACCACGTGAAATTGGTCTGAGTCAACTTCTGAGTCAAACTTCACTGGTTTGACTAAGACCTTAACATGAAGAGAAAGAGGTAGCAAAGTAGTTACTGTCCACATTATTTACATGTTTATGTGCATAAAATGGTTTAAAAGTATGGCCTGGGCAATCAGACAGGTCTACATTCTGTTCTGGGCTTTGCCACTTACTATTTACTTACTAGTGTTGGCTTGAGTAGTTTTTTTTTTTTTTTTTTAATCTTGAAAAAGGAGGTGAAAATAACATTCTATTCCAAGGATGTTTGGAGGATAAAACAGATAATTCATATCTAATGCTCTTAGCATATTGCTTAATATATAGGAAGTTCTGGGAGCGTGTCACTTGTCTTTCCAGTGGCCTTAGACACTGCAGATGTTCTTCCTTAACATAAGTTAGGCAGAAAGGTAGAAAAGCTAAGGCTTTATAGGACTCGCTTCGCTGCTTGCTGGGAAGCTCTTGCAGCAGTGGGAATTTCATTCTTGCTGCTGTGACTCAGTATATGGTTGAGAGAAGAAAATCTCTGTACCCAACACAAGGGCTTCATGCATGCAGATTCATTTTAATCTAGACTCTCAAACTGTAATCTGAATCAATTTTTCCCATGAAAATGGTACCATTGGGGCTGGGGTTGTGGCTCAGCGGTAGACTGCTCGCTTAGCATGTGTGCGGTCTGGGTTCAATCCTTAGCACCACGTAAAAATAAGGGCATTGTGTACAACTAAAACAAATAAATAAATATTTTAAAAAATGGTACCATTAACATTTTGGTACAAAGTTTTCAGACTTTATCTAGGTATGAATACATTCAGGAAATCACACTCATATTATCTAAACTGGCTAGGAACCTGTTTCTTTTCATATAAAATTCGAGTGTGAACATGTTCCAAGGTCATGGAATCTAACTTCCACATAATTTAAAATGAGTCATCCTGTTGTATTTCTCTGACAGTGGAGACATTTTTATTTTAAAATAATTTGTGATGAACAGTCTCTCATCTCATGCCTCAAAAATAATTGCTTTTCAGAATTTCATTTTATATCTTTAAAGGTGCTCTTGCATGTATAAACCTCTATTATATAATGTTTTACATTAATGTGGTTGCATGATGCATCTATTCCATAATCTTCTTTGTTGATCCAACATAATATTGTAGACATCTTTCTATGTCAATATTAAAAAAAGGTTACCTTGGCAGGGGGTGGTGGTGGTGGTGAAATAGTATTCTACTAAAGTATGTATTATTATTTATTTACTCAATTATTATTGGACATTTTATTTTTGATATTTACCATACAACATTCAATGAACATCTTTATATAGCATATTGGTCTACTCACACTTTTAATTTCTTAAATAATGAGAAATGGTATTTAGGATCAAATGATATACACAATTTGGATGGTGGTTGCAGGAGCCCTAATTAAGGAGATAGCAAAGATTGCGGTTAGCTGCGAGCCATAAGCATTACCACCTTCCATGGTCTCGTGAGACTTGGCCCGGGACATTGCGTATTGGGTTGGCGCCATTTGCATGATCTCGCGAGACTTGGCCCGGGGGATTGTGGATCGGGTCGGTGCCATTTTTTGTGTGGTGTGGTGGTGGTTGTAGGAGTGTGTATGGTGTTGGAGTTGTTGTTGGAGCCAGAGAGAGAAGCTAGCAGAATAAAGAGCCTGTTTGTTTCCAGTCCGCCTCTGAACTTATTCCTGTGGCGTTGTTGCTCCAAGCGGCAATCGCTTTAGGTAGCAACAGGTGGTAGAGTTGACTATTTTACATTCCCTTTCAAAATACATGAGATATCCCACTTCTCCATACCTTTGTTAGAACTGGGCTAAGGTTTTTTTATTTTTATTTTTAATTTCTTGCTAAATTTGCAGTATCTTTGTAATCTGTCCTAAATTCCTATTGGAATTCAATAGTGTATTAGTCAGTTCCAAATATTTGGCAAAATAATATAATTGGTTAGTCCTTCTGTATTCTTTTTACTTATTCGACAGCAACCATGATAAAAATATTTTCTGAATTTCAGACCACTGACAAAAATATCAAGGTTGAAAACTTTTCTGATACAATGGCTGAACTTCTCAGTAAATATTTACTCTATACCCTTAATGGGAAAAAAGTCTCATACCAGACTACTTAGGAACCTGGCTTCCACAAAGTACTGTGACTTATTTTAACATTTTAGGAGAAGTAAGAAATTCTCTCAGTGGGTTAACTTTCAAGGACTTTACTGAAGACTTGAAGAAAACTTGAGGGCTCAGTTATTCCTTCTAGACAGGCTATGTAAGATGCACATTTATTTTGTCTGCTACTCTACTTATCTAGAGACCTCATTATCTGGGAATATGCCATGGCTCTGTGGCTTGAAATCCTGAGGGAAATATTTCACCCACCATAATATTAGCCTCTCAGTTTCGAAAGTGGAATGTGAATCACAAATTTATCCTCTAGTCTTCAATTTGTAAAAAGATAGTGCATAGATAAAATGGAAAAAAAAAAAAAAAGATAAGTGGATGAAAAAAAACTTGTCCTTATCTCCAGCATGCTAAGAGATGTGAGAAGCTACAGCCACTGTTGTAAAGGGTTGACACGTTCAAAGTATAGAAGAGTCTGTTCATTAAAGAGAGTATTTTAATAATTCTGGCTGTCAGATGAGTAGAGAGAGTATATGAAAATGCTTTAAAAGTGCCCGCAGAAGATATCATTTGATGACACGCAAATGTCAGCACTCAATTAAAAGGCCACTCCAGTCATTACAGAATTTAAGCCATCTGTGACACATGCCAGATCCCAGGGCGCATTCTGGTTAGCAGTGTTTATCCTTCCTCCCTCCTTCCCTTTCTCCCTTTCTTCTTTTAAGTAAATTTATGTTCGCCGGTTGTGATATTTAAATCATATCTTTCTCTTTTCACATTTTGAAAGAGCTGCATAAAGAATTTCTGGGATGGGCCTGGGTTTGTAGCTCAGTGTTAGAGTGCTTGCCTCACACGTGTGAGGCTCTGGGTTCAAGCCTCAGCACCACATAAAAGTAAATAAATAAAAAAAAAAGATATTTTAAAAAGAATTTCTGGGCTTAAATTTGGGAAGTTTTCAGTATAATGGCCAAGAAATTTCAAAAGGAGGAAAAAGAATTTATTCTAAAATACAATTTTATTAGCACACAAATATCACGACCCTTAGTGGCACTTACAACATTGTGCCTTCCAATGCATTGTCTTCTTTATGTTGGAATACTCTTATTCCTCTGTCTTCCAACAGCATGATACATAGACTAGGGCATCAAGAAATTATATCAAGAAACGTGTAATGGTTAAAGATGTATGGGTTAAAGGTTAAAAACAATCTAGCTACTAGCAGGTTGTCCTTAGGTTAAAAAAAAAAAAAGAGAGGCTCTTTGTTTTTTGGTACCAGGGATTGAACTCAGGGGCACTTGATCACTGAGCCACATGCCCAGCCCTATTTTTTGTATTTTATTTAGAGACAGGGTCTCACTGAGTTGCTTAGTGCCTCGCCATTGCTGAGGCTGGCTTTGAACTCATGATCCTCCTGCCTCAGCATCCTGAGCCGCTGGGAAGAGGAGATATTAATGAGAAGAATCTACATGAGGAAAAAAAAAACTTTATATGTGTAAGGAGAATGTACAGGTGTTTTAGCTTTTTCGCTGTTGTGACTAAAAGACACAACCAGCACAATTATAGAGGAGGGAAAGTTTATTTGGGGACCCTGGTTTCAGAAGTCTCAGTCCATAGACAGTAGGCTCCATTCTTTGGGGCTCAGGGTGAGGCAGAACAACATGGTGGAAGAGTGTGGCAGAGGGAAACAGGTCATGTGAAGATCAAGAAGCAGAGAGAGAGGGCTGGGGTTGTGGCTCAGCGGTAGAGCACTAGCCTAGCACGTGCGCGGCCTGGGTTTGATCTTCAGCACCACGTAAAAACAAAGGCATTGTGTACAACTAAAACAAATAAATAAATATTAAAAAAAAAAAAAAGAAGCAGAGAGAGAAACCGTTTGCTCACCAGATACAAATATATACCCTAAAGACACACCCCCAATGCCACACCTCCTCTAGCCATGCCCCACTTGCCTTCAGTTACCACTCAATTAATCCCATCAGGTGGTTAATGCACTGATTGGGTTAAGGCTTTCACGAACCAATCCTTTCCCCTCTAAACCCTCTCGAATTGTTTCACATGTAAGCTTTTGGGGTACACCTCACATCCAAACCATAACAACAGGGAATAAAAAAAAAACCATCAAGTGGTAGAATGAATTGAAAGAAGCTGGAGTAAAAGAGTTAAACATGAGCCGGGCGCGGTGGCGCATGCCTGTAATCCCAGCACTTTGGGAGGCTGAGGCAGGAGGATCGCGAGTTCAAAGCCAGCCTCAGCAATGGCGAGGCACTTAGTAACTCAGTGAGACCCTGCTTCTAATAAAAATACAAAAAAGGGCTGGGGATGTGGCCCAGTGGTCAAGTGCCCCTGAGTTCAATCCCCGGTACCAAAAAAAAAAAAAAAAAAAAAAAAAAGAGTTAAACATGATGGTTTTTAGACAGGAGCTTAGTTGAGAGTAAGAATCATTGCAATGCTAACGTGATTTCGTTTTAAATTAGATAGCAGAGATGGCTGATCTCTCATTCATTCCCTTATCTTTAGAGACATTCAGTATCTACAGGTCTCTCTTGGTGTGTAAGTCAAGGTTCACCAGAGAGAAAGAACCAATAGGAGATATATATATATATGTGTGTGTGTGTGTGTGTGTGTGTGTGTGTGTGTGTGTTTTATATATATATATATATATATGTATATATATATATTAATTAATGAATCCCCCATATATATATGGAGGGGGGTGTTTATTGAAGAAATTGACTCATACCCTCATAGAGGCTGCTCATAGTGTAGAGACCCTGGGGTTTTGGTAGTGTGCCTCAAAGTCTCAAAGTCTGAAAACCTCAGAACCGGGGAAATTGATAGTGTAACTCACATTCTTTATGTGATTTGCTTGTGCCTTCTGAACCTGAACAGCCCAAGCCTATGAATTTCACTTGCTATGATTTGGATATGGTTTGGTTCATGTGCTGGGAACTTGGTCCCTAGGGTGGTGATGTGAGAGAAAGTGGAACCTACAAAGGATGAAGCCTAGTGGTGGTCAAGAGGGGCATTGCTCTCAGAAGGAAATAGTTCTCCAAACTCTAGTTAATTCTCAAAAGAGGATTGTTATGAAAGAGCAAAAAATGGCCTCTCTCCAGTCTCTGGTTTCGTTTCACTATCTGATCTCTTCCTCTGGTATACATACCAACTGCATTGACATTTGTTGCGATGTGACACAGTCAAGGATCCTTGATTAGAATTGGCACAGTGCTGGGGCTGGGGTTGTGGCTCAGTGGTAGAGTGCTCACCTGGCACGTGCACAGCCCTGGGTTCGATCCTCAGCACCAGGTAAAAATAAATAAATAAAATACCAACTACAAATTAAAAAAAAAAAAAAAAAAGAATTGGCACAGTGCTGTCTGTCACTTTAACCACCGATGCTGTGACATAAATAAGCTTCCTTTCTTTATAAAGTATCCGACCTCATGTATTTTGTTATAGCAATTTAAAATGAATCATTGCAGTGCATTTAATACTTGCTTGGGTCCAATCATTTATATACAATTCCATTTGATTATAGAGTGCTACTGTGCAGCCCAATTTTATGATTTGGTGAGTCAGATGACACCTAGTTTATGATAGAAGATCAGTTTGCACAGTAACTTGGTGGCTCATGGTCAAGCATTCAGTTTCTAGTAAGGCCCAGTAGCAGCCAAGAGCTTTCCCAAAAGGAGAAGTTATCTGTAGATGATGGCAGGGTCTTGCTTCAAAATCCTAAGGGCTTCCACTGTAGTCACCTAGAAGGGCCTGCTAAACACTCCAAATAGCGTGCCTACCTGCCCCTGCCACCTCGAGTACCTTTGGATATGCTGGATCTTATGGCCCAAGAAACAGAGCAGCTTGCACAGCAGCCCTGACTTCCTTCAGAATCTTTTACTAGTATGGTTGCCACTTAAAACTAGTAGCTTTTCAGGTCACTTGGCAAATGAAGTGGGGTAATGCACCTAAATAAGGAATGTATAGTCTCAAAAATCCAAATAGGCCATCTAGGCATTGTGCCTCTTTCTTCATTGTGGAGGGGCCAGATACAGCAAGTTACCCCCACATTAGAAGGTAAATGGTCACATGGACCCCTAGAAATTTCACCGAGGTAGAAGGCACCTGAATTTTAATTGGATTTATTTCCCACTCTTCTGATACATAAATGTCTTACCAATAAGTCCTGAGTAGTTTTTACTTCAGGCTCACTAGGCCCAGTTAGTATAATGCCATCAATGTAATGTATCAGTGTAATCAGTGTGATATCTTACCCAAGGGAAAGGTAACCAAGATCCCAGTGAAATGAATTGTGACACAGGGCTTGAGAGTTAATATACTACTGAGATGGGATAGTAAAGTGTATTGCTGGCCTTGCCCTCTGTAAGCAAACTGCTTCTGGTGGGTCTTGTATTCAGTGATGGAGAAAAGGCATTTGTCAGATCAATACCTGCAAACCAGGTATCAGGAGATGTGTTAACTTGCTCAAGCAACGAAACCGTATCTGGCATAGCAGCTGCATTTGCAGTAACCATTTGGTTAAGGTAATGATAATTTCCTGTCATTCTCCAAAATCCATGTGTCTTATTTTTGCTCAGATCTAATAGAAGAGATGAATGGGTATATGGTGGGAGTCACCACTCCTACCTCTTCCAAGTCCTCAATGTTGGCACTAATCTCTGCAATTCCTTCAGAGAGTATTGTTTTTACTTTCCTTTTTCCTAGGTAGAAACATCTCTAATAGTTTCCCTCTGGCCTTTCTCACCATAATAATCCCAACTTCACAGATTAGGGAACAAATGTAAGGATTCTGCCAGCTGCTAAGTATGCCTCTTACATTTATGCATCCAGAACCCACTGGACCCATCATGAGTCAGACCTCCTAATAACCTGACCTCCATGAACTTCTGGTTTGATTGCAGTACTACAGTGAAGTTGTAGACTCATGGAGTCAATGTCAGTTCAGAGTCAATGTTCAGTAGTCTCAGAAAGAGTGATTATTTCATTTTCCCCAGTGCATAGTTATTCTGGCAAAAAAAAAAAAAAAAAAAAAAAAAAATAGGCCCCTTTGGAGATGGATGGGAGAAAGATCAACAGTATACATTTTTAAAAGATCTTTAAAAAATATTTATTTATTTATTAGTTGTACACAATGCCTTTATTTATTTTTACGTGGTGCTGAGGATTGAACCCAGGTCGCGCATGTGCTAGGTGAGCGCTCTACCGTGGAGCCACAGCCCCAGACCCAACAGTATACATTTTTGATAGTATACCAATGTTATTCCTGGAGGAGACCTTGCCTCATTTCATTTATTCATTTCATTGTGGATCTGAGGACTGGCTGAAGTCTGAATTAATTGAGAGACCACGAGTTTTGGTTTTTATTATTTGAGTTAGAATTTTGTTCACTTGACCTGAAAAATTTATACTTACACAGATCAATTAAGAATTTAGTAACTTCCTGTCTATTTCACTTCTAGAAACCCCACAATTAACTTGCCAATGCCATAGTTGAGTCAGATTACTCTGATTGCTGCTTTATATCTGATGTTCATTGCTATACTTATGCCCACATTATCTGTGATAGTTACTTCTACTTAACTTCTACCACTCTGGGATCCAATTATTTCTATTACTAATTTTTTAGTTGAGTGACTGTCATTCCCACTTTCAGGTCCAGCCTGCAGAGAAGAACAATCACACAGCTCTTCAGGGATTCTGGAGCTCCCCTCACAAATCTATATCAAAGGCATGTGGGAAGGTATGTCTTTTGGAACTTCCATTGTGGAGAGGTAGGCTTTAAGTGACAAATCCATTACAACATTTCAATTTCTTTGTGCCTTTAAATCTCTTCTACTACATTAAACCAATAGAGACTGGGCATCTCCAACTTGTTCATGGAGAGCCATCTTTTGATGCATGTTTCAGTCAGCCAACTAAACTCTTAGCATACTTCCAAACTCCCTGAGCTGCAACATTAAATGCAGAATCTTTACTTAGTGGATTCACATCAATAAATTTGCCTGATTCAACTTTATGTTGCTTCCACCATTATTTCACATTCTTATTAACCAGTCTCACACTTCATCCAGATTTCTGCTTGTATAAATCAGGAACTCAAGAAGTTCTTTTGGAGTATAACACACCCATGGGTCATACTTTTAACCAATAGAAGTCTGCAGGGACTTGAATCTGGTTATAGGTCTAGAAGCAAAGAGAGGTGATGGAGATGGTCTTGAGGAGAATCATCATTGTCTTATTTGGCAACTGCCTCAGAGAGGCCACAACCTTTTCCTCAGGCAATTCAGGGTTAATGCTCTCAGGTAAAAGTTGAAATGCAGATACCTTAGTGGGAAGCTCTTGTCATTAAGGTTCAGAGGCCACTTTTGCTGACAAGCACGACTCATCAGAATTAGGGAGTTCAATGTTTCCAGCCTCATCAGGGTCTTCTCACACATCCCATCCCAGATTACAGGATTTCATTATTTTCTAGCCAGCACTTTCAATTTAATAGTAGCCAGTCTGTGAGGCTGAGTTCAACTTTCATTGTAATTCAGCCAATTGTATGATGAAGAATTATGTTTGCTTTTCATCAGTTTTAGCCCCTTGGCTACAGGAAAGAAGATTCTTTTTCATAGCTCTCATAGAAGTTCCAGTTATTAGGAACTGGATCTGGAGTTTAAAGCCTGAGTTAATTTTTTTCTTTCATCCCATTATTTAGTGACATTGGAGTAATCAACCAATACCATTACATTACTTAGTTTTACATAAATGTCCAAAAGTATTATTTATAGTGACCAAGTTCTTTGCCTGTTAGAAGTGGGTTGATTAAGAGAATTCAATGTTGATATTTTGCATATCTCTAGAAATAGTATAGGCCATGGACTATCAGTACTGCCTGTACTATTAGAAGTAAATTCTTAGCATTTAAAAATCTAATCAGACTAGAGAGCCAATTTCAGAAATAAAAGAACCAAGGAATTTGGTTCCTCCAAAACTAAAGTTTGGTTCCTCCAGAATCATTGATGCTACCAGTATCTGTACAAGTGAGATTGCTTCAAACAGAAAGAACCAGTAGAATAGATAGAGAAGTATATGATAGATAGATAATAGATGAATAGATAGATAACAGATAGATGGATGAGGGTCTTCTAATGGGAAATTAGCTCACACAATTATGGAGACTAAGAAAGCCCATGATATGCCATCTGAAAGCTACAGACTTTTGTATAATCCCTACTGTGCTGGTAGCATGGCTGTGCTCAAGCCGGAAACTACAGAATAATGTAAGCCAATAGTGTAATTCTGTCTCAAGGACAAATGGCTGAGAACCCATGAGGCTCTAAGTATAAGTCTTGAAATCCAAAGCCGCAAGAGGACGGAGTTCTATGTCCAAGGGTAGTAGAAAAATTGTAGCCAAGTTCTAGGAGAGAGAGAAAAAAAATTAACCTTCAGTGTTAGCTTTGCATGGTTATGATCAAAATACCCAAGAAGAACAAATTAGTGGAAGGAAAGTTTATTTGCGAAAATAATTCTAGAGGTTTAGTCTATGGTCAGCTGCGTCCATTGCTTTGGGTGCAAGGTAATGCGGAACACCATAGCAGAAGGGCATGGTGGAGGAGTGCTGCTCCATTCATGGCAGCTAGGAAGCAGAGAGAGGGACAAAGAAGCCACAGAGAAGATCAACCCTTTCAGGGTATACCCCCAGTGACTCATTATTTCCAACTATGCCCCACCTGCCTATAGTTACCACCTAGTTAGTCCATTAAAACTACGATGGACTGATTTGGTTACAGCTCTCATAATCCAATCATTTTACCCCCAAACATTCTTGTTTTAACATGGGAGCTTTTGGAGGACACCTCATATCCAAACCATAACATTCTGTTCCCGGCCCCCAAAAGCTTAAGTCCATCTTACAGTGCAAATACATTTAGTCCATCTCCAAAAGTCTTCATAGTCTTAAAAGTTTCAACATTGCCTAAAAGTTTGAGCCCAGAGTCTCTGAGACTTAAGGCAAACTCTTGACTCTGAGCCCCTATCAAAAGCAAAATCAAAATCAAGTTATGTATATCCAATGTAGAGTGACACAGAGCAAAAATTTCCATTCCAAAAGGGAGGAATAGGGGCATAGAAAAAAGGGATAAGACCAAAACCAAACTTAAACCCAGTTGGGCAAATAGGTCCCATAACTGCACAGAGCATATAGGATATATGGTGGCAAAATGTTCTTTACAAAGGACTTGGGCAGCCATGCCTTTTTGGCCTTGGCAGTTGCAGTGCACATGGCCTCTTTTTTAGCCTGGTTCCCTCTGTAGCCAGAATCGTCTCAGGAAACAGTCCATGTTACTGGATCTCTTAATTCCCAAGTCTCCATTCCAGCTTCCACTTCACTTTCAAAGCTTCATGCATTGCCCTGCAAGGGCTCTAATTCTGCCACACTTTGCCTGGCCTCCCAGACCTTCCTTTGAAAACCTCCATGACCCCTTAATTCCAGCATCTTGTATTCCTGAAGAACCAGCACCATGTGGATGATGCTAAGACCTGCTGGACAAGAGGTGGGCCTCCGCAGCTGCAGTGGCATCTGAATGCCTGTGTGACTGAGCACAGTTGTTACCAAAAGCTCTGTCCTTACCCCCTTGCAATCCAATAATGAAGATAAAGTTTTGAGAAAAAGGAAAAAGAAGTTTTATTACTTTGCTAGCTCAGGAGAAACACAGGGGACTCCTGTCCCAGAGGCTGTGATTCTGCTCATCATGGGGAGCAGGGTGTTTTTAAAGAGGCAATTCAAAGGCAACATTCCATGTCTTCTTGTCTGTAGTTATAATTTACTTTTAATTTGGGTGACAGTCATTTCCTAGATCTTCTGGTGCCATTTCCAAATCTGAATTACCTGATTCTTGTAATAGGTATGTTCTCCAGGACAGATAACTCTGCCTAGGATGGGGAAGAAATGTAATCTGTTTCCCCCAACATTAAGGAGAAGAAGAGATTGGGTGGGGGGGTGGGGGAGGAAGCATGTCCATTTTAAAAATAAGTCACAGTGGCAGAGCCTCAAGGCCTATATTCAAAGCATAAAGTGGACAACTGTTACACAATGAAATAATTTTATAGACACCCCCCATATGAGCAGGGTGTTCCCATGGTTTTTCCTCAAATCAATTTTCTTTTCTATATCCTTGATCCTCAATGGGTGCAGTCTTGCAAATTTCTGAGGTCCTTCCTATTATCTCTGTGCAAAGTATTTATCATCTCTTTCGTGGCTATAATCTCTTTAACAACCACATAGTCCTTGGACCCAGTTTTGCACTCAATTTTCTGGCCAAGCTGCAAATGTTTAAAATCTTCCTCCTCTGTGTTTTGCTCTCAAATCTGTCAGTAAACCTGTTTAAGAGCTGCCAGCAAAATCCATGCCACTTCCCAAAGCTGTGCTGCCTTGAAATATCCTCCGCCAGAGTAATTAGTACATCACCTTTAAATTCAGCCTCAGGGTACAAGCAAAATTTAAGACAAGTTCTTTGCCAGAATAAACATGGATGATTTCTAGTCCAATTCCAAGAAGAATTCATTTCCCTTGGAAACTTCATGAGCACAGTCTGCATTCCTCTCAGCATTCTTGTTTCTGAACTCCTACCAGAATTACCCATTAAGCTCAATTACAAAATTCTAAGGCTTCTGTAGCCTGCATTTCTAAACTTTCCCAAACCCTTTCTGCAAATGATTTTCAAAGGCTTCTGAAGTATATGACCAGGCTTGTTACAGCAATGGCCCCACTTATTGCTACCATTGGTGCCAGCTTTGTGTCACTTTTACCAAAATACCTGACAAGAACAACTTACAGCAGAGAAAGTTTATTTGGTATCATGGTTCCAGAAGTTTAATTCACTGTTGGCTGAGTCCATTACGGTGGAAGGGCATGGTGGAGGAGTGCTGTCCCATTCATGGCAGCCAGGAAACAGAGAGAGGGGGAGAAGCAGGGCAGGAGGAACAGGCTACATGGAAGAAGAACCCTTCCAGTGCAGGTCCTCAATGTCCTCATATCCAACCACAACACCTTTCCTCTCTGCCTTTTTGTACTCTCAGGTCCCCAAATGATTGCATGGTGCACACCAATGTTGCAGGTCAATATTCCTCATTCAATTCACATGTCAATCTCTTCTGAAAACTCCTTCACAGACGCTAGCGGAAATAATCCCTTATCATTTCTCTAGGTATGCTTGAATACAGTCAAGTCGACACCTAAAATTAACCATTACACTGGTATGGGGTTCTTCATCTTGTGGAAAATAATGAGCAACATGCTACAAGGATATTTATGTAAAATAACTCATTAACTCAACATTTTTCTTTTTCAAAATAAAACCATCATTAGTTGTCTTAGTCTGATAAGGCTGCCATAAGAAAATGTCACAGACCAAGTGACATATAAACAACAGAAATCTATTTCTCACAGTCCTAGAGGCTGGAAAATTCAAAATTAAGGCACTGGCAGATTCAGTGCCTGGTGTGGGTCCACTTTCCGGTTCATAGACAGCTATTGTTTTAATATAACCTCACATGGTAGAATAGAGGAATGGAGTTCTTTGGGGGTTTCTTTTGTAGAGGCACACATCTATATAATTAACTCTCAAAGGTGCTACTTCCAGATACTACCACATTGAGGATTAAGTTTCAACATATAAATAAAGGAGGACACAGACATTCTGTCTATAGGACTAATCAACCAACAAACACAAATTGTGCAAGTCTCACTCAAAACATCCACAGAATCTGGCAAAAAAACACTAAGTAGTCTATGCATGAGTTGTTTTCTGACCTACATCGCCCAAACTCTCTGCTTCTCTTAGGAGGTGATGACTAATTCAATTCTGCCTGACAGAGCACTGTAAGTGGTGGGCCTTTTTGAACAGCTGTGGAAAATAGCTAAGACACTGATTCTTTAAAATCTGTTTAGGAGATTAAATAGGGATTTCAGGCAGTATTTCAAGCATTTGTAAGCAATTTCTGTTTGGATGCTTTTCAACCTTCCTTTCTCCCTTATGACAATTCAGCTGTGGAATATCATCTCTTCAAGAAAAAAGTTTCTGGGACAAAATCTCAATTATGAACTAAAAATGTGTTTCAAAACTGTTTCTTAACTTGTCAACTACAACCCACACCTGCATCTTTTCCCTTTCCACCCCAGTCTAATTCAGAGACATCTTGCCTGAAGAATTTTATCACCTATTTTCTTTGGAATCCTAGTGTTTAGGATATTTGTGGAGAGGATGTGCAGTGTGCTTCTAATGACTGCAACTGTCTTTTATGGGAAGGACAAATTTAAGACTCTTTACATAAAACTATAGGGTCATAGTTTGAGACATATTTTTACATCAGTTGTCAATCATAATTGCTTTTTCTTCCTGATTCATATTGATTATGAGATAGCTGGCAGAGGCTAAAGACCTATAGACAATTTTTTGACCTCACTTCAAAATATTTCCATTCAAATTCTACTATTTTATTTTAAGTTTTTGCATTTGGTATGTAGAAATGGTAATGCCGCCTCTTCTCCCTCTCTTTTAAAATCTCTGTACTTAACAGCAATGTAGGTCAAATCTAACTGTTAATTTGCCTATTTCTGCCTTTAAGCAATATTTAACTTACAGAGGCTCTTTCTAACAATAATGATGATAATAATCATACTGAGGTTTTTCTTTGTTCTGGGTCTCTATTCCTAGTTTCATCCTCAGATAAACATATTGAAGGCAACCTGTATCATTTAAATTATTTTACACAGGTGAAATGGAAGCTTGGAAAGTTCAAATTGCATGAGGTCACAGGTCTGGTGTGTCAAGTACAAATTCATGTCTGACTGAACCAGAATTTCTGTTAATTTACTCACAGATGTTACCTTTATGTCTGTAGAGCATCAGATTGTTTATCATGGTAATCAAGAATCAGATTTACATTGGAATATGCCACTTCAACTTTCCCAGGGAAACCCTGAACTCTAGCCTCAGGAATTCAGGTAATTGAACAGAAAACAATACAGTAAAAAGACATTTAGATATGTAACGGTGGTCCACCTTACCTTTTGAATATAGCCCTTTTTCTCTGAAGCTTATTTTTAAAGGGACATTCGGTTTTTTGTCTTTTTTTTTCCCTCTCCCCCTCCCTAACAAGATTAGGGAGACCCTGTTACCTTTTCTTCCCTTAGTTAATTGTCCTTGAACACACCCACCACAGGGAGGAGCTATCTGCCAGAGGATCTAAGAAGTGAATTTCAAAACAACTTCAGGGCTCATCTGAGATCCCCTCAGGGCACACCTGGAATGTGGCCTTTGAATAGCTTCTTTAAAAGCTGTCTGTGTTCCCTGAGGGACAGGAGTCCCCTGTGTTTCTCCTTTGCTAGCAAAGCAATAAAAACTTCTTTTTCCTTCTTCTCAAAACTGTGTCCTCATAATTAAATTGGCATTAATTGGCATTGGGGACAAGGACGGAGCTTTTGGTTGCAGATAGAGCCAACTGTCTGAGCATTTGGTTAAAAGTAAGTCAGTAAACCTGTTTATATAGACACCATGAAAATCTTTAGCACAGTTTTTTTTTCTTTTTCTTTTTTGTATTGGCAACTTGTTGCCCCAAGAAGTGATTTGTTATTATTATTTTTCATGCATAGGCAAGCAGTTTCATTAATTTTCCATAATTATTTTCTAGCCGCCTGGCTATACTCATGAACTTCTGAACATACTGTGCACATCCCTGACTGTTGCTTTTGCAAAGGCCAATTTCCTCATGCTTATGTCTTCTGGTCCTCTTTGACTCCTTCAACGTTCTGTAAACATCACAGCTCCTCCCATGTTTCAGATCCTACACAGGACTTACTTTACCCTCCTCCATTTTCTGATATCTAAAGGAATCTCTATGCCACTTATGTAGTAGATGTGCAAACACATCTTTTTTATTTTAAAATTATTATTTTTCCATAATTTTATTGTGCATTATAATTATACATAAGAGTGGAATTCATGGTTAGATATATGCATATCATATAACCATATAATTTGGTCAGTATCATTCCTTAGTACTTCCCCTTTTCCTCCAATCATCCCTGCCCTGGTCCTTTTCCTCTACTTTACTGGTCTCCCTTCTGTTAGATTCCGGGCAGGGAGGTCACACCTCCCAGGTAGCCCGACTAGCCACACCTCCCAGGCACCTTAAGACAAGACACACCTCCCACACACCTCAGGCTGGCCATGCTGCTGGCCATACCCCAGGTACCTTACTGAGCCAATTACAACACACCGGTTTTCCTTTCCACCCCGGCAGCCTGTGGAACTGGGGTTCCCTCTGGGGGGTCCCTCAGTCCACCTGTTCACTACGTACGCACTCTCTGGACTGAAACTCCTCCTCCTTTCTTCTTTTTTTTTTTTTTTTTTAAATATTTATTTATTTGCTTTAGCTGTACACAATGGGTTTATTTGTACGTGGTGCTGAGGATCGAACCCGGGCCGCGCACGTGCCAGGCGAGCGCTCTACCGCTGAGCCACAACCCCAGCCCTCCTTTCTTTCTTCTTCTTCTTCTTCTTCTTCTTCTTCTTCTTCTTCTTCTTCTTCTTCTTCTTCTTCTCTTCTCACCACCTATCTCCTCTTGCTGGTTCTCCCTCCCCCCTCCATGTGTCCCTCTGGCTGATTAATAAAACTCCCCTTTTTTACATGGCAGTTCCAGCGTGTGTTCATCTGCTTTTTACCTTCTATTTTGAAATTATTTTAAATTCTCAGAAAAATAACAAGAATAGTGTAAACTCTTGTATATTCTTTTCCCAGAATCACCAACTGTTAGCATTTTGTTTCCTTGTTTTTCCTCCCAAGGAAAAACTATTAAAAACTATTATACTCATTTTCCAAACCATTTGAGATTAATTTGAAGACAATAGCTCTAGTCATTTTAGCAGGTATTTTCTAAGAAAAGGACATACTCATGCAATAACTTTTTATTTAGTATACTTAGGAAATTTAACCTTGGTACAAATTCTTATTTTCTATTATGGAGGTTTTGATTTTTAGAAATTCCTGTTCATTTTTTTTTTTTTTTCCTGAGAGTTTCCATCTTTCTGCCTACTTTATCCATCTGTTCTCACATATTATCCACTTTTTCTTTTGAAGCCTTTAGATATTCATTTTTAAGTTCTTCATCTGATAATTCCAAAATTCCTGCCACAACTGAGTCTGGTTCTGATATTTACTTAGATTCTTAAGATTGTCTTTGCCTTTTAGTATGTCTTGTGATTTTTTTTTTTTTTGTTGTTGTTGTTGATAGCCAGATAGGATGTATCAGGTAAAATAATTTGAGGCAACAGTTCTTTTAGCATGAGGCTTATGTTTATCTAGGAGTTAGTTTGTGTCTATTGTTTCCTGAGGCTGTTGGTATCTAAAGTTAAAATTTTCTCTGGTGTCCTCACCTTTGTTCACTCTGTTGTTTTTTAGTACTCTTACATGATACTTCTTAAATAACATCCCCTAAAATGATTGGCAATTCTTGCCAGGTGCGGTGGTGCACACCTGTAATCCCAGTGGCTCCAGAGTTTGGGGCAGGAAGATTGCGAGTTCAAAGCCAGCTTCAGCAGAAGCGAGGCACTAAGCAATTCAAGGAGACCCTATCTCTACATAAAATACAAAATAGGGCTGGGGATGTGGCTGAGTGGTTGAGTGCCCCTGAATTCAATCCCGATACAAAAAAAAAAAAGATGGGCAATTCTTCAATTCTTCCCACTGTAATCCCCTGTAGTTTTACAGGAGTCCAATTGATGTGGTGGTCAATATTGGGGTAGAAGAAATATTCTATAATGCTGTGACTAGGTCTCAGTCTTTGAGTGAAACTGTGCCACTGTACATTCTTAGAAATATACCTCAGGTGAGCCAGGAGGGAGGGAGAGTGGCTGGAGTTTAGTATCTCCCTTTCTTTAGGTGATTTAGGCAATGCTAAAATCCAAGTGGATTAGACTCTTGACAAAAATTTCTCTTGGGCAGGCTTTTGTTAAGGAAAGCAGATGCTCTGGGTTTATAACTATTTCCCCCTCCCCGTGCTGGGGCCTCCAGGAGATTTTTGTCCGATTTTTTCACCCTGAGAACCTGGTTGGACTCCTGGATATAAATCTCACAAAAGTGTGGAAGCCTCCCTAAAACTAAACTCCCTTGAGTTGTTAAATTCCAAGTTAGTCCATACTGAGCATCCAGCAATTCATTAATCATAATTTAAGTGGTCTGACTGACTCTGATACCGCCATTTACCGGTGACGAGTTCTGCTCCTCCAAATGTTGGAAATTTGAGCATTAGAGAAGCACGCCGAGGCAAGCATATAAAGCAGGGTTTATTTAAAAGGGGTAACATAGATTATCCTGGGAGGGAGAAGGGGGCCAATGCTGGTATTCTGGTATCTCAAAAAGTGAGACAGGTCTACCCTTTTTATATGTCCTGAGCTTCCTTTGTTGTTCTCCAGCTCTCTTCCCCTTATCTCTCTCCTTCCTGTATATGTGACCAGGCCCAGTGAATAGGCTCTGGAATGCTGGGTAGGATGGCCAAAAGGTGAGAAGCAGATGGGCTGAAGGGGGAAGCGCAGGATGGAGCAACCCAGGACACATTAACAACTTTATAGCTCCCTGTAGGGAGGGGCAGTTCCTGGGACAGGTTACCTTGGCAACAGCTTAGGGCAAGGGCAGGTTCTTGATAAGGGTGGAGGAAGGGCTCTGAAGGAATTAACTTTCCAATCCTTCAGGGAACAGCCTCCAACTTCCCAGGATTCACTCAAAATTGGCTTTCTTGATCAGACCTGACTTGATTTACCTATCTATACTGACTGCCTGTCAGATTCTAGCTTCAACTCCAGTTTTGGATTTCTGCTCTTGTTAAGGTGAGATTTTTATGTATTTACCTCTCTGTACAATTTTCAGGATGATGGCTTGTCCTATAACCTGAATGTTTTGGTGGTTCTAAGGAGAGTTGTTGATTTTTGGTTTGTTCAGCTTTTTTCTTGCTGTAAAGAGGGGAGAAATGACTTCTAAGCCCTTTCATGTAAGACCAAAACTACTATAATACATACCCAAATTTCACTAGCTTTTCTAATTATGTCCTTTGTAGCATTTTAAAAATAGATTCAGGATTCAATAAGAATATCATGTGGGGGCTGGGTTTGTGGCTCAGTGGTAGAGCACTCACCTATCAGGCACGCGGCCCGGGTTCAATCCTCAGCACCACATACAAATAAACGCATTGTGTACAACTAAAGCAAATAAATAAATATTAAAAAAAAAGAATGTCATGCTTTACATTTAATTTTCATGTTTTTTTTTAAATTTTAGTTTCCTTTAATCTAATATAATTCCTCAGTATTTGCTATTGTTTTCTTAGCTTTATTTATTTTTTCTTTTCATTTTACTGACATTTGAAGAATTTAGGATACTCTTTGATATTTCTTAGTTTGAGTTTGTATATCATTTTATTTTATTGTGGTACTATAACCAGGACATTTCACTTTTGCCTGCAAATGTTCAATGGGTGGCTCAGAGCAGGATTTAAGACTTGGCAGCTACACCTCTCTTTTGAATCCATCTTCTTTGCTCCCAATCACCTTGGATTCCAGGAACAAGGTCTGATCTGATAAACATCTCATAATGAGTTAAAGCTACCCTCTAGGCTACAGTAACTTTCTCATCTGGGAAAAGACCCCACCTGACTAATCCCAAGTAAATGATGGACAGACCACAGTTTATCAAGATCACCTTATTTGGCAACTGTGAAAAGCCTCCAACTATGCAAACCCCCCTCCTTATCCTAGCCCTCATTTCCCTTTGTATTGTTAGGATAGTAACCCCTGCCCCCACGAGGGCGAGAATGTTAGGATAGTAACGAGGAGGGCTATTCAAATTTCACTCAAGCAGGCTATTTGCACGGAGGACAACAATGTAGGTAATCTGAGGCTTCTCTTTGTTCAGAGTAAATTTCGAGCGCACGGGCAATGCTGTAGGTACATGCTATATAAACTGGAAGCTTTTCTTTGTTCAGGCTCTTTCCCATCCTGCGTGTCTGTGGGAGAGCTTGGTGGGAGAGCTTGACCCCAGCTAGCTGGCTTAATAAACTCCGTTTGTGTATTACATTACTGACTGGCTTTTTGTGGTTCATGGGATACTAGCGAAACTGGACCTTTACATCTGGGGGCTCGTCCAGGATCGCTTTCCCTTGAACTGACAGACAGCCAACAGTATCGGAGTTTCTGACTTTGGAAGACCGCGGCGAGAGGCTTGGCCACCCTCCTCTGGGAGAGCTGGGCTCTCATCTGGTTCTGGAAGAACTTCAGGTTCTCATCTGGGGGAGTTGGGCTCCCATCTGGTGTTCGCTAGGCGGACCTCTGCCTAGGGTAGAAGATGGGTCGACATCATGGAGGACATCCTCGAGCTCGTAGACCACTGACAGTCCAGGTGGACGCTGTTTGGATTGGTGCCAAGTAAGGACCCAGATCTGGAAGAAGGTGTGTGTGAGAGAAGGAGTGCTCGAAGGACCGGTCCAAGTGAACGTGAGACTGCCTTGAGAATTTGTGTAGTTGCTGGGTTTGTGTGTGTGATTTTTACAGCCTTTCTTTCACTCTTTCTGGTAACCTTGTTCTCAGAAGATATGGGACAGAATTTGGTTACTCCTAAATCTCTCCTCCTGAGTCATTTTTCAGATCTCCGGAAGCAGGCCCTCAACTTGGGCTTAGTCATCAAGAAAGGTAAGTTAGACACCTTCTGTTCAACAGAGTGGCCCGCTTTTGGAGTCTGATGGCCCCCACAGGGGTCCTTCTCCCGGGACCTTATCTCCAAGGTCAAGTCTGTCATCATGCAGCTGGGAAAGTCGGGGCATCCTGACCAGCTTCCCTATATCCTTCTGCGGGAAGACCTGGTTGATGAGCCCCCGGAGTGGCTTAAGCACTTCCTTCCACCCGTTGGGTCCCCTGATCCCAAGAGAGTGGAGGCCACTTTGACCACCTTACCCACTTCCCCTCTCCCAACTTTGGTTGTCCAGAGTTCACCTGGGGGGGACCTCAGAGTCCAGAGTGGAGGCCAACTCCGAGAGGACCCCAGCGCAGAAACCAGCAGTCCTCCTGGAAGACTCTAGCTCGTATCCCTCTCTCCTTGATTTGGACCTGGATTCCATTCCCCCAGGAGGGCAACCCCCTCCCTATGTGCCTCCTAATGCACCAACCCTGGCTCAGGGGCGGGCGGCTGATTCTTCTACTTCACCCTTGGCCCCCGCAGCTAGAGCCAGGACGGAGCCTTAGGCCCCATCGCCGAGGGAGACCCCCCGGGGATCGTGGGGAGCCGACTTCCTCCGATGACCCCATTCCTCTGCTGCCGGTCTGGGCCACTGGACAAGTCAGACCGGGTAGTGGTCAAGTGTATCAATACTGGCCTTTCTCCTTTAGTGATCTTTATAACTGGAGGACCCAAAATCCTCCCTTTTCTGAAGATCCCAAGGGACTGACTGCTCTTGTTGAGTCTATCACGCACACCCACTGTCCTACATGGGACGATTGCCAGCAGCTTCTCAGAACCCTATTCACCACTGAGGAACGAGAGCGCATCCTGAACGAGGCTCGGAAGAACATTCTCGGAGACGACGGCAGACCCACGATCCTCCAGAACCTCATTGATGAGGCTTTTCCTCTGGACAGACCAGATTGGGACTTTGGGACCCTAGCAGGTAGGGAGAGTCTCTGGGTCTACCACCAGACTTTGATGGCCGGTCTCTGGGTGGCGGCATGCTGACCCACCAATTTGGCTAAGGTAAAAGCAATTATTCAGGGTGAAAATGAAAGCCCGGCCTTGTTCTTAGAGCGCCTTTACAATGCTTATAGGCAGTACACCCCCTTAGACTCCATGGCAGAGGAGAATCAGTTGGCGGTGATCATGTTCTTCATTAATCAAGCAGCCCCAGATATCAGGAAGAAGCTTTATAAGCGGGAAGGCTTGGGAGAAATGACTATTAGGGATATTATGAGAACTGCTGAGAAAGTATTCAATATGAGAGAGGCTCCCAAGGAAAGGGAGGATAGGATTAGGAAGGAAGATCAGGAAGTGCAAGAGAGATGGCGCAGAGAGGACAGAGAGTTCCAGAGCAGGGAGAATAGAAAGCAACAGAGAGAAATGGCAAGGATCTTTTTGGCTGGAGTGAAGGACGGTCCTAGGCAGGAGGCTGGAGGCAGGGAACAGCGGGGACCAAGTCCCTTCTGGGATAAGACCAGATTGGAAAGGGAACAGTGTGCCTACTGCAGAGAGTTTGGGCATTGTAAAAGGGAGTGCCCAAGACGAAGGAGAGGAGGTCAGAAAGAAATAGTGGAGGCCATAGAAAAAAAAGCCAAGGCCCTCTTGGCTGGGGTAGAAGAAGATTAGGGGGGTCAGGGCTCGGTCCCCCTCCCCAAGTCTTGGGTAAATATGTGGAGGGGAAACCAGTGGGGTTCATAGTGCCCAATATTGGACACAGGTGCCCAATATTGGACACAGGTGTCCAATATTCTGTACTCAATCGGGCTCATGGACCTCTAGATAAGAAGACTAGCATATTACAAGGGGCTACAGGAATGAAAGTCTGCTCATGGACAAGTAAGAGGAAGGTAGACCTGGGAAGGCACCAGGTCACCCACTCGTTCCTGGTGGTCCCCGAGAGTCCTGCGCCACTACTAGGCAGAGATCTGCTTACCAAGGTCAGGGCTCGCATTCACTTTGAGCCCGGAGGGATAGAGGTGACCGACGGACAGGGGCAGCCACTCCACGTGCTGACTATGTCCTTGGTGGATGAACATCGCCTCCTCTCCGGGTCTAGGCAGGGAGCTTGGGACAAAGAAATGGACTATTGGATTACTGCCTGCCCCAGGCCTGGGAAGAAGTGGCAGGAATAGGGTTAGCAGCTCACCAGCCTCCTGTGGTGGTAGAACTTAAGGCCACCGCACAGCCGATCAGAGTCAGGCAATACCCCATGCCGGAGGAGGCCCGCTTGGGCATAGCGCCCCATATCCACCGGTTGATTGCAGCTGGCATCCTGAGATCTTGCCGCTCCTGTGGAACACACTGCTCCTTCCGGTAAAGAAACCCGGTGGACGCGATTACCACCTGGTCCAGGACTTGAGAAAAGTGAATGAGAGGGTGGAAGACATCCACCCTACAGTGCCAAACCCGTATACTCTTTTGAGTCACCTTCCTCCTTCACACACTTGGTATACAACCCTAGATTTAAAAGATGCCTTTTTCAGTATAGCCTTGGCCCCAACCAGCCAGCCACTGTTTGCTTTCGAATGGCAAGAAGGGAATGCAGGAAAGGCGGGACAATTGACTTGGACTAGACTCCCACAAGGGTTTAAGAACTCACCCACCTTGTTTAATGAAGCCCTCAGCCAGGACCTAGAAGCCTACTGTCAAGCACATCCCATGGTGACCCTGCTGCAGTACGTGGATGACCTGCTCCTAGCTGCCCCAACGGAGAGTGACTGCTGGAGGGCCACGGAAGACTTGCTCGAGGAGCTAGGGAAGCTAGGTTATCGGGCGAGCGTGAAGAAGGCCCAGATCTACAAGAAGTCAGTAACCTACTTAGGATATAAACTAAAGGAGGGGACCAGATGGTTAACAGATGCTATGAAAGAAACTGTTTTCAAGATCCCAACGCCCACCTCTCCACGGGAAGTGCAGGACCAGGCTACGCTGAGCTAGCTGAGCCCTTATATGAAGCCACAAAAGAGCAAAAGGTGTGGTCCTGGCGGAAAGAACACCAATGAGATTTTGAAGGGCTGAAAGTTGCCCTCGTAAAGGCCCCAGCCTTGTCACTGCCTGACCCCTCGAAATCCTTTGTTCTTTTTGTGGATGAGAAGAGAGGTATTGCAAAAGGAGTTTTAACACAGCAGCTGGGACCATGGAAACGTCCAGTGGCCTACCTATCAAAAAGACTCGATCCTGTGGCCACAGGATGGCCACCGTGCCTCCGCATTATTGCTGCCATCGCCCTGCTTGTGCGAGATGCTGATAAATTGACTTTTGGCCAACACCTGAAAATAGTTGCCCCTCACGCAGTAGAAGGAGTCCTGAAGCACCCTCCAGGAAGGTGGATGACTAATGCCAGGCTCACCCATTATCAGGGGCTTTTGGTAGACTCTCCCAGGATTGTTTTCCTAGAACCTGCCACTTTGAATCCAGCGAGGCTGTGCAAGTCCACCGTGACCTCCAGGACACGCTGCTACCCAACAGTGAGTTAATTTGGTTCACTGATGGCAGCAGCTTTGTGAAAGATGGGGTGCGCAGAGCAGGAGCGGCAGTGGTGACCCAAGTCGGGAAGGTGGTATGGAGCAGTGCCCTACCCTCGGGAATATCCGCGCAGAAGGCTGAACTGACAGCGCTAGCTGAGGCCCTTGAGAGAGTGGAGGGAAAAAGACTAACTGTATGTACAGATAGCCGATATGCATTCGGCACCGTACATGTATACAGCGCCATCTACCGAGAGCGGGGCTTCATAACCACGGAAGGGAAGGAGCTGAGAAACCTGGCGGAAGTGCAGCGTCTACTAGCAGCTGTAGAAAAGCCTAAGGCGGTTGCAGTGGTGCATGTTCTCGGCCACCAGTCATCTAAAACCCCCGAGGCGGTAGGAAATCGCCAAGCTGATGAAGAGGCAAAAAGGGTGGCCGCAGGAGGCCCTGAGAACACAGAAATAGCAGCCGCCCACTGTAGCAGCAGTGGACCTGCCAATGCCGGAGCTCCCAGCCCTGCCGCCCCAGCCTGAGTACACCCCAGAAGACCTGAGGTGGACACACAATCAACAACCCCAGGAAGCGGGAAGAGACGGCTGGTATGGAGACACGGAGGACAGACTGGGAAAATTCTTCCTCACTAATCTTCACGAGGCCACCCACTTGGGGCGGAGAAAGCTACTAAATTTGCTGGATGCTGCCCTCCTCCGGTTCCCGAACCAGGACTCCGAAGCAAAGCTGATAGTGGAGCGGTGCGCTGGGTGCCAGGCTATGAAGCCCAACAGGAAGGGACTCCCACAGGCAGGTATACGGGTTCGGGGGCGGGCGCCAGGACGTAACTGGGAGATAGACTTCACCGAAGTAAGACCTGGAAAATTTGGGTACAAGTATTTGTTAGTTTTGGTAGACACCTTCTCTGGGTGGGTAGAGGCTTTCCCCACAAAGAAAGAGACCAGCCAGGTAGTTGTTAAAGTGTTGCTGGATGAAATCATCCCCTGGTGTGGAGTCCCAGAAATGCTAGGGCCAGATAATGGTCCAGCTTTCATTAATAAGGTTCTGCAAGGACTGGCCTGAGCGGTGGGGACTGGTTGGAAATTACATTGTGAGTATAACCTGCAGAGCTCTGGGCAGGTAGAAAGAATGAATCAGACATTGAAGGAGACCCTATTCAAACTGGCTCTAGAGACTGGCGGGGACTGGGTGATGCTCCTTCCCTTTGCTATCTTCGGGTCCGGAATTCTCCTTACATTCATGGGCTGACTCCCTTCGAGATCATGTATGGAGCCCCGCCCCCTATCATCCAATGGGTTCTGCCTTTAGATAGTGAAAATTCAGCCCCAAATTATTTGGCCAGTCTGAAGGCCCTGCGGAAAGTGCAACAGAAGATCTGGCCTCTAATCCGAGCTCACTATTAAAATGCAGACCCTCAGGACCCGGAACATGGCATCGTCCCAGGGATTGGGTTTGGCTCAAGCAGCACCGAGCCAAAACCTTGGAACCCCGATGGAAGGGACCATATGTAGTTTTAGTAACCACCCCCACTTCCCTTAAGGTGGACAGGGTAGGTCCCTGGGTCTATCACACCCATGTCCGGAAGGCGACAGTTGAAGAGCAGTGGGCAGCAAGCGTGTGGTCTCCCCAGTTGCACCAGAGTAACCCCTTGAAACTTAAACTTGTCCGTAAATCTCAAACTGAACCAAGAATTGATGCTTGATAGTGCCCTGATAATTCTTTCAGAGCTCCGAAGCTACCCATCACTTCACAGTGCCTACCAAGACCAACCCTTTGCCTAAGAATGAGACATCTTTGCCTGAGTCTACTCTGCCTTTGGAGCGTGCTCAACCCCGTGGAGGCCAGCCATAGCCCCCCACCCGCCATTTTCTATTACATGGGAACTCTACGCATCCTCTACTGCCAAGGTGGTTCATAGACAGACTGGAGTTCGACCAAAAGACACCTGGCACCCTACTTTGACTGCAGATCTCTGTAACTTGGCAGATGGAGCATGGGATGGTGCCAGTTGGGAACCCTGCCCAAATTGCAACAGCTTGACAGGACTCTGGAGACTACAAGACACACCTTTTTATGTGTGTCCCGGACACACCAGAAAGGCAGGGTGTGGGGGGGCAGAGTCTTTTTTCTGCCATAGTTGGGGATGCGAAACTACTGGTACAGGAGGGTGAATTAAGGGCGATAGCAAAGATTTAATTGTCGTAACCCAAAATCACACAAGCTCAACCTGCAGGAGTTCCCACCCCAACACCAAATGGGCAAGAGGACAATGCTGCAACCCGATAACTATTAGTTTCACTGCCTCTGGAAGACAAGTGGGGCCCTGATGGACGGGAGGGGGTCTAATGTGGAATTTGCTACTATATCTTGGTGGGTATGATGATGGGATTTTGTTTGGAATTCAGTGTCTGGTGCAAACCCTTGTAAGTCAGAGTGTGGGCCCCAAAAAGACTAGTGACAGTGTCCCTTCATCGCCTCAGCAGCCTCGTACAGCTTCCCCGAGGCCATTGCTTAGCCCCACGAGCAGCCCAGAATACCATAATTCCCCAGGGCCTGGTAATCCACCAGAAGATCCATTTTGCGGTATGGTCAGAGCTATATATGACACCTTGAATGCCACCAGTCCCAATCTTACTAAAACTTGCTGGCTATGCTATGATGTAAACCTCCCTTTTTATGAGGCCATTGGGAATGAACGTCTCCTATAATGTCTCAACAGAGGCTCCAACTGACTGGAAAGATAAGAAGGCAGGTCTAACCCTGACGCCAGTAAGTGGCAGGGGGACATGCGTAGGGGCAGTCCCCCAAGCGAATCAAGTGCTGTGTGCCAGTATCACTAAGTCACCCTCATGGACCAGAGCTAACTGGGTGACCCCACTGGGAGGTGGGTGGTGGGCACACTCACGCATGGGGTTAACTCCACACTTGTCTACTCGGGTCTTTAATGCTACCCAAGAGTTCTGTGTCACAGTAGCCATGATACCCCGCATCCTCTACCACCCTGAAGAAGACTTGTTCCAGTATTGGGATAAGGAGATTCCACAAACTCCACAGAGACATAGGAGGGAGCCCATCGCTACTCTAACTATTGCCACTTTATTCAGCTTAGGACTTGCCTGGGCAGGAACGGGGATTGCATCCCTAGTCTCTCAGTACAGGGGAATTACTTCCCTGCGGGCGGCCATTGATGAAGACTTGGAATGCATAGAGCAGTCAATTAGTCACTTGGAAAAATCGCTAACCTCCCTATCTGAGGTAGTCTTACAGAACTGCTGACCTCCTATTATTACAGCAAGGCAGGCTCTGTGCAGCCCTGGGAGAAGAATGCTGTTTTTATGCTGACCACACTGGAGTTGTTAGAGATTCTATGGGTAAGCTCAGGGAAGGGTTACTCAAGAGAAAAAGAGAAAGGGAGGCCCAGGAAAATTGGTTTGAGTCCTGGTTCAATCAATCCCCTTGGCTGACTACTTTGGTCTCCGCGTTAGCGGGACCCTTAGTTCTATTACTCCTTCTCATGACCATCGGCCCCTTTATCCTAAATAAGTTAGTGAGTTTTGTAAAGGAAAGACTTAGCACTATACAACTTCTAGTCCTGTGCCAACGATATAAAAAGACTGTCGGGACCAAGGACTGAGGAAGATTCCTCAGTATGAAAAAAAAAAAAAAAAAAAAAGGGAGGAATGTTAGGATAATAACCCCCCCCACCCCCACGCAGGCTGGAATGTTAGCATGGTAGGATAGAAACCCCACCCCCAGGCGAGCTAGGATGTTGAGCCCTGAGATGGGCTGTTTGAATTATGTGCGAGTGGGCTATTTGCTCCAACCAGGACGTAGGTAATCCGAGGCTTCTCTTTGTTCGGGGCGAATTTTGTGCGCGCGCGGGCAATGATGTAGGTAATGCTATATAATCTGAGGCTTTCATTTGTTCGGGGTCTTGCGCTTCCTACGTGTCTGGCAGGAGAGCTTGACCCCAGCTAGCTGGCTCAATAAACTCCGTTTGTGTATTACATTACTGACGGGCTCTTTGTGGTTCATGGGAAAAAAAATTAGCGAAACTGGACCCTAACAGAGGCAGCTTTGGCAGCTTGTATTTATGGTACATTAAAGAATACCCATAATATAATTTCTTGTTTTTCTCCAATTTTCCATGAGATATTGATCTTTCTGAGAGTATTGTGAATAACTATACTTTGGAATAATATAACATTGAAATTGGCTAGGGATTAAAATGTCTGATCACAGGTCTGTCTTAATCACTAGATTATGCGCTTCAAGGGTCGCACCCCCCCCTGGGGGGTGGGGCTGGATATTGAACCCAGGGTCTTGTGCATGTGAGGCAAGTGCTGTACCACAGAGCTACACCCTCAGCCCTGTATCCTATTCATTCCCAAATCCATAGCCTCTAGTTCAGTGCCTGCTGTAAAAGTTGCTTATAAATGTTTTATGAATGAATTTCAAGGCTTTGGTTTGGTCTTGTAGAATGTTATTGGAGAAAAAGAGAGAGAGGGAGTGAGAGAGTGAGAGTGAGAAATGTGTTATGTATTTGTATGTATTTAAGAGAATTGGAGTCTGCCTCTTTCAGATTGACAATTCTCAGAGAAAAGGTCCCCACTGTACGCTCAGATCTTGCTGTAGTTAGAAGACAAAAGTAAAGTTCATAAGCTCTGCCAGATGGAGACTTTTTTTCCTCCCAATTATCCACAGTTGAGTTTCAGCAGGGTTGCCCTTGTGAATCAAAAGAAAGCCAATGTACCTATCTATTATTGGTTTAAAAAAGTTCCACATCTAGGCTAGTACTATTTCAGGCATTTTTTTTTAAAAAAAACTTCTTTTAATAGTGCACTTAATATCTCATTTTGATTCAATATTTGCAAAAGACAGTCTGATTCACAGTTACAATTTTTCTACTTAATTCTTTTTTAGAATGTGTACATGCATGTGGTTATATCAGCCATCTTAAAAAATATATCACTTATCTACACAGATCATTCCTCTTACGGCGTCCCCGAACACCTCAAGTTATATTCATGATGGTTGCTCAAAGTGACACATGGCTGCACTTCTTTGAGGTATAGAATTACACTCAGCTGCCTTCATGCAGTGCAATCCAAAATAATTACTGTCAATGTCTAACTTATACCTTTTAAGGCCCAGAGGGTAGCAGAGAATTCATGAGGGAAATAAATTAAGTGTGTAACCTTGTTCAAAGCCTCTTTTTCTCTCTTCTTTCTAAACCACTAGTATAAAAACTTCACTAAACAACTATTACTTATGTATAAAAAAACGCTATGGCATTTTATCTCAAACTTGCTCCTACAAAATATTTGAGATTGAAATGTGTTTGAAGACAACATCTAGAGTTTCCTTAGTGATTCAGAATTATTTGACATTATTTCCTTCCTCTCACGTACATATTAGGGATACATTTGCCTACACGATTGAATATAAAAATTGAATTTTGAAATACAGGGTCATGAAGTATAAAAACACATTTTCTTCACCATATGACTATGAAAAGTAGATGATTTGGTGCTGAGAATTCTTATTGATTGTTCATTTTTCAGTATATTTGCCATAAGGAAAAAAGCTACAGAGATTATATCTGTTGCTAATATTTGAAACTTATTTTTTAAAGTGGGATTTTTTTTGAAAAAAAAGTCAGTTAATCTTGATACTCTGATGATATTGTATGTTCTGAAAATATGTGGAATTTTCTGATTAGAAATATTGAGAACCTTAACTTTTGAATATCTTGAGTGCAAATTTCTCAATTATTTCTAAGTAGCAACTTTCAAAAGACTTTATTTAAATTAAAGTTTATTTTGAATAGTGGAAAACATGATATTGCTTCTCTAAATGGGAATTTTTATAATTATCAATATGTTCTAAATATTAGTATTAGAGAATTTACTTACATTTTTAAAATTTAGATTTATGCTAAGGCCATGACTTAGTCTGAAGTTTATCCTTATGAGGGAAGCAGGATGAGAAATAGAAATTAAAAACTGCGTAAATTAAACAATACTATAATGAAATTACCCCTTCCCCTTTTTTGAAAATATAAACATTTTAAAACTACTTTACAAATATTGACATATATACAAACAATATACATTCACATAAACATGGGTAGACTATGCTTTACAATGCTAATTAAATTGTTTTTATATTTAATATGATTTATAAGAGTCTTCAGAGTCTTTTGTACCTAAAAGAAACAAAATACATTTCTTGAAAACTACCTGATTCAAGCAAGCTTCTCTCTTTTTTTTTTTTTTTATTAAAAATTAAAAAAATATTCTTTTAGTTAGCAAGTGTTTTAACAAGATGCCAAAATAGACATATGTTCATTGGTATATTTTAGAATATATAGTTGCTATAGTTTTGGTCTGAAATTTCCCTGAAAGGCGCATGTGTTAAAACCTGGCCAGCCTGTGTGCCATTGGGAGGTGGTAGCACCTTTAAGAGGGGGGCGCAGTGGAAGGTAGGTCATGGGGGTGTGCCACTGAGGGGGATATTAGGACCCTGGCCCCTTCCTGTCTCTCTTTTTGCTTTCCAGCCATCGTGAGATGAACAGATCTTCTCTGCAGTGTGCCCCCACCATGAGGTACTATGTCTCCACGGCTTAAAAGTAACAAGGCCGAACAGCCATGGGCAGAAACCTCTGAAATTGTGAGTCAATAAACCTTTCTTCTTTTTAAGTTGATTATCTCAGGTATTTTTTGCAGTGATAAAAAGTTGAGTAACACAATAGAAAAATGCCTATAAGCCTATTGAGAAACATTTTTCAATGCTAGGATATATTGCCTTTAGGTTTTTTATGTGCATATTTACTATATATATATATATGTGTGTGTATGTATATATATATATGTGTGTGTGTGTGTGTATGCATATACATATACACAAATATATGTATATATAATCGATAAATTTACACGCTATAGAACTGAATCATTATTTATGCCATTTTTAATCACAAATATGTATGATTAAAAATTTCTTAAATAGATCATTTTTATTGGCTGCATTATATATTCCATGGTATAAAATTTTCTATACTTTATCTGCTTTTCATATGTTGAATATTTAATGTATTTCAGACTTCTGTTTTTATTTGAAAATCATGCTGTGTAAAAAACTTTATAAGTAAATCTTGGGCAGCATCTCAGATGATTTCAGTATTAAAGATTCCTAGAAATGGGTGTACTAATTGAAGACTGTCAATATTTTAAAGCTATTCCTACATATTCAGAAACTTTCACAGAAACCTCATGTCATTTTACCTTTCAGCTGGCAGTGTATGGAATTGCCAGTTTCACCGTATCACCTTAACAATGAATTTTATTTTTGTCATTTGAAAAATCACTGTTAATATGATAAATAGTGATAGCTTGTTCCGTTTGTTCTCTCTCTCTCTCTCTCTCTCTCTCTCTCTCTCTCTGTGTGTGTATGTGTGTGTGTGTGTGTGTGTGTGTGTATGTGGTTCTGAAGGTAACCCAGGGATCAACATATGCTAGACAAGTGCTCTACTACTGAGCTATCCCCCAGCTTCGTATCTTGTTTTAATTTGCCTTTTTTAGTTACTTGGGAAGTTGAATACCTTAAAAAGGTCAATTTATAGTCACAATTAAAGGACACCAATCATGCTAAGGCTGATGGAAAGGTTGAGACAGGAACCATGGACCTAGAAGTCAGTCCTCGACATACGGGTGGGATACCTCTTTTAAGTTATTCTTTCTCTTTCTATAATTTGTGTGAGTGCACATTCATCATGCAGAAGTGAGAATTGCTTTCCTTATTCTCTAAAACAGTGGGAAAGATCGAGTTCTATTACAAACTTGTGGAGTACATAATACAATTGGTTTATTGCACATATCTGCATTTGAAATCTAACTCCAACACTTGGTATATTTGTAGTACTCTAGCCTCAGTTTTCTCATACTCAAAATGGGAAACCTAATAGAGCCTATCTAGAAAGGTGATTTTTAAAATTAAGCAAGGTAATACTTATATTGTTTAGCAGAGGACTTTGCATATGTTAACATGAATATAAGCTATTAATAATACTATGTGGAAATACCTTAAAATATAAAATGCTTCATAAGATTTTATTAATTTGTCATTCAGACAATATATCAATTACCTAATTTTCTCAGAAACTTTGTTTTTACCCTTGACTTTTGGCATTATTTCATGTAGGAGACATTTACAATGTTTTTAATAATAAAATTTGTTTTAAAAATGATCATGAATATTGTAGGAGAGGAAAAGGTTTTCCTCAACCCTCTTGGGGTTCCTGGTTGGGTCTGAAAGGTAAGCTGACATAGATTAGTAGGATAAAAACTATACACTTATTGAATGTAAGTTATAGGACATGGGAGTTTTTATTAAAAAAAAAAATCGTCTTACTTTTTTTGGCCCGTTTGTCTCTGAGTCAATTTGAGTAGAACTCCTTGAAGGATTTTGTATTAATTTAATAATCATCCAAAGGTAGAAAAATATCACACATACATCACACACACACACACACACACACACACACACACACACACTCACACAGACTGATGCAAAAAAGATCTTATGGCTTTCTTTTAAAATTTTAGCTATGTTTTAGGTATAATAATATAAAACTTGTAAGTTTAATAAGAGAATAGCTTAACCAAATTTTATTTCTAGACGATGGATCTAGTTAGTTTTACTAATATTTGTAGAAAAAAATTTTTAATATTCTTCTTTTGCCCAATTTGCTTCTGATTCCCCTCCCCATCAAGTCCAAAAGAAGAGATGGTAGAAGATTTACATGTCCAAAGCCTAGAATAATCACTGTTTAAACATTTCCCCCTTTTTCTTAAGTGTAGGCAGTTCTGTTTCCAATGTTCTGGTCTTTTACAAGCATCTTGAGATGAGTAGTTGAGTTTTGGGGATTAGAATGTGTACATGGGCTTTGAATTGCTTCTAGAGCCCCATTTCTGTTTTTGTCTATCTGTTAGACAAGGATAGTTATATTTAATTCTTCCAAGTGTTAGGGGACAGCCATGAATGATATCCAGGGGCTGACCTACCCATCCATTGCACTATCTTTCATTTGCTCTTTTATATAAGGGAACTGATTTCTACCTAAGATGGAAATCAAATGATTACTATGTTGTAGATTTAAAGCTATGCATCTTTGTATGTTTAATAAATCCTTCCACAATAACTTTAGGAAATTTTATTTCTCTTTGAGTATATCATTCCATCTTAGCTTAAGAGAAAAGACCTTTAAGGAAAAAAAAAAAAAAAAAGTCCTCATGCTCTGAATATCAGCCTCAAAGTAAATCTTCCTGCATTTCTGGCAGTGTTAAACTTATCTTTCTTGCCCTTTTTCTCTCTCTCTTTTAAGCCAAAGGTACTCCATGCCCAAAACAATAATCCTTTTATGATCTAACCATGATGCAAGGGGTACCTTCAAAAGAGGGTACAAAAAGAAACAGTCCTCCCAAGATCCGAAACCATTCCCAAATACAGCCAAGAGAAGGGAAGACATAGATTACCCACCCCCAGAGAGCTGGCAACGGTTGGTCCATTAGCTGCAAGTTTGATGCCACCCACATTTTTATCTGACCATATTCTTGCAGGCCCCTAACCTTTCAGTTGGATACCTTCATATGCAAGCCTGATGTCCCAAGAAGTGGCAAATCAAACCAAGCTCTCAGAACACACAAAAAAAGATAGCAGGCAAGCAATGGCTGTCCTGGAAGGAAGATCAATAACTAGTGGGTTCACCAACTTGACCAAATTTTAAACCAGACTCACAATCCAAATCAACAAAAACATTTTGGTGATTTTTGGTAATATCATTCTTTAAAATTTATTTTCTAACTGAAACATGAAAATTATACATATTTATGGGATTTTTGATGCACATATACCTTGTATAATGTTTAATAAGGGTGAACATATCTCTCTCTCTCAAGGATTTATCACTTCTTTGTGGTGAAAACTTTGAAAATCCTTTCTTCTAGCTTTTTTAAATGTGTAGTACCTTACTGGTAGTCCCCTACTGTGGAAAAGCACACCAGGACTTTTTCCTGCAATCTAACTGCAACTTAGTAGCCATTGATCAACCTCTCCCTATTCCTGCCCCCAGGACTACTGGTGATCTGAATTTGGAAAGAAAAAGACTATTCACAGTTTTTGCTTGCCCAGTCCCCACAGGCAGAAATCTGAGAGACTGCTGCGACAAGAATTCTGACCTGCTGGTTTTTGTCTGAGTCCCAGGATCTCTTACCAGAAGCTTCTAGATTGAGCCAAGTGTCCTGGCTGATATTGTCCCATGCTGGGTGCCAGAAGCTGTAGGGGAACAGATCTTCCTTGACTCTCTAGGGTTCCTGGATGGGTCTGAAAGGAAATTTGACAAAGACAGATTAATAGAGGAAAGACATACAAATTTATTTAATACAGCTTTTATGCGAGAGTGGGGATGTAGCTCTGTATTAGAGCTGTTGTCTCAGCACCACACACACACACACAAATTTTATGTGACATGGTAGACTTCATAAAGAAGTGAAGACCTGAAGAAATAGTTAAATGTGCATATATTATGCTAGGTTTTGTAGAAATAGGATTGTACAAAGAGTATGACTTAATGGTAACAAATTGGGGAAATAAGACTTAGCGAAATTTGCAGGAAGGGACAGACGCTCGAACTGTCGTACAGGAAAAGGAAAGGGGTTTATTGAATTACCAAAGAAACACGTGGAGGGGATGGGGACAAACTGCGGGGAATGAACGGGAGCTAGAGCACTCGGGAATGGAGAGCAGGAACAGAGAGCCGGGAACAGAGAGTGGGAACAGAGAGCGAGCTCAGTCCGGTCCTGGTTTAAATAGAGTAGGGGCCATAAAACCCCCTTGGAGTGAGTCCTTGTCCTATAAGCCAGCAGAGGTCAGGCGGGGGGGGGGGGGGGGGTAGTGGACAGGGGACTTGCTGGTCAGGTTTTTTGGTCACCCTGAGGATCCTGGGAGCTGTAGTTTTTCACAAGGCACCTGGGGAGGTGTGGCCTTCTGCCTGGGAGGTGCAGCCTCTGCCTGGAATCCAACAAAGACCTATTCAGAATCTTCTCTGTGTCCCTGTATCTTCGGAGAAAAGGATGTTTCATTCTTCCAGGTATAGGGTGGGCATCTTTAGAAAGAAGGTCTTAATGATCTGTTTCAGGAGCAGGTTGGAAAATCCTTGGTTATATTGACCTGACTCAGGGGAGAAGAGTGGGACAAGGTTAGAAAGTGACTTTCCTGTTTCTGTTATTTTCCCTGATGCCACAGTACCATGTTTTGGAGTAAGGTGTCCTGAATACCAATAATATAAAACTAATCATAGTACCAAAAATACATTTGCTTGCAATATATATTACCATCAGAGGTAATACGTTTTATTGAACATGCCTGATCTCATATTTTTTATCTCTTCTTTTTTCTTTTTCTTTTCCTTTCCTTTTTCTTTCCCTCTCTCTCTCTTTCCCCCTCCTCCCCCACTCTTCCCCCCGCCTTTCCTTTTCAGTACTGGAGATTGAGTCTAGGAGTGCTCTCCCACTGAGCTATACCCCATCCCTTTCTATTTTCTATTTTGAGATAGGATCTCTAAATTGCCTAACCTGGCCTCAAATTTGCAATCCTCCTGCATCAGCCTCCAGAGTAGCTGGGATTACAGGAGTGCACCACCACACCTGCCTTTCTTTATCTTTTATAAAAATATGCCCTTAATTTTAAAAAGAGAGTTCAAAATCATGTGCAATGTTTGTTAGGCACAAAAAACTACTCAAAAAATTTGAACTGCAAGTAATTATTCACAGAAATCAGTAACACCAAACAATAATAGGGGAAATTTGCATTTTATTTATGGGTTGGGCAGTGGTTCTTTCAGAGAAAAAGTTGAAACGATGACTGATTGATCTTTGGTCCTGAACCTCCAAAGGCAGGAACACAAATGATTGCTATTAACATAGCCTTGGGGAAGAAGGAAGAAAGAATCTAATGTTCAGTCTCCAATATTGCTCTGTCTGTGCCAATATTCTGGAAAGAAAGGAAAAAATGAAGGGGTGGTGAAAATTTGCATTCCCCCCCTACACAATGCCTCTCCTGTTATTTTCATTTGGCCCCAAGGTTTGGGAGAGATCAATACAGATACTTTCCAGGGAAGGAAATAAGACAGGAACATGTGCCCTGGTGGAGCTGCTTAGAATATTGAATAGTTTTTGACATAGCTTGATGCAGAGGCAAGGTAATACTCTCCAAGGAGAGAATTGCTACTGTAGATTGCAGCTCATGGGAGAAGCGAAACTAAATGAAAGCTGGAGGGAGAATGAGTGGAGGTTTTTTACTCCTCCCCGCCTCTAAAGTTCACAAATAGGATGGTGAGTTGAGAATACAGAAGCTCAAAAAGAACACTTTACTCTGATGAAAACGGTTTTCCACCCCATCATCACTACAGCAGAGGGCAGTGAAAATGCCTCTGCCTCTATTTTAAATCAAAATTCATTCTTTGGGGGTAATACTTGCTTTCTTTCCTGCCTCATTTGATGGTTGCACTGCTGACATGGATTCGCGATGGTTACTAAAATATTCACTGCAAAGAGCTGGTGTGAAACTGTCTCATATACAGCTACTCTTTTACTCATCTGGATTAACCTTTCTCTGGCAATCACAGCATTGTAAACACCCCTCAGCATTAAATAAAAAACAGCAGTGTGCAGGTTTAAACGATTGCTTCAGCTTTTTTTCTAGCCCAATGCGTGACTTGTTTTATTTAGCAGTTTCTGCATTCCCCCACTGTTTAACAATCATGCACAACTGAGAGCTTCGCCTTGACTTTCTCTACCTTGTTTAATGAGGTACAAGATAAAATACTCATGCCTCTCATTCCCCCCCCCCCCCTGCTGAAAGGTCAAGACTTGAATCAGAATCAAATTTGGAAGGTCAGTGTTCAAAGGTTAGTTTTTTAGCCCACATAGTGCTAAGAAAACACAGATGATCTCATAGAGAAGGGCGAAAATTAAGTCAAGATTGGTTTAAAAACTTGTATGTATTAATGCAACATTGTGGCTGAGAATTTAAACTCATAAAAGTCAGGAAAGTCAAAATTATGATCCTCCCAGCTATCGTTATTCGTTCCTTGCACACATGATAGTATTTTATGTACTATATTTGCTGTTATATTTATGCCCTTATATAGAATATGCCAAGTTATAGTTACTAGGGGAAGCATAACTTTTCATTTCTAACTTTCCTGAATTCTAATTCTTCAGCACAATTAGCATTAGGCTTCTTTTGCTTTCCTCTCCTTTGATTTCTTAAAGAAAAGAAAATGAAGTGACCATGTAGCTTCCTATTTTCACTGTTCATTGATCTTTGGGACTTATTGTGTATTTGTGGGTCAGGCTGCAAGGAACATAGCAAATTTCTTTTGTGTGGGAGAAGAGCCTTCTGCAGTTTGCAGATGTGGTCTGCAAAACCCAGCAATCCTTTGTGGAAGAGGTAGACAGGAATTTAATGGATCTCTCCAGGGTCCTGAAGCCCTATTCCAGTGCTGTTTATAACTCTAGATACATTGTTTTATACTTTTTTCAGCAGATACTGTAAGATTTGAAAATATGAATAGTAAGTACAAGAAAATAGGAATAGTAATACAGGTCTGTGCAATTTCACAGAGTTAAAAAAAATCTAAGAAACCAGGACCAGTTTTCACTAGATTGAATATTGTTTGAGTCTCATAAGAAAAAGTGCTCCAGAATCCTTGGTACAGATCATCTAAGTAATCTGTCTTAATCAAACTGGGTAACTGATATATGTTTAGAAACAGGATTTTTCAAAGTCACTTGCAGACTATTTATCCTGATGTAGTTGGCAGTTACATAAAATGAAAGGAGTTTTAAGAGTCAGTGGGATGAGGATTCAAATCTTGATGCTGATCTGAATGGGTGGCTTTGGATAAATGATGCAACCTCTCTGAGTCCTGGTCTTCTATGTAATTGGCTATAGCTGCACATTATCATAGAACTGTGTAAAAATTGAATTAGTAAAGACCTCAGACATGTTAATTGTTCTCTTATTTCACTGTTCTTGGCTGTAAAATGGGCATAAATACAGTCCATAAATACATCATGGAGTTCTTGTGAAGTTCTTGTGAAGATTAAATGAGCTTTGGACAGTGCCTGGCAATATAAGCTAATAATTCCACAGCTCCCTTTTAGACATTTCTTTATTTCTTCATGATCAAAATTTACTTGAGATATTTCTCCCTTCTAAGTTATTTTTTTTGCCAGATTTTCCGAGTTGCTTAATTGCTTTCCAACATTCAGACCCCCTCCACCCTGACAAAAAAATCACTTTCAACAGGTTTTCTAAGTCTAGTAAAATTTCCCTCTGTTAGGTTTCTAAACAAGGGCAAATTTTACCCAGTTAATATTTATAGATTGCCTTGTTATGATGCCAGTAATCATTATTGAAACTACAAATTGTTTTTCTTTCTATATGATTTAGAAATTTTATGAATTTATTAGTCAAATTTTGTTTTAACTTATTTTAATCATGACTGCATAAATTGCTGTCAATATGTTCTAAATTTCATATAAGTTGCATTGATCTTTAATTATGTAGTCACCTTCTTTAGAAATAATATATATCTTTTTTAACCACATACATTACATCTTAAAAATGTCTTTCTTTCCTTTTCTTTTATATTGAAACTCCAACAAATACTTATTTTTGTTTGAAATATTATTGCTTTCCTTTCCAAATTCATGACTTTAGTACTTGATTTTCTGTAATCTTTAGACATACAAATTACTCATTTTTCATATGTACTTTATAGCTAAGAAATTATTTACTTTTATTTGTTCCTTTATTTCATAAACACTTTCTGAGCACCTAGACTTGGGGACATGTTAGTAAAGAACAGACCCTGATCTTTCCCTCTTACTAATGAAATGTCTAAAATTAGTGTTCTCCAGTAGAGAAATAATGCAAGTAAAATATGTAATTTGTAATTTTCTTTTAGTCAGTAAAAGAGTAGGATTTATTGTTAATGGTACATTTTATTTAACCTAATCTATCCAAAACTATCATTTTAACATATAATTTACATAAAAATTAGTAATGAGATAATTAATATTCTATTTTTGTATACTGTCTTTAAAATCAGGTATGTATTGTACATTCAGAGCATGTCTAAATTCTGACTAGCTATGTTTCTGTTGTTAGTAGACATATGCAGCTGGTGACTACCATATTGAATAGCACATTAAAACAGGAGACTCATGTCAAACCAAATAGCACAGTTGGGATTCAATATCATCAAAACAGTATCAGGATATATTTCCCTCAACTTGTAGTTAAATGGCCTTGGATATTTTCTCTTAAATCAATACATGTTACTATTCTCAAGGTAGCAATTAGCATTAAAAAGAAATTGTTTAAATCAATGATTCTTGATGAGGATGTTAGAATTAATTAATAAAGTATAAAAGCAATTTGCAGTTCAGATAGTCTTGGGGATTGATAGATTATTACCTCTGACGCATTGTTTTAAGTCTAGATTTTAAAAAAAATGATTGGAGTTTGATTTCAGGGTACATAAATTAAATTGGGAGCAAATTGCTAGAATCTAAATTGGGATGGCATTTTTTTTTTTCCCTTGAAGAAAGTAACACAGAAACACACAAGATCAAAGATAAAGTGTACACAGGCAGGCAACAGTGGCAGTGAGGGATGTTTCATCTCCCAGACACTCACATTTTCAGCTAATCCGAGGGAGCTCTGCAATCCACCTATAAAAGCTTGACAGTAATGGCTTGAGCAAGGCTACACAGTGGCCCCAAAGGTGTTTCAGCACGCTGGTTGGAATATTATCTTATATTTCAAGATGAATCCTGGTTCCCATGGAAATCTACTAGTGTGTGCTCCAAGTCAGGTATTTAAAAACCCTAAAAGAAGACCAAGGAAGAAGCAAATGGAGGTCCAAATGAAAAAACCACTGACCTCAAGGAGGCCAAGATAACATGCACTGAAAGCAAATATGCTTTGAAGCAAAACACAGAAACTTTTTCATTTGTTTACTTTCTGCTTGGAGTAGTTACCCATTATTTCTGTTGCTGCTTCTTTCATGCAGAAGACATGGATTAAATGCACATAACTTTAGTGAAATTTGAATTACGTAGCAAAATGTTATATTCTCATCTAAAGAAGAGTGAATGCTCTCTGCCTGTTTTCACCCATGTAGTTGTGTATGTATTTGCTTGGACTGCAGTTACAGTGGTAGTTGACTCTATGTGTAGGGGTGACTCTAAGCCTGTTTTGGGGATAGTAGGGTGAAATGGGTAGAAAGGCCGCTGACCCCCTTCTTGGAATATCAGCTGCCCCATTTTCTTCATCGATTGTCATAGCAGTTCTACATTTTGGTAAGAGCAGGGACCTGCCCCTAAAGGGTGTAAGAGGATATCTATACAGGTTTATGATCGCCTTTTCTCTTTTATTGTTGAGTGGAGGGGGAGATAAACTAAAATTTCCCTGAGAAAATGTGTGCTATAAATCTGTAGTGGGGAAGGTAGGGGTCTGAAGGAGAAAAGCTCCTAGGCCATCATTTTCACCATGGCCATTCCCCATAAGAAATGTGAAATAAAAAGAAGAGAAAAGCCGAGTGAAAATTAACTTTAAGTCACAGAAACTGACAAGCAGCCTCTGTGATTTAGAGTGGAGTCATGTCAAGTCCAGTGTTGAAATAAGAAACATGGAGGACAGGCATTTTTATGTTGTCTGTAATTGGACAAGAGAAGAAAATGATTTGTTGAAGGTGATGCTAATGACAGCAAACCAATGTCAAACTGTGTGCTGGAAGGAAGGGTGTGTGTGTGGGGGGGATGAATAGAGAAGGAACATATTGTGCCCAGCTTGAGTTTATGAGGAAAAAGATTTTGTGCCAGAGGGAGAATTTTTTGGGACCACAAAAATGTAAATGTGAAGAATTATCTCTCTGGCTGAGTTTTTATTTAATCGGTATCATCTCTCTTGTGCAGACTAAATGTGTTATGTTTTACTGAAAGCACTCCCGGCTTGTCCTGCATTGCTATAACAGGTGGTATTTAAAAACCACCCATTTTCAATTATGATAACATATACCTTTTGGTCCTGTTGGATTGGAGATAACTTTATGTTTCAAAAATAGCCAAGCAGTTGTAGTGATAATTTTTTAGTAATCATTAGGGTCACATTTTATTTCCCACCCTCCCTACAGCCTGCATCTCTAGACCAGGCTGTGTTAAAATAATCATTCATCTGCCTCACACATATTTGCCTTTGCTGCCAACTCCTGCCTCTTTATGCCTATCCCATTTTCTCTGTGGTTTAACCTTGGGGATGAGTATATTGCTCTCTCTGTCTCTCTCTCTCTTTTTTTTTTTTCTGTTAGGATGCATATTTTTCTCCAAATAATAACTAAAGTGCTTTTATATTTTGAAAATAAAAATCTCATGAAAATCAAACATAAAGGGAATAGGAAAAAAAATCTAAGAATATATAATTTCTTATCAAACCTCGAACATGAAGTTAGAGTTTGGATGAGGAATGTCCTCCAAAAGCCCATGTGGTGAAAGGTTCAGTCCCCAGCCTCTCACTATTAGGAGGAGGTGGGACCTTTAAGACAAGTGCCTAGTAGGAAGTCTTCAGGTCATTGGGGGCATATTCTCTAAGGGGATTAGTGAGACCCAGTCTCTTCCTCTTTTTCTCTTTCACTTCCCAGCCATGAGGTAAGTGGCTTTGTTATGGAAGGTATTCCTGCCATGATATGCTGCACCCCATTCAGAGGCCTAAAGGCAAAGTGCCTGCTTCATCATGGATTGGAACTTAGAGAACCTGAGCTAAAATAAACTTTCTCTTTATATCAGTTGATATATCTCAGATATTTTTCATAGTGATGGAAAGCTGATTAACACACCTGATTTTTTAAAAGTTCTCTGATATCCCTAATTTTCTAAGAAGATGCATTTAATATGTTCTTTCTCAGTGTTAGACCGTATGTTAGACAAGGTCTCCCTATTTCAGAGATATAGGAATTGTATTCTGAGATTGTCTGCCTTGATATTGAATAGGCTTGGACTGATTCCATATAGAGTGTGGGCAAGGGTCGCAAATACTTAATCTATAAAATGAGGCAGTTGATGTCCTAAGAAGGAATTAATACTTAATTTCTAGAGAAATTATCCAACCATGTTTCATTCTCTGAGGGGATAAAAGACATGGAGGAGGGAAGAGCTGAGAAAGCATTTAGAATTCTGCATAATGGAGAATTTCCATTAGCTACTCTAACAGTTGTTCTCAGAGGGAATTCCTAATATTTTATCCCCAAATAATAATTTTGACAACCTCTGTTCCTTTGTGATAGGACTTAAATAAACTTTTTCTTTTGTTGTGGTACTGGGGATTGCATCCGGATATGCTCTACTATATCCACAGACCTTTTTATTATTATTATTTTAAATTTTGAGGCAAGGTCTCCTTACATTGCCCAGGCTGGCCTGGAACTTGTGATCTTCCTGCCTCAGCCTCTTGAACTGAGCCTGGTCTAGAGAAACTTTTAATAAGTGAAATTTTATAGAAATTACACATGTAGGGCTGGGGATATAGCTCAGTCGGTAGAGTTGCTTGCCTTGCATGCACAAGGCCCTGGGTTCAATCCCCAGCACCAAAAAAAAAGAAAAAAAAAAAAAGAAAAAAAAAGAAATTACACATGTATCTGTGTGTGTGTGTGTGTGTGTGTGTGTGTGTGTGTTGCTGGGGATTGAACCAAGGGCCTTGTGCATGCTAGGCAAGCACTCTGCCACTCAGCTACCCTTTTTAAAAAATTATTTTTCTTTTGAGTCAGGGTTTCACTAAGTTGCCCAGGATGACTTCAAACTTTCCATGCTCTTGCATCAGCCTTCTGAGCAGCTGGGATTATAGACATATGCCACTACCCCAGGCAGAAATTCTACATGTCTTATTTTAGGCAATAACTTTAGCTACTTATTTCCTTTTAATTAAAAAAAAATCATTTTCTGTACAAGTACTAAATTATATAGTTTAAAATTTAAAAGTAAAAAGGCTATTTATCAGAGTCTTCTCCTACCTCTGTCCCTCAGCCATATAAGTCTCCTCAGTGTGGTAAACAAATGTTACCAGTTTCTTGTATATCCTTTATTTACCCTTGGGTGTCCTATTCACTTTAGGCAGCTATAACAAAGTATCATAGATAAGGTGACTTACAAACTGCAGACATTTGGCTGGGACTATAGCTCAGTGTCAGAATGCTTGCCTAGCATGTGTGAAGCACTGTATTTGATCCTTAGCACCACATAAAAATAAACAAATAAAATAAAGCCATGCTACAAAAAAAATTAAAAACAAACAAACAAACAAACAAACAAACAAAAACCCCTGTAGACATTTAATTCTCCAAATTCTGGAGGCTGGGAGTCTAAGACCAAGGTTCCTACATGGTTGGGTCCTGGTGAGGCCCTCTTCTGGCTGGCTGGCTGCTGACTTGTTGCATTCTTGTTTTTTGGCGGGGAGGGTGAGTACTAAGAAGTGAACTCAAGGGTGCTTTTACCACTGAGCCACATCCCCAGCCCCTTTTACTTTTCATTTTGAGACAGGGTCTCACTAAGTTACCCAGGCTGGCCTTGCACCTGCAATACATCTGCCTTAGCCTCCCTAGTCACTGGGATTACAGGTGTATGCCACCATGCCTGGCTTGACTTGTTATTTTCTAACAAGACAGAAAAGGGACAGCAAGTTAACACTCTGGTCTCTTCTTATAAGGGCACTAATCTCATTCTTGAGGGTGGAGCTCTCATAACCTAAGTACCCTCTAATTAAACATCCTACCTCTGAATACAATCACATAGAGATTAGATTTTAATGTGTGAATTTTGAGGGAGGAGGCACCAACATTTAGTTTATAACATTGGATATATTTATTATCAAATATTTTTCTTTCTTAATTTTTATAGAAATCTTTGCACACTGTGTGTGTATGTGTTTGTGTGTGCGCACGCACACTTTGAGATAGGGTCTTGCTGTGTTGTCCAGGCTGATCTTGAACTCCTTGTCTCAAGTGCTCCTCCCACCTTGGCCTCCTGAGTTGCTGGGATTACAAGCATGCACCACTTTGCCCAGTTGACACACTTGGCTGTTTTTAACCTCAATATATGTATACATTAAAGATCAATCCATTTGAGAGTATTAAGAGCTTTATCATTCTTTTTAAAATGACTGCATAATATTCTATTACATGTATATTCTTAATTTATTTAACAGATTCATTATATGTAAATAAGTATGCTGTTGACTCAATTTTGTGCTGAGAAAAATGTTACAATGCCTATATTTTCCCCAATTGCATATATCTACAGGATATATCCTGAGAAGTAAAACTTCTGGAAGTAAATGTATTTATAAATTTTCTGGATATTGGCAAATTATCCTTCAAAAAAAAAAAAAGTTTGAAGTTTTAGGCCTATCAGCACAGTATGAGAGACTGTCACTCCACAGTATCACTTGTGGTATCTTATTAAGTGCTTGAGCCTTTGCCAGTCTGATAACATACTGGTATCTTGGTTTCATTGTATTTCTCTTATTATGCTTCAGCATTATTTCAGTCATTTCAGAGATATCTATTTCTTTAATGTGGATTTGTGCTCATATTTTTTCCATTTTCCAAATGTGTTTCTAGACTTTAAAAACCAGTTTGTAGGCACTCTTTACATATTAAATGGGAGATAAGAGCTTTTTGATATAGCTATATTTTCCCTCCATTTTTAATTTTATGACTTATGAGTACTTATTTACTTATATATTTATGTTGGGATTGAACCCAGGGCTCACACATACTAAGCTTTGCACTCTGCCACCAGGCTATACCCCCAGCCCAGACTTAAGAGTTTTTTAAACACAGAGAGGCCTTTGTTTTCTGAGATGAGAAGTTGTCCCAAGATGTATTCTAGGACTTCTATGGCTAATTCTTCCCTTTAGAAATAAACAACCCCCCAATTATCCTAAAGATGGCAAAGTACAACTATCAAAAGATGAAGGTCTATTTGGCCTAGAAACAACTAGAACCAGAAACTCATGTTTGAATCTAAACATTTCTCCTTGAATCTGGTTTCAGAGGTTATCTGCTTGTGAATTGGGTCCTGTCCTGCCCCAACTTCCTCGCCTACTGCTCTTGAAATAGAAGGCATCTCAAGTTGACAAAGATGTTATACAGGTATAATTGAAGATAATGTCTCCCTCCTGCCCACGAATATTACTAAAACGAGAGCTTAATATTAGTTTGTGCAGTGCGGTAGAAAGCAATTGGAGGCATATACACTGTGGAATAGATCTGATATCATTAACTTTAAGGTTAAATGCCTTCTCAGTGAGCTACCTGTGCAAGTAAATTAAATCAAACATTTAATGTTGGTGACGCAGGTTACTTCATTTATGAAGGTTAAATAGCTGAATTTCAATTTAATTTTTTTAGCTTTGCAATTGGTGGAGATCTGAAAGAGTTCCTGTTGTATACGCCCTTCTAAATTGCTTAAAGAAAGTACCTATGCATATTAATGATTTATTTTCTCACCTTTTCAATGTGGTAATGAAATGACTGCAGGTGGTAAGTTATACAAATTATCTGCTTTTTTGACTGGTTAAAAAAACATAAAACAAAACATAATTATCCTTTTTTTTTTGATACAGGGGATTGAACCCAGGGGTACTCTACTACTGAGCTAAATCCCCATTTCTTTTTATTTTTTATTTTGGGGTAGGGTCTCCTTAAATTGCCCAGGCTGACTTTGAACTTGTGATACTCTTTACTCAACCTCCCAAGTAGTAGGGATTTTAGGTGTGCATCACCATGTGTGGCTTGATAATTGTTTGTAATTATGAGAATAACATAGTTGATAAAGAGAATTCTACCATCTGTCTAACATGTTAGTCAGATGTCTATCACTGTGGCAAAACATCTGAGAAAAGCAACTTAAATTGAGCAAAGGTTTGTTTTGGCTCACTGTGTCACAGGGTTCAGGCCATGGTTACTTGGATCCATTGCTTTTGGACCTATGGCAAGGCAGGACATCATGGTAAGGAGTGCCTAGTGGTGCAAAGCTCTTGATGGTAGTCAGGAAGCAAAGAGAAAAAGGAAGGTCCAGGGTCCCAGTATCCCCTTCAATGGCACATCCAAGTGACAGCTTCCTTCCACTAGGTTCCATCTCCTAAAGATTTCACCACCACCTAATAGCATCATGGGCTGGTGAAGGAGCCTTTAGTAGTTGGGCCTTTGGGGGACATTTCAGATCCAAACTGTAAGACCTAAGGAATATGAAAAAAATTAAATTATTTTTTTAAAAATGGAGATTTTCAGAGCTGGGGATATTTTTATTTTACTCAATATGAAATATTTACATTATTTAGTAATGTACTGCCATTACTGGATACAGGGTAATGACAGTCCACGTATGCCATTTTTACTACTGCAGTATTATATCTTTCTAACATCAAACTCAACGAAATAGAGAGCTCTCTTTCTGGCAAATATTTTCTGGCTCAATAAGAAAACTAAAATGTCATCATAGTCTGCCAGATTAGCCCACCTGTATGGTCTGTCTGAGTGAAATGCCAGTGGATTAATGAGAATGCCTGTGTAGGGAGGGTGACTTGGGTGGCACCTGAGGAGGGACGGACCTGGACCTCTCTTTACCATAGAGCCCTTGTTGGACTCCTCCAGATTAAAAGGAACAGAAATATGCATTGTTCTTAATTATTGGTTATTTTCTTCAACAGTTATGCAGGAAAGTAAGGATCAGGGAAATAATGACCACAGTTTCAGGATTGAACTATTTTTCAGAGATTAACAAACCAAAAAGGGTATAGTACCATTCCAGCCTCCAGATATAAAGAGAAACAAGAAGAGCAAGGGGAGCTGAGAAAGGGACATTGTAATAGTTCTGCAGGGGCCAGGGGCTGGGGGCGGGGGTGGGGGGGTAGGGAGTGGAGGTCTGGATTAGACGCTGGCAGTGGGGAGAGAGAAGCAGGCAGAGTTGAGATGCCTTTTAGGCATAAGTCCATGGTTATGCTAAGCTTCCTCAAAAGTGGAAGGAACTACAGGGTGACTTTTGTGACTTATTCAAAACACTAACATCATCTCTGTGTCTACTAATTGGTAAGTAATGATTTGTAAACTCCTGGTGAGTGTTTTACTTAGGCCAGGAAATCTAAGTATAGTATTTTTCACTCATTAACCATAGGTATTAACTTCATAGTGTAAGGTCTATGTACCATGATTTTCACCCATAGCTGTGTGGGTCTACATTTTGAAATTATTCACAAGTGAAATGGATTTCAAAGATCAAGTTCCATTTGGAGACATGTAGGGGGAAGAACAGGAACAATTGGGCTATACTTTCTGTGGTAGAAATCAGCAGAATGAAGTATGTCTGACTTAATATTGCATAGATTCAATTGTACTCTGCAAAACCTAGAGTTATTTTATCAAAAAAGCCTGGTATCATCTATAAAACAGATATAGTCCAGTTGCCAGCATCACTTGTACACAGCTTTCAGCTACAGATCTTGAATTTCTTGATACTTTAGTGTGTATTTTTCCTTTACTACCAGGTTCATGTATGTGAGTAAAGCCTTTAATTCCTTCTCTTTGACCTCTTCAAAGGAAAAGTCCCTTAAAATACCAAGTTATAGTCCTCACAATGTTCAACTTGACTGTCTAAAAATAATAGACAAGAGCAAAAATTTACCATTAGAAAAGAAAAAAATGGAGTAAAATATCTATATCTAGTATATTAAAAAGAAATCTAAATTCCATAGCTCTTCTTTTTATTTTTTAAGTGTTTATTTACTTGCTTTAGTTGTACACAATGCCTTTATTCTTACGTGGTGCTGAGGATCGAACCCGGGCCACGCACATGCTAGGCGAGCTTTCGTGGCGCTTCTTAAATTTACTATTAATCAACTCTTCACATTTTCTAGTTATTTTATATCACACATGTTCTTTACTGCCGCATGAAAATAAGCACATAAATAACTTCTAATGTGAGCAAAAACCTTTTATTAAATTAGCTGATGACAGAAACACGTTTTCTTAAAAGGGCAAAGGAGTTATTTGAGTTTTATGTGACTTAATCAGCCAGATTTCTAGGTGTGATTTTTAAGATGCATTATCATTATTCCAGTTGAATTTGTATCCTAATTCCCCACTTGATCTAGGAGACTAATAGCAACATGCCCATTTCAGGGTGGAAAGAGAACAATATTCTCTTCATTCTTTATTTCTGTTTTCCTTCATTAGGCGATTCAAGGTTCATTGGTGGCGAAGTCAGTGCTAGATATTTTTCTAGTAAGAGTGCAGGGGAAAAAATCTTCACGGGTGAAATAAAGATGTTATCATTTGTCATGGGCTTGATTATTGGCATAACTGAATTTTCATCATTTATGCTGAATCTTCTAGGTATGGATGCCAGTGTTTTGCCAGAATTGGTTCTGGGAGTGTGATGTGCATGTGGAGGTAGAATGCTTATTTTGATGTTTGATGGCCCTGGTGAAAAACACCATGTTCAGAGAATTAATCCCTAGCTCCCTGGACATAAGTATGGACCATGACAACCATCTTAATATTTTGTCATTGCTTTCATTTGCAAATCAATGTAGATCACTTGTGCCTAGTAGGCTAGAGTGTACAGTCAGAGTCACTCTTAAAGGAAAAGCTAAGTAGCTGGAAGACAGAGAAAAATGAGAGAGGGAGGTAGGGATGAAGGGATGGAGAGAGAGAGAGGGGACTTTGCATACTGTTATATTTCCGGGCCTTTGATCTAGTTTTTCATGAGGTTTGGATACAACTAAGTGTTATGAAAAATTCCTCCTTCACGATTAAGCTACTTTGAGTGAATTTCTGTTCCTCGCAATCAGAAGAAACTTGACTAAGACACAGGAGAGATGACAAAGTGATCAGCATCAGCTTTGCTGACATCCCTTCCTTATTACTAAGGAAAGCTAAGCATAAATGAGTGAGAGAACGGGGCTGACTGCTATGTTATTTCAAGGTGATATTAAAGAGTTTTGATATATCTAGATGGAATCTGTCCATATCAAGCTACCTCAGGAAGACAGCCTTATAGAAAAATGGGGTTCCAGTAGATTTTCAAGAAGTGCTTGACCCTGCTGGGGTTCAGAACATGCTACCCCAATGTGTGGCACTTTAGCATTTGAGAAAACAGCAAAAGCAGGAAGGTCTTTCTCACCTTTCCTTCCTGTTCTCCCCTGAGCGCGTCATAAAAGTGAGATAAAAGAAAGGAAAAGCAGACTATAACTTTAATCTAAAAATATTGTGCTGAAGTTCCTCATAGCTTTTCTCTCCAAAGCTGGTTTTTCTCCCAGGCCTGTCATTCCCAAATTTTTAAGAAATCTATAAAATATTTTTTTCATTATTTTTATTGTATTATTATTATTATTATTACTAGGAATCAAACCCAGGGGTACTAAACCACTAAGCTACATTCTATATATGTAAATACATATATAGAATACATGTAAATATAATTGTATTATATATTTACACTTAGTTGTATCCAAACCTCATGAAAAACTAGATCAAATACATGTAAATATAATTGTATCATATATTTTGCATACATATATATGTCTGTATATATATGTTTATGCTTTTATATATATATATATATTTTTTTTTTTTTTTTTTAATATTTGCCCAGACTGGCCTTGAACTTGAGATTCTCCTGACTTACCCTCCTGCATAGCTGGAATTACAGGCATGCACTACTACACGGAACTAAAATCTAAAAATCTTAAAGTTTCTGTATGAAAATTGCCTTGTGTAATGTACTAACACATTCATATTAAAAATATATTAAGCAAAGGGAGAGATGCTATTTTAAGAAACCTATAATATAAGATGCATTCCGTACATTATCTATTGATCAGATAATGGAGACAACATCCACCTAAAGATCCTGAGAACAGTCAGATCACCATAAACCATCTTGTGATTACCAGACTGATATTCCCACATGCCTTCCCATGCCAACCCCTCCTCAAATTTCCTTTATAGGAAGAACCCTAGAAACACATCTCAATCTTGAGATAAATTGCTGTCTCTCTCTTTGTTTCTCCCTTCCTTTTCTGAATAAATCTCTGCTGGTACCTTTGTGTGAATGTCTTGGAATTCTTTCTGTGGTATTTGTCAAGGATCATTATTGTCCTGAGTTGAGGTACCCCTCTTTGAGACCTGCTCCAGTGACAGAAGGATTCCCTGATTTTCCTCTTAAAAAAAGGTTAAATAACCTTCATTCTAAAGAGATCCTATGTATACATGGAGGAGAGGACATCTTTATATTCAAACACAGAGAAACAGCAAGAAGAAGAATCCCAAACAACAGGCCTTGTTCTCAGATTGCATGGTCTTTGTCCAGTTATACATTTGTAATGCTGAGCAAGGATTCTTTGCCTCCCAAGCATAGAAGCCATTACTACAACTTTTTTTTTTTTTTTTTTAATAAAAAGCTTTTGTTGAAGGCTGACTGTCAAAGAGACAGAAGTCTTGCTCAAATCTATCTCCACCACTGGTTGGGTTTGGGACATTTATAGGAAGGGAGAGAGGAGAAGCTGTTTGCTGATCAAATGGTGAGATGGGGGTTTAAGGGTTCTTTTCTGCAGGCATGGATGGTCATGCCTCTTCACAGGTTGCATGTTTCCCCTGGGGAAGGGGAGTTATGCTCTGCTGCTCTGAGTGGGTGGTATGGAGCTCATGATGTAAAAATTGTGTGTTGGGGTCAGGCTTATTCTGTACAAGTCCATTATCGAAAAGCCACTTTCAAACCATCCTTGAGTGGATTCTGGAGGATTTACCTGAAAAACTACTTAAGCTTTTTGTTATTTAAGGAATTTATGTCCCTGTGTGTCCAGGCATTAACTGATAGAAAAAACACACAAATTTCCCTGATTCTTAGGATCTTTATTTCCTTAGGAAGTCTCCACTGTCAGATAAAACTTATATTAAATAAATAAGTATTCTTTTTTCTTGTTAATCTGTCTTTTGTTATACTGGTCTCAGGTAATGAACGTATTGATGGGTGAGTAATCTTTTCTCCCTTAAAGTCCCTTTAAGAAAGGGGTTCCATGTTCATTTTGTTTTACATGAGCACTTGGGACAAACTTAGTCTTGAAGAATAGGAAAGGTAGCAAGGCAGAAATGAATCAAAAGGAGGCATGGATGGTAAAAGTTAGGGACCTCATTACTGATTGAAAACTTGGTGACCTTCAAATTAATTTTTGAGTGAAATTAGCATATATATCAAAATGCCAAGTGAACATGTACCACACTGCATCACTGAATTTTTTCTGAGGCATTGTTTTTCCAAGTAACTCAAATCAGGATCTGGTTGAGCTATGACAGGTCAGAAAATTTTGTGATGCCGTTTTCCTTCCCATTTAGGCTGTGGCATTAGGATCCAAAACATTGCTTGGATGATATTTTTGTGCCTATTATCCTCCAAAATGATGCTAAAGTGAATTCATTAATTTTTAATCTGAAAACACCTTAATTAATTCAGAATGTGAAAGGTTAGTTTGAAAATAAGGTACGTTACAAAGGGGATGGCAGGCACCCCGGTGTGCAGCAGATTGGCTCTGATCTTTTGCAATCCAAGTGAGAGGTTGTTGTTCTGTTATGGATGAAAAGGCTCATTATCTCAAAGATAATTGCCCAGATGCCATACCAGTGAGGTCACACTACACAGGGCTGTGGTTTCTGAACCAAATACTTGAGCTAATTAACAGTTAAAGGTATAGGGAACCATTTTTAATGTACTGTAGAGAACAACCAAAACTACTTCCTTTAACCAAAACATTTAACCATTTATATGAGGCAATATAGAGTCAGTGAAATTGCAAAATTTAGGAAGAAAGTTTTTTTTTTTTTTTTTTTTTTCCTTCTGTTATAATTACATGCTCTTTGTATTGGTGAAGTTTTGTTTGACTCAGACATAAATCATTCTGTTAACTTTTAAAGAAAGTCATGCTGCTTAAGGGGATAAGTAGTAAAATAGTTTAATACCTTTACATTCTGTTGTACAATTTTATGCTAAGTTTTTTTATTTCAAGTTTTGTGAATGCAATTGGAATCTTGAAGCCCTAGACTTTGGAATCTTCTGGAAATTATAGAAGATTGCAAGGCAGTGTATGATGGCAGGACAGGAGGAAAACATAACAAATGAGAACCTGACCCCTTTAGTTCTGTTTCCTCCTCTTCTCAGTAAATGCTATGCTTGCTTGGTTTTTTGAATTGCAACATTTCAAAATGACTCTGCAGGTGGTGCTATCTGAATTGAAATTGGATTTTATAGTTAGCCATGAGGTCTTTTTCTATTAGAAAAACTATTAACACTTTACATCAAAAATAAGAGCAGGGGCTGGGGTTGTGGCTCAGCGGTTGAGCCTCGCCTAGCACGTGCGTGGCCCAGGTTCGATCCTCAGCACCACGTAAACATAAATTCATTGCATTGTGTACAACTAAAGCAAATAAATAAATATTTTAGAAAAATTAAAAAAATAAGAGTGGATTATGTCATTTTTGATAAGATCAAGGATGATCATTGCAATGACTTTAAATATACTTTTGTCCTTTTTTATATTTGCAAACATTTGTGGAGTGGCCAATAACTAGAGTAAAAAAAAAAAGTGTAAAATTTCGAACATTTGTAGATAGACACAAGGAAGTAAAATTCTAATTGTGGGACTTTATGGGATAAACTGGAACACTGAATGAGATAAATTAGCATTGCAGAACCAGCACAGTGAAAGAACAGACTCCAAACAGATGTGGAAAACCTTTTCTTCAAGCTGCAAGTGGCTTAAGGCTTTATTGATTCTTCCTTTGTGAATTGAATGGGAACTTTAGTACTAGAATTATAGAGGATTTTAGTCATTTATTTGTATAAGGATTTTTTTTTTTTTTAATGCACTGTGGATTTAGCCAGTGTCAGCCACATGAGTTAATATTTTGAAGCATTTGAGTGTGGTGACTGTTGTTTTTGCCCCATGCCCTTCTGAAGGATGGGTGGATGAAGAACCCTACCAGTAAGTCACAAATAGTGCTTCCCTTTTCCTGGCTACAGTGATTGACTCAGGGATGTGCTAAGCTGGTATTATTTTATTTTGGATGGAAGTGGTAGGGAATCATCCATTGTCCCTTAATCTCATGTTTCCACTGCTCATGTCTGTCTATTACCTATCATAGGGGACTTTCCAGAACTATTGATTGACCACATCAGCCTGAGAATCCTGAGACTGACCAGACTACCAGAACCCATCTTGAGATCACTAGACTGATATTCTCATGTACCTTTCCATAACCACCTTCACCAAGTTTCCTGTAAAAAAAGAACTAGGGAGCCCCAAACTATGTCTCTTACTTTCATGGTGGCCCACACTCTCCCCTGAGTATGTATACCTTGGTTTACCCTCAAAGGTGTCTTGAGATCTCGAGATTGCCCTCATTCTCCCTTGAATGTATATCTACTTTCCTAAGTAAACCTCTGTCTATTCCTTTGACTGGCACATGCTGAAATAATTTTCCATCAAGTATGCCAAGAACCCCAGTGGTCCTGAGTCAAGTTCCCCCTTTCCTCTGAAAACTCCTTGGACCTTACTTTGGAGACACCTCTTCTCCTGTGACACTTCTTCTGCATCTTAGCCTCTTAGTTTGTATAGTTTTATCTTTCATGGCACTTATCACAAATATGATTATGCTTCTATTTGTTAGATAACATTTTGTCCATCTTCCCTATTGTAGTATAAACTTCACGAGAGCCAGGACCATGTGCTTACTTATCAGTTATTCTACCAAGATCTCTTTTCCCAATTCATTGAATAAATTAATGAATAAAAACTCCATTTTAAAAAAAGTTTTCTCTTTCTTTTCTTTTCTTTTTTTTTGAAATGGGGACTTACTACATTGCCCAGACTGAGTTTTGACTCCTGGACTCAAACTATCATCTTACCTCAGCTTTTTGAGTAGCTGGGACTATAGGTGTGCACCAATCTGGTCCTTTTTACTCTTACTTAAGATATGTACTTACACAGGGTGAAGTTATACCTTATAATTATGATGATTAATCTATTCCTTAGAATGGACATGTTGTAGGGACAGACCAGGCAAGGTACCAAAGATAACAGGAACCAGTTTTATTATTTGGCTGCAGCCGGTTTAGAGGGTACAGCATTCACTGTAATCAATTAATCCCCTGAACCCCGAGTACAGGTAGTTTCTGTATTTTATACATAGCAAGTAAGGGGAGGGGCTCAGAAGTTTACAGTTCACAGAAGTTCACATAAAAGCAGCTTTTTTTCTTTCACTGTTCTGGGTAAGTTAACCCTTCAAGGACAACACCTGAGAAGGGAAGAACTTCTTCTCCCCCTTTTTTCCTACCCCCCCTGCCAGCTGTTACCATAGAGCCCAATTAGTAACTTTTTTTTTTATCTTAAAAATGAAGACATCTCTGTGAAGCTCCAGCTCAAGGCCAGAGGCCTTGCTAAAGAATTTGTCCTTTTTATTATCACACTTTGCATTTGCAAACACACTTCTACAAACTACTATACTGGATACATGTTTGTGAAAAACAAGTAAAGGGGTGTCCATCACCTGGAGTGCTGATTTCTTCCCGGCCAGTGGCCAAGTAATAGAGCAACAGGAAAATAGAAACTTTATCTACATTGAATTTTTTTTGTAGAGACTCTTTTGCTGACAGTCCTAAAATCAGCCATGATGAAGGTTTCTGGAGAAGTTTAGTTAAGAGTTTCTGTGGAGGAGGGGGTACCACTACAGATAAATCAAAGAAAAATTATTCATGGGAATGCTATGTGGGGTTAACTACCAATTTTTCTTTTCTCCTCTCTTCTTTGCAAACAGACCCATGAAAATTTCCAGAAGCAAGGCCACCATGTGCTCTAGTGGGCAGGAAGAGGAGGAGGAGGGGTAGGAATTTTATTGAGCAGGCATTATCCTTGTTAGATTCCCGGCAGCCAGGCCACACCTCCCAGGTACCTTAAGACAAGACACACCTCCCAAGAGCCTCAAGCTGGCCATGCTGCTGGCCACACCTCAGGTGCCTTACTGAGTCAATTATGACACACAGGTTCCCTTTTCGCCCCCCGGCGGCCTATGAAGTTGGGGGACCCTCTGGGGGGGGTCCCTCTGACCACCAGTTTGCTACTTAAGCCTTCTCTGGACTGAAACCCGTCCCTTTTTCTTCTTTTCTTTTCGTCGTCGCCCCATCTCCTCTCCTCCCCCCTCCATGTGTCCCTCATAAACCCCTTTTACTACACTAGGTCTCAGTGGTCCCAGCATGGTTTCATCTGCCCTTCAATCCTGATGAATGAGTGGCATCCCTGGAATTTCAATCCCCTTTGCCAAAAATTTGTTTAGGAAATTTGGGAAGATACTGCTGGTATACTCTGAGAAAGGGGTTCAAGGAAGGGAATTATACTCTTCAGGTCTTTGGATATTGCTGACTTAAGGTATGATGTGTAGAGCTTCTAAAGTCATGTTGGAGTTTTGAGATGAATGGCCATGATACTGAGGGGAGCAGAGAAGTATGAAAAGAATCACGGTCATCTAGCCTTGAAAACACTATGCCTCCAATTTATGCTTATATGAAGTAACAACATTTACTTATATTTAATAAGTTATTGGAATAGGTCTTCTGCTACTTGCTATCCAAATTGCTGTTCTTATAGAATAAGTTCTTAATAAGGGGTATAATGGAGGAATGCCAAATATATATGGTGAAAGAATTATAAACTTCTATGTAGAAAAAACAATTGTACCTAAAGTCTTACTCATTGATTAAACATTAATTTGTATTCACTTATTTTCGTTTGGATTGAGAAGAATGTTCCTAGATGCTGACCAGGTATGGAGAAGTTCTGATCATTATTATAGATAAGATATATTTAAGATATATTAGGAAGGAATTCAATGAGGTGATGCGATTTAAAATAATGATTCTCCCCCACCTGTTTCATTTAATGCCTATTTCAAGAGCATTGGAGAATTGAAATGACTGCTGTAATAGTTCTAAAACTAAAATATCTTTAAGAAAGAAATGTTTTCTTTTTAACAATTATGTCTAATTATATTTAAAAAACAAAGATGGTCTTAGTATTTATGAATCACTAAGTGTTATTTCTATTTTCCTACTGTGTTTTCTCTCTCAGAGGTCTGTTAAATAGGAGAAGAAACCTATTTGTTATTGAATTTAAAATCTTTTTTATTTTTAATTAAAAAGTTTTCACATTATGAAAATAACCCTGCAAACAATTCCTAAATCTAAACAATGAAAAAACTATGTAGAGAAAGAGTTAGTTTATCTTCTTAGAACACCCTCAGTCCTCAATGGCAACAACTCATATTTATTTTTCTACCTCAAATCTCTTATGAAATAATGAACAAATGAACTCATATATTGGACGGATATTTATTGAGTACTTCCTATGTGTAGGTACTTGGTGCTGGGAATGTAGTCATGAAAAACGTTACTAACAAATCTGCCTTCTGTTGCTAGGGCTAGTGGGGCCAGAAGAATGATAATCAAGTAAGTGTTTTCCTAAGGGTGAGAAGTGTCAGGGTGGAGGAAATACAGGGCAAGCCAGCAGAGGTACCTTACTTTGCCTGGAGCACTATAAAAGTCCTCCTTAGGGAAATGATGTGTGCATAAAGATCTGGGGAAGGCAGTGGCTTTAACAAAATCTTTCATCTATTTCAGGCTATCAGAGACAGAAAGAATGCTATGTAGTCATAGCCAATTTAAGTAGTTCCTGTATTTTAGTGCTTATTTCTCCTCTCAAATATATTTAAATGCATTAACATTAAGCTTTAAAGTGAAGTAGTACACTGTTTAAAAAGGCTTATGCTTTCAAAAGTGAAAATATGGAAAATTTGTAGCAGGGTATGGTGGTGTATGCTTGTAATTGCAGCAAGTTTAGAGGCTGAGGCAGGAGGATTGCAAGTTTGAAGCTAGCCTCCCAATCTAGCATAAGCAACTTTGTGAGATCCTGTCTCAAAATAAAAAATAAGAAGGACTGGGAATGTAGCTCAGTGGTAAAGTATCCCTGGGTTCTATCTCTACTACAAAAAAAGAAAAAAAAAAAAAAAGTGAAAATTCTTAATTTGTGCCTAAAACTAAATCGCTGGAAAAAAGTTAAAATCCAAAGAGGTAAATCTATGTGTGACTTCTAAAATTTTAATAGATAATACAAAAGGAGGCCAAAATAATACAAAAGAAGACTACAATGTGAAGGATTTAGAGTAGACATTATTGAGCACATCTGGGAAGAAGACCTTAAGTTATATATCATTTATTTAATAAAAGCTGTTGAAGGTCCACCATAGGGACAAAGTTTCCTTTGCTTGGCTAAATGTTAGTTAAACCCTCCTGTACCATCTTGTAGGCCCATCTGCATACTTCCTTGTAAAATCCAATTTTAGCAAAAAGCCCTGCTAAGTCATTTATCAACTCCCCCTCCCCTTAATAACTGATCACCTTTAATATCTGATCAGTTTCCTCCTCCTTGGCCATCCCTCAGGTGATGGCTTGGCCTGTCTTCTGCAAGAATCCTTTAGGTAAGTTTAGTCAGTATCTCCCTTACTCTTGGTTCTCTTCTCAGTAGTTTCCCATCCACTGGCCCCACCTACTCTTTGGCTGTAAATTCCTATTTGCCCATGATGTATTCAGAGTTGAGCTCAGTCTCTCTTCCCCACTGCAAAATCCCATTGCCATGGTCCCTACACCTACTGGGATGGTCCTGAACAGTCTGACTTAGTACTTTAACTATCACTATTTTTTTTTTTTTTTTTCTTTTTCCTGGTCATGGCATATGTGTGTGATGGGGATTAAGGTTGGTTGCTAATTCCTTGCTGTTCTTTGAACAACCTTAAGCCTTACCCACTGTTAAATTCTTTAACACCTCCTGAGAAAGGCTGGTGTGATTGGGATTTTTAGAGCAAGATCTAGACTTTCTATCATAAATTCCAAGGACAATCACAGAAGTGCTGAATATTTGACCGAAGAGAAAGATTTATAAGTGTGCACAAGTACTTTGGATGGTGAGGTACATGGTGGTGTAAATTTTAGGAAATAACTCAGGTAAGAAACATCTGTTTAGAGACAGGGAACTTCTTATCTCCACTGCCAATGTCTTTGTTCAGAACTTATCCTTTCTTGTATGGATCATTACAATGAATGTCTAACCAGGTTTCCTCCCTGTCCCCTTCAAATAGGTATTCCACTTTGCTGCCCAAGTGATCTTTGAAAGGGTAAATGTCACTCTTCTGCTTAAAACCACTGGATGCTATCCCAGTGCTCTGAAGATTGCTATCAGCTTCACAAAGTGAGTGGCCACTTGACTCTTTGCTCTTTTCAAAGTTTGCATCTTGTTACTGCTTTCTGCCTAACTTTTTTCTTAGATGAATAACTAGCAGTTCTGTGAGGAGCGCATGCATCTGTAGGCTTGTTTTTTTGTTCTCCCTTTGCCAGCATGTCCTTCAGATGGTCTTTTGCTCAATTAAGAATCAGTCACAGTGCTACTTTCCCAGACTGAGGTAGGCTGCATTTTTCTATTTCTACTCAGTTCCCCTTGTTTACAGGTCTGGTGAAGTACTAACCTTATTGGATCAAAATTGTTGAACCTTTTCTCTCTTTTAATACATCATAAATCCTTTCAAATTAGGGACTATGACACAGAAATTAACACAATTTCTCAAAAACGGAAGACATATGATAGATGGGGCTTACTGGAGACAAAGGAAACAAGTTTTATTTTATTGACCCTGTTCATCTGTTAGTCAGCTTTCCACCACCATAACACCTAGGATGATTGAATTATAAAGAGAAAAGATATGTTTCAGCTCACATATTTGAAGCTTGCAGTCTACAATTGGTTGGGCCTATTGCTTTGGGCCTTTTGTGAGGCAGTAGTAAGTACTCATGGTAGGATCATATGGTGGAGAAAAACTGCTTACCTCATGGCTAGAAGCAAAAGAGAGTGAGGAGGGGTTGTGATTCTATCTTCAGAGGGCATATCCCCAATGACCAAAGACCTCCCATAGGTCCCACCTCTTAAAGATTCAACTACCTACCAATAGTACTACCCTGGGGACCAAACTTCCAGGGTCTTTGGAGACATTTAACATCTACATTGTAGCAACTGGTTAATATACTGGGAAAATAACCTGCTTTCCAAAATTTGTTTTCCTCTATTTGAAAGTATACCTTTCCTATCCTTGTTAACAAAGATTTTTGGTTTATACTTGAGGATTATGTTTTAAGCATTAATAAAGTACAAATGGTACATACAATTCATTAAGAAGAGGGTCATTGAGTCAGAATGTGTGAGTTTGAATCTTGGTTCTTTAATTTATTAGCTCTGTGATTTTGAACAGATGACTTAACTTCTTTAATGATTCAGTTTTCCCATCTGTAAAATAACAGTGCCTCCCACACAGTGTTGTTGGAGGATTAATTGGGATAAACGTTGTTAAGCGTTTAGGATATCTGGAAGAGAACAAATAAGTATTAGGTATTGTTATTTTAAGAATTTCTGCTTTTTTTTTTTTTTTTGTCTTAGGATCCTTTGGCATTCTTTGGAACTAGGTAAAATCATGTGGTATGGTATTAAACATTGAAAGATAGATGATTAAAAGATGATGAAGGCAAGGTCCCTTCTCACCAAATTTGCAAAGTAAAGAAAAACAGTTCCCATAAGGAAGGGAGGGACAAAATGAATTAAGAATTTAAGACGGGCATTATTTTCAGGTAGGGCATGTTGTCCAATCTCAATAACTTTTGACCTTTTGAGATGGGTAATTCTTTGTTGTGAAGGGTCACCGTATACACTGCAAGATTTTTTTTTTTTTTTTTTTTCATTGCAAGATTTTTATCAGCATTCTGGCCTCCACCCACTAGAGGCCAGGAATGAGTTCCCAGTTGCAAAACCCAAAGTATTTCAAGACATTGCCAAATACCTCCTACAGGCAAATTTGTTCTTAGTTGAGAACCACTGAGTTGGGGGGATTTAAGAAAATGCAGCCTGTTTATGCAGGGAATTATGAGGTAAATTCAGGTCAACTGTGGAAGTAATTTTCAAATGAACAGCAAAGATGAGAAAAGGCTTTGAAATTCACCTTTGCAAAATCTTTAAAAATCTGATTAATCTTCATTTGTATAAAATAAGTAAGATGTTGAGTTTGGTGGAGGAAGGGATTACCTGGATGTATTATTAACATGGGCCACACCCAGAAGGGGTTGGATCTTCTAGTATATTCTGCCTGCATCAAGAGGTTAAACAGCAGTGGTAGGTACAAAGATGCAGAACATGGCTTCTGATATAAAGGAGCTTGCTGTGTTGTAAACTCTTTAAAGGAAGAGAATATTTTATCAGACACGTTTATGAGACATTTTAAAAAGTACTGGAGAGCTAGATACATTTGTATTTAAACAATAAGTCAAGACAATGAGAAAGGCACTTTTACAAGATTACTAACAAAATTTTCTAGGAGTTTTTAAGCTGGGTAATAGAGGAAAGCTTTACCCAGAGTGGTATATAAATGGAGCCTTGAAAATGGGTGGCATTAGGTGAGAAAAATTGCCAGAGAGAAGTTCTTAGCAAAGAGATAGAGGTAGGATTATTCAAGAAAGGTTTAGCAGAGAATAACCTGGGATGATAAGTTGAGGGTTTGTTAAAACAAAGGAAATGGGGTTAAAGTCATATTTAGATTCTGTTTGTGAAAGCCCAAATATTTCAACTGATGCAAACACTGGTAAAATTCTGTTTGGGACTTTTGCCATGATGTCTTTGAGTCACCAGCCGTAAGCTACCCCAGGGGCTTTGGATGGGACTTAAAGGGACAGACCAGGTGTTGCTCTAGTCAGTTCCATGTTTTTTTTTTTTTTTTTTCCCCTATGGTGTCTTGGAAATGTGCTTATTTTGTTCTGTGTTCTCTTCTCTGAAACTGTGGGTTTTCAGAGGATCATGCCTCTTATGCAGATAAAAATGTTTAGATCTTCAGAGCTTTCTTTTTTCCCCTCTTCTCAGATTCCCATGGTGTTATACATAATGGTGCCCTCTTTACAACAGCTGCTAAGGATTCTGGGCCACTATTGGGGTAACAGCACTAAACAGAGCTATTTAAACAGATCATAACCTCTAGGTAAGTGCCATGCATATTATCATATCCTGCTTCCTACAGAATATAAATAGAGTGCATAGATGCAACAAATCAAATAAAAAAAAATAAATAAGTAGCAGGAAAATGTACCACCCATCCACTGGCAACCAAAAATCTCTTTCTCACCATAAAGAAGTGATCAATGTTGAAGAAATAGATATGTTTAACCTGACTTAACTTTTGCACAGTATGTACATGTACTGAAACATCACATGGTACCCCATTAACATGTACACTTTTAATATATCAGTGAAAGCGAATTTAATTTAAAAGAAAAAAGAAGGAAAAACTCTTTCAATTTTAAGTCAAAACAATTCTCTGCCACTCTGAAAGGTGAAGACAATGCCAAATTAAAAAAGAAAATATGAAGCTGGGAGCTGTGGTGCACGCCTGTAATCCCAGCACTTTGGGAGGCTGAGGCAGGAGGATCGCGAGTTCAAAGCCAGCCTCAGCAATGGCGAGGCACTTAGCAACTCAGCGAGACCCTGTCTCTAATAAAATACAAAAAAGGGCTGGGGATGTGGCCCAGTGGTCTAGTGCCGCTGATTTCAATCCCCGGTACCAAAAAAAAAAAAAAAAAAAAAAAAAAAAAAAAAAACCCCCAAAAAATGAGAACACATTGAAAGAAGTATATTTTTTAAATCTTACGAAGTTTTCTGTCTTGTTATCATTTGAATATAAATATTTATAGAACATATTATGCCAATTTTGAATGTTTCATGTTCATCAACGTGGTGTATGAGTATGTAGAACAATAACAGAGAGAGAGAGAGAGAGAGAGAAAGGGAGAAATCTCTTATTGAGAGACAAATTCATGCATGAAAGTAAATTGTGAACTCTTAACTGGAAATTGCAATAATTCTGATAATTTAGACTTCAAATTTCATGTTCTGGATTCAATTTCCTGTGAGATTTATTTATTTTCAGCACTGGGTATTGAGCACAGGAGCTCTGCACCACTGAGCTATATCCCAGCTCCCTCTCACCTTTTTAAAAAAATTTGAAACTGGGTTTTGCTAAGTTGAGGCTGACCTTAAACTTGCAATCCTCCTGTATCAGCCTCCTGAGTTGCTAGGATTATGGGCATGTGCCACCCCTTCTAGGTTTGTAGTCAGATTTAAATCATCAACTTTTCTTTTTCTCTGAAAAGAATGATATCAGTCTTTCCTCAGTATCTTTGATAACTCTCATTTGTGTTATCAAATGGTCACTATGTTCCATCACTGAGGCTCTGGGTATCATTCTTTTCCCTCAGGAAGTTGGGACTTAAGTACATAATATTTATTCAGAACTAGAGACTACGGTGTTATATTCCACCTGCTCTGGTGCTGTCCTCTGCTACTGGACAGCCATGGGTTCTGCCGGTGCTGTAGCTTGTTTTGTTGGATGATGGTTCACACTAGGCCACTGCTGCTGCCCACCTCCCAGGCCACCAACTGCCATTCATTGGATGACCACCTGCACTGTTGCTTACCACCTCTGGAAAACACCTACTGCTTTTCCTGACAAGTTTTTAAAGGATGTGCTTGCTATGTGTAGCTTTATGATCCCACCCAAGCAGGGGCTGGGTGTACCTATACACTGAACTCAGGTCCTGCTGGTTACCTGCTGTTCTTAGTCCCTTGCCTCCTTTTTCTTAGAAGACTTACTTTAAAAAGCTTGTAATTATAAATTCTTCCTTTGCCCCTTTGAAGTGTAAATATTTAAAAAAGCCTTTTGCCAGTTTTTTACAATCCAGGAATGTGTTTTCAAGGACCCTTTGAAATGTAATTATCATCAAAGATAGTACCTCTATCTTCCTGTCTCTACAGGAGGATAAGTTCCTTGTCCAAGTAGTTAAATACCTCCAGCCATGAAGATATGAGAAGTTTATGGTTTTTTTGGATAAATTCAATTAACAAACATATATGTCCTATGATTTCCCTCTAAAATCCCAAAGTACTTTTCTACAAGCTCACTCCTGTGCTCAGAAGCCTTCTCACCCTTTGTTTCAGCAAAGTTAAGGTCAGATTGAGTTCTGATTGAGTTCCCTAGTGCAATTGTGTTCAGTTGTCTGCTTTTCTTATTTAACCCATTTTTTGCTCCATTGTCTCAGATATGAAACACCTATAAGAACTTAAATGTAGTACATAATATATAATTATACAATAATAAGCAAATGTAATTATGACAATAATCTTAATTAATATATAAACTCTAGATTATGATTTGCAACTTATTTTAATGCACCTGTGGTCAATTTTGTTAAAATATGTGCAAAATTGAAAACTTTGGACTCAATGAGTTAATTTTGTCTTGCATGATTTTTGCTTTGAAGATAATGATGGTTTTCACAGATTTGTAGACATGGAGACACTAGGAGAATGGTGAGGCTAATGTAAAATAGGGAGAGTTAAGGGAGATTCTTAGGGGAATTTACTGAGTTTGGAAATTTGAGATTTGGGGTGGTAATTGATATTCAAATAAAAAAAGGCCTTGGAATTTCCAATAGTACATGGACTTGAGAGTCAATCAGTGTATTGGTAATGTTTAAACCTCTGATAAGGTGTCATTTCTCTGAAGAGTAGACAGAGATATTGTAGAATGGAAGCTTTGGAAAGAGTGAAGGAGGAGGACTAAGAACTGTCAGGAGAGAAGATAGAGGGCTCACCAGTAAACACCAGAACCTAAGACAGAGAAGAAAGCATGAGTTTTAGCTAGATGACCATATAGTAAAAACTTCTAAAAGATCATTATCTCAGTTATGGAATGTTGAGGGAACGCTTATGAGGGAATGCGTAGTGAAGAATGGAATCATCTGGGAATTTGGACATAAAAAGTGAAAAAAAGAGGAAGGAAATGAAGGAGACCCAGGAGGTTGGAATAAAATTCTTTTTCCTACAGTGGATAAGAATAAAAAACAAACAAAAAAGCCAAACCAAACCAAAACAAAACAAAAAACAAAAACAAAAACAAACAAACAAAAAAACAGAAGGTTGTTATTCAAGATAATAGAGAATGAGTTATTAATTTTTAGCAGGTGGGAATGTTACATTTGAAGTGAAGAATTTGAGTATGTCCATGTGTGTATTTGTGCATTGAGTGTATAGCTTTGATAGTATTATTTTCTTTACATGAAAATAAAAGTTATCTTTTAAAACATGTTTGAAATCAGTCCCTTATTTTTTAAGCAGCAGACTTTGCAAGAAAATTGAAGTGAATTGTGTCTTCTTATTTTGTCAGAGGAAGAAATAGGGCAAGGCTTCTTCAAATCAGTGGGTCCAATGGTGTTTCAGGGTAAATGCCCATTAGAACAAACTAATGGAGATAGTTTTTGTTTTAGAAAGGAGATGGGAAATGTTTCACCTAGCTTTAGAAAATGAGTGAAAGAAGGTAAATAATGTTTTCTTGATTTTTTTAATTTGTAAAAGAATAGCTGAAATAAAAAGATTATGATAGATTACTTGAAAACTTTCATTTTTGTATGGAGGTATGGATTGAACCCAGGGGTACTTTACCACTGGGGTTTAGCTTTAGCCTTTTTTACTTTTTATTTTGAGACAGGGTCTCACTAAGTTGCCTAGGCTGGCCTTAATTTGTGATTCTCTTGCCCTAGCCTCCTCAGTCTCTGGGATTACAGGCATGTGCTACCATGATAGGCTGAAAGCTATTTTTACTTGAGTATTGTTGTGATTTGGATGTGAGGCATCCCCCAAAGCTCCAGTGTTAATGCAGGAATGTTCAGAGATGAAAAAATTAGATTATGAGAACTGTGACCTAATCAGTCCATCCTAGTTTGAATGGACTGACTGATTGGTTGTTAACTGTAGGTAGGTGGGGCCTGGCTAGAGGACATGGGTCACGGGGGTGTGTCCTAGAAGGGTGCATATTCCTTGCAATCCCTTTCCCTGTCTCCCCCTATCTCTGCTTCCTAGCTGCCGTGAATGGAGCAATGCTCCTCTACCATGCCATCTCACCATGATATGCTGCCTCACCTTGAGCTCAGGGCAATAGACTTGGCTGCCCAAGGACTCAGCCTTCAGAACTGTGAGCCCCAAACAAACTTCCCTCCTCTAAATTGTTCTTTTTGGGTATTTTGATAACAGTGAATAATAGTGACACAAAGTTAACTAGCACAGGTACATAAACATATAATTTTGCACTCACACAGTACTTCCTAAGTGCCTAGACCCTTTCAAATTTATTTAATAACCAACTCAGTGAATAAAGTCCTATTACTATCTCCATTTTACTGATGACTAAATTGACAGGTTAAACAACTTTCCCAGACTTGTTTATCTGCAAAATAGAGTCAGGATTAGAAACAAGGTAATCTAGAGACACATTTTATGTACACTATATTGCCTCTTATACTAGTATGTACACAGTAAATAGATGGTGCAAGTGCGCAAAATTTATCTGTGAATAATGCCTCTGAGAAGAGTGGGTCAAATTAAATGTTAAAAATTAAGTCCTAACGTCCTGTTTATGCTTTGCATATTATCTTTCTCTTGTGTTCAAGAATATAGATAAAAATGACACAAGAGTATCTTCATTGGATAAACCTGATTTCATGAAGAAAATACCAAATTTCCCCATTTTCTTGATAAGAAGCTCCAAAAACAATTTCTCTGGTTAAAGGATGCAGCAAAATTGAGTAGAATACATAATATAACATTGCATTTATTATTGATTATGAGTGTACGAGTGTGTGTGTGTACACTCTCAATACTGATTGTCTACATATCTACCTTTCAGAAATTAGAAAAAGATTCCTTCTCTGCAAGAAAGGATCAGAAATCAAAATGAAACAAAGCTCATGCTGCTGAGCAACAGAAGCCTGCTGGTCTCACACACTCTAATCCAGAGGTCTGTGTTCAAATTCTGACTCTGCCTCAACCTTGTGGAATGGCTTTGGTAAGTGACCAGCCTCATACTTCTGTTCCCTCATCAGTATATTGGAACCATTTAGGGCTGTCTCCACAATTAGTTGTGTGGATTAATTGAGGTGTGAAAGAGTGACTATCCCATAAAAAACATTTAAGAAATATTAGTTACTTGTCTTTTAAAATCATTGCATGTCTTAGCTGGGTGTGGTGGCACACGCCTGTAATCCCAGCACTTGGGAGGCTGAGGCAGGAGGATTGTGAGTTCAAAGCCAGCCTCAGCAATGGCGAGGCACTTAGTAACTCAGTGAGACCCTGTCTCTAATAAAATACAAAAAAAAAAAAAAAAAAAAAAAAAAAAAAAAAGGACTGGGGATGTGGCTCAGTGGTCGAGTGCCCCTGAGTTCAATACCCAGCACCAAAAAAAAAAAAAAAAAAAAAAAAAAAAAAAAAAAATCATGCGTGTCTTTAATGTAGAAGTAGAAGTGATGAATTTATATATCTGAAATTTATAAAAAAAGAATAAAAAAATAAAAACAAAGTCTTATTGAGACTTTACCCATTCATTTTTTTTTTTTTTGAGCACTAGAGGGGGTTGAACCCAGAGCCTCACACATGTTAGGTATAGGCAAGTGCTCTACCACTGAGCTACCCCACTGCCTTCCCCCATCATCTCTAATATCTGTCTTTATCATCACTGGATAGTGATGGTATTTTGAATCATTTGAAATAGTTTTTCAGGGCTTAATACTTTGACTCCTAAATTGAGACAGCACTGTGGTTTTGTTTGGTGCTGTCATAGAAAATTATATGCTGAGTCACAGTACCCACAGTTTTTTCTCCCATTCTGTTGAGTGTAGGTGATCTTTATAATGTAACACTTTCATTTTTGCTTCTCATAGGATTATTATTTTTTAATTTTAAATTTATTTATTTATTCTAATTTGTTATACATGATAGCAGAATGCATTTCAATTCATAATATAGAGCACAATTTTTCATGTCTCTGGTTGTACACAAAGTAGAGGCACACCATTCGTGTCTTCATACATGTACTTAGGGTAATGATGTCTATCTCATTCCACCATCTTTCATAACCCCATACCCCCTTCCTTCCCCTCCCTTCCCTTTGCCCTATCTAAAGTTCCTCCATTCCTCTCATGCTCCCTACCTACTCCCATTATGGATTAGCATCCACATATCAGAGAAAACACCCAGCCTTTGCTTTTTTGGGATTGGCTTACTTCACTTAGCATGATATTTTCCAAGTCCATTCATTTATGTGCAAATACCATGATTTTATTCTATTTTAATGTGGGGCAATATTCATTCCATTGTGTATATATACCACAGTTTCTTGATCCATTCATCTACTGAAGGGTATCTAGGTTGGTTCTACAATTTAGCTATTGTGAATTGTGCTACTATAAACACTTATGTGGCTGTATCACTGTAGTATGCTGTTTAAGTCCTTTGGGTATAAACTGAGGAGTGGGATAGCCAAGGAATGGGATAGCCCAGTCAAAGGTGGTTCCATTCCAAGTTTTCTGAGGAATCTCCGTACTGCTTTCCATATTGGTTGCACCAATTTGTAGTCCCAGCAATGGATGAGTATGCCTTTTTCCCCACATCCTCTCCAACACTTATTGTTGTTTGTATTCTTAATAGCTGCCATTCTGAGTAGAGTGAGATGGAAATCTTAAGAGTAGTTTTGATTTGCATTTCTCTAATTGCTAGAGATATTGAACATTTTGTCATGTGTTTGTTGATTGATTGTATATCATCTTCTGAGAAGTATCTATTCAGTTCCTTGGCCCATTTATTGATTGGGTTATTTGGTTTTTTTGGTGTTAAGATTTTTGAGTTCTTTATATATCCTAGAGATTAGTGCTCTATCTATCTGAGGTGCATGTAATAAAAATTTGCTCCCATTCTGTAGGCTCTCTATTTACCTCACTGATTGTTTCTTTTGCTGAGAAGAAGCTTTTCAGTTTGAATCTACCTCATTTATTAATTCTTGATTTTAATTTTTGCACTATAGGAGTCTTATTAATGAAGTCAGGGCCTAATCCAACATGATGAAGATTTGGGCCTACTTTTTCTTCTGTTAAGCACATGGTCTCTGGTTTAATTCCTAGGTCCTTGATCCACTTTGAGTTGAGTTTTGTGCATGGTGAGAGATAGGGACTTAATTTCATTTTGCTGCATATAGATTTCCAGTTTTTAAGCACCATTTGTTGAAGAGGCTAACTTTCTCCAAATGTATGTTTTTGGTGCCTTTGTCTTATATGACATAACTGTATTTATGTGGGTTTGTCTCTGTGCCCTCTATCCTGTACTATTGGTCTACAAGTCAGTTTTGGTGCCAATACCATGCCTTTTTTGTTACTATTGCTCTGTAGTATAGTTTAAGTTCTGGTCTAGTGATGCCACCTGCTTTACTCTTCTTACTAAGGATTGCTTTAGCTATTCTGGGTCTCTTATTTTTCCAGATGAATTTCATGACTGCTTTTTCTATTTCTGTTAGGAAAGTCATTGGGATTTTGATTGGAATTGCATTAAATCTGCATAATGCTTTTGGTAGTATGGTCATTCAAATGATTATTTAAAAGGTTCATGTACAACAGCATCCAATGTTTCCTTTGGTCTTTGAAAAAATATTTTGTGGAATTAGTCCCTTATATCTTTGATGCAGGAAATTTAAAAAGCAAACTAAGGTAAAGTTTTATGCCTTCTATTTGATATTTTTTCATTTTTTTGAAGAAAGAATTACTGATCCTGGAGGAAAGACTTCTTTCAAGTTAGTGGGTCTAAAGGCCCACTATTAGAGCTGACTATTAGAGTCAACTACAGAAGAAAAGTTTCATGCAGCCACAGAAAATGAGAAGAAGAATATAAATAATAGTTTCCTTGAATTTTTGATTTTATAAAAGAATAGCTGGAGTAAAGAGAATCTTATTATGGAGTATTTGAAAGCTATTTTTAGTTGGGCTATATAAGCATATTGGGCATTTGAATCCATAGCCAAGGAATGATTCAGTGACATGTTTCTTTCCTTTTTATAATGATGATTTTCTAAATCTCTCTTTTGTTCTTTCTGACTAATAATAATATGTCTTCCTTTAGTTTGTGGCTCAAAATAAAAAAAAAAATTAGAGAGCCCTTTATATTTGATTATATGGTGAGTTCTTTATAAAGGATATTTGGGAAAACTTTTTGTAGGTCTATTTTATATTGATAAGATGGTGAAGGTGCATTGGGAAACTAAGAGGCATGCCCAGGGGGAAAAAACATAGATAGGTTTTAAACTTCCCTTTCAGGAGTAGGGGTACTGTTGCTTGATTGGTGATTGCAGCGTGTACCTTTTATAGCAGAAGACTATGTCTTAAAGCATAGTCCTATGATTGACTGCATTTGGAGGACAACATTGAGGCACTGTACTTTATGCATGGGGCCAAGAATCTGGTTTTTAAACCAGATTTTTCCCACTTTATTGTCCCCTCTGCCATAGTTTGAGTAATTTTGTTCCATATAATAGAGAATATGCATGGCAGAAAGGAATGGAGAGAACAGTGGAAGAAGAAGAAGAGCAAAATGGTGCAAATTATTAAGATATGGAGATGGGAATTGGGAAAGAGATTTACTCCAAGGAATTGGCTTACTCAAGTTATGGAGGCTGAGAAATCCAAAGTATATAGTTAGTAAGCTGGAGACCCAGGAGAGCTGAAGGTGTATGTTAGGGTTTGAATATGGATAGTGTCCCCCAAAGTTCCAAGAATTAATGGCTTGGTCCCCAGGGTGGTGATTTGGGGCAGTGTTATTGCCATGTAGGAGAGGGGGCCTCATGGGTGGACTCATTGGGGAAGTGTCCCAGAAGGGGATTGTGCTCCCCACCATTGCCATTGGTGCCTTCTCTAGAGGATCAAAGCAATGGGGCTGCCTATCTTGGACTGGAACCTCTATAGCCACGAGCTTAATAAAACCTTTTCTTTTTACGAATTAGTTTCCTTAAGTATTTTATTGCAGTCACATGAAACTAACTAGTATAGTGTGGTTCTAGTCAGAATCCCAGGGCCTAAAAGCCAGGAGAGCTGATGGTATAGATTCTATTCTATGTCTGAATTCAAAGGCAGGAGTGGATCAATGTCCCAGCTTGAAGTCTGTCAGGCAGAGGGAAAGAAATGATTCTTTTCTTAATCAGGCTTTTGTTCTATTTGGGCATTTGCTGGCTTGGGTGAGGTCCATTCACACTGGGGAGGACTTTACTCATTCTACCTACTCAAGTGTTAATTTTATATACAACCTCACAGCACACTCAGGATGATGTCTAACCGATTATGTTGTGGGCACCCTGTGGCCCCGTCAAGTCAGCACATAAAAGCAACTTTTGAAAGTGTGTGATATGCCTCTTTTGCCCTCCTACCTTCCTCTAGTCTTCTGTAAAATGGCACAAATGTATCTGCTTGGTGTGATAGGATTTCTTTTTTTTTTTAATATTTATTTATTTGTAAATTGTATAATATTTATTTATTTGTAAATTGTTGTAACACAATGCATTTATTTATACGTGGTACTGAGGATCGAACCTGGGCTGCGCACATGCTAGGCAAGCACTCTACCGCTGAGCCACAACCCCAGCCCTAGGATTTCTTAAGAAGTTAGTGAAGCTGTGTTTTGATCTGATTAAAGGAATGCCCCAAACTCTGCCATATGTAGTGGAGAAGGTCAATTGGCTTCAGGTTGTATCTGATGTATAGATTTTGAAAATAAACCATTCAATATAATTAACTGACATTTACAAAGTGCTTCCAAGACACACTATTTGTATTCTTAAATAGATGAAAATGACAATGTTTTCCTGCTCTTAAAGAACCTGTAATCTGGTAGGAGAGAGAGAGATCTCTTACTAGAAAAAATACTGTGCTCAGAGTTAAAGGTAAAGATAAAAATAAGTGTTGATCACTGTGTTCATGCAGAATGGGAGGCTGAAGAAGTGAAAAGACAAGACATAAATTATCAATGACAAAGGCATAAATATTTACTAGTGATCAACCTGAACTAAGGACCTGTCATATATTGGATGACATTGGGAGGTCACTTTTACTATTTTTGAGATTTTGTTGTGTTTTCACATAAGAGAGGGACATACACATAAGAGGAAAAGACGTTCCTGATAAATTATGCATCATAAACATTTCATTAATACAGATTACAGAATCCCCATTGACAGCATTGCAAAGGGGTCAGTTTGTGTCTCAGTATTCAGACGCCCACTCTTTTTAAAAAAATGTTTTTAGTTGTAGATGGACACAATACCTTTATTTTGTTTATTTATTTATTTATTTTTTTAGTGTGGTTCTGCAGATAAAACCCAGTGACTCATGTGTGCTAAGCAAGTGCTCTACCACTGAGCCACAACCCCAGCCCTCAGCCACCCACTCTTAACCCCCCTTTCCCCTTTGAGTCCAGTGCCCAAATTCTTGTCCCTTTCCCTATGCCTTCTCTGTTTAAAGTCCTTTAATGGAATGGTTGATGAATTACATTGATGAATTATATACTGCATATGAATATAAGTGATTCCAGTTACATCTGAAACCACTTAACCAGACACTGAGGACTATGTTGAGGATAGAGGAGACTTTAAATGATAAGAAGAGGTTTGAGGATGGGTACCTCTTGTCTCTTCCTCTCCCCATTAGCCCTAAGCAATTACTTTCCAAAAGAAAGTGTTGGTTTTACCTTGACAAATGTCAAAGAAAACTTGCACCAGACAGGGTTAAACGAGCAAAGAAGACTTTACTGAAGACTTCTGAAATAGGGTCAAGACTACTGCAACATAGGACAGACTGAACTCAACTCTGCATGCATGGACAGTGGGGCATTTCTAGTGAATGGACAGAGTGAGGGAGTCATGGATCAAAATGACTAAGAGGAAGTTGGTTATATATCAGCAGTGGGGAAAGAAGAACTTAACTTGATGTCAATGTTTGGGGGAGTTTTTGCTATACTGGCTTAGTAGGATTCTTGAGAAAACTTGTTTCAATAGGATTCTTAGTTAAAACTAGGATATATTCAAAGGACATGTTCTGGTCAAGAAAAGGGCTCAGAAGATGTCAAGAAGTGTCCTGTTGAACAGCGAGAGGGTCGTATTGGTGTAGCTGAAAGGTGTTAGGAAAGGTGACTAATATAGTTCTGACTTTGAAAATTCAGTGTTTGAAGCCCTCCTGTTCCTTCTCTTTAATGATAAGAGGCACCATAACCATCATTTCTGTCGTTCCAACTGTGACACTCAGTACATTTTATGGGCCAGCATATTTCATCCTACAAGGCCCTGTGAAGTAGTTCCCAGTACTTTCCATATGAGAACACCAGAGCTTAGCAAGGTGGGGTAAATTCTTCGAGGTCACCTAGCTAAGATATGGGATTCAAACTCTGGAGTCCATGTTCTTCATTGCCAAGCTATACTACCCTATCATGAGGGTATTCCTCCGGCAAAAGTGGAAAGTAAGTCCTCCCTCATCAGTTCTCTCCCTACTCTCTCTCTCCTTTCTGGAGGACACTCTCAGATTTCAGGGTCTCATCTCCCATCTGCATCTGAATTTTTATCATCCTCTTTTCTCAGTCACATATTGACTACGCTAAGGTTGCTGGACAGGCTCTTCACAGCCACCTGGCCAGTATGAATTCTTTAAGTACCTTTTTTTCCCCACATACTTTTAAAATTTATTTTATTTTTATTTTTTTGCAGTGCTAGAGATCAAACCCAGGGCCTTGTGTATGCTAGGCAAATGCTTTGCCACTGAGATACATTCCTAGCCCAACTGTTTACCTACTTATAAATGACATTTAAGTACCACAGAAGAAAGCATGATGGTATATAGAAACCTCTCCTTGAAGTGGAAAAAGAAAAATTGTAATTACAAAACCCAGATTTTGAGCAATTACCTATTAGTGTATTTGCCAATGTACATGTATCCTACATGTTATGCAATAACATGAAAATAGGTTGGCATTGAGGGAGATTAATAATACTGAGTAATAAGTAACTTAAGAAAAAAGTCATCACAGTTTGCATTATCATAGAGAATGATTTTAAATATCAAATTGGGTACTAAGTATGTTTTTAATTTAAACATAAAAAATCATAATCTTTGAAGAAGAGGGACCCTGCAGTCTGCTTTGTAAACAACTGTTTGTGTGATTTTCATGTTTAAACTAGAAAATCATTGCCCTGGTAGGTATAAAAGAATGTTTTTTTAAAAAATTATTTTTACTTTAATGATGACATAGTTTAATTTGCCATGATTTTAATATAAGTTCCTTGAACTGATTAAAAAATGGATTTATAGATCAAATAACAAAAAAAATTCATGCTTAACTTTAGCTTTATTTTGAAGGAGTCTTAGAGAAATTTGATTAAATCCCATTTGTGTCATTTTGAAAGTATTCCTCTCTCTTTTTCCTCTTCTTTCATTCCTGAAGAATAGCCATGAAATTGCTCAAATTTGTCCTTCTGAGAGACTGGGTTACAACCTGGAGATGAGCCATTTTGCTGGAATCACTATTTGCAGAAACATATAGCTCCTTAGCCGGCAGAAAATGTTCTTGTCTCCATCAGAAGCAGGTGTGACCCAGCTGGAAGGCAAGGGTTGCCATGGCCACAGTGAAGCCTTTAGACACTCAGGTGCTTGAGAGTTGGCCTGCCATAGGCAGTGTATGCCGGATTCTTCCATATCCAAGACAGAGAACTTCCTCTAGGGAAAGTGGAGTGCTCATCATGGTGAGGGATATTCACTCTTTTATGGGTTCAAGTTTGATTTGACAAAAGAATCCTGGAACATTCCATCATACCCTTGTGTTTTGATGTCAAAACAACTGACATGAATCAAGAGCACTTAGGGTGTTTAGGGTTTTTGAATGTTACTCTCCTTTGTTTCTTCACAAGGGGTATTTATCAAGCAATTAGAATTGGATTTTACAGTCAGATTGCCAGGGTTTCAACACACAAGCTGTAGTATTTTTTTTCTAAACCTGTCTAATTCCAACCAGGCTATTTTACTTCTTTGTGCTTCATTTTCCCCTCTGCAAAGTGGAGGATGATAATTGATGATAATTGTACCTCCTTCATTGAAGGGTTTCATGAGGATTAAATGAGATAATGCAGGCAAAGTGTTTGGAAATGTGCCTAGCTCACAGGCAGTGCTCTGCAAAGGTTAGTTGATGTTTTCTGAAATGAGGAACAAATTGAGCTGTTCACATTCAAATGATGGATTTCATTTGGAAAAATGTTCAATTTCTCAGTTTTGAAGATTTACAAATACATTGAATCCAGCTGCAAGTGCTGTGTGCATATGTATGCCTGTTTTGGGTGCTGGGTGAGGGTAAAACAATGTAAATCCAGGCATCGTTTGTTTACCTTGTGGTATGAGGGTGAGGAAAGTAATTAAAGCCACAGCTAAGGAATAGAAAATTTCCTCAAAAACTTGTTTTACCTTTGGTAAGTTCTAATTATGGAATTGGAGTTATCCACTCCAACAAGGGGTTGGGGTACCATTTTGGTGCCACAGTTATGCCCCTATAATGTTACCTAAGAAGAGTTTAGTTTCTTTGACCCAGTTCTTCATTTAAGAGGAACACATGATGGGCAGGCATACTATATGCTATTAAGGTACTTGATGTGATGAATGGGGGCAGAGAGGATAAAGACCCTCCCCTGAATTTTATGGTAGAAGTTTGGGGTTACAAGCAGGAACATTCACTGGCAACCCTTCTTCCTTTCCCAGAAGAGATTATATCTACCACGCAAAATACTTGTTCCTTAATTTTCCAGACTGTGTTTTAGCTAAATGGCAATGGCTGGAGTGTAGGCAGCCTACTTAAAAGTGACCTACCTCTCTTTCTAATCAATCAGGAATGAACGTGGAGGAACAGATAAATAGGGTTATTTTTCTTTCAGATTAGAAAGTATTGCTCTTGTTAGCCAATGTTCTCTTCTAGCAATCTAATCTGCCTATTTCTCAGTAAGCCATCTCTTATCTCTTGTTCACTATAAGGTACTATTAGAAGGATACAATAGTCTTATGCTGGACCAAATTAGGTGCTTATATATCACTTTCACTGAGCTTCTTGATCTTACTGAAGCACAACCTTAACCCTGTATCTGAGACACAGTTATATAACAAGTGACGATTCTTGCATAAAATTATATTAAAAAAATAAAACATTTGAATATTTAAAATTTAATTCTCCATGGTTTCCATACATTTCTTCATGCCCTACAAGCTGTGATGCCAAAATATAAAGGAAGGTGAGAGTATTAGTGATTAACAAAAAGATTGTGGGATTCTTGCACTTAGTCCTCTACTCAGTTCTTTCATTTAGTTCTGTACTCTTTCTTTTATTTAACTTCATCCATACCTCATGCTATTTTATAACTCTGACCTGTCTCATTGTCTTCTAATTCATTCAGTATTCCTTTAGTTCCAGGCAGACAGCACCTGCCCACTTTATCAACTTGACCTTGTATTGTATTCTCTTTTTGCAATTTCTAAGAGACAGTTGTGTGTACAATGTTTGTGTGTGTGTGTGTGTGTGGGGGGGGGTCTGCAAACTGAGTTTTTTACTTTTCAGGCACTCAATCCTTTTCTTAGCAAGGAAATACTGAAATGAGATTATCTTGTTTACCTTCTTTTTTTTTAAATTATTTTTTATTCTAAGATGTTATAAATGACAGCAGAATACATTACATTTCATATTACACATATATAGAGCACTTTTTTACAAATCTCTGGTTGTATGCAAAGTATATTCACACCATTCGTGACTTCATGTATGCATTTAGGGTAATGATATCCATCTCATTCTACCATCTTTATTTTTTTCCTTCACCCTTTTGCCCCCTCCCTACCCCTCCCTCCCCATTAGCCATTCTAGTATTCCTCTAATCCTCCTATGCTCCCCATCCCAACCCGACTGTGAATTGGCCTCCTTATATCAGAGAAAACATTTGGTATTTGGCTTTTTGGGATTGGCTAACTTCACTTAGCATTATATTCTCTAACTCCATCCATTTTCCTGCAAATGCCATGATTTTATTCTCTCTTATTGCTGAGTAATATTCCATTGTGTGTATATACCACATTTTCTTTATCCATTCATCTACTGAAGGGCATCTAGGCTGGTTCCACAGTTTAGCTATTGTGAATTGTGCTGCTATAAACATTGATGTGGCTGTATGTCTAGAGAATTCAGTGTGTTACTTGATGGAACTTAGGGCAGCTGATTTGTTTAAACAATTTGATATGCTATGCAATTTGGCTCATCACCAAAAGGCTTGTCGCCTTAAAGCCACAACATCTCCTCACAATTGGACGGCTGTTAGTCATCATATATAGTCGATCCAAAAGGGCTCCATTGGATGGCTGGTTAGCCAATGACGGGTAAGATCCCCAGAGGGGGACAACCTAAGACAGGCACAGTCGCACGGGACAGTCTCATGTGGCCGACATATCAACCTAAGACAAGAGTCAAGGGCACAGCCTTGATTATCCGATGACGGGTAAGAATGTTGGTTGCACATAGACGTCCTAGAACATTACCTCTTTTAAAACAAAAAGGGGGAAATGCAGGAGCCCTGTTTGGGGATTGGCTTGAATTGCAGTTGACTATGAGCCGTGGAGATTTGGCCTTTGTTGCCACCCGTAGTCTCACGGGATTGTTGCGGGATCTCGAGTGACTTGGCCGAAATTGCTGATCGGGTCAGGCCATTTTAGGGTGTGTTTTGGCGTGTGTGAGTCGTTGTTAGAACCAGAGAGAAAAGTTATCAAAATAAAAAGCTGTTTGTCTCCAGTTTGCTTCTGAAGTTTTTCCCGCGGCTCCGTTCCTCCAAGTGCTTCAGGCGGCAACAGCTGTATCCCTGTAGTATGCTGTTTTCAGGTCTTTTGGGTAAAGACCAAAGGAGTGAGATAGCTGGGTCATAAGGTGGTTCCATTCCAAGTTTTCCAAGGTATCTCCATACTGCTTTCCATATTGGCTGCACCATTTTGCAGTCCCACCAACAATGTATGAGTGTGCCTTTTTCTCCACATCCTCTCCAACATTCATTGTTGTTTGTGTTCTTAATAGCTGCCATTCTGACTGGTGTGAGATGAAATCTTAGAGTGGTTTTGGTTTGCATTTCTCTAATTGCCAGAGAGGTTGAGCATTTTTTCATGTATTTATCGATTGATTGTATATCTTCTTCTGAGAAGTGTCTGTTCAGTTCCTTGGCCCATTTAGTGATTGGGTTATTTGTTTTTTTTTTGGTGTTTTGATTTTTGAGTTCTTTATATATTCTAGAGATTAGTGCTCTATCTGACGTGCATGTGGTAAAAATTTGTTCCCAATTAGTAGGCTCTCTGTTCACCTCACTGATTGTTTCTTTTGCTGAGAAGAAGCTTTGTAATTTGAGTCTATCCCATTTATTGATTCTTGGTATTAATTCTTGTGCTACAGGATTCTTATTAAGGAACTTGGGACCTAATCCAACATGTTGGAGATTAGAGTTTACTTTTTCTTCTATTAGGTGTAGTGTCTCTGGTCTAATTCCTAGATCCTTGATCCACTTTGAGTTGAATTTTGTGCATGGTGAGAGATATAGGTTTAATTTCAATTTATTGCATATGGATTTCCAGTTTACCCAGCACCATTTGTTGAAGAGGCTATCTTTTCTCCAATGTACATTTTTGGCACCTTTGTCTAATATAAGATAACTGAAATTATATGTGTTAGTCTCTGTGTCCTCTATTCTGTACCATTGGTCTACTGGCCTATTTTGGTGCCAATACCATGCTGTTTTTGTTACTATTGCTCTGTAGTATAATTTAAGGTCTGATATAGTGATGCCACCTGCTTCACTCCTCTTACTAAGGATTGCTTTAGCTATTCTGGGTCTCTTATTTTTCCAGATGAATTTCATGACTGCTTTTTCTATTTCAATGAGGAATGTCATTGGGATTTTGATTGGCATTGCATTAAATCTGTATAGTGCTTTTGGTAGTATGGTCATTTTGATAATATTAGTTCTGCCTATCCAAAAACAGGGTAGATCTTTCCATCTTCTAAGGTCTTCCATAATTTCTTTTCTTTAGTGTTCTGTAGTTTTCATTGTAGAGGTCTTTCACGTCTTTGGTTAAGTTGATTCCCAAGTATTTTATTTTTTTTGATGCTATTGTAAACGGGGTAGTTTTCCTCATTTCCCTTTCAGAGGATTTGTCACTGATATATAGAAATGCCTTAGATTTATGGGTGTTGATTTTGTATCCTGTTACTTTGCTGAGTTCATTTATGAGTTCTAGAAGTTTTCTGGTGGAATTTTTTTAGATCTTCTAGGTATAAAATCATATCAACAGCAAATAATGATAAGTTGAGTTCTACTTTACCTATCTGTATCCCTTTAATTTCTTTCCTCTGTCTTATTGCTCTGTCCAGCATTTCAATTACTATGTTGAATAGAAGTGGTGAAAGAGGGCATCCCTGTCTTGTTCCAGTTTTTAAAGGGAATGCTTTCAATTTTTCTCCATTTAGAATAATGTTGGCCTGGGGATTAACATATATAGCTTTTATGATGTTGAGATATGTTCCAGTTATCCCTAGTTTTTCTAGTGTTTTGAGCATGAAGGGGTGCTGTATTTTGTCAAATGCTTTTTCTGCATCTATTGAGATAATCATATGGTTCTTATCTTTGAGTCTATTGACGTGGTGAATTACATTTATTGTTTTCCGTATGTTGAACCATCCTTGCATCCCTGGAATGAACCCCACTTGATCGTGGTGTATTATATTTTTGATATGTTTCTGTATCCGTTTTGCTAGAATTTTATTGAGAATTTTTGCATCTATGTTCATTAAAGATATGGGTCTGAAGTTTTCTTTTTTGGATGTGTCTTTGCTTGATTTGGGGATCAGGGTGATGTTGGCCTCATAGAATGAGTTTGGAAGTACTCCCTCTTTTTCTATTTCCTGAAATAAATTGAAGAGTATTGGTATCAGTTCTTCTTTGAAGGTCTTGTAGAACTCAGCTGTGTATCCATCTGGTCCTGGGCTTTTCTTGGTTGGTAGGCTTCTGATGGCATCTTCTATTTCGTCACTTGAAATTGGTCTGTTCAAATTATATATATCCTCCTGCTTAAGTTTGGGCACATCATACAACTCTAGAAATTTGTTGATGCCTTCGGTGTTTTCTATTTTGTTGGAGTACAGGTTTTCAAAATAATTTCGAATTATTTCCTGTATTTCTGTAGTGTTTGTTGTGATATTTCCTTTTTCATCACATATATTAGTAATTTGAGTTATCTCTTTCCTACTCTTTGTTAGCCTGGACAAGGGTCTGTCAATTTTATTTATTTTTTCAAAGAACCAACTTTTTGTTTTGTCAATTTTTTCAATTGTTTCTTTGGTTTCAATTTCATTAATTTCAGCTCTGATTTTAATTATTTCCTGTCTTCTACCACTTTTGGTGTTGGATTGTTCTTCTTTTTCTAGAACTTTGAGATGTAATTTTAAGTCATTTATTTGTTGACTTTTTCTTCTTTTGAGGAATGAACTCAATGCAGTGAACTTTCCTCTTAGAACTGCCTGCATAGTGTCCCAGAGATTTTGATATGTTGTGTCTGTGTTCTCATTCACCTCTAAGAATTTTTTAATCTCCTCTTTGATGTCATCTGCAACCCATTGTTCATTCAGTAGCATATTATTTAGTCTCCAGGTGTTGGAGTAGCTTTTATTTCTTATTTTGTCATTGATTTCTAATTTCATTCCATTGTGGTCGGGTAGAATGCAGGGTAGAATCTCAACCTTTTTGTATTTGCTCAGAGTTGTTTTGTAGCCTAGTATATGGTCTATTTTAGAGAAGGTTCCATGTGCTGCTGAGAAGAAAGTGTATTCACTCGTTGAAGGATGAAATATTCTATATAAGTCAGTTAAGTCTAAGTTGTTTATTGTATTTTTGAGTCCTATAGTTTCTTTGTTCAGCTTTTGTTTGGAAGATCTATCCAGTGGTGAAAGGGGTGTGTTAAAGTCACCCAGAATTATTGTGTTGTGGCCAATTTGACTCTTAAACTTGAGGAGAGTTTGTTTGATGAACATGGATGCTCCATTGTTTGGGGCATATATATTTATAATTGTTAAGTCTTGTTGGTGTATGGTTCCCTTGAGCAGTATATAGTGTCCTTCTTTATCCCTTTTGATTGACTTTAGCTTGAAGTCTACTTTATTTGATATGAGGATGGAAACCCCAGCTTGTTTCCTCTGTCCATGTGAGTGGTGGGATTTTTCCCAACCTTTTACCCTCAGCCTATGAATGTCTTTTCCTATGAGATGAGTCTCTTGGAGGCAGCATATTGTTGGGTCTGTTTTTTTGATCCAATCTGCTAATCTATGTCTTTTGATTGGTGAGTTTAGGCCATTAAAATTCAGAGTTGTTATTGAGATGTGTTTTGTATCCCCAGCCATTTTTATTTCTGGTATTTACCTTGACATGGTTTCTCTTCTAATTGTTTTTCCTTTAGTGTAATACCTCCCTCTGCTGATTTTCATCATTGTTTTTTATTTCCTCTTCATGGAATATTTTGCTGAGGATGTTCTGTAGTGCTGGCTTTCTACTTATAAATTCTCTTAACTTTTGTTTATCATGGAAGGTTTTTATTTCGCCCTCAAATCTAAAGCTTAATTTTGCTGGGTATAAGATTCTTGGTTGGCATCCCTTTTCCTTCAGAGCTTGGAATATGTTGTTCCATGATCTCCTAGCTTTGAGTGTCTGAATTGAAAAATCTGCTGTGATTCGAATTGGTCTCCCCCTATATGTGATCTGATTTCTCTCTTTTGCAGCCTTTAAAATTCTATCCTTGTTCTGTATGCTAGGCATTTTCTTTATAATGTGTCTTGGTGTAGATCTGTTGTAATTTTGTACATTTGATGTCCTATAAGCCTCTTATATTTGGTTTTCCAATTCATTCTTCATGCTTGGGAAATTTTCTGATATTATCTCATTAAAGAGGTTGTGCATTCCTTTGGCTTGAAACTCTGTGCCTTCCTCTATCCCAATTATTCTTAGATTTGGTCTTTTGATGCTGTCCCATACTTCTTGGATGTTATGTTCATGGTTTCTTACTATCTTCATTGTGTGGTCAACTTTATTTTCAAGATTATATACTTTGTCTTCATTGTCTGAGGTTCTTTCTTCCAGTTGATCTAGTCTGTTGGTGATGCCTTCAATTGTGTTTTTTATTTGGTTAATTGTTTCCTTCATTTCAAGGATTTCTGACTGTTTTTTTTTTCAGAGTTTTGATCTCTTTTTTGAAGTAATCTTTTGCTACCTGTATTTGCTGTCTTATATCGTTGTTGTAGTGGTCAATTTTTGCCTGTATTTGCTCATTTAGATCATTCTTTGATTCACAGATCATTTTAATTATGAACCTTCTGAACTCTTTCTCTGACATTTTGTCAACTTCGCTGAGCATGGGTTCTGTTATTGTAGAATCCTGGTTTGTTTGGGGTATTTTCCTCCCCTGTTTTTTCATGATGTCTATTTGCTTTACTTTTTGCAGTGTAGATCTGAGTTATTACAGATCCTTCCCTATATTTTTTAATACCCTTGCAGGTTGTCTGTGCCTCCCTTTAGCACTGGACTATCAGAACCTGCCACTGACCCTTAAAGTATGCTACCTGAAGCTGGGTTCACACTGGTTGGCGCGGGCTGAACTGGTTGAGTCTGAGCTCCTGTGGTGGTCTGGGGCTAACTGCAATGGGGTGAAGGTCAGTGGGACTGCCCTGGGCCTGCCTGGGCTCAGGCTGAGTTGGCCGGTCTGTCCTTGCTGTCTCCTGCTCTGGGGAGGAGGCCCGCGGGACTGGATGGAGCCTGGGCCTGGTGGCACTCTGATGTAGGACCCTGGGACTGCTCTGGGCCGCCTGCACTCTAAGCAGAGTTGGCGGGTCTGTCCTTGCTGTCTCCTGCTCTGGGGCGGAGGTCAGCAGGGCTGGCTGGAGGCTGGTCTCACACCAGTGGGCATTGGCGGGACTGACCTGGGTCTGGCCGTGCTTGGGTGAAGGTCCGCAGGACTACCCTGGGCCGGCCTGGGCTCAGGCAGTGTTGGCAGGTCTGTCCTTGTTGTCTCCTGCTCTGGGGCAGAGGTCGGCGGGACTGGATGGAGCCTGGGCCTGGCGGCTCTCTGATGTAGGACCTCCTTGTTTACCTTCTTATTAGAAAAAATTTTTTCTTTCTTTCTGGCTGTTCTGGCTGCATGGTAGGGGAAAGGTATATTCCCATAATCTATTTTAACTCCCTTAAAGAGCAGGAACATTATCAACAACTTCAATATAGTTATTGTATGTCTCCCAACTATATGTTGCATAAAATGATGAGGTCTGAGGGCTAGGAAAATTCTTCTTATTTCAAGTATTAAACTATCTCTTAATTATATAGACAACAAAAGCTGTTACCAATAGCATAATATTTGTTCCAAATGTTCAAAGATTAATGGGAATATCCATATATGTTAAAAAATCCAGAACAGATAGGTCATTTTAGCTTTAAATGTAATCATTAGTCATCATGGTCTGAACATTTCCCCTGGGTGAAATGTGCCTTGCAGATTGAAATGCGTAAATGAACTGCTTTGGACATTAAGATTCTCTGGTCTTCTATCCATACTAATCATTGGCAAAGTGATTTTGTGTATAAATTTTAAAATATTTATTGTTAGGACTTGGGGATGTAGAGCACTTACTTTGCATGCACAAAGCCCTGGGTTCCATTCCTAGCACTATTAAAACATTTTTAAATTGACATATAATGATATACATGTTTATGGGATATGGTTTGATAATTTGATATATGCATACAATGTGTAATGATCAATCAAATCAGAGTAGCTGGAATTTCCATGACTTTAAACATTTATTATTTTGATTTTTGTATTTGGAGTCTACAAACTACTCTTTTCTAGTTCTTTATAGAATATGTAATAAATTGCTGCAAACTATCCTTACCCCACTATGCTGTAGAACATAGAAACGTATTCATTCTATCTGAATGTATTTGGGTACCTGCTATCCAACCTTCTCCTATGCCGTCCCTACCCTTCCCATCCTAACCTCTAGTAACCACTACTCTACTCTCTACTTCCATTAAATCAACTTTTTAGCTTCCATATTTAAGTGAAAACATGCAATATGTGTCTTTCTGTGCCTGGCTTATTTCATTTAATAGCATATCTTCCAGTTCCACCCATTTTGCTCAAAGCAATAGGATTTCATTCTTTTAAATGGCTGAATAACATCAACGTGCATGTATACCACATTTTTCTTTATCCATTCATCTGCTGCTAGACACTTTGCTTGATTCCATGTCTTGGCTACTATAAAAAAGTGCCTCAAGAAACATAGCAGTGCAGGTATTTCTTTGATATGCTAATTTTATTTCCCTTTCCCCTCAGAAGTGGGACTACTGGACATCATATGGTAGTTCTATTTTTACATTTTTTAGGAATCTCTATACAATTTTTCAATCTATATTCCCATCAACAATGTGTAAGGGTTTCCCTTTCTCTGCATCTTTACCAGCATGGGTTACATTTTGTATTTTTGCTTATAGCCATCCTAACAGGTTTGTGATAATATTTCATTGTGGTTTTCATTTGCATTTTCCTGATGATTAGTGATGTTGAGAATTTTTTTCCATATGTTTTAGTCAGCTATTTCACTGCTGTGACCAAAAGACCTGATGAGAACAATTTTAGAAGAGTAACAGTTTATTTGGCACTCATGGTTTCAGAGGACTGAGACTTCTAACTTCTAACTTCAGTGCTCTGGGCCTGAGGTGAGGCAGAACATTATGGCAGAAGGGTGTGGTGGAGGAAAGCAGCTCAGGAAATGGAATTAGGAAAGGAGGGTGGGTTTCACACACCTGGGACAAAATATATACCCCCAAAGCCCACCTCTTCCAGCCACACCCTACATGCCTAGAGTTACCACCCAGTTAATACCTATCAGGGGATTAATGTACTGATAAGATTAAGACTCTGACAACCTAACCATTTTATCTCTGAACTTCTTGCATTGTTTCACACACAAGCTTTTAGAGGACACCTTAAATCAAAACCATAACAATATACTTGTTAGCCATTTGTATATCTTCTTTTGAGACATGTCTGTTCAGATAGTTTACCTATGTTAAAATCAGATTTTTTGAGTGTTTCTTAGCAGTTAAATTTCCTTGTATATTTTAGATATCAGTCCCTTTTCAGATGAATGGTTTGCCAATATTTTCTCCCTTTTGCAGAATGTCTCTTCACTCTCATAATTGTTTCCTTGCTGTGCCAAAAATTCTTAGTTTGATATAATCCCATTTGTCTATTTTTGCTTTTGCTTTCTGTGCTTTTAAGGTCTTCTCTGCTCATTTCCCCCAAATCATTGCTTATATCTGTCTTGAGGTTTTCCCCCTATATTTTCTTGATTTATAGTTTCAGGTCTTTCACTTAGGGCTTTGATCCAATCTTAAGTTGATTTTTGTACATAGGGATAGATAGAAGTGTAGTTTCATTCTTCTGCATGTGGATAGCCAGTTTTCCCAGCACCATTTATTGTAGAAACTGTCTTCTCTCCAATGTATATTTTTGGTATGTTTGACAAAATCAGTTGGCTATAGATGCTGAATATATTTTGGGGTTTTCTATCTGTTCTATGGCTCTATGTTTTTTTGTTTTTAGTCGTCATGTGGTGCTGAGAATTGAACCCAGTGCCTCATACGTGCCAGGCAAGTGCTCTACCACTGAGCCACAACCCCAGTCCTCTGTGTTTGGTTTTATGCATGGTACCATGCTTTTTTTTTTTTTTTTTTTTTTTTTTTTTTGTCTTTTTCTTGGAACTGTGGGTCAAACGCAAGGCAGATGCTTTGCCAATGAGCTACATCCCAGCCCTACCATGCTGTTTTGATTTCTAATTTTATTTTATTTTTTTGGTACCGGGGATGGAACTCAGGGGCACTCGACCACTGGGCCACATCCCCAGCCCTTTTTTGTATTTTATTAGAGACAGGGTCTCACTGAGTTGCTAAGTGCCTCGCCATTGCTGAGGCTGGCTTTGAACTCGCAATCCTCCTGCCTCAGCCCCCCAAGTGCTGGGATTACAGGTGTGCTCCACTGTGCCTACCGGTTTCTAATATTTTGCAGTATTTTTTGAGGTCAAATATTTTGATGCCTCAAGATTTGTTCTTTTTGCTTAAGATTATTTTGGCTATTTAGGGTCTTTTGCGGTTCCACACAAAATTATGACTGTATTTTTTAACTCTGTTAAGAATATTTGCTTTAAATATGTACATTGCTTTGGAACTTCCAGACCTTTTAATAACATGAGTTCTGACAGTCCTTGAACATGGAATATCTTTACTCTGTGTGTGTGTGTGTCTCAGATTTTCTTCATGAGTGCTCTATAAATGGCATTGTAGAGAAGTATGTTTAAATTTATTCCTAGGAATTTTGTTTTTTGCTAGGTATTGTGAGTGGGATTGCTTTCTTGATTTCTTTCTTGGTAGGTTCATTATTGGCATATAAAAATCATACTAATTTTTGTGTGTGGTGTCCTACAACCCTACTGAATTCATTAATCATTTTTAATAGTTTTTTTTTTTTTGAGTTCTTAGGCTTTTCTAAAAATAAAATCATGTCAAATGTAAAGAGGTATGGTTTGACTTCTTCCTTTCCTATTTGGATGCCTTTTATTTCTTTCTGTAACCCAACTATTATGACTGTGACTTCTATATTATGTTAAATAAGTAGGGAAAGTGCCCATCCTTGTTTCCTATTATAGTGACATCTTTCCCCATTTAGTATGATGTTGGCTGTGAGTTTTCTATGTGTAGCCTATATTATGTTTGGGTAGGTTTCTTATATACCTAACTTATTGAAGGTTTTTATCATGAAAGGATGTTGAATGTTATCAAATGCTTTTTATGCATATATTGAGAGCAATATATGGTTTTTGTCTTTCATTCCATTACTGGGATGTATTATGTTCATTAATTTTCATGTCTTGAACCATCTTTTCATCCCTGGGACAAACCCACTTGGTCATGTCCTATAATTTTTTTTTTGTGTGTGTGTGGTACCAGGGATTGAACTAAGGGGCACTCGACCACTGGGCCACATCCCCAGCTCTTTTTTTGTATTTTATTTAGAGACAGGGTCTCACTGAGTTGATAAGTGCCTTGCCATTGCTGAGGCTGGCTTTGAACTTGTGATCCTCCTGCCTCAGCCTCCCAAAGTGCTGGGATTACAGGCATGCGCCACCGTGCCTGGCTTTCCTATAATTTTTCGATGTGCTATTGAATACAGTTTGCTCAGAAATTATTGATGATTTTGCAACTAGATTCATCAAGAATATTAGTTTGTAGTTTCCTCCTCATCTAGCTTTATGATCAGGGAAATACTGGTTTTGCAGAAGAGTTGGAAAGATTTGAACCTTCAATTTTTTGGAATAGTTTGGTAAGAATTGGTGATGATAGTTTTTCTTAAAAATTGGATGAAATTCAGCAGTGAAACTATCTGGCCTTGGACTTTTCTTTCTTGGGAGAAATTTTATTGTTATTTTAGTCTTGTAACTTATGATTAGTTTGTTCAGGATTTCTATATTTTCATGTTTTATTTTTGCTAGATTATATGTGTTCAGAATTTTTTCCCAGTACTTCCAGATTTTGCAATTTGTTGGTGTATAGTTTTCTTAATAGTTTCTAATGATTCTTTGTTCTTCTGTGGTATAAATTGTAACAGCTAATTTGTTTAATTTTTGTGGTACTGGAGATTGAACCCAGGGGCAGTCTTTCACTGAGCCACATTCATAGCCCTTTTTATTTTTTTATTTTGAGATAGGTCTGGTTAAGTTACCCAGGTTGCCTTTAACTTTGTGATCCTTTTTACCTCAGCTTCTTGAATGGCTGGAATTGTAGGCATTATCTGGCTAACATCTCATTTTTTATGTCTGATTGTAATTATTTTGGTCTTTCTCATTTTCTCTCTTTGACTAGCAAGACTGCTTGCTAATTTATAAAAATCATTTCAAAAACCAACCTTTTGTTTTGTTGATCTTTGTATTTTTTTTCTTTAGTTTCAATTTTGTTTATTTCTGCTTTTTTTTTCTTTCTTTTTTTTTTTTTTTTTTTCTTGGTTGAGGGGGAATTGCCCTCAGAGGGGATTCTGTAACCCTAGTCTCTCTCTGACTTCTTGTTTGGTGATGTAAGTTCTTCCATACACACATGACTCTTTTATGATGTGGCTGCTTGCCCTGACACATGTCCCATGATTACTATCTGCCATTTGCCATGTCCCCTCAAAAGAACCAGAGTCTGCCCAATGCTATTGGAATGTTAGCCTCCCGAACTGTGAACTAAATAAACCTTTTCTCTTTATAAAATTAGCTGCCTTAGGTATTTTTGTTGTAATAATGCAAAACTGACTGATTATGTTTATTCTTATATTTTTAGATCCTTGAATTGCTTTGTTTGGCTCCTTATTTGAAATCTGTCTCCTTTTTTGGATGTAGTCATTTTTTGCTAAATTTATCTATTAGTACCTCTTTCATTGTATCCACTGTATGTGTTTTCATTTTCATTGTTTCAAGAAATTTATAAATTTCCCTTTTTATTTTATTCTTTTGGGACACCCATTGGTTGTTCAGAAGCATGCAGTTTAATTTATAGGTATTTGTAGAATTTCCACACTTCCTCTTGTTGATTTTTTTTTTTTCATTGCATTGTGGTCAGAGGAGAGACATATTTCAATTTTTTTGAATTGATTGATAATTGTTTTGTGGCCCAACATTGGTCTATCCTGGAGAATGTTCCATATGATGATGAAATGAATGTATACTCTACAGTTACTGAATGCAATGTTTTGTAAATATCTGTCAGATCCACTTGGCCCATGGTTTACATTAAGTTTGATATTTCTTTGTTGATTTTCTATCTAGATGATCTGTCCATTGAAGAAAGTGGGACTTTGACATCTCCAACTATTATGTACTGGAATCTAACTTTTCCCATAGATCTAATAATGTTTGCTTTATATATTTGGGTGGTTCAGTGTTGAGTACATAAATATTTACAATTATTGTATCTTCTTCAAGATATAATGACCTTCTCTTGCTTCATCTAATCCATTGTTGTAGATCTGCATTGTATTTTATGTATTGAATTTTTTACCTGCAAGATTTCTGTTGGGTCCTTGTTTTATGGTGATCTATCTCCTAGTTGAATTTCTCATTTGGTCATGACTTGTTTTTCTGATTTGATTGTATAGTCTGTAATTTCTTGTACCTCACCGAACTTCCTAAAGATCATTATTTTGAATTACTTTTCAGGTGTTTTGTAACTTTCCTTTTCTTTTGGGCCTGTTACTGGAGAATTATTGTGTTCTGTTGAGGGTGTCATGGTTCCTTGCATATTCGTGTTTCAGGTGTCCCTACTTTGATGGTTGCAGACCTAGCAGAACAGCACAACAGTCACCTTTTTACTTTTAGGACTAAAGGGTTTTTTTTTTTTTTTTTTTTTTTTTTGGTACGGAGAGGTTTTTTTGTTGTGGATCAGTGCTAGGGTGTCTGTGGGGTATGGTGTTTTATGTTTGATTCTAGATGGACTCAGTTATGGTCTCTCCACAGTTTCTTTAGCTGTAAAGCATTACATACTTCTCATTGATGGCTACATTCACATTGATGGTCTAAGCTGTAGGTATTTGTGACTGTGGTGGCATGGCATGATTTTGCTGGGGGCAGGGCCACCACTTGGCTGCATGTAGGGCTTGGTTCAGACACTTGCATGTGTTTCAGACTGGTGGCTCTGTGTATGTATTCTGTTACGCAGTGCCACCATTTGTCTGACTGTCAGGCTCGGCTCAGGTATGCACAGTATTGTGGGCTGGCTCCCTGTGCATAGGGCTCACCACGGGGACACAGCATTTCCTGGATTTTTGGACTTATATAGGGTATGTGCAGGTATTGTGGCTTGGTCGATTGTACAGTAGGTACAATGGGAATCAGCTACCACCTGGCCAGCTGTTGGTCTGGACTCAGGAACCAGTGGGCGTTGCTTGTAATTTGGTTGTGTGCTGGTCTCTCTGTGGGAGCAGGGTCACTGCCTAAGAGGCTCTTGGGCTGGGTTCAAATATGCACAGGCTGTGCAAGCTGGCCAACTGTGCAGTGGGCCCTTAAGGGGCTGGGACTACATTCTGGGTATCTGTTAGTGAGGCTTGGGTGGATATGGGCACTGTGGGTCAGCCATCTGTGAAGTGACCTTGCTGGGGATGTGGAATTGTCATCTGGCTGGCTATTGGGTCAGACACAAGAGCATATGGGTATGTCAGAAAGCAGGTTGTGTGTTAACTTCTCCTCTGTGAAAGTTTGCCTATTTCCTGGGGAATGGGGCACCATATGGGCTTGTAAGCTGGTATATTGTCCTTTCTGCTGGGCCAAGGTTCTGTGCAGTCAGAGCCATGATGCTATAGCCACCCAAGTGAGCATGATGAAACCATAGATGGAAATCCACTGTGACTACTGGCTCTGGGTGTGAGATGTGCTCTAGCAATTGGTCAGCTTTCAGTTTGCCTCCAAGACATAGCTGGTTCGGTCAGGGAAGGTATGTGTGTGGGGGTGTGCAACATGGGCGCCCGTCCTGTGACAGTGTATCTGCATGTACTCCAGGCAACACTTCAAACTATGCTCAGGCCAGTGAGGAGTCAGTGAGGAATCTCCTGTGTGGTCATCTGCAGCTGCAATTAGGACTGTTGGAGGTGTCTCAACTTTTCCGTATAAGAGAAGTCCATCTTAGTTCTGAGCTCATCTGGATGGGGGAGAGACAGTGTGGGAGGGGGCAGGGTGCCTCACTCTCTTCTCTATGGCTCTGTCTTGGGTTTTCATGTTCCACAGGGTCTTGTCACTTCCCTACACCTCTCCAGGGTACTTCCTCAGTCACTACAGTGTGAATATAGTTGTTAACTCTTTGTTGTGGGTTGTTTTTATGGTAGGATGAGCAACTGACATTTCTATTCAGCCATCTTACTGACACCGCCCTATTTTTTAAAGCAGTTACTATCTTACTATTGAGTTACAGGACTATTCTATGTACAAGTAATTTATCGTGTGTGCATGTTTTGCAAACATTGTCTCCCAGTCTGAGACTTTCCCATTCATTTTCTTAATAGTATCATATTATACAGCAAATGTTTTTAGAATTATCTAATCCTAATTTGTTGATTATTTTCTCAAAATCTTTTTGTATATTCTTTAAAATGCCATTGCTAAGTGAAAAGTTACTAGGATTTTTCTCCTATGATTTCTTTAGAAATTTTGATCATTTTAGCTCCTATATTTTAGGCTTATTCACTTTTGTTTTTTTTAATGTTAGCATTAAAATGATAACATCTATTTTTAAAGATATTCAGTTATTCTAGTCCAGTTTGTTGAAAACATGATGACTTCTCCGTTGATTCCTTTGGTACCTTTGTTGAAATCAATTGACCATATATGTATGGATTGATTTTGGGTTCTATTAGGTTACATTAAATTATATCTCTATCTTTATGCCAATATCAGTTTCTTGATTAATATAGTTTTATAATATATCTTGACATAAGATAGCATAAGTCCTCCAACTTTTGTTCTTTTTTTTTTTAAATTAGCTTTTCTAGGTCTTATGCATTTGCATATAATTTTAAGTCAAATGGTCAATATCTGTCCAAAACGTACTAGAATTATTGTTGAGATTGCTATGAATTTATTCACTTTTGCACCAAACATATCACATTTCTTTTCTTTTTTAAAAAAGAAAATGACAAAGACCCAGTTTGCCAGCTTTTTAAAACTTAAGCTTAATATTTATTACATATTTAAACAATTGTCAGACCTTATACTAAGTTGCCAGCATTCATGCACAACTAGAAAACACCTTTAAATTTATATTAAATCAGAAATGTATTACCATTAATGCATTAATATCTTTCATTACTAAATACAGAAAAAAAAACCCAAATTATTTCTATTGGAGACTCATCCTGGCAATGTTAGCTCACAGCAGACTGACACTATTTGGCTCAGATGTCAAACACAATGGAAAGCAGATCCATGCTGGGTGTTAGGATACAATCTTGTCCTACCACTACTCTAAGTCAAGGCTCACCTTGGATTATGTTTAATAAAAAAGCAAAGTACATACAAAGGTTATAACAATTTTAAAGACAAAAAAAAAAAAAAAAGGTCCTATTGTGTCATCCCAATTTGTCTGTGACAAATAGGGGCTCCGATGAGCTGTTTATAAATACTTTAGGTACAATTATACTGAAAATTGAGTTCCTTTGAAATCGTCCAAAAAAATTTGTTTCTGTTATTCCTATTAACATTTCTGTTAAACTATACTTCTGTTAAATGAAGTAAGGCTACTGTGACTTAGTGACCCAAATACAGTGACTCCTGTGTCAAATGAAGAAAATCCACCTCCAAATGATGGAAACCCACTGAAAACAGAGAAAAACAAGCCCGCACCTTGGTTTCTGATTTTGCGGGGACCCCTTTGGTTCCCAAAAAGTCTTCAAATGGGTCTTCAAAGAAGTTGAAGCAAAATGGGTCCCTTCCACCAAAAAAATCCCCTGAAGACATCATCATTTTTCAGGAATGTGAAGCCAAACTCAAAGAGACTGTCAAAATGACTTGCACCTTCACCTCCACCATTTAAACCTTCTTTGGCATACTTGTCATAAATGCCCCATTTTTAGCATCTGATAACACCTCATATGCCTCAGCTACATGTTTGAATTTTCTCTCTGCTTCTTCTTTATTCTCAGTATTTTTTTCTGGATGCCGCTTTAGTGCTAGTTTCCAATAGTCCTTTCTGATATCCTTGGGTGAGGCAAGTCTCTACACAGCTAGAACTTCCTAGTAATCCACCATGTTTTAGCAGATTGTTGGAACATCTCCAGATTGCTATGAATTTATACATTAATTTGAAAAGAATGAAATCTTACCAGTAATTGGCTTGATCTATGAGGATGTTGTGTTTTGATACATCATCTACTCAAGTTTCTTTTGACAATGTTTTAGCGTACAGATCATATATGTATTTGGTCAAATTTATCCATAGTATTTTAAATGGTATAGTTTAAAAATTTTAAGTTCTAAATGAATATTGCCAGTTTATAAAAATACAGTTGACTTTTGTTTATTGACTTCACAACCTCACTGAACTCTGTACTTAGCTCAAGTAGATTTTTTTTTTTTTCAGATTTCTTGAGATTTTGCAACATACACACTCCTTTTATTGGTGAATAAAGATGATTTTTTATGTCACTCCCCCATCTATGTGGTTTTTATTTCCTTATTTTGTGAATGCACTGACTAGGACTTCCAAACTAATGTTGAAATAAATGGGCTAGGATAGTTTTGTGAATATTTCATTGTTTAATTGTAGAATTTTATTTTATTTACAGTTTTTCTTTCTTTATATGTTCATTTGACTCATTTCACGGAAATATCAGAGTGTCCTTTAGATTGGAACTGGTTTCATTCCATAACTGAGAGAAATCCCTTGTGAATGTACGACCCCATTCTTATACATTAAGAGATTTCTGCCCACTTGTGGTTGGGACCGTAAATTTTTCCTGACCTGATATAATCTCTGGAATTGCTCCACTGGTCTTGGACCTCACATGTGTGTGCTAAAAATATACTCAGCCGAAGACTTTTGAGAAATCCCTTGTGTATTTTCAGAGTTCTCTTTCTTTCTGTAGCATGCTCCTCTATGTCTCTACACTATGATTTCTAAATGCTTTGGATTCCCCATATTTTCAATTCTGCTTCCTCAATTTAGGAAAGCTTTCAGGGTTTTCTCTTTATTTGCCATTCCTCACCAGGGCCTAGAAACTGCAGACTGAAGGCTGGGGGTAATTTTAAGACTCTTGTTCCCCTTTTTCAGGAATCACTCTCTTGTAATGATTTGTATAATGTCTAAAAATTGTTATTTTACATACATTTTTTCATTTCTAGTTGTTCATTGTGAGGGTTTAAAACTGGTTTCTATTATCACATCATGGCCAGAAGCAAGGGCCTTAGGTATAAATTTAATTCATAAATTTTATGAAATATATTAGAATTCATGCAGACTCATTCAGACCAAAAATCCCAACACCTTAAGTAGCTACAGTAAGAGCTCATCTAAGTGGGACTTTCAAGGTAGATAACAACATCCAGAAGTTTAAACAATGTGATGAAACATACCTTCTTTTCATCTCATGTTTGCTTGCTTTCCTGTATCTGATCATCTTTTTTCAGAATACCTCTCACTGGAGTGAAAAAATGACATGGCAGCTTTATGCTTATGCAAAATTTAGAATACTTATCTCAGAAGGAGGCTGAATATCTTTATGGAAACCTCTACCCTTTATCAGGCTACCCTTTGTCCAGCATATCCATGCTGTATACTCTACTTGCCTATTGGTCACTTAATAGCTGTCTCAGTTATTAGATGGCTTGTGGTACTGCAGTGTTCAGATTACCCATATTTTACTTACCAATAGTCCCAGTAATGATGCTAGCAAGTGAAATATTCCAGTGAAGCCATGAAGTACTTCCTGTAATGAAGTAATGACAAGTTGAAAGTTCTCTACTGAATAAGGATAGACAAAAAGTTTTTTATTGAGAATTCTGATTGGTTCCAGTTTAACTTTCATGTGCAGCTCTGAAGTGATCACTCTGTTAAGGAAGGGCATTCTCTGATTTGCTGTGTTGGTTCTGGGCCTCCTGAGCCATATCAGTAGTGACTTGGATTGAACAGTACGATTTGGAGTGGGAAAGACAGATTTCACAAAGCAAGGTATATTGGGGAAATAAAAAATGCATGTTCAGGGGCTGGGGTTGTGGCTCAGTGGTAGAGCACTTGCCTTGCACGTGCACGGCCCAGGTTTGATCCTCAGCACCACATAAACATAAATGCCTTGTGTACAACTAAAGTAAATAAATATTTTTAAAAAATGCATGTTCATGATATTTAAATGATGATGTTGTCTAGGGCTTATATTATCTTTTGCTGCACAACAAATTGCTGCAAAACTTAAGATCTTTTTTTTTTTTTTTTGGGTACTGGGGATTGAACTCAGGGGCACTTGACCACTGGGCCTCATCCCCAGCCCTTTTTTGACAGGGTCTCACTGAGTTGCTAAGTGCCTCGCCATTGCTGAGGCTGGCTTTGAACTCGCGATCCTCCTGCCTCAGCCTCCCAAAAAACTTAGGATCTTGAAACAATGAATATTTATTATTTCATAGTTTCTGCAAGTCATGAATGGTTTTGCTTTCTGCAGTTTCAATAACCTACAAGTCTACCTTGGTTCAAAGAAATTACATGGAAAATTCCAGAAATTCATAGGTTTTAAATTGTGTGCCATTCTGAAATCTTGTATCTTCTCACTCCATTCCAGCTTGAACATAAATCATTCCTTTGTCCAGTCTTTGCATGCTGTATATGGTCCTTAATTTTTAAACTGTTTGCTGTGGCATTGCAGTGCTTGTGTTCAGATAAGCCTTATTTTACTTAATAGTGGCCCCAACAGTGATGCTGGTGATTCCAATATAACAAGAGAAACCACACAATGGTGAAAGTCCTCTACTTAATAAGAATAGAAAAAATCATATGCTAAGGATACAAAAATCTATGTAAGAATGAATCTTCTCTCCATGAAATTGTGAAGAAGCAAAAATAAATTTTTACTAGTTTTTCTGTCATCTCAGACTGCAAAAGTTATGTCCATAGTGCATGATAAGTCTTTAGTTAAGATGGAAAAGACACTAAATTTGTGGGTAGAAGACAAGGACAGAAAGTATTTTTTGACTGAAGGCAATGTGTTGCACCAGAAAGCACTGAATCGTGGGCTTTGGCACTAGCCATGATTTTAGGCATCCGCTGGGAGTCTTGGCATATATGCCACACAGATAAGGGTAGCTACTCTATTGGCCAGGGCTGTAGCCATCTGAAAGCTTGACTTGATACGGCAAGGTGAGGATCAGCTTTCAAGGCTCACTCAATTGGTGTTGTCAGGCTTCAGGTCTTTGCCAGCGTTTGTCTGGAAACTTTAGTTACTTACTATGTGGATGTCCATCAGTTTCCTAAATGTCCTTACAATGAAGCAGGTGAATTTTCCAAGATCAAATTATCTAAAGAAAGATTTTAAAAAATTTGCACCTAAAGTGTAAGATATAACTTTTTAATAACCTAATATCAGAAACAGTATCACGTAACTTCCATGAGGTTCCATTCATTAGATGTGAGCTGCTGGGTCCAGCCTACACTCACTCAAAAGAAGAGATATTACAAACTTGTATATGTATTTTAAAACCACAACAGGACTTGTATAAATAGAACTTGATAATCACAATGAATTGGATTTTTTCTCTTCAGTTTTTGTCTTCACACAACAATTTACCTAATTTATAGTTTAAAATCTGAGGCTTAATTATCTTACTATTTCAAAAGGAAAATCATATTGAAATGCAGAAATATCTTAAATATAGTTTTGTAATGGTGACAATTATTAGTTGACCTTCTGGAATGCTTTGGAAATGGAAAGAAGTGTAGAGATATTCTGATAGACCATATTTCAAACATTTTGAAAGATTTTGTACAAATTAAAGAACCTTACATAATGGAAAAATAAATGCAGCCTTTTGCCTTCAGAGACAATATAAGCTCATCTTTGCAAGTTTCAATTGAGATTACTGCCAAGTTCACTACAGTGTGAAGGAGATGAATTATGCATATGGTACTTTGTATTCCTTTTAAAATTGTGGCCTGTAGATACCTACTTTGATACATTTTATGAATAATTTTCTACCTTACATAGATATTTCGTAAAATGTCATGTGGAGGTATCTTTAGAAAGGTAATAGCATGAAAGTTAATGTAAGTCAACACAATACTTTATTGGTTTTAAGTTCCAGATAGTGAGATATATATATCTTGATTGTAACCTGCTCTCTGTTTTCAAACTTAATGTGTACTATGGGTTGAATCTGGAACACACCCCCAAAAGCTCATGTGGTGAAAGCATGATCCCTGCCTGATGCAGCAAGTTTCAGAGGTGGGGCTTTTGGGCAATGATTAGGGTTATAACCTATCAGTGGATTAATGCAGCAAATGTATTAACCCATTGGATAGCTGAACACATGACTGGGTGGTAACTGAAGGCAGGTGGGGTGCATGGATGGAGGAAGTAGGTCATTGGGGCACGGCCTTGGAACCCACATCTCTCCCTGTCAGCCCCCTTCTGCTTTCTGTCTTCCATGAGCTGAACAGCTTTCCTCCACCATGCCCTTTTTCCTTGTTGTTCTATCTCACCTCAGGCCTAGAGCAATGGACCCAACTGACCATGGACGAGACCTCTGAAGTTGTTAGCCAAAATGATTTTTTCTTCCTCTAAGTTGTTCTTGTCAAGTATTTTGGTCACAGTGATGAAAAACAGGCTGACACAGTATGTTTATTGTAAGAAAGAAGCAGAAGAGGCTGGGCACAGTGGCGCATGCCTGTAATCCCAGCACTTGGGAGGCTGAGGCAGGAGGATCTCAAGTTCAAAGCCAGCCTCAGCAATGGCGAGGCACTTAGCAACTCAGTGAGACCCTGTCTCTAATAAAATACAAAATAGGGCTGGGGATGTGGCCCAGTGGTCGAGTGCCCCTGAGTTCAATCCCTGGTACCAAAAAAAAAAAAAAAAAAAAAAAAAAAAAAAAAAAAAAGACATTTAAAAAAAGAAGCAGAAGATATTTTAAACATTTTTCTTTCTCTGTAATTTTAATCTTCCTTCATTTCAACATGGAAATTCAATGAAAAAAAATATTTATATGAACAATAACTTTGAATATATCTTCAGGTTTAAACTTGAAAAAAAATTTTGAAAGATCACCTTTTTGTCAAAGGTGTTGACGGGAAACCAATTCAAATAGTACCAAAATTGAATGTTTTGTACTACAAGATTCCTCTGCCTCCAATCCTTTGCCCCTAGTGCCTCTGTTTCATTACCTTAAAAGAACAAAACAAAACAAACAAACAAAAACCTCAAAGATTTCTATGTATCTTAGGAGGATGGCCTGTGTGTCTAGAAGGATATGAATGCATGTTTCTGTGTGTTTTCATAGATGTGTGCAATGCTTTTCTTTAATTAGACCAGTGAGTCTCTAACATGTCTCACAATCACCTAGAAGGTTTGTTAAAACACAGATTGCTGGGCAATACTCCTAGGGTTTCTGATTCAGGAGGTTTAGGGTTGAGAAATGAAAATCTGCCTTTCTAACAAGTTCCTAGTTGATGCTGATGATGCTTGTCTGGGGCTCACACTTTTAGAATCACTGAATTATATAAAGGTAGTAACTTCTTCTTTTTCCTTATTTACTGGAGACTAGTTCATGCCTATTCATTTGAAATTGCACCACTGCTTTACAGAGATTTGATCACTATGGATAGTTCATAATGTAGTTAATGTGTTCCCCCCTGTTGATAGATGCTTAGGTTATTTCTAATATTTGAAGCTTTGATAGAAGAAGGTAATTGGCCAATATTCAATTTTCTAAACTGGACAATTTACTTAATACATAGTTCACAAATCAGTTCATGATAAGTAAATTCAAAGAATGTAAAATATGTTGTTGAATGTCTAATTTGATGAATTTACCATTTTAAGCTCTATCAGGAATGTTTGATGGCTTTAATGGAAGTTGATATAATGACCTTATGAGAATGTTCAATTTTGGTTTCTAGTGGTTCTATGGATGAAATTGCATAATTAGTAACTTTAAAAAATTAGTGGAATATTTGATGGCTTCAATGGAAGTAGTGTAATGACCTTATGAGAACGTTCAATTTTGGTTACTGGAAGGTATTGCATAATCAGTAACTTAAAAAAATTAGCTAAAGTTGATACATTACTAAGGGAATAGGCCAGAGAATCACAAAACTACTTATATGTTAGTGAAATAGCAATATTAAAAATCCCCCTCAATTCTGCTATATTTAACCAAAATTATACATTTTGTTCATAATCATATTTAAACTACCAGTGATTTTGCTCATATGGTTTTGAATATAATTTTCTAGCTTTTAAAATTTTAACATGTTGATTATTCTTTTGCACATTCCTTAAATGATATAGCAGCTTTCATTTGACATGTCTAGCAAATACAATTTCAAAATGAAATGTGAGTACTGTTAAGTTTTTAATTAATTTCTCACTTTAAGTTAAATTGCAAACAAATTTAGATTTCAAGGCAACTGATAGAAATCAATTAAAATAATCCTATCTCATATAAAAATTTTTGGTTTTTGTATTGACTCTGTAGAAGTTTGTAGAAGATTATATTTGAAAGGACAAAATCATTCAGAACACTAATAAATATGAGGCTGTATGGAAGGAGTAACATAATTAGTAACTTAAATTTGATATATTTCAACCATAAATTGGAAACTAGAGCTTTCACTTCTGCCTAGGATATAAAAATCTAAAAGCATGCTCCACATTAAGAAGAAAAAAATCAGATAAATTACACAATCATAACTTTTTCTTTTGAGCTCATCAGAGAGTTGATGTCACAGGATATTCAAATTATCTGGGGCTGGGGTTGTGCCTCAGTGTTACAGTGCTTTGCCTAGCACATGCGAGGCACTGGGTTTGATCCCCAGCACCACACACAAGAAAACAAATAAACAAATTATCTGAAATCCAAAGAAAGGCAGAGAATGCCAAAGAGAGGTGAAGTGCAAGCAGGGCTCACAGAAGACAAGATTTTGGGCATTGCATGTGCTAATAACACTCTATGTGCTATTATAGAGAATTCACTTAAAATTTTGAAATTTGGGAGTCTCAGACCAAATAAGAGTTTGCAGTTACTTTCAGATTTTTCTCCACAGCTTGCTAGTGGGTGCATGTGAGAAAAATTAGTAGGATTTGAAAAAGACCCCTCAGCATTGAGGTGTGGAGTAGGGGAATGCCTATGTCAATGGGGAAAGAAGAATCCCCTCCTACATTCTTCTCTCAATGGCAAAAAGATTTAAGATAATGGGGGGGAGGGGGGGAGCGGGTAGAGAAAACAAATGCTGTCATCTCCAAATAACAGGTGAAGGCATACTGCAGCTAAAGAAAGGTAAAATACTCCTTCGCCCTGTGAAACAGGCAGGAAAAATCCTTGTGTAAGCATCCTTCTTCCAGAGGAAATTGAAGCAAGACCATAGCAAATCTAGCTCAGTTCTTCCAGCTCTGTATACTAGCTTAGCATAAGAGGAGGCATGCACATATTCTGACATAAATACCATTTAACTCAGTCTACACCGATGTATCACATTCAAAGAAGAGTATATTGTGCACAAGAGTCCAGAATATGTTCTTTCTTTGTAAATGTGCCATGGGCACTTGCAAAACATGAGCATTCTGCTGTTGTTGAGAGGTCTGTTGTATAAATGTCAATTAGATACTATTGATTGATGGTGCTGTCATTTTATATTCTTGATGATTTTCTGTCTAGATGTTCTATCAAATGTTTAGAAAAAATACTGAAAAAAATACTGAAATATCGAACTGTAATTGTGAATTTGTGCATTTCTTACTCCTGTCAATTGTTCCATGTTTTTTTCTTCTTTCTATGTTTTTAAATGAACACATAAAAATTTTATTTATGGTATATGACATTGTGTTTTGAAATATTTGTGGAATGGCTAAATCAAGCTAATTAGCATATATGTATATTACTTCACACATATATTTTTATGGTGAGAAGATTTAAAATCCACCTGAAATATTGCTTTATTTTTTGTTTTTAGTCTATTTTATCTGTTTTCAGATTGGGTAATTTCTATTGTTTAATTTTCTAATTCCCTTATTCTTTTCTCTTTCTCTTCGGTTCTTCTGTTGATCCCAATTCCTGAGGATTTATTCAGATTTAAAAATTTTTCAATTTTAAAATTCCCATTTGGTTTTTCCTTTTTCTTTGTTGAGACTTTATATTTCTTTGTTGAAGTTTTCTATTTTCTTTTTGTGATTTTTAAAAGCTTTCTTTCTTTCTTTTTAAATCATGGCAGCTTTAGAATCTAACAACCCTGTCATCCAGTTGTTGGAATTTATTATATTTTTCATTCAGCTTGAGATCTTCTTGGTTCTCGGTATGACAAGTGATATTTAATTGTGCTTTCCTTAAACCTGTTTTTACCTGCATTTATGTAATACCACCCTAGCAGGAGAAGATCCTCCTTGTTACTGTCAGATGGAAAGAGAAGTACAGACTGCTCACAGCAAGGTGCTCTTGGGGTGTGGGGAGGCTCCTCCTTGCTGCTTGGTGGGACTGGGGATTTGAGATTTCCAGTTTCCCTGGTGGTCCCTCCTGACTTCAAAGTGGGAGGCTTATATCTGGCTAAAAGAGATGAAAGGATTGGCTTCCTATTTCTTGATCTCAGAAGCAACCTGGTTAGGGGGAACTTGCCTTGAGAGTGAGCAAGGCTTTTCAATTGGCCTTCCCTATCATGGTTTCTTTCTTTTTAAAATCCGTTTGTTTAATGGAGTAGAGAAGTTAGTTTGTTTCTAAAAGTTGTTGGCCTTGCTAGGCTCCCTCTTCCTCATTCTTAGGCTACACAGGCTTTTGCTGGGAATTCTTTTTAATTTTATTTTTACCCAGCAGTGGGGGTCAAACCCAGGGCCAGGGCTTCTTTCTGTATGATTCTGTTGGCATTTCCAGTTTGCCAGATTCTTCAGCTCCAAGTCTAGGATATACGAGGCCAAATGAAAACATAAGGAACCCACCACTGTGCCATTTGTTGGCCTTATGTTCCATAAATAGTCATCTTCCTACCATCCATTCTCCTTTATGTGTTCACATACATTATCAGAGTTTTTAATTGTATGTAGTGGAAGGAATAAGGAAAGCTAAGTCTATTCCATCTTCTTGACTGTAGCTTTCTTGTTTTTGTTTTTTCTTTTAATTTTTCACTAATGCTTCTGTATTTATAATTTTCTTATTTTGTAAATTTGCATAATATTTTTACAGAAAGACTTTCAAGTATAAATTACATTCCATTTGGACAAAATTATGTGAAGGAAATTGAACAGAGGTATGAATTCAAGTAGGATCAGTATAGATGTTAAATTTCTGAATATTATAAGTGTTTGATTATACATATTAAAATTAAAGAATTGTGGTAAAATATATTCTTATGTTTAGAGTACTTAGCTACATTTATAAAGATATTTAACAGTTTCATTTAAAAAGCCTTTTTTTTTCATTAAACAGGAAATGACATTTTTTAGAACTATAAAAACATCTGATTAACAGCAGTGGTCAATTTACAAGTGGGAAAAGGATTAAAGGATTTTTAAAAAGTATTTAGGGAATACAATTAAGAAAAATTTGAGAACAATGCTCCAGGTTATGTGCCTCAGTTTGAAATTGCTTGATTCTTTATATGAACTGCTTGAGAGAATGTGGAATCATTTTCCAAAGTGGCTGTATCTATTTATACATCAGCAGTGCCTGATGGCTCCCAAGGTCCCATGTTCTTTTATGTAATGAAAATGTTCCTCATGTTCAGTATAGATATTATCAGATTAAAAAGTTTTGCTATTATGGTCAGGGAAAAATATTGACTCATTATCATTTTAATTTGCATTTTCCCTATTGTTGGTGCAGTTGAGTACATTTTGATTGTTTATTTCCATATTTATCTTTTCTTCATTTATGTAACTGGCATTAACAATACTTACTTTTTTCTCAAATTTTCTACTGGATTAATTATAATTTTCATATTGACCTGAAGGCATTTCTTCTAGGTCTTCACCAATCCTTTGTCAATTACTGTGTTAACTTCTCATAGCTTGAAGGTTATAATGGTACTCTCATTTTGGTGTTTTTGATGAATAAACACAATGATTTTGATTTTAATGAAGCACTATGTAGAGATCTATTACTTAAAGTTTGCACTTTTTTTTAATCTTGCTTGTAAAATTCCTTCCTTATCCCCAGGTCATAGAATATGCTCTCTTTCCTCTGAAAGATATTGTAGCTTTGATGTTTACATTTAAATTGCTAATATCCCTGGAATTAATGTTTGTGTAAGAACTGATATTGAATTCTGATTTTTCTTTCCCCCTATTATTTGCATGAAATTTATTGAACAATTTCCCTTTACCCCACATACTGACAATGCTACTGATACTACCAGTTGTCAGTGACGAGTTCTGCTCGCCCAAATGTTGAAATTTGAACATTAGAGAAGCACGCTGAGGCAAGCATATAAAGCAGGGTTTATTTGAAAGAGGTAACATAGACTTCTCCGGGGAGGGAGAAGGGGGCCATTGCTGGTATCCCAAGAAGCGAGGCAGGTCTACCCTTTTTATATGTCCTGGGTTTCCTTTGCTGTTCTCCTCATTCTTCCCCTTATCTCTCGCCTTCCTGCTTATATGACCAGGCCCAGAAATGCTTGGTGGTATGGCCAAAAGGTGAGAATCAGATGGGCTGAAGGGGGAAGGAGCAGCCCAGGACACATGAATTAACAACTTTATAGCTCCCTGTAGGGAGGGGCAGTTCCTGGGACAGGTTACCTTGGCAACAGGTTGGGGCAAGGGCAGGTTCTTGATAAGGTGGAGAAAGGGCTCTGAAGGAATTAACATTCCAATCCCTCAGGGCACAGCCTCCAACTTCTTGGGACTCACTCAACATAGGCTTTCTTGATCCGACCTGACTTGATTTACCTATCTATAACTGACTGCCTGTCAGATTCTAGCTTCACTACCTCTGTATAAGTTGCTTCATTGTATTCATGGAATTGCTTCAGGACTCAGTCCCACCACTGCTTTCTTGCTGCCAGGAAGTTTTATTCACTATAGCTTTTTTAAAAAATAAAAGCTTGAGCTGTGCATGGGGGTGCACATCTGCAATCCTAGCTTCCCTCCTAACAGGAGGATGAAAAATTTGAGACAATTTGGGCAACTTAGTGAGATCCTGTAACAACAACAACAACAGCAACAAAAGCTGGGGATATTGCTCAGTGGTAGAGCATTTGTCCAGCATAGGGGAGGCCCTGGGCTTAATCCCCAGGACTGCAAAACAAACAAAGAAATAAAACAAAATAACCCAACCCCCTAAACGTGATGTAATTATCTCATTTTATAGTTCCTCTGATCTTACTCCTTTCAAAGAAATTTAAAGAAAGGGCTGGGGATGTGGCTCAGTAGTGGAGCACTTGCCTAGCACGTGTGAATCCCTGGGATCAATCCCCAGCACCACCCTGTTTTAGGACTAGGCATTACAGAATAAATAGTACAGAGGAATGGTCAGCATGTGGGCTGGGTTATCAGGAAATCTCCTGACTCTGTGAGATCTATGGGGTGAACGGTGTATGTGTAATAGTTTATCCTTGCCTTATTTTTAGTTGACCAAGTTGGGGGCTGTAGGCATTGTAGGGGTAAAGGGAAAGCTTCTTTTTTATCCTTTGAACATTTGCTGGAATGAATTGACAATAGATTAGTAGAAAAAAGAAGGTATATAAATTTATTTAATTTAGTATATAAATTTATTTAATAAATTAGATAAATAAAATTTATCTAATTTTGTTCTTGGGGGACACTCATAGGAGTGTGATTACTCAATAGTTCAATGAGATCCAGATGCTCAGATATCTTTTTTCACCGGGAACGGAGGGATGAGAACATTACAGTTTGAGGAGTGATGATTTTAGGGGAATGAGTGGGCCCAATGTTCAGATAATAGTTAGCAAATGCTTTTCTTCGGAAGTTGAATGGAATTAAAGATGGACAAAAGATTGTAACAAAACCTGTCTAGGTGTGGTTACATTCTTTAGTCTCTTTCCTGCAGATAGAAGTTTAGTTAATGAAAACTGAGATAAAAGACCAAAAGTAATTATTTTTTTCTTTGGTGGGTCCTGTTTTTACACAAGGGAATATTAAAGCATCTTCCAGCATCTTTTGCTATCCAAGTGCTTTTAATTTAAGATAATCAGCATTTTAGAGTATCATATTTTAAGGTGAAATTTCCCATACTCCTTCTGTGTCTACAGTGTATTAACTGGCTTCATGAAGGACCCCTAATTAGGAAGGGCTGTTGTAGCTAGCTGGAAGCCATAAGTTCCACCTGATATGTGACGCACCTGTAGGCACCTGCAAAGCTGAAGGTATATAACCGGGTGAAAGCGGTCCGAGTTAGGAGAACGAATTCATTCAGTCAGCCGGGCAGTCACTCGGTCGGTCAGAAGAATCAGAGCGGCCAGAACGTAGGCAGAGCGGTTACAGAAGAGAAACCAGATAGAAGACAGAAGAGAAACCAGATAGAAGAAGTAATGACTGGTCAGAGTTAGGCCGAGACTCCTGAGGAAGACAGAAGACAGAAGAAGGAAGAAAGAAGAGAGAAGAAAGAAGCTCTAGTCTTTCTCTAAGCTAAGCTCTATCTTTCTTTAAGCTACTCTATCTTTCTTTACTCTAAGCTACTCTACTCTAAGCTAAGAAGAAAAGCTAAGCTCTATCTTTCTTTACTCTAAGCTACTCTACTCTAAGCTAAGAAGAAAAATCTTTCTTTCCCTCTCTAAGCTCTAAGAAAGTAGAAGTAAAAGTAGTAAAAGCTTAACTCTGCCTCCGAGAATTTTCCCGCGGCACCGTGGCTGGCCACAACAGGCAGCATACAAATGGTGGTCCGTCCGGGGCTCGGCAGGCAGAGAAGAAAAGCTAAGAAATAAGGAGAGCAACGAAAAAGCATAGCCTCAGACTCAGTTGAGACCAGCAAAAAGAGTAGAAACAAGAGAGCATAGCCTCTGACTCAGTTGAGGCCAGTTAAGAATTAAGCTGAAGCAGAGTAGCCAGCGAAAAGCCGAAGCGAGCCAGCCAAAAGCCGAAGCAGAGTAGCCGGCCAAAAGCCATAAAAAATATAGAGAAAAAGCCTTGAGCTTTAGTATAAAGAAAAAAGCCATGAGCTTAAAAGAAAATAGAGAATTAAATAGCATGGTAAAAACCATGCAGAAAAAAAAAGCCATTGAGCTTTGGCAAGAAAGCCATAAAGAAAAATAAAGAAGAGGAGAAAAAAAAAAAAATTAAAAAAAAAAAAATATATAGAGAAAAAGCCTTGAGCTTTAGTATAAAGAAAAAAGCCATGAGCTTAAAAGAAAATAGAGAATTAAATAGCATGGTAAAAACCATGCAGAAAAAAAAAAGCCATTGAGCTTTGGCAAGAAAGCCATAAAGAAAAATAAAGAAGAGGAGAAAAAAAAAAAAAAAGTCAAAGCCGCTTATGCAATTGTGCTTAACTAGGTGCGTTAGCTGCTCCTCAGCATTAGGCTTCCTTAAAGCCACAGCACCTTCTCAAAAAGGGCTCAAATATCCACCCTTTCAAAAATAAAAGGTGAAAAGCTAGGTAGGGAAAATAAAAGAAAATAGAGAAAATAAAATAGAGAAAATAGAACAAAAGCACCTTTTTAAACTAAAGGGAAGGAATATGAAGGAGCCCTAATTAGGAAGGGCTGTTGTAGCTAGCTGGAAGCCATAAGTTCCACCTGATATGTATGTGACGCACCTGTAGGCACCCGCAAACCTGAAGGTATATAACCGGGTGAAAGCGGTCCGAGTTAGGAGAACGGAGAATTCAGTCAGCCGGGCAGTCACTCGGTCGGTCAGAAGAATCAGAGCGGCCAGAACGTAGGCAGAGCGGTTACAGAAGAGAAACCAGATAGAAGAAGTAATGACTGGCCAGAGTTAGGCCGAGGCTCCAGAGGACTGGTCAGAGTTAGGCCGAGGCTCCCGAGGAAGACAGAAGACAGAAGAAAGAAGAAGGAAGAAAGAAGAGAGAAGAAAGAAGCTCTAATCTTTCTCTAAGCTAAGCTCTATCTTTCTTTCTCTCTAAGCTAAGAAGACAAGAAGAAAAAGATCTTTCTTTCTCTCTAAGCTAAAGTAGAAGTAAAAGTAGCAAAAGCTATACTCTGCCTCCGAGAATTTTCCTCCCGTGGCGGCGCCGTGGCTGGCCATGACAGGCAGCTTACAAATGGTGGCCCGTCTGGGGCTCGGCAGGCAGAGAAGAAAAGCTAAGAAATAAGAGCAATGAAAAAGCATAGCCTCAGACTCAGTTGAGACCAGCAAAAAGAGTAGAAACAAGAGAGCAGAGCCTCTGACTCAGTTAAAGCCAGTTAAGAATTAAGCTGAAGCAGAGTAACCGGCGCGAAAAGCCGAGCCAGCCAAAAGCCATAAAAAATGAAGAAGCCAGACTCAGTTGAGACCAGCAAAAAGAGTAGAAACAAGAGAGCATAGCCTCTGACTCAGTTGAAGCCAGTTAAGAATTAAGCTGAAGCAGAGTAGCCGGCCAAAAGCCGAAGCCGAGTAGCCAGCCAAAAGCCATAAAAAATATAGAGAAAAAGCCTTGAGCTTTAGTATAAAGAAAAAAGCCATGAGCTTAAAAGAAAATAGAGAATTAAATAGCATGGTAAAAACCATGCAGGAAAAAAAAAAAAAAAAGCCATTGAGCTTTGGCAAGAAAGCCATAAAGAAAAATAAAGAAGAGGAGAAAAAAAAAAAAAAAAAAAAAAAAGTCAAAGCCGCTTATGCAATTGTGCTTAACTAGGTGCGTTAGCTGCTCCTCAGCATTAGGCTTCCTTAAAGCCACAGCACCTTCTCAAAAAGGGCTCAAATATCCACCCTTTCAAAAATAAAAGGTGAAAAGCTAGGTAGAGACAAGAAAATAAAAGAAAATAGAGAAAATAAAATAGAGAAAATAGAACAAAAGCACCTTTTTTAAACTAAAGGGAAGGAATATGAAGGACCCCTAATTAGGAAGGGCTGTTGTAGCTAGCTGGAAGCCATAAGTTCCACCTGATATGTGACGCACCTGTAGGCACCTGCAAAGCTGAAGGTATATAACCGGGTGAAAGCGGTCCGAGTTAGGAGAACGAATTCATTCAGTCAGCCGGGCAGTCACTCGGTCGGTCAGAAGAATCAGAGCGGCCAGAACGTAGGCAGAGCGGTTACAGAAGAGAAACCAGATAGAAGACAGAAGAGAAACCAGATAGAAGAAGTAATGACTGGTCAGAGTTAGGCCGAGACTCCTGAGGAAGACAGAAGACAGAAGAAGGAAGAAAGAAGAGAGAAGAAAGAAGCTCTAGTCTTTCTCTAAGCTAAGCTCTATCTTTCTTTAAGCTACTCTATCTTTCTTTACTCTAAGCTACTCTACTCTAAGCTAAGAAGAAAAGCTAAGCTCTATCTTTCTTTACTCTAAGCTACTCTACTCTAAGCTAAGAAGAAAAATCTTTCTTTCCCTCTCTAAGCTCTAAGAAAGTAGAAGTAAAAGTAGTAAAAGCTTAACTCTGCCTCCGAGAGTTTTTCCTCCCGGTTTACGGTACCAGGCAGCTTACAGCTTCAGTGTATTATCTGCTCATAATTTCTTCTCTACTTTGCTATAGTAATAAATGTATCTGTGTATTTCATCAGTCATCTTTGTCTCCTGGACAAATTTGTAGTTTCATTTTGTTTGTTTTTGATATTGGTGTTACTGAAAGCTCATTCTGTTAGGGTCCAGTTTTGCTAATTTTCCCACGAACCACAAAGAAGCGGGTCAGTAATGTAATACACAAACGGAGTTTATTGAGCCAGCTAGCTGGGGTCAAGCTCTCCCGCAGACACGCAGGAAGCGCAAGACCCCAAACAAAGGAAAGCCTCAGATTATATAGCATTACCTACGTCATTGCCCACCCGTGAAATTCACCCTGAACAAAGAGAAGCCTCGGATTACCTACTTCCTTGTTGGAGCAAATAGCGCGTGCGCCCGAAATTCAAATAGCCTGCAAGCCTGAAATTCAAATAGCCCGCCTCAGGGCTTAACATCCTAGCTCACCTGGGGGTGGGGTTTCTATCCTAACATTCCAGTCCACCTGTGGGCGGGGGTTACTATCCTAACATTCCAGCATGGGGGGGGCTCCATTACTATCCTAACAATTCCTTGTCCCTAATGCCAATCCAATAACGAGGACACAGTTTTGAGAAAAAGGAAAAAGAAGTTGTATTGCTTTGCTGTCAAATGAGAAACACAACTTCTATCCCAAAGGCTGTGATTCTGCATATCAGCAGGAACAGTGTGCTTTTTAAAAATTTTGTTCTAATTAGTTATACATGACAGTAGGATGCATCTGATACATCATACATGAATGGAGTATAACTTCTAATTTTCCTGATTGTACATGATATAGAGTTACACCGGTCATATAATTGTATATGCACATAGGGTAATAGTGTCTGATTCATTCTATTATCCTACCTACACTTATACCCTCTCCCTTCCCTTCACTATCCTCTGTCTAATCCAAAGTACCTCTATTCCAGAGCCCCCAACCCCTTATTGTGAAATAGCACCCCCATGTCAGAGAAAACATTCAGCCTTTCATTATTTACGACTGGCTTATTTCGCTTAGCATTATATTCTTCAGCTGTATTGATTTACTAGCAAATTTCATTCCTCTTTAAGAATGAAATATTCCATTGTGTATATATACCACATTTTCTTTATTCATTCATTTGTTGAAGGGCACCTAGGTTGGTTCCAAAAATTAGCTAATGTAAATTGTGCTGCTGTAAATATTGAGGTGGCTGTGTCACTGTAGTATGCTATTTTAAGTCCTTTGGGAGTGGGAAAACTGGGTAGAATGGTGGTTCCACTCTAAGTTTTCTGAGGACTCTCCATGCTGCTTTCCATATTGGTTGTACCAATTTGCAGTCCCACCAGCAGTGTATGAGTGTACCTTTTCCCCCACATCCTTGCCGACATTTGTTGTTGCTGGTATTCCTGGTAATTGCCATTTTGATTGGAGTGAGATGAAATTTCAGGTGTAGTTTTGATTTGCATTTTTCGCTAGACCTGTTGAACATTTTTTCATATATTTGTTGATTGACTGTATTTATTCTTCTGTGAAATGTCTGTTCAATTCCTTAGCTCATTTATTTATTGGGTTATTTTTGTTATTTATTTATTTATTTTTTGGTGTTAAGTTATTTGAGCTCTTTATATATCCTAGAGATTGATGCTCCATCTGAGGTGCTTGTGGTAAAGATTTTCTCCAATTCTGTAGGCTCTGTCTTCACGTTATTGTTTCATTTGCTCTGAAGTAGCTTTTTAGTTTGATCCCATGCCATTTATTGATTCTTGATTTTACTTCTTGTGCTTTAGGGGTCTTGTGAAGGAAGTCAGTTATTCCTAAGCTGATATGGTAAAAATTTTGGCCTACTTTTTCTTCTATTTGGCACAGGGTCTCTGTTCTCGTGTCTAATTCCTTGATTCATTTTGAGTTCAGTTTTGTGGAGGGTGAGAGACAGGGGTTTAATTTCATTTTGCTACATATTTCCAGTTTTCCCAGCACCATTTGTTGAAGAGGCTATCTTTTCTCCAATGTATGGTTTTGGTGCTTTTGTCTAGTATGAGATAACTGTGTTTATGTCGGTTAGTCTCTGTGTCTTCTATTCTGTGCCATTGGTCTTCTTGTCTGTTTTGATGCCCATACTGTGCTGTTTTTGATACAGTGGCTCTGTAGTATAATTTAAGGTCTGGTATTGTGATGCCTCTTGCTTCACTTTTCTTGCTAAGGATTGATTTGGCTCTAGTGTGTCTTTTATTTTTCCAAATGAATTTCATGGTTGCTGTTTCTATTTCTATGAAGAAATATGGATTTTAATAGGAATTGCATTAAATCTGTATAATGCTTTTGGTAGTATGGCCATTTTGACAATGTTAATTCTGCCTATCCAAGAGCAGGGAAGAGCTCTCCATCTTCTAAGGTGTTCTATAGTTTTCATTGTAGAGAACTTTTACCTCTTTTGTTAGGTTGGTTCCCAAGTATTTTATTTTATTTATTTATTTTGAGGCTATAGTGAATGGGGTACTTTTACTAATTTGTCTTGCAGTGGATTCATCACTGATGTATAGATGATTTATGGATATTGATTTTATATCCTGCTAGTTTGCTGAATTCATTTATTAGTTCTAGAAGTGTTTTGGTGGAGTTCTTTTTTGATCTTCTAAATATAGAATCATGTCCTCAGCAAATAGTGATAGTTTGAGTTCTTTTCCTATTCATATCCCTTTAATTTCTTTTGTCTGTCTGACTACTCTGGCTACAGTTTCAAGGACTATATTGAATAGAAGTGGTGAAAAAGGGCATCCCTGTCTTGTTCTATTTTTTAGAGGAATTCTTTCAATTTTTCTCCATTTAGAATGATATTGGTCTTGGGTTTAACATAGATAGCTTTTACAATGTTGAGGAATGTTCCTACTATTCCTAGTTTTTCTATTGTTTTGAACATGAAGAGGTGCTGTATTTTTGTCAAGTGTTTTTTGCTGCATCTATTGAGATGATCAAATGCTTCTTATCTTTAAGTCCTTTGATGTGATGAATTATGTTTATTGATTTCCATATGTTGAACCAAACTTGCATCCCTAGGATGAACCCCACTTGATCATGGTGCACTATCTTTTTAATATGTTTTTGTATGTGATTTGCCAAAATTTTATTGAGAATTTTTGTGTCTATATTCATCAGGGATATTGGTCTGAAGTTGTCCTTCCTTGATGTGTTGTTGTCTGGTTTTGGTATCAGGGTGATACAAGTCTCATAGAATGAGTTTGGAAGGGTTATAATTTGAGGAGTATTGGTGTTAGTTATTCTTTAAAGGTATTGTAGAACTCAGTTGTGAATCCATCTGGTCCTGGGCTTTTCTTGGTTGGTAGACTTTTGATGGCATCTTTAATTTCCTTGCTTGAAATTGGTTTGTTTAAATTGTGTATATCTGCTTGACTCAGTTTGGGTACTTCATATGTCTCTAGAAATTTGTCAATGTCTGTGAGATTTTTTATTTTATTGGAGTATAAATTTTCAAAATAGTTTCCAATTATCTTTGTTTATTTTTTATTCTTTTATGAATGAGATCAGTGCAATGAACTTTCTTCCTAGCACTACTTTCATAGTGTCCCAGAGGTTTTGATATGTTACATCAGTGTTCTCACTTACCTCTAAGTATTTTTTGATTCCATCCCTGATTTCTTCTGCTATCTGTTTATTTTTCAATAGTGTATTATTTAGTCTCCATGTGTTGGTGTAGTTTCTATTTTTTATTTTATCATTGATTTTTAATTTCATTCCTTTATGATCTGATAAAATGCAGGGTATTATCTGTAATTTTTTGTGTTTGCTAAGAGTTGCTTTATGGCATAAGATATGGTCTATTTTTGCTGAGAAGAAAGTGTATTCGCTCATTGATGGATGAAATATTCTATATTCTGTTGAATCTAAACTATTGATTGTATTATTTAGTTTTATAGTTTCTTTGCTTAGTTTTTGTTTGGAAGATCTACCCAGTAGTGAGAAAGGTATGTTAAAGTCTCCCAGTGTTATTATGTTGTGGTCTATTTGGTTTTTGAAATTGAGAAGGGTTTGTTTGATGTACATGGATGCTCCATTGTTTGGGGTATAAATATTTATGATTTTTTTTTTTTTTGTACCGGGGATTGAACTCAGGGGCACTTGACCACTGGGCCACATTCCATCCCTTTTTTGTATTTTATTAGAGACAGGGTCTCACTTAGTTGCTAAGTGCCTCGCCATTGCTGAGGCTGGCTTTGAACTCATGATCCTCCTGCCTCAGCCTCCCAAGTGCTGGGATTACAGGTGTGCTCCACCACGCCGGGCTAATATTTATGATTTTTATGTCTTCTTGTTGTATAATTCCTTAAAGAGTATGAAATGTCCTTCTTTGTCACTTGTGATTATCTTTGGCTTGAAGTCCACTTTATCTGATATGAAGATAGAAACCCCTCTTAGTTTAGGAGACCTATGTGAGTGATATGTTTTTTCTCATCATTACACCTTCTGTCTGTGGATGTCTTTGCCTATAATGTGAGTTTCTTAGAGATAGCATACTGTTGGGTCTTGTCTTTCAATCCAATCTTCCACTCTATGTTTTTTGATTGATGAGTTTAGGCTGTTAACATTCAAGGTTGTTATTGAGATATGATTTGTATGCCTGGTCATTTTTGTTTATTTCTGGTTTTTAATTTGAATTTGTTTCTCCTTTGATTGTTTATTCCTTTGCTGGTTTTCACTTTTTTTTTTTTAATTTCATGTTCATGGAATATTTTGTAGTACAGGTTTTCTAGTTGTGAATTATTTTAATTTTTGTTTGTCATGGAAGATTTTTATTTCATCTTTGAATCTGAAGCTTAGTTTTGCTGGGTATAGTATTCTTGGCTGGCATCCATTTTCTTCCAGAGCTTGGCATATATTTTTCCAAGATGTCCTAGCTTTGAGGGTCTGGGTTGAGAGATCAGTTGAGATCCTGGTTTGTTTCCCTCTAAATGTGACCTGCCATTTTTTCTCTGACAGCCCTTAAAGTTTTATTCTTATTCTGTATGTTAGGCATTTTCATTATAATGTGCTTTCATAATAATGTGCTTTTATTATAATCTGCAGTCCCATTTGTACATTTGGGGTCCTATAAGCCTCTTGTACTTGATTTTCCATTTCATTCTTTAGGTTTGGGAAATTTTCTTATATTATTATTTTTTTAAAAGATTATGCATTCCTTTGGTTTGTATCTGCATCTTCATCTATCCTGATAAGTCTTAAATTTGGTCTTTTCATGTTGTCCCATACTTCTTGGAAGATTTGTTCATGGTTTCTTAACATCTTTTCTGTGTGGTCAACTTCATTTTCAAGATCATGTATTTTGTATTCATTGCCTGAGTTTCTGTCTTTCAAGTGGTATAGTCTGTTGTTTATGGTTTTTACTGAAATTTAATTTATTTATTAATTCCTTCATTTTGAGGTTGTCTGCTTGATTTCTTTTCAAAATCTCTATCTCTTTTACCTCCTGAATTTTATCTCTGATTTCATCCCTTACATCATTCTTTATCTCCTGGATCAGTTTAACTATGTACATTCTAAACTCCTTCTCTGACATTTCTTCCACTGTGGTGTCATTGGATTCTATTGTTGGTGAATCTTGATTTATTTGAGGCAGTTTATTTCCTTTTTTTTTTTTTTTTTTTTTTTTTTTCATGCTGTTTGTGTGTCTACCCATCTAGCAGTGTGGATCTGAGGCAGTACAGTTTCTACCCTGTAGACTTATAGTGTTCCTTAAAGGCAAGTGTACCTTGCCTTTAAGGGGGGGGGGGACAAATAATAGCATCAAACAATTCAAACAATATATTGCCTTAAGCCAAATAGCCCCTACTACGACAGCTACATTTTTGTTGTAATAAACAGAAATGATGTGTACAATAAAAACAGTAAGTTTGCAAAAGGGTTTACAATTTCAGATGGTGGACAAAGAGAGAATAGGAGTGGTATAGGATATGTTTATGAGGAAGGAGGAGAAAAGATAGAAGTAAAAAATTATAGGAATAGTGAACTAGGGAATAATTGAGGTTGATTGTTAGCAAGAGGAAAAAAAGAGAGAATCAAGTGAAAGAGACGTGAGAGGAAGATAAAATACATAAAATAAAAATTTTAAAAAATTAAAAATGGAAAGAAAAAGGTATAAATAAAAGAATGCAAAACAAAACTGAACTATACTATTCAGACATCCCAGTCTTCAATAAAGTGATGCATGAAAAATAGTTGTTTTCAAAAATGGTAGAACTAGGAGAAAAGAACAAGACAAAAGGGGGAAAATCATCTCAATGAAAAATTGAACAATTGTTTCCCTTGAAGTTCGAGTTTCTTAGCTTCCCTTCTCAGCAGTTAGGTGGGGTTGTCATCTGTTTTGCATGGGGAAGATCAAGGCCAGGTGCCTGTGGGTGGGTGCTGGGACCTGTGGTTGCCTGTGAAACTGCACACTGGACTTAGCAGGTCTGGAGGCTATTTAGGGTGTGGGGCAATTTGGGGCCCAGATACATCATGGACCCAGTTGTTTAGTGCTAAGTGGAACCATGACCTGAGGGCTGCCCAAGAAACAGCAAGTGATGGGCCTGGCTGGGTGCTAGGGAGGGATTGGGAGAGTGGGGACTGGGGAGCTTGAGGGTCCTGTTGGATGCCAGACTGATACCCGACCTGATGGGACTTGGGGAGGGAGGCAGGGACCAGGCTGGTGTTGGGTCCTGGAGAGTGCCAGCCCAGGGCAAGCTCCAGGACTGGGTGGGTGCCTCATCAGCTGGCTGGGTGGGTGAGCTGTGGGCAAAATGCCCTGAAACCCTCTTCTCACCTTCCAACTCTGACCCGCTATAATCAGTCCCATCTGTCCCCAGGAACCTCTGGGCTAACAGAGCTGGAGAAAGCCTAGCTCTCTCCTGCCTCTAACCTGTATTCCCTCAGTGAAATGCAAACTCACAGATCTGGATTTCCAGTTTCCTTAGGCTCTGCCACACTGCAGCCCCAAGATGGCTCCTGAATGGTGGAGAGGTGGAGAGGTTTTTTTTTTTTTTTTTTTTTTTTTTTTTTTAAATATATCTTATTAATGAGTCAAACAGCCTCTGGTCTGTTGTACCCAATTTGCAGGAAAAAAGTCTCATAAGCCACTCACTTAATAGCCAATGAAGCTGGGGCCATCAACTAGACCCACACAAAAGCAGGGTGGTATAAAATGGCACCTGCTGATAGCAAGGGCAGGGTTTATAAAGCACAGGTTAATACGCCCCCTCAGGTGGAGACGGTTTAAGGGTGAGTTAATGGGCTATTGGGTGGAGACAGTTTAAGTCGCCTCCGCTTATTACAGTTCAGCTAGGGAAGACTACCCCTCCAGAATCAGGAATTTTCACTCTAGACCTCTGGGAGACTTATTATTCTTGCTGTCTGAGTTCTGGGTAATGGAGCTAAGACAAATGTTGCCTCACGCTAATCTGCCATCTTGAGAACAAAGAGTGTGCTTTTAAAGAGGTTATTCAAAGGCTACATTCCACGTGTTCTCTGTTGGTGTTGGAATTCACTTGTTAATTTGGGAGATGGTCATTTCTGAGATCTTCTGGTGCCATCCCCAAAGTCTGAATTACTTTGTTCCTTTGGTAGGTGTTTGCTCAAAGGCAGATAACTCTGCCTAGGATGGGCAAGAAAGGTAATCCTGTTTCCCCTGATATTAGGGAGGGGGAGAGATTGAGAGAGGAAGAGAGAGAAACATGTCTATTTTAAAAATAAGTTGCAGTGGTAGAGCAACAAGAGCTATATTCAAAGCATAAAGTAGGCCACCGTTACACTGGGGATTGAACCTGATACCAATCTTGAAAAATCAGGATTGTTCCCTGAGTACTGAAGATAAAATGCCTGAGAAATGCTGAGGCAAGCATAGAAAGTAAATCTTATTTAAGAAATAGAGAGTGAGGGAGAGAGAGAAACCTCCAGAGAGGAGGGGACCCAAGAGCTGGTTGGTGCCTGAGGGAGTGGGGTTGTTAAGGAGGTGGGGAGCAAAAGGCATTCAATGTAGACAATAAATAATTAGTTCCCATTGGGAAGGTGGTGGCTGGTTGATAAGGAAAGGAAATCAAATGCTGACATCTCCAAAGCCCATCCCCCCTTCTCCTCCAACCTATTGCTAAGGTAACCTGCCCCAGGAATTTTTCCTCCCTACAGGGAGTTGTAGGAGTGGTTAATTAATAACTCCTGGGCTGCTACCTTCCTGTCTGGCTCACTCCACCATTTGGCCCACCATTTGGTTATGTGTACACAGGATGAGGAGAGGAGAGAAGCAATATAATGTGAGAAGTAGAGCATGAGTACAAAGGAAGTCTAAAATCCCACTTCCTTGGATATCCAGTTCTGGTGCCCCTTCTATGTGGAAAAGGCTACCTCTGTTCTATCCTTTAAATAAGACTTGCTTTCTATGCTTGCCTGAGCATTTCTTGGGTGTCCAATCTTCACATCTGGAACACTGCCTGATTTATTTTCATCACTGGTGGTACCAGTGTCTTGCCCTTTTTATAGATTTTTTAATAGATTTCAGGTTTCCTTTCGTCTTGATAGCTTGTGTTAACACCCCCAAGGTGTTAGCAACTGGTTGATGGGGAACTGCTATCTACCCATTTCCTTTTCTTTGATAATCAACTATCTGTCTTTTGCCCAGGTCTCAAACCCAGGAGTACTTTACCACTGAGCTACATCCCCAGCCCCTTTGTTAAATCTTTTTTTTTTTTTTAAATTCTAATTTTTTATACATGTTTGCAGAGTACATTTCATTTCATATTACATATAAAGAGCACAATTTTTCAAGTTGCTGGTTTTATATAAAGTATTTTTACAACAATTGTGTCTTCATACATGTATTTAGGGTAATCATGGATAACTCAGTCTACCATTATTCCTATCCCCTTGCCCCCTCCCCCACTCTCCTCTCTTTGTTCTGTTTAAAGCTCTTTCATTCCTTTCATCTCCACTCCCTTGCCTTTATAAGTTAGTATCTTCATATCAAAGAGATCATTCAACCTTTGTGTTTTGGGATTGGCTAACTTCACTTAGCATTATTTTCTCCAATTCATCCATTTACCTGCAAATGCCATGATTTTATTCTCTTTTAGTGTCCAGTAGTGTTCCATTGTGTATATATACCAAAGTTTCCCTATCTATTCATCTATTGATGGGCATCAGGGTTGGTTCCACAATCTAGCTATTGTGAATTGTGCTGCTATGAACATTGATGTGGCTGTGTCCCTGTAGTAAGCTATTTTTAAGTCCTTTAGGAATAGACCAAGCAGTGGGATAGCTGGGTCAAATGGTGGTTCCATTCCTAGTTTTCCTAGGAATCTCCATACTGCTTTCCAGATTGGCTTCACCAATTTGCTGTTCCACCAGCAATATAAGAGTGTGCCTTTTTCCCCACATCCTTGCCAGCATTTATTGTTGTTTGTTTTTTTGATAGCAGCCATTCTGACTGGAGTGAGATGAAACCTTAGAGTAGTTTTGATTTGCATTTCTCTAATCGCTAGAGATGTTGAACTTTTTTTTTTTTATATATTTGCTGATTGTTTGCATATCATCTTCTGAGAAGTGTCTGTTTAGTTCCTTGGCCCATTTATTGATTGGGTTTTTTTTTGTTGTTGTTAAGACTTTTGAGAGCTTTATAAATCCTTGAGGTTAGTGTTCTATCTGATGTGCTTGTGGTAAAGATTTGCTCCCATTCTGTAGGTTCTCTATTCACCTCACTGATTGTTTCTTTTGCTGAGAAGAAGCTTTTTAGTTTGAATCCATCCCATTTATTGATTCTTGGTTTTAGTTCTTGTGCTATAGGGGTCTTATTGAGGAGCTGGGGCCTAAACCAACATGGTGGAGATTTGGGCCTACTTTTTCTTCTATCAGGTGCAAGGACTCTGGTTTAATTCCTAGGTCCTTGATCCACTTTGAATTAAGTTTTGTGCATGGTGAGAGAAAGAGATTTAATTTCATTTTATTACATGAGGATTTCTAGTTTTCCCAACACCATTTGTTGAAGGGGCTGTCTTTTCTCCAGTGAACGTTTTTGGCACCTTTGTCTAATATAAGATAACTGTAGGTATGTGGGTTTGTCTCTCTGTCCTCTATTCTGTACCATTGGTCAATTGCTCTATTTTGGTGCCAATACCATGCTGTTTTTGTTACTATTGCTTTGTAGTACAATTTAAGTCTGGAATAGTAATGCCAGCAGCTTCATTCTTCTTGCTAAGAATCACTTTGGCTATTCTGGGTCTCTTATTTTTCCAGATGAATTTCATGATTGCTTTTTCTATTTCTATGAGAAATGATATTGGGATTTTGATTGATATTGCATTGAATCTATATATTGCTTTTGGGAGAATGGTCATTTTGACAATATTATCTCTACCTATCCATGAAAAAGGTAGATCTTTCCATCTTCTAAGATCTTCATTAATTTCTTTCTTTAGCATGCTGTAGTTTTCATTGTAGAGGTCTTTCACTTTTTTTGTTAAGTTGATTCCCATTTTTATTTTTTTTTTGAGGCTAAAGTAAATGGGGTGGATTTCCTAGCTTCTCTTTCTGAGGATTTGTTGCTGATGTACAGAAATGCCTTTGATTTATGGGTATTGATTTTACTACTTTGCTGAATTCATTTATTAGATCTAGAAGATTTCTGGTGGAATTTTTTAGATCTTCTATGTATAGAATCATATCATCTGCAAATAGTGATAATTTGAGTTCTTCTTTTCCCATCCGTATCCCTTTAATTTCTTTCATCTATCTAATTACTCTGGCTAGGGCTTCAAAAACTATGTTAAATAGGAGTGGTGAAAGAGGGCATCCTGTCTTGTTCCAGTTTTTTTTTTTTTTTCTTCAATTTTTCTTCATTTAGGATGATGTTGGCCTGGGGCTTAGCATAGATGGCCTTTACGATGTTGAGGTATGTTCCTGTTATCCCCATTTTTTCTAGCATTTTGAATATGAAGGGATGTTGTATTTTGTCAGATGCTTTCTCTGCATCTATTGAGATGATCATATAATTTTTATCTTTGAGTCTGTTGATGTGATGAATTACATTTATTGATTTTGTTATATTGAACCAACCTTGCATCCCTGGAATGAAGCCCACTTGATCGTGGTATACTATCTTTTTGATGTGTTTTTGTATTTGATTTGCCAGAATTTTATTGAGAATTTTTGCATATATATTCATTAGAGATATTGGTCTGAAGTTTTCTTTGTCTTTGTCTGATTTTGGAATCAGGGTGATATTGGCCTCATAGAATGAGTCTGGGAGTGTTACCTCTTTTTCTATTTCATGAAATAGTTTCAGAAATGTTGGTGTTAGTTCTTCTTTAAAAGTCTTGTAGAACTCGGCTGTTTATCCATCTGGTCCTGGGCTTTTCTTGGTTGGTAAGTTTTTTTATGGCATCCTCTATTTCTTTGGTTGAAATTGATCTGTTTAAATTGTGTATATCATCGTGATTTAGTTTGGGCATATCATATGTCTTTAGAAATTTGTTGGTGCCTTTGTTAATTTCTGTTTTATTGGAGTATAAATTTTCAAAATAATTTCTAAGTATCTTCTGTATTTCTGTAGTGTCTCTTGTGATATTTCCTTTTTCATCATAGATATTGGTAATTTGTGTTTTCTCTCTTCTTTTTTCGTTAGCATAGCTAATAGTTTATCAATTTTATTTATTTTTCCAAAGAACCAACTTTTTGTTCTGTCAATTTTTTCAATTTTTTTTTTTTTTGTTGTTTCAATTTCATTAATTTTAGCTCTGATTTTAATTATTTCCTGCTTTCTACTTCTTTTGGGGTTGATTTGTTCTTCTTTTCCTAGGGATTTGAGATGTAATATTAGTTCATTTATTTATTGACATTTTCTTTTTTGAAGGAATGAGCTCCATGCAATGACCTTTCCTCTTAGTACTGCCTTCATAGTGTCCCAGAGATATCAATATGTTGTATCCTTGTTCTCATTTACCTCCAAGAATTTCTTAATCTCCTTCTTGATGTCTTCTGCAACCTATTGATAATTCAATAACATATTGTTTAGTCTCCAGGTGTTAGAGTAGCTTTTCTTTATTTTTTATCATTGTTTTCTAATTTTATTCCATTATGATCTGATAGAATACAGGGGTAGTATCCCTACTTTTTAATATTTGCTTAGAGTTGCTTTATGGCATGATATATGGCCTATTTTTGAGAAGGATCCTTGTGCTGCTGAGAAGAAAGTGTATTGGCTCATTGATGGATGATACTCTCTATATATGTCAGTTAAGTCTAAGTTATTAGTTGTATTATTGAGTTCTATAGTTTCTTTGTTTAACTTTTGTTTGGAAGATTTACCCAGTGGTGAAAGAGGTGTGTTAAAATCACCTAGAATTATTGTGTTGTGGTCTATTTGATTCTTGAACTTGAGAAGAGTTTGATGAATGTAGATGCTCCATTATTTGGGGCATATATATTTATAACAGTTATATCTTGTTGATCTATGGTTCCCTTAAGCAGTATGAAATGTCCATCATTATCTCTTTTGATTAACTTTGGCTTGAAGTCTACTTTATTTGATATGAGGATAGAGACACCTGCTTGCTTACGTAGACCACGTGAGTCATATATTTTATCCCATGCTTTCACCTTCAGTCTGTGGGTGTCTTTTCCGATGAGATGTGTCTCTTGAAGGCAACAAATTGTTGGGTCTGTTTTTTTAATCCAATCTATTAGCCTATGTCTTTTAATTGGTAAGTTTAGGCCATTAACATTCAAGGTTATTATTGAGACATAATTCGTATTACCAGTCATTTTTCTTTTTCTTTTTTCTTTTTTTTGTTATTTTTGGTAGTTAGCTTGACTTGGTTTCTTCTTTAGTTGGTTTTTCCCTTTATTGTAGTTCTTCCCTTTGCAGATTTTCATTATTATTTTTCATTTCCTCCTCGTGGAATATTTTACCAAGAATGTTCTGTAGAGCAGGCTTTCTTGTTGTGAATTCTTTTAGCTTTTGTTTATCATAGAAGGCTTTTATTTCATCCTCAAATCTAATGCTTAATTTTGCTGGATATAAAATTCTTGGTTGGCATCCCTTATCTTTTAGAGCCTGGTATATGTTGTTCAGGCTCTCCTGACTTTGAGGGTCTGGGTTGAAAAATCTGCTAAGATGCGAATTGGTTTTCCCTTGTAGGTAATCTGACTTTTTTCTCTTGCAGCTTTAAAATTCTATCTTTATTTTGTATGCTAGGCATTTTCATTATAATGTGCCTTGGTGTGGGTCTGTTGTACTTTTGTACATTTGGCATCCCATAGGACTCTTATGTTTGATTTTCAAATTCATTCTTCCTGCTTGGGAAATTTTCTGATATTATTTCATTGAAGAGATTGTACATTCCTTTGGTTTGAATCTCTGCACCTTCCTCTATTCCAATAAATCTTAAATTTGGTCTTTTGATGGTATCCCATAATTCTTGGATATTCTGTTCATGGTTTTTTACCATCTTCACTGTGAGGCCAACTTTATTTTCAAGATTATATATTTTGTCCTCATTGTCTGAGGTCTTATCTTCCAAGTGGTCCAATCTGTTGGTGATGCTTTACATTGAATTTTTTAAGTGGCTTACTCTTTCTTTCATTTGAAGGATTTCTGTTTTTTTCCTCAAACTCTCTATCTCTTTCTTGAAGTAATCTTTTGCTACCTGGATTTGTTCTCTTATCTCTTTGTTGGTGTGATCAATGGTTGCCTGTATTTGATCTCTTATCTCTTTGTTGGAGAGATCAATTTTTGCCTGTATCTGTTCACTTAGGTCGTTTTTTTCAAATCCCTTATCATTTTAATTATGTATATCCAGAACTCCTTCTCTAACATTTCACCTACTGTGCTTTCTATGGCTTCTATTGTTGTAGTATCTTGGTTTGTTTGGCCATTTTCCTCCCTTGTTTTTTCATGATGACTATGTATTTTCCTCTCTTGCAAGATAAGCCTGAGGTATTACAGCTTCTGCCCTTTTATAAGGCCCCTACAGGTTACCAAAAACCTCACTTTTTAGGGAAATATCAATATTAGAGCTTTCAATGTACCCAATGTGTATCCATATATCAGTTAGTTTCTATTTTTATATTTACAGTTTTGTTGCTGTGGTCCTGAGTGGGTGGGCCGAGCTGGAACAGATGTAGGTGGGCGGGTCTTGTTTCCCCCCTGTCCTCAGTGGGAATGGCCTCTCCGAGGTGGGTGGGCAGAGCAGAAAAGCTGCAGGTGGGCCAAGTTGGAACTCACTCTAGGAGGTCTAGCTGGGAACTCCTGTCAGCAGGCCAAACTGGGAACTCATGCTGGCAGGCAGAACTGGGAGCTCCCACCCGGAGGCCTAAGTGTGAGCTCCTGCCTGCAGGCTGAATTGGGAGCTTCTGCCAGCAGGCCAACTGGGAACCCACCCTGGCAGGTTGAACTGGAAACTCCCCAAGCCCTTTATATTATTTATTTTTTTAAATTTTGAAACAGGATTTCACTAAGTTGCTTAGGGTCTTGCTAAATTCCTGAGGTAGGCTTTAAATGGCAATCCCTCTGCCTTAAGTTCCTGAGTCACTGGAATTAGGCTTGTGACACCAAATACAGCATCAACTTTTTGTTTTCAAACAGAGGAGCAGAAAACTCTTGGAATTCTCTCTGTATACTGTTATAGAAGTCTAAACTAAGGGCAATTGGTTTTAATTTTCCAGTCTCTAGTTGAGATCTTTATTGGCAAGTAGCTTCTCTTTTATTTTCCTTTCTTTCACTTTGGTCTATTTTTTAACTATATAGTAGTCCTTCTTCATTTATTTTGAAGATGGTGTTAAAGGTATTTATTAGTATCAGCAAAGACAGAATTTCTATTTCATGTTCTTGTCCTTGTTCTCAGTTGATTTCAGAAAGAAAATATCAGTTAAGTAGTTTTTATACACTCAGTTTGAAATCTAAACTTGATGCTTGAAGTCACTGAAATAATTTCTATAATAAAAAGATTTACTTCGGATTCAAATCAATTTGTGGAGACTATTTATTTGTATTGAAAGAAAGTACTTTAATAAATATGATATAGACTGTGGAAAACCTGAACAGATTGCCTAATATAACCACAAGTACAAGATAAAGAAATATATATATATTTGGATTTCAATTATACAATGTGTTTTGGTGGTGGTAGGGAATAAAGTGGAATATTATATTTTTGAAATTCACAAATACATCCCATGATACATACATATTTGGTCCCTGGATCAGTTCCTAGCACTGCTAAATTTTGGAATCTCTGGAGTGATGAGTGTCTTCATATGCAAATTATTGGCTGGTGGCTTGGGGCTCTTTAGGTAGATTTAGGAGGTGACACTTATTGTCATAAAGACTAAGGTATGATTAAAGGGTTGAAATTGTAACCCCACCCTGATCTCCAGGGAGGGGAGAGGAGCTGAAGGCTGAGTTTGATCACCAGTGGCCAATGATTTAATCAATCATTCCTATGTAATGGATCCTCCATAAAAATCCTTAAAACCCTGGAATCTGAAGAACTTCTGGGTTGGTGAATACCTAGAGATGAGAGAAGAGTGGTACTCCTTGAAAGAGCATGGAGGATCCTCAGACCCACCTCCCTTTACTTCACACTGTGCATTTATTCCATTTGGTTGTTTCTGAGTTGTAGATACAACACTAATAAACTTGTAATAGTACAGTGGCAACTTGGGATTTAACAACTACCATGTGAAGTAGAGGCAGGCTTGTGGGACTGTACTCTTAACTTGTGGAATCTGAAGTTAACTCACATAGTGCCAGGATTTAATGGAAGTGAATTGTAGGATACCCAGCTGGTGTTGAAGAGTTGAAATGGTATTGGAAAAGACACTATGCATTTGGTGTCAGACCATTGTGAGTAAAAATAGCTCACTGGTACATTTGTTGAAGCATACACTAGGAAAAACTTTAATGTAATTGGTTATCTATCTTTACATTTTTGACAGCATAAGCAGACACTATTAATCTTTTATAATATGTCTAATATTGAGTATATCACTTTGAGAAATAGAACTTTCTATGACCAAGAAAGAGAATTACTGACACTAGCTAGCATATATTAGGACCCCTGAAAGAGCTATTAGAGATTACTTTGTATGTAATTCTGAATATCTAACTTGCAAGTAACTATGATTATGAATATAACAATGGATATGGGATAATTCATGAATGTGATGTTATCTCACTGCAAATTCCTTATTTAAAATGTTAATTCAAATGATGTAATTTTAGGTAAGAGAAGGTAGTCTGGGTTGAATTCTGTTTCAACTAGTTCTGGATTAAGAATTGCTCCTTAGTTTTTGTCAAGTCTTCAGAAATAGCAAATGCTCCTAGGAAAAAAATATCCTCCTTGAATGTAGAATTTTTTTTCTTTGTATTTCTCTATTCTTTTTTTTCTGGCTCAGTCATTCCTCATCTTCTTTATAGTTATGTAATGCCTCTTTTTTCTTTTGATCATTTTTTTCTTCATATTTTCTAGTCTTTCAACTCATCTCATGTGGAGACTAAGATAATTATCTTGCTTACTAATACTAAATATGATATTCTTGCTATATTTTATAAGCTTCAGAATTTTAGTGGACATCCTACCAATGCTAATGATATCAAAACTCCAATCGTTATTTCATAAAAAATTGTATGGGACCATTATTCTTTTCCCAATGTACAGTGGCCAAAACACATTCAGAATCATTTTTAAGGGTGCATTATAAAGAAGTCCTAGACTCAAACTCTGATTGTGATATACATAAATATAGTTATATTTATTTTACAAATATTCCCTTTTGAGGTAATAATTATTTTTTTAAAGCTACAATTAATACAACATTGTTTTAAAAAACATTAAAAGTTATTATTAGACCATTATTGCTCACTCTTATTGATAGTCCTCTAGATTAGAAAAGCTATAGTATTTTATTTATTTAAACATTTGCCCTTTATGTAATGCACTGAATATTCAACTGTACCTTTTAGATAAGTTGCTGATTAGTATTATCAGAACTCTATTGTCTTCCTTGGTATCTGCATATTGAGGTCTTGAAATTAAATTATTCCTAATAATGAATTTTTCTTAAAAATCTTGAACTAATATTTCCAGTCGGTACTAATTTCTTCTGAAATAAATTATCTACTTTAAAACACTATATAGAAATCTCTCCAAAAGTTATAAACAGATTTAACTTAAGGATGATATCTAATTTTGATTTAACATATTTATTGAATAATCGTTATTAAAATGTTAGATACTAAAGCTTTAAGTAAATAAATCTTGCCCCAGTGTTCATAAGATTTGAAGCCTATTGTAATTATGCAGTCCCTAATAAACTTTATTATTTTTTATTAAGCCTAATTAACTTGATCCACTTCTGGGTTACTCAAAGAGCTATAGTATAATCTTTTTTGGACTTCAAAGAAGCATATGAGAATTTCTTTTTGAGAATTTGTTAGCTTCATTGCTGAAGATTGGGACAGTTTAGCCTGGTATAAAGCTATCTGCTTTAGGTTCTAAAATACAATATTTTAATTATTATATTCTTGCTTTTGCTTGTTTTAAGTTAAAGCTATTGTTACCTTATTTCAGCTACCAGGAAATAGAATTTTAATAGTTCTTATCTTTGGGAGCTGGAGGGTAGAAGGTAATGGTAGGTATACATTAGAATAAGGCAAAGATTAGAATACTTTCCCTGTCACTTGTGGAATGACCCTGAATAAGTTATTTCATCCCTCTGAGCCTCAGTTTACTTTTCTACAAACTAAAGATTATAATATCTAAGTTGGTTGTTTTTGAGAGCAGTAAACTATAAGATATATATATATATATATATATATAGAATATGGATAGAATATGGTAACTATTATCAATATAGTAACGGATACCACAGCAACAGATCCTACCTTCTCTCTTCTCCTATCCCCAAGATAGTTCCAAATCATAAATTAAAAAAAAAAAAAAAAAAAAGAAAGAAAGGAAGAAAGAAAATACAAAAAGAAAAACAAGCAAAAAATTGGTTTTTCTTTTTCATCCTAAAATCTCTATTCTGGGCTTTACATTAAGGCATCTGATTAAGACTTTGTTGTTCTGTCTTCAAGTAAAAAAGGTTATTAAAGTCATCTAATTGTAAATTAAATGATAAGCCTGCTTTACTGTGGGATGTGAAGCTTGTGGATATGAGAATAAATATCTCTTGCTAGGAAAAGAATAATAATAGCTCCTGGCTGTTTAAGCTGAAAGAACATGTTTCCTGTGACATTTAATCTAATAATAAAAGGCTGTGGGTAATTCTTAAGGGAGGCAGGCAAATGATACATACTAGGAAATGCTCTGTTCTGATTGTCACAGTTCAAGGTTGAGTAACCTTCTATGAATGTAAAAAGAGCTAGTTTATTGCAACTCAGATAAACAAATGAGTATCTTGGAACACAAAATGAATTTGATGTAATTGGTAAGTTTACAATGAAATGTGTAGTACAGTTTGGAAAGAGATTGCTACTACATCATATTTTGCTTTGGGAAAACTTAGTTTGAACAAGTTGGTCTCAACCTCAGTCCCGAATGTCATGCTGGTTTATCCAATTTCAAGAGGAATTATTGACACAGATTTGTTGGAGGAAATTATTTTCCACACCATGAAATCTTTTCAGTCTATTGTTCAAATGAACTCCAACATGGTAAATACTTTTCAAAATAACTGAAGTATACTTTTCAAAGTAACTGAACAGAACACTAAAGAACAAATATACATTTTTTTTTGTATTCTACAAATGAAAATGTGTCAATACAGTGATCATTTTAATTTTAAAGACAATGTGAACAGTCACAAATATGAGTCTCATGATAAAGATTTAAAAGGCTTTAGATATTTTTGACAAGTGTTTACAGTGAAAATCTGCACGAAATTCTTACTAACTTCTTTTACCTTTCAACTGATTCTGTTGAAAACCTTCCCTATTGGTGTAGAGTCTTGCTACCATATGCTTTCACTTTCAAAATCAATAAACCCAAGCCGGGCGCGGTGGCACACGCCTGTAATCCCAGCACTTGGGAGGCTGAGGCAGGAGGATCATGAGTTCAAAGCCAGCCTCAGCAATGGCGAGGCATTTTAGCAACTCAGTGAGACCCTGTCTCTAATTAAAAAAAAAGGGGCTGGGGATGTGGCCCAGTGGTTGAGTGCCCCTGAGTTCAATCCCTGGTACCAAAAAAAAAAAAAAAAAAAAAAAAAAAAAAAAAAAAAAAGAAAAAAAGAAAAAAAAATCAGTAAACCCAGTGTAGATCATGGAGTTGAAAATCTGACATCTATGAGTTTGAAATTAGGCTCAATCATTTACTCATTGTGTTACCTTAGGTTTTTAAATTTCTCTAAATCTATAAAATAGCTAGTGATATTGCCTCAAAAGTGATTTATGTGGAGGATTAAATTATTCATTGCTTAAAAAAAAGAAAGAAAAAAATCATTATTTTTTGTCCTACCCTCTATCTAAATTGCTTCTTTACTATAAGAAACTTAAGCATATTAATAAATTTGCCATGAGGACTGGGGGTGTAGCTCAATGGAAGAATATATGCTTAGCATACATAAGAACTGGAGCTTGCTTTCTCTCTGCAGCGTGTAGTTACAGTGAAAAGGGCATCTACAAACCAGGTGAGGGACCTTATCAGGGAGTGAATCTGCATGTTTTTCTTGAATTTTACAGACTCCAGAAACCATGCTCTGGGTTCAATTCCAACATGAAGGAAACTGGCCATGAGTATCTATATCATTAGAGATATATGTGACTAGCTATATTTTTGGAGGTGAAGAAAGAAACCAAGGAAGATTCAAGATAATCTTAAATATAGTATGCTGTACAAAAAGCTCACCCCAGTTGGGGGTATCTTTTGGTTCTTTTCCTCATAGTGTTACCCTCTTTTATGGAGGGAGAGAATAAATAATATCGCTAGTGATGGATATTCCCAACATTTTTTTGTATGTATGACTTTTTACCAAGTAGTAGGAAGCATCAGATGCTGGGTACACAGATATCTCTCTCTCTCTCTCTCTCTCTCTCTCTCTTTATTCACAGTAGGGTAAACAAATATTAAATACTTTTTTTTTTCTGAGGGTATTTTCTTTTTTGGCAACTTTTTGTGTTCAAAATTTACTAAAGAGTTCATTTGAAAAACCAAATAATTTCTGCATATTTTATGGACAAATCTTGGGTTATTTTTTTGTTTGATTTGTTCTAAAAAAAAAAAAAAAAAAAAAAAAACTGCACAGTTACATTTCTGCTTTCTGGCCTGACATGTAAAAATATTGAAAATCATTATTTCTGTCCTTACAAAAGAAAAGGGCTAAACACACCATAAATAAATTTATTTTTATATTTATCAGATATTTATTTATTTAAAATTTTTTTTTAGTTGTAGATGGACACTATGCCTTTATTTTATTTATTTATTTTTATGTGGTGCTGAAGATCGAACCCAGTGCCTCACACGTGCTAGGCAAGTGCTCTACCACTGAGCTTCAACCCCAGCCCTTTATCAGATATTTAAATTGACAGCATCAACTACTGCCCTAAAAACTGGAGTGACAGACAGAGGGATGGATGCGGACAGCTCTCCAGAGAAGAAGGCCAGGAAGAAAAGTCAGCAGAAGAAGTTAGTATCTGTAGGTACACTTTATAATTGACAAATTTTTCCAAATTCAGTATACAGTGAAAGTTAAAAGCTTACAAGGGGCTCAGACTTAGGAATGCCTCATACTTTCTGTGTTTTACCTCCATGAATACTCAGCTGTAATTTTGAAGATCAGAGAAAAATTTCCTTGTTCTTTTATCAGAGGAAGAGAAAAAAATAACCACTTTGATATGCCTATAGGTTTGTGTTTTCTTGAACAAAATCTATATTCAAGGAAAAATATTTTATTTGTAATATCAGCTTGTGTTTTACAAAGACCTCAATAGTTTGGTTAAAGAATGTGTAGTTCTCATCTTCAACATGGCGGTGGGTGGAAACTCACCTTCTAAACTCTAACTTCTCTTCTAATCTTCAACATGGCATAGGTGGAAAATCAACTCAGGCTCACTAGACAATGGAAACCTAATAATGTGGCTATTCCCTCCCTCCCAGACCTTAACACTATCTCAGTAGGGCTCCTATATAATTATAGCTAAAATTATTGCAAGCCATATCTTAGAAAATAACTAAGATGACAGGGGAGACAAAAACAAGGACAAGAGGAAATTTTAGCCTCTTACACCACAGTCACAGCAAATAATAAGAGAGACTAAGTCCTAGTCAGATAATTATAAAACTTTATACTAAGGCCTATTTTTTCCCAGTTCTTTTTATTTGATACATTATGTTTATCAATGCCCCAAAGGGGGTGAAATCCATGAGATATGTTAAAAAGCAAAAAGCACACTCCAAATAGAAATAATAGGCATTAGAACTAGACTTAGATATGGTAGAGATGTTGGGTTTATCATATCAGTGATTTAAAATAGTTGTGTATTACATGTATTACAAACAGGAAGTTTGCATCCCCTACAAATTCATATGCTGAAGCCCTAATCCTTGTATGATGGTATTTGGCAGTGGAGACTTTGGGACATAATAAGGTTTAGATGAGGTCAAGAGCATCTGACTATGATGGACTCAGTGGCCTTGTAATTAGAGGAAAGAACTGGAGCTTGCTTTCTCTGCAATGTGTAGTTACAGTGAAAAGGGCATCTACAAACCAGGTGAGGGACCTTATCAGACACTGAATCTGCATGTTTATCTTGAATTTTGCAGACTCCAGAACCATGAGAAATGTCTGTTGTTTATAAGCTGCTCAGTCTATTATATGTCATTATGGCAATCTGAGCTAAGGCATGCTAAGAATTCTAATGAAAAAAATGAACAACATGGAATAATGAGTAATATTAACAGAGAAATAAAAAATTTAAGAAGAATTCAAAAGGATATGCTAAAACAAATTACACAAGAAAAAAAAAAAATGAAGAATGCCTTTGATGGGCTCATTAGTAGGCCAGACAGGGCTGAGAAAAGAATCAATAAACTTAAAGATATGTCAATAAAAGATTTTGAAATAAAAAAGCCAAAAGAAAAAAGAATGAATAAGATGGGAAACAATATTTAAGCACTGTGGGAAAACAAAGGGTAAATAGGGATATGCCAGAAGAGAGTAAGGACGAGAAAACAATGCTTGAAGTAATAATGGCTGACATTTTCCCAAAATTAATGACACCAAACTATAGATCCAAGAAAAAGAAATAAAATCAAACAGAACTGATGGCTAAAAATCTATATACCTAGGAATGTCATATTCATACTTGGAGAAATTTGAAGATAAAGGAAAAAAGGAGAAAAAAACACCTTACAAACATTAAGAAATTACACTTAACTTCTCAGAAAACATGCAAATAAGAAGAGAAAGCATGACATTTTTAAAGAGTTGAAAAGAAAAGTCTACCAACTTAGAAATCTGTATCCAGTGAAACTATCGTTCAAATGTATAGGATAAAGACTTTCTCAACAAGCAAAATTAGAGGAATTTTATTTATAATAAGCCTACTGTTAGGGTTTGGATATGAGGTGTCCCCTGAAAAACATGTTTTAGGCAATAAGGGAATGTTCAGAGGTGAACTGATTAGATTCTGAAAGCTATAACCTGTTCAGTGGATTAATCCACTTGATGAATTAATTTGAATGAGCTACTGGGAGGTAACTGTAGGTAGGTGGGGAGTGGCTAGATGAAGTACATTATTGGATACGTGCCCTTGGAAATTAAAATTTTTCCCCTTGCTCCTTGTATTCGGTTTCCTGGCCACCATGAACGGAGAAGCTTTCCTCTGCCACATCCTTCACCTCTGCCTCACCTTGGATCCAGAGCAATGAGCCAAACTACCATGGGCTGAGGCCATTGATACCATGAGCCCAAAATAAACTTTTCGTCTTCTAAATTATTCTTGTCAGGTATTTTGGTCACAGTAATAAAAAGTTGACTAGTACAGAAATTGCTTCTGAGAAGTGGGGTCACCATAGTGACTAACCTCACTGCTATTCAGAAGTCTTTGGAAATGGTATGTGGGTGGAGATTGGAAATGCTTGGAGGTGCAGGCTAGAGAAGTCTTAGAATGTTCTAAGCAGAAACTTAATGGGTGATTACGTTGAGAGCTTAGACTAGCATGCCAATAGAAATATGGATAGCAAAGACTGTGCTCATAAGGTTTCAAAGGGGAATAAGGACTATATTGGGAAATGAACTAGAAGCCATTTGTGTTCCATGCTGGCAATGAACATGTCTACATTTTGTCCATGACCTGAAATTTCTGTGGGATTGCATTTAAATGTAATAGACTAATTATCTGGTGGAGAATATTTCAAGGCAGCAGGCATGGGTATTGCTGGCAGCTTGTAACCATGTTTACTGTGATAATAAGGACTAGAAAGTAGAAAGGAAAAACTTAAAGAAATTGAGTTTGGCCAGAAAAGCCCATGTAAAATTGGGACCAAAAAGTTATAGTTGCTGAAGATTTACTTCCATTAGAGAGAAGCTAAATTGTGTGGAGATAATAGAAAAGTTGCCTTGAGATCATCTCAGCAATTTGCAAGACCACACCCATCACAGACTTACTTACATGTGTAAAAATGAAAACTCATTTGGGAAGTGAGCATGGGGGCACTCTGCTCACTCAGTGGTGCCTAGGAAGTTGTTTACCTAGGATTTGCTTCACATGCTCATCAGTCCACATACTCAGAGGTCACTAAAGCTGTGGCCCCAGGGGGACCGGTTATTGCTAGAGCTAGTAGAAGACCTTGGCATCGTCCACATGGTGCTTGTTCTGTAGAAATTCAAGATGTTGGAGTTAAAGAGTCAGGGAAGCTTGCACCAAGATTTTGAAGGAAGACATGGGAGGCCAGGCAAAGTATAGCTGGGTCAGAAGTCCTGTGGGCAGTCCATGAGAAGGTGATGTGTGAAGCAGCAAGAGTGAAGCCAAAGCTGTAATGGAGACTCCAGGATCAAGAGATGTCAGCAATGTGGAATGTCTGCTGGGGAAGCCTGTGGGCTGTGAACAGAGCCAGGCTATGAGAGAGGCCATGTGGACTGCAACTGGCAAGGCTATAGAGGTAAGGCTGCCTAAAATCTTTGGGGCCCACATTTCACTACCACTTGCCCCGACATTAAACTTGGGCTACTGGACCTGTTTGCCCAACTGGATTTCAGTCTTATTTTGATCTTTTCCCTTCTATGCAACTATTTCTTTCTTTTGGAAGGGGATTGTTTACTCTGTGCCATTATATATTGAAAGCATGTAAGGTGCTTTTTTAATTTTTATAGGGACTGCTTCCATCAGCTTTTTCACTGCTGTTACCAAAAGACCCAACAAGAACAATTTTGTTTTTAATCTTTATTTTATTTTTATGTGGTGCTGAGGATCGAACCCAGTGCCTCCTGCATGGAAGGTGAGCACTCAACCTCTGAGTCAGAACCCCAGCCCAACAAAAAGAACAATGTCAGAGGAGGCAAAATATATTAGGCACACAAGTTTTCAGTCCATAGATGGCAATTTTCATTGCTCTCTGCCCAAAGGGAGGTAGGACATCAGGGCAGAAGGGCATGATGGAGGAAAGCATGTCAGGACAGAAAAATCTGGAAGCAGAGAGACTCTATGGGCCAAAGACAAAATATAAATCCCAAAAGCATATCCCCAATGACCTACCACCTCCAGCCATACCCTAGCTACCTACAGTTACCACTCAGTTTATCCATTCAAGTGGAATGATGAACTGACTAGGTTAAGGCTCTTAACCCAATTATTTCACCTCTGAATTTTCTTGCATTGTCTTTATACATGAGCTTTTGGGGGGAACACCTCATATATGAGCCATAATAGGGGCTCATGGCTATGGGTTTTCCTTGAGTACTGGAGGAGACATTGGATTTGGACTTTTGATCACTGTTGAAATTATTAAGACTATGGGGACTTTTGGAGATGGTTGAATGCATTTTGCATTGTGAGATAGGCATGAGCTTTTGAGGTCCAGTGGCAAAATGTATGGTTTGGGTCTAGAAATGTCCCCTGAAAGTTTATGGTTTGAAATCATTATCCCCCGGGGCAGCAAGGTTCAGAGGTGGGGATTTTAAGCAATGATGAGAGATGTAATCTCATAAGTGGAGTAATCTGTTTGACGGATTAGTACCTTGAATGTACAGCTGGTGATAAGTACAGGTAGTTGGGGCATGGCTGGAGGAAATAGGTCACTGGGGGCATGCCTTAACTTCTCCCTCTTTCTGTTTCTGCTTCCTGGCTGCCATGAGGTGATCAGCTTTTTTTCTCCATACCCTTTCACCACGATGGTCTGCCTCACCACAGGCCCGTAGCAGAGCTCTGAAACAGTGAGCACCAAATAAACTTTTCCTCTTCTAAGTTATTCTTATCAGTTATGTTGGTCACAGTGACCACAAGCATACTAACACCAGGGGGAAAAATACCCCTAGAACTAATAAGCAGGTATAGTATAGCAAGGTTGCTAAATGCAAGGTTAATACATAAGAGTAGATTACCTTCCTGTGCTCCAAAAATAGGCATTTGGAGTTGAAATCAATAGACGCACACCAAAAAGAAACACTTAGTTATAATCTAATAAAATGTGTATTTTATATACGAGGCAAAGTATAAGACTTCAAATGAGGGAAATTAAAGAATAACTAACTAAATAAATATAGAGATATTATACTAAATATTGTCAATTTTAAGGTATGAATTCTTCCTAACTTAATCTATAGATTAAATGTGATCCCAATCAAAAAGCCAGCAGTTATTTTGTGTATATATATAAAAAATTTATTCTAAAGTTTATATGGAAAAACAAAAGACCAAAAAATAGCCAACATAACATTGAAGAAGAAAAGTTGGAAAACTTAAACTATCAAACTTACTACAGATAGTATAACCCTTACTATAAAGCTATTGTAATCAAGACAATCTAGTATAAGCAAGAGAATAGACAGATCAATGGAACAGAATAGATCCACAGAAATATAATCAACAGATCTCTGACAGTGGAGTAAAAGCAATTCAATGGAGAAAAGATTGTCCTTTTAAAAATTTTTTTTGGTACCAGGGATTAAACTCAGGGGCACTTGACCATTGGGACACATCCCCAGCCCTTTTTTGTATTTTATTAGAGACAGGGTCTCACTGAGTTGCTAAGTGCCTTGCCATTGCTGAGGCTGGCTTTGAATTTATGATCCTCCTGCCTCAGCCTCCCAAGTGCTAAGATTACAGGTGTGCACCACCACACCCTGCGAAAAGATAGTCTTTTAAAAAAATGGTATCAGAATAAACAGACATTCCCATTTAAAAAAATGCATGCAGATACTGAAATTATTCCTTTCAAAAAGTTAATTCAAAATGGATCATAGACCTAAAAGTGATGCAGAAGTGTAAAACTTCTAAAACATAAGAGAAAATATACATGACCATGAATATGACAATGAGTTTTTAGATATACTACCACAAGCACCATAAGTCTGCAAGGAAAAAAACATTGGTATCCTGGACTTCATTAAAATGAAAAACCCTGCTATGTGAAAGATATTCTTATGAGAATGAAAAATGACAAGCAAATATTTGGGAAGATATTTGCAAAACACACATCAGATAAAGGACTTATATTCAAAATATACAAATATCCCTTAAAATTTGACAATAAGCATCTCAATTCACAATAGCTAGACTATGGAACCAACCTAGGTGTCCCTCAATAGATGAATGGATAAAGAAAATATGGTATATATACTCAATGGAATATTACTCAGCTTTAAAGAAGAGTGAAATTATGGAATTTGCCAGTAAATGGTTGGAGTTGAGGAATATCATGCTAAGTGAAATAAGCCAATCCCACAAAACCAAAGTCCAAATATTTTCTCTACTATGCGGATGCTAATTCACAATAAGGTGGGGGCCACTAGGGAAAAATGGTGTTACCTTAGGTTAGGTAGAGGGAAGTGATGGGAGTGGAGGGAGGGGATGTGGGAATGGGAAAGATAGTGGAATTGAAACAGACATTATTCCTGTATGTATATATGTGACTCCATGACTAAGGTGATTCTGCAACATGTACACTTAGAAAAATGAGAAATTATATCCCATCTATTTACGAATGTATGATATATCACAGTGCATAAATGCATTCTACTGTCATGCATAACTAATTAAAACAAATAAAAAATTAATAAAAAGAAAACAAATGACCAAATTAAAAAAAATAAAAGAGCAATTAGCCCAAAATATCATGAAGATATTTAGATAGCAAATAAACATGAAACATTCTTAACATCATGTCATTTGGAATTGCTTATTAAAACAGCAGTGATGTATCACCATATGCCTATTATTATAATGGCTAAAATCCAAAACACTGACCATACCAAATACTGAGGAAGATATGGGACAAGAACAATTCTCATCCATAGCAGGTAAAAATGCAAAATGGTACAAACATTTTAGAAGACAATTTGACAATTTATTTCAAAGCTAAACATAGTCTTACTATATTGTCCAACAGGCATTTGTCTTAATATTTACCCAAATGAGTTGAAGATATGTGTATATACAAAAACCTGCACACAAATATTTAGAGTAGCTTTATTTATAATTGCAAAAATCCCAAGCAACTAAGATAACCCTTAATAAATCAATGGGCAAAAAAGAATATTATTCAGTGATAAAAATAAATTATCTATAGAATTCAGAAAGAGACTTGGAGGACCCTTAATGCCCTTTAAGCACAATAAGCCATATAAGGAAGGGGCTAGATAATGTATTATTCTAAATACATGATATTTTGGAAAAAGCATAATTATACAGTGAAAGTTCAGCAGTGACAGAGTGTGGGGAGGGTCCAGTTTGAAGGGATGAATAGGTGAAGCAAGGGGCATTTTTTTTTTTTTTTTGGGTACCAGGGATTGAACTCAGGGGCACTCGACCACTGGGCCACATCCCCAGCCCTTTTTTGTATTTTATTAGAGACAGGGTCTCCCTGAGTTACTAAGTGCCTCACCATTGCTGAGGCTGGCTTTGAACTCGCGATCCTCCTGCCTCAGCCTCCCAAAGTGCTGGGATTACAGGCGTGCGCCACCGCGCCCGGCTGCAAGGGGCATTTTTAGGGCAGTGAAACTGTTATATATGACACTGTAATGGTGGCTACATGACATTATACATTTTGCAAAACTTAGAACTATATAATACAAAGAGTGAATCGCAATGTAAATTGTGGACTTTAGATGATAATACTGTTTCAATATTTGTCCATCAATTTTGACAAATGTACCACTCAATGTACAATGATAAGAGAAAATGGCTGAGGCAGGTGAGAAAGTTTCTCTCCATTTCTTCCAGTAAACCTAAAACTGCTGTAAGAAATAAAGCTTATCAATTAAAATGCATCTGAATTAAAATAAATAAATACAATGATGACAACAAAGGGAGTAATTAAAAACAATTTAAATCTTATTGAATTTCTACTTTGTAAATTAAATTTTGTGACTTTACTTTTAATGATTTTGTACTAAAATATGCACGAATTCATGTTAGGTTATACTCATACTAACATAAATGTAGCATATATGTGTATGCCACAGAATGTTCCTGACTCCAACTGGTTAGTTTTGCTTCATTAGAATAAATTCCTAAAATGTCTAAAACTGCCATTTTAGAAAATACCATTTTCAACATTGACTCATTACTTACTGTTCTTTGAACATTTTTATCAATTAAATTTGAATATATTTTTATATCTATGATCATGATCTCTGCAACATACCCTTTAGCTATTGTCCAGAAAATACTTCTCTTGAAACTTCATTGTTAATTATACTCCTAATACGCTCGCACCATGCCACGTACATCTTCACTTCCACTCTTGCTTACCTGGAATCTGAATTCTACTTTTGTTTACTGATAATTTTTTAAAATAAATTATATTCAATTTATTTAAACTTACATCGAGTTTACTGTTTTCACCACTCATATATTTACTAGTACTATGGATGGTGTGTTTTTGTATAATTATGCAGAATTATATTATGTACTCTTATGGTAAAGCTGATATTATGTAAGTCTTTGCATTTCCAGTTCCTAGCACAATTCCTTATGATAAATATGGGTTAAAAAAGGTTTGTCGACCTTGACTCTAAGTCAGATTTAAAAAAATTCTCGGGTGGATGCCATCCTGCATTTTATCTTTATATCATCTCTAGCTGTGTATTTGTTGAATAGGTAGTGTCAATATACTTTGTAAGCTCCCCTAAGCACATTAGAAGTAAATATTTACATTCTAGACAACTTATGTGCTTGTGGGAAATATCTATCCAATAAAGCCAGAAATTTCATTAGACAGGCTTTTATTAGTTTAGTTCTAGTCACACCGTTACCTGAAAGCAAACATTTCTTTGGAAACAATCTGCTAAAATTAAATATTTTCGTAATTCAGAATGCCTTATTTTAACTCATATTAGTGAATTTTATTAAAAAAATCAAACTCTATAGTGCTCATATAAGTGCTGTTACAAGCACACTTCACTTCTTTTGGAGGTCATTACCATGCTTTGACATTTTACAGGTTGAAATCTTTGTTTTGAAAATTAAAAAAAAAAGTGAGGTGCATTGACATTCATAGTTATAATGAATGAAATGAGGCAGATGAATTGTGACTTGTCTTATTGCAGTGAAATATTTATGCCCTTTGGAAATTTCATTTACAATGCTCCCTCCCTCTTCGGAGTGTTTCAGAAAATGAAAAAAGAAAGGAAGAAAAACTCAATATGGTTGGTTAGAAAATTTTACAGTGTAGGAAAGAAGCCAAAGGCTTTTCAGAGGGCACTTGTCGGTGATATCTCCTACCCAAGGGGACCTTGTTGCCTTTATAGGCAGAACTGGATCTGGCAGATGTTCCTCTATTTGCAGGGGCTGTCTGCAGCGAAGGAAGAAACTTAGAGAAGGCGATTTCCTGGTTACAGTGTGGTCAGAGAGTTTATGAAACAAACAAACGAAAAGAGTGCTGTCAGGCATGGTTTGGGACACAGCAATGGCAATTGTTCTTATGATGATTATAAGCTATTCTTGCTGTATCTGAATGGTCCAGACAACTGGGGAAGCTGTTTTAGACTTGGACTCTTCCACTTCCCTGCTGTGTGGGAAAGCCGTAGTTCACTTTTATGTTCTCTTTCTGTTCTGTCTTGGACACTGGTAAAATTGAAGTTATTAAGCCTCGAAGTTTAGCGAATGCTTTCAGTTAGTCTGGAGAAGAAACCAGGAAGTAGGAACTGACTTTCTAAACAGATTTAAAGAGTGGGGGACAGTCCTCTTAACACATGGTAGTTTGACTTATGGAAGAGTCAATTGCTTCCTTTCATTTCCAGCAGGCATTGAGAAGAGCTGGATGAACAGTTCACAGAGTGTGGAAAAAATGCAACTGAGTATAGAAAAAGGGAAGGAGGAACTTCTGAGGCAAGTCAGATCAAAGAATATTTCAGTATTTGGAACACTTCAAAAGTGTGATGTGAGCAATTCTTTCCACCTTTAGCCTCAAATGCATATCCAATATCCTTGGGTAAGCTTTCATATGCAAAGCAAAAATGAGAACTGACTCTCCCATAAGACATACTGTTATTTCTTGTCTTTCATTAAGCTGGGACCTGAGACTACAGAGGGAGAAAAAAAAAAAAAAATAACAAAGGTAAGCTGACTTTTTTGTGAAGTCGAAGTCCTTTTAACCTCAGAAACTTCAACATAGGTAGTAACCATTTAAAACCATCAAATGGTAGTGTTGCTTCTCCCTACTGAAATCCTTTGCTAATTATATCACTGTTGCTTTGGAATTTTTTGAGTCAATGGATGAAGAAATAATAAACAATAAATGCAGGAAGATATGAATAAAATACCCTTGTGGAGCCTTAATATTGTGATCTTACAATACTATATATTAAATAGATAAGTAGGGGGAGAAGTATGGTTTGACTGTGTCCCCCATAGTTCATATGCTGGAAACATAGTCCTTAATACAACATTCTAGAAAGGTGGGGCTTGGAGAGGTGATTAGGTGTTAAAGACTCTACCCTCATGAATGGATAAATAGTGTTACCATGGGAGTAGTTTAGATACTGGAGGAGTGAGTTCTTTATAAGAGGAAGAATTCAGCTTCCTTTTCTTTTCTCTCTCTCAAGCCTGCTTTCTAGTGCTTCTACCTTCTGCCATGAGAAGGCCTTTGCCAGATGCAGGCTCCTTGATGTTGGACTTCCCAGCCCCCAGAACTGTAAGAAATAAGTCTGTGCTCATGCATTACCCAGTCTCAGGTATTCTGTTATAGCTTTCCAAAATGGAGTAACACAAATGGGAAGACACAACTACGAACATAAATAAAAAATTTATTTCTTAATACATTGCAGCCGATTGAATAGAGCAGCAACTGTAATATTATAGCCAAAATCTTTTGTGAAAATGCTAATTGAGGATAAGACAAATACAGAATTATTTACATTAGGTTTAGAGATTTATGCTTCATTCTGAGCCACTGACAAACTCATTTATAATTTATTTTCACTGAACAGCAGGCCAACTCAAAGTTTCTGATGGCCGCATCCACTGTTTTGATAGTAAAGGTGCATAGGTGAAGCAAATTGTTGTGTCTCATATATCTTTTTCTTCTGGAGGCACCAAAGGTCAAATACATGGCCTGTGTCATGAAGCAGCCTGCTGAGATCTTCCACTGTGATGTTTAAGGTTAGAGATTTTTAAAGTTTTATGTATTTAGGTAATTCAATTTATCTCTTGAGGTATACTTAGTTTTTAGAATTGTAAGTAACTTCTGATTAGATTTCACACATGAGAAAATCCAAGCACAAAATCTTTTATTTAACCAAGGGCTGTCCCAGATCACGATAGGGGCCATCTGTCATAATTAATCCCTTACTTTTAATATTTTGCAAAAGTATTTAAATGAACAAGTCACTGAAGTCCATTTACATTAGGAAAAAGAAAAACAGCCGTTTCTTCTTAGGCAGTTCTTAACTGATGATGAAAGGGCTTTGAATTATCTGACAGAACATCTGTCTATTTTTTAAGGTTAAGCATTTCGTGTTTTGGATGAAAAACATTAAAACTTGGAATTTGAAAACCAAAGAAAAGAGGCATGCATACATGTAGGTCTTTAGTAATGAATAACATATCCAAAATAAGATAAAATTGACTTTACTTACAAATATTGAAGTAATTTACTTAACCATCTACCAACATCTTTGTCCTTTTTATCATATGGATGGATCATTGATGACTTTCACTGGGGAAATCACAAAAAGTATTGCATATCAAGATTGATCATCAGATTTCCCTCTTTGAGTCTTCATTTTCTCCTCTATAAAGTGGTGAAAGCAAAAGTCAGACCTAAAGAGGATGGCAAAATGGTAGAGTGGGAAGCATCAGAAATCTCTCTCCCCAGCCATACAGCAAATACATGGGGTAAATCTGTCTGATGCAACTATTTTAGAACTCTGGGGTCTACTGAAGGCAGTAAGTTGGAGTGAACTTATCAGTGGCTACTCATTCTCCACTCTCTAGCTCTTTGGCAGACAGCAGTACATGTATTCTTGAAGCAGCTTGTATACATTTTCTGGGACCAACATGGGTAATAAGGACCATATCCTCCACATATAGGGGATCTGTGTCCTGATTACTGATATGGCCCCTGATTGTGGAGGTGCAGACACAGAAGTGGTAACCACTGCTGTGGCACCTTACTCTCTGTTACAAGCCACTTCCTCTATCACGGAAGTGACTTCAAGGGCAATTAAAAGGTTAGAAATCCCCTTCCTCTTTCTGTTTTTCCCTTTATGGGATTCAGACATTAATGACTAAGACAATTTAAAAACTATATATACAAGCCTGCCCAGGGAAACATGCAGGCTTAGAAAAGATTTGAAAAGACATTATACCTAAGGTTGGTCCTTGGCACAAAGGCAGCCTACAAAACACACACACACACACACACACACACACACACACACACACACACACCAGCAAATCCCAAGGAAGTGGAGAGAATTTGATTTCCAGAGTTTATCACATTATTAGATTCAAATGTTCAGATTTCAAAGCAACAACAACAAAATATCATAAGACATTCATAAACTCAGGAAAATATGTCCCATTAAAGAAAAAATAAATCAACAGAAACTATTCCTGAGCAAGACCCATGACATATAGAGGACTTTAAAATAACTGTCCCCCAGATGCTAAAAGAACTAAAGGAGGATTTGGAGAAAGTTAAGATAATGCAGCAACAAACTGAAATACCAATGAAAAGATTGAAAGCTTAAAAAGAAATTCTGGAGTTGAAAAGTACAAAAACTGAAATGCAGAATTAACTATAGGGATTCAAAGATAAATTTGATCAGGTAGAATAAAGAATCAGAAAACTTGAAGATAGGATAATTGAAATTATTAAGTGTGAGGAACAGAAAGAAAAAAATTTGAAGAAAAGTGACCTGAGCCAAAAAGACTTGTGGGGCCACATGCAGCAGACTGCTGTGTATGTGTGGGGAGTCCCAGAAGAACTGGAAAGAAAGAGAGGAGGAGGAGAAGGAGGGGAGAGATATGCAGAGAGAATTTTTGAGGAAATAATAGCTTCAAATTTCCAAGATTTGATGAAAATTATAAATATGTACATCCAAGAATCTCAACAAACTCCAGGTAAGCTAAAATCAGAAGACCCATTTGAGACCCATTATATTCCAACTGTTGAAAGCCAAAGCTAGAGAATGTTGAAAGCAGTGAGAAAGAAGTGACTCATTGCATAAAAGTGTTCTTTAGTAATATTAGAAAATTCTTCATCAGAAGCTTTATGGATCAGAAAACAGAGAATGGATATATGTACAAAGTGCTAAAAGAAAAAAAATACTATAAATGGAGAGTCCCGTATTTGGCAAAACTGTCATTCAAAAGTTAGGAAGAAATTAAGGAATTCCCAAATAAACAAAAGCTTAGGACATTCATTACTGTTAGGCCTGCTCTGCAAGAAATGTTAAAGAGAGTCCTGTAGCTTGAAATGAAAGTACCTGGATAATAACTTAAAGCTGTTTGAAGGCATATATATTTCAATAAAGGTATTTATATGGATAATTATAAAACATAGTATTATAACTTTGCTTTATAAATCCATATTTTGTTTTCTACATAATTTAAAGATTAATGCATTAATAAAAACAATTCTTAATTTCTCCTTTAGACACACAATGTATAAAAATGTAAATTTTTGATCCAACAAACAAAATTTTGTAGTCCACAAAATAGTAATCTTTATTATATTTCACCACACAATTGTCACAGTCTTGATGCCAAAGATTTTTTGCAAGAAAGTGAAGTGTGATGATTATGTGAAGTTGTTTTTAAAAATTGTGCCAATATTACTTAAAAATCATTTATTACTAAACTGTCTTTGGTGCAAAATTAGGATGCATGGAATACTTGTGAATATATGTTAAAATTGAATAATCCTAGCCAGGCATAGTTGTACACTCCTGTAATCCCAGCAACTCAGAAGGCTGAAGCAAGAGGATATCAAGTTCAAAGCCCGCTTCAGCAATTTAGGACTCTAAGCAACTTAGTGAGACCCTCTCTCAAAATAGAAACTAAAAAAGGTCTACGGTTGTGGCTTTCCTAGTACCTCCCCCGTCCCCCCAAAAAAGAATAGTCCAAATCCACGTGCATTATTTCTTCATGACAGTTTAGTGAACATATTTCTGGTATGAAAAAAAAAAAGACAACACATAATTGTTATTGATTTGTGCATTAGTTGAGATATGACACTTGAGAAAATGTACCATAATGTTGTGAAGTGTGGACTTACAAAATTTAATCATCTATGTCTGAAGATTCTGCACCCCTGTCGTTGGTTTTACTACCTGACTGCAGTCCTCAGCACCACTGTGTGTGGTTTGTTCAGAGAGCGCTGGAGGACTCACACAGTGGCTGATGATGCACATGTGCTGAGAATTTTAGGCTTCTGGCTATCAGTGCGCAAGAAGACAAACACGCATGTGTATGCCACTAGTTGACTATGTTGCTCCTCTGTTTACCTTGTCAGTGATGATGAACAGAATTATACCATGCCACAATATTGTGATGAAAGGTCATAAATCAACTTTTGGGCTGAGAAAACAGGGTGCAATGGTTATATGGTGGCAAAGATTGGGCAGTGAAATATGCTACTAAAGACGCTACTACTACTACTTAACTTACTTTAAGTCCTGATTTACTTAAATGAAAGAACAGGATAAGTTTTCACCTCCAAACTTCATACTGACCTATTGATTACATAATACAAACAAAAATGCTGATAATAACCTGCAGAAAATTAGAGTAAGAAGAAAGATTTCTTTTTGAGCATTTTGTAGTATCTGATAGAATGCCCTATATAGAACAATTATTGACAGACCAAAACATAAGTAATGGACTCTTTTCTTGACAAAAATTAGAAAGAATTTGAACCTGATGATTCCTTACATTGTATAAAGAATGAATTACATGGGTTATTATGTGTACAGGAAATTAATTGCCTTTAAAACATGTTGAATTTAATAAATTTCATTAATATTGATTTGCATTTATAACAAGTCACCACCCTGGTATGTAAATGATTTTCAGTGCTTATGTGGGAGACAGGTTGGATGATATCCTACCAAAAATGTGATTCTGTTTCAAAGATAGGCATCAGGGAATACACTACTAAGTGGAGTGTGAAATGTGCTCAACGTGTTTAGGAAGGAATCGCTCCTTCTTGCATTTCCTATCATCACAATGTTTCCATAATAATTGATATTGAGCATCATAAAGGATACTGGCAGGAGACTGAGATAACCTTTAATAGAACATATGGTACATGTAGATAGTGTTTGTGAATGTAGATTTTATTATTATTAAACACATCAAACATTAGCAGAGGTATTACTTATGCCAATACCAGAACATTAATATAAGATTGCTTTATTAATACAATTCACTGTCACCTGTTTAAACATATGTTGAATTTATATAAGTTGGCTTTATAATAGCTTATCTAAATAAAAGGAATAAGGGGGGTTGGGGTTTTAGCTTAGTGGCAGGGTGTTTGCCTAGCATAGGCCAGGCCCTGGGTTTGATCCTAAGCAGTGAAGTGGGGGTGGGGAATGTTAGGATAAATATAAAGTATGAGGTTTCCAGAGGTTATGGAAATATTCTAAAGTGTATATTAAGAGCTCTTTGGAAATGAGAATTATAAAATTATATTTAAGAATATGTTCCATGTAGAATATAAATATAAATAATAGGACTGTTTAAATTATTTTTTAAATGTGTCTCTAGTTGGTTAAACTATGAAAATTTTTTAAAAATGTGAAAATATTTTTTTTCTTAGTTGAGAGATTTTGAAAGAGGGGGAGAGGAGTTTTGTGTTCCTTTGACACTCTCCTGAGAGGTCCAACAAAGCCAATTTGAAGAATTTGAAGACTGTTAAGACAAATATGCTGATTAGAATAGGAGATTAGATGTGTAAATTATTAGAGTGCTTTGCTTCTTGAAAATCACTGGAAGAAAAACTTCTTGACAGACTGCTGCAGCTCAGGAGAATAATGAACAGGAGAGGTGAGAGATACTGGTAGTTGGATTCCTTTCCTGGATATTAAAATACTTCAAAATGTGGTGTTGAAATACTTCAAAATTTGACTTATTAAAAATTTTAATCCATTAGTTTTTATTTCCTAGCCAATAAAAAAAGTGACCTGTTAAGTTTTTTTTTTTCTTTATTTGATGCTTATTTATCATTTCTGGTCTTATTTTGAATAAAGTTCATCGTCCCACTCTCCCCAATTATTATACTAATATCTTCAGGATAGAACATCAGGGAAAAAAAGGAAAATTATGTTTACCCATGAATATTTCCACATCCAGAGGACATGACTGGCTTCTAACAAGTTGGCATGTTTTATGCCACTTTTTAAAAAAGCATGATTGAAGTCATCCTATAAATATATATTTTTGTCATGTTTTTTCTTTATAGCATTGTATCAAAAATCTTCTCATTATTGTGCCATGGAAACAAATAGATTGGTTATCATATTTCCTACTTAGTTGTTGAGAAAAAATTTGGAATTATGACTGGTTGCTCTGAAAATGTTTGAGGGCCAAAACTGATCATTATGAAATGTGCAAGACTAGTTATTGAATGGCAAGCTGACAAGCTACTTGAAAGAGCTATATGTGGACTTTAAGCAAATGAACTAGTCAGCCAGAAAAAAATATTTTCTTTATTTAATCAGAAAAACAATCTAGATTGCAAAAACACTAACTCATGATATAACACATGACACTGTGAAATTTCAAGTTCCTTGTCCAAACCTGTGCCTTGCACAGACCAAAGGCAAGGCCCTGCCTGCAAGTGTAAGCTGATGATAGATGCACTCCTGCAGGTTGACAGTAGTGAAGCCTTTGTTCACAGCAGCCAGTGGGAACTGATCATCTCTAGTTCAGCATCACAATTTAAATTGGCCCTCTTCATACTGACAGTGTCACTATGGGAACTGTCCCTGCAGACCCACTAGGGACATCGGGACTTTTCTTCTAGTGACTAAAAATCTCTCACCTCATTATTTGCTAGATGGAATTCTATGTAGAAAACTCCTCCAAAATAGCCTAAGCAAATCTAATATCTAATACACAGTACCCAATGTATTTCCCAGAATATTCAAAGTCTAGAACACATAGTATGCCCTAAATACTGAATTAACACTGATCTCTCAAAGTTTCTTCCAAATTTCCAAAAGACATGGATTTCTTTTAATTTAATTTAATTTGTTATACATGCTTGCAGAGTGCGGTTCCTTTCATATCACATATACTGCGGCTACCTGTCTGTAGTAATATAGGTGAAAGAAATTGAGTCAGTGAATGGAAACCTTTTTATAGCAACTTGATGTTGTCCAAATGTCTATCTTTGTAGATTCAACATCTTGAACATGATATGGACCAAATATATGAGTTCAATGATATAAAAAAATGAATTTAAAATGAAAACAAAACAAAAACCCACCGATCTTTCCCACAAGATGGGTTGAAAAACAATGACATAATGTGAAAATTCTAGATATTTGACCTCAAAGTGATTATTATTAGTTCTGGAGACTTGAATTGCAGACTTGTTAATGATGATGTTGAAAGTTTTTTCCAATATCCTATTTACTGAAAAGCTTTTCTTCCTCTTCTGTGTTCATCTTTTAATAATGACATGTAACTCCAGAAAGAAAGGATCTGAATACATTCAAATAAATACTTTATTTGATATAAAGTCAAGTGAAGGATCTTTTGGTTTAGTTCCTTGAGAGGTTTGCACAGAACTACCCAATGCTGATCTATTCTCATCCACAGGAGTTTTCTTTTATCTTTTCAACTAGCTCATTTATTTGTGTGTGAGTGTGTATATATGTGAATGTTTGTGTGGGTTGTGGTTGTAATGGGCATACAGGGTCTGTTAACAGCACAGACACTTCTCATGACAGAAGCTACCTGATTATAATTTCCTTTGGATTGGAAGTTAGACTATACTTTGGATTAATTTAGAGTAACCCAAACCACAGAGGCAAAAATATTATGATATCTTGGTTAAATAGATATAGTAGATGTTTGTGGGATGGGAGGGAGGAACTGGTTTCTCTTGGAGGACACCCTGTACCTGAAGGAGAGATATACTTGTATTCACAGAGTGCTCAGTTGTGTTCTAGAGGGAGAGGGTTTCTGTGAGCCATCAGCCCCAGGAGTTGGTTACTCATCAGATCCCTTGCACTGTGTGGCTGGCAGTGCTGGGTCTCCATCTTGGCTTGAAGAGAAAGCTTTTAGTTTCATGCTTTAGAAGTTCTGTCTCAAGTGTACAAGGATAACAACAGGGATGTTATGTACCATTCACATTATGGGTATCTATCAGCAACCAAGGTGAGAAAATGAAACCACATCTCCTAATAAGCAAAGTTGACCATACCAGAATTTTTGCATCCCTGATCAGTTTTCTTGTTTAATTCATGTTCTATTAAGGGCCATATGTTCTTCTCACTTACACCCAGGGGAAAATTTATCAAGAGCTAAAAACTCCATACTTCAGTGACAGCTTAAATAAACACCATCTCTTGAAGAATATCTAAATGTGAAAACTTTATGCAAATAGCCCATAAGGGACTCAAATTTCTGATCTGTGATAAACAATTTATGCAAAGTTATATTGTCTAAAGGAAACCCAAGCACTTTGTTTCTATAACCTTGTGTGGGATGTCATTTCCTATGAACTTGTAAATAATATAACAGACTAATCAGATTTGTCTTATTTTTTTTGCAATGTAACCAGGACCTATTTCAGAAGAGTCACAGGCCAGATTCCTTAGGAAGCTGACTTGGAAAGAGATTAACATTTTAGGCAGTACATTATGGAGTATTCTTATAATCCCCACTATGGATGGGAAAGAATCATAATTGGGTGAGGAAGAGTTTGATGTGTGCTATACTTGCAGTAGAAGCCTCAGCCTACCCCATAAGATGAACTTTCAGATTTGTGCCAAGGGCTGGGGTTGTGGCACAGCGGTAGAGCGCTTGCCTAGCATGTGAGCGGCCCGGGTTCGATCCTCAGCACCACGTACAAATAAACGCATTGTGTAAACTAAAGCAAATAAATAAATATTTTTTAAAAAAAGGTGAAGAGTGGGACTTTGTAGTATCATGTTGATCATTTTGTGGAATATGAACTACTCAGACCAAGAGGATGTGACTTGGAGAAGGAGACTTTTCAGGCAAGCCAGTTCCTTCAAAGGACTGACAGTTAAACGCTGTATACTGGCAGCCTCTCCAGCATAATTCCTTTTATTTCTAACATGGGCCATGTATCTCAGTGTCATGGACTGAATTGTGTCTCTCCCAAATTCATGTTCTAGTCTAATCCCCCTTTCCTTAGAATGAAATCCTAATTGGAGATAAAATCTTTAAAGAGGTTATTACATTAATATGAGGTCTTCATGGGAGGCCCTCATCCAAGATGACTGAAGTTCCTATAAAAACAAGAAATTTGGGCATGCAAAGAGACACCATTTTGTGTATAAAATACCCACATGTGGACATATAGTGAGAAGATAGCCATCTGCAAGCCAAGGAGAGAGGCCTTAGAAGCAACCAGCCCTGGTGACACTTTGATGTTACAATTCTAGCTTCCAGAACCATTAGAAAATGAATTTCTGTTGAATAAGTTACCCAATCTGTTATTTTATTGTGACAGCATTAGCAGTATGCACTAAGTTTATCCATCTAGAAAATCATCATATTTTATAATAAACTTGGTTTTTGTCATCAGGCATTCTAAGATTAATTCAGACTTTCCTTTGGTGGCTTGTTGTAAGTATTAGGAGAGACCTAATAGCTATACTTTATAATTGTTATAGTCATGTTGATTTTGCATAATTAACTTTCTTAAGTTTTGTCATTATTTAGTCATTTATTCAACTCTTAAAGTTGAGATCACCTTTCAATTATGAATCAAAAATATATTACTTAAGAAAGGAAAAGCTATGTTAATCAGACACAGTGTCTCTGAAAAAAGAAGAATATTTTTTATATGGGCTTGTTGGGAAGTGTGGAGTTTGGAGATCATTCAATGGCAAGAGTGGGTTAACTCAGCTGATGAAACTTGATTACTGGGCTGGCGATGTTTCTCATTGGCTGAATTTCAGAGATATGTTCACTGAAGTGAAGCTGTTGATGACTGGCTGGCTTTCAAAAGTGGGGAGCTCCCACTGATTGGCTGGCTTTCAAAAGCATGTTCATTGAGGTGAGTTATCATTGATTGATCAAACAAATTTAATTCCAGTTATGGTTGTTACTTTTTACCACGACTATAAAACAATCAATCTTTTCCTATGAGTGTGGAAACAGCGACTTGCAAATAACAGGTGTCAATAAATATTTGCTGAACTAATTAAAAAAATGAAAGACGCCAAATAGGAGATTAAATATATGAGTCTGGATTTCTGGAGGGAGTCTGGGCTTTTAGAAGCCACTGCCAGGGAAATGGGGTGTAAAATCTGATGCTGGGCAAGATACTCTTGGGGGTATCAGTAGAAGAAAGAAGACTCTGAGATCTGATCCTTAGAGTTTTGCAAAGTGAGCTTCTCTCTAACATTATAGTTCACAACCTCAAGAAGTTTAAGAAAATGCAAAGGTATAATAAAGGTATAAAATGGTTTGGCATATAAACTATTTACTTACATCAATTTTTTTGTGTATGTGTGTTTGAGTTGTATTCCTCATGACTATCCTCCATCCCAGATTGTGATGCACAAAGAAATGAGAAAAATGATGGCTCACTTGAACTGAGATAAAACTGATTAAGTAAGGTCAGCAAGTGTATTTCCATTTTTCTCTTCCTAAGTTGGAGGATCCATCGAAAGTTGGTTGGAAGTGTTCTTTCAGAGAGCAGAGATTATGCAAAAATAGTGCACATGATCCTTTCTTTTCACTGGATTATGAGAGGTAGATTTCAACTGTTTCTGCTCCTACGGAATACAGCAAAGTAATCTCTTTGGTCTAGGAATTTTGCAAAGGCAGGTATGTACAGGTTTTTACAGAACTATTATATTATGGTGTAGGTGGGAGAATGTATCTAGGAATAGCCTGAATCCATGTCAGCAGGTAGAACGAGGACAGATGAGGTTTCCTGGGAGTCTAGAATGAGGCTTGGAATGCACTTGGAATAGAAGTGAAGGCAAGGTGTGTGGTCAGCAGTGCAGACCAATAAAACAAATAGAAAAATTAGCCTTAGTGTGACACATGGAGATCAACAGCTAGACTGAAAGTGAGGATTGGCACTGCCTTCATTGTATTATCCATCCCAGAAAGCTCTGCGATCTAATGTTATACTAAAGACTTAGGAATAGAGTACCAGTACCAGCCACTCAACTGGATGAATATGTTAGTGGTCACAGGCCACCAAAGAGTGACCACAAGAAAACACTAAAATCCCCATCAACCTCAGGGAGCAGGAGACCCTTTACTCTGCTGCTGATACTGCCAGGAAATGCAGGAAAGTGAGCAGTCCCTTAGGAGCTAACAGTTAATTGGAAGAGGACAGAGAAGCACAAGATTGAGTGTCTGTTGGTCCTTGGGATTTGAAGTGAAAATGATCCTGATAGAAACACAACATTGACTGGAGTGAAGAATGTTGTGGAACAATGCTTAGAGTTATTAGGCTTTGCTGTTGTCTTTTTGACATTAGAACAGTGCTGGACAGAGTAAGAGCTCCATAAATATTTGTACCTTTGTAAATAATCGTTTAATTCATCCAGAGGCAATAGATTTGACCTCAGAATTAGAAACAATGGGAAGTTTGTTTTTTGTTTTTAAAATAAGCCTTTGGAGTCCCTTTCAGAAACTACAGACTCAAAAAGAAAACTGACTTGCCAGACATGGGTTCTGTTCTAAAAAGAAAGATTTTTTAAGAGAACCAAAAGGAAACCCGAACAAAGTGAGGCACCGAATTCATGTTATTGCATTAGATTTAACGGAGAATGTGGCTAAGGTGAAAATAATTTCTGCTGGGAGCAGTGGGAGGAGACTACAGGACATGATCCTGGCGGAGCTCAATGATATCTGGTTTTAAGCACCTGAATTCAGGTGAGTGGGACCTGCTTAGAGAAACAGATGAATATTGTAGGTCACTAACTCCAGGCAGGCAAACAAATGTCAGGTGTTCATTTCCAATGCCCAGGTCTAAGCAAAGAAGGGAGTTTTTTTGGCTCCTCTATTCAAGCCAGAGGACATGCAGGGAGAGAGCTGAATCTTTTGAATGACTGCAGCCCAGGTCTCCAATGTGGCCACAGTTCACTCTGCATCTTTTATTGATGCTTTTCTTTCCAAGTAGTATTAATTATTCTATGTCAGTTCTCTTCACAAGGAAGAAATTGAAGTTAGTAAAAGAAAATTGGCTTATATTTTTCTAGCTTTACCACCAGAGGAAAATTGGTTCCCTTTTTGATTCCAGTTTAATGAAATGCTATGGGAAAGGCTCTGCCTGCTCTGGCTTAGGTCATCTTCTCAGTCATGTGCTTATGGAGTTGAAATGGTACTATGATTTGATGATTAATGTGTCCTCCAAGGGATCATGTGATGGACTCTTGGTCTGTGTGTGGCAGTGCTGAGAGGTGATGGGAGCTTTAAGAGGTGGGGCCTAGTGGGAGGTCATTAGTGGTCCTTCTGTAGCTCTCTGGCTTCCTATTTTTCTATGAGATCTCCCTCTCTTTCACTTGTTATGCCATCTGCTACCATGTAACGTGACCAAGGAGGCCTTAGCAAGAGGATGGATAAATGGGGCTGCCTACTCTTGGATTTTTAACCTCCCAAACTGCGAACTAAATAAAGTTCTTTTCTTATAAGCTACCCTGCCTCAGGTTACAGATACAAAAAATGGACTGATAGAGGTGGTTTTTGTCAGTCCCCAGCTTAAGAGGGGAAGCATGACCTAAAGAATCATGTTTTTCCTTAAAAAGATACTTACCGTGCAAATCAAATCTAGATAAATTAACTACAGGAAGAAAATTGAATAGTGCTATAGTGACTAGAAAATTATATCATATTTCATATAACTTTATAAAAACGCTTCCATCTTCAATTGTGCTGACATAATACAAATAAGAGGAGAATGTATTAGATTTGGAATAGAATGAGATTTTATAATATCTGCAACTTAGTGACTTATCCTTGTATCTAAAAACTCAGAACTGAACATGATACAATAACCTCTATTTTTATTTAACAAATTAACATATGTATTACATATCAAAATATTCAAATTATGCATCTCATAGTGAAAAAAGCCATTTGATTCAGAAATAGACTATGTGTCCATAATGAAAGGCCAGTGACCACAGCAAGAGACGGAGATCTGCCAAGAGATTTATTGGGAAGCAGCAAGGTGGGTGCGGGAGAGGAGGGAGGGAGCTGGGGAGCAGGAAGGAGCAGAGAGCAGAGAGCAGAGAGTAGGGGCCTTGGAGGGAGACAGGGAGCGACAAGCAGGGAGGAGGGGGAGTAGAGACATGTTGGGGGTTATTTTTGAGTTGCTGGGGTTTTTAGTTCCTCCCGACCTGGGTTTAGCTTCTTCCGGCCAACGGAGAAGGCTAGGGGAAAAACACGCCCCAGTGGAGGTGTGATTGAGAATGGTAGGAGCTGGCTGGAGGCCCACGCCAGCCCTCAGGATAAAGGACAATCAGGGACGCTCCAGGGAGCCCGGTCAGAGCTGAGACTCAAGTTTATTGAGGAAGGTGGACAGCTTTTATAGAAGACATAGGTCAATCAGCAGAAAGATTATAGGGACACATAAGGAGCATGGGCAAATCACATTGGCGGAGCCCCTGGCTTATCCTTAGGGTGGTTTCAGTTCTCATGGCATGTCAGGGGAACGCCTCCTGATTAGGCCAAGTCTCGTATCAGGGAGTGAAGTTTTTTTTTATTCTTTCGGCCTATGTGTTCTGATGTATTCTTAAGTCCCCAACAGAGACAGAAAGCAGAGGGTAGGGGCCAGGGGTAGGGAAGGGAGCAGTGGCCTAGGCAGAGAGAGAGAGAGTGTGTGTACGTGAAGCTTCAGCTTATATCTGCTGTTTGGGGTATCTGTCATATGCTAATTAGGCCATGAGGGTCTGGAGATTGTGAGACCATCTTACTGGTTCTAGGCACATCAGGAACCTACGGTTTTAGGTATGTAGGTTTAGGCACATGGGCTTAGGCAGTGCGTGCAGCTCTGACTGGCCTTGGAGGGAAGCTTTGGCTGACCTTGAGGAGAAGCTTTGGCTGGCCTGGAGGGGAGCATAGGTGGGAGAAGACGGAGTAGTGGGTGTAGTACCATCCCTGGGTGGGGCCTCTCTTGGGAAAATGGGAACCTACTGGTATTTCTAACACATAATCATATTGTCTTAGTCTATTTGGTACTACCAGAACAGAATACCTGAGAATTCTTAATTTCTAATAAACAAATTTATTGGTTCATAGTTCTGGAGGCTGGGAAGTTCAAGATTGATGAGTTGGCATCTGGTAAAGGTTATTTTGCTGCATCCTCCCATAATGAAAAGGCAAAAGGCAAAGAGAAGTTGGGGAGTGGTACCAAACTCATCTTTTATAAGGAATCCACTCCTATGATAATGAACCCACTGCCCTGTTACCATTTGTGAGGGCAGAGCCCTCATGACTGAATCACCTCTTAAATGTCCCACTGCCCAACACAATCATATTGGGGTTGATGTTTCTACCACATGAACTTTGGGGGACACATTTTAAATGTAGTAGAAATCTATATAGTTAGTGCCTTTCAGGTATTACTGATACTATTTTTTAAAATTTTCAAATATAGGTTTTCCTTTGATGTAGTTACAGTTTTAAGTGAATCTTTCTATACTCAATTAGTATGTACATATAGGATTCATTGGTTTGAAATGAATTTATAGAAACTAATACTTTAGTAAACAACAACAACAAAAAATCAGTTGCATTTCATGTAGCAGTTAGAATGAGTGATGAAATTTCTCTTTCTGGTAGAATTTCAGAGTATGTCAAATGTTTCTGTAAAACAAAGAGGAAGGTCTTTGAATAATAAATAAAACCAATCTTGTGACTTTGTATTTTCAAAAATATTTCTTGCTATCAGTCTGTGAGGAAGGATTAATACCGAGAGTATTGTAAGTAAAAGTTATGGTGAGATTTATGATCAATTATAAATTTAAGGCAATTATTGATAATCATTGTCATATATAAAATTGTCATAATATTAGTTGAATGCTTTTCTTGTTAAAGATAATGTTACTGATGGTATCTCCAATAGTTAAATTTAATTTTACAATGCCTATTAAGTGACCAATGACTCATTTGTAAAGGTCCAATTCATAACATGATTAGGAGAGAAATGGGACCAGGGTATTTACATGTTAAATATGAAGACTAATGTAGTTTTGGAGTGTGTGTTTGTGTGTGTGTGTATGTGTGTATGTGTGTATATGTGTGTAAAGAATAGTTATTTCAGTGTAGTCTAGGAGAGTTCTCTTTGTAATTTACAGAAATGAATCTGAACTTTGTATCTCCTTTTTTTTTTTTTTTAAGTAACTGGACAGCAATTTATGGCATGTAATCATTGAATAAGATTCAGTCAAGAAAAAAAGAAAAGTCCCATCATAAACATTAAAAAACAAAACACAAAACAGGAAGTCTTCCCACAAGTGGTTTTTTCATACCCTCTAACTCATACATGTCATTCTGGTGACAGCTGTGCATTCAGAATTGAGAAAACAATAACAAAGCTTAATGAGATTTGTAAATTATTATAATAAAAAAGCCCGTCAAGCAGCCAAACTCATTTTTGCAGTCATTTAAAACTCTATTGCAGTAGGGATTTGATTTAGAATAAATAACATTTTTCTTTCTCTCAAAGAGACAGGAAATTTAACGGACTTTTCTCTCTTTGACTGTGGTAGGCTGAACAATAGTCCCTCAAAGATGTCTGTATCCCAATCTCTGGTATCTGTGACATTACACAATAAAGAGGATTTTGCACATTGGATTCAGTACTAGGATCCTGAGATAGGGATAGATCCTGGATTATCTAGGTGGACCCAATGTAGTGATAAGGGTTTTTCTAAGAGAGGGGTGGGAAGAGCAAGGTCAGATTTAGATGGGATTGATAAAAGAAGCAAGAGTTTGGGATGCTGGGGAAGGGCAATAACTAGGAAGTTCAGGTGGTTTCCAGAATGTGGAAATGGGGTCTTCCTTAGAGGTTCCAGGAGACTCAAGTTCTGAAGATACCTTGATTTTTATCCCCATAGACTCGTTTTGGATTTCTGACTTACAAAATTACAAGAGAATAATTTTTCTTGTTTTCAGACCACTAAGTTTACAGCAATTTGTTACAGCAGCAACAGCAAACTAATATACTAAATCAGTACTGTGGTATTTGCATGGAAATTTTTGCATTATTTGGTATGCACGAATAAAAACAGGGTAGGACCAATTAATTTTATACTAATTGTGATATCAGTCCTATGAAGAGTCAGCCTTCCCCTCTAAGCTGCATTTATGCAAAGTCGATTGTTTACTTAAATCAACTAACTCGTGCATTCAACGAAGTTTTTTGAATGCCTACTGTGTGCTGATTATACATAACAGAGTTCACTTTTTTATTAATTAATATATAATAATGATGCATATTTATGGGGTACAATGTGATATTTCAATAGATGTATAGTGACTTGTGCTTTCATTTAAAAGAGTGGGAAAGAGGACAGTATCAAATGAATAATGTTCACTTCAATTCATTATGTTGTTGTACCATGTAAGATGTTGTAAGTGTTCAAAACAGGAGAAATTGACTTACCGTGGTTAGGGAATGCTTTCTTGAAGAAACGTTTTTTTATTTGACATATATAAGATGGATAGAAGAGAATAAAACCTTTTGGTCATTTACCTTTTTTTGTTAATAACTTTTAAGAGATTTGAGAGAAGATTCATGGCTTTTTAAATAAATCTGGTTGCAATGTGGAGAAGGGAATGGAAGGAAAAAGAAGAAATAAAGGAATGTTGGTTATTTGACTGTTTATTCAGTCAAAGAATGTGATCATGTTTTGACCAGGACAGTGTCCGTGTAGATGAAGGATTCAAGAGAAATTTAAAATGTAGAATTACTAGAAACGGGAAGGGAGGGCAGAATGTGAAAGAACATTAACATATACATCCTTAAATTAAGCAATAAAGAATAATGCTAATACTGTGCTTATTTTGCAATATTTCACATATAAAGTTTTAAATAGAATATAAATAAAAATAGCCCTTAGAAAATTCAATTTAAAAAAAATTATGAAGAAAAAGTTGTGGGACACAGAATTAGAGGTAGGACAGACACTGCTTTGTGAAAGGCTTTGTTCATCATCACTAGGAGTTTGGGCCTGATCCTGCACCATGACACACCAGAGAATGAGTTTTAGGCAGAAGAAAGATTTGTGCTTTAGAAACCATCAAAGGTAGCCGGGCGCGGTGGCGCACGCCTGTAATCCCAGCACTTTGGGAGGCTGAGGCAGGAGGATCACGAGTTCAAAGCCAGCCATCGGCAATGGCAAGGCACTTAGCAACTCAGTGAGACCCTGTCTCTAAATAAAATACAAAAAAGGTCTGAGGATGTGACCCAGTGGTCGAGTGCCCCTGAGTTCAATCCCCAGTACCACAAAAAAAAAAAAAAAAAAAAAAAAAAAAAAAAAAAGAAACCATCAAAGGTTTCTAAAGGTCCAGGATGAGGGGTGAGCCCCAGAATAGCTCATGCATTCAAGGGGTGGCTCCTAGGAGAAGTGGTGGGGAGAGGTAAGATAAAAATGAGGGAAGAAACTACAATGGTGTAGATGAAGACTTCCAAATGTCTATCTTGGGTTTGGACATTTTGGATCCATTTGGACCATCTTGGATGAAGAGCATAATGGTACCTCTCTTATTAAGGTAGATAATATAATATAACCCATTGATGTAGAAGGGAAGTCATGAGTGAGAATTTTGAGATGCTATTTACACAACACACTTCCATTTAAATGGTTGCACAAAATATATATGATATCATTGGTAATGTCTATATTTGTGGCAGAAGTCAGAATGAAAATGTAGGACTATATGTGAGAAATGGGATGTGATTTCATTTTAGATTGAATACCAAATGATTATCTACTATAGGCTACTGTATGGTTTCTTTTTTTTCTTCCTTCCTTCCTTCCTTTCTTTCTTTTTTTTTTTTTTTTTTTTTGGTACCGGGGATTGAACTCAGGGGCACTGGACCACTGGGCCACATCCCCAGCCCTTTTTTGTATTTAATTAGAGACAGGGTCTCACTGAGTTGCTAAGTGCTTCACCAGTGCTGAGGCTGGCTTTGAACTGGTGATCCTCCTGCCTCAGCCTCCCAAGTGCTGGGATTACAGGTGTGCACCGTCGCGCCCTGCTCTCTATTTGATGTTTTCTCAGGAATTCATAGATTTATTTTCAATTGCACTTCAGTAATTCCCCAGTGGTTATAAGGAACTTAGTTCATATTTAGGATCTAACGTTTAGACTTACACACTGACACCTGGAGCCAGTGGTGTGTTTAGGCTACCTCTTACCAACTCATATGAGAGGTTTGTTAACAATTGTCAGGAATTTTGTGACCCAATTGTTAGTAACATAGTTGTATCAAATATCAAATAATATAAACAAACCAAGTAAATTATATTTAAAAAGATAAATATTCAGAACTCAGCACTTCCTAATTATTTTACTACATTTTTCTATTATCTAAGCTCTTGAGGTGGTTACACGTGCTATATGTATATGGCCAAGATTCTATATAATGATGTGCTGCTGAATATCTTTCCCAAGTTCCATTTTTAATAATATCATTTTGATAGCTTGAAATCAGTCATAGTATGAGTGCTTACATTATGGAAATAAAGCAAATACAACAAATCAGGACAAGATTTGTTATTTTATTTATTGTGTAGAATTAAGTAAAGTGATAGAAAAATGTCAATGGTGCCAGGCGCGGTGGCGCCACGCCTGTAATCCCAGCACTTGGGAGGCTGAGGCAGGAGGATCACGAGTTCAAAGCCAGCCTCAGCAATGGCAAGGCACTTAGCAACTCAGTGAGACCCTGTCTCTAATAAAATACAAAAAAAAGGGCTGGGGATGCAACCCAGTGGTTGAGTGCCCCTGAGTTCAATCCCTGGTACCAAAAAAAAAAAAAAAAAAAAAAAGAAAAATGTCAATGGTGTATATTTAAAATTTGTATGTCTGTAGCTATTACATTGCAAATAGCAAAAGATATTGAGAAACACTCTGCCTTTATTTGAAAAAATATTGTTAGATTCAGTAGTTGGTTTTGGTTTGCATAGCCATTGAATGAGTGAGTTTCCAACATACATATTAGTTTCACTTTCATCCTAGTTATTAATGTAAATGAAGATATCAAAGAACATTCATGTAAGAATTGTATTGGTTCATCACTGATACAAAGTTTAACAACTGATACAAGAGTCTGGCAAAAGTAGAAGAAAATAATCTCTGCGAATCAATTACCTATACATAAAGGTATTATATGTCTATTATTATTTGTAAGTTGTGTGATATATATCCTTACACCAGTAAGATTAATAATAAACTTATGTACCATGTATATATTCAGACTTTTTTTTTTTTCTTAGAGAGCTTGTTAAACATTTGCCAGCAAACTACTGCCTGGAAATATGTCTATAAATGATACTGAAATTGCCATTATTCAGTTTAAAATTGGAACATTGGCCTTACTGTAACAGTTCCAGCTGTCCTAATTCCCTTTTCTATTGATTCCAACCATTATGATAATGGTTCAAGGTTCTCCAGGAAAGTCATGATCTGGATTCATCTATCCTGTGTATCCTTTCAAGAAAAAAATATGTGCTTTCTCTTGTGTAAATCTAATCTTGAACTCTACCTGGATTTGCTGGAAAAACAGGAAGAAGGGATGGACAGAGCCATTATAAACACCCAGACCCATGTGCTCTGTGACTGCAGAGTTGAAGAATTATGGGGTGATACAAAACATGGCAAAGACTCAAGAAGTCTAACCCACCAAATGAGCATCTGGCATGGGGTTTGCTGTAATCAAAATGAGGAAGTAGTTTCTGGAGTCTACAGAAATCCATACTTAATTAGGAAAGTAGGCTACTTTTTAAATTTTATTGGAAATCTAAGCTTTAAGATTGACATTGGGTTGAACAAATGTACCCTTTCCAAAAAAGCTTTAAGAAAGTTCATTTCATAGAAAAAAGGTTATCAGCTTAGGTGGCGCTTGGGTGTGATCCTGTGCAGTTCTGAGATTCTTCCTTCTGTCTTATAAAAAGGTTGTAATAAAGATACTGTGTGTTCCTATAGAGGAATTACTTGGCAGAGATTCGAGAGAACTAGTTCGTGACCCTGCTTTCCTATAAACTAAACAAGTTATTAATTATGAATTATGGTTCCTTGTCTGTATAACTAATTACCTTCAAGGTGATAATCTTTCCCAATGTCGATATTCTTTGCTATGGGGATATCTTTGTGAAATTTATTTTTCATTTTTCTTAAAACAAAATTAAATAATACTTCTCAATGATATACCAAATATCTTGGGAATTGAGAGATGGAAAATATAGTTATATTTCTCCTACAATAGATGGACATAAATGCCCAGGCATCAAACCCCTGGGGTTTGCAAACCTGGAGAGATGTCTGATGGTGACATGAAAAGAAGTACTTTTAATGAAACTCTCAGCCTAAAATTTTTTCTTTTGCTAAAATTCAGGCCAACCATGTTGCTGAACACATAATTATATAGTGGTTTCTTTTTATGTCATTTCACTATTCCTTTTATTACTGGGATGACTGCCTAAGAGCACATTTCTCCATGCGTGAGTATGAATATTATCATTATCCTGCTACATACATAATGTGGTTTGGATACTTATTTCTGAGCTCTGAAGTTAGTTTATAATTTTTTTTTGTTAAAAGTAGTTACATTTTGTACCTTCTAATAAGTGTTTTAAAATTCTGTATAATTATTTTGAAACACAAATCTCAGATTTTAGAAAAATATGATAGTGTAACTACCATTTACTAAGCACATAGCTATAATAGAATATGAGTTAGGCATTTTATACAGTTATCTCACTCAAATTTCATATATAACCTGGGTAGATATTATCTCAATTTGCTGATAAAGAATCTGAAGCCCAGGACGTAGGTAAGTCACTTTAAGGTCATGCATTTAATAGATTGTTGGTGATCAACAACTATCAGATTGTTAATCACCATTTGGTGCTTCAAATTCTCTACAATAGCTGGAACTCTATCTTCATTTTAGTATCTTTATGGTATATGATAAGAAGGTATCATAATTTATATTATTTTTAAATTCATCTTTATTTCTGTATTTTTATTTTGCAAAATTAATTTTATTGTTTTCAGTTACTTATTTTTCTAATTTTTTGTTACCGTCAATAATAACCATGTAATTGCTTTATATTTATTTATTTCCCCATTTAAAAGTGAACATATCAATAAGTGTACCCATTTAAAATCTGATATATATCATTAAATTGTCCTGCAGGGAATATCTGAGGGTGCCTATATTTTTATACCCATGCCAACATTAGATATTAGAAAGTGTTGAAATTTTTTTCTAATCTAGCACATAAAAAGTTTTCTCTTTATTTTATTTCCAATGCCTGTAATAACAAAAACTCTTTAAAAATTTATTCTTTGCATTTCATCTTTAATAATTTTTAATACATTATTTTTTGGTGTGTTTCTTTTGATTTTTGTTGTTTGTAGAAGGTTGTTATTAAAAGAACTAATCTTTTGCCTATCATGTATAATGTAAATGCTCTTTACAATTTGTTGTTTTATTAGCAAATTTGTTCTTACTATTATTTTTCCTGTGCAAAAAAAATTTAAATATTTATAAATTGAAAAACAACAGTCTTTTGCTTTATGGATTCTGATTCTGGTGTCATAATTATAAATGCTTTTCCTATTCCAATAGTGTAAAAGTATTTCAATCTCCATTTAATATGAGGTATATGAAGTTATAATTTTTTATGATTTAGTTTGTGTCCATATCCACCAAATTATTAAGTTTATTAAAATTATGTTTCATATTTAATTTTAGTTTTTAAACTTTAGTTTTAAAAATCTTTCTTGTCTAAAAATATTGATTGCTTTACATATCTAAAACTTGTCAGGCAGAATTAGCTGTGGAGTAGCATGATCATCTACTTATGTGTGAGAGCACAACTTCTTTCTCTGTCCTACCACCTTAGCATCTGCTTGTCTTGAAACTGGCTCTATTCTTTATCAGATGATTTCCTGTTCACATGCAGCAAGATTGACTAAAAGAAGTTCTTTTCTAACTGTGAAATATAACTCCATTTCTCCAGGTTGGATCCCTGATTGCTGCAAGACCTCCTCTGGACCAAAAACAGGCACCAGGAGCCAGGCATAGTTTTTGGTGTGCTTAGACTCATCAGAATCCATTTAAATTTGGGAAGAGAGTCAGCTTTTCCTGAAGCAAAGGATTGATACACAGTAATACTGGAAGATAGAAAAGGGAGTCCTTCCATCGGTTTGATTTTCATGAAGTTTTACATGGATTTTAATTTTGTTCCTATTTTGTTATATTTATCATATATGTATTATATATAAAATATACATTATATATTATGTGTTTGTTGTAATGTTATTATATATTCCTTTTAGATTAAGGATAGTTGTTTTTTTTTTTTTTTTTTTTGGTACTAGGGATTGAACTCAGGGGCACTTCTACCACCGGTCCACATCCCCAGCCCGTTTTTGTATTTTATGAGAGACAGGGTCTCACTGAGTTGCTAAGCGCCTTACCATTGCTGAGGCTGGCTTTGAACTCGTGATCCTCCTGCCTCAGCCTCCCAATTGCTGGGATTACAGGCATGTGCCCCTGCGCCCTGCTTAAGGATAGATGTTGAGTAACAGTATATACTTATGTTCTTCATTTAATTTTAATTGTTTTTTGTGACATTTTTCACCAAGGAAAGTTGTCAATTTTATTTAGTCAGACCTATAATTTAAGCTTTCTTCTATTTAGCTAATTTGTAAAACTTCTTTTTCATTAATGAATATTTTTCTTATGAGCTGTTCCCATAAAAATTATTTTGATGTGTGGTATGTAATGAGTTTCTCATTTATTTTATTTTCCCAATTGTTAACTGTAGGGAAATTATGGTAGGGGCTGAAGTTTGTAGCTCTCCCTAAACCCGGGAATCGAACCTTCTCTGCCCAGCAGAGAGGCTGGGAGAGCCTGCCTCAGCAGTAAGGCGAAAATGGGAAGGTAAGAGGTCGCTGGTATCTCCTCCTCTGCCTTCACAAGACCCAGGACAATACCAGGGAGCCCAGTCAGGTCAGCGCTGGACTCAAGTTTATTGAGGAAGGTGGACCATGTTTATAGGGAACATGAGCCAATCAGCAAAGAGATTATAGAGACAGGTAAAGAACTTGGGCAAGTCCTATTGGTGGAGTAACTACCCTATCTTTAGGGTAGTTTCGGTTCCCACGACATGCCAGAGGAATGCCTTCCGGGGTTAGGCCAGGTCTGTAACAGGAAGTGGGAAGCAACCAGAGAGTTCCTATTCGTCGGATGTGTTCTTAAGTCCCCAACAGTTAACCAGTTATCTAATTTCATATTATTAAGTAAAAACTTTCTTTGTATGCTGGAGTTTATTTTTTTATAACTAGTAGGCTTGGGCCAATGGGCCACCTCCCCCATGGGAATTTCCATAAAAAGCAACCTGGTTTCATTTTCCCCAGGCAGGAGCCAATCAGCTTAAATGTCGCCCTGTTCCCTGGGAAAAGAGCCAATAGCGTTAAAGGTCACTCTGGCACACTCCCCACCAGAAATCCCTACTTAAAGCTATTGCCTGCCCGGAGCTCAGACACAACAGCTCCTCCCTGCTGAGAGGAAGCAGCCGCTGCAACAGCTCCAGACTCACCGTCTCCAGCCCGACAGCAGCTGCCCCAGCCAACAGCTCCAGAGATCACAGCCGGCATGACCAGGCACCCACCCTTCATCCAGAGCTTGCACACTCCCCTCTCCCTGACTCCTCTCTCCCACCAGAGCTTGCATCCCTCTCCCTGACTCCTCTCTCCTGGTGCTTCTTCTACCTCCGACCAGCCATAAAGTCTGGTGAATAAATCTCTTGGCTGCACAGTTGTCTCCGGTGTGATTTTTGCCCTTCAGTAAGAATGCAACAAAATCACTTATGATCTATCATATCAGAGAGTTCAGAATATTGGTGTTTAAAATTAATTTCCCAGACTCATTTATAAACCTATGAAGATCAAGACAACAAAAATATTTAGCACCTAATGTGTGCCATGTTATTTATATGTATTATCTAGGTTAATAGTTGTAGCAACAGTATAGGATAGTTATTATCTTCATCTCATGGGTGAGGAAACTGAGAGGTTATTTAACTTGTCCAGAGCCTCAGAGCCACTAATTTAAAGGTAGAACTTGAAAGCTCATATATTTTCACATTTTGCTTCCATAAAATATAAACGAAAGATGCCAGGACTGTCTATTGTTGACCAAATTAGGGGTATTGAGGTCTCCTTGATGAGAGTCATCTAAGATTTTTGAAGAATCTGAATTTAAAATCATTGTCTAAGCAATGGTTATGGAACTTTTTTAAACCTATTTGCATTTCATTCTTTTTGTTAAGTGAAAAGTTCTCATTTAGTAAATGATTACTCCATTGCTATGTTTTCTCACCCTATTAGTGTATGATCTTCATAAAATATTGGAACAAACTGAGAATTCAACATTTTATTATTTCCAAATGATTTGTTTTTAATCCTGTTGGCAATGGAGTGGCTCAAAAGTGGGCATTTGTTTTGGAAGAAAAGCATGGCAGACTGAAACAGGATCAGGCATCTCTTTTACTTTCCTTCTGAACAGGCATCCCCTATTACTGGTAGTATGATTTTTGCCCTTGGGGTGGGTGAATGTAACCCACTGTTAGGTGGTATTCTAAAAAGGTAATAAATTCTCCTTTGATATCTCTGTTTGTTCCTTTCAATGTAAATACCTGATACATTTGCATGGTACAAGAGTCTTTTAAAACTTTTTATAAGCCTTTTGATACCATCATAAATGTCACTAATATATGATGCCAATCCTAAAACCCCAAATGTCAGAAACTTTATAAAATTAATTTTAGAAATTAATGTAAATAAAAGTTTTTTTAATTAAAGGACTAGGATGCTTTTATCTATGAAATAATAAGTGAATTCACACAGAATTTGTTGCATTATCATTTCTACTTTGTTTTCAGACAAAGGTCAGAGTTAAATGTAATGCTAGGTCACCGTGATTACATAATGCAAATCTAAGATTTCATGGTTGTCATGTTTATTTTTACCTGTGTTTAATGTCTTGGAATTGTATATGCAAACTTTCTAAGTCTTTTTTTTTCCCCTCTTTTTTTTAGTGTTGGTGATTGAACTCAGGGCCTAATGCATGCTAGGCAAGTACTATACCACAGCTCCTTAAGTCTTACAATAAATGTACCTTGTCCTGTAAACCAACTCAAATTCAATTTGACAATCAGGAAAAATATGTAAATTAAAAACTAAAGGTATATTCAACCTCCAAATGTTGGGATTTCCTAGACTTTAAAAGACTAATGTTTTCATATTTAGCTCCTTAATTTGTTTGCTTTAAACAGAATGAAAAGCTCTTGGGATGGGTGCCATAGAAATTCCGTTAGCTAGCATAAGTTTCAACAGGATTTGGAAGCAGCTCAGACTGTTCAGATTTCTGAGTGGAGTTCCTGTGTATAGTAGAGAATGAATATGTAACAGAGTTTTAAAACTTCCCTTCTGATATCACTCCTATCAAAAAACTTAAAAATCCTTAAAGCTAAACTAAAATCAAATGAACAAAAGATATGTGCAGCCTCCAGAGTGGCATCTTTCCCATTGTAAACTTGCTATAGTTGGCAAGATTGATAAGCAGACATCCATCCAAGATTCCTTAATGGCTGTAATGATTCCAGCCACTTTCTCCTAAGTATGTGTCCAACTCAACTCACTGCAACAGGTTACTCCAGGAACTCCACAAACCTAAGAACACCAAACTACTTCCTATCAGGCATTTGTGATTCTGACTTAGCAGAACAGGGCCAGTGATCATCTAAATGGTTATTAAATGTTTATCTTGAATGTAACTTCAGCATATAAGGAATTTATAGCATAATAGAAATTATTAGAATAAATGTATTGAGAAAGATTTGACACACACAAGCATAACATTCAATGTTTTGATGGATTTATGACAACAAATGTACCTCAAATGTTTTGGAATTATTGCCACAGATTGACATTTGTCATTTTGACTAAGAATTGTGTATGTTTTCTCAGGAGAAAGTAATAAGACATTTGTTCATGGATTGATAAATATCCTAACAACCATTATCTTTCTTAGGTCTTTAAAAAAACATTAGGAATTTCAAAGCATCTCTTTAAATAAAGGAGATTGTGAGCTTCTACCTGAGGAATTTGACAGACATGACATATCTTTTCTAGAAACAAGAGGTACCTTCTTGGTGTTCACTTTGGTTAGAGTTCCTACAGTCTGTCAGCTACCTTTGTGGAAAAGGGAGCTATATTTGGAAAGGAGTCAGCAAACCTCAGATTGTAATTGTTTTCCCTGCCAAAAAAGCAGAGTTCTGCTGGAGCTCTGACAGCTGTGCCTTGTCATGGCGGAAAATCTTCAACAAGAAAACAAAAAAGCATTTATCCCTATCATACATTATGCTCAAATACTGTGCATAATCTGTCCATCATTTAAAAAACAGTACACATAAATTTTAAATAACTTTACCCAGAAACAACCATATCCAAGTTTTATTTTTTTAAAAATCATGAAAACATTTTTGCTCAGGGGAAAAAAGAAGATAATTATAGATGGATTGATTTCAAGTGTGTTGGGGGCAAAGTTACAAAGAACACTTTTTCAGTTTTTGTAGGAGATTATTCCTATAGATGACACAGCTGGAATTTGGGCATTTTCATCATTTCTGCAGTCAGTTAAAATAAAAACTCTATTGTATTATGCTATTACTGGTTCAGACTAAAGTCCAGAATTCCTTGTACAACTGTTCATGACTCTTAGCTTCAAAAGAAAGAATTTTATATTTTGACAAAATGACTTCCTGAAAAGACTGACCATAATTCATATATTCTTTCTCCTTTTGATATGATATTAGAAGAATAAATATAAGCATTTTGGAATATTAGTACAGTAGGAATGCAATTTCTTCTAGAAACTCAGCTCTGCCATCATGATACATTATGTTCTTTTTCTAAAGTCAAATTAAATGGCAAAAAATGCAAATGGAATTGTTACTAGAATGTCCTTCTCCTTGTCATAGTCCATTTTGTGTCACTACAACAAAATACATGAGGCTGGGTAATATATAAAGAAAATATGTTTAGGTCATAATTTTGGACCTAAACCCAAATTGGGTGGCCCCATCTGGTCAGTTTCTGGTGAGGGCCTTCTGGCTGAGTCATAACATGGTGGAAGGGCATCCATCATATTAGTGGGAGTCATGCCAGAAAGTTCATATTGTAAGAGAGGAAGCAAGAGAACAGCAAAGATCAGGCTCATTCTTTTCTATTGCTGAAAACTAACCCATTCTGTAAGACCAGCATTGATTCCTTCATGAGGGCCCTCATGACCTTACCACCTCTCACTAGGCACCATCTTTTAAAGGTCCCACCTCTCAATATCATTACTTTGGGACAAACTACATGGACCTTTGGGGAACAAACCATAGCAATCCCCAACCTAATCATGTGAGAGTTACCAGAGTTCTTACTTAGAGTACTGTAATGGATGAGGCCCTCTGTGCCTCAGGCCATATTTGTCAGTACTGATTTTCCAAGTTTCCATGATTCCTTGAAAGTGAGATGATCTGAAGTGCTGTGGTCCCTTTGAGGACCACACAGAGATGTTTTTTCTTCTGAGGACCCAGAGTGGAACTGACATGATGGTTTCTCTCTTTGAGGACCTCACAATCATCTATTACTTTCCTAATTGTGGGAAAGCTCATATGCTCTCATCCATTCTTGTTTTTCTCCTCCTTAACACCTCAGGAACTACTTAGCATGATCACCAGGTTGGGGCTATATTTTGAATAAATAATTAAAGAATTCCCTCTCGCCCCCATCTGCACCCCAGGCTATTCTGCTTGTCAACCTAGCCAATACACAAGTGTATATTAAAAAACGGACTTCTTTCTTAGGGGGAAATGCCAAAGACAATAGAGGAAAGGAAAAAAAAAAAAACCCACAATATAAAAACACAAATTAGTACTTCAAAAATTCTTTCTCAGTGTGAGTTTGGGCAAGTTATTTAAACTCTCTGTATTTTGATTTGCTCATCTATAAAATTAGATAATAATTGCGCTCACTATGAAGATTAATGCATGTAACACACCAAGAATGATGCCTAACACGTCACATGATTTTTAATATTCTTGTTATTTTGGATATATTGGAGGATAGTATAGGCATATAAGCACAATCTCCTAAAAGCCTACAAGCGTGGTGTCTTATGCTAGGATATTGGAGTTTGTATCCCTGAGCTATTTAAATTTGGTCAAATTTATCTTGTCTCTATAATGGGGATAAAAATAAAATACCTCTTTGATTTTGGGGAGTGTACAGTTTTAGAAAAATGGGAACAGGAAGTTCTTAATAAATAATACCAACCTGCATTGTCTTACTGTATTAATACTAATGATTTTAAGCTATGCATGGTGCCTCTCAAACCAGCCCGGTTCTATTATTCTATTCAGCTTTGGACAATTTTGTGATAGTTTTGTCTGTTTCTGATGTTTTCAAATGGATTTCTCATGAAAATCCAATTTCCTAGAAGTTTACCACTGTTTAAATCTTTAAAAGCCTACATAAAATAATATTCCACACACACAAGTTGTTGAATTCTGAAAATACAAATGACTCATGTGAAAAGTATAAGTAGAGAGTTGTACAGCACACAAAGGCAGCATAGAAAACCCAAGAACAGTGATCCTGCAGAGCTAAACTCAGTAAATCTAATTTTTTGGAAAGTTTAGAAATTCTTGTAACACCAAGGGATTATTAGAATTTGCATAACACTCAGGGCATTTTAAATTATTTTCCTCTTTGCCACCATGACTCAGGTTATGAAGTTCAGAAGATATCTAAAACAAACTGAGTTATTATTCTTTGTTTACCTCATATGTGTAATATGTATAATATAAAATGTGTTTAATTTAATTTATACCTCAATCTTTGGTATAAGACTGGTTAACAGATTCTAAAAATCTCTCAATGAATCCACCTAATGGCAATCTCTACCTATATAAGCATATATTTATTTATAGTTCCATGTATCAGAAAAACAAAATGTTAGTATTATGCATAGATGAACAAGGAATAATGTATCCATTTGTTCCAGATGTATTCTGAACTTGAGGATATGTGTTGCAGCCACAAAGATAATTTGAATTGTCCTGATCTTTTTTTAAAAAAATATTTATTTATTTGCTTTAGTTGTACACAGTACGTTTATTTGTACGTGGTGTTGAGGATCAAACCCAGGCCGAGCATGTGCTAGGCAAGCACTCTACCGCTGAGCCACAATCCCAGCCCTGTCCTGATCTTTTTACCTCCCTTATTGATTAAAAACATCACTACCAGTGCCTTGAACATTAGTAATCATACATCAAAGGGTGAGATAAGTCAGGGCTGTGGATGTAGTCAATTCTGGGGGTGATTTACTAAAGCTTAATGAAGAATATGTGTAACAGAGTGAAACTGAACATGAAAATTTGGGTGATGGTGTTGCTGGAACAAGTACTAGATTTTTTAACATCTTTAAGCTGGGCATAGTGGTGAATGCCTGTGTTCCCAGCTACTTGGAAGACTGAGTCAGGAGGAATGCAAATTGGAGGCTAGTTTGGACAACTTAGTGAGACCCTGTTTCAAAATAAAATAAAAGGGTTGGAGGTGTGGCTCAGTGGCAGAGTGCTTGCCTAGCATGTGCAACGCTCTGGTTTCAGTCTTTAGGATCACACACACACACACACACACACACACACACACACAGAGTTAACTTATTTTAGCTATAAAACAAATTTTAGAATTTTTGGAGATGGGCGTGGTGGCACACGCCTGTAATCCCAGCACTTGGGAGGCTGAGGCAGGAGGATCACGAGTTCAAAGCCAGCCTCAGCAATGGCGAGACACTTAGCAACTCAGTGAGACCCTGTCTCTAATAAAATACAAAAAGGGCTGGGGATGTGGCCCAGAGGTCGAGTGCCACTGAGTTCAATCCCCAGTATCCCCCCCGCAAAAAAAAGAATTTTTACTCATAGTAATTTGAAGATTTAAAAACTAATTCTTACTGCTTCTCCTTCCTTCACCAAAAATAAATCAATAACCCATAATACAAATAACAGCCCAATCTGAAGAATATATATATATATATATATATTTTTTTTTTTCTTTTCTTTTCTTTTTTTTTTTTTTTTTTGATACCAGGGCTTGAACTCAGGGGCACTTGACCACTGGGCCACATCCCCAGCCCTTTTTTTTTGCATTTTATTAGAGACAGGGTCTCACTGAGTTGCTAAGTGCCTCGCCATTGCTGAGGTTGGTTTTGAACTCGCGATCCTCCTATCTCAACCTCCCAAGTGCTGGGATTACAGGCGTGCGCCACTGCACCCGGCTGAAGAATATTTTTTAATAACTGGATTTAATTTTAATTTTATTTTATTTTGGTACTGGGGATTGGACCCAGGGGTGCTTTAACACTGAGCTACATCCCCTGCCCTTTTTCATTTTTTAATTTTGAAACAATGTCTCGCTAACTTGCTTTGAACCTCGCTAAGTGCTAAAGTGCTGAGACTGACCTGGAAGTTGTGATCCTCCTGCCTTAGCCTCTGGAATTCCTGGAATTATAGGCATGTACCACCCAAACAATTTAACTCCCTGAAAATGAGCTATGTTTCCAAATACATAAGGAATAATGTGAAAATACAGAAAACTATAATGTCTGGAATGTCTGCTACTCTAGTTACTTCTGATACAGTCACATCATGTGTCTTTGATAAAGCCTCCAAACTTTAAAGCCAATTGGCTCTTGTGGAAGGGAGAGTAGATTCAGTTACCTTCTAAGGTATTAGAACAGATACTACAAAAGAACATTGCCCTTGTAGCAGCTACAGGAGTGAAATCTGATTGCTTGCATGATATCCAAGAAGTTATACTGAATTGTTTTAGAAATGTTTTATGTAAAACTAGCTTATCTACATGAGTATGATTAACATACTGTCTTAAAAGGGCTAATATATGAATGAGAAAGAATTTGTGGAAAATTTTTTCTCTCAACAGTTTAAGGTAAAACTGTGTGTGTGTGTGTGTGTGTGTGTGTGTGTGTGTGTGTGTGTTTGAAAAGAAATTTCGCTTAGCAGTTCAAGGCATTTGATTTTTTTTATACTTTTAAAAATTTTACTTGAAATCCCTTTTAAGTTGAACATTTTGTGTCCTTTGAACAATTATGTGCTACCTAATAGGCTTTCAATTCATAATACGAAGCAGCAAGGTAAATTGAAAAATTCTTTGCAATTTAAAAACAATAAAATCAGGCCAAATTAAAAATATTGTTGATAATATTTGCTACAACAGTTGGGAGGATTATACTGTTTTGAATCAATCAAAATATCCACTTCTGCTTGGTGAGCTGTAGCCAGAGTTTAAAGGTGTCCCATTTGAACATTTTCATTAGTAAACCATTTCCACAATAATGGTGCATAACAATCAGAAAATCTCAGAGGTATACCGAAATGAGCCTTTCTTTTGCTTACAAATTTGTGCATCTGGTTCTACTTCAGGTGTTCGTCCTCTGATTAACCAGGTTGGCTCTGTTCCATGTATCCCTTGGATCTGGAAGTTAATGTGGCGTGTTCTTCTTGTGAAGGTAACACAGTTAGGAAAAAATGAACCAAGACCCTGACAAGTGCACATCATACTCCTTGTTCCATGTCTGTTGATCTCTCATTGATCAAACAAGTCACATGGTCAGGCCCCAAGTGAAGGGCTAAGGTATTTTCTACCCTTCTCCCTCAACATTGATGCCATAGCAGAGAGGGGGTGAACAACTTTGGCCAATAAATCAATATACCATGTACAGTTTATCTTCCTCTTTACTGCTACAAAACTAGAAATATAGTCACTTAGAAAGACATCATTTATGTCAGAAATTGGTTGAACTGAATTGTTTTAGGTAACTTGGATAGATACTTTCAAGTGTATGTTAAATAACAAGAAAATGAGTGTATCATTTCCTTGGATCTCTGAACATTTATTAACCTACAAGGTAATAGTAAAGTGCTTCTTAAACCAACCCTCAAGGTATTTGACTCTGGAAAGCATTTCATCATGTTCTAAGAGGCGTTTTGAAATTATTTTAAAGTGTGTCCAGTAACATGCCATTCATTATTTTTTTCTCATGAATTTCTTTCTATATACTCTAGTCTTAGCATATCTTAGCCTCAATATTATTATTTTTCTGCTTTGAACTGATAACCTTTAGGCTATTCAAGATACTGAATTCATTACTGATACATGTACCCTGGCATTAACAGGGTTGTCAAGAACAGTTTTATTCTCTCATTCCCAATGTATACCTAATTGCATACCTTTTCTTTCAAGGACAGAATATGCTAGCAGGAAAGAGCAAACTCTGTTTTTGTATTGAGCACTGCTATGGTTTGAAAAAGTGTCCCCCAAAGGACCATATGTTAAAGGATTGGTTCCCACAGTGGTGCTTCTTGAAGGTGGGGGAACCTCTAGCAAGTGGGCCTAGTGGAAAAAACCTTAGGGTATTGGTCATGTGCCCTCAAAAAGGTTTATGGGGGCTCTTATGCCTTCCTTTTCTCATTTTGCATCCTGGTGTATGAAGTGAGAAGTTTGCTCCACAACATGCTCTTGCGGTGTGTATGCTGCCTTATCATAGTCCCAAAGCAAAGTGGCCACTTGATCTTGGACTGAAACTCCAAAATTGTGAGCCAAAATAAACCTTTTCTATTTATAAGTTAATTGCTTCAGTTATTTTGTTGTAGCAATGAAAAGCTGACTAATAGAGCTACCTTCAAAATACTTATGCTTAGGGGCACAATATAATTGCATTCACATTTTTTTCACAATTTTATTCAACACTGAGTTTCTTAAGTATAGGAGGCAAGACCAATTTTTCTGTGATCAATGGAAGGAAACAATTGACATTAAGAAATAAAACTTTTTGAGTACCTACATTCTTCATTGCTGTCTGTACTCATAGCTGTTATTCTGTCAACACTGATCATAATATATTTTACCTTTTTCTATTTTCTATTTTGGTGCTCAAAGTAATCCTTAGTTAAAGTCAAAAATATGTCTTCTATGTGCCACAAGATTTAAGCAGCAAACAACAAAAAGTACACAATTTTCCCATAAACTCCTATTGCCTTTGTGAAAAGATGGTTCAAGTTGTTCATCATTGGCTTTACCCAACTCTAAAGTGGAATAATTTCTGGCATGCACGTGAAATGGCATTTGCTTTTTTAAATGACATACTCCTGTCAACATGTGCCATTCAATACTGTCACTCACTTTTGCCAACACCTCACTGTGTTTTCTCTCTGATTTTAATCCATGCCATTTACTGTGTGACTGCTTTTAAAGTTTCTCAGCAATTGTATGATTTGTGTCTGTTTTCTTCAAACTACTTTATTCTGATACGACTGACATACAAAAAGCCATAAATATTTCAAGTTTACATTTTGATGAGTTTGAATATTAGTATGTACCTCTGAAGCCATAGACACAATCTGTGCCAAGCCTTATTCATTTGGTATAACTGAAACTCTGTAGGTTTTAACTGTCCCATTTTGCCTTCTTCTGGTCCCTGGAAACCACTATCATGCTTTCTGCTTCCAACAGCTTGACTATCTTAGATTCATGAGGCAAGATGTATCATGGAGAATTTGTCCTTCTTTGTCTGTCTTATTTCACTTAGCCTAATGTCTTCCAGGTTCACCCATGTTGCTGCAAACGTTAGGCTCTCCTTTTTTAAGGCTGGATATTATTCCATTGTATGTAAATACCATATTTTATTTATCCATTCATCCATAGATGGGTATATGCTTCTATGTCTTGACTATTGTGAATGATGCCACGATGAACACTGCAGTGCAGATATGTCTTTTAGGTCCTGATTTCAGTACTTTTAGAAAATACCCAGAAGTACAATCACTAGATTGATAGCACTGAAATACAATCCCACTTACTGTGTATGAAGGTTCCCTTATCTCCCCATTTTTGCCAAATTTTATTTTATTTATCTTAATTGACATAATAAATATTTGTGAGGCACCATGTGATATTTTGATACATATATAGATTGTATGATGTTAAAGTCAGGATAACTGTATTATCTCCTCAAAAATTGCTTATTTATTTGCCATGAAAACAATTAAAATTATTTTTCTGGCATTTTTGAAATATAAAGTACATTATCATTATTTATGGTCACCCCACTGCACAATAAAACACCAGAACTTATTTCTCTTATTTAATTATAATTTAGTATCTATTGATCAACCTTTGCTCATTCCAGCCTCCCTCCTACTCTCCACAGCCTCTGGTATACACGAGTCTACGCTCAGATTCTATGAGATGAACTTTTTGATATTCCAAATATGAATGAGATCATATATAGTATTTATCTTTATATGCCTGGCTTATTTCATTTAATGTAATGATCTCTTGTTCCATCCACATTTTCACAGATGATAGGATTTGATCCTTTTATGGACAAATAGTATTCCATTGTGTATATTCATATAACATTTTCTTTATGCATGCATCAGTTGATGGACACTTATGTTATTTTCATTTCTGTTGCAATAAACATTGGAATACAGAGGTGTCTTTGACATATTGATTTCATTTGCTTTAAATAGATACCAGGTAATGGGATTGATGGATTATATTGTAGATTATTTGTTTATTTATTGATACTGGACATTGAACTCAGGGGTACTTTACCACTGAACGACATCCTCAGAGTTTTGAATTTTTTTTTTTTTTTCTGACAGGGCATCACTAAAGCTGTTAGTCTAATGAGGGGAACCTTAAAACGTGACTCACAACTTTTACACTTTCTAGAATTCTCTCTTTGTCTTGTGCTTTGAAGGTTTGATCATGACATGCTGTGGCAAGGATCTTTTCTATTCATATTTATGTAGGGTTATATGGGACTTTTGTACCTGGATATCTTTTTCAAGATTAGGGAAGATTTCTGCTATTACTTCAATGCACAATTTTATAAACCATTTTTTTTCTTTGCTTTAAAGATCCTTAAATTTTGAATATTTGTTTATTGGTGTCCCCGAAGTCTCAATAACTCTCTTTATTCTTTTTTTCTTTTTCTTTTGTCTGAATGGGATATTTCAAAGGACCTGTCTTCAGATTCAGATATTCTTTCTTGATCTAGTGTGTGATGAGACTTTCAATTGTATTTTTAAAACTTATTGAATTCTTCATTTCCAATATATTTTTCATTATCCCTATTTTCTGAATTTCTCAGCCATGTTATGAATGGTTCTTCTAATTTTTTAAGTTTTCTGTCTGTATTCCCTTGAATCTCATTCAGTTTCCCTATAATCATTGTTTTGAATTTTTATATGAATTTCATCAATATCCTTCTCTTTGGGGTCTGTTGCTAGCTCTATTGTGTCCCTTTGGAGCATCATGGTACATTGTCTTTTCACATTTCTTGTTACCTTATGTTGAGATTTGTGCATTTGGTAGATCATTTGTCTCTCTCACTTTTATAAGGTGGCTTTCATAGTGTCATGGTTTGGATGTGAGGTATTCCCTAGAATCTCACATGTGAGACAATGCAAGAAGGTTCAGAGGAGAAATGATTGTGTTATATGAGTCTTAATGCAATTGGTGAATTAATCTCCTGATAGTGATTAACTGAGTGGTAACTGAAGTGGTAGGGTGTGGCTGGAGGAGGTGGGACTTGGGGGGTGTGGCTTTGGGGTATACATTTTTTATCTGGAGAGTGAAAACTCTCTCTCTCTGCTTCCTGATCATGATGTGAGCTTCTTCCCTTCACCACATTCTCCCACCATGATGGTCAGCCCTGCCTTGAGCCCTGAGGAATGGAACCTGCTGCCTATGGATTGAGACCTCTGAAACCGTGAGCCCCTAAATAAACCTTTTCTTCTCTACAATTGTGCTGGTTGGGTCTTTTAGGCACAGCAATGAAAAAACTGACTAAAATACATAGTAAATGTTTTCTTCTAAAAATATGTCTTGGAATGTCAGAATGGTAAGCTACTCTGTTTGTATTTCCAGTTTGGTACCATAATATCATCTTCTTATAGCTCCTTCCATTGTCATTGATGGCTTTGGGCATGGTGTGCATGGCAGAAGGGTTGAAAAGCCCTTCTTCTGTAGCTAGGCTCCACGTGAAGGAGAGGGTAGTCTAGCAGCTCAGACAGCTGTAGTGGGCACAGCATAGGATTGTGGGTCCACTGTGTGGCCATCTGGCAAAGACAGTGGTGGTACTGACAACATGCAGCCTGGTGGATGTTTCCTCAGCAGTGGCAGCAAGGACTTTGACCCATCACTGTCTCAGGCCGACTATGGATGGCCGAAGTGGCTGTGACTAGGGGGATAATGCATGGAACATGTACCCAGGGACAGTGGTGGCTCAGGTTTGGCTAATTATGGGTCAATTATAGGTAGGCTGTGGCATTGGTTGTGGGGTCGTGTTTCATAAAATGCAGATTTTAGGAACAGCAGTGTCTCAGGCCACCTACACAGTGGCTGGGGCCAACTATTGGCTGGATACTTTAGTTGACTATGGGCTTGTTGCAGTAGGAACAATGGGGGGCATGTAGCATAGAAAGCATTGTCTGTATCCTTATATGGTGCAGGATTGATGGTGGGTAGTGATGAAGCCAACCTAATTCTATCCTTAGGTTGGGACCCATAAAGTTAAAAAAAAAAAAAAAGTTTATTTCTGTTTTACTAAGATATTTATTTGGCCTGACCCTACTCTGAGGGCAAATCTTATTTGGAATTCCTGCCGTGCTCTGAACTCACACAGGCGTGGCTTTCCTTGACCAGATAACAACCCTCCCTAAAACCTCAGTGGTGCCTCATAAATTCCAACAGGAATCTTAAAACTCCCTACCTTGAAATGTTAAGCCATGTAGATCATTAGCCTGCTATCTGCCTTTGTATCACTTTTGCCAGAACCCTGTTAGCTGTAAGTTCCCAAGACATTCCTTTTTTTTTTTTTTTTAACTTTCTGTGCTATAAAAACCTTGTCTTCTGGGAGAGCAGGGTTGATTCCGGGCCCAGTGTTTGGGAGGGGCAGCCGCTGGCCAGCTCTCTTTGTGTACACAATATAAGCTTCCTTTAATTTGATTTAAAATTGGAGTTGGTGGTCTTTTCTTTGCGTCATGGATCAACAGTAGCAGGGTGGTTGCCCTCAACACGTCACCCATGCTGCAGCAGCCTGTGCTCTGGGGATCGTGAGGGAGATAATATAATATCCTTGCCTGAAGCAAGCTGCAGTGCAAATTCCTGGTAGCTCCTCTAACTAGGATCCAAGCATCTAGTGACTGTGGAACCCTCCTGCCAGTAGGGTGATCAGTGTCCATGGAGATGGAACACACTGGGACTCTCCAGTCCACACCTTCTCTTGCAGTGGGGAGATGCCTGCTATATAAGCAGAGTCATGGCTGTCAGTGTACTTTATTTCATTCTCTATTTTGCTATCCCAAACCTCTGACCTCTAGGATTACTATCTCTCCCTTGCCGAGTTCCAGAGGCACCCACCTCAAAATGCAGCTGTTTATTTGTTGTTCTGCTACTTCTTTGTGGAAGAGTAGGCAAGAGGTGGGCATCTTTATTCAGTCACCTTATCATAGAATCTCTCATTTTCCTTTTATTACAGGGTTCCAGTTTCATTCTATTATGTTCAGAAAAAAATATTTGAAATAATGTCAGTCTTCTTAAATTTTTGTAAGACATGTTTTATGAATTAGCCTGTGGTTTATACTGGAGAATATTCTGCATCCAGTTTAGGAGAACATGTGGAAAGCTTTGAGTATGTCTGTCAGGTTCTTTTGTCCATGGTGTATTCAAGTCTGCTCTTTCCTTTTGATTTTCTGCTTGAATGATCTATTCATTATTGTAAATGAGCTTTTGAAGTCTCTTACTCTTAATGTATTGCTGTCTATTTCTTCCTTCAGATCTATCAATGTTTGCTTTTATATTTAGGTGCTCTGATGGTGGCTATTTATGTTTGTAATTGCTATATCTTTCTGTGAAAGTGATACTTTCTTTTTCTTTGTTGTGCTGAGAGTTAAACCCAGGGCATTTTGCATGCCAGGCAAGCACTCCAACACTTAGTTATATCCCTAGCCTGAAAGAGACACTTTTGTCATTATATAAGAGCAGTGTTTTCTGTTTTGACCATTTTTTCTTGTTTATCTATTTTTGATTGGTGCTTTCTACATATATGTAAATGTGGAATTCACTGTGATATATTTATGCATATACATAGCATGGTTTTGTTAAATTCCTTCCTTATTTCCTTCCCTTTCCCTTCCCACCTTCCTCACTTTTGATCTTCTACTTCACTGAATTCTCTTTATAATATCTGACCCCTCACTTTCCCCCCTTATTTTGCTCTAGCTTTTGCAGATGGGAGAAACATTCAACCCTTGATTTTCCGTAGCTGGCTTATTTCACTTTGAGATGAGGTATTGTGATGCTTCCTGCATTGCTCTTCTTGCTCTGGATTTCTTTGGCTATTCTGTATCTCTTATTCTTCCAAATGAATTTTAGGAATATTTTTTCTAGTTCTATGAAGAATGTCGTTGATATTTTTATGGGATTGCATTGAATTTGTATATTGCTTTTGGTAGTATGGCCATTTTGACAATATTAATTCTGCTTATCCAAGAAAATGGGAAATCTTTCCATATTCTAAAGTCTTCTTCAATATTTTTATTAAGTGTTCTGTAATTTTTATTGTAGAGATCTAGCTAGATTAATTCCCAGGTATTTAATTAATAATTTGATTTTGAGGTTATTGTGAGTAGAATAGTTTTCCTGATTTCTTTCTCGGCAGAATCACTGTTGGAGTATAGAAAGCTACTGTTTGATGAATGTTGATCTTGTATCCTGCTACTCTGTTGAATTCATTTATCAGCTCTAGAAATCTTTCAGTGAAGTTCCTGAGTCTTCTAAATATAGGATCATGTCATCAGTGAACACAATTAATTTGATTTTTTCTTTTCTTGTTTGTATCCCTTTGATTTTCTTCTCTTGCCTGATTACTCTAGCTAGAGTTTCAAGAACTACATTGAATAGAAGTGGTGAAAGTGGCCATCCTGTCTTCTTCCTGATTTTAGAGGAGATAATTTTTTTTTTCCATTCAGTTTGCATTTGTCACATACAGCCTTTATAATGTTGAGGTATGTTCTATCTTTAGTTTCTCAAGAGTTTTTAGAATAAATAGATATTGAATTTTATCAAAGACCTTTTTGGCCTCTATTGTAATTCTTGTCCTTAATTCTACTTATATGATGAATTACATTTATTGATTTGCATATGTTAAACCAACCTTGCATCTCTGGGATGAAACTCACTGGATTATGGTGTATTATCTTCTTGATGCACTTTTGAATGCAGTTTGCTAATGTTTTATTAATAATTTTTACATTTATGTTCATCAGGAGTATTTGTCTTTAGTTTTCTTTCTTTGATGTGTCTTTGTCTGGTTTTGGTATTAGAGTAATATTGGTTTCACAGAATGTATCTTGGAGTGTTTCCTCCCTTTCAATTTCATGGAATAATTTGAGAAAGATTAGTACTTCTTTAAAGATCTGTTAGAACTCATATGAAAATCCATCTGGACTTTTTTCTTTTCTTTTTTCTTTCTTTTCTTTTCTTTTCTTTTTTGGTACCAGGGATTGAACTCAGGAGCACTCGACCACTGGGCTACATCCCCAGCCCTTTTTTTGTATTTTTATTTAGAGACAGGGTCTCACTGAGTTGCTAAGTGCCTCACTATTGCTGAGGCTGGCTTAGAACTCATGGTCCTCCTGCCTCAGCCTCCCAAGTGCTGGGATTACAGGCGTGCACCAATGTGCCCAGCTTCCTTTTCTTTTTTCTTTCTTTCTTTTTTTAATTTTTTAATTGCTCTTTCAATTTTATTATTTTGTGATAAGCAGAGGCCACTCCATTCTAGATTACTGGCCATTTTAAGGTTGGATTCCCCTCCCCCTCAATGAACCAGGAACAAAGAACTGGGTTTACATAACACCTGCAATAGAATCCTAGGGTGGAGTGAGAATAACCCATTCTTAAACCGTCTCCACCTGAGGGCTTTAGTAACCCTGTGCTTTATAAACCTTGCCCTTGCTACGAGCAGTTGCCATTTTCTACCACCCTGCTTCCAGTGTTTTGGAGTTGGTGGCCCTGGCCAGAATAGCCTTCTTTGACTGTTACGTGAGTGGCTTGTGATACGTTTTTTCCCTGCGAATTGGGTACAACATTTTGATATTTATCTGTTTATGTTTTCTATATCTTTCTGGTTCAATTTGGGGGAGGTCATATGTGTCTAGAAATCTGTCAATGTCTTTCAGATTTTGCAGTTTATTATTGAATTATATATTTTCAAAATAGTTTCTAATGATCCTCTGGATTTCAGAAGTGTCCATGGTGGTATTTTTTTTTTTTTTTTCATCTCTAATTTTGTTGATTTGATTTTTCTTTCTCTTTCTTTTGGTTAGTTTGGCTATTTATCTTTTTGAAGAACATACTCTTTATTGCATTGATCCTATGTATTGTTTATTCACAATTTCATTCATTTTGGCTCTGATCTTAATTTTTGAGGTGGGACATTAGATTATTTATTTGGGAACTATTTAAAAAAATTAAAAATTTTAAAATTTTCCTCTTAGAACTGATTTCATACTGTCCCAGAGATTTTAATATATTGCATCTCTGTTCTCATTTGTTTGTAAGAATTTCTTGATTTCTTCTATGATTCGTTCTTTATTTAAAAGAGCATTTTGCAGGCTGGGGAGATAGCTCAGTGGTAAAGCACCTGCCTAGCATGCATGAGGCCCTGAGTTCAATCCCCATCACTACATAAAATAAATAAATAAATAAATAAATAAAAATGATATTAAAAAAGAGCATTTTTCAGTCTCCATGTATTTATGTGGTTTTAATTTTTTTTTATTGTTGATTTTCAGTTTCCTTCCATTTTGATCTGATAGGATGCATTGGACTATATTAGGAATTTTTTTTTTTTTTTTTTTGTGGTACCAGGGATTGAACTCAGGGGCACTCGACCACTGGGTCACATCCCCAGACCTTTTTTGTATTTTATTTAGAGACAGGGTCTCACTGAGTTGCTAAGTGCCTCGCCATTGCTGAGGCTGGCTTTGAACTCGCGCTCCTCCTGCCTCAGCCTCCCAAAGTGCTGGGATTACAGGCGTGCGTCACCGCGCCCGGCAGGAATTTTTTGAATTTACTAAGATTTACATTGTTGAAGCCAGATTTAAAGATAGGTAGTGAGTGTAGTTAAGTAAATCAGTTCTAATATGGAGTCTGTTAGGTTCCGGGCAGGAAGGCCACACTTCCCAGGTAGCCTAACCAGGCCACACCCCATTGGATACCTGAAGACTAGCCACATATCCTGATCCTGGGAATACTCTCTCGGGAATTTGCCCCAGGCGGGCTCTCCCTTTCTGAGCCAATCCAGACCATACAAGTCTCGCTCCCGCCCCTCTGTACTTAAGCCTCGGCCAGTCCAGAACGCGCCGCTTTTTCCCTTCTCTCCCCTTGTTCTTCCTTTCCCTGGTCTCTTCCCTGCCCTTCCACGCCCCACTTTCCCTCCCCCCCCACCCTTCCACGTGGTCCCTAATAAACCCCCCTTTTCTACAAGGCATTCCTGGCGTGGCTTTTTCCAATATTTGGCACCCACCACGGGGGCTCCTCTCTAAGCAGAGGACAAAGATACCCCGGGAACAGCTTTTCGCCCGCCTTCCAACCGCCACCTTTTCACTGCACACACTGCCAGGTCTCCAGATGGGTAAGCCCTTTCCACCTCGAGAGCTCTTAACCCATCGGGCCTTCCACAGTGGGAATGGATCTCCCTTTCCTTTTCCGGGGAACAGTTGAATTTACAATCTCCCGGTCAGTTTGTATCCCTGCCACACCCCCCCCCACCCCGTCAGCAAACAGCACACCACGTGTCCGCCATTCGTGTCCAGCCCAGCGCCCTATTCTCTTCCGGCCTTTGTGTCTCTCTTTCGCATTCACATGGGACACAACGCAAGGTGGCCCTTTGCCCTCCAGTCCTTTTTGGACCCCATGTCTGCCTGGCTGCATTGTACTGAGCCACAGACTTAAATCTCGCTTTATCTGCGCATTCTCAGTTCGTCAGTCTGTTTCTGTTCAGAACGGGAAATCAGTCATTCCGAGAGCCTGCGCAAGGATGACCCCCCCCCCCCCCTCCACTAAAAACTTTTAAGCCTCCAGCGTCTCTCCGTGTGTGCACAGGCCAGACCCCACCGCAGCTGGGGACACTGGGTGTCCCTGTGCCACGTGCCCCTGTTCTTCCGCAGCCCTGCGCCCCAGACCTTTCCGTGCAAGAATGGGAATATGGGGGCGTTTCTTTCATCCGCACCTCAAACTCCTTCATCCTTCCTGGAGGACTTAAGCCAACCTTTACCAGCTGGGTGTACTCGGATTACTTTATTTTTCACTCTAGTGATGACGCTTTCTCCACCATCTTTCCCGCCCACTCAGCTTCCAATGCTTTGTTTGATGCCACCCCCTGTGATGCCTTCTCTGCCAGCCCAGCCGCTTCCAACCCTGGATCTTCCTTCAGCTTCCTCCTCTGTGGAATCCACACTGGCTCCACCGCCCAATCCTATTTCTCCGGTTCCTTCTCTGGCGGTTCCCACAGAGACTATCCTGGACTGGGGATATTCTGCCACCTAACTCGCAGGCTCCACCCCCCCAATCCCACGTTCAGTCCTCCCATTACCCGTTGGAGAAAGCAGGCAGGACAGTTCACCCAGATCATTGCGCACTTGAGGGAGGTGGCAGGGGCAGAGGGAGTAATTAAAGTTCATGTTCCATTTTCCATGGCAGATCTATCCCAGGTTGAGAAGCGATTGGTTCATTCGCTACAATCCCCACAACCTATTTGAAAGAATTCCGATGGGTCACTCAAGCGTATAATCTCATGTTTCATGATTCATACGTCATTTTAGCAAATACTCTCCTTCCTGAGGAACACAGACGAGTCTGGGAACAGGCAAGAGCCTACGCAGACAAGACTCACAGGACTAATCCAACTTTTCCCATCGGCCCCGAGGCTGTGCCAGAGTCAGATCCGAATTGGGTCTATAATTCATCAGGGGGTGTGGCCTTAAGAGACCAGTTTATCATTTGCATAGTAGCTGGTCTTAGACGCGCAGCTCAGAAACCCATTAATTTTGATAAGCTGCAGGAAATTATACAAAAAAAGAGAAGAGACTCCCTCTGAGTTTCTTGATCGGCTGACAAAAGTGCTTCAGCGGTACACGAATCTAGACCCCGAGTCCCCAGGGGGCTGCCATGTCCTTATGACTTATTTTCTATCCCAAAGCTACCCTAACATACGGGCTAAATTAAGGGCAAGGGCCTGCAACACCTCAGACCGAGATTTTGGCCACAGTCATTAAGGCATATCATAACCGAGAAGAGGAGATGGAGTGTCGTAGGTTTCAGAAATATGAACGACCGCTCAAGCCCTTTGGAGCCCTGACTCTCAGGCCTCAAAAACAGGGGTTCATAAGTCCATACAGGAGGAACTTCCAGGGTCCTGTTGTAGGTGTGGGAATGAAGGACACTGGGTTAGAGCTTGCCCTACGCGCCCGTGCCCTGAATGTTCCAAGGTGGGACACTGGGGTGTTGATTGCCTCAGTTCCCGCAGGGGGGCTGGACCAGTCACAAACCCTAACCTGCTGGCACTGGCTATTGATTGGGCCCAGGGGCTCCTTTCCCGACCATTGACATCGTCTTACAGGAGCCCAGGGTTACCCTCCTTGTTGATGGCCGCCCCATAAATTTCCTGCTGGACACTGGAGCCAATTCCTCGGTCTTGAAGGAGTTCTGGGGCCCCACTACCATAGCACCGTCCCCTATTTTCGGGGTAGAGGGAAATGCTATTCGCCCCCGCAAGACTCCTATGCTGTCTTGCTGGCTACACCACCACCTCTTCACCCATCAGTTCCTAATAATGCCTCAATGTCCTGTGCCTTTACTGGGCCGAGACATACTGGCCAAATTTCAGGCCTCAGTTGTATTCTCTGATCTGCCTAGCTCAGTTGTGCTCCCTGGCTCGTCTCACTCCACCTCCACCTCTGTCTTTCTTCTTGCAGCTTTAGAGGCCACCGGTGCCTCTGAAGAAACCCCCCAACTCTCTACCCATGCAGAAAACCCTCAGCCCTCGACTGATGCAGAAACCTCCCAGTACCCTGCCCCCACCGATCTGGTAGACCCCAAAGTTTGGGATACCCAGACTTCCTCCCTTGCTCATTGCGATCAAAGCTCCTGCAAGCCTTTCTTCTGCCCGAACTAATAGGGATCTCCCATTGTCCTTCACACCAAAGTGGTGAGGCTCCCATAGTTCAGGGAAACATGAAGGCTGATAGGGCAGCAAAGGAAGCAGCATTATCTTCTCCCTCTCTTCTGGCTTCAGTCCAATCTACTACCCAGACCCCGACATCCCCTTTCATATAATCAATCCTCTCCTATCTCCATTCTCTTTTCCATCCTATTCTGATGGCATAAACCTCCTCGGATTGCCTGACTCAGCCTCCACTCATCTTTTTGACCACAGCATTGTTGGATTTGGTGTCATTAGTGTCCTGGCAACCTTTGCTTTTCAGCTGGGAGTGATTAAAGAAGTTCCTCTCCATACTCCAGACTTGAGTCTCTCCTTCCTGTTCACATGGGACACGGAAAACCCTTGTACAAGGTGGCTCATAGTCCTCCGATATCTTGGGAAGGACGCTTCTCACGATACCCCATGTCTGCCTGGCTCTGGTGAGACCGAGTCATAGACTTGGATCTCCCTCTAACACTTATTTTGAAAAGGACGCTTTTCAGAATATTGTATTAGTCTCTTCCCATTCGGAATGGGAAAAATGGGAACTTCTTAATCCTTCCTGGCTGACTCCCCTCTGAAATCCCTTAGATAACCAAAGTAGTTGAGAGATCTTTTTCAACTTCTGCTAGCAGTCGAAAGAATGGGCAGAGTTTTTTTTATATCTAAGATTTCTTCCTCCTCCGATTAAACCCAATTCAGTTGTGCTTGTTGCACTAGTCACCCAGAATATATCTACTTCCCTTAACATTCCTTGGCATTTTCACATCCCATATCACCCCATGTCTTCAGGGAAGGTAGAGAGGACCAGTAGAACTCTTAAGAATATTCTGATTAAACTTTCCTTGGAGCTTCGCTTGGACTGGGTCAAACTACTTCCCCTCACCCTCTTCAGGCTCCGAGTCCTCCCAAAGAAAACTTCCTTACTATCCCCTTTTTAGGGTATGTTTGGGTGGCCAGCTCTTCCACCCAGAATTTCCCCAATTCAAGGACACTTGCCCAATGATCTCTCTTTTTCTCTCTCATCCCTCATTAGACATCAGCTATGGACATGCCAAGATTACATCCTACCTGACCCAAGTAGACTCATTGCTTCATTCCCATTAACACCCAGTTCTTGGATATATTTCTCCCCTCCCCAGGACATGGGATCAGTCTCCCTTGTCCCAAAGTGGACAGGCCCCTTCCAGCTTGTACTGTACACACCCACGGCTGCTAAGCTTTGTGAAACCTCAGGGAACTTGACATCTTGGATTCATATTTCCAGGCTGAAACCAGATGCTCAACCAGCTGAAGATCCACAAAAGCATGACAACTACCTCAATATACTTGCTCTCCTCTTCCCACCGATTCCCCCAAAATTCATTTTTCTTGTGTCCCCGATACCAACTCAAAATAATCTTTTCTGTTTTTCTTGTTTTAAACCTTTAACCAGCTTTTCTCAGGGATTATCAACTGTTGAAAAAACCAATCGATGACTTTCCAACCAGAGATGATTTAGACTCTTCATCAGCCTGCTCTGAGAGGTCCCTAACCTGCCACCCTATGCTCATTATGATGCGCCTCACACTCTCCATTGACCTCTTCACTGTAAGTCCTACCTGGTGGAACACAGGCCTATGGACAATAATCCCTCTCACCTTCTTTTCCTTTGTTGCTTTCATAATAGTGTTATCTGTAAACTTGCAAGGCCTACAACATGCTCTTCGAGAGGAAAGCCAGCTGACTCCCTCAGTGACTTTTTGCAGAAGCCTGGTTTGACACCTATGGCTTCAAGGAAACTTCATCCATCTCATACCTGGAGAGATTCATCTTTTCCGTGCCTACCTCCTGGGAATTTTTTTCTGCTCCCAAGCCTGACCTGCCTGCCCACATCTCCTCCCCTCATGACACCCCACGTTGCCCCATTTCAGGTTGAAGTAGCCAGATCGAAACACGATGCCCTACTTCCTAAGAAAACAAAAAGGGGGAAATGTTAGATTCCAGGCAGGGAGGCCACACTTCCCAGGTAGCCTAACCAGGCCACACCCTTGGATACCTGAAGACTAGCCACATCTCCTGATCCTGGGAATACTTGCCACTCCTGGGAATTTGCCCCAGGAGGGCTCTCCCTTTCTGAGCCAATCCAGACCATACAAGTCACACTCCTGCCCCTCTGTACTTAAGCCCCAGCCAGTCCAGAATGTGCCCCCTTTTCCCCTCTCTCCCCTTGTTCTTCCTTTCCCTGGTCCCTTCCCTGCCCTTCCACACCGCCCTTTCCCCACCCCCCCTTCCCTTCCATGTGGCCCCTAATAAAACCCCCCATTTCTACAAAGCGTTCCTGGCATGTTTTTTTCCAATAGAATCTAATAAAGAAAATAGAGTCCATAAAGGAAATGGAGTCATCTGATCACTTGGAAAACCAGAACAACGCCTGGGAGATTAAAATGTCAATGTCTGCAAGGTCTGGGCCCATCCTAAAGAATGTTTAATGAAGCAGTTCCCAGCAAACAGGGAGATGCTAATCAACTTGCCCTAAGCCCTTCCTTCCAGATCACTCTTCCCCCACCCCCAAGGGCCCACCTGTGTCATACCTTTTGGCTTTCCTGTCACAGGCAGGACAGAGATAATCAAAGAGACTAGGGAGAACAAAAGAAGACCTTCAATATAAAAGGGAGAAGACCTCCTCTTCCCAAGGACTCCTGCCTTCCAGGTCCCCTTCTCCCTCCTGTCTTTTAACAAAGCCTTTTCTTTTCCACTCTACCTTTGCCTTGGTGTGCTTCTCCGGAGTTATACTTCAACATTCAGGGAAGCAAGGACTTGTCATGGTAGAGGGCAGTAACATTGTGACCTAGAATATGGTCTCAGTGGAAAAGGTTCCGTGAGTTGCTGAAAAGGTAAATTCAACTGTTTGGGGGTAAAATATTCTATGGATGTCTGCTAGATTCATTTAATTTATATTATTATTTAGTTTAGAAACATATCTTTATTGATATTTGAATGAACTGTGTTTTGACCACTTTTGACTTAAAGTGTATTTTGTCTTATGTAAGTAGAGCTATCCCTGCTCTCCTTTGGCTGCCATTTGCATGGAATAACTTTTCTAAACATTTACATTTAGGATATATATGTCCTTAAATCTAAGTGGAATGTTTTACAGACATTACATAGTATGGTGTTTGTTTATCCATTCAGCTGCTCTATATATTTTAATTGGTGAGATTAATCCATTTATATTTAAATTAATTATTGATAGGTAAGAACTTACTATTGCCATTTTATTGCTTTATCTATTTTGTAGTTATTTTGTTTCTTTTTTCCTCTCTTGATGTTTTCTGTTTTTGTTTTGATGATTTTCTTTTTATAATCGCTCACTTTGATATTTTTTGTCTATATAATTTTGTATCTGTTACAGGTTATTTTTCTTTTTGGTTACTGTGAGAATAAAACTTTTTATAATTATAAAAACCTACTTGATATGATAGAAACTTAATTACATGCAAACTTTTTTCACATGGAACACTTGATGTTATTATGGTTATAATTTACTTCTTTATTTATTCTTCTTCTTCTTCTTTTTTTTTTGTACTGGGGATTGAACTTAGGGGCACTTGACCACTGGGCCACATCCCCACCCCTTTTTTGTATTTTATTAGAGACAGGGTTTCACTGAGTTGTTAAGTGCCTCACCATTGCTGAGGCTGGCTTTGAACTCCTAATCCTCCAGCCTCAGCCTCCCAAGTGCTGGGATTACAGGCGTGCGCCACTGCGCCCAACTCTTTTGATATTTCTGTGTTCATTTGCCAGGATTTTTTTGTTTGTTTGTTACAGTTGTTCATTATACTTTAGTATTTTAACTTTAATATAAGAATTAAAGATATCTTATGCACCACAATTCCTGTTTCATGTTAGTTATTCCATGTCTGTCTATCCATTTACACTTATCAGGGAGGTTATACTTTTCTCTCCTTTGGTGCCCTCTGTTTCAAGGTGATGATATCCTGTTAATACTTTTGTAAGGAAGTTCTCGTGGTGCTGTTGTTCTGCCTTATTTTTTGTCTATTAAAATCTTTATCCCTCCCCCATTTTTAAAGGTCAGCTCAAAAGTCCTCTTTGCAAATGGAAGTTCAAAATGGAAAGTAGTCTTTTCTTTCATTAAAAAAATTTTTTGTTTTAATTAGTTATACGTGACAGTAGAATACATTTATGCACTTTGATATATCTTACATAGATGGGATAGAATTTCTCATTTTTCTTTCTTTCTTTCTTTTTATTTTTATTTTTTGGGATTGAACTCAGGGGCACTTGACCACTGGGCCTCATCCCCAGCCCTTTTTTGTATTTCATTAGAGTCAGAGTCTCACTGAGTTGCTAAGTGCCTTGACATTGCTGAGGCTGGCTTTGAACTTGTGATCCTCCTGCCTCAGCCTCCCAAGTGCTGGGATTACAGGAGTGCACCACTATGCCTGGATTAATTTCTCATTTTTCTAAGTGTCCATTTTGCAGAATCATATTGGTCATGTAGATATATATACATACACACACACACACACACACACACACACACATATATACACGTACAGTAATAATGTCTGTTTCATTCCACTATTTTTTCCATCCCCACATCCCCTCCCTCCCCTCCCATCACTTTTCTTTCATTATTTTCCACTATCTTTTCCATCCCCACATCCCCTCCCTCCCCTCCCATCACTTTTCTTTCATTATTTTTGGAAACATCTGCTGTGTACCAGGCAATCTCCTCATCTGTCTTCATCCCAGGGAATATGGTGCAGGAATGAAGGAGTGATGAATGCAAGGGCTATAGGCTAGGAGAGCCTTTCAACTTAAGAAGTATGTTTTATCCTCATGAAAACTCTATTTAAGTTTAGCTTAAACAACTTTAGGACTCCTAGGCTTTATCCTATCACCTGGAAGAATAGTCCTTTTTATTTTTCTAAGAAATTGAAGGCCTGATGGCTTAGTGCTGTAGCAAACACAGGGGGCTAAGTAGCTTTACCAACCTCTTGATTCTCTTTACAGCATTAAGTTTTAATAAATTAGATATTAAACAAGTACCAGGTGAGGAATGATAAGAAAGATGGAACTCTAGCCAGGTGTGGTGGCACAAGACTGTAATTCCAGTTCCTCAGGAGGCTGAGGCAGGAAGACAGCAAGTTTAAGGCCAGTCTCAGTAACTTAGACCTTGTCTCAAAACAAACAAACTAGGATGTAGCTCAGTGGTACAGTGCCTTTGATTTCAATCCCCAGTATCAAGTAAGGGTGAGGAAAGATGGAATTGTTCAGTTAAATTAAGCGAAAGAATACATAGAAATAAAAGTGTGCAAGTTGTGGGTTTTGGGTTTTGGGAAGTGTGTGTGGGGGGGGGCTTGAAACTTGCCTTATGTCTCTTTATGGGAAACTCAAAGTAATAAAAGCTCTGATTAGAGCATTATTTTAGTACATTTATAAAAATGAAAGCAGGGATGGGGATGTAGAGTGCTTGCTTAGTGTGTACAAGGCCCTGGGTTTAATTCCTAGTAACACACATCACACACCACACACACACATATACACATGCACGCACACACGAAGTACATGTATTCCTTTTTTTTTTGATCTTACAACTGAACTAATTTAATTGGAACTAGCTTATCATTAATCTTATGTTTGAATTTTATTAGTGCATTATAGTTGTACATATTGATGGAATTTGTTAGTACTTATTTATATATGCACGCAATATAACAATATAATTTGGCCAATATCACTTCCCAGCTCTTCCTCCCACCCTCTCTATCTGCTGCCCCTTGCTCCTTTTCCTGTACTGACGTCCCTTTGATTTTTTGAAGTCCCATCCCCACCTTTGTTTTCATTTTTCCTATCTTCTGCATTTGAGAGGAAACATACAACCCTTATCCTTATGAGTTTGACTTATTTCACTTAACTTGATGGTCTCCAGTTTCATCCATTTTCCTGCAAATGCCATGATTTCGTTTTTCTTTATGGATGAATGAAACTTTATTGTGTATATATGCAACATTTTAAAATCCATTTATCCATTAATGGACACTTAGGCTGGTTCCATAGTTTGGCTATTGTGAATTGTGCTGCTATAAACATGGGTATTCATGTATCACTGTTAGTAAGATGACTTCAGTTCTTTAGGATAAATACTGAGAAGTGGTTTAGCTGGGTCATATGGTGGTGGATCCATGCCTAGATGTTTAAAGAGTCTCCATACAGATTTCCACAATGGTGGTACTAATTTATAGTTCCAACAAGAGTGTAAAAGTTTGCATTTTTTTCTACATCATCTCCAGCATTTATTATTATTTGTATTTTTGATGATTTTCTTTCTGACTGGTGTGAGATGAAATCTTACTGTAGTTTATGTTGTTGTTGTTGTTGTTTTTGTGGTGCTGGGGATTGAACCCAGGGCCTTGTGCATGTGAGGCAAGCACTCTATCAATTGAGTTTTATCCCCAGCCCTCAGTGTAGTTTTGATTTGCATTCCCCTAATTGCTAATGATGTTGAATTTTTTCATGCATTTGCTGGCCATTTGTATTTCTTCTTTTGAGACGTGTCTGCTTAATTCATTTGCCCATTTATTAATTGAAATATTTGATTTTTTGGTGTATAGTTTTGGTATATAATTGTCTGTCAGAAAAGTAGATAGCAAGGATTTTCTCCCATTCTGTGAGTTCTCTCTTTACATTCTGAATTGTTTCCTTTGCTGTGCAGAAGCTTTTTAATTTGATAGTGTCCCATTTATTAGCTCTTGGCATTGTTTTTTGAACTTTGGGGGTCCTATTGAGAAAGTCATTGCCTGGGCCTAAAAGCTGGAGTGTTGACCCTACATTTTCTTTTAGGAGTTGCATAATTTCTGGTCTAATTTTGAGGTCTTTGATCCATTTTGAGTTGATTTTTGTGCAGGTGGAGAGAGAAGGATCTACTTTCATACTTCCGCATATGCTTAATAGTTGTCTTAGCATCATTTGTTAAAAAAAGGTTATCTTTCCTCCAATGTATGTGTTTGGCACCTTTGTTAAGAATCAGATGACTTTATCTGTGTGTTTGTCTCTGTGTGTTCTATTTTGTACCATTGGTCCATGTGTCTGTTTCTATGGCAGTACCATGCAGTTTTTGTTATTATTAGCTCGGTAGTAAAATTTGAAGTCAGGTATTGTGATGCTTCCAGCATTGCTTTTTTTTTTTTTTTTTTTTTTTTTTTTTTTTTACATTTTTCAAAGGTCTTTTATTAAACAAATGTTCCTAGATGCTGGAGCTACATTGGTCTATTGGTGAGATAGTTCCCGATCACATGGAACTTACCAACATAATGCACTCTCTTATTTGATTTACTTGATGGCATTTCCAGAGTTCAGATTTTAGTTTCTCATTACTCCATTGATGAAAGCTGGCCAAATTTCATGATAATTTTAGTTTAGGAAACAAAGCAATGAGATCAGAGAACTAAAGAGCGGCAAAATTTAGACCACAGTTCAGCACACTTGACCTTAAAGGCTTAAAGTTATTTTTATTATATACATATATATACATATATACATATACATTTTATTATATACATATATACATACACATATATACACACGTATGTATATTATGTATATATGCACACACATATATGTATACACACAAATATATATGTATATATATGTTATCATTTTAGGCAATTTTTTTTAAATTTTATTTTTATAATTTTTAATATGTACAACTCATAGTGCATATATTTAGTATCTTTTTACATACAACTGTTTGTATACAAAGTATATTCGTACAATTCAGGTCTTCAATCATGCATTAAGGAAAATGATATCCGTCTCATTCAAACACCTTTTTTTTTTCTCCCCCTCCCTCCACTCTTGCTCCCTCCCTTACCCTTCCTTCCCTTGACCATTCTAGTGTTCTTCTAATCCTCCTATGTACCCCCATCCAACTATACTTTGAAATAGCCTCCTTATATAAGAGAGAACATTTGGTACTTGGATTTTTGAGACTGACTAACTTCACTTAGCATTATGTCTTCCAACTTCATCCATTTACCTGCAAATGCCATTAATTTGTTTTCTTTTATTGCTGAGTAAAATTCCATTGTGCGTATATACCACATTTTCTTAATCCACTCATTTACTGAGGGACATCTAGGTTGGTTCCACAACCTAGCTATTGTGAATTGTGCAGCTACAAACATTGAGATAGCTGTGTCACTGTAATATGCTGTTTTTAGGTCCTTTGGGAATAGACCCAGGAGTGGGATGGCTGGGTCATAGGATGGTTCCATTCCCAGTTTTCCAAGAAATCTCCATACTGCTTTCCATAACGGTTGCACCATTTTGCAGTCCCACCAGCAATGTATGAGTGTGCCTTTTTCCCCACATCCTCTCCAACATTTTTTGTTGCTTGTGTTCTTGATGGCTGCCATTCTGACTGGAGTGAAGTGAAATCTTAGAGTAGTTTTGATTTGCATTTCTCTAATTGCCAGCGATGTTGAGCATTTTTTCATGTATTTGTTGATTAATCATGTATCTTCTTCTGAGAGGTGTCTTCTCAATTCCTTAGCCCATTTATTGATTGGGTTATTTGTTTTTTTTTTAGTGTAAAGTTTTTTGAGTTCTTTATATATTCTAGAGATTAGTGCTCTATCTGATGTGCATGTATTAAAAATTTGTTCCCAATTAGTTGGCTCTCTATTCACCTCACTGATTGTTTCTTTTGCTGAAAAGAAGCTTTTTAGTTTAAATCTATCCCATTCATTAATTCTTGGTAGTAATTCTTGTGCTACAGGATTCTTATTAAGGAACTTGGGGCCTAATCCAACATGTTGGAAATTGGAGCTTACTTTTTCTTCTATTAGGTGTATTGTCTCTGGTCTAATTCCTAGGTCCTTGATCCACTTTGAATTGAGTTTTGTGCATGGTGAGAGATAAAGGTTTAATTTCATTTAGTTGCATATGGATTTCCAGTTTTCCCAGCACCATTTGTTGAAGAGGCTATCCTTTCTCCACTGTACATTTTTGGCACCTTTGTCTAATATAAGATAGCTGTAATTATATGTATTAGTCTCTGTATCCTCAATTCTGTACCATTGGTCCACCAGTCCATTTTGGTGCCAATACCATGCTGTTTTTGTTACTATTGCTCTATAGTATAATTTAAAGTCTGGTATGGTGATGCCCCCTGCTTCACTTTTCTTGCTCAGGATTGCTTTGGGTATTCTGGGTCTCTTATTTTTCCAGATGAATTTCATGACTGCTATTTCTATTTCTTTGAAGAATGACATTGGGATTTTGATTGGAATTGCATTAAATCTGTATAATGCTTTTGGTAGTATGGACATTTTGACAATATTAATTCTACCTATCCAAGAGCAAGGTAGGTCTTTCCATCTTCTGAGTTCATCTATAATTTCTTTCTTTAGTGTTCTATAATTTTCGTTATAGAGATCTTTCACCTCTTTTGTTAGGTTGATTCCCAGGTATTTTATTTTTTTTTATGCTATTGCAAATGGGGTATTTTTCAACTTTCCCTTTCAGAGTCTTTGTCGCTGATGTACACAAATGCCTTTGACTTATGTGTATTGATTTTGTATCCTGCAACTTTGCCAAATTTGTTTATTAGTTGTAAAAGTTTTCTGGTAGAGTTTTTTGGGTCTTCTAGGTAGATTATCATGTCATCAGCAAATAGTGCTAATTTGAGCTCTTCTTTTCCTATCTTGATCCCTTTAATTTCTTTCATCTGTCTAATTACTCTGGCCAGAGTTTCCAGTACTATGTTAAATAGCAGTGGTGAAAGGGGGCATCCCTGTCTTGTTCGAGTTTTTAGAGGGAATGCTTTCAATTTTTCTCCATTTAAGATAATGTTAGCTCGGGGCCTTGCATAAATAGCTTTTATAATGTTAAGATATGTTCCTGATATTCCTAGTTTTTCCAGTGTTTTGAACATAAAGGGGTGTTGTATTTTGTCAAATGCTTTTTCTGCGTCAATTGAGATGATCATATGATTTTTGTCTTTAAGTCTATTGATGTGATGTATTATGTTTATTGATTTCCGAATGTTGAACCAGCCTTGCATCCCTGGGATAAACCCCACTTGATCGTGGTGCACTATCTTTTTGATATGTTTTTGTATCCGATTTGCCAGGATTTTGTTGAGGATTTTTGCATCTATGTTCATTAAAGATATGGGCCTGAAGTTTTCTTTTTTGGATGTGTCTTTGCCTGGCTTTGGAATTAATGTAATATTGGCCTCATAGAAAGAGTCTGGAAGAGCTCCCTCTTTTTCTATTTCTTGAAATAGTTTGAAGAGCATTGGTATTAGTTCTTCTTTGAAAGTCTTATAGAACTCGGCTGTAAACCCATCAGGTCCTGGACTTTTCCTTGTTGGTAGCTTTTTGATGACATCTTCTATTTCTTCGCTTGTAATTGATCTGTTTAAATTGTGTATAGCCTCCACATCCAGTTTAGGCAAATCATATGACTCTAGAAATCTGTCAATGCATTCAGTATTTTCTATTTTATTAGAGTACAAGTTTTCAAAGTAATTTCTAATTATATTCTGTATATCTGAGGTGTTTGTTGTGATATTCCCTTTTTTATCACGAATGTTAGTAATTTGAGTTTTTTCTCTTCTTCTTTTTGTTAGCATCGCTAAGGGTCTGTCAATTTTGTTTATTTTTTCAAAGAACCAACTTTTAGTTTTGTCAATTCTTTGAATGGTTTCCTTAGTCTCAATTTCATTAATTTCTGCTCTGATTTTAATTATTTCCTGTCTTCTACTGCTCTTGGTGTTGGTCTGTTCTTCTTTTTCTAATGCTTTGAGGTGTGATGTTAAGTCATTTATTTGTTGGGTTTTTTTCCTCTTAAGGAATGAACTCAGTGCAATGAATTTTCCTCTTACTACTGCCTTCATAGTGTCCCAGAGATTTCTATATGATATATCTGTGTTCTCATTTACCTCTAGGAATTTTTTGATCTCCTCTTTGATGTCTTCTTCAACCCCTTTTTCATTCAGTAGCATGTTGTTTAGCTTCCAGTTGATGGAGTAGTTTTTCTTATTCCTTGTTTTGTCGTTGATTTCCAATTTCATCCCTTTATGGTCCGATAGCATGCAGGGTAGTATCTCTATTTTTTTATATTTGCTGAGAGTTGCCTTGTGACATAAAATATGGTCTATTTTGGAGAAGGAGCCATGTGCTGCTGAGAAAAATGTGTATTCGTTTACTGAGGGATGAAATATTCTATATATGTCCGTTAGGTCTAAATTGTTAATTGTTTTGAGGAGGCTTAAAGTTTCTTTGTTTAGCTTTTGTTTGGATGATCTATCCATTGGTGAGAGAGGTGTGTTGAAGTCCCCTAGGATAACTGTGTTGTGGTCTATTTTACTCTTGAACTTAAGAAGCGTTTGTTTGATGAATGTAGGTGCTCCATTATTTGGGGCGTACAGATTTATGATTGTTATATCCTGTTGATGGATGGTTCCCTTGAGTAATAAGAAATATCCATCTTTGTCCCTCTTGATTAGTTTTGGTTTGAAGTCTACCTTATTTGATATAAGAATGGAAACCCCTGCTTGCTTCCGCTGGCCATGTTAGTGATAAGACTTTTCCCAGCCTTTCACTTTCAGTCTGTTGATGTCTTTTTCTATGAGGTGTGTTTCTTGGAGACAGCAAATTGTTGGGTCATTTCTTTTAATCCATTCTGATAATCTGTGTCTTTTGATTGGCGAGTTTAGGCCATTAACATTCAGGGTTATTATTGAGATGTGATTTTTATTCCCATCCATTTTTATTTGAATTATGGTCTTTAGCTTGATTTGGTTTCTCTTCTGATTGGTATTTCCTTTAGTTTAATATCTCCCTTTGGTGATTTTCATTATCATCTTTCTCTTCTTCTTCATGAAAAATGTTGCCCAGGATGCTCTGAAGTGCTGGCTTTCGAGTTGTGAAATCTTTTAACTTTTGCTTGTCGTGGAAGGTTTTTATTTCATCTTCGAATCTAAAGCTTAATTTTGCTGGATATAAGATTCTTGGTTGACATCCCTTTTCTTTCAGAGCTTGAAATATGCTATTCCAGGATCTTCTTGCTTTTAAGGTCTGGGTTGAAAAATCTGAACATAGTCTGATTGGTTTCCCCCTATATGTAATTTGCTTCCTTTCTCTTGTGGCTTTTAGTATTCTCTCCTTGCTCAGTGTATTAGGCATTTTCATTATAATGTGTCTAGGTGTGGATCTGTTGAGATTTTGTTTGTTTGGTGTTCGGTATGCCTCTTGAATTTGGTTTTCCATTTCATTCCTCAAGCTTGGAAAATTTTCTGTAATTATTTCGTTAAATAGATTACTCATTCCTTTGGCTTGAAACTCTGCCCCTTCCTCTACGCCGATCACTCTTAAGTTTGGTCTTTTTATGCTGTCCCATAATTCTTGGATGTTATGTTCTTGATTTTTAACAAGTTTTGCTGTATGTTCTAAATTCTTCTCTAGTACATATATTTTGTCTTCATTGTCTGAGGTTCTTTCCTCCAAGTGGTCTACTCTGTTGGAGATGCTTTCAATTGAACTTTTATTTTGGTTTATTGCTTCTTTCATTTCTGGAATTTCTATTTGGTTTCTCTTTAGAGCCTCTATTTCCCTATTGAAGTAATCTTTTACTTCCTGTATTTGTTTTTGGAGTTCTTTGTCAAAATGATCTTTTGCCTCCTGTACCTGCTCCCTCATCTCATTTTTGAGTTCATTCTTAAGTTCCATAAACATTTGGCATATGTAATTTCTAAATTCCATCTCTGGCATTTGACCAACTGTGCTTGCCATGACATCTACTGATGAGGTATCTTGATTTGTTTGTGTCATTTTCTTTCCTTGTTTTTTCATGTTGCTTGTGTGTCTATTCTTCCTGCACTGTGGGACCTTGACTATTTTGATTTTACCTTAAAGCCTTATGTTGTTCCTGTAGTACAATGTTATCAGATCACCTTATAATTCCTTTACACTTTTAAAACCCAACACTTTCTATTCAGAAAATCCAAGTTTGATCACAATGTACAGATTTTGTTAACCCAGATATTATTTCCAATTTACTCTGTACGCTTCTGTTAGGGTTTTATAGCTTCAAGTATTGGATACAGAGGTGTTATGTTTAGGAAGAAGGAAGTGTCTTGAATTGTTCTTTCTTGGAAAGTATGAAAGGAGATATCTATTGAGGTGGTTTAGTGGAAGTGGTTTAGTATCAGTAGATGATGGAAGAAAGAGAATGGGGTTGACAATTAGGTGAAAAGATCAATTTATATATAAAGTAAGTTGGAAAAGAAAGAAAAATGATAAAAGAGTAGGATTTGGTGTAAGAGAGAGGAGAGAGAGAATCAAGGAAATAGAGAGTAAACTATATATAACACCACTTTGCTACCCAGTTCAATTGCACCGGTTCTAGAAATCCCAAGTTGTGCGTATAACTTGTTTTTGCCTCTGTTTAGTATGCACTGGCAGGATGTAAACATGAAAGATGAAGGAGGAAGAAAAGATACAAGAGTGGGAAGGAAGAAAAGAAGGAAAGAAAAAAGGAGCGGAAGCAAACAAACACAGTAACAATCAATGTGGAAGGAAAAAAAAAAAAGCAGAACAAAACAAAGCCAAAAAAAGAAAAAGAAAAAGAAACAGACAAACAGACAAACAAACAAACAAAAAACCTTTCTGCAATCCAACAAGACAAGCAAACCAACATAAAGAAAAGGAGAAAAAAAAAAAAAAAAGTCGAACCCCAAGTCTCAGACAAAATGGGCCCTGGGAAGCCCCCCTCTTCTTTTTCCCTTCCAGTTCAAACCAATTGCCATTGGACCACGTCCAGACAGTCTGCGATCCTGTCAGTGAAATCAAGGCTGCATCTTATGCCAGTGGCTGCAGGGTTCAGTGAAGGAGTGGCCCAGGGGGTTTGCGTGTGTCAGCAGATGATTGGCACCGGGAAGGGGACCCTCCAGAAGGCACCCCCTCCCCAAGCCCACCCACAGTTGCAGCCTCTTGTTGCTGCTGTGCTAGCCTCAGAAACGCCTTCCCCTGCTGACCACCCGAGTCTCACCCAATTGTGCGTTGTCTTCAGAGAGCTGGAGAGTCCCTGGATGGCTGAAGTCCCTGGATGGCTCTCCGTCTCCTCCCCTTTGTCTGGAGCTTTCAAAGATGGCGGTGCTCTCCTTCCAGTCAGCAGCAGCTCCGCAGACTCCCGTATCCTCGCCGATCGCTTTCAAGACTGTTGGGTGGATGTCTCCCTGCCGAAGTAGCACCGGGAAGCCACACCTGTGACTGTGGTGCAGACAGCGCTGCTTCAGACTGTGGCCCGCTCCACTCTGCCCCTGTTTGCTGATCGCTGATCTCTGCGCCGCTCTGTCCGGGACCCCACTACTGAGGGTCGCGTCAGGCGGAGGGTGGATTTGAACTGGTGCTGTGGGCCCGCGGTCTCCCGTGGTTCCCCAGCACCAATCCCGCCGGCTGTTATCGCTGGTTTTTATCGCCGGTTTCATGCTGGTGTGCCGTGAGTTTGGCTGGGGTTGCAGCAGTAGCGCGGTCTCCCCACACTGACTTTGTTTCGCACGGCCTGTGCACCACCCAGGCGGTTTTGCAGGAGCCTCGCCTGGCTCCAGCCGCTGCAGACAGCTTGTCTCTTTCTCTCTCTGGTAGTGGTAATCAAACCATCCAGGAGATCGGTATTTTCAGCCTATATATATATGATGAAAGGCAATTTATCTGCTTTGTTGGATTCTTTCCACGGAGCTGTCCTGAAGTGCGTCTTCCTCTAATCCGCCATCTTGGATCCCCCGAGACACTGTCTTTTTCTGCTTTTTTTAAAAAATTTAGCCTAAAATTGCTTTGGCTATTCTGGGCCTTTTATCTTTCTAAATGAATTTTAGGACAATTTTTTCTAGTTCTGTGAAGAATGTCATTGGATGGGATTTAATTAAATATGTATATTAAAAAGCAAATATATTTTAAGAAAAAAATTTAACAAAAACCTTCAATGAATGTATATACTTTCTAAAAATATGACAAAAAAACCTCTATCTCAGGTTTTTAATTCTGTAAAAATGTTTACAAAATAGTCTGTTGGAGATAGTTGATAGAATCTAGTCATTTATGTTATGAAGTAATTGCTTTTTGGGCTCCTCAGGTTTGTTTCTTTGGTCAAGGTGGAAAAATCTTGCTTTAAATTAACATTAATGCTTAAAAGGTAATGAGGGTTTCTGAAACCAAATCAATAGGGAAAGATAAAGAAATGGAGATAAGCTTTAGAAGATAAGTTTGAGAGATGACTTGATGCTATTCTTCAGGCATAGCATATCAGGAAGTGGGTTTGGTCAATTTTTCATCATTAAGTGCTTATTCTTTGCGTGGTCCTTTGTAAGATCCCATAGGTAACAACAACACAAATGATGTCATCAAATATGTAGTATTAAACGCAGTTTTAAAAATGATTATCTACTTTGCATAAATCTGGATAAATATATAAATATGTATGTTTTTTTTCTAGGGTTTGTCTTTAGGGATAGAGTTGTAGCTATTTTGGTTCAGACTTTTGATAGAAATAAGGAAGATCCCAATTTTTAGTTAGACATATGACAATCCAGAACTAACAGCACATTTTCAGTCTCTTTTTCAGTTACAAATGCTTATTTGCCTAAGTCCTGATAATGAGGCCTGAGCTCAACTAGAAACATAGAAAATGTTCTTAAGGGGAGGAACTGTGTTTTAGTCTCTCCTGAAGGCTAAATTATGGAGTTGGATTAAGTACCACAAAGTAGAAGATAAGGGTCAAATAGGAAATAAGGTGTTTCTCATTTAAGAAGTTCATATAGCTATAAATGCTTCCATTTGTGTAAAGCTATTAATAAAATTTTACAATGCCTTTGATATCAGTGACACATTAGAATTGTCCACTGCAGAATCTATAAAACAATTCTTGGTGAGTCTGATGCAACATCCTGCAGCCACCATAACTAGTCTTATACTACAAACATATTTTATAAATTTTCACCTTAATTGAATTTTTTTTGTCATATACAGCTATACTTAATTCTAATTTAAATGCTTTCCTCAAGAACATGTACTCCAGTGGAGCAGATATTATGTATCTTTCTATGACATCTAGTTCCTTGACAGAACCTGCCATATAGATGACAATAATGTATTGGTTGACTGGCTTACTGAAAGGGGGGAGGGGAGAGGAGAAAGATAAGAGAGAGAGATATGTGGAGGAAGAAATGATTTTTTCTTTCTTTAATGTTTATGACTCAGAGATTTCATCATCCATAAAATGATTTCCATTGGAATCATTTGTAAAATAAATTTGAAATGGGAACATTAACATCCACCATTCTTTGTATATAAGAGAATTTTACCCCCTGGGGGAATAAGAAAGCTTACTGTTTTTATGGACACTTTCTACCATTCTAGTTGTTCTCATATCTCATTATCAAGACTTAGACAAATATGCACAAATTTTTTTCAAGTAACTTTTTTTGCCTGTAAATTCGTCATACGTTTAAAATAATTTCAAAAAATCTTTTTGCAAACAAGGGGTTAGTTAATTATATAGAGAAGTCAAACTTACAAAATTTTAAGTTGTGATCATTTCTGAAGTAAAGGCAAAAGATTAAAGATATTTTTGTCAATCAGTTTCTCTTGTGAATACAGCACTGTGCTAAAGGCACTGGGTAAAACATAGGGAAAGTCTGTACTTGCTGACCACACTATTCTTTCCACAGATTCTTAAGTAATATAGAAATATATGAAAAGTTGAATAGAGCCTAAGATGCTTGTTTTGCAGATGTAAAAGCTGGATTGAAGAAGTCGGCTTTATCAGGGGCACCTTATCAGGGGCACCAGGAGTAGAGGATAGAGTGTATGGGGATTATAGCCACCACTGACCTCCCAGGTATCTTCCAAGGTTGTCAGAAAGCATCTCCATATACCCTTCCATCCCTGTGTTGGGATGGAGGTTTCTCCACTGCTTATTTTCTCCCATCAATGTGAAGTAACCCACCTAATTTTAATCTTCTGATAATACTCTCTTATTTTTCCAACACAGTTTGGGGTTTATTTTTGAATATATTTATTATTTCTCTGAAGCTTTGGAATGGATATGAGGTAAATGTATTGGCCATCTTTATGCTATTCTATAGATCAAGTCACCAGGATTTGTTTATTTTTCCTTTTCATCCTGTACTTTATCTTAAAAAAATCATTTGTTTCAGAAGTCCTATATATACTGAAATACATTTTATTCTTCCGCCTTTTAACTGTGAAATTCATGATCATTGGAGATAAGAGAATGATGGCCAAAGAAAGGTACTTGAAAGAAGCTTTAAAATGAATGAGAGATTTTGTTTATCTAAGTGCTTGAGTAATAAAAAAGCATCTATGCATGTGAAGTTAAAAGTTGGCACAGCTATTTTGAAATTCACACAGAAAAGATTTCATTTGATCCTCAGCCCTGCTTGGTAAACTTTACACAAACACATTTTTAATGTTGTTTTGAATCTTCCTAGTAATATAATCTCAGATTTGTAAATTGGAAAAAGGAAGGGGTGGCCTGTTGGACTGAGAACTAGAGATCATGGGTTGAGTATATCTTTCCCTTTATACAGATTTGTCCTACCAAGCACTCATCTATGACCATTTGTTTTTTTAAAAGAAGGAGCTCATGAATGTTGATTATATTTTCCCAAAGGTTATTTTTCACATGAAAAATATTTTTACATGAGCACAAGAGCTTCTAGTTTATTACTATGTCTAATTTAGCTCTGAGTCATGACTAATCTTATTATCCAGGTTATTTTTTCACCATCCAATGGTCAGGAGTTCTCCACACCACCGCAGATTTAGAAATTCACTAGAGAGACTCACAGGATTCAGCATACAGGCATAATCATGGTGAGATTTATTGTATATTAAAAAAAAAAAATCAGCAAAGGGCAAAAGTTCATGAGACAAATTCCTGAGGCAACCAGGCTCTCAGTTCCAAGGGTTTTCTCCAAGACAAGTATGCAAGATGAGGTTAGACTCCTTTAGCAATGTGCTGTGAGAACATGTGAAGTATTGTCTACTTGGGAAGCTAATTAGAGACTCAGTGCTCAGGGCTTTTACTGGGGCCTGGTCACGTAGACACTCTTCTGTTTACCATGTAACCAAATTCTAGACTCCCAGGAGAAAATCAGGTGTTAAAAAAAGGCCACATTATTTGTACAAACAGTTTAAACACAGCACCAATCTCTCTCTCTCTCTCTCTCTCTCTTCTCTCTCTCTCTCTCTCTCTCTCTCTCTCTTTTTGGTACCTGGGATTGAACTCAGGGGCACTTGGCCACTGGGCCACATCCCAGCCCTTTTTTGTATTTTATTAGAGACAGGGTCTCACTGAGTTGCTAAGTGCCTCGCCATTGCTGAGGCTGACTCTGAACTCAGGATCCTCCTGCCTCAACCATCCAAGTGTTGGGATTACAGGCATGCACCATCCCTCCGGCCACTATATATCTCTTAAAGAATGGTAGGAACTTCTTTTTTGTTCATTGGTTTATTACAATTACATATAATAGTTGGATTTGTTGTTACATATTTTTACATGCACACAACATAATTTGATCAACTTCATTTCCCAGTACCTCTCTCCCCTCCTTTCCTACCTCCCCTGGTCCTCTTCCTCTATTCAACTGGTCTCCCTTATATTTCTGCAAGGTCAAAAGGCAAAAATAAAAAAGAGAGAGATAACAAGTGCTTGTGATGATATGGAAAAAAGTGAAAACTTATAGACTCTTGTTGGGAATAGAAATTACCACTGCCATTATGAAAAGTGATATTGAAGTTCTTCAAAAAATTAAAAATAGAACTACCATAGGATCTAGCCATCCCATTAATAGGTATATGTCCAAAGAGAATAAATTCAGTATGTTGAAGAGAAAAAAAAAAAGAATGGTAGGAACATTCCTGAAATTCAAGTTTCTGGATGCCAGCCAAGAACAAACCAACTTTCAAACAAACTTTCTAAGGAGAGAGAGTGTCTTAGTTAATTTTTGTTGCAATAACAGAATGATTAATTTATAAACAAACAAACAAACAAACAAACAAAAAACCCATTTCATGACCTGTAGGCTGGGAAGTCCAAGAGCATGGTGCTGGTGTTAGCTCAGCATCTGGTAAGTCCTTACTGCATCATGCCATGGCAAAAGGCAAAAGAGCAAGATGGCTCACATGTCAAAAAAAAAACCAAGAGAGAGCAAGGGAGCAAACTCACAGCCTGGAGCCCTTTTATAATCATTCTCATGACTTCTCCTCTCAAAGCTCCCACCTCTTAAGAAGGGATTAGTTTCCCAACTTATGCTTTTTGAGGGGCAGCTATAAACCAAAGCAGATGGCTCTCTTAGTTCAGGCCTGCTATATAAATTTTCATTACACACCAGATTTGTCCTCCCTCCTGTGTTTTCTATTAATATTTTGCCCCATTTAAGTAATCCTTCATATAACAAATGGGAAAAGGCAGAAATAATTCATTTGCATTTTCATGAATAAACTTTTTAGATTTGCTGGAGCCAGGCACAGTGGCACACACCTGTAAGCCAGTGATTCAGGAGGCAGAGGCAAGGTTCAAAGCCAACCTTAGCAACTTAGTGAGATCCTGTCTCAAAATAAAAAAAAAAAAATAAAAAGGATTGAGGAATGTGTCTCAGAGGTTAAGCCCTCCTGGGCCCAATTCCTGGCATGTGTGAGGGCCTGGGTTCGATCCTCAGTACCACATATAAATAAATAAAAGATCTATTGACAACTAGAAAATATACACATATATGAAAGATTTGATGGAGAAGGATGCTGAAAATACATGTATATCATGTATTTATTTATTTACTATAAGTTACAGTTTTGCCACATTTTTCCTACTAAAAATCTGCACATTTTATAAAGAATCACATTTGCTTCATATTTATTGAATGATTTAAATTATTAGTTGCATTATTAGCAATTCCTTTCTTATTAAACCTTTCATTTGGATATAATTGTAGATGGAAATGTAGTTGTAAGAAATAATGCAGAGATATTCCATATGCCCTTCACTCAATTTCTCCCAATGGTATCATCTTGCATAACTATCATATAATCACAACCAGGAAATTGACACTGATACAATCCAGACTCACTCAGTTCTTGATGTATTCATGAAAGAGAGAGAGTGCATGTGTGTGTGTGTGTGTGTGTGTGTGTGTGTGTGTGTGTGTGAGAGAGAGAGAGAGAGAGAGAGAGAGAATATGAATGTCTTTCAATTTTCAATTTTCTCACATGTAGATTCTCGTCACAACCAGCCCAACCAAGGTAGGGAACAGGTCATTACCATGGGGCTTCCCTGTGCTGCCCTTTTGTGGCACACCATCTTCCCTCTTCTCACTTCCCTATTGAACTCCTAATCCCTAGTAACCACAAATCTTTCCCTTATCTTTATAAATGTGTCATTTGAAGAATATTGTATAAATGGAATCATAATAAGTAACCTTTGGGATTGGGCTTTTTCACTCAGCATGATTCCTTTGAGCTGAATTATTCACGTTCCACATGGTAGTTCATTACCTTTTGTTGATGAGCAGTATCCCATGAAACGTGGTTTCCCTAACTATTCGCCCATGGACAGACATTTGGCTGTTATAAACAGAGCTGCTATAAACATTTACAAGTTTCTTCATGAAAATACATTTTCATTTTTCTCTGATAAGTGCCAATGAATGCAATTGCTGGGTTACATGGTAATGGCATGTTTAAAAGGAACTGACAAACTATCACTTTACCAGAAAAATATAAAAGGCATAGCTTTTCCACATTCTTACAAGCATTTATTGTTGTCACTGTTTAGCCATTCTGATATATGTGCAGTGTTGTCTCATTTCAGCTTTAATTTTCATTTCCCTACAGTCTAATAATGTTTTACATCATTTCACATGCTCATTTGCTGTTTGAAATGTCCATTGCTCATTTTCTAATTGGATTTTTTAAAATCATTGCATTTTGAGAGTTCTTTACATAGTCCAGATACTAGTTCTTTGTCAGATATTTGAAAATATTTTTCCCCCATTAAATTATCTTTTCATCCTTGTACAGGGTATTTCACATGGTGAAATTTTCATATTTGATGTATTGTTGTTTGATTTTATAGGTCCTGCTTTTTTGTCAAATCTAAAAATTCTTCTCTGAGCTTTATGTGTTGAAGATTTTATCTAAGCTTTATATGTTATATATTTAAACCTCCTGCCTAGAGCAACAATTTTCAGCAAAAACACCAACTTAGAATTAACATTGTGAACAGTGACAACACCAGACATGTTTTGCCACTGTATAATTGTCAAATTTGTGTGAAGACATCTGATGCGTTCTGTTCTAGGGTGGAGTGTGCTGCTGGTGGCATGTGAGAAACAGTAGACTAGGACAGAAATAAGCTTAAACTACTTGTGAAATGCTCATTCCTTGAATTAAATTTTAATCACATCTTTCTACCTCAATCTATTTTGTTTATTTGATGTGAATAATTAAACAATGAAAAACAAAACAGAGGAAAAATTATAGCACAATGTGGTGCTTCCTTACTGCTTTTCTAGAAATTTGAAATTAAAAAAATAATATTTTAGTAGCTGGAAGGCCATTTCATCTTGTATAATTATATTTTAAAGGAATTTTGAAAGGGTTTTTCAGAATTGTCTCTGAGAAAATATCTCCTTCTCAGATTTTAAATGAAAATATATAATGATTGCCCATCACAGTGGCTGCTTCTTAGGCTACATTTCAACACCAGTCATGTTCACAAGACCAAGTGCATTTTCGAACCCAATTCTACATGCATGTCTGATTCTAGAAGCTTTTATTTTTACTACATTTTGCTTGACATAGAAAACCATACCATCAAATTTGACTTTTCACCTGCAATGGCTTTCTTTTCCTGCTTTCTATGTACTAGACTACAGTTCACTTCTTAGCAGCTAACAGAGATTGACTTTTTTAACCTCTGTCAGAAGGAAAAAAATTCCCCCTTTTTGAATGCAAAAGTTGAAATTTCCCAGACGTTTCCCCCTGCCTGTGGATCTGGAGTCAGTGAATAGTTCCCTAACAGTATATCCCACTGTTTAAAATAACCTCAGTGCCCTGTCCCTGTAGGTGGCACACTACCATTATCTTTTTTTCTTACCTTTAGGAAGTTCTGGCTTCTTAAGTCACAAGCTAGCACAGGAGCCTGTTCCAAGTTTCTAGAATCATTCAATTTTCAAATATTTTTAAAATTGATTTCTCTTTCTTCTTTAGTTTTCTTGGACTTCTGCTGTTTTGTTTGAACTCAATATTTATGTTAACATGCTTGATGATCAGAAATTCTGTCAATTATTTGTAAACATTTCACTGTTTCCACCCTAACAAACTTTATATAGACACACACACTAAAATCATTCACTGGCATTTGTATGTGGAATCTGCCTACTAGCATCATCCATATAAATAAAATGTAAGAGCTGGGCGTGGTGGCGCACGCCTGTAATACCAGCACTTTGGGAGGCTGAGGCAGGAGGATCATGAGTTCAAAGCCAGCCTCAGCAATAGCGAGGCACTTAGCAACTCAGTGAGACCCTGTCTCTAAATAAAATACAAAAAAGGGCTGGGGATGTGGCCCAGAGGTCGAGTGCCCCTGAGTTCAATCCCCGGTACCAAAAAAAATAAATAAATAAATAAATAAATAAATAAATAAATAAATAAATAAATAAAATGTAAGGATATAAATGCAAAACAAGTTTATTTTATGCCATTCCTCAACTGAATAGTGTGATATAAGGAAAATATTTGTTTATATATAAACTGCATTTTATAAGATGCGTAATTTTGCGTTAGCTTACCCTTTATGTTAAGGGGATATTAATTTGACCACCAAAATCAATGACAAAAAGGCATTAATCAAAAATTAAAATGAAAACTTTCCTTTTAATGGCCTATAAAGGATTTAATATTTGTTTTTCAGTCCTTTTTTTAAAAGCATAGTTTAAAAAAAAATATTTTTCTTAGTTGTAGATGGACACAACACCTTTATTTTATATATTTTTATGTGGTGCTGAGGATTGAACCCAGTCCTCACACGTGCTAGGCAAACGCTCTTCCACTGAGCCATAGCCACAGCCCTAAAAGCATACTTTTGTATGCTTTATTTAATAATAAGTTCAGAAGAACAGATTAATTTTGAGTTATTTTTACCCTATTACAGGATTTTGAAATGAAAATCCAATTCATGAATTAGTCACTATGCTATGTTGAAACAGAATCTTAACTGATAAAAACATTTCAGGTTGGCTTATTTTAAGTGACTCTAACAAATAAAATCAGATTACATCAAGATGAGTAATATTTTCAATTGTGTCATAGGAAAAATTTTGGAAAGATGGCCTTCTCTAGACTTAGACCTGGAAGTAATATAATTATTCATTATATCGAATAAACACATTTCAATGAAAGAGAACTACCTCCTAAGGTTATGTATGATGCCAGGCACAGAAACTGAATAAAGAAGCAAGTTTTCATTGCTGCTTGACACTTTTAGTCACTGGGCCACAAAGAGATTAATCTTGAAAAAGATGATAAAGTGTGCTGCCCTTCAGGTATTATTGTTTCTAATCATAAGATTCCTAATTATTCTCTGTATTTTTAACCAAAACTTATCAGTACTGATTAGATCTGATGTTCCCTGGAGGAAATAATTTAATTGCATATCATGTCTAACAGTCTGTTTTCTATTTTTTTCCCTCTAAATTGTGGGTGGTGAAAATCTTTGCTAACCACATACCTGACAAAAAATATAAATATCTGTGGTCTCTGTTGCTAGAGTAGAGGTCTGAAAACTCAACAATAAAAATACAGTCAATTCAACAGAAAATGTGGGACAGACATTTCACTGAAGAGGATATACAGATGGAAAACAATCACATGAGAAATGTTTGATATCAGTAAATATTAGGGAAATGAGAATTAAAAGTATAATGAGCTGGTCATGGTGGCACATGCCTGTAATCTCTGGCTTGGGAGGCTGGGACAAGAGGATCGCGATTTTGAGACCAGGCTCAGCAACTTAGTGAGACCTTACATAATTTAGTGAGACACTGTCTCAAAATAAAATATGAATAGGGCTGGGAATGTGGCTCATTGGGTTGGGCACCCCTGGGTTCAATCTTCAACATCATGAGCCAAGAAACAAAAAACCCTACAAGGGGATGTAACTATGTTCCTATCAGAATGGTTAAGATAAAAAAGTGACAGATGCAAATGCTAATGAGGATTCTGAGAAATTGGGGCATTCATATTTTGCTGATAAAAATGTAAAATAAAAAAGTTTGTATATTCCTTTTAAAAATATATGTGTTAAAAGAAAGATTAGACAAGTTAAATTTGAATTTATTTGAACAAAGAAGGACTCAAAAATTGGGTATTACTCTAAACCAGTACAGGTTCAAAGAGATTCGCATAGCAATGTGGGCAGACAGTATTTACGGACAGAAAAAGGATGTGATGAAGATAGCTTGATTGGTAACAGCTGGGCATTTGCCTTACTTTGCAGTCTGTTTACATCCTTAGGTTACAGTGTGCACTGTATGCAGACAGCTTTAGATCAAATTTAATTTAATGTGAAACATGGAATTGCCACGTGACCTATCAGTTTTAATTTTGGACCTTTATCCTGGATAAATGAAAACCTATGCTCAAATGGAAGCCTCTACGTGGATGCATATAGTAATTTTATTTGTAATAGCCAAGTGTCTATCAATGGTGAACAGTTAAAGCATGCTACATCTGCACTGTGAAATCCTACTCATCAGTTGAAGGAGAAAAGTATTGATACATGGAACATCCTGGATGAATCATCAGAGAGTTATGCTGAGTAAAACTATAAAAGATTATATGCTGCATGATTTCATTTACATAACATTATTGAAATAATACTGTTGCAGAAATGGAAAACAGATTGTTGCCATAAGGTTTAGGAACATGGAACTGTTTTGTACCATAACTGTGGTGGTTTTTATATGAATGTACACATTTGATGATATTGCATGGAAATGCACACATATGTACAAACAAATGCAGGTAACACTGGGTAAAATCTGAAAAAAAAATGTGCATTGCATCAAGGTCAATTTCCTGTTAGGGTATTGAACTACAGTTATGCAAGATGGTAAATGTGGAAAATAAAGAGTACATGGGATTTCTCTGACTCACCTTTTTTTTGCAACTCCCTATGAATATATAATTATTTGAAAATAAGTAAAACTGATGTGTTTATTATAGAGGTTACATTACTCTCCAAAATTGAATAATTACTATTTTCAAGCTATGATTACTGTTATAACAAGCATATGTTTGATTTTAAGAGAGACAACTATTAGATACAAAAGTGTTAAATAAAAAAATGTTTTGTTTAAGTAATTTTCTTTAGGAATCTGCACTCCACATAAGACTGTCAGTGTGTCATAGATCTTCTAGGACTATTTTCACTTAATAATTTCTTAGGATTATGCTTCTTTGTCACATATGAATAGTTACCTTTAATTTTTCCCTCTGCATTTGATCCAATTAAGCTCCTACTCCATAAGAAAGCCCAAACCATTGTAAATAGAAAATGAAGATATGTTTTCAGCAACTTGCATGTAGGCTTTATGATCCCAGTAGAATTCTCAATGTATCCTTTATGAAAATATTCACCTTATACTAAAATAAATTCCCATTAAAATTCCACTGTATTACTAGAAATTTCCTAATCCAGTTTCTAACAAAATATAAATGGGTTACCTAAAAATATGTCATCTCTAAGACTTACTTGAGTCACAATGCCATGGCAACATCAAGATTGTGGCTTTGGAAAATGGTCATTTATTTTGAGGAAGGATTAAACCCAACATCTTGGTTCTTACATGATTCTAGGATGAATCTCTTTTAAGGTTGATCTTTCTAAATTACAGATATATTTCAGTGCCAATTTTATCAGTTTGGAAGCAATTAAAACTCTTTCATGAGTTTACAGATCTCTCTTGGGTTTCTTAGCTCTCAATTTATTTGTCCTTTCTTTTCTTTGTAGCCTGAGAAGTTTTGGGATACGTTTTTCAAAATTTCTGAGAAACAACTGCTTTGTTAAGAGATCAAATCTCCCCCTCACCACTCAAGAGTATGACACAGAATATATGTGATTCAAAGGGCTATACAGCCATAATCAGACCTGGGTGGCATTTGCTACACACTTTTTATTGGGGGCACTGCCATTTTTTACCAGCGGTGGGATGCGGTGGGTTTTTGTGTAGGGATAAAAAAAAAAATGGCTAAGAAATGTACCAAAATGGGCAGGATGCTTTTTTAGATTTGCACATCATGCCATGGATTAGGCTAGATATTGAAATGTCTGCATGTTAATTTAGAAAAAAATTATCATTTTAAACCTCTATACATTAGGGTAACAGGCTGAGAATTAGGAGATCTAGGTTACAGTGACTTATTTTTTTTGTACCAGAGATTGAACCCAGGGGCGCTTAACCACTAAGCCACATTTCCAGTCCTTTTTACATTTTATTTAGAGACAGGGTTTCACTGAGTTGCTTAAGGACTTTCTAAATTGTTGAGGCTGTCTTTGAACTTGTAATCCTCCTGCCTCAGCCTCCTGAGCTGCTGGGATTGCAGGTGTATGCCACTGTGCCTGGCTGCAATGACTTTTAAATGTTCCAGATTTATGATCTTGGATGGATTAATATCCCATTCTTTAATATTCCCATGTAAAAAGTGATGCTGTAATATTGTCATTTTAATTTAATTTTATTTTTTGAGATGGAGTTCTTGCTATGTTGCCCAGACTGGTCTCAAATTCCTGTATTCAAGTGATTCTGCTGCCTCAGTCTCTCAAGAAGCTGGGACTACAAGTGCACACCACCGTATCTGGCTTGTAATACCATCTTAATAAGTATTTTTTGTAGCAGTTAAGTGGTTATTGTACATGTTCAATAAATTTTCAAAATATAAAAGTCAATCTTGAGTATAGGATGCTATGACTCTTCAACAATCATTATAATTTTATGTAAAATTTTCATGTGTAAACATGTAACAACATATGTAAGTACGTTACATGTCTCTGTGTGTAGATTTTCTTCATAAGGGTTGAGGAGAAACTTTTTCTTTCCTTTTAAATCAATATCTATATCTAGTGCCCAGTAGATAGGAGGCAATTAATAAAAATGTATGGAATGAATAGAAGAATGAACATACAGGAAAATGTACCCAGACTTCAAAGAATTAGTCTATTCTAATTTAGTTGTCATCAGGTTAAGAGTAAATACAGAAACCGCTAGAGCAGAAACAGAATTACAGCATCCCCTAAATAAAATTAAATTATTTTAGAAATTATGGTAGTTTTTTTTTTTTAAACAGTTTCATTTTACTGGTATTGGCACAACCATGAGTATCAATCATGATAGTCTCCTGCTCATGACCATAATTGTCATTGCTACCATTGCTGAGAAAATAAAATAAAATTTTTCATTTGGCACTAAGCTTTTAAAATTATCATTCTTGTCTCTTTTGGATGCTTTCTATATTCCCAATTGTTCCCTTTCTCCACTCTCTCATTTCCTCACCTGTATCTGGGCTTTGTCCTCATTTTGAAACATCCTTCAATTTATCTGTATAGAATTCCAGCCCCTCATCCTTTGCTTTTGTTCCCTATTGTCACTGTCTTCATGGAATCTATGCAGATAACCTCAGAGGATTTCTCCTGACCTTATATATCCGTGCCACTCTACATTGGAGACCATTGTCACTTCCCAGTCTAACTTATAAACTTTTTGTTAGCAGCTTCTATTTCAGATTTGCCTTTGTATTTTCAAGATATCTATGTCATAAATACACAATTATTTATTTATTGAATATATTGAATGCATATGCATTTTATGCTTTTACTTGTGAAAGACATGCATTTATCAATAATTGTTATGTACAATAAGGAATATATAGGTTTTCATGCTAAGCGAAATAATCTAGACCCAGAAAGTCAAGGGTTGAATGTTTTCTCTCATATGCAAAAACTAGATGAAAATAAAGGGAAAATAAAGGGGTCTCATTAAAATAGAAGGGAGATAAGTGGAGTAGAAGAAGATGATTGAGAGTGATAGAGGAGGAATGGAAAAGTCAGGAATGATGGAATGAAATTAACCAAACAGTACTATGTACATATAAGACTATACCACAGCTGCCAGGTGCAGTGGCGCATACCTGTAATCCCAGTGGCTCAGGAGGCTGAGGCAGGAGGATTATGAGTTCAAAGCCAGCCTCAGCAACAGCGAGGTGCTAAGCAACTCAGTGAGACCCTGTCTTTAAATAAAATACAAAATAGTGTTGGGAATAGTGGCTCTGAGTTCAATCCCTGGTATCCCCTCCCCCCCAAATAAAGAATATACCACAGTTAATTTCACCTTTATGTATATCGATAGAACACTATTAAAAAAACTATAAATAAATAGAAGAAAGACTAGTAGAGAAAAGAACAAGGAGAGAGAGGAGGGGAGGGAAAGGGGAAGTACTGAGGACTAAATTATATTCTATACTTGTGTAATTAGGTCACAAAGAACCCTAACATTATGTATAATTGTAATGCACAAATAAAAAGGGAATAAAAGTATATGTTTTCTTGATTTTCACCAACCCATCATCATTAAGGCTAATTGATTTGGGCAAAAGTACCAATGTAATTCTTTTGGGAAATGATAATCTTTTCAGCAAATAGTACTGAAACATTAGGACACCATACACAAGAAAACAGGAAGTTACAAAAAAAAAAAAAAAAAAGAAAAATAAGGATGTCTACTCTTACTGAAACAAGAACAAAAATTAATACATAATTGATCATATACTTAAATGGAAGCACTAAGAGTATAAAATGTCAGGAAGAAAATACAGGCGAAAATCTTTGTATTCTTAAGTTATGGATAGATGTCTTAGGTTTGACATCCAAAGCATGCTCCATAAGGAAAAAAGAAGATAAATTAGACTTCATCTAAATTAAAAATTAAAGTTTCATTTCTCAAAGGATACTAGTAAGAATGTAGAAAAGACAACCCAGAGAATTGGAGAAAATATATTTTAATCATTCACTTGATAAAGGGCTTGTACCCAGAATGCATGAAAATCTCTTATAACTCAATAATCAGAGGCCAAACAGCCCAAGTTAAAAATAAATAAATAAAATAAAAAGGCACAAGATTTGAACAGACATTTCAAAATATAGATAGCAAAGAAGCCATAAAGATAAACTCAAAACTGTTAATCATTAAAAGATCAAATTAAAAGCACAATGTGATATTGTATCACATTCTGTAGAGTTAATAAAATTAATATGACAGAGAATATCAAGTGTCATCAAGGATACGTAGAAACTATAATCATGATACATTGCTCCTGGGAATGTAACACAACAAAACTGCTTTGGAAAGCAGTTTTAACACATTTTAAAAGATTTAAACATACCCTTGCCATGTGACCTAGAAATTTTATTTTTAGGTATCCAGGCAATATAAGTAAAAACTTATATGTGAATGTTGCTAATAGCATTTTTTTCTAATAACTACAAACTGAAAATAATCCAAAATGCCTATATCTAACTGATGAACACATAAATAAAATGAAGCATACCCTTACAACGAAACATTATTTGTCAAGGATGTACTAATGACATTTATGAACTTCAGATATTCCAAGTGAAAGAAATGAAAGGCTCAATCTCTATGAAATTTCCATATAAGTCTGGACTATAGAAACAGAAAGCAGATATCTGGTGCTAGAAAGAGAGATTGCCTACAAATGGGCATGATAGAACTTTGGGGTGTTAAGGGAAATGTTTTCAAATTGGAGTGTTATTTGTAAAAGTATATAAATTTATTAAAGTTCATTGACCAGCACTCTGATGAGTATATTTCATGATATACAAATTATACTTCTTGACGGAGGGAGGGAGGGAGGGAGGAGAGAGAGAGAGAGAGAGAGAGAGAGAGAGGGAAACATCTATTGCTATATTCTAATTTTAAGCCACATTTCTGCCTGCTTAAATGAAACATATAACTGTGTCAGTTCACTTTTTTTATAATTTCAAATTCATATTGGTACTCATGACGTGGGTGTTTAGGGCTAAAAGTACCATTTCAATTTCCTCCTGAATTCTGTTTACAAGCAGACCACATCATACAATCTAGACTCCCGGTGTGTTTTCCTCTAGTCCATGTAAATAGGCTAGACTAATACTGGTGAGGCATTTTAATTTTTTTTTTTTTTTTTTTTTTTTTGCTCATGCAGGCTACTTTTGAATTGTGATAAAAGCTGTAGATTATGTCCTTAAATTTATACATATGAAATATTTTCCCCTAACATCAAAGGCTTTGCCTACTCTTTGAAGCCCACCCACGAGCCTCCAGACCCACAGACAGCAGAATAAGTATCTGTGTAGTGCAATTACTATAGCCTAGAATATGTAGCAATATATGCTGAATCACTTTGAAAATTTATTTTTTCTCCATAGTTTTAGTTTCTCTGCATGTTCTTTGATATCTGTTCAAGGAAATGTTCTACATGTATACAAATTGTTGGATTACTACATTTTTGAATCATTAACATTTTGCTGAGAGGACACTAAATAATGTAGTTGGTTGAATTCTCCTATAGTGGCTTTTTTTTTTTTTTTTAATAGAACAATGTGACTTTTCTCTTTTAAAACCCATTAAGGGTTGAAAAAGTCATTAGGATGTGAATGTGGATATCTCAGGAATTGATGTACTACAATTGGAGCTGTTATATTAATGAAAGCGAGATTATCATAGAAATGAATCTTATATCCATAAACTTGTAACACACAGTGGGATCCATTAGTATGTCGGGGAAATGATGGGATGTTATCAAAGAAAATGGGATTTGTCTTAATGGAGAGAAAGTGTGATCAGAACATAGAGCTGAAATTCAGAAAATTCTAGTAGGATTTAAAAGCTAAAACTCTTCCTTTATCTTAAAAGTTCTCAAAATAAGCTCTATTGTTGAAAATAATTACACTGAGTATGATATTGTTTATTATGTCAGCTACTAAAAGTTGAAATTAATTATTATAAGATTATTGATTTTTACCTATTTCTTAAAATATGCAGAATTCCTGCTGGTATATAGAGAGAGAGCTCTAAAATAAATATTATATTATAAAAATATTATGGTTATATTAAAGTATAATATTTACATTATACATATTTATTTGTTATTTTATATATACATATATTTATCATATATATATATATATATTTGCTTGCATTTATCTTGGCGGCCTAAGAATCTGATATAAATTTCTTTTTTCTGAAAGCCACTTAAGCACTCTGTTCAGAAAATTGGCTTTGGCATAGAGGTCAGGGATTAAATAAAGATATTAAAAAGTTCACCTTTAATTTCAAGTGATTACAATTAGAGTAGAATTGTAATTTCCCTTCTGCTTTAAAAAAATATGAGTAACATTTCTTAGGATGAATTTGTGCTATTTAGTTATTCTGCAATTTGGAAACTTGCTTGACTAGGTTCAGACTCAGTGCTTTGATTGAAATATAAAGGGTTTTTAACCTCAATGAAAAAAACCCTAAGTTATATTTCACTTAGTGTTTGATCTATAGACCTCTGAGAAGTCTCACCCAGAAAATTATTATTTGGACTTTTTTACTTCACCTTATTGTCATGCTGCAAAATGACTTAGATCTTAAACTGAAGAAAATCTCACATCTCAATCTGGAAATCATATCTTCATGTCTTTATGTTTTTCTCTTGTATTCTTAAAAATTTAAAAAGCTATATACAAAGAAAAACATGTTGTTGGTGATTAACAAATCAGGCATGTGAGCCACTAAAAATTATTTATAAAAGTAACAACATATTTGTTAATGTTTGAAAATTTAAGAACTCATAAACCCAGAGGGAAACTTTCATGAAAATTCTAATGTTCAATACATGCAATTATGAATTCTAGAAGTAATAAAACCCTAGAATTCCTAATTCTGCGTTGATCAGGGTGCAAAATACAATCAGTTAAAATTTATTACATTGTTGCAACAACAGTGTACTAAGGGGCTGGGATTGTGGCTCAGCGGTAGAGCGCTGGCCTAGCACATGCGCGCCCCGGGTTCGATCCTCAGCACCACGTACAAATAAAACACATTGTGTACAACTAAAGGAAATAAATAAATATTAAAAAAAAAAAAAACGATGTGCTAAGATAACGAAAGCTTTCTTTGGCTCCACAAAATAATGGATATTTTATAAAAAGTTATTTTAAGTATGGTCTATGTTTTAGTCAGCTCTTTTGTTGCTGTGACCAAAAGACATGACAAGAACAATTCTAAGGAGGAAAAGTTTATTTTGGGGCTAACCATTTCAGAGGTCTCAGCCCACAGACAGCTGACTTTATTTGGGGCTCCAGGTAGGGCAGTACATGGTGGCAGAAATGTGGTGGAGGCTGCTTAAGAAATAGAGACTGAACTCAGATCACCAAATACATACCCCAAAGGCTTCCAGACTATAGTTCCACTCAGTTAGCCCCTGTCGGGGGGATTAATGCACTGATTGGGTTGAGACTCTTATAACTCAATCATTCACCTCTAAATTTTATTACATTTCCTCACACATGAACTTTTGGGGGATACCTAGTATCTAATCCATAACATTATGAATAGTGCTTAGTGATTGGGCATATAAAGTGGTATAGGATATAATAACTCAATCAGATAGTTTAACTTTGGAAATTTTGGGACTGTGATTGGAGTGTCCTCCATGATACACATCACCATACCTCACATTATAGATGTTTAACAAATATTAATTACATAAATACATGAAGATAACATGCTTGCCAGCAAGTAGCTAACAGGCCATGAGGGGAGATAAACATGTAAAGAAGTCTTAATTACATGCCAATAAAAATGATAATAATGTATTGAACATTTAATAAAATGTTCAATAAAAGTATATTGAACATTTCTTTTGTGGTAAAAACTATGGTAGGTGTTTTATCTCTATTATTTTTAAACTTTTGAATAATCCTAAGTGATGATAGTGATAAATTAACAGTTGATCTACAATCCATATTATGTAAATTACATAGGGCAGTATACTCATACTATAATGTGTGCTTCGCCTTTAGTTGAGTTAAGGAGATGGGAGGAAGCGGTGAAACTCATTTTAAGCAGAGAAAAAAGAGCAGCGGCATAGAGATATAGGAGGGAAAGGTTTGTTCAGGAATCAAAATCTTCAATGATAAAGTAATTTGTAAAAGATGCTTGGAATTCAGTTGTACTCTGTATCTATTGCCCCTTTGAACTTTATGTGACATGGGTCATTACTTTCTATGCAAGGAGGACGTTTTAAATGTTAGATTTAATCTTATTTTTTCCCTAGTATATGTTATGTACATGATCTTGGCTTGGTTATGGCTGGAGGGGAGAAGGTCATGATTTTTTCGCTGTCAGATCAGAGCAGATACGACTGTGACATCAGTGAGAATCACAGAGCTAGGGGAAATTATACTGTGGTGAAGCTTAAAATTCTTACAAAATGTTCTTTTACACATTGAGAGCTTATTCTCCTAAAATAAGTAAATGGGCAAAGAGCTGCTGAAATTGCTCTCAGTGTTTCTTCCCTATTCTCTGCCACTGCTTTTATATTAGGATAATGCAAAAAAAATAAATAAATAAAAATAAATAAATAAATAAATAAATAAATAAATAAGTCAATAAATAAAATAAAACAAGCATGTACTCTCAGCTCCCCTAAAAAAAGCCACTTTGGTTTTTCTGTTTTGAAATATGGCAAAAGTGATTTAAGCAAATTATTGGTCACATTAGTGCAAGGATATGACAAATTACAGATGAAAGTGAGAAACCCTCTACGAGAGCTTTATAATAAACTTGTCAACACTCTCTTTAAGAGGCCCAGCTGGAGGCTGTGACAGTCTCTAAGATCACTGGCCCCAGATTGTCTTTTCTCTTTTTTTATTGAAGTACTTGCATCAACCACAGGTGGTAAGTGGTAGCCAATTATGCTCCCACTTTCAAAATTAATAGCATTATACAGTCTGACAGGCCCATAGTCCTGGCCTATGTGGGTTAACTATTAGGCCGTTGTTACTCTGTCTCTCCTTTACCAGGAAATACATCAAATTCAGCAGCTAGAGCTGAACAGGGAGCCCATTTGTCTCTCCCACTTTCTCCTAATGAGCTGCCTGGAATCCCAGCACTCTCTGCCCAAGCAGCAGCCTTCTTGGTACAGTCAACCACACCAGGAGGGCCTGCTTCCTGCTCCTGCCTCTGGCTTCCATGCATGGACTCAGCTGTCCATGTGAATGTCCTGGAAGTGGCAAAGACAGCGTAGAGTTACCTTTGCTGAAAGTGCTTCTTGCTTGAGGCTCCTGGGATAGACTGTATAAATACAGCATTTAATTGGCTGGATTATCCCTAACCTCCTAATGCCATTTTGATTTATCTAATTGAGGCATTCATCTTTGGTCAAAATTTACATCATGACTAATCTTCATATTTTTTAAAAATTTTTTTTTAGTTGTAGATGGACACCATGCCTTTATTTCTTTTATTTTTGTGTGGTGCTGAGGATCAAACCCAGCACCTCACATGTGTGAGGCAAGTGCTCTACTGCTGAGCCACAACCCCAGCCCAAATCTTCATATTTTTCTCATTGTGCTCTTACTCCTGTTTTCTCCTGACTTTTCTTTTTGGTGTCATGTTGACTGTCAGCACATACATGTATCATTTCAAGCCATGCCTACAGCAGTGGGAGTTTTGCAAGTAGAAGATTTGCAAAAATCTTCTAACTTTATTGTTTGCAAGACATCTCCAATTCTGGTACAGCCCATTCTGCCTATTCTGCATATTTGAAGCCAATTAATCTTCACATTATATTTGCTATGTGGGAATTTAACACAGTTTTCCTATTTTTATTACATTAAATCTAATGTAATCCAGGATGCAGAAGTGTGTCAGGAGGTAGAAGTCCTGTATTTGGCTTTGACAAACTACTTATTTAGGTTTTACTCCTTTCTTTATCATTGCATTTCCTTATTTTAAAAATATACTTCTGCCATTGCCAGACCCAATTCTGTTTTTCTTGATAAAGAATTTGCAATCTCTTCTGACAAACTACCCTTACTGTTTGTGGATAATCATTTTATATTCCTAGATGATTTCAAGGAACACAATTTTGTCTTTCATATGGAAAAGAATTTTCCATATTTTATACTCTACTCCACAATATATTTGTGTTCACTTAAAAATAATATTTCAAGTCACTTGTCATTGAATAAATTTGCTGTTCTGGAATGCATGATATTTATTTGTTGACTTTTGAGGACCCAGATATGCCTACCTAATATTTCATGCAGTATAGCCTTCAGTTAAAGAAGCTGGTTTTTACATCATTTAGTTTTGTATTATGATTTTTGGGCTTCTTGCTTATTCATCTCTAAACCAGTCTCATTTCTCACTTGCTGTTCGAAGTCTTCCTGGACTCTTTCAGGCTTTATAGGTCTTCTTCATTTTTAGCCCTTGAAAAACTAGACACTATACCATGAATTTATCAAGCATCTGATTTGGAAAAAGAGAGGGCCTAATTATTCCCTGTCTTGTAGCATTCCATCTGTCTTAATCATGTTTCGAGTTAGACTGTAAATTCCTTATAGGCAGAGACTATCTTATACTGAGAGAATATTCCCAATAAAACTTAAGACACTTCTAAGTATAAAGTAGATGGGTAAGTGGTTGATTAGGGAGGGATTTTTAATTACTGGTAAAAGAGTTGAGGAGATTTAAAAAAATTAATAATTTTGTTTTGATAGGTAGACTGTCTTCTTTTAAAATGTTACTATGGTGATTATGGATAGATAAGTCCTCAGAGTGACCTTTTAGTTAGAAGAATGTAGAATGTGCTCTCATTTTTTTTTTATATTTAGTTTTATTTATTTTTCACATGTCAAAATCTTTTACTGATGACAGTCACTTAAATAAATATTTAGAGTGAAGACAAAGCTCACTGCAAAGATAATCTAATTAGTTTTTACTTTGACTCCTAATGAACATTACTTTTTACAAATCCACATTTGTGGCCTGAACCACACCATTTAGTATTTGGCTACATGCTGTTATTTTTTTTTTCCCTGTAATAGTTTTCATACTGAATTGGTCCACCTCATAAGGGCAGCACCTGTTCTTGCAAATACTTGCATGCCCCATTGTGCTGGACACCTTAAATATTTGACTGATTAGTATTCATACCAGTGCTTGGACATAGCTAAAAAATGAATAGTATTCCTACAGAGGAAAGTGCCTGAAGGCTAATCTCTTATTTCATATTCAATTTGCATTTCATAATAATACACTGACCTTGCATGTGTATATAAACGTTTACCTTTTCAAATGCTTTCAAATTTTAATCTTATTTCATCCTCTTTGGTATTTTATCCTACTGGTTCCTCACCTTTTATGATAACAGTGCCTGTGGTTGATTTTATAAACTACACATGACACATGTAATTCAGTTCCTGTTATCCTTCATGTCAGAGCAGTTTTGAATAATCTTTTTATAGGAGACTTTTGAAAATCGAATACTGTTTTCTTCAATTTTATGGTATAGAAAGATTTCCATAGGCATCTAAAATATTTTTAGCCTTCTTTAAATTTTTGTAGAACATCCAAAGATGAATTTGTAACCCATAAAGTTTAGACATCACTATCATTGGACATCACTCCACTTGTACTGATATAACAAAAATCCCATCAGAAGAAATATACTTATTTATTTTCTTACTTATTTCTCATGTCCTATGACTTCCAGGGTCAAAAGGTGTAGTAGCCAAAATACCTTCCTTCCTCGTCAATGTCATTTCCAGCTTATTTTCCTCCTTTCTCATTCAGAAGTTGGATCTCTCTTGAAGCATACACCACTCATGACCCATAATGTCTACTGACCTTCTGCTAACCTCTCATTCACTGAAAAATTTATCCCCCTACTCATGTTTGCCTTCATCTCTACTCCTATCATAGTCATGATTTATGGCCAATCCAATATTCACATGGATAATCCATCCAACATCCTGACCTCCTAAATCATAAATCTCATTTTCCAAAGACCTGTTTTCAACCAATTTGGGGCATCTGCAACCATGATGGTATATTTCCTAGACCTTGACACATCAGTAACTACATCAGCTCCTACTTCTCCAGTACGTTTATTCCAGTATTTCTCAATTTGGGAATTATTTAATCTAAGTAAATCCTCAAATCCAATTATAGTCTTTAACATCCTTCTTTTAGTTTCACTTACCCATCAGAGATTTCCTAGCTCAATTAAGTGGTATCTGTACCCATCTCAATTTCTTTGTCTCTTTTTTCCCTCTATTTACTCAACTGTCAAAATTCTAAACTTGATTTATACCAAACTATTTTCCTTCTCTGTGACTGGCCTGGAAAAAACTGAATATTAAAAAAAAGAAGAAGAAGAAGAATCACATGATTCTGTTGACTCCTTTTTCTTAAAGTTCAATAGCACAAAAATTTCATTAGCACTTAACCCCTCATAGAATTTCACTACATTTTTCAGGGAAGTTTGGTTTTCTACTTTCTGTAAACTATTATAGGAACTTTCTCCCCTTATTTTTTCTTGGTTGATTAGCTCACACCATTCATCTGGTTAACAGATCTGTAAACTTATGTGTGGTCAGTTTCTGTCTTTTCACCTGCACAGGAGTAGGCTAATCTCCCTTTGGTCTATGAGCCTCATCCCCTCTCAACCTCCTCAAACTCCTCTGTTGTTCTTATCCCCTCTCTCTACTTTATCATTGTTCTTCCACCCTCTGCAATCAACCACAAAGCTTATAAATGTGTTCTTGTGCCACCTACTAAAATTTCCTCCTGTTTTCCAAATAAAACAGACTCTTCTCCAGTTTTTTTTTTTTTTTTTTTTTTTTTTTTTTTTTTTTTTTTTTGGTACTGGGGGTTGAACTCAGGGGCACTCGACCTCTGGGCCACATCCCCAGCCCTTTTTTGGGGGGGGGGGGGGGTTTCCTCTCCATTGCTGAGGCTGGCTTTGAACTCACGATCCTCCTGCCTCAGCCTCCCAAGTGCTGGGATTATAGGTGTGAGCCACTGTCCATGCCTGGCTTCTTCTCCAGTCTTAATGATTATCCACACTTGCTGTGTGTATTTTCTTGTTTTCCTTTCTCTTTTCACCCCTTGAAAAAGTAGCAGCTTGGGAGCTGTGGGAAGCAAAAACAATGAAGGTATTTCAAGAGAACCCATGAGCTTTATGGTCTTTAAAATAAAGAATACTTCCACATGTTTTATTATTTATAAATCATATGCTATCATTCTTTATGTATGCAAAATTTATTTAAAAAAAACTTATGTTTGAAATATATACCTTTCTTTCCCCCTGGAGGTTTTGTGAATGTCATTGAAATTTGTGGGTGCACCACTACTAATATACACCTTATATGCAGCATATGAATGAAAGTACTCTTGCTATTCCCTCACAGCTTTCCCCTGTCATTACCATGCCTCTTGCCCAGGCTTCTCCATCCCTGTAAAGGATACAATCACCTGTTCTGTTGGGAAACCCTAAAATCTAGTAGTCATACCTGCTTGCTCCTTTTTCTTGTTTTCTACACTCACACAATCTAGTCTTCGCCTCTTAAAATATAAATCACTTCACATTTTCATTGCCAACATGCTTTCTGGGTTGCCATTATTCATTGCCTAGATGATGGGAAAACTCTAAACTGGACTTCATTTTTTTTTTTTTTAGTTTTGTCCCCATACATTCTTTATTCACCCAATGTCACATTTTTCAGAAGTATACTTCAAATTGTCAATTCCCTGCTTCGAACACCTTTGTGACTGATGCCTTAATTAGCTAGATGCTCCTGGACCACAAGATTAAAAAAAATAGTTTTTGCCTTTTTAGGCTTATGGCATAATTAAGCTGAAGGTAGATAAACTGCCTGTCACATGCACAGCCTCCCTCTCAACAACATCCCATTCCAAGGTATATTTGTTGCAATTTGTGAACTATGTTGACACAACATTATCACACAGAGCCCGAAATTTGCACTAGGGTTTGCTCTTGATGTTGTGCATTCTATGGGTTTGGACAAATGTATAGTGCCCTGTATCCACCATTATAGTGAATATGGAGTAGTTTCCTTGCCCTCAAAATCCTCTGTGCTCTGCCTGTTCATCCCTTCCTCTCCCCAACCCTTAACACTCACTGATGTTCTTACTGACTCCATAGTTGTGTCTTTTTCAGATACGATATTATTGGACACATACAGCATGCTGTCGTTTCAGATTGGATTCTTTAATTTAGTATTATGCACTTAAGGTTTCTTCATGTCTTTCCATGGCTTAATGACTCATTTCTTTTAAGTATCAAATAGTATTCTGTTGTTTGGATATAGCACAATTTGTTCATCCATTCCCCTACTGGAGAACATCTTGGTTGCTGCCAAGTTTGGGCAGTTATGAATAAAGCTATGAAGAAGTCAATAATATGCCATCTCAAAATATACCATTATGGTATATTAACTATTTTAAGTTCAAGGCACCTAAAGAATAGCAGGTACTACAAAATCACTTTTAACTTCATGCTCTTTCTTAAAAGCAGATGAAATTCCCACACTAAAGATGTCCTCTGGCTGAGTGTGGTGGCACATGCCTATAATCCCAGTTGCTTGGGAGTCTGAGGCAGGAGAATCACTAGTTCAAAGCCAGCCTTAGCAACTTAGGGAGGCCCTGAGCGACTTGGTGAAATCCTATATCTAAATAAAATAAAAAATAAATAAAATAAAAAATATAAAAAGGGCTGGGGTTGTGGCTCAGTGCTTAAGCGCTGGTACCCAAAACAAAACAAACAACAATAACAACATCAAACCAAGATGTCCTTTGTATACCAAAAGGGAAAGTAATATTCTCACCAGAACAGAAAATTGAGTCTGAGAGTAATCTGTGTAAACCTTGTTACACTTCCTAGCCAATTCCCTGCACAATCAGTTTCCCTAGTGCAGCACCTTTCTTTGCCTCATTACATGTTCATAGTTGACTACTCTGCTATGAATAACGATATGTCTCTATCTATCTCTATGCAAATATGCTGGTATAAATATAGTTTGAGCATGATATTAGTGTGTCAGAGGTGTGGTAATAGTAAACGTGGTGGGACTTGGTAGGAGGTAATTAGGTCGTGAAAATGCTGCCATCAGAAGGTACTGATGAAGGTCTCATGAGATCCTGGCTAATTCTCATGAGAAGGTTATACAAAAGCAGGCCTGGCCTCTCCTGTCTCTCTCAGGCTTCCTCTCTTGCCATGTGATCTTGCCCATGCACCAGCATTCCTGCCATTGTGATGTCATCTCTGCAGCCCCTCTGTAGAGTTGAGTCATGCCCTTGAACCTCTAGAACTATGTGCTAAATGAGCCTCTTTTCTTTAAAAAGTATCCAACTCAGGCATTTAATTATAGTAACAGAAAATGGTCTATTATATACTCCCCCTCCCCACTTTAGTATATAAATTATCAACTCTGAGGCTTTCAGTCTTCATTTCCTTACAAGGACTCCCATGTCATATAATACTTATATGAAATTAATGTGTATGTAAATATATAAATGTTTATGCTTTTCTCACAATGATCTTTCTTATGCCCTTTTGATTCTCAGGTCTAGCTAAAAGTCCTTAAGAGGGTAGATTTGTCTGTTTTCTGTTGCTACAACATAATTCTTGAGGATGAAAAATTTGTAGAGAAAAGAAGTTTATTTTGCTTACAGTTCTGGAGCCAGGGAATGGCACTGACTTCTGCTAAGCTCTGTGATGGATGCCCTGATTAGAGTTATAACAGAGCAGATGGCTTCATGGCAGAAGCATCTGTGAGAGGGAGACTTAGCAATTCAGTAAGTCAGAGCCTACGAAGAGACTAGTCTTTCTCTTTTCAGAACAATCCACCCAGTGCCATAATTTCCTTGCAGTAAGCCCCACCTCTTAAAAATCCCACCAACCTCTTACTACCACTACATTTGGGACCAAGCTTCTAACACATGACCCTTAGTGGGGCACACACTTAAACTGTAGCCGAATCATAGCAGAGGGTTAAAATAAGATTTTACCTCTCCTTCAGCTGCTATAAACATCTGTGTGCATAGATGTTAGTATCAACTTCTCTGAGTAGATACCAAGGAGTATGCCTGCTGGATCGGATGGAAAGAATATGTTTGGTTTTGTCTGAAACCATTAAACTATTTTTTGAAGTGGCTGTAAAATTTTACATTCCTGCCAGCAACGAAATTCTTGTTGTTCCACACCCACAGCAGTGCTTGGTGTTACCAGTCTTCTGGATTTTGGTCATTGTCATAGGTATGTAGTGGTATCTCTCTATTGTTCTAATTTACATTTTCCTGATGACATATGCCTGTGGAGCATCTTTTCATATGCTTATTTGCCCTCCATATATCTAATTAGTTGAGGTGTCTGTTACAGCATTTGACTCATTTCAGGTTGGTTGTTTTCTTACTGTTGAAAATTTTTTTTGTATGTTTTAGATAATAGTCCTTTGTCTAATATACCTTATATGGATTTTTTCCTCCCAGTCTAAGGTCACAAATTTTTCATCTTGACCTTAACATAATGGTAATGTCATGAAAAGTACATTATTTCCACTTCCTTCAGGTCAAAATACTAATGAATTCACACTATTGAAAGATACACAGGATGTCATTATTAAGCAACATGCTTCTATTGGTGACTTCCTATAACAAAGGGTGGAATCCTGTCCCGAGGAAGACAGAAGACAGAAGACAGAAGAAGGAAGAAAGAAGAGAGAAGAAAAACTGGACTAAATATTGCTAAATTCACTAAGAAATTTACTGCTTTTCTATTACTCTAGTGGTTAATTTTTCAGTTGCATTCAGTTATAATAGCAGAAGTTCCTCCAATTTGCTCTAGTGGTTAATTTTTTTCTTTTTTAGCAGAAGGCTGCTCTTTTTCTTTTTTGGCTGCCTTGCTTGAGGTTGAGTTTTTCAGAGGTGATGTTCCATCACTTTATATTTGGGGTTTACTTGCTGTTTTATCAGAGATACAGCCAGGCATTACTGTAGAGTTTGCTTTGGAACATCATGGGGAGAGAGAGAGCAAGAGAGTGAGCTATGTGCTTTAATCTTGTCTCCACTTTATTTTAATCATGCTCTCTGTTTCAAGCAGAAGAATAGGACATTCCTTTCTCCATGCTTGACTATCTGGCTCTTTATTTTTCAGATACCAATTCAAATATTGCTTTCTCAGAGAGTCCTTCCCATACTTCCATACCTAAAATAACATTGTCTGCACTGACAATATAATGACTCTATCATATAGCTTATTTCTTTTTTCTTAATTCATTACATTTGGAAATTATTTTATTTACCTGTGTTATGTCAGTTTCTAACCACTGTTTCCCTTCCCATAATACAAGCTTTTTGAGGACAGTGCCTCTGCCGGTATTATTCACCATAGCATCCCCAGTGTTTATAAGCGTGCTTACGTATAGTGAATGATCAATTAACAATTGTTGAATGAGGCAATGATGCACAGAGAACAGCAAATGACAATCATGCATGTGGTGGATGTGAAGTCATGAGAGGCCTGGTTTATAAAAAGACTTGAATTTGGGATACAATGACTCATGGTAATAAGCCTATTTGTTTGATATAAATCACTGAGAATCCTCCCTGAATCCAGCCAACTTCCCATTTCCTTTTCTTCCTTAACAGGCTTCAGGGACTCCATCTGCTCACACTGCATACTGCTTTCTGTTTCTCCCAAGGCTGTTTTCAGTCTGAAAGACAATCTCTTAGTTTCTTATTTCAGTTCTCCCTCTAAAGACAAACCTACAAATTCTATCCATTTTACAGATTGTACCACTAGTTACTCAAGGAAGCCAATAGGGAATGACACAAATAAAAAGTAGAAGAATATTATGAAAAATAAAGTATCTCCTAGAGTTGCATATCGAAATTCATAAATCTATCCAATCACAATTCCTTTGCACATGTGATTTTATCAAAGCAAGACCGTATTAGTAGTGGGATGATTATGAACCAGTAAGGATTAATCCAGTTTGGATATTTCAAATAGAAAGGTAATGAGACCCTTGTAAAATCACTGGAAAGGTCAAAGGAGTGAATGTTAGCAAAAATGGCATGAGCTTTCAGGTATGGTCTAGAAAGTCTGGAACTTGATACTTTCCCCTCTTCAGAAGTTTTTGGGAAAGTTCCACACATGGTCACAGTTTCCCAGTGGCAGATCATGGCTATTTTCAAATGGGAACTTAAAATAGGTGATACCTAGAGCTACTATAAAACCTCACATTGACTGAAGGCAAACATATATTCATCTGTGCTCTGAAAGATAAAAATAATGGATTCTGATTCTCTTTTACATCCAAATCACACAGATTTACCTCATTGGTAGAATGAAAATCACATTTAGGCTCTGGAAACAAAGAAATCTGGGAAAGCTATTTCCTAGGTCTCTAGTCCGTGACACTCAAGGGAAAAACATAGATAATGGTAGGGATTAAGTCTGATTGCCAAAACAAAGAAAGAAAGGGACACACAAGCAATACCCATGACAAAATAAATATTTCACTCTCCTACCTTCCCATGAATGGTAAGAAAGCTTGATGCCCTAGGAAGATAATTTTCTTTTCTAGGGAAATCCTGATTAAAAGACTCTTGTGCCACAAAAGTCTGATTCAGACACAATTCCTTATATCCATTCTCTGTTTATCTCACATGTAGCAAAGATGATAAGAGCAGTTCAGGAGGAGAGGTGAACAGGTTAAAGGGCCAAATGGAACATCCATTGATTCTGGACAATGTCCGCACTTTGAAGATTACAGAAAGGAGCAAAAATACCATGTCCTACATTACAGTACTTAAAAACCTAGCTGCAGAGACAAGATTAAAGCACATAGAACAAGATGGGAGTGAATAAGCTGTATAATGATAATATGCTTGGTTTTGCTACTTTTCTTACAAGGAAGAAAATATTGGTAAGGGAAGAAGGGATACTGACTGACACTTAAAAGTGGATCATATTTGAAGCAGTAGGAAGAACATTTGAGGTGTATGTGGGAAGGGGGAGATATATAAGCAAAAAGTGGAATGATCACATGGAGAAAGGATAGGAGGTTTCAAACAATGACTTCTTAAAATAACTTGTCTGTCTCTAAATTTGTCCTGCCAGTTCATTCTCCACACCAGTTACAAAGGGTTATCAAATATTTTTTTATCGCTTGACATATGAAGACCTTCATTTTTATAATGTCACACTGAAGGATTTTCCCAGACTTATGCAAATTTCATTTAAGATGTGATTTTACTCTTTCTTTCTCAATTGGAAAAACATATTGAGAAGTAAGTGAAGGGGTTTGGGGATGTAGCTCAATGATAAAACACTTGTCTAGCAGGCATAAGGCCCTGGGTTCAATCTTGTGCACTGAAAAGAAAAAAAAAAAAAAAAAAAAAAAAAAAAGCACATTTTGGTCTTCACCACTGTAAAAAAAGTAATTGAATGATGAATAATACTGATGAGTTCCACTTTGAACTAGAAAGGCATATCATAAAGCAAATTATCAACCATACTATTGAGTGGATTGCTAATTGGCTTAAAAAATTTGCAAAGTTTGTTACTATATCAATAATTAACAAATTTCAACATACCTTCACTTTTTGAAGAAATTTGTGTTTTGGTTCTGATATTGAGGATGTAGGTAGATAGAAATGTAAACCTGGATTTATTATCTTTCTAGAAATAATTCCATGGTTTCCCATCATACCTATGCTTCTTGACCTTCAAGTCCTATGCCCTGTGCTCCTTTGCTGCTATGTCCCCCTCCCTCCCAGGTATACTTTATGTTCTTGTTGGCTGCGTGCATTATGCTGTTGCATGCAACACTATCTTTGCTAATGTTCTTCCTTAACCTAAAAACTTTCCACCAAATTGTTTTATCTCAATTTTTCCTCATCTTTAGAGATTTGGTCCATGCATCCACCACAGAATATCTTCCTCAGTATTTGGGGGTAGGTTTAATGTCTCTAAGCTTTCATAGAAGCCTAATTATATTTTTATCATTGCACTATCCATAATATATGGACATTGTCTTGTTAGCATTTTAGACTTCATTGCTCAAATATAAACTGTGCAGGATAGGAACAATGTTCTATTGAATAATCATTGTTATATTTCTTGTATTTAGCAGATTGACCAAAACATAGGTGGAGCTTGACTTGAACTAAACTGCAAAGTTGAAGGAATTTTTTGGAAGGCAAGAATATTATATAAGGGTGTCTGGTAATGCCAAGCTCACGAATTTATGCTACATGAAATTGAAAGCCACTCTCTGTTTTACCAACATCACTTTGTACTATGTACTTAAAAAATGCTTTATAACACACACACACCAATCCAACTGAAAAGAATACAACTGAACTCTTTATCTTGTATAAAATATAAAAACTAACTCAATATGAATTAAAGTCCCCCAAACCACAAAACTCCTAGAAGAAAACATAGGGAACCAGCTTCTGGATATTAACCTTGGCTGTTGGTTTTTGGACACGACACCAAAAGCAAAGGCAACAACAGTGAGAGCAACACAAAAACAAAAACAGACAAGTGGAGTACATCAAACTAAAAAATTCTGTACAATGAAGGAAACAATTGACAAAATTTAAATGTAACTTATGGTATGTGAGACTATATTTGCAAACCACATGCCATGATTTGAATATGGTTTGGATGTTTCCCTTTGTGTAGGAAGTTTGGTCTTCATTGTGGTTGTGCAGAGGTGTTGGACCCTTTAAGAGGTGGAGCATAATGGGAGGTGGTTGTGACACTGGGAGTATCACCTTTGGAAAGGAATGGTGTTGGTCTCATGGAGATGAATTAATTCTTGAGAGAGTAAGTTACTGCCTCTGAACCCTTATATGGCTTCCTGCCTTACCATGTGATTACTCTTGTACATATCCTGCTGTTGTGATGCTATCTACTATAAACTCTTCACCCGAGCCAGGTAAAAGCTAGACCAATACTCTTGAGCTTTCAGAACTAGGAGATTCATAAACCTCTTTTCTTTATACATTACTCAGCTTCAGGTATTTTATTATAGTGACAGAAAAGAAACTAATATACCATATTTTATAAAGGGCTAATATCTAAAATATACAAACAACTGCTACAAATAAAACAAAACAAAACAAAACAACAACAACAAATCTTACTTTTAAAATGGGCAAAGGAATTGAATAGACATTTCTCAAAAAAAAAAAAAAAGGACAAGTGGCATATGAAATAGTGTTCAATGCTATTTATCATCACAGAGGTCCAATCAAAACCATAATGAAATATCTCCTTGTGCCTATTAAGATGGTTATGATCAAAAAATCAAAAGGTAAATATTGGTGAGGATGTATAAATAAGGGAAACTTTGTATGCTATTTGTGGGAATTTAAATTGGTGCCACAACTATGAAAAAGGGTTCTCACAAAATTAAAAATAGAGCTACTATATGATCCAGCAATCCTACTCCTGGGCCTATGTCCAAAGGTATTGAAATCAGGATCTTGAAGAGATAACGGCAATTCCAAGTACATTGTAGCATTATTCACTACAACTAAGTTGTAGAAGAAGATTACATGTCTCTTGATTGACAAATGGATAAAGAAAATGGAGTATATTCGTATAATGGAATAGTATTCACTATTGAATGAAGGAAATCCTGGCATTTTTAACAACATGGATGAAACTGGAGGACATTATGCTAAGTGAAATAAGCCAGGAACTATGACAAATACTGCGTGACAGTACTTGTTTGATGTCAACCTCATAAAAGTGGAGAGTAGAACGGTGGTTGCCAGGGGTAGGGGTGTTAGAAACAGAGAGGTTTTAGTCACGGGGAACTTGTTAGTTATGCAAGGTAAGCAAGTCCTGGAGAGCTATCGTTCAGCAGAATGCTTATAGTTAACAATTCTGTGGAGAGGCTTATGGAATAGATTGTGATGATAGTCTCACAGGCAAATACCATGAAATCAAGTTGCTAACATTAAGTATCTGTAGCTTTTTACAACACCTCAATAAAGTAGTTTAAAAAGGGCTTTGCTAATATTCAATTTCTTTAACTATGTTGGGGGGCTGGGATTATTGCTATTTCATGCATATTTTAAATAGCTACTGCTCAGATGAGAAATAATTTTCCCAGTATCAGAGCTGGCAAAAAAAAAAAAAAAAAAAAAAAAAAATGCAATGGGGCTTTTAGCTAAAATCTGTCTCTAAAGCTCTTCTACACCATGTTGAACAATATCAGGGGAGTGATTATTATAAATGGTTATTTGAAATAATCACTCACTGATTCCTCACTAGAAGGCTTAGGTTATTTTTAAAAAGAAGTTTCTACATAAGTGAGACCAGATTTTTTTCAATTCCATGCCAGTTCTTTGGCCTTCTAGAATCATGGGTCCATGGAGAGATCCAATATAGCACACAGCCTGTTACATTAGTTGGGATGTCATTCAAAGTGCAGCTGGTAAATACTTCTGCCAAAGGAAATTTCAGGATAAAGGTGCTGCTGCTGAAGGCTATTGAGCTACCTATTTGTAAGAGCTATCTGAAGTTGTTTTTCTTTTCATTCTGTGTCACCAGAGGTGGATAATCCTTTGGTTCCTGAATTGTTTTTCTAGTCATTCTTCTTAGAATGGCAATCTCACACAAGAGTTGCCTGAAATGTGCCAATCTTTTGTGATTTCCACTGTGATTGTTTCTTAGTGATGTCAAGAGATGAGGGTGAAACAGGTGAAGTTGACCTACTAACCAATGAGAGGTAGCTTATGTAGGGCTTGCTTCAAGTAGACTGTCCCATAAGCCTCATTACACAAATCATTACACAAAGCCATATTTATTTCCTGAAATTTGGGTGAGCAAAACTGAGTTTAAGCCATACTTTATACATCTACTTAGGACCCACTGCAGGTGTTCATGGAATTTCTTATCATTTAAATTTTTTACAAATCCATTACCTTCTAGATTATTATTTTAGTTAGCTTCTTTCCCTGCTGTGACCACACCTGACAAGAACAATTTTAGGAGGAGAAGTTTATTTTGGGGCTCATGGTTTCAGAGTTCTCAGTCCATCTTAGGCAGGGTCCATTCCTTGGGGCTCGAGGTGAGGCAGAACATCCTGGCTGAAGAGTGTGGTAGAGGAGAGCAGAACATCACACTAGGAAGCAGAGACAGAAAGCTCCCCTCAACAAGAAAAAAAATATAAACCCCAAAGGCATGTCCCCAGGACCCACCTCTTCCAGCCACACTCTACCTGCTTTTAGTTACCACTTAGTTAATTCTATCAGATGAATTCACTGATTGGGTTAAGGCTCTCATAACCCAATCATTTCACCTCTAAACTTTCTTACATTGTCTCACACATTAGCTTTTGGGGGACACCTAATAACTAAACCATAACAGTTGTCACCTCTATAGAAAAAAAATCTGAGTTCTTTTTTTCAGTACAAAAATCCTGTGATTGTCAGTGTCTCCCGTAGTTCATGACATGGAGTAAGCACTTACAAGATTAATTACTGAATACATGACTAAATTACAGAAGCCTGACATTTTTGATTATTACCAAATTTTCTACTGTGTTCCAAGAAAGAAGCATCATTACTCTTATAGTTTAGACCTGAGGGGTCTTCTAAAAGTTCATGTGTCAGAGTATACAAGAAAGTTTAAAGGTTAAATGATTGGTTTATGGAAACCTTAATTTAATCAGTGCATTAATCCCACTGAATGAATTAATTGGATAGTAACCTAGGCAGGTAGAGTGTGCTGGAACAGGTCTTCAGGGACTTGCCTTTGGGGTTCATGCTTTCTCCCTGGTGAGTGGAGCTGTCTCTCTTGGCTACCTGATGCCATGTCCTGAACTGCTTTCCTCTGCCACATCCTTCCTCCATAATGTTCTGCCTGCCTTGGGCCCAGAGCAAACTGTGAGCCTCAAAGAAACTTTTCCTCCTTTATGTTCACCTTGTCAGATCTTTTGGTTACAGTGATGAAGAAGCTAACTAAAACAATCACCTGGATCCTTTAAAACAGGGTTTCTGAAAATTTCATCTACAACCGAATCACCGGAGGATCATGTCAGAACTGAGTTGGCAAGTGGGGTAGTGATACCAGTCTTGAGTATCAGGAACCAATCCTTGAACTCCTGGAGTTGAAGATTAGAGACCTGAAAAATGTGGAGGCAAGCATAGAAAGCTAGTTTTATTTAAGAAAAGAGATAGCAACAGAATTCTCCAAAGAGAAGGAGTCCCAGAGCTGGGAGTCTGCTGGAGTGAGTGTATCTTGATCTTTTCTTCTTCTATAGACCCTAGAACTTCCCCCTTTTAATCTCTATCCATGTGCTTAAGGACAGGAGCATAGGGGGCTATCATTAGCAACTCCTTGTGCTGGGAAGTGTAATACCACAGGTTAGCTGTTAGCAACCCATTGAGCTGGAAAGTGTGATAACCAGTCATTATCTTCTCTAGACCCCATTATTCAGTATCTACACTGACTACCAGACCTTTACCCCCTGCCTCAGTTTGTTGAGGAATGTGACATATCCTGTCCCCTCAGGCCAGGCAGGGCTACAGGCAGATTGCTTCTTGGCAAGGAAGTATGTGGGGAGTCAGTACAGTGGGCTCATTCTATAGAGTTATTCTTTTAACCTCATGTTCCCACCGTTAACAGAGCTGGGGCCTTCTGGGAAACCGAGGCAGTGTGAAGACTCCCTCTTCAAACTCCAGTTCTCGTGATCAAGTCAGAAAAATTTCAGACATGTGGCTCAGAGTAATAGGAATGAGTTTATTGAAGGGATTAGAAAGGGGAAGGGAATACTCTCAAGGGAGAGAGTGGGTTCTCTCAGGGAGGAGAGTGAAAACATGTCTTTCCTGCACTCCAGGTTTATTGGGGATCCCAGAGAACTTTCCAGAGAGCCCTGCTCAGGTCTGCCTCTTGAACTTTGACTGACAGCAGGGTCACCTCAAAATTTCAAGTCCCCATTGTCATGGCAACTCTAGGTCGCCTTGGCCCATGCTGATGGATTCTAGTTGGATTCTTAACTATACATTCTTACAGATTTTATACTTAGGAGGAACTATCCTTATCTCAAAGAGTTGCAGGATCTGATCACAAAAATCTCCTGGTTCCTTCCATCAACATGATTTGGACCTGCCCTTCTCCTCCTGCAGTTAACAGGTAGTTTGCTAAGGAATGTGACATATCCTGTCCACTTAGGCCAGGCAGGACTGCAGGTAAATTGCTTCTTGTGGGGGTCAGCACAGTGGGTCCATTTTATAGAATTATGTTCTTAACCTCATGTTCCCACCATTCTCGTCTGTCTGTTCCATAATACCACCATCTTCATCTATTTGTCCCCTTACAGTAGGACCTGAAACTCTGCTTTTCTAACATGTTCCTGGACAGTGCCTTGCTGCTGGTCCTTAAGCACCTTAGCCATCAATTGCTGTGTTCATGTTACCACTTGTCTTGCAATTTTATTTTTTTTGCCTGCTGGCCTAACTGGACTTCCATCAGCAATTCATTAACCACGTTTAGATAGATAAATTTCTTTGTCTACATAGCCTGCAGCACACTGCCTGGGTCCTCCCCAGAAACAACTCAATTGCAAGTTATTGCCTTCAGTTTAGAGGCTCTGTCCTTGTGACTTTTGATTTAGGGTTCATATCTGAAATCCCCATTCATTTTCTTTGTGTCACTCTTTAATACAAATAGTGCATCTCTCCTGTCAGCAGATACTCAAGTCTGGCTTTTTACCTTATCGTCAGCTGCTTTGAAGGACTTTCCAAAATAAAATTTGTGTGTGTATGACATAGGCCATGTTTTAGGTCAGAAGATTCTTAAAATATCATACTAAATGTCACGAAAATATGTCCAAATATTTTAGAGTGATGTAAAAACCAACAAATAGGATGAATGAAGTCAAACTTCATTATATTTATGGAGATTCTTTTTGCTCCCAATGACTATAAATAATCAGCTTCATGGGGTTACCATGAGGAATAAGTAAAATGATGCATATAAAACATATAGCTTAATTGTGTGATAGGAGTTCATAATGGGAACAATTAGAACATTTTGATCACAGTTATTATTTAGTTTTATTATTATTGCCTTGAGATGTGTCCAGTGCATTTTATGAATTTCAACTGTAGAAAAGAATGCCTTTCACTTAAAATAGTTAGAAACTGAGGAGTTCTATTCCCAGCCCCAAAGCTAACTCAAGCTATTTACTAACCATCTTCTAGTCTATTTTGGATAGAAAAGGAAAAACTTATCACATCTTTAAATCCCATTTAGGCTTTTCTTAACTTTAAAAAATTATTTGAGAAATGACCTTATTCTCCCCGCTCCCCTTAACTACCTTCTGAGTTTCATCACCTCTCTTTGACAACCTGTCTACCGTTCAGGTTCTTTTTGCCTTATCTTTTCTATTTTTAGTTTATGCCTTAATTTCATAACTTCTACCCCTTTATTCACTTGCTCATCTAATTTAATATTAGGTCATAGTTTTTTTTTTTTCCTACTTTACATCTACTGTTATTCATTATCTATTAGTACATAAATCAGGACTTTTTCCTTTTGTTCTTTGGAGATACTGTCATGGAGTTGGACAGCAGATCTTTTCTTTCTTTTGTGTTCATTGAGATGGGTTTTCCTGTATTCTTAGGAGCAGATTCCTGTGTAGGGAATGAGGTGGTTCAAGGTAGCTTTCTCAATTTCATTGCCTGCTCTTCTGTTACCACAATGCATTAAAAATATGACCTCTCTGTATAGACACATCCTCAGATCTGAGATACACCTTCTCAGCACATTTTACATTTAGTGATGGACTTCCAGTGCTCATGACCTGCTCAACTTTGATTCTGTTTCCAACAGTTTTCCCCCAGAATTAGCACAGACTTCTGTGTTTCTGGAAGGAGATTGTGCTGGGTATTTCTGAGGTATTTAAGCCCAGAAATTTTATGCTCTCTGGAAAGATTTGCAGAATTCATGCAGTTTTTTCTGGTTGTGCCTATATGTGCTTGCTAATTATTTCACCCAAGTAGTAGAGTTCTTTCTTTCGTTTAGTTATTTGTTGGAAATAAATGAAGTTTAGACCTCTTAAGATCATCATAATTCTCTGTATCTTTCCTCCACTATTTCTGCAAAGTTGCTAAATTCATGCATGTTTGGACTATCTTGCTCATATTCTGGGCATGGTGGAAGAGGTCTAAGCTATCTTAGATGCTCTGCTAGTTTTTAAGACAGGACAATGTTAGTCAACTCTCCATTACTTAACAGATATCTGAGAAAGTCAACAAAGACGAAGTTTTGATATTCTAGTCCATGAACAATGGTTCTGCTGCTTTGGGCCTATAGAAGGCAGCACGTCATTCTGGGAAGCTTGTGGTGCAGCAAATAAATACCTCATGACTGAGATGCCAAAAACAGAGACAAAGGGGAAGAGGTGGGGATTCCACCATATCATTTGAGGACATGTCCTCAGTAACCTGAGACTTTCCACTAGACCCTACCTCTGAAAGTTTCCATCACCTCCTGTTTTAATCAGCTTTTTTTACCACTGTGACCAAAAGACCTGACAAGAACAATTTTGGAGAGGGAAGAGTTTATTTGGCATTCATGGCTTCAGAGGTCTCAGTTCATAGACGGCCAACTCTGTTGCTCTGGGCCTGAGGTGAGGCAGAACATCATGGCTGAAAGGTATTGGAGAAGGAAAGCCAGAACATGGCCACCAGGAAGCAGAGAGACACTAAGCTTGGCTAACCAGGGTCAAAACACAGACTCCAAAGGCACACCTCCAAATACCCAGCTCCTCCAGCCATAACTTACCTGCCTACAGTTACCACCCAGTTAGTCCATTCAAGTGGATTAGGTTAACACTATCATAACCCAATTATTTTACCTCTGAAAGTTTTGTATTGTGTCACACATGAGCTTTTGGGGGGATACCTCATACCTAAAGCATGACGTCTCCCAATAGTGCCAAACTGGAATCCAAACTTTTAAGACAATGGAGTTTGGGGAGGGTGGGACATCCAAATCAGCAAGGATTTAAGATGTGATCAATTGAATAGGATCACCTGAAAATCTTTTGAAATATAGTAGTGTCCATTACTTACTTCCAAAGTTTCAGTTGGTCTGAGACAGGACCTGGGCTCCAGGAATTTAAAAAAGTTCCTTAGAATGTTCAACCATACGTGCTTTGCATTAAGTCAACCTCATCTTTGGGTTCACTTTAACTGATGGGTAGTTTGCTTAGCCAGCCTACAAGGCACACCAGGAAGACTAGTAGTCATTAATACAGATGCAGCATTTCTTTTTCTCATTGAAATGTAAAAAACTAAATCCCTTTCCTCCAAGAATTATTTTAGTATCTCCTCTATTTCCTCCCCCCTTTTTTTGCTCTTAGAAAATAATTTAAAAAGTGAAGTACTTTCAACTTTATGACATGGGAGGTTAGAGAAAATTTTCTTATCAAATTTTGCTCCTTACTCAAATATTTATATTGTTAAATGTTTTCTCATGCTTTTAATATTATTTGAAGAATTACTAGCTTTCTAATTTCTAGGGGATAAGAAGATATTTTCTTGATTAAATACTGTCCTAAAAAATGCTCAGGGTGAAGAGAATTTTACTACAGGAAGTGGTGCCAATTTTATATGCATGTATAATTAAAATATTTTTCCTTCGTATTCATTTTTCTTAAGAAAATCAATATTTATTTTCAGTAGCTTTAGCACTTAAAATATATGGCATAAAGTGTGTAGAAACTGGTTAAATAAATGAAACTTCATAGAATATGTTATAGAAGTAAACATTTTTTTTTTAAAAAGTGCTTTTACTGTGAGGTAGATTCTTAATGCATATTTAAAAATAAACAGAGTTCATATTATACTCTTCAGATTCCCCAGAGAAGGCACTCTACATAATTTAGATTTTTGTCTAATAGGAATAGAAAAAGTGGCAGAGTGGAGAGGTTTCTTATTTTAGATGGTGGCCTTTTGTACCAATAATAAAATAAAAAGCTTCCAGTCTTGTTCCTCTGACAGAAGGCACAGGAGTGAGCTTTTCTACTGGATAGTGCTGTGCTTAGGTAAATGTCAGAAGTGATCTTGATTCAAAAGTTAGCATAAAACGCTGTATTAGAATTGATCACCCCAAAGGCTATAAATACAAAGTACTTGACACAGGCCCTGACAAACAAGAAATTTATCAGAAAACAAGCCAATTGCAGATCCATGTAACAAATCAGCTGCCCAGCTTTGTTGTGCTGTCTTTTTCTGGGGAGTAGAGATAAGATTGATTGGTGCAACCTTCAGCAACCTTTCTTAGGTAACAATAAAAACACAAAAAGTAGTGTTTGTGTGGGAGATAATGTAAAGGTGCAGTTGGGGTGTTTCACAAAGAAAGAGCAAAAATCAGTGAGAAAACCATAGGGACCAGGAATTAGCAGATGGCATGCTACTTAAGAACTCACTTATCACATTGACCATGATAATCTCTTTGCTTTGTTTGTCAAAATTAGAAGTGGAAAATGACTTTTTCTTTTCTTCCAGAAAAAGTATTGTTTTTTCTAATGCATGATACAAAAATAAGTAGGTTATATTTATTGATTACCATCCTAAGTGTTTTACTTATAGTTCTTATATGTGAGAATCTTCAGTGTGGTTACATTTGTAAATTGATTGCACACTATAAAACAGTGAAGGATTGGTTTAATCAAATTGAACAAAGCAGAATACTATAGTGAGTTTTTTTTTTTTTTTTTTTATTGATTGGTACCAATGAATGCTTGAGAATTAAAGGAAACCACTAGAAAATGTCTTAAAATATTATTTGTTCATTTTTTTAGGACTCTAAACATTTCAGAATCTATTCCTTCTTTGCATTATTAAAATTACAAAAGGTAACTGAACAGAATTTGTGTGTGGCTAGAGGTCTTTGCCTGATTGGGTTTTCCCTTCTGGAGGGAAAATAATCTATGCATTCTAAAACTGCAATTCCATGAGGCAGGATGATCATAAAAGTACCTGAATTAAATCAATATTTTAATTTTCAAATACATTATAAATGTCTTGGAGATATATGTTTAGGGAAATTATTTTTAGGTTGTATTTGTAAGGCAGTCCCAAAGATATATATCAACGTTGTCACATAAGTTGTTACATAGAAAATTAATGGTCAGCCAAAACTAACGCAGACACTTCTTTCCATTAAATGTAGTAGGAAACTATCAATTTTCTGTTTTTTACTTATGTTAGTAAAAACACTGAGAAATACTATAGCGTAGTGGACAACAGCATAAATCTGGGAATCTGGTGGACCTTGGGTCAAATTACAGCTCAGCTAGTGAACAACTAAATGACTTTGTGCATGTTAACTTAACTGCATGGGACCAGTTAATAATCCCAGTAGTTTTAGTCAACTTTTGCCTCACTGTAACCAAAATACCAGATGAGAACAAATTAGAGTAGGAAAATTTATTTTGGCTTATGGTTTCAGAGGTTCAGTCCATGCTCAGCTGACTCCATAGCTCTGGACCAGAGGTGAGACAGAACATTATGGCAAAAGGGTGTGAGAGAGGAAAGTAGCTGAGGATGTGGTAATCAGGGACAAAAAGTAAACCTCAAAGGCATGCCCCCAGTGACCTACTATCTCCAGCCACATTTCACCTGCCTACAGTTACTACCCAGTTAGTGTATATCAGTGGATTCATCTACTGACTAGGTTAAAGTTCTCATAATCTAATCATTTCACCTCTAAATATTCTTGCATTGTCTCACACATGAGCTTTTGAGAGTCACCTATATCTAAACCATAATACCATCCTTATTCAGTGTCTTAATGTATGCAGTGTATTGAACACAGTGCCCTGCCCATTGCAGCTCTCAAATCATAGTTATTATTATTTTAATATCAGTTCCTTGAATCACAAGCTTTAGCAACAGTACTTGGAAGAGATACATTATTTAAGCATAGTTTTGACTTTTTTTTTTTTTTTTACCTAAATAGATTTTTAATTTGTTTTAGGTTGTTATTAAACAATGTCCAAATAGAAAGCACTGCATTGCAGGCACTACACAATGGATCCAGATAACCTCTCCAGGCTCATCCTAACTCCTTTCCATCACACACCTGCACATGCTCTTGAAGAACAATTCAACACATGCTCTCTTCTACCACCCTTCCTTTGATCATTTTGCATTATTTTCTAAGAGTGTCCATTTCCATGTCTTTGCAGGTTCAACACCTTATCATTTTTAAAGATATTGTATAAATAAAATGTTCTTTTCTTTTGTCATGGTGCTTCCCCCAACTCTCCAACTGATGTGGCAGGGTAAACCAGAAAACCTTCCCTTATTTGATCTAGAAAATTTAATCTATTTTTCTCTTATGAAATTTATTTGTAAGCATGGACACTTCCTTCTATTTGCCTGAAAGGTGGAGCATATGTCATATCTATCTGTATTCTGTCTCCCAAGCATAGTACCTTGCACAGATGAGATTCTCTGTGAATACATACTGAATGAATGGATATTGCTTTTATGGTGTATTTACATCCAGTAGGTATTTACAAACCTGGATTATTTCTACCCATGCCATGTTAAAGGAGTTTTAAGAGTGAAAAAATTTTATTTTAATAATTATCATTGTAAAGTTGTAAAGATTCTAAATCTCACCAGGATCTTCATTTGGAAACAGTCAGTTACTTGGGTTTTATTTTTCTAGATGATCCTAGAAGTTGAATAATTATTTGTGTTGATTATAGAGAGCCAATTCTGGCCATTCAGACTCTAAACTTCCTTTTTTATCAAAAATGTTTGTTGGCCTGGATTATTTAGATAATTACTTTCCTTTTCCTTCATGTGATTTATTTCAATTACTGATCTTATTCGGTATTCTGATCTTCCTCTTTTGGCAGACAACGAATTATCTCACCCGAAAATCCCATTTTCGTCAGTAATCAGATTGTGCTGTGGCCTGCAAATAACCCTGTTCCTGCTTCATGAACCAATAATGACCCTGTTGGAAATAGAGAGCAACCACATACCAACTTGCCTTGGTGAGTCTGGTTGCCATGTTTTCTAAGTGCCAAGAAGGCTGGTCTCTTCTGATGCAGGATAATAGGGAAGATAATGATGAAATTATCTCATGCATGTTCAGTACTTTTTTCTCCTTAACACAATACTTTCATATTTGGTATGATGCAGACACAAAAAGAACTTGCTTTTATCTTTCCTTTGAGCTTTGATTTAGCTATGAGTAGTTCTTATCACTGGGGATACAAAATAGAATACACACAGAAAAATGAACATGGACAATTCCTTGAATATTTTTGCTGAGAAGTATGATAAATCATGCCAATCATGAATGTATTCAAACACCCATGAGGTGCCTACTTGGTACCATATACCATTTTAGATGCAGCAATTTTTATAAAAAATTTTAAATTAATAATGCTTATTAATACAATTTTTAATGTTACCTATTTATTTATTTGTTTTAGTTACATTTATTTTAACTGATACATAAAAGCATAAAATTGGACATGTTAATAGGATACCATATAATGTTTTTATATGTGAATACTTTGTATAATGTTCCAATTAGTGTTCCAAACACATCTTCAAACATTTACCATTTCTTCATTGTACTCGTATATCAATTTTATTTGTTCAAGAATCTGATGTGGCTTATTTTTTTTAAGCCTTTGTGTCTTTATGCTGACTCCTGCATTTAAAATAATTTAGTAAGTAAGATATAATGCAATTAAATTACCAAACAAGCAAACACCCAGAAAACAAACAGGGCATGAGGGAAAGGATAAAATGCCACTCACAGGAAGTTTAAGGGAAAGTCAGAAAAATTGAATTGAATGAAAACTGTGAAAATAGGAGCCTTATTCATGTTGAGATATAATTAGCTTACATTATGTTAGGTCACACAATGGATAGATTAGAATAAAATTCTAATAATTAATGAATAGTTCTTAAGCATCCTCCTTGTACAGAACATAACACAATGAAGGCCTGGGAAGAAACTAGAAGAATTATAACTGGAGAATTATAATTGGCTATGGATATAGACAAGTAATTTGGGATAAATTTGGAACCATGAAAGGTAAGTGAGAGAATGTAATGTAGGCAGAGGGACAGAAATGTCAAGGATGATTGTTAAGGGAAGTCTCACATAGAATTGAAGACAGAGGAGAGAGAAGGGCAAGAGAGCACCACAGGGACAGATGCATTAGGGATTCTAGAAAGACAAGAAATAAATCACCTTAAAGTAGCTTCTCAAAGTACAGGAAGAAAACAGCTTAGATAGGGGGGGTTTCTTTTTCTTTTCTCTTTCTTTCTTTCTTTTTTTTGCCTTTCGGCCTAAACTATTTTTTCCTGAGAAATATGTTCATTAAATTCCTTGGGAAAAAAAAAAGAAAGAAAAGTACTAAACCTAGTATTTGAAAATCAGTACTCAAACCATCTTCCCAGGAAAAAAAAAAAAAATCTCTGAGAAGCACACCTGTGTCCTAAGTGAACTATTGGGTTCATGGTTATTATTTAGAGAACCTAAATAACCCAGGTAATTTGTTCATACAGTATGGTTTAGAATTCTAACTGAGGACACTTTCAAGATATGTGAGAGAAAATGAATGACTTGAAAGATTGTGTGAATGTTATATCTTTTATAATAGCCCTCAAAATCTTGCCTGCTTTCATCAAAATAATTTTAGGCAAGTACCTTCTTAATGGAGCTTATTGGTTTTAGAGCTATTGATGTGAAAGCTTACCAAGAATAAATTTCATTAAAACATTTTTTAAAAGCTAAACCAACATTGTTTACAGTGGATTTGCTCTGTGGTATATTCAAACACAAAGCTTCTGCCAAGTGTTTTCAATACCATATGTATGCCTATTAGTTAACTCCTTGTAAATGTGCCTACTGACCCCTTGGGTTTGCTGAAATTTGCAGTTGAAGCATCACTTGTGCCACAAATTCTTTCTCCTAATTGTAAAATGGAGTTTTTAGAGACCCAATAAATAACACCCCTCTCTTTCATCCAAGTTTGTAACCATTTGAGAGTTACATATAGGAATTAGGTAAATAGGGATCAATATGTTAACTTTAATACTGGTGAGGCTGAGATTGAAGGTCATAGATTATTGTGAGAGGCAAGCGGGCTTGTTAACTTCTTACCCAATTTAGACAAGCTTACCCCTACAGCACAGATGTTTCTGGACAATGGTGGGCCTCTTGTTCTGGAAGCAGTTGAATCACAGGTGTCCAGCATGGGGAAGGTGAACAGAACACACATTTTGCATGAAGCTAGACCTTGGGATAGAGAGGAAGAACACAGGCTAAACCTGCTCAGCTTCTTCTCCCAAATTTGTCAATCCCAAGTCACTGTCACCAAAGAGACATAGAATCTCATAGAATCTTATCCTCTTGAAAATGAGAACTGTGGGAAATAAGCCTCCACTTTGATTTCAGAAATCTATACTATAGTGTCTTACATTAACAATTCTGTGAAGAGTTCTAGTGAACAAAACCGACCCTATAGTTTCCATTTTTTAAAAATCTTCTTTCTACTCTTTCTGTTTTATGGAGAGACAGTAAGAATTTTTACAAAGCAGTTATGTGATAAAAAGATACCATCAAACACGATAGATTAATCTGTTGTTAGTAGCATTTTGACCAAGCTCTTCTTCAATTTGACTCACTGATCAATTTTATGTACTAGGAATGATCTGTCATAAATCTAGGGATGCTGACCTTTGTCAGATATTGTCATTCTTTTTGTTGTTCGAATAAAACTTTTGGCTGAAAAATTTGTGTTCTGAAATTAACTCAGATTCATCTGCCCTGCTGATGTTATAAACAGAAATTTATTCTAGATTATGAGATGTTAAGAGAGGATATATGTTTTATATTATCAGATTGTTCAAAGGTGTTTGAACAGGTAGGCACAAATGCTGTTTGTAGACTATGTATCTATAAGGGAATGATAATTGTGATTAATGTTGAAATAAATTCTTCTTGTGTTTTCTGTTAAATTAATTATTCTGCAAGGGTGCCTGTTGGACTCTGCTTGACTTTTCACTTTAAGGCAGTGAAGCACAGACAGTGAAGCCTCAAGCTGGGTTTCAGACCAGCTGTGCTCCATATTTACTATGCATCCTGGAACAGGTTACCTAATTTTTCTCTTTTTCAGTTTCTTTATATGCAGTATTGCATTTAAGGTGACATCTAATCACAAAAAACAAACCCACTTATTAAGCACCTAATACGTGTTAACTATTTTATTATTGTCATTGCTTTTGTTTTTTAATTCGAAGTTATTACATATAACAACTTCATATTACACATATAGAGCACATTTTTACGTATCTCTGGTTGTATACAAAGTATATTCCCACCATTCGTGTCTTCATACATGTACTTAGGGTAATGATATCCATCTCATTCTACCATTTTTTTTTTTATGTCGTTACTTGTTGATTACAATAAAGTAGTAGGTGATCCCTCAATACCTTTCCTTGTCTATAATTTTCTTGGTCTTCAGATGGAACAAAGATGAGAGTTATTTTAACCGTGTTGGCCTATTAGGTCTGCCTTTTTTCCATTTTCAGTGGCTTCTCATGCTCTATAAATGTAGTTAAGTTTCTCTTATTCTTTTCTAAAATTAAAAAAGTGAAAGCTTTCTTTAATTCTTTCTTCTCTGTGTATGATTTTTCTTTCTTATTCCAACTTCAGGACTTGGATGTTCTTCATTTCTTCTCTTTCTTTTCTAAATCACTCCTCAGTTACTATTTAACTCTATTGTCACAAATACTTATGCTAAATACTTTGCTTGGTAATGGGGATACAATGGTGAATTTTTATTTATTAAATTTATTTTATTTATTAAATGTAGATTTTACCTGCATGGAAATTCTGCCACCGTCATTGTGACGGAACTTCCCTGCAGAAAATTTACCAATGCTCTCCTAACTAGAGAACATTATGTGGCTTTCATGACAGCTCTCTCTTTGGGTCTTTTCTTACCTTCTAGCACTTTCAGATTATTTTCCTTGCATCTCTCTTTTTGAGTATACTACAAATGTTTCCCAAGATTCCATCTTTTTTCTCCTCTCAGGATCTCCAATATAGCATTTTCAGTTGATTATTAGATATTCTGAACTGTTCTATTGCAAAGATAGCTCAAACCTGTTCTAACTTGTTCAACATCTCTTTCTCTGTCTTTCAAATCTGCTCCTGTCTGGCATTTGATATTTTCCTTCAAAGCATCATCATTGATTCTTTCAGTCTCCAACTGGGAAACCTGAGTATTATTATCAATGACACTTTCTTTCTTATAAACTATGGGCACTTAATATAGTTCCACTGCCTTTTCCTCCTTAGTATCTCCTTAATTTCCACTCCCTACCCTATTTGTATGCCTTTTGAACAGGCTTTATTCGCCTCTAAATCTTTTCAGTCATGACAAATCTATCTAACCAGTAAATCTACCTAGCTAAAATTGAATCTGAATCTTTCACAATCTGACTCCAGTTTTCACTTGTTGCTATAGTATCTACTACTTTACTCCCATCCTACTTACTATGGAATGAATTAGGTCCCCAAATTCATATGTTGACTCCCTAATCCCCAATGTGAGTATATTTGAAGATAGGACCTTTAGAAGTTAATTAAGGTTAAATGAGGCTTTAATCTGATAGGATTGGTGGCCTTGAAAAAAGAAGATGGAAAGGATAAGGAGGAGAAGAGGATAGAGCTGAGGGGAGCGTGAGATGGTTTTCTCTCATACATATGAGGATGTGATGAGAAAGTGACTGTTTACAAGTCAGGAAGAGAGACTTCATCAAGAACTGAGTCAGTTGGCACCTTGATTTGAGATTTCTAGCCTCTAGGACTGTATGAAAAGGAGTTTTTTGTTGTTTAAATTACCTGGGCTATAGTATTTTGTCATGGAAGTACAAAGAGACTAATACACCAGGCAGCAGGTAAACATTAAGTGTGTTCAGATTTTAATTTCTGACCATTGGTGGTTGATTGACAATACTCTGTTTTTGCACTCTTTCTTCCTTTTGTCTAGATTTCTTCTTTCCACTTTCCTCATGGAAGAAATTCTCCTCATCTTCTAAGAGCATATTCAGTTACTTCTTCCCTTGTCTTTTATAAATGTCCTCATATTCAGAGAAGCAATATTAGAAATCCATCCTTTTGGAACATACATACTTGTATTATAGCAATAACAACAGTGCACTTTTATGTTTCTAACCTACTTAGACCAGGATAAACTTTATTTTATTCTGTTGTATATTTCCAGAGCTAAGCAGACAGTTTTGATACTGAGGAAACACTATTGAATGAACTAAAGGATTGGTGAATGAATGCAGAATATAAAGGTTGAATGCATTCCTTAAACCAGCAGTACTAATTTGGAAGATAAACCAGTGTTCCCTAGAGTAATATTCTTTTTATGGGCTACCTATTTATTAATTTATTTAATATTATTTATTGAATAGCTATTAGAGTGTACCATTGGCTTTATTCCATAAGACAGGGAGGGGACCAGAGATTTGAAAGAAGAAATTTTGTTCCATAAATAGCTTGGGTTTTTGTTTTTTAATAACATGCTTAGATCATCAACAGAACAAAAGCATAACTATCCATTCTAAGCACAAGACCTTCCAATAAGTGCTTAATGTGTCACTTTTATAGGCCTCAGAGAATAACAATGGGTATATGTAAAAATAGTTGAAAAGTTACCTCTTCAGTAATCAAGATCTTCAATTATTCTTTGTAAAGAACTGATAATCATAAGATAGCTGGAGCCATAATAATAAAATACATTTAGAGTTTGAATAGAATGTTTGCAGAGGCACAATAATCACCAAGATTATTCTGGCTAAAGACAAAATATAATTTTCATATTAATAGTCTTAGAATAATGCAGTCAATGTAATTTCATGTTTTTAATGAGCTACAAGGACAAATAATAATATATCTTAGTATCAGTTCTAAAATTTTAACCTAATGTAACTTTAACTCTCATTTTATATTACAATGTTGTGAATAGGAGCTTCCATTAAGTCTGCCTGTTCTAGTGAATTCTGGGCCCAGCAGCAGTACCTTAAAAAATTAAATATTTTAGCATTAATATTTGCATCAATTTGTCAGATTTTTACAACTTAGTTGTTAGGGTTTATCAAGTAGAGTTAGAGAAAGCCTCAGCAATTTTCTTACTGTATAGGTGATAAGACTGTGATCCTGGGGAGCATTTATATACCTGAGGTACATATGTGGCTTATGGCTAAGAACACAGAAAGGATCTCATCGGCTTTTCAATACTAGAATATAGGAAGGTTCTCCTATAGTCAATTATGATAACTTTTCAAAGGGAATATGAATAAAATTGTAATAATGGAAAGGATGTAGGGTTTGATTTTTGTCGATCCTGGATTTGAGAGCAGGCTTTTTTGCTGTCCCAGAGAACTGAGCAAATGCCTTATTTTATACTTTGTCTCATCTTTTAGAAAGTAATAGAAATCAGTCCCCCCTGTAATGTTTTGAAGTCAATGAGAGCATGTATTCTGTTCACTAGAGGCTCACATAGTGCCTGGCCTATAGAACATATAGAAAAACCATGTATTGAGTGAATAAAGAATAAATAAACATATAAATGAAGAGAAGACTTTGGAAGCAGAGTGGTCAGGGTCTACCTTTTGTAGTTATTTAAGCTGGAGTAGATGTTGGTTTGAATCATTAGTTATATAATAAATCCCTTGTGTTAGTCATCTGTATTATTTCTCTCAATTTGTTGCAACGGATGCATTAAAGCTGTGGACTTGCTCAGTTCCAGTTGAAAATCCCTTCAGCCTTTCTCACCTGTGAATGTATTTCCTGGCTATCCTCCTACATTTCTCCATTACATTCCATTGATGGCTATAAAAAGTCCTGCCTACTCTGTTATCACATCTCCAGTCTTGCTAAATTCAAGGATCCTGCATTCCCGGGGTCTGGTTTACTGCAGACTGGGCAGCTCTTAATGAGAAAGGGTGTTGCATTGACTTCTTAAGTTCTCCCTTATTTTGCTCTGTGATAATTTCACTTGTGCCCCTACCTTGGGTCAGGAACTTAGGTGGGCAGGAGACGTAAGAGGACAGAAAAGTTTGGATTCAGTTTGCACTTATATAACCTGACATTTGTGTTCCCTTGATGTGGCAGAGGACAGGCCTTTTCTCTTGTGGGATTTTTTCAAGGATTACTAGAAAATGTCATTACCAGGGTACTCAAAGTCAACTTCCTTGTTTATTAGCAGCTTCCTGCTCCCCTCCCACTTGTGCTGCTGTGATCCTTTTATCCATGGATAATAGTAATCCTCTTAGGTAGAATACCTGTTAACATAAGCCCTAAATAGCCTACTTCCATGGGGTCTGCCTGTGGACCACCAGAGTGAGTCTGTTAAGGTTGCTGTAACAAAGTACCACAGACTGGGAGACTTAACAACACAAACTTATTTTCTTACAGTGCTAGACTCCAGAAATCCAAGATCAATGTGTTTGCAGGTTTGTTTTTGCTGAGGCCTCCTCTGTCCTTAGCTTGTAGCTGGCTGTCATCTCCTTATGTTTTCATCTGGTCTTCCCTCTGAGGGTATCTGTGTCTGAATTTCTTCTTCTTATGAGGACATCAGTCATGTTGGATTAAGACACACCCTAATGAGCTCATTTTTCGCTCTTTAAATGAAGTCCTTATTTCCAAGAAGAGTAATATTCTGAGGTATGTGGGGGTAAATCTTGAGGAGATACAATGCAGCCTATAGGACCTTGAAATACACATGTTCTAGACTGCTGTTACCAACAAAGCTTTCTCTCTTGTAGTTTGGATACCAATCAGTCTCTTCTACTTGAACATTTTGAGCAAGTCAGACACCAGTCTCTATGTCCTGCAAAGGACATATGTCAAGTTTTGCCAGTGGTTTTCTTTTTTAAACAGCATGCAGGGGCATCGTTTACTAAGTAACTGAAAACTCTCTACAAAGAAATCCCCTTTAGAGGCATCTTCCAGCTCTTCTTCCATATGCCTGATGGGAAGGGTGGTGATTGGTTGATGATGATAGGATAATAGAGTCTGGGTGGTTCCAGGGCTTTGATTGTTATCATATTGTTCCGAGCTTTGGAGGCTTCTCTGGAAACTCTTCCACTATTATAAACAATACTTTAATGAGCATACATTTTAAAATCATTATGTATAGCCACATTATTTATTCATTTACAAGGCAGATTTCTAGAAGTCATTGTTTCTGGTGGTCTTTTGATAAATGAGGCATTATATGTTTATATTGCTTCTTACATTTTTAACTGACATAGTAATTGTGCATATTTATGGGAGTAGTGTGATGATTTGATACAAGTATGAAACGTGAAATGACCAAATCAGGGTAATGAACACCTTCATCTCCTCAAAAATTTATCATTTCTTTTTGTTGGGAAGCTTTAAACTTTCTAGTTCTTTTGTAAAGTACAATAAATAAGCTATGGTCACCCTCCCATGTTGAAGAAGACCAGAGCATATTTCTCCTAACTGTGTTTTGCTACCTGTTAATTTCCCTCTCATCTTCCTAGCCTCTAGTGAACCACTGTTTTACTCTCTACATCAATGAAAACAGTTTTTAAGCTTCCACACATAAGTGAGAACATGCAGTATTTGTTTTCCTGTGCCTAGAACATTTCAATTAGCATAATATCCTCCAATTCCATCCATTTTGCTGCAAATGCCAGACTTTTATTCTTTTTGCAGCTGAATAATATTACACAACGTGTATAGACCACAAACTCTTTATCCATTCATCCATCAATGGGTAACTTGGTTGCTTACATATGTTGGGTATTGTGAAGAGTGCTTCAATAAACGAGGAAATGCAGATCCCTCTTGATCCACTGTTTTCATTTCTTTTGTATATGTACCCAGTATGGTTTCTGGATAATATTGTAGTTTTATTTTTAGGGATGGAGGAACCTCTATACTGTTTTCCATAATGGTTATATTACATTCACATCCCCAGGGCACGAGAGTTCCTCTTTTGCTGTATCCTTGCCAGTGTTCGTTATTTTTTTCTCTTTTGATATGCTTTCTGAGTGTGATGATATCTCATTGTGGCTTTGATTTGCATTTCTCTGATGATTGGTGATGTTGAACATTTTTTTTCAGATACTAGTCCATTTGGATATCTTCTTTTGAGAAATGTCTGTTCAGATCACTTGCCTATTTTAAATCTGGGTTATTGTTATTATTTTTTGCTGTTGAATAGAGTTTTATTAGTGCATATCAATTATGTAGAATAATGGGTTTCATTGTGGCATATTTGTACAGGCATATATAATGTATTTTGATAATTCCCCTTTGATCCTCCTTTTCCCTCCTCCATCCCCTTCCTCTTCTCTGCCTCCCTTCTACTTTCACATCAGTTTTTTCTATATTCCATAGATGAGAGCTGAGTTGTTGATGTAGATTCTTATTGCTATCAGCTTCCCTCTTGGTACTGTTTTTATTGAATTCCACAGATTTTGGTATATTGTGTTTCCATTTTCATATGTCTAAAAATTTCTTTTTTAAAAATTTTGCAGACCCAATGATCGTTCAGAAGCATGTTGTTTAATTTTCATATATTTATACAATTTCAATAGTTCTCCTTATTGTTCCTTATCTATTCTATATTAAGTACTTAGAGAATAAATGATTTGCAAATATTTTCTCCTATTCTGTACATTGATGGTTTTCTTTGCTGTACAAAAACTTCTTAGCTTGTTGTAATTTCATTTCTCTATTTTTGCTTTTGCTGCCTGCACTTTTATTCTTTACTCGTGTTTTTTTTTTTTTTTTTTTTTTTTTTTGTACAGGGGATTAAACCCAGAGCTTTGCACATGCTAGGCAATCACTCTACTACTGAGCTACACCCCAGTCTTTTTGAGTCAGAGTCTTGATAAGTTGCTGAGAGTGTCTTCACACTTGTAATCCTCCTGTATCAGTCTTCTGAGTAGCCGAGATTACAGGTATGCACCACCATGCCTGGTGGGATTATCATTAACTCTTCATGCATATTAAAAATACAGTAATAATTCATTTCATACTTGTTTTTGATTTCCTGAGGTGGGGACACTGCATAATTTAGATTTTTGGCTGTTATGGTTTAGATGTGAAGTGTCCCCCAAAAGCTCATGTGCCAGACAATGCAAGAGGGTTTAGAGGAAAAATGATTGGGTTATGAAAGCCTTAATCCAATCAGTGAATTAATCACCTGATGGGACTAATTGAGTGATAATTGAAGGCAGGAGGGATGTGGCTAGAGGAGGTGGGGTATTGGGGGTATAGCTTTGGAATATATATTTGTATTTGGCAATTGAAGATGTCTCTCTTTGCTACCTGATCATAATGTGAGCTGCTTCCCTCTGCCACACTCTTCTACCATGATGATCTGCCTCACCTGGAAAAAAAATGTTCTCATGGGTATGCAGTGATTCCTTATGTGAAATGATAATGTTTTGTAATATTAATAAAATTGAAAGCTGTCTGTCTTATTCCTCTTATACAAAGGCATGGGAAATAGTTTCCATACTGGGCAGTGCTATGTTTAAATATATGTCATGGGTAATCTTAATTAAAAGTTAACATAAAACATTGTATTAGAATTGATCACCCCAAAGGCTATAAATACAAAGTGCCTGACAGAAGTCCTGACAAACATATAATTTATTAGAAAACAAGCCAATTGTACATCCATGTAACAAATCAGCAGAGCCTTACTGAGCTGTCTTTTTCTGGAGATATTTTTTAGTTTCTATGTCATTGATTCTGCTCTCACCTTCATTATTTCTTTCCATGTACCAATTTTAGGTTTGGTTTTCTCTTATTGTTCTTGTACCTTGAATTGCATCATTATTGGAAGGAAGTTCATGCTTTGTACCTATATTTTATAATGGTTATATCCTATTGTTGGATTAATTAATATTTCATTATATAATGATATTTGTTGCCTATTTTTATAGTTTCTGACTCAGTATATTTTATCTCATACAAACATAGCCCATATTTTGGTCTATGTATGTCTTTGGTACTACTGGAAGTCTAAGAGAGATTCCCTGATATGTAACTTGATGCTTCTCTCTTGTTTTCAGTATTTTTTCTTTGACACACTGTTTTGATAATTTGAGGATAATGTGGTGCAGACAAAACTGCTTTTGACTGATTTTATTTGAAGTCATTTGAGTTTCATGGACCTGATGATGTCTTTCCTGGTAGAAGACTTTCTCTCAGAGATGTGTTTTAGGGTGTCAATAGGGTAGGTTATGTTAGCTTTGGTCCATACAGGGACAGTAGTGTAGTGTCTATAGTGCTTCTTCAGCTGTAATCAATGTTGTCAGTGCCTAGGGATGTTCCAATGACCTAAACTGTAGTGGTTTTGGGGATTAGTCCACCAGCTAGAATGCAGCTTTCTGAGGTGGTTAGTTTTTCTGACAGTTCTGGGTAGGATATGCATGGCTGTGGATGAAGAAAATCTGTCAGTTTCTGGGAGTCACATGGGGGTGGCCCTACTCTGGTGATGCTCATAGGTGAGGCATTTCTGGCATAGCAGTGAGGGTCAGCATCTGAGGGCTGCATGGGGGCTGGGCCACACTGGTTAGCTTGAGCAGGGGTTCTGTCAGCTTTTTGGGGTTGTGCAGATGCCTTCAGGAGGTTCAGTAAGCTGAGTTACCCTAGGTGGGGCTGGCCTGTGGAGTTTGGGCTTGTGCACTGTATTAGCCAGGGTTCTCTAGAGGAACAGAACCAACAGGAGGGATAATTATAAAAAGGTGATTCATTAGATTGGTTTACACAACCAGAAGCTGGATAGTCCACAATGGCCATCTGCAGGTTGGAGAGCTGGAGGAGCCAGTAGATGTGTCTAAGATGGTGAAGGCTCAGAATAAGACCTATCAATGATGCTACCCCAGTCAGAGACCCACAGGCTTCTGGAAACTCCCTGGAGAATCATTGGCAGAATTTACTTTGGAAGAGTGACAGAGTGAAATTCTGATATCCACAGGTGATTGTAACAGTAATTAAGAAGAATCAAGCTTACATGTGCTCCTGCTTCCTTATTCTTCCAACCTTTGTTCTATTCAAGCCTCCAACTTATTGGATGGTGCTGCCCACACTTAGGGAGGGTCTTCACTTCAGTTGTTATTCCACATACCAATCATTCCAGGACACACCCTCATTGACACACCCAGAAGCTTCTTAATCTTCCATATCTCTTAATCCAGTCAAGTTGACGATTTGAATTAACCATTATACCCAGTTTGCCAGTGGCTTGGCAGCCACTTATCGTGGAATGCCTGGCTGTTTCCCAGGATTTCAGGTGGGTAGGCATGGTTACCTTAGGTGTTCCTAGGGTCCCAGGAGGGTGGGAATTGCTGACTGACTGCTTTGTGGAGCCATGAGTTGTTGGGTGAAGCTGACTGGCTGTGTCCCAGGGACTTGGCAGGATAAGGCACTCAGAGACATTGCCTGGTTAATTTTCTGGTCTGCAAGAAGCTGAGCAGGGACACCTAGCAGCTCAATGGCTTCTTGGACCTTCATGTGATGGGTGGGGCTACCCTGCTGGTTCCTATGCAGAGGGATCTAGGCCACTGAGAGCAGGTGAACTGGCTGCTTAGAGGAACCCTGGTGAATGGGGTCTCAACACAGCACTGTGCAGCAGGAGCATGGGTGGGGAAGGTCTCTTCATGACTAGCCTCTTCCTTTGGGGTATGCAGAGGAGTAGATTCCCTGGAAGTTCTCTAAACTCAGCTCATGAGGGCTGCAGTTTCCTCCAGTAGCAAATACTTCAGGGTCTATGGCATTAGTGGGCACTGTAGGGGTCATCTGCTTTACCTTTTGTCACTTAGGATTGGTCTCAACTAGGAAGACAGAATGGTAAATGTTGTTTGATCCTCAGTCTCTGTGCTCCCCAGCATCTCTACCACACTACTGATGCACTCTGTTGCTGTCCCTTAATATCCCAGAGGAATAGCTGTTACTTTTTTTTTTTTTTTTTTGGTACTGGGGATTGAACTCAGGGGCACTTGACCACTAGGCCACATCTCCAGCCCTTTTTTGTATTTTATTAGAGACAGGGTCTCACTGAGTTGCTAAGTGCCTTGCCACTGCTGAGGCTGGCTTTGAACTCGTGATCCTCCTGCCTCAGCCTCCCAAGTGCTGGGATTACAGGCATGTGCCACCGTGCCTGGCTTTTTTCTTTGTTTTCATCCTAATTTTTTCTTTGATTTTTATGGATGCAAATGTACCAGGTACTTTTAGTTGGCTATCTTGCTGACCTTACCCAGAACATTTTTTTAAAACATAATTAAAATTCATAGTCTTTTTCTTTATGGTTTGTGCTTCAATGTCTTATTTTAGAAAATCTCTGATCAGAATCTACAAGTATATTTGTGTGTATTTTCAACTAAGAGTTTTATAATTTCTGCTTTTAGTATTTTAAATGATTTATTTCTACTATTATTTTCTTTTGTTGTGTACTGGGGATAAACCCAGGGCCTCTAGATGCCCCATTGAACTTCCTCTCCAGCCCTTATGTTTTAATTTATGGTAGAAATATACATCTGATATTTCCATATGTTCAATTGTAAAACTCCTAGGTGAAAATCCATACACATTTATGTCTATATATGAGCAAAACTGTTTTTGAGTTCTGTCTTCTGTTCTGTTCCTGTTTTTGTTGATTCCTATAGTCATTATGACAATGACCACATTGTCATAATTATATGGCTTTATAATTAGTCTTGATATCTGGTGGGTCAATTTCCTAAAACTTTTCAATTAAATTCTTTTAGCTGTTTGTCATCCTTGTCATTTGATATGAATTTTTGGATCAGTTTCTTATGCCTACAAAAAGTTATATGGAGATTTCATTTGGAAGTGAATGAAATTTTAGAACAATTAGGGATAATTGGCATTTTATGAAGTTTCACATGCATTGATATATTTATCCATTTAATTAATTACTGTTTTGTGAGCTTCAATAATGCTAATCACAAAAAAAAACCCCAAATTCTTATAATTGCCCTGTTAGGTTTTTTCTTTAGTACCTTGTGAGTTGAAGCATGTTAGCTAGCATCATAAAGCTTATATGAGAAAAATCCAGCAGTGGAACACAGATTTCTTAGCCCTGTACCAGTTTCCTTTCTATAACATAATGCTCTTTAACACATTTCAAGCCTTCAGGAAGGAATAGTTATATTGAAATACTGCAAAGTAGGTAGAGAAGAGACAGAGGACATTATAGTTCAATTAATACAGAATCGAGGCCATCAGTGACATTTGGGAAATAAAGTGCTTTTCTTTGTGAACAGGCTCCTGAAAATGGAAGTCAAAAACATTGTGAAGTGCTTATTTTCTTTGTGACTTTTTGTATGATTTAACTTAGTACTTAAACAAAAAAATTAAAACCAAAAAAAAGGATGGCTACTGAAAGGCTGTTTATGACATTCTTTATTAGACTAGTCTGTAGTTTTGAGACTTTTAAACTTGATTTTGACATAAATCTCATGTTGGAAAAACAGTGCATACCTTTGTGTTATCAATTCAGTGTCTCCTTCAATAGATATCGAATAAGTACTATGACCCAGGCACTGTACCAGGTGCTTAGGATGCAAAGATAAATATCAAACAACCTCCATTCTCCCAGAAACATTTAGATTTTTCTATTTTATATTCATTTTTATCAAGGAGATAAAACATCTGACCATGCAATAAAGAGTTGTCAGGTTCATGTACAGGGCACCGTGGACATTCTCAGGAATATGCAATCATTTCCACACTGCATTGCTTGAACTGTCAAATTTCCCAGATAGATGGCTATGACCAGGATGACATAGAGAAGGAAGAATTATATAAGCAGAGGATGCAACATAAACCAAGAAGTGTAGAAATTGAAGGCGTGGAGACCAGAGAGTTGCAGTAATGCAAGCAAGAAGCAGCGGAAGATGCAAACCAAGCAAGAACAGTGGAAACTGAAAAACAATGGAGATGGATGGAGATTCATTAAGGTGGTGGAATCAGTAGGACTTTGGGACAGTGTGTCTGTAGGGATTAGAGAAGGAGGGGCCCATGGACCACTATAAGTCTGAGAAAATTCCTAGCTATCTGGCTTGGGAAGTCAGGTGAATTTCATCAATTGTAGCTCTAGTAATGTAATATTACTGGATATCCACCTGGGTAGATTTGCTTTTATGCGATCGATAAAACTTCCATTACTTTGCAAGTGAATTGTAAGTTGAGTGTAGGTCTCCTCTGGAGATGTATATTGTAATATATTATGAGAGATTACATTTCAGAATTTCCACTTGGAAAAAGGTTTTTCAGAATACTTGTGAGTAACAATAAAGTCCTACCATTGGTTTGCAATTGTTATGATTTAAGGCATAGATCAATATCAATAGCTTGTTGTCCTATCTCAATCGACTGACTCTTTTCAAACATTTGTGTTTAAGTCTGTCATGTAGATATATACTACTCATCTTCAGTTGTGGGGATTTTCAGGTCTAGATGAACAACTGATCTGATTCAGAATCACTTGAAGCAACATGTAATCGCTTTTATGTTTTCTTTCCTATCAAAATACTCAATAGGCAATAAGAAAAGACTTTGCTTGTCAAGCTGAGAAAAATTAACACTTTAGTTACAAGTAAACTGGATTCTTACACAGAATGCCTTGAAAACAGTCAATGAAAAAGAATAACATGTACTACACTGTTTATAAATGACCAAGGTGATTTAAACAATAAACTATAAAAAAAAGTCTCAAAAAACCAACCTGTAAAAGACTTTAGATCATTATTTTAATATGCCATGTTATTTGGAGATATGTATTGATAAAAATTGGGGAAACCACTCTGAAAAATTAGAATTCAACATTTGAATTGAATTCAACAATTCAATGTGTTATTTTGCTGAAAGTATTGATTTAATTCTCTTATATTCTTTGTTTCTAAATATATATACGTATTATTTCTACTACTTAGAGAAAGGATTAGTGTAAATGAAGAGGTGACTAATCTCTGTCTTTAGCTACTCACTACTTTAATTTGCTAAGGATAAGTGGGGAAACATTTAGGATTTAAAATTTCATTTTCATTTTTATCAATGATATGAGCAGATTTAGTTCTCTTTGAGTTGTTATTTTCTTGCAGTGTGGTTGATGAGAAGATTTTAGTGTTTCATAATCTTTCAAAATAGTGCTATTAAATTTGGAAAGTGTTGAAGGGGTTGTATTTTTCTTGTAATAGATATTAACAGTAAGACCCTAACAAGTTGATAGGTAGAGAATTTAATTGGTAGCAAAAGATATAGATTACTTTTAAAATATTCACTTTGTATAGCTTTTGAGAAAGGAGGATCAATGGCATTCTTTATTTTAATGGAAAGGAGGATTTTTGTACCAGTGTTACTTAGACTCTGCTGATTTCTTTGTTGTTCGGTTTTAAATTAGTCATGCAATTGAAAAGCAATTTGTAAAGATAATATTTGAATACATTGAATCTTGTGATCTTACTTTAAAAATTAAAGTGAGTTAAAGGGGTTTCCTTTAATATCATTAGGTTGTGTGAGTTACAAATAAAATTTTCAAAGTGGTATATTACAAAGAGACTAGGTTGATGTATTGGAAAGAGACAAAGGTTAACAAAACCAAACCATTAGAAATTATTTGTTTTATAAAATACACAAAAGTTTTATAAAGTCTATCTTGGAGGTATTATTCCATATTTCAGTAATTATTTTAAAATCTATTAGGAATGAATGGGATGATAAGTATCTAGTTAAAAGAGACAGGGCTAATTAAGATTTGAATTTTGGCACAAAATTTTTTGATTGTATTGGTTTTAAAAACAACTATGAAAGTACAGGACTTTTGAAATAGTCAAGGGGATCCAGTGCTCCTTGAAGCCATGGGCTTTTAAAGATCTAAGTATGTTGATCTTCCCTGTAGATTTTTAAAATCTACAGTATGCTTTTAGCAATGAGTTTAAAGATATTTTCTTCTTTATAGTAAGCTTCTGGATTTATATTGCTTGCACGTTTTCTGTCCCTGTCTTTACTCCTTGCTGCTTGCTTCATAACAGGACCAGATCCATATGTTATAAGACTATTAATATCTTCCTGTTAATGTCTTACCAAAGCATCACATTTTCCTCTTTATGCTAGTATTATTTTTAAGCATTTTTGCTGTGGTGCTAACTAAACTGTTCCTAATTCTAACTCTTAAATATTTCCATGGTTTGGATATATCATTGGTGAATATGAAGCTTTCATTTTAAATTTTGGATTTTCATGCCATTGGTTGTCATACAAATGTCTATCAAAACACAAATTGGGAGACAGTCTTTCTTTTTATGTTCTCACACCTCAGCCTCTCTTGAATTGTTCTCACTTTAAATTTAAAATATCTGTTCCTAGAGGTTTCATATCAAAGATGAATATATATGCGATATGTCTATGTGTAAAATATATATTTTCCTAGTGAAATGAACTTTCTCTCCATTTTTAGGAGGAAATGAAGTTTCATGTATGGGTGCACTAAACTGACTTTCACAGGTTTTCAGAGATACTGGGCTGGTGGAAAAAAAATCACAAAATATATTAGTAGTGGAAGAAGAAAGGTGTTTTTTACTCTCTGCTTGAGAAGTGACAGAATAAAAGAATCCTTGAGAAATGTGTCACATAGATCTTTTCCCCCTTGTGGAAGAAAAGAGTCAGAAACTAGAAAAGGGAAGGCAGGCTTTGTGAGTCTTACTTGCAAACTGTGCTAGCCTGCCTGAGCTTTTTGTTCATTCCTAACACATTGAACATCTTGAGGCATCTAAGAAGATTGAGATCGAGAGTTAGCAGTGTGATTTAAGGTGGAGTATTATTCTAATTATCAGTTTTGAAGTGGAACTTTAGAAGAACATATTTTTTTGGTAGCTTAATAAGTGATTCAGACTTTGAAATACTTCCAGCATTTAAAAAAGTCAAAGTAGATATGTATGTGAAAATTGCATCACTTGGTTGGACTCCAGTAGTTCGTTTTATGGTTTCCTGAGCAGTGACAATGCTGCTTATATGTTTATTTCAAATATTCATCATCAAAAGCCATTCAAGCTGGTCATATTTCCTCTTATATTCAGTGAGAAATGTATGTTAATAGACTGATAGATTTCATGAATCTGTTCATTTCTATTTTTTTAGTGTGTTCTCTCTCTAAAAACTCATAAAAATTAGAAGTATCTTATATTCCACAGAATTTACAATATATGTAATCTCACTGAAAATAACTTTCACGTCCTATATGTATATAAAGTATATGATCAATAAATATTTGGGCTATCATGAAAAGCAAATTATATGGGAACACTAATGGTAATTAGTCTTAACAAAGAACTAGCATATTTAATATATTCAAACGAATGGACAATTTATAATGAACTTTAAGGATTGCAAATTCATATTTATAAAAATAGCTTCGATTTTTGTTTTCTAACCCAGCCCAACGTTTATTTCCAATGCCCACTTCACTGGAGTGGGAAAAACTTAATTTGGTTCAATTCTAGAACTCTCCACTCAGGGTAGATATCTAAATCCTGGGAAGAAAAATGAGAAAAGTTTCACAGAATTCCATGAGATTGGGAAAGCGAAAAACTGATGTTGCCTATGTAGTGGGATGTTAGTTCTCCCAGTTGAACCCTGGTCTTTCATTCCTGAAGTTCATGCTGAGTTGTCTCTTGTGCTCATCGGTCTGGTCTTTTAGGTTGTGGTGACATCTTTGCTCTAGATCTTACTTGAAGACACAAGAATCATTCCACCATTCTCATTCCTTATTATTGGCGTAGTGCCCAGAATATCTAGACCCATTATCTCTGCCACCTTGCAGGGAACCTTCGCAGGAAGATCCATGGGCCTTCATGGCTCTTAGGTTTCACATACTTATCTCCAGTACAGTTGTCTCCTTGGGGAGACAGCTTTCAGAGTCTCTATCTGGGTCCCATATTCATCCATGCCTTTTTTAACTTCTCCTCTGTCTCTTTCCCTTCCTGTTTCCTCCCATGTGTGAAATGTATAAAATCTTTCAAAAATATACGCTCCCAGCAAATATTTTGTCTTTGCTTCTTTATTCCTCTAAGGAATTCGTTATTTCAAACACAAAACTCAAGATATATATTATAACACTCCCTTTTCCCCAGCCTGCTGTTTCCTTACATCATTCCCTTGAGGAAATGAGTACAAAATAGGCTGGCAGCTTTAATGGGAGAATGGGATGAAGATGGGACTATAAGAAATGTAAATTGCAAAGATTAATATTTCAGAAATATTGCTGCATGAGATATAATAATGTTTAGTAAAAGCAAGCATTTGGTAGACTGATGTTATGGAGAGAAAACATCTGAACTTCCATTTGGCTGTGAAAGATGGATTATTGAATACATTTATTATCAGTAGACAAAGGGATCATGTGTCTTCATCATCACAACACCAGAATAAGAAAACATACTTTGATGTGATCAGACTCTCTTCTAAGGGAAATCTAGAATTCTTTTAAATATAATCATCAAAATTATACATGGCAAGAATGTATTTATCTCATTTGATCCCATCCTTATTTCAAATGCATGAGCAAAGGTATTTTAAAGACCAACTAATATGTGATGTTAGCCTATCTTTTTCAACCACAGTATGATAGACAGTGACATGCAACAGGGTGTCCAGGAGGCACCAAGTTTGCTCCACAGAGGTTCTCATCATCTAATAGATTTGGGAAAGAGAAGTCTGCAAACTCACTGGGATTTTGGTCTTTCTCTATGAATAGCAGTCTCTTTAGCCACAAAAAACTTTCAGAAGCTCTTCTTGAAACAAACCCCCAAGACAAAACCATTAAAAAAAGATAAAGGTTCTCTTCTACCCTAAGCTAGACTTTATGTGAATAGGCACTGGGGGTGCACTGTTAAGAAAAGTGGGGTAGTTGGGCATGCCTGTAATCCCAGAGGCTCAGGAGGCTGAGGCCGGAGGATCGCGAGTTCAAAGCCAGCTTCAGCAAAAGCAAGATGCTAAGCAATTGGGCATGTGGCTCAGTGGTCGAGTGCCTCTGAGTTCAATTCCTGGTACCCACAAAACAAAACAAAACAAAAACAGAAAAGAAAAAAGAAAAGCGAGATTGATTGCTAAGTGCAGACATGAATGGAATGAATAAACAGAACTCTGATGAAGGCTGAGGTGCTGGTGACAGGATTTCTTCAACAGAGGAGTGACAATGGTTTAGGAAGCCTAGTTGTAAATTTACACTGCTCTTCAGCTCATGTCACTTTGAAAGAGTGAAAATTATGTGTAAAACTAGCCGTGGATGTTCAAACACATTTTTATACAAGGCAGATTATTACTTGGGATTAATTACCAAGAGGTGTGTAGTGTCCCTCTGAGTTTGAGCCATCACTGGCTCTTCTCTTTTGCGACTGGCAGGGGGCAGCAGATGACAAAGATAACCCTTACCATGCACAGATAAATTTGCTTTGCTTGATCAAATTCATTCTTAAATTCATGATGGCATTCAATTCGTAATGGGTACAAAGATGGGTCAGGGTGCCTGAGGAAAAATGGTAGGGGGAACAGAACATGAAGGTCTTCGAACGTCGCCCAGTTTTCGGCTTTATCTGGACAGTTGCTGGATGTTTATAAGCAGGTGACTGACATGACCATCTGTGAGTCCTGCATGGTAGCATTTGCATTTTAGAAGAGTCATTTTGGAAATAGTATGAAGACTTATCTTTGAAGAAGTCCAAGTAGCAAGTGTTTCCTCTTTCTTCTTTCTAGGTCTTGTGTTAAGTGCTTCATCTGCTTGACTGCATTAGTGGTTACTCCCTAGGTGGAGGAGAACTGAATCACTCAGGCCTGTGTCACAGAAACAGGAAGTCGCACCTTATTTTTTTCCTACTGTATTACAATGTCTCTTGCTGAAGACTGGGCAACCATTTGGAAAGATACTTCAGTAAGCCAAGTGAAAATACATGAAGTAATGAACTGAGACATAGAACTAAAGAGATGGTTTCAAGATGGAATCGACCGGACTTTGTACTTAATTAAATGTTGTGGAGAATGGTCTAGAATCACTTTTAGTTTTGTAAATGTGGGAAATAGGTAGATATCACTGCTACTAGCTGAAGTAAGAACTGTGAATTATGAACAAGTTCTTTTATTTTGTGTGTGTATATGTTAGTGTGTATAATAGGGAGTTGCAATTCACATGGAACACATAAGTGGGGATACATAGTAGAATGTTGATAAAGTAGACTTGCAGGCCAGGAGAAAGTTTTGTGCTGGAGAGATTTGTGATTCGTAAATATATAAGTGGTAATTGGAAGAAAGCATTGTGTGTATGATTGCTCAAGGAGTGGAAGGAGATGAAACGTGGGGGACAGAAATTTACTTTTTGGTACTGTGGATTGAATTCAGGAGTGCTTAACCACTGAGCCACATCCCTAGCCCTTTCTATTTTTTATTTTTTAATTTTGAGATAGGGTCTTACATAGTTGCTTAGAGCCTCCCTGATTCCCGAGGCTGGCTGCAAACTTGCAATCCTCCTGCCTCAGCCTCTTGAGATGCTGGGGATTACAGGTGTGTGCCACTGTGCTAGGTGGGGACAAAACTTTTAAAGCAACTTTCCTGTGTATAGGAATCCTACTAAGGTAGAACAAGAAAATACAGTTCTCCATACTCTATTTCCAGGGATTCTGGTTAGCAACCAGAGAATTCTCATGCAAGTTGACAACACTTTAAGAAACATTCATATTTGGGATGAATAGTAGGAGTCTGAGAGGATGGCTACTAAAGTAGGAAGAAGAGTAACAAGGTTGTCAGTCTCAGAAGTCAAGGGAGGCCATGTCTCAAACAAATAAATAAAACACAAAACTAAACCCAAACAAAAAAACCAATAAAGCCTTATCACCTATGTTTACAATTTCAGAGAGTATTAAACTTCAGCAACTGAAGTCCCTCCACTATTCCTTTTGGATAGTGAGTTCCTGCTGGGTGCTGCAGGCTGTGGTTCAGACTTCTTATTGGGACAACTCTATTTCCTTTCACTGTTGCGTGCTTCTGTCATTCTTTCAAAGTGACAAATACTCAAGGGATTTCCTTAACTAACGACTCTGCCATCACTTTCCACTTCCAGACGCAAATGTCCAGTGAGAAATTGAGAAAACTATTTTTAACAAAAATCAGATTGGATGTTGTCCAGAAACCTCCCCTGAAAAACAAAAAGGAGGACTCACCATTTGCATCACCACTATCACATTGCATCTCTGAAATACAGGGGCACTTTCTCCAGAAGTGAAATGTGGCAGGTATATTGAAAAAATGCTATAAGTTTCAGACATCCTCTGCTCATACCAAATGTGCTACTCGAATCCAAGAGGTTACTTCATCCTCAAAATATTTGCTTTGGCTTCTGGTGTGAGGGTGCTGTGTTTTACTGCGTGAAATCATTCTCCAGCCCACCTCCTCCCACCTCCCAACACTGCAGCCTGTGGAAATCACCCATGGGGATTGGAACCACTGCAGTGGTCAGCAAGCAAACAGTAAATGCTATTCATAAATCTCTAAGTCAAGCCTGAAGCAAACTTACACAGAACACTAGAAAATGAATTTTAGTTTAAATCAAAATAGGGATCAGGAGAGATAGCTTGGGATTTGGGGATGATTAAGTGAAGGATTCAGTTAAGAGATTTCACCTCTCCAGAAAATATAAGGCAAACAGTCCCACAACTGACCTATAGATCTTTGCTGTATATGGCACAATAAAAGATAGATCTGATCATGTATTGCTTTAATGGGCCTTGGTATGTACAGACTTGACTGAGATGTTTAATTCAGGACAGAGATAGGTCAATTTTGGGTTCAGTAACTAAGAGATTTTTTGTTTTCTTTTTGATGGAATTAAAATTATTTTTGCATAAAATTCAGTAATTTTAACAAGCCCTGCCTTTCCTCCACTGAAACAATTGGCAAAAATTCTGGTAGTTAGAGTCCTTTTGATATGCTCCCACAATTTTTCCTAGTGGAATATAAATGCTGATAAAACAAACAAACAAAAAAAAAAAAAAAAACAGCATATCCCAAACCATCGAGACATAATTTAAAATTTTATCTCTACCATTTATTTTATAATATGGGCAATCACGTTGGTGCAGAAAATTGAGAGTAGCCAAACAATTTATTGTAGGCAATCTGTTAAAAATATCTTGAAGGGTAAAATTAGAAAACAAATTAAAGAGAAATACGATCCATGCTTATGTGAGCACAGAGAATTCTTGGTCCACATAGAGGGATGCTTAGTGCTAGTTTCTCTCTCTTGATCAGCCTCTCCTCCTTCAGGTATTCTCTAAAGGTTCATTAGGGCAAACATTAATAAATTCTTATTCCCATCCTCCTTGCCATGTGAGCAATTTTTATGGTTAAAGCCTGTATCCTCCCACTCTTTCAGTGGATCTATGTATTTTACTGAACATCTATTCTTTGAATAAGAAATAGTGTATATTGCTAAAATAACCCATACTTAAAATTAAAGATCTTTATCTTCCAATTAATGAGTGTTACATATCAGTATTATGCTTCTCATGTGCTATGGAGGAAAAAAAATCAACAACAAATAGATCTCTAAAGAGTAGGGAGAGAGTAAATAGCTGAGCTCTGGCTTGCAAAACAGTGCCGGAACAGCTGCTTTGGTCTCATAAATGAGATGTTTGAAAAGGGCGTGAATGGGACAGTAGAAAAAATACTTTGCTTAGCAGCACACCTATTTTCCTCTGGCCATGGGTTCTTGTGAGATGGACTTCTTCCATTAGAAGTCTCCCTGCCTTGAACTTTCTAACACAACGCTAAGTACCAACACCAAAGGAATGGTGGATTTTGGAGATGTTTGAAACACAGTAATTGCTAAACATGTAATTCTTGCCTGGAGTAGAGTAACAAAAAATACACAGCGATTAGAGTGATCCAGTCCATTTATTTGTTCCTAAAATTATATGCATGAAGAAATATAATTACGAAGCATAACTGCGTGTGCTTTCAGGGAAAGAAGTTATGTCTAATTTATGGATAGAATGCATTGCTCTTTACCCTCTACATAAATCACTAGAGTTAGGAATTAGGTGAACAACTTAACATATCAAATTGGAAGATCGTTTTGTTTAGGGGGAAATAAAAAGAGCTTATTTTCAAGGTTTCTTCCAAATCTAGGACTGTTGTTGTGCAGGCCCTTTTCTTGAGTGTCTACTCAGGTTTGCTTGTTCGTCTGGTTTTAGATTTATCTTTTATCACATCTAAGGAAATAGGTAGCTACTGCTTCTCTGAATCTGAGAACAATTGGCTGGTTAGATGGAATCAAGCTGGCAATCTTATCCTCTGTAAGATGAAGTGGGTTTAATGGCCAGATGGGAAGATTTTGAGGCAGTGGCCAGGAAGATAAGATCACAGTGACTTGAAATGTCAAAGCAGCATGCATCCTTGAAATGCTTTCTCCAGGAACATTAAAAACCAACATTGTCAGGAAAGTAAGCGTTATTTTTCAAACTCCATTTGACAAACAGATCTTTTATTTCTCTGCAGGAGAAAAGCTTCTGACAATGGTATTCATAATTAGCTTGCTTATTTTCATATGCTTGAGAGTAAAAAAAAAAAAAAAACCCTGCACATCACTGAAACTAAAAGGAAGTGAAAAATGTTTTGTTATATATTTTTGATAGCATTCACTAGCAACCTACATATGGCATAGCAAGATTAGTGCAAGGTATATTCAATTCAAAAACTAATGTGTATCCTAGGCTTTTGGTGGGATCATACTGAGCCTTGAGGATTGCTTTCCTCTATGCTGTTTTGTATCTTAAAATTTAAATTTCCAGGATGCACACAAAGAAATACTTAAAGCCATATTTTCTAATCATCAGGGAGCCATAAGTCGTCATAGTTATTATTTTTTTTGCCTTGCATAGATAATTTATTTATTTAAAAAGCTTTTTTATTATTATTATTATTATTTTGAACAGTGTATTGGACATCATTGTTTCTGACACTATTATAACAGATTGTGCTTACATTTTTTCTAGTTGTTCTGAAGGGGTTTTGGTTTAGTGGGGGAAACAGAGACATCAATGAGCAATTATAATAAGTGGCATAATAGTTGTAACCATGCGGATGAGTGTAATGTACAAAAGACACAGAGGCTAGGTTTGGACTTCAGTGAAGGATACCAAGAGAAGGAAGATTATTTGCCCTAAAGGTGAACCTAAGTACTCAGGCAAAGAGAGGGATGATAAAGGAGAATGTATAATGTGTAAAACTTCTAGAAGTAAGAAAGATGCTGGGAAGCTGCAATCAGAACAGCAGAAACATTGGGAGGAAGGGAGAAGAAGACAGGGTGACCATGGAGAGATAAGCAAGGATGATCCCAGACAGTCCTAGAGAATCTCCCGAGAGCTATGGGATCTACTTTTAAGTGGAAATGGAAAAGGCAGGTGTAGATGTAGAAATCAAGGGCATTTCACAGTCAAATGTGCAAATAGGACTCCCCAAGCTATTCCCAAAGCCTGCTATTAGTCTTCTACAGCTCAGTTAAAGGTGATTCTGTCATTAGCCCAAGTGTCATCTTTGACCCTTTCTCTCACAGCCTACTCTGGATATTAGGAAGCCTTGTAACCTCCAAAACAGATCCAGAATCCTACTACTTCTCTTCTTCCATTGGCTTTAACCCAAATCCTTGGCTCCATCACCTCTTGCTTCGATATTGAGAGGAAGTCCAACTTCTTTTCTCCACCATCACCTTCTGCTGACCACTACCACCCTAAATTGGTATGTTCAACTTATCTCAGTCTTGACTTCTTTTTTGTTTAATTATTCTATCAGTTCCTGTGAGAGTTTTGTTAGAAACTACCACTATAATAACAGATCTTCCTTGTTCTTTCTTTGTTCTCTTTTGTCTTATAAATTTTGAGAACATTCTATGAGGTGCATTTGTATTTAGAACTGTAGTATTTTCCTATTGCATTACCATTATGAAATCTCTATTTCTAGTGGAGCTTTTACACATAGGGTACTCATTCTGTTGTTAATATAGGAATACTAGCTTGGCTTTGGTTAGTATTTGCACAAAATACTTTTTCAATTTTCCAGTCAGGAAGACTAAAATCACATTAGTTATTTTAAGCCAAGTATTTAATAAGGAGAATGAGTTGCACAGGTTTGGAGAGGTGAAAGTACAGAAAGGGAATACTGAGGTAACCCAGAGATGATAACTACAGGAAGCAGCAACCATTCTTTGCCTGGGAGATCCCTCTCCCCTTCCCCCAAAAGTTGAGGTACAGGGTTGGGGTTGTGGCTCAGCGGCAGAGCGCTCGCCTCTCACGTGCGAGGCCCAGGTTCGATCCTCAGCACCATGTAAACATAAATGCATTGCATTGTGTACAACTAAAGTAAATAAATAAATATTAAAAAAAAAAAGTTGAGTTACAAGGAGAGTGTTGTGGAATTAGTGCTATGACCCTGAAAAAGAGGGTGTCACTCTAGGCAAAGTGTAGTTGCCCAGACCCACCTGACTTGAGAAGACAGCTCTACTGAGCTCCTGTTTTTTTCTACTGAGGAGTCATGAAGAGGCTGGTCCTGAGAGAATAATGGCAGCTGATGGTTTTGGCCTGCCACAGCTGGGCTACCACTGATTATTGTCACAGGAAAAAGGAAGTAAGCTCTTTCTTCTTTCCTCTGTCCTTCCAAATTTTCTCTAGCGACCCTTGTTGGAAAAACTAACAGAATTTCAGCTGTCAGTCTGAAAATGTGGTTTGCAGAGTCCTAGTCCCAGGATGACAGATCAGTCTTAGAATTGAAGCATAATAAATAATCAATATATATGTATTTTTCTCCCTTTATTTTCAAACTGTCTATATTCTTAAACTTTAAAAGTTCTCTTTTAAGTACCATAGAGTTGCCTTTTTTTTTTTTTTTTTTTGTACTGGTGATTGAACCCAGGTGTGTTTTACCATCAAGCTACATACCCAACCCTTTTTTATTTTGAAAGAGGATCTCACTAAGTTGTTTAGGGGATCGTTTATTTGTTGAGGCTGACTTTGAACTTGCAATCCTCTTGTGTGTCAGCCTTGGAGTTGCTGGGGATTACAAGTGTGCGCCACCAAAACCAGCTCTAGAATTGCTTTTTAAAAAGTTGAGTCTAGCAATTTTTGTTTTTAAATTAGAGAACTTAGATTACATTACATATAATCACTATTACACTAATTACTGACACTTTTGGATTTAGATCTACCATCTTGCTATTTTCTTTTTGTTTATCCTAAAACAGGATGAAAAAAACATTTTTAAATCTCTTTTACTGTCCCTTTTTTTGGAATTAACTATTATTTTCATTATTGCATTTCTCTCCTTCAATCACATCATTTCACATTCTTTTACGTTTTTTTTTTTTTTTTTTTTTTGTGGCTCTTCTATCATGAATATTTTACATGTAGAAACTAATATTAATTAGACTTTCCCCTCTTCCCAACCAATAAGTTGGGCATTATGCAGCCTTCACTGCATCTCTGGCTGTGAATTTCAGTTTTCATCCCACATCCTCTGTGCTTACTGAAAGCTATGCCCAGTTGCTCAGTCTCAGAAATCTCTTCCTACAGAAGATGTCAGCCTCTAAGAGAAAAGTGCTTCCAAATGTCAAGCTAACTTTTAAACTTCCTTCTACTTTCAAATATGCCCCATAATTTTCCACTGCCTTTTTGACTCTCCAATGTTTTTAATATATATATATATATATTTAAATCCTCTTTTCTAGTTCTCAGGAGGAGGATTGTTCTGAATTGCTTCATCTACCACAACAGAATATGGAAACTTTTTGCAGTCTGTTCTCCTTAGAGAATATTACAAATCAGATCCTATTCCTCAGCTAAAAATCTTCCAGTGAATCCCTTATTCAGAGGAAAGGCTGAAGTTCTCCTGGAGTGTCCCTCACCTCTTCTGGGGTCCCTTCACTTCTCACCAGCCACTCTGGCTTCCTTGCCTTTTCTCAGGCTGGACAGACTTGTCCCCAGTTCAGATCTTTGCATTTGCTATTCCCTTTGCCTAGTGAAGGATATGGCAAACAACATCGCCCAAGAAAAGGGGAATGACAGCCCCCCAGGGAGGAGGAGGGAGGACAATGGGTCCAGGGAGAGAGAAGGTAAACATTAGGCCCTGGGCCCTGGAATCTCATCCCTTCCCAGTAACAACCAGTCCCTGGAGGAAGGAGGTAAACTTGAAGCTCTGGGCTCCAGTCTTTTATCCCCTTCCAGTAATGATGAGTCCTGGAGGGGAAGGCAAACAAATGGGCTCTAGGCTCTGGATTTTCATCCCAGTAAGAATGAGTTTCCAGCTTTTACAGCTTTTTAACCAGCACAACTAGTTTCCTGACTGCCCAGCCAGCACATCCCAAGTCTCTAGTGATTAAGTCACACTAAACATTCTGCTATGATTAACTCTCATTAAGACCTATAAAAACAGACCCCTCTTGTAATCAGTTGCCATTTTCTCCCCTGAAAATGTGCCATTCCACCTGCTTAATTAAGACAGCTGCTGATCTGAGGTCTGCTCCTGGTTTTGGTTATATTTGCTTATACCTAGGATCAGATATTTTTCTCATTTAACTCCTTGGCCTCCCCTCCACCCCCAACTCCTCAAATATGTGCTCGTATATTGCTTTCTCAGTGAGCTTTTTCCTAATGATTCTATTTTAAATTTTATTGTTTAGCCACTACCTATACTCTAGTTTATTTTTCTCCTTAGCAATTATTATCTCTAATATATTCTTTGGCTCATTTATTGATATCACTTTTTATTTGTTTCATCATTAGAATATAAGTTCCAGAGGCTGGGGTTGTGGCTCAGTGGTAGACCGTTTGCTTAGCATGCGCGTGAGGCATTAGGTTCGATCCTGGCACCACATAAAAATAAACAAATAAAAATAAAGGTATTGTGTCCATCTACAACTAAAAAAAAAAAAAAAAAAAAAAAAAGAAAGAAAGAAATTAAAGAAAAGAAGAAGAATGTAAGTTCCAAAATGACAGAGATACTTTAAAAAAATTTATTCTCCTTGGGAGGCTGAAGCAGAGGATCGTGAGTTCAAAGCCAGCCTCAGCAATGGCGAGGCACTTAACTCAGTGAGACCCTGTCTCTAATAAAATACAAAAAAGGGCTGGGGATGTGGCCCAGTGGTCAAGTGCCCCTGAGTTCAATCCCTGTTACCAAAAACAACAACAAATAAAACTATTCTTAGAATGTATAATAGGCCTCAGCATATAGTAGGTGCTCAATAAATATTATTTATTTATTTAAATGTTTTTGTGCCACTGAGCTATATCCTCAGCTCATCAATAAATATTTTTTAAATGAAGAAATAAGTACTATAGTTACTAGTAAGACTAGATTCTGGATTTAGATCTGAGAGATCTTAGGTAAGCAGAATTAACAGTTCTGTTGGTTAATTGTAAGAGAATGGTAGTGTTAGAGAAGTATAGCATGAATAACAATCACACTTCTGGCTTAGGGAACCCTCTGTTCCTCTAAACAGACACAGCCATTATTTACTGAAAGGCGTTCACTGCCTTTTTTCTTCTCTGATTCCATCTTATTGGGTTAATGTCTCATGTCACTGTTTAACTTTCAGGCATTAACTATACTAATGATTCTCAACAAGATATTACCAAGGAGGTCACAGGTCAAGATGGGACCTGAGGGAATATACATCTGTTGAATTCAGATAAAATTTCCCAAATGTCAATTAAGTGGCAGAAATGGTTAAGTGCTACTTATGTTGAAAGGAGAGAGATATTTCTACGGTTTGAGAGTTTGGAAAACGTCAGAGAAAAAAGATAATTTTTCATTTGCTCAGTAATATTTGGATAGGGTTTGGCTATTTAAGATTGGTTTTTCAGCTCAAACCCAACAAGGGAATAAGCACAAATGTGTATAGACAGAAATGGGTTAAGTGGAATGGAGTTTGGAAAAGCTTAGAACAGTTGGAATGGGGCATGCAGGATAAGCATAATTGTGGCAATTTCTTTAAATTGCTTTTGAGAGAGATGAGTATATCAATTTAAAGTGACATAATTTACAATTATGCATCATGTTTATTTAGGAGAAAAATGGAAGGTAAGGCTAGAGAATACCTGATAGACAAACATATGGTTTATTCAGTCTATTTTAATACCCAGGCATTTTTGAAAAATGTGATGTTATTTGATATAAATTTATGCATTTATTAGATTCAGTCAACATTATATCCTTCACATTATATTAGTATGGCATTTTTTTAAAAAGCAACAAATAGGATTTCCATTGAGATAAGGCATGCAGTTTTTGTTCTTTGGAAGATGATTTCTTCTCTATGACTTTTACTACATTTCTGAAAGCTATTTAAGATGGAAAGCTAAAGAGGGAATACCCATTCTTGAGAAATATGAGTGTGCCAGTCTGAGGTCAAAAAAACTATCCAGTTTATTAAAACAAAGAAACAGAGTTAAAAACACAGAGTGGGCCATATATAAATGAAAGTCAATTGAAAAACAAAATTGTTATGTTAGCTATTAAACTCCTTTGGAGCATTAAAGGAAGTCATTTGGCTTGCTGTGGAATCAGACATTAATCATATCAGCTACATTCATTTAATTACAAAAAAATTTTTTTTTTATTTACTGAAAGGTGTTCACTGCCTTTTTTCTTCTCTGATTCCATCTTATTGGGTTAATGTCTCATGTCACTGTTTAACTTTTAGGCATTAACTATACTAATGATGCTCAACAAGATATTACCATCTATGGGTATCTATCAACCTTTTGGGTTTCTGGGGGTGTGAGCTCTGTCCTCTTCAGCAGTCTCAAGTAACTTGATGTAGAAGAAGGAGTACTCATGACTAAATGTACATCATAAATATCAACAATTTTGTGCAAGTCAGTTAACTTCTCTCTCTCTTTCTTGTGCTAACGGATATAAACCAGGGCCTTATACAGGCTAAACATGTGCTGTACCAGTGAGCTATATCCTTAGCCCCAATTCACTTCTTTAAGCCTCAGTTTCCTAATACAAAATATCAAAAATTTGAAGAAGATGCTCACTATATCACTTCCAATTGTAACATTCATACTTCTATAGAAATCTGTATGTGGGGGCCAGGGTTGAGGCTCAGTGGTAGAGCGCTTGCCTAGCATGCCTGAGGCACTGGGTTCGATCCCTGGCACCACATAAAAATAAAAACAAATAAAATGAAGGTATTATGCCCACCTACAACCAAAAAAAAAAAAAAAAAAAAAAAAGAAAGAAAAAAAAAAAAGAAAGAAGAGAAAGAAAGAAAGAAAAGAAAGAAAGAAAGGAAAGAAATCTGGGGAACCTGTACTTTACTTGGGTCTTTGACTGGCTGAATCAGAGGGTGACCAGAACATGACCCAATATTTTGTACCACCAGCGCAGTATTTGTAGAAGGGCTTACTTAATAAAGCAAACAACTAAACTTGATATTCTTAGATTCATTCCTGAGGTAAACAAGTGAGAAATCATGATCACGTAAATGTTATTGAAGCTAGAATTAGAAAGGCAGTCAGTATAGATAGGTGAATCGAGTCAGGTCAGATCAAGAAAGCCAATTTTGAGTGAGTCCCAGGAAGTTGGAGACTGTCCCCTGAGGGACTGAAATGTTAATTCCTTTAGAGCTCTTCCTCCACCTTTATCAAGAACCTGCTCCTACTCCAACGTTTGCTATGGTAACCTGTGTGTGTGGGGAATTGCCCCTCCCTAATGTGTTTTGGTCTGCTCCATCAGGCTCTTCCCCCTTCAGCCCACCTGTTTCCCACCTTTTGGCCATACCACCGAGCATTCCTGGGCCTGGTCACCTAGACAGGAAGGAGAAAGATAAGGGGAAGAGAGGAGAACAAAGGAAGCCTGGGACATACAAAAAAGGCAGACCTGCCTCGCTTCTTGGGATACCAAGATACCAGCAATGGCCCCCTTCTGCCTCCTGGGAGAAGTCTATGTTACTCCTTTTTAAATAAACCCTGCTTTATATGCTTGCCTTGGTGTGCTAATGTTCAAACTTCAGCATTTGGGAGAGCAGAACTCGTCACCAGCAACCACCGGTATCACTATCTATCACTATCGGTATCACTATCACGTGCTCTCTTTAACTGGGTGTTATGCCTGAAGAAAAGAATATTGTCCAAGTGAGTTTTCTTGTATTGCATCCATCTCCAGAACGAGGGTGCCTTGCTGCTTGTCTTGACGGGCAAAAGTTGGGACCTGTCTGCCCCATGGAAACAAGTGCCTAGGTTTAGTTCCTGCAGTATCCCTGGCATCTAGAAATGCAGTCTTTACCTTCAAGCTATTACAGATTTCACTGCTGAATGTTATTTATGTAGGGTGACAAAGACACACTCAGCAGGACTGAAGCCTTTAATAAATTTATCATTTTATTGAGTGCCTCAGACTGTAGTTGCTAGTTATGTACCAAAGTTCAGTAATTCACTTTTAGATAATTGGTTTGTATGAGGACCTATATTGTTTATCAATATAGAGTAAGTAATTTACCTTTGTGGGTTTTATCTGTATACAGGAAAGAGATTATTGACGTGGAGAGAGGATGGGCTTTTGAGATTGTCAGACTAGGGATCAGATTTCATTTCCATCATTTGCTAAATGTATGGTCTGGAAATAGTTACACAACCATCCTAAGACTTAGTTTTCTATTCTAAAAATGAGTGTAATAAAACCTAACTCAAAGTTGTGCTGCAGATAAACAATATAAAGTAAGTCAAATTCATAGCATAGTTTCTGACACACAATATATCCTAAAAAATAATTGTTCAGTGAATAAAATTTGGTTTCCTCCAAACTTCTGAGAAGGTATGTTCACTTCTAACTTCTTCAGTTCCTGAAGGTTATGGGAAATAAAATACGGCAACAGTAGCAGACATACTTTGGCTTGTTCTCTTCCCTTTACTATTTTTTTTTAAACCCAACATCTTTTTCCTTTGAGAATTGTGTATCAGAGGTAGGCTGTATAACTATGACAAAATCTCATCTCAATGTAATTCCATACACATCTTTACTATTTACCCTGTGCTAGGAACCATGTGAATGATCAGAAAAAAATTTCTTCCATTAAATAACTCCCACATGAGTAGGGTGAAATAAAGCAGAGATGTTATATGTAAGCTAGGCCTTCCCCACCCAGCCATGGTTATGGGCACTGCTGTATGTGGGCATGGGATTAAGCCATAATTCCAAGGCAGATGTAACAGTCTGAGACTAGGAGTGAACAGAAGAAAATCTTTTAACCCCCATTGTTTTGATCTAATATCAAAGGCATAGAAGACATGAGAAAATTTAGTCAATGATGTTGAATTACAAAGAAATTAAAGTGTGTGTGTATGTTTTGGATAAGTCATGTATTTCACAATGATTGGATCCTATTCATGTTTGAAGTAATTTATTTTTATTTTTTACTATTCTTTATCCACACAAAAAAAGAATCAGATGAAGAAACAGGACTATAGACCATCAGTATGGATGTAGATTCCTGCTGTGTTAGAGGAAAAGCCGCAGACATTCTTGTATCAGAAAAGATGAAACACACCTTAATGAGTGAGGAGCTAAAACTAAAGTTATGAAAGCATGGGACAACCTTTATTTCAGTAGAATAAGTATAGGCTATATCTTTAAAAATAATAACGATGATCGTTATTTATTATAAAACAGAGAATTTGAGGTAAATTACTTAAATTATTGCCTCTTTCTCCCACTCTTTCTCCTTGGTAGCATTAGTAAATATGATACCACAGGTTACCTGTTACAAGTTGTGCTTCCTCACAAGTTGAAGTATAACATTAGAGAAGCACGCTGAGGCAAACATATAAAGCAGGGTTTATTTAAAAAGGGGTAACATAGACTTCTCCCAGGAGGGAGAAGCGGGCCAAAGCTGGTGTTCTGGTATGCCAGGTAGTGAGAGTGTTCTGCCTTTTTTATATGTCCTAGGCTTTCTTTATTCTCCTGCTCAGTGGGATGGCCAAAAGGTGAGAAGCAGATGGGCTGGAGGGGCCTAGGTGGAGTGATCTGGGTAGGAAGAGGGGCGTAATTAACAACTCCCTGTAGGGAGGGACAATCCCTGGGGCAGGTTACCTTAGCAACAGGTTGGAGCAGGGCCAGTTATCTTGATAAGTGTGGAGGAAGGGCTCTGAAGGCATTTCAACCCCTCAGGGGGCAGTCTCCAAATTCCCAGACTTAAAATTCTGGCTTAAAACACATACCACCCCCAACAGGAAGAGGCTGCCAGGCACAATGGTCTGTAGAATAAGGGCCAACGTGGACCAAAGCAAGAGAGCTCAGAATTTAGGAGAGCAAGTTGCCACCTTTCTTGGGAGCCCTGGGGTGACCATTCCACCATGTCTTCAAAAGCTGACTTGATTGTGTTTATACCGAGGAGAGCCCTGAATGGCAAGCAAGCAAACAAAACCAGCAAGCAAAAGAGTCAAAAACTAGAACAGATTTTGAATTGAAACAGACCAGGTTTTAAATTTTAGCACTGCCTTTTCACAGCTTTGTGATCCCTGGCCAGTAACTGCTTGTCTTTGAGGTTTGATTTCATTTATTTGTCTGTGTCAAGGTTCAGCTATTAAATGAGATGGAGTACAAAGCACTTAGAAGATGTATGGTGCTCTGTCTGTTTTGGGTCATTATTTTTTTCTGCCTAGGGTTGGCATGAAGGAAGTGCTTAGTAAATAGTTCTGATATTAAACTGAATATATAACTCTTGGGATGGGTATGAGTTTATACTTAAGAAATATACAGCAATAACAACAGCAACAGAATTACAAAATACAAAGCTTGATGCAAGGAAAGAAGGGATCAATAATCTTCGATTCCTATTTTGCTCCCATCCATAAAGTAATGGGAGGTAGTGCTAGATGGTTTTCAAGATCTCTTTTTAGTTTTCAAAATTCTGTGATTCAGTAGATTCTGATTCTCTTCATAAAAAAGGGTGGTTTTATGTATACTCTTATATAGAGAAATACTCAGTTTTAATAGAGCAGTCTATCTAGCTGTACATCAAAGGGGGACTCCAAATGCCTCACAAAAACTGATTTTCTATTAAAAATCCGACAACAAAAACCTTCCTTCCGTTATTCTTCTTGTGAAAGCTGGAAACCTAAAAGTTTAGAGAAAATGAATGGGAGCAAACTCTAAGGACATTAAACAGAGGCAGAGAGAAGATTGAGTGATAATTACAATAACGGATGGAATGGAAGGAGAAAATGTTATCGAAATCACATCTGAAGGCAGGAAGTATTCGGATGTGAATGAATGACTGAGAGCAAGAAGGTAATAGATTATAGGATGGCAGAGGAGATGAAGAAATGATCAAAGAAAGACAGGAAAGCAAGAAAAAAAATATGAACTGTGCTTTCTAACAAAGAGAAAACAATAGAAAAGATAAAGGATAAAGGTCAGGTAGACAACAGATAGGTATTATAAGTATTTTTCTAACTTGTCTTTCCTATGTTAAGTGAGGTTCTATGTATTATTAATGTGGTTTCCCCATGAGATTTAGACACTTAATGGCCTCTTCTCCTCATGAAGTTTGATCCCCTCTGTTTGTTTGGTTTTGATTCTGGGAATGAACCAGGGGCCTCATGCATGTTAAACACATGCTTTACCACTGAACTACACCCCCAGCCCCAGATAGGTTCACTTTTAACCTACCTCAAGATGGGTAATAACCAACAGAAGTCTCGAAGACAGACATCATGGGAGAAGACAGTGGAGATTTTTTTTTTTTTTTTTTTTTTTTTGGAGCCAAGGTGAAGCACTGTGAAATAAGGATGGCTTTTATAAAAGAAAACACTAAAGGCTGCTGTATTTTGTTTGGAATTTTAGAAGACAAACTCCATTAGGGAACAGATAAGTAGCTTTCTTAGGATAGCACTACCACATTAAAATTTTATACCACTTGGGAATACACAAATATCATGTTCATAGTTCTCTAAAAAACAAATTTAAACTGAAAGCATATGTTACATGATAAAATTAAAATCACATTTCTACCCAAATAGTTTGCTATTCTTTACTGGAAAATTGCCCTTATAGAATATGAATTTAAAAATAGTGTGTTACATCTTTAAGCTTAAGTGAAAAAGAAATTCTTTAAATTACCTGTGCCTCCTGGGTTATGGATTTTGTCCCTTCTCCTTAGACTGATAAGATTTTTCTATTGCCTTCAAGAACTCTGTCTCCAGAATTCACTCCAGTTTGTTTTTAATCCAGTCACCAGAGTCTTCTAAATGCTCAGGACAGAGCACACCATTTTTGGTGGGAGCCTAGAGTGATGATCTATAATATGTACTTTAAGAAGATTAATTTGGAAGCTGTGTGGAGGTTGGATTACTGTCTGCAAAAATTCACTACACTGTTAAAGTCTGTATAAGGTCAAATTTTTGTATCAAGAATCTGACTTCTTATTTGGGGGGGGGGTTGGGGGGCTTGACTCCCTTTCAGAAAAAAAAAAAAAAAAAATCTGCACTTCAGGTGATCTCTGTGCCTTGATTTTGCTATAGTCTCTGGATTAATTGTAGGCTCCTCTGAAGCAAGCATCACACATCTTCTTCTTCAGGCCTGGGTGGCAGTAGCTGTCCCAACACTGATTACAGAAATCAGTACTCTAGACAGCCAATGGCTTAAGCATGAGAAAGTGAGGGGGAGAGAAGAAAATAATAATAGGAAGAAGGAGAGAAAAGGGAAGAGAGAACGAGAGAAGGATGAAAGCGTCAATTAACATCTTAACCATTATTTCTCATTCATTTACTTTCCAAATACTTCTACTATTATGTGGTTAATTTTGCTTGAAAATGATGGTGTCACCTTTAAAACTCATAACTGAATTCTTTAAGTTAAAAAAATTCAGTATGTTTCTATGCACGATTTTTGGAAATAATAATGTTTGGGCATTTTATTTTCCCTTTGGCACCATGATGGTGTGCCCTGTGAGCCTGGAAAGTAGTAGAGGTGCCAACAGTGATGCTCTTTAGCTGTTTCTCTCCAGAAGATGTTCACATGCCTCAACGTCAAGTGTAGCTCCATCACTGTGTTCCAGCTACATTAAAGGACACAAGTACTTCAAGCTCATTGTTAAAGTCAAGAAAATTCTCTTAATGACCCTATGCTTAACGAATTTTCAGATACTGCTCTAAGACTTAAAGAAAAGAAAAGCAAGGAAAAAGAAAATTAACAAGTGGATTAGGCTAATGACAGAGAAAAGGGAAAGTCTGAATAGCATTGTTTCTTACTTAGAACCTAAAAGAGCACCTGGGATTTAGTAGGTTTTTCAATGCATGTTAGTTAAATTTGTAAACAATGCATTAGGGATTAACTCTGAGAAGCAGGAAACAGTTAACAAGAAAGACTCTGGGAAATACACAAGTGAAATAACAAGAGAAACCAAATCACATAACCTCTCATTGCTGGTAAATAAATCAGAAAGTACAAAAAATGCTAAAATGATACATATAAGATATGGAAAAAACTCCTCTATTCAAAATCACTTACTGGTTTTGTGTTTGCTCAGTGTAAAAGCTGAAGCCTTTGCAGTGGCTCTCCAGGGGTAATCCAGCCACTTTTACTTCCTTGAACTTGCTGATCTTTCTACCCCAGGTCACTGGGCTCCAGGTACACTGACTTTCTGCTTGATGGACCTGCTCCAGGCTCCTGGTGTTTTCTCCTGCTTCCCCTCCCTTCTCCTCATAGGTTTCTCCCTCACTTCTTTTAGACCTCTACTCAGGTGTCAACACCTGGGTGAGGCTTTTCTTGACCACAGTATTTAATATTCCATCGCTTCTCCCTCTGGCATATGCTGTTCCCTTGGCTACTTTATTTTCTCCAGGGTGCTTCACACTGTGCAACTCATTTAACTTTTATAGTATCATACTGATTGACTTTTAAAGAAAATGTCAGTCAGTTTTATTTATTCATTCATTCATTCATTTATTTGAATTGAGGAATAATTTACATCCAATGCAATTCACTCATTTTTGGATGTGCAATTAATGAATTTTTTAAAAGATATACATATGTGGCCACCACTACCATAAGATAGAAAATCTCCTTTACTCAACATATTCCTTTTGCAATCTTCTCTCTTCACTCCCATACCTGAAAACCACTGATCAGGTTTCAGACACTACAGATTTTCCCTTCCTAGAATTTGATATTGTTGGAACATAAAGCTACCCAGGAACACCGTGTTAAAAAAGGGGGGTTTATTGGGGTGCTATGTGGCGTGATAAGGGACAAAAATGGCATGGAGGACAGGGAAGGTAAGGGGCAAGGGAAAAGGGAGAACAAGGGCGCGGAGCAAGGAAGAACAAGGGAGATTTCAGTCTGGGGCAGGCTTAAATAGGGAACTGGTGGTCAGAGGGACCCCTAGAGTGAGTCCATGCTTCCATAGGCTGCTGGAGGTCAGGAGGCGGAGGCGAGGGCACCTGGTGGCCAGGTTCGCTGGCCAGCCTGAGGCACCTGGGAGATGTAGTCTTTTCACAAAGTACCTGGGAGGTGCAGGCTCCCTGCTCGGAATCCAACAGATATTAATGGAATAAACACACACACACACACACACACACACACATTTGTGTGTTTATTTGGCTTCTTTCATAGCATAATGGTTTTGAGATTTACCATGTTTTTGAGTGTACTAATAATTCTTTTCAATGTGAAGGAGCATTTAGTCCTAGGGTTATCCACAATTTGTTTTCCTCTTTTAAAAACATTTTAATTGACACATATTTATTCATATTATGAGATATAGAATGATAACTTGACACATGTACACAATGTGTAACTAGAAATCAGGGTCATTAGCATTTCTGTCATTTCAAATATTTATCATTTCTATAGGTTGGGAACTTTAGGGCACGTCTGGTTATTTTGAAATATAACATACATTTTTTGTACAATTACTGTATTGTGCTTTAGAACACTAGGATGAATTCTTCCTATCTGACAGTATTCTAGTTTCTGTCAGTTAATCTCTCTGTATCCCCACTCCCCTCTAATATCCCATCACGCACCTATACCATATTTTCTTTATTCACTCATCCTTTGATGGAGAAATTTGTTAATTTCATATCTTCACGGTTTTGAATAGTGCCATAATAAACACAGGAGTGCAGATATCTCTTTTACATACTAATTTCATTTCCATCATGTGCGTGTGTGTGTGTGTGTGTGTGTGTGTGTGTGTGAACACACATATACTTAAGAATGGGATTATTGGACCTTATGGTAGCTCCATTTCTAGTCTCTGGCAGAACCAGTTATGATTTCAGGGCCACAGGCTATGGATAGGCATGTTCTCAGGCCCTGTGGAGGTCAGCACTGGTGGGACTTTGGCCTTTGGCAGTATCATCCATGAATTCAGGCCCTGTAGGGGCAAAAGACACTGGTGGCAGCCATAATGCATGGAGGGGCATGTCCTCAGGTCTGGAGAGGTGCCGTTGGTGGCACTGGGGCCTCTGACAGTAGCTGCCATGATACCAGGGTCAACTACCAGCCCCTAGGACGGGATGGACTCTAGCAGCTGTTCTGTTTTCAGGATGGTACCATGCTGTATCAGTTTATTCTCTGGGTGTTGGTGGTACCCAGTGTGAATTCCTTCTCTGGAGCAAACGATTTGCTCTAGGCAACAACTCCCCACATGAGTTCAAAGCCATAGACATAGAACTCTCCTGTCCCTAGGATTGCCAGTCTACAGCTGAGACTGTTCTGTTTACCAGTTCCTGGCAAGGGAGCTGGCTTCTTGGTACAGTGTGCTTTGTTTCTCTATTTATAATGCTATCTGGTGTCTCTATGCCATTTACGGTTTTTGTTACTCCCTTGATGAATTCCAGTGTTCTTCCTCAGTTACTCTTTTCAAAATTCAGTTATTTATTTTTTGCCCTGGTTCTTCTCTGTGGAAGAGGTGAATGGTGGGCATCTCCACATAGTCATCTTGGATCCCTCCCCCTGTCTGTTCTTCTCTTGGTGCATATTTATGTCATTTCCAGATTAGGCCATGGTGAATAAAGATTGAAGATTTGTGTTCGAGTCTTTGAAGTTTCATTTATTTTGGGTAAATACATAGGCATGGGATTGCTGAGTGGTATGGCAAGTGATATGCTAACTTTATATGAAACTACCAAAATGCATTTCATAAAAATTGCATCATTTAATTGTCTTCCAGTTTTCCCCTCTCCTTCTATCATTAGTACTACTGGGGTTTTTTTTTTGTTTGTTTCTTTTGTTTTTTCTTTGTGGTGCTGGGGGTTGAACCCAGGGCCTCATACATGCGAGGCAAGTACTCTACCAACTAAGCTATATCCCCAGCCCTACTTAAGATTTATAATAGCCATTTAAAGTCCTTGTCTGATGATTCTATCACCTTTGTCATTTAAGAATCTCTTTACTGATTTATTTATCTATTAATTTATTTTTAGGTTATAATTCATGTTTCCAGTTTTTTCTCACTTAGCAATTTTGACTGATCTTGCACATTTCATGTTATTGAATATTAAGAGTTTGGGCTTTGTGTTGGCACACTGTGGGTGACAGATTTCAGGGTGGCTTTCTTGACTCCTATGTTCCATTGTCCCTGCCCTAATGAACAGAATGTGGTGAAGAGTGTGATGTCACTCTCCTGATTAAGTTTTGTTATATGGCAAAGGTGATTACTCCATCCTCTCAGACTAGAACTGGAAGCTCTTCTTCCTCCTCTTCTTCCTCCTCCTCCCCCTCCTCTTCTCCTCCCTCTCCTCCTCCTCTCCTCCTCCTCCTCCTCCTCCTCCTCCTTCTTCTTTTTGTCTTTTTTGGAACTGGATGTTGAACCCAGGTTTTTGCGAATGCAATACAGGTGCTTTACTATTGAGCTACATCCTAGCTCTGGAGGCTTTTCTTATAGATATGACAAGGACAGCAACCATGTTGGCAGGTCAATGGCGCATGAAGCTGAGGATGGTATCAGGGTGGCATCCAGTGGACCTCAAGCAAAAGCCAGGGCCCTCAATATTAAAAACACAAGAATCAATTCTGCAAATGACCTGAGTGAGTTTGGAAGCAGATTCTTCCCCAGATGAATGTTGAGATGATACTTCACCTTGGCTGACATCTTGATTTAAGCAGATTAATTTGTGGTGATTTTACAGCAATGGAAAATTAATGCAGGCACAGTTAAGTTACTTTTGTTGCCCCTTTGAGGATTCCTTTTAAGCTATTTTATGATGAGTCAGGAGCAATCTTTACACATACCCTTTATTAAGATATGACTCTTTTGAGATCTCTATGGAAATATACCATGTATATAAGTTTCTTCATTCTCCCTGGTGGGAACACAAACCATTCCCAGCCTGTGAGAATATTAGGAATTGTGTGGTCTACTGCTTTTACCTGCTCAGCTTCATGAAATTTCATCCCACAAAGACACAGAACTGTACTCTGCTAAAGATATGAGAGTGTCCTTCTGAGATCTTAGACTCTTTCTTTGTACAGTCCCTCTACGGTGGTACTCTGCCCTGCAAATTCTAGCCATCTCCTGAATTCTTTTATCTGTATCTTCGATTCAGAGAAATGCCGAGTTCTGTTTGTTGCATCCCAGGAAACCACCTGGGCAGTAAGCTGGGCAGCTCTTAGACTCACTCTTTTCCTTCTCTGAGATTTCATAGTCCTGGGCTGTCTGAGGTCCAGTATGTGAAAATATACATGTCTATTTTTTTTTTTTTTATGTTTTCTTTTCATTGATGTTTGTTTAGTTTTGGCTGAAGAATGATTCTCAGAGCAGTTAATACTTCATAGGCTGAAACGGAGAAGTCCTGAGATGTCTTCTGTTTTTTATCCGTCACCATACATTCTAGAATATATGGTGACATTCTAGTCACCATGCATTATTGGTGTATGACAGCAGAGAACTGGCCTGCTTTGATTATCGCTGGAACTCTAGTACCTGGAGTGCTTCATGTATTCAAATACATATATGCTCAGTAAGTAATTTTACTTGAGTGAGCTTGGTCATAACATTTTTAGTGTCTATGGAGTGTATTTTTCATTTTCCAATTTATTTTTCCAACCCTTAGAGATCATATGGGTTTTCTTTCTCTTTATTTTTCTGTTTGTGGTATTCCACAGAGCCTTTCTTGTGAACTCTTTCTTGCTTCTTGGAGTTAATTTCTGATGTACTTGTTTGTTCATTAATTTAACAGATGTACATTGAAAACATAATACAGCCCAAGTCCTCTTTCACATTCTAGATTCTAAAGCACGTCGTTCAGTTTCTCTCTTTTTTCTGTCGTTAGCTTAATGTCTTAACTTTCTTTTTCCTTGTCTTATTGTGTTAGAGCAGTATCTAAAAATTCTTTAAACAGAGCAGTCATTTAGTGGATTTTCTTGGCTTTAAGAATAGTGAGTTTGAAGTAGTTGTGTCCTTTTTGTAGTTGGACAGCAGCGATGGAATAACAGTTGACCCTGGGGAGGTGTGAACAACTTGCATGGAGCAAAGGTTAAAGGTCAGCAATAGTTGGTATCTCTACTCTTTTCCACGCTGGAGCACATGTTATCAGTGTGTCAAAGGGAAAACAAGATGCCCAGAGTATTATTCCACCAAAGTAAAGTAAGCAGGAAGATACTGAATTAAAATAAGAGTAAGTGACTTTTTTTGGGGGGATGGTACTGGGGATTGAACTCAGGAGCACTCAACCACTGAGCCATATCCCCAGTCCTATTTTGTATTTTATTTAGAAACAGGGTCTCACTGAATTGCTTAGTGCCTTGCTCTTGCTGAGACTGGCTTTGAACTCGCGATCCTCCTGCCTCAGCCTCCCAAGCCCCTGGGATTACAGGCATGCACCACTGCACCTAGCTAGAGAGTAAGTGACTTTTGAAATGTTCTAATTTAAAATCTTCTGAAGCAAAAGTATGTTTTTTTTTTTTTTTTCACAAAAATGTTGCTATACATGTTTATACACTACTTTTCTGCATAAGAAATTTGGTAGTTCAGTATATTTTCTATGACTTTAAGTGTTCCAGTTTGGAAAGTGCAGTACAAACCTACATTTTAGGGTCTTCAAAAATTAGGTTAAACTAAGTTCCTGCAAACAATAATCACAGAATTATGTAGCTCAGTTTCCGTAACAATAAGCTAAATCCAATAAACTAATTCTGTGGCTACAATATATCTTAATTTGCTAAAAATATTTCAATTAATGTTTTTCAGAGACTAAAAATGTTATAATGCTGGAAATTTATTTTTATAATATTGCTGTAGTTTATTTTAAAAAATGTTGTGCTCCATGGTACTCACCTGTAATCCTGATGGCTTGGGAGGCTGAGGCAGGAGGCTTGAAAGTTCGAAGACAGCCTCAGAAATTTATCGAGGCCCTAAGCAATTTAGCAAGATCCTGTCTCTAAGTAAAATATAGAAAAAGGGCTGGGGATATGGCTCAGTGGTTCAATCTCTGGTAAACCTCCCCACCCCTACCCAAATTGTTTTTATTTTTCAAATTGCCAGACTGTTAGTTCCATTAAGACTGAAACTATTTTTGGATTATCAATATAGTCCTAGAATGGACACATTCTAAGGGTTCAATAATTATTTGTTAAATAATTGGTTATCAATGATGTTAAAATAAGAACATTTTAGTAATAACATAGATTTTGCAAATTTATCATATAAAGTTAGTTCTTTCTCAAATGATTAAATTGTGAAGACACATGGAATTAAAAGGTAACTCTGGGGGATGGTGTAGCTCAATGGTAGAGTGCTTGCCTAGCATATGCCAAACTTTGGGTTGGATCCCCAACGATATTAAAAAAAAAAGAAAAGAAAGAAGGTAACTCTAGTTAAAATATAAGAATAATCACTAGATATTGGGGTAAGGGGGTAAAAAAGGGTATTTGAATTTGATCAACATACTGTACACTGTATGTGTGTACAGAATTATCACAATGAATTCATTGATATGTATGATTAACACATTAATAAAGTGAATATAAAAAAGAAATTCTAACTTATTTGATGAAAGAAATCATTTGCATTGGTTTATATCACATAGAAAACTTTAGAACTCTAAACATATTTATTATATGAAGGATATAATAAAAGGAAAAAATAGAACATTGAAGTATATGTGTTTAGCAGAAAATATACAATACAATATATTTCTTCAGACAAGCTAAAATGAACACAAGTCTCCAGAGTGAAATGCAGGTCAAAATTATTTTATTTTCACTTGATGTGGAATAGAGAAATTTATGAATAAAGGAAGCTCTGGAGACATTATGGTGAGACATTGCGTCTGGAGACATTGTGATGTCTTTCAGGTCCTTTTTTAAAATTTTATTTTTGGTGTGGCGTCTTGGATGGGGGAAGAAGTGTCGCTTTCAACTCTTGGAGGCTCAACTTCCTTGTGAATTTTCACAACCCCTTAGAGCAAATATTGCCATCCTAGACCAAAAGCCTCTTCTTCCTTCCATCTCTCCAGCAAGCCCAGTTCACCATGTTTCTTGCTCTGGCTTGCTAAGGACTCCTGTGGATGAATGTTTTAAAAAGAAGCACTTCAAAATGTACATCTGGCTCCTACTTGGACGCAGGATTCTGTGGCTGACCTAAAGCATCGTGAGAAGGACATGGTGAAGCCAAAGCACGAGTATAGCTAGTTACCTTTTCACATTTTCAAAATCTTCACTATCGTATTATCTATTTTTCCTTGGTTACTTTTCTAGAGTGTTTTGAAGGGTTTTGCTCTCCTTACTTCCTTTTGACAGAATTTACCACTGGTGTTGTTGGCTATTGGATTTGGCTCCAGGAAGTCATGATGCTATCCTTCCTGGCAACCATATTTTCAGGTCGGCTTATGGATAAAATGAGGTGCTACACTTTCTTCCTACCCTTCAGAGAAATAGGGAAGGGATAGATTTTGTCCCTCCAAACTCACTTTCTTATAGTATTACCAATGACAAAATCTTTAAGAAACAATATTAGTCCAAATGAGGACCTTCATTAAAAATGCAGTAATGTGGGGCTGGAGTAGTGGCTCAGTGGTAGAGCACTTACCTAGCATGTGTGAGGCACTGGGTTTGCTTCTTGGAACTGCATATAAATAAATAAAATAAAGGTCCTTTGACAACAAAAAAATATTTTTTAAAAAAATGCAGTAAGCCGGGTGCGGTGGCGCACACCTGTAATCCCAGCACTTGGGAGGCTGAGACAGGAGGATCACGAGCTCAAAGCCAGCCTCAGCAATGACGAGGCACTTAGTAACTCAGTGAGACCCTGTCTCTAATAAAATACAAAAAAGGGCTGGGGATGTGGCCCAGTGGCCGAATGCCCCTGAGTTCAATCCCTGGTACAAGAAAAAAAAAAAAAAAAAAAAGCAGTAATGTTTCCAATCTTCTGAATTTTCACAATTTTGAAAATCAACAATTCTTATTTTATATCATAAGTTGTGTCGCTCCCTCCTGGATAGATTTTGAAAGTAAAAATTCATGTATCAAGTGTGTAAAATTTTATGATAAGTTGGATAGTTCCTGGAGTGACTTCTTACCTTGTGAATGTTTATAAAAGTAAATGAAAGTACATTATTTTTGCTGTAGATTCAAATGTTATCCAAGGAGCAAAAACCCATATTCATTAATTCAGACACTCTCACTTTCTCTTGAAGAAAATCAAATACTGTAGTTTATTCATTGTTAAGCACAATTTGCTCTGGTCTTCAAAATAAGCCATAAAATTTTATAAGGTATAAAAAAGTAATAGTGGGGCTGGGGTTGTGGCTCAGTGGTAGAGCGCTCGTCTAGCACGTGCGCGGCCTGGGTTCGAACCTCAGCACCATGTAAAAATGCATTGTGTACATCTAAAAGCAAATAAATAAATATTAAAAAAAAAAAAGTAATAGTCTCCAAGGATCCAGTGGTGACTTTTGTTTTGAGAATGAAAAGAAAATAATAATTGAATGAAAAAATAATTCTATACCTTTCAGATTAGATTTGGGGAATAAAAATGAACTTATTTTATATAATATTAATGCTATTTTTATATGAAGTGAACAAAACAATTCTGTATGTTGGTTTCAACAGAGAGTGCATAAGATTATGAGTGTACCACAATAAGAATTTTATTATTATCTAACTTATGAAATTGGTGTTTTCTACTCATACTTTTATATTTGCTTGTTCCCCCAACTCTCTCCTGTTAAAAACTTTGACAAGGTACCACAGCTTATATTTTTTGTTTTTATCATAATTTTATATGTAATATAATGTCTGGATAATTTAGGTAATGAAATATACAATTTCCTTTCAACCTTGTGATCAGTTGTATTAAATTTGGTATTCATCCAATTAGCTTTACGTCTAAGATATTTGAAATTTTCATTTCAGTGAATGAGATTTTAAAGAATTAAACTTCTAATGCCCTAAGGCCTTTTAAAACAAATAGCTTGCTATAAGGTATGGCATGGAAGCCAATAATAGAGCTCTGGGGAAGACATATCATATTGCAGGGAGTGTGCTTTCTAATTTATTCATTTGGTAAAGAAGTAAAATGACCAATTCATTATGTTTTGCCTAATATTTTGCTGTTTGTAGAACCCTGGGAGCCCTCTCAGTCTATGTAATTCATATGGAAAATTTCAGTGGGTCCAGCTGTATCTAATTTGTCTTTTCTTTATGTGTAAATGAAGCTGTATCTGTATCTCTAGTTACATATGTGAAACTAGATATGTGATATGAATACACACAGTAATTCACGCAGGAGGAAAATAAAAAGGGGAAATAAGAAGGGGTCTTTTGCTTGGGTGGTGGCATACACCTGTAATCCCAGCAGCTTAGGAGGCTGATACAGGAGTATCACAAGTTCAAAGACAACCTCAGCAATTTAGTGAGACCCTAAGCAACTCAGTGAGATCTTGTCTTTAAATAAAATACAAAAAAGGGACTGGGGGGATGTGGCTCAGTGGTTAAGCACCCTGGGTTCAATCCCCAGTATTTAAAAGAAAAAGGTTCTTTTTCTTAGACAGTATTTTAGTATTTGTAAAATATCGTAAGGTATGGAAGGTTGTTAATTATAGCAATCATTTCAAAGAAATTGTCATGACTGGTCTATTCCAGGATTCTCTCATTATATTCATTTCATCTTTTCTCCTTTCATGCCTTATTTTCACTCTAATAATATGTTCCATATGTATTCTCAAATATTTTTGAATTCTTATAAAATTGAAAAGTGTCAGTTTGCGGGCATATAGATTTTAATTTATACAAATGTTCTGAACTAGAGATCTTATTCTATTCAAAATTATTTTTGCATTTGAGGTTTGTCAGGTTTTGATGCAATATAATTTATGATTTCAGATTACTCTATGAGATTCTGTTGTACGTACACATTACCTTTTAATGTTCATTTCCTTACTGATTGGTACTTAAACTGCCTGGAACTCCTTGCTATCATAAATAAAGAAGCACTAAAAATCATTGGGCCCTTCTGAGTATTTATCTAGATTTCTTACATAAGTGAGAGAGCTTTATGGCAGGGTCTAGGCATCCTTTATTTCAATATGTTCTGCCAGACTGCATTCCAGAAAGAGTACATGTATTTATGCTGTAAATGAGAATGTTTGAATCAAGACTTCCCATTTCCCCATTTGTGTTTCAAAGCTTGGCATTTTCCACCTCTCTAATTGAACAGTTTGTGTAGGATGCTCATTTGTTTTTAAGCAAATTGTATTAGCATGCATTTTGATTAGTCTTTAGTTTTCTCTTTCTTTTCTTATTGGTGCATTAGAGGTATACATAATGGTGGGAGTCATTATGCCATATTTGAACATAACATAATTTGATCAAATTCATTTCCTCAGTGCCTTCTTTTTTTCTCCTTTCCTTCCTTCCTCTGGTCCTTTTGTTCTACTGATCTCTATTCACTTCCTTTCTTCTAAATTATCTACCCATATATCTATATGCCATATTTTACTTTATAATGAAAAACAAAAAAATTACAGGACACACTATGATATGTGTGTGTGAAAGGAACAGTACTGCCTCTGTGCAGGATTCACTTTCTTTTTGCAAACTGATATTGTTAAATTACTCGTAATTTAAGTTTTCATGTATCATTTTAAATCATGAAGCTATTAAAATACTAACTGAAAAAAAGTTGCTCCAGATTTTGTTTCAGCTAGATATGAATAACATATCTGGGTTTATGAGTAAAAAAAAAAAAAAAACAAAACTGCCCTATCTCATGTCAGAGATATTTATCTCAAAAGATTCCATGATTTAGGCTTTTTATGCATATGTGACTTGAGTTTGCAATCAGTGTCTTATATAACATCAACCTCCCTGGACTTCAACATTCTGTGATCACTAATTAGGTCAGATTACCATTTATACTCTTTTTTAAATATTTTTTTATTTATAGTAGTAATATGTATTACAATTCATAATGCACATAAAGAGCATCTTTTTACACAAAACAGTTTGTATACAAAGTATATTCGTAGCATTCAAGTCTTCATTCATGCTTTTAGAATAATGATATCCATCTTATTCAACCACTTTTTCTTTTTTCCCCTCCAACCCCGCTTGCTCCCTCTCTTCTCCTCCCTTCTGTTTGACCATTATAGTGTTCCTCTAATCCTCCTATGTACCCCGACCCAGCAATACTGTGAACCAGCCTCCTTATATCAAAGGAAACATTTGGTATTTGGATTTTTGAGATTGACTGATTTCACTTAGCATTATATTCTCCAACTTCATCCATTTACCAGCGAATGCCATTATTTTATTCTCTTTTATTGCTGAGTAAAATTCCATTGTGTATATATACCACATTTTCTTTATCCACTCATCTACTGAGGGACATCTAGGTTGGTTCCACAACCTAGCTATTGTGAATTGTGCTGCTCTAAACATTGAGTGCCCGTGTCACTGTAATATGCTGTTTTTAAGTCCTTTGGGAATAAACCCAGGAGTGGGATGGCTGGGTCATAGGGTGGTTCCATTCCCAGTTTTCCAAGAAATCTTCATACTGCTTTTCATAATGGTTGTACCATTTTGCAGTCCCACCAGCAATGTATGAGTGTGCCTTTTTCCCCACATCCTCTCCAACATTTATTGTTGTTTGTGTTCTTGATATCTACCATTCTGACTGGAGTGAAATGAAATCTTAAAGTAGTTTTGATTTGCATTTCTCTAATTGCCAGTGATATTGAACATTTTTTCATGTATTTGTTGATTAATCGTGTATCTTCTTCTGAGAAGTGTCTTTTCAATTCCTTAGCCCATTTATTGATTGGGTTATTTGTTTCTTTTTGGAGTTAAGTTTTTTGAGTTCTTTATATATTCTAAAAATTAATGCCCTATCCTATGTGCATGTATTAGATATTTGTTCCCAATTAGTTGGCTCTCTATTCACCTGATTGTTTCTTTTGCTGAGAAGAAGCTTTTTAGCTTAAATCTATCCCATTCATTAATTCTTGATACTAATTCTTGTGCTACCAGATTCTTATTAAGGAATTGGGGCCTAATCCAACATGTTGGAAATTGGAGCTTACTTTTTCTTCTATTAGGTATATTGTCTCTGGTCTAATTCCTAGGTCTTTGATCCACTTTGAATTGAATTTTGTGCATGGTGAGAGATACAGGTTTAACTTCATTTTGTTGCATATGGCTTTCCAGTTTTCCCAGCACCATTTGTTGAAGAGGCTATCCTTTCTCCACTGTACATTTTTGGCACCTTTGTCTAATATAAGATAGCTGAAATTATATGTATTAGTCTCTGTGTCCTCAATTCTGTACCATTGGTCTACAAGTCTGTTTTGGTGCCAATACCATGCTGTTTTTGTTACTATTGCTCTATAGTATAATTTAAAGTCTGGTATGGTGATGCCACCTGCTTCACTTTTCTTGCTCAGGATTGCTTTAGCTATTCTGGGTCTCTTATTTTTCCAGATGAATTTCATGATTGCCTTTTCTATTTCTTTGAGAAATGTCATTGGGATTTTGATTGGAATTGCATTAAATCTGTATAATGCTTTTGGTAGTATGGACATTTTGACAATATTAATTCTACCTATCCAAGAACAAGGTAGGTCTTTCCATCTTCTGAGGTCTTCTATGATTTCTTTCTCTAATGTTCTATAGTTTTCGTTATAGAGGTCCTTCACCTCTTTCGTTGATTCCCAGGTTTTTTTTTTTTTTTTTTTATGCTATTGTAAATGGAGTAGTTTTCATCATTTCCCTTTCAGAGGCTTTGTCACTGATGTACAAAAATGCCTTTGACTTATGGGTATTGATTTTGTATCCTGCTACTTTGCCGAATTCATTTACTAGTTGTAAAAGTTTTCTAGTAGAGTTTTTTGGGTCTTCTAGGTATATTATCATGTCATCAGCAAATAGTGCTAATTTGAGCTCTTCTTTTCCTATCTGGATCCCTTTAATTTCTTTCGTCTGTCGAATTGCTCTGGCCATAGTTTCCAGTACTATGTTAAATAGCAGTGGTGAAAGGGGCATCCCTGTCTTGTCCCAGTTTTTAGAGGGAATGCTTTCAATTTTTCTCCATTTAAGATAATGTTAGCTTGAGGTTTTGCATAAATAGCTTTTATAATGTTGAGATATGTTCCTGTTATTCCTAATTTTTCTAGAGCTTTGAACATAAAGGGGTGTTGTATTTGTCAAATGCTTTTTCTGCATCTATTGAGATGATCATATAGTTTTTATCTTTAAGTCTATTGATATGATGTATTATGTTTATTGATTTCCAAATGTTGAACCAACCTTGCATTCCTGGGATAAATCCCAGTTGATCGTGGTGCACTATCTTTTTGATATGTTTTTGAATTCAATTTGCCAGAATTTTGTTGAGGATTTTTGCATCTACATTCATTAAAGATATTGGCCTGAAGTTTTCCTTTTTGGCTGTGTCTTTGCCTAGCTTTGGAATTAATGTGATATTGGCCTCATAGAAAGAGTCTGGAAGAGCTCCATCTTTTTCTATTTCTTGAAATAATTTGAAGAGCATCGGTATTAGTTCTTCTTTGAAGGTCATGTAGAACTTGGCTGTAAACCCATCAGGACCTGGACTTTTTCTTGTAATTTTTTTGATGGCATCTTCTATTTCTTCACTTGAAATTGATTTATTTAAATTGTGAATAGCTTCCAGTTCCAGTTTGGGCAATTCATACGACTCTAAAAATCTGTCAATGCTTTCGATATTTTCTCTTTTATTAGAGTCCAATTTTTCGAAGTATTTCTAATTATCTCCTGTATATCTGAGGTGTTTGTTGTGATATTTCCTTTTTCATCACAGATGTTAGTAATTTGAGTTTTTTCTCTTCTTCTTTTTGTTAGCATCGCTAGGGGCCTGTCAATTTTATTTATTTTTTTCAAAGAACCAACTTCTGGTTTTGTCTTCTTTGAATTGTTTCTTTGTCGCAATTTCATTAATTTCAGCTCTGATTTTAATTATTTCCTGTCTTCTACTGTTCTTAGTGTTGACCTGTTCCTCTTTTTCTAGTACTTTGAGGTGTGATGTTAAGTCATTTATTTGTTGTTGTTGTTTTTTCTTTCAAGGAAGGAATTCAGTGCAATGAATTTTCCTCTTACTACTGCCTTCATAGTGTCCCAGAGATTTCTATACCATGTATCTGTGTTCTCATTTACCGCTAGGAATTTTTTAATCTCCTCCTTGATGTCTTCTTCACCCACTTGTTCATTCCATAGCATGTTGTTTAGCTTCCAGTTGTTGGAGTAGTTTTTTTTGTTTCTTGTATTATCATTGATTTCCAATTTCATTCCATTATGGTCTGATAGAATACAGGGTAGTATTTCTATTTTTTAATAATTGCTGAGATTGCCTTGTGACATAATATAAGGTCAATTTTGGAGAAGGAGCCGTGTGCTGCTGAGAAGAAAGTGTATTCACTTACTGAGGGATGAAATATTCTACATATGTCCATTAGGTCTAACTTATTAATTGTTTTAATGAGGCCTAAAGTTTCTTTATTTAGCTTTTGTTTGGATGATCTATCAATTGGTGAGAGACATGTGTTGAAGTCCCCTAGAATAACTGTGTTGTGGTCTATTTTACTCTTGAACTTGAGAAGGGTGTGTTTGATGAATGTAGGTGCTCCATTATTTGGGGCATATAGATGTATAATTGTTATATCTTGTTGATGAATGATTCCCTTAAGTAGTAAGAAATATTTATCTTTTTCCCTTTTGATTAGCTTTGGCTTGAAGTCTACCTTATTTGATATGAGAATGGAAACCCCTGCTTGCTTCTGCAGCCCATATGAGTGATAATACTTTTCCCAGCGTTTCACCTTCAATCGCTTGATGTCTCTTTCTATGAGGTGTGTTTCTTGGAGACAGCAAATTGTTGGGTCATTTCTTTTAATCCAGTCTGACAATCTGTGTCTTTTGAATGGTGAGTTTAGGCCATTAACATTCAAGGTTATTATTGAGATGTGATTCTTATTTCCATCCATTTTTAAATGTATTATGGTATTTAGCTTGATTTTGATTCTCCTCTTGTTGGTAATTCCTTTAGTTTCCTATCTCCTTTTGTTGATTTTCATTGTTATTTTTCTCTTCTTCTTCGTGGAAAAATTTTGCCCAAGATGTTCAGAAGTGCTGGCTTTCAAGTTGTGAAATCTTTTAACTTTTGTTTGTCATGGAAGATTTTTATTTCATCTTTGAATCTAAAGCTCAATTTTGCTGGATATAAGATTCCTGGTTGACATCCCTTTTCTTTCAGAGCTTGAAATATGCTATTCCAGGATCTTCTAGCTTTTAAGGTCTGGGTTGAAAAATCTGAGCATAGTGTAATTGGTTTCCCCCTATATGTAATCTGCTTCTGTAAGCTGCCTGTCATGGCCAGCCACAAACGCCGCGGGAGGAAAACTCTCAGAGGCAGAGTAAAGCTATTACTACTTTTACTTCTACTTTCTTAGAGAGAGCTTAGAGAGAGAAAGAAAGATTTTTCTTCTTCTTAGAAAGAGCTTAGAGAGAAAGATTAGAGATAGCTTTTTCTTCTTCTTCTTCTTAGAGCATAGAGAGAAAGAGAGAGAGCTTGAAAGAGAGAGATTTCTTCTTTAGAGAGAGAGCGAGCTTAGCTTTTAGAGCTTCTTTCTTCTTTCTTCTTTCTTCCTCGGGAGCCTCGGCCTGACTCTGACCAGGAATTACTTCTTCTATCTGGTTTCTCTTCTGTAACCGCTCTGCCTACGTTCTGGCCGCTCTGATTCTTTTCTTCTTCTCCGACCCGAACTCTTCTTCCGACCGAGCGACTGCATGACTGACTGATGAATGAATTCATTCTTCTCCTGACTCCGACCGCTTTCACCCGGTTATATACCTTTAGCTTTGCAGGTGCCTCACGTGCATTTACAGGTGCGTCACATACATACTTATTATCAGGTGGAACTTATGGCTTCCAGCTGACCGCAATAGCCCTTCCTAATTGGGGCTCCTTCATGTTTCCTTTCTCTTGTGTCTTTTAATATTCTCTCCTTGACTAGTATATTAGGCATTGTCATTATAATGTGCCTTGGTGTGGATCTATTGTGGTTTTGTACGTTTGGTGTTCAGTAAGCCTCTTGAACTTGGTTTTGCCATTCATTCCTCATGTTTGGAAAATTTTCTGCTATTATTTCATTGAATAAATTATTCATTCCTTTGGTTTGAAACTCTGCTCCTTCTTCAACCTTGATCACTCTTAAGTTTGGTCCTTTTTATGTTGTCCCATAATTCCTGAATGCTCTGTTCTTGTGTGACTTTTGCCATGTAATCTAGATTTTTCTCCAGGATATATATTTTGTCTTCATTATCAGAGATCCTTTCTTCCAAGTGGTCCAATCTGTTGGTGATGCTTTCAATTGAGCATTTAGTTTGGTTTATTGCTTCTTTCATTTCCAGAATTTCTGTTTGGTTTCTCTTTAGAATCTCTATCTCCGTATTGAAGTAATCTTTTGCTTCCTGTATTTGTTTTTGGAGTTCTTTGTCAAAATGCTCTTTTACCACCTGTATTTGCTCTCTCATCTCATTTTTGAGTTCATTCTTAAGATACATAAACATTGGAATATATAATTTCTAAATTCCATCTCTGGCATTTGACCAACTGTGCTTGCCATGGAATCTACTGAGGGGGTATGTTGATTGGTTTCAGTCACTTTCTTCCCTTGTTTCTTCATAAAGCTTGTGTGTCTATTCTTCTAGCACTGTTGGAGCTTGACTATTTCGATTTCACCTTATAGCCTTATGTTGCTCCTGTGGTACAATGCTGTCAGATCCCCTTATAAATACTTTACACTTTAAGATATAACCCTTTCTATTCAGCAAATCACAGTTTGATCACAATGTACAGATTTAATTAACTCAGGTGTTGTTTCCTATTTACTCTGTATGCTTGTGTTGAGGTTTACAGTTTCAGTATTGTACACAGAGATGATATGTTTAGGAAGAAGGAAGTGAGGTTATTGAGATGTTCTTTCTTAGGAAGTATGAAAATAGTATTCTATGGAAGTGGTTTAATATCTTCAGATGGGAGAGGAAAGAGAATGGAGTGAGTGATTTAGAGGGAAAACCAATTATATATAAACTAAACTTATGTAGCCTTTGAGAGGAGAAAAAAGAAAGAAAGATGGAAAAGAAAAAATAAAAAGGAACAATAAAAGATAACAAAGAAATAAGAATTAGTGTAAGAGAGAGGGAGAGAAAGTGTCAAGAAAATAGAGAGTAAACTATATATAACACTGCTTTGTTGTATAGTTCAATTGCCCCAGATCTAGAAATCCTAGTTTCTTCGTATAACTTGTTTTCGCCTCTGATAATTATGCAAAGACAGGGTGTAAATAGAGAAGATGAGGGAAGAAGAGACAAAAGTGAGAAGGGAAGAAAAGAAAGAAAGAGGAACACAAACAAACAAATAAGCGCACTATCACACATAACAAAAACAAAACAAAAACAAACAACAACAACAACAAAAAAAAAACAACAAAAAATCAACAAGTCAAACCCAGGAACAAGTCTCAAACAAACAGGACCCTTGGAAGCCCTTCTTTTTTCCTTTCCAGTTTAAGCCAGTTGTCCCAGATCACGCCCAGACAGTCACAGTGCACCAATTAGTGGAGTCAAGTCTGCTCCTTTGGCCAGCAGAAGAATGGCACAATGGAAAAGTGGCTGGGGCGGGGGGGGGGGTGTGTCAGTACGTGAATGGCTCCAGAAAAGGGTTCATCCAAAAGGTGCACATTCCCCGCGCCCACCTCCAGTTATAGCTCTCGGGGTTGCTGTGCAGGCCTCACACAGGCCCTCCCCTGCTGGCTGCCCGTGTCTCACCCAGGTGTGTACTATTCTCCGAGCCCTTGCTGGATCCTTGGATGCCTGCAGCTGCTTTTCTTTCTTCCTTGCTTCTTTGTCCTGGTCAGCCACTGCTTTCCTCCAAGATGGCGGCGCTTTCCCTGGTCTCAACAGAAGTACCCCAGACCTGTGTGTCACTCCAAAGCGTGCAGGTCCCGTTAGGCAATTTGCGTGAAAGAAGTCTATGAGGCCGCTGCTCACTGCTCGCTTCTAGCTTCCCCTTTATTCTTCTGCGCTGTTCGATTTTAAAGCCGACCTCTGTACTTCCCTTATTGCAATTTTACCACGACAGCTGCGCTGCTAATGCTGGTTCAGTTTGTGGGCAGGTCGCACTGGACCCTGTGAGTCGGCGGTCTGGAGTTTGTTGTATTTTACCATCCAGATGTGCACGGATGTCTCAGCTCCTTCTCAGTTGCAGGAGTATTGCTAGGAACGCTTTCAAACTTCCTGCTAAGCCTCTTTTAGTGACAATCTCTTGAGAGCACCTCTCTGCTGTCCACCATATTTCCTCCTCCTATTCTCACTTTTAACTTGCTTATAGACTCCACCAAATGACTGTAGCATCTTGGTTTTTAAATCAGAATCTCCCATCCCTGTGTTCGGACTTCCTGGGATCTCACACATGTGTTGGTCTTCTTATTCTTAGGCCTTGAAATCCCACCCGGGACGAAGCTTGCTATTCCCATGGCTGTCCTCCCTGAAAACAATATTTCTTTTTTAGACCCTTTCATGTCTACTGGGTTGGATTTTGCTGTTCAATGTTCTGTTTTATTCATCACCTTTCCCTAGTGCTTGAGATAGTACTGGTGCATAATAGTTGTCCAGTAACTATTTGTAGATTGTGTGAATAAATGGATGCATTCCTTATTCAGACATATTTGTTTAGAATCTAACATGTGAAGGAGCCCTAATTGGGAAGGGCTGTTGTAGCTAGCTGGAAGCCATAAGTTCCACCTGATATGTATGTGACGCACCTGTAGGCACCCGCAAACCTGAAGGTATATAACCGGGTGAAAGCGGTCCGAGTTAGGAGAACAAATTCATTCGGTCAGTCGGGTAGTCACTCGGTCGGTCAGAAGAATCAGAGCGGCCAGAACGTAGGCAGAGCGGTTACAGAAGAGAAACCAGATAGAAGAAGTAATGACTGGTCAGAGTTAGGCCGAGGCTCCCAAGGAAGACAGGAGACAGAAGAAAGAAGAAGGAAGAAAGAAGAGAGAAGAAAGAAGCTCTAATCTTTCTCTAAGCTAAGCTCTATCTTTCTTTCTCTCTAAGACTCTAAGCTAAGAAGACAAGAAGAAAAGCTCGCTTTAATCTTTCTCTCTAAAAATCTTTCTTTCCCTCTCTAAGCTCTAAGAAAGTAGAAGTAAAAGTAGTAAAAGCTTAACTCTGCCTCCGAGAGTTTTTCCTCCCGGTTTTCGGTACCAGGTAGCTTACAAATGGTGGTCCGTCCGGGGCTCGGTAGGCAGAGAAGAAAAGCTAAGAAATAAGGAGAGCAACGAAAAAGCATAGCCTCAGACTCAGTTGAGACCAGCAAAAAGAGTAGTAAACAAAGAGAGCATAGCCTCTGACTCAGTTGAGGCCAGTTAAGAATTAAGCTGAAGCAGAGTAGCCAGCGAAAAGCCGAAGCGAGCCGGCCAAAAGCCGAAGCAGAGTAGCCGGCCAAAAGCCATAAAAAAAATAGAGAAAAAGCCTTGAGCTTTAGTATAAAGAAAAAAGCCATGAGCTTAAAAGAAAATAGAGAATTAAATAGCATGGTAAAAACCATGCAGAAAAAAAGCCATTGAGCTTTGGCAAGAAAGCCATAAAGAAGAGACAAGAAGAAAAGCTCGCTTTAATCTTTCTCTCTAAAAATCTTTCTTTCCCTCTCTAAGCTCTAAGAAAGTAGAAGTAAAAGTAGTAAAAGCTTAACTCTGCCTCCGAGTTTTCCTCCCGGTTTTCGGTACCAGGCAGCTTACAAATGGTGGTCCGTCCGGGGCTCGGCAGGCAGAGAAGAAAAGATAAGAAATAAGAACAAGAAGCTAAGTAGAAGTATAGTGAGGAGAGCAACGAAAAAGCATAGCCTCAGACTCAGAAGAGACCAGCAAAAAGAGTAGTAAACAAGAGAGCATAGCCTCTGACTCAGTTGAGGCCAGTTAAGAATTAAGCCGAAGCAGAGTAGCCGGCGAAAAGCCGAGCCGGCCAAAAGCCGAAGCAGAGTAGCTGGCCAAAAGCCATAAAAAAATATAGAGAAAAAGCCTTGAGCTTTAGTATAAAGAAAAAAGCCATGAGCTTAAAAGAAAATAGAGAATTAAATAGCATGGTAAAAACCATGCAGAAAAAAAGCCATTGAGCTTTGGCAAGAAAGCCATAAAGAAAAATAAAGAAGAGGAAAAAAAAAAAAAGTCAAAGTCGCTTATGCAATTGTGCTTAACTAAGTGCGTTAGTTGCTCCTCAGCAGTAGGCTTCCTTAAAGCCACAGCACCTTCTCAAAGGGCTCAAATATCCACCCTTTCAAAAATAAAAGGTGAAAAGCTAGGTAGGGACAAAAAAATAAAAGAAAATAGAGAAAATAGAGAAAATAGAATTAAAGCACCTTTTTAAACTAAAGGGAAGGAATATGAAGGAGCCCTAATTGGGAAGGGCTGTTGTAGCTAGCTGGAAGCCATAAGTTCCACCTGATATGTATGTGACGCACCTGTAGGCACCCGCAAACCTGAAGGTATATAACCGGGTGAAAGCGGTCCGAGTTAGGAGAACAAATTCATTCGGTCAGTCGGGTAGTCACTCGGTCGGTCAGAAGAATCAGAGCGGCCAGAACGTAGGCAGAGCGGTTACAGAAGAGAAACCAGATAGAAGAAGTAATGACTGGTCAGAGTTAGGCCGAGGCTCCCAAGGAAGACAGGAGACAGAAGAAAGAAGAAGGAAGAAAGAAGAGAGAAGAAAGAAGCTCTAATCTTTCTCTAAGCTAAAATCTTTCTTTCCCTCTCTAAGCTCTCTCTCTAAGCTCTAAGAAAGTAGAAGTAAAAGTAGTAAAAGCTTAACTCTGCCTCCGAGAGTTTTTTCCTCCCATTGAGCTTTGGCAAGAAAGCCATAAAGAAAAATAAAGAAGAGGAAAAAAAAAAAAGTCAAAGTCGCTTATGCAATTGTGCTTAACTAAGTGCGTTAGTTGCTCCTCAGCAGTAGGCTTCCTTAAAGCCACAGCACCTTCTCAAAGGGCTCAAATATCCACCCTTTCAAAAATAAAAGGTGAAAAGCTAGGTAGGGACAAAAAAATAAAAGAAAATAGAGAAAATAGAGAAAATAGAATTAAAGCACCTTTTTAAACTAAAGGGAAGGAATATGAAGGAGCCCTAATTGGGAAGGGCTGTTGTAGCTAGCTGGAAGCCATAAGTTCCACCTGATATGTATGTGACGCACCTGTAGGCACCCGCAAACCTGAAGGTATATAACCGGGTGAAAGCGGTCCGAGTTAGGAGAACAAATTCATTCGGTCAGTCGGGTAGTCACTCGGTCGGTCAGAAGAATCAGAGCGGCCAGAACGTAGGCAGAGCGGTTACAGAAGAGAAACCAGATAGAAGAAGTAATGACTGGTCAGAGTTAGGCCGAGGCTCCCAAGGAAGACAGGAGACAGAAGAAAGAAGAAGGAAGAAAGAAGAGAGAAGAAAGAAGCTCTAATCTTTCTCTAAGCTAAAATCTTTCTTTCCCTCTCTAAGCTCTCTCTAAGAAAGTAGAAGTAAAAGTAGTAAAAGCTTAACTCTGCCTCCGAGAGTTTTCCTCCCGGTTTTCGGTACCAGGCAGCTTACAAACATGTACCAGTACAGTGCCAGTAAATGAGGATACAATGAAGGTCATGGGACATTGGTCTTGCTCACGTGGAGAACAGTTATAGCTCACCAGAGAGCAAAGAGCAATTTGCAGGCAATTGTGATGGGTCCCAGGGCCCCAAGTGCCTGAGAAAAGAGTGCAGGGTGCTGGACAAAGCAAAAAGGGGCACCCAGGTGCTCTATTTGGATGCATCCAGGCCATTGGTCTATGGACAGCTGGCTGTGCTGGTATGTACTTTGTTGGGGATGGGCAGAAGAATTCTTTACTTTGTGGATCCAGGAATTCTCTTGCTAACATAATTACCTCCAGAATTGAGCATCTCCACAAATTGTAGTCCATTTCTGGGTTTGAGGTCTTTTAAAAAATTCATATTTCTGAATCAGAAAATTGGTTCTTTAATGCATTTCTGATCCTAATGTACTACAAGAGAATTTCAGAGGAGAATCTAAGCCTATCTAAAAAAAAATCTTTAAAATATAGCTTACTAACCATAATATCTGAAAAGTATGATGAAAACTTGACTCATTCACTTTTTTTTTTTTAAATGGAAATTTCAAGGAGGAATGTCCTACAATTCTTTTAAGGCAGGCATTTCAATTTTTTTCTTGTTTAATCCTCACTGGCAGGTGTGCATGATGGTGCTGGTGGGGCTTCTTTTATCTCTTGAGAAGCATTTAGTATACAATTTTATTTCATGGAGTAAATTTCAATGGGACCAATGTACTCTTTGAAACTCATTTAATATCACAGGGTGGTAGATGAGGATAAGAACCTGTTTTAAATGTACTTTTCTCCTCCTTCGTATCATTCATATGCTAATATTGTGCTGTTTTAAGTGTGTGTCCTAGAGCTTCGGAAAGTTTTTAATCTTCAGATACTTCATTCATGCTCATCAAAATACAAATGAGAAAAATATGGAACTGGGGTTGTAGCTCAGTGGTAGATCACTTGCCTAGCACATGTAAGGCACTGAGTTTGATTCTCAGCACCATATATAAATAAATAAAATAAAGTTACATCATCAACAACTAAAAACATATTTAGAACAAGAAAAACATGGCTCACTCTCTATGCATTTTCTGACTGATAACACATACCTGCATTTTTATCAATATAATATAGCTATTTAAAAATGTTTTATGAGCCAGGCGTGGTGGCACATGCCTATAATCCCAGCACATGGGAGGCTGAGGCAGGAGGATCATGAGTTCAAAGCCAGCCTCAGCAGTGGTGAGGCACTTAGCAACTCAGTGAGACCTTGTCTCTAATAAAATACAGAAAAGGGCTGGGGATGTGGCCCAGTGGTCAAGTGCCCCTGAGTTCAATCCCTGGTACCAAAAAAAAAAAAAAAAAAAAAAAAGTTTTATTATTCTATTTGAATCTGTGTATAAAACTATGTTTAATTTAAAGCAAGTGACAATGTTTAACAATGAAACATTAAATAAAAAAATAAAATTTCCCCATGTTTTGGTAAGTTTGTCAGAGAAAAAAATAGATTTACCATTTAAACTGCTATTAAAAATAGTAAAACTAGATTTACTACTTGCATTATTGGTAGTTTTTTTATTAATAGGATTTAATCTCTTTTATGGATGCTACACTTTTTTAATACATTTTTTAAAAAAATATTTATTTATTTGCTTTAGTTGTACACAATGGGTTTATTTGTACGTGGTTCTGAGGATCGAACCTGGGCCGTGAACATGCTAGGCGAGTGCTCTACCGCTGAGTCACAATCCCAGTCCCTCAATACATTTTTTTTCCTAATGTAAACACTGGTTATTCAACATATCCTGTATGAATAAAAGGGAATGGGTATATATGAAATCCATTTATTTTCTTTAACATGGGGGTGTGTTGATGATCGTTACCATTATTTATATCATACTACATGTAAAAATCTGGGGGTATTCATATAGAATACTAGGGTCAACAAGAAGGCTGCTGGCAACCTTGAGGAGACCACCCAGGGATCCCATCAGGTGTGTTGTCCAGCTGCCTGAGAGGATCCCTATCTCAGCACATCTGTGCCCTATTTACAGCACACCACTCAGAAGCTCCGTACTTGTTCCGAGGGCAGCATTGGCAAAATTATGAACTCTATCACAATAGGCACAGATTTCAACCTAAGTGTTCCCTTCTTTTGTTTCTTTTTCTTCCTCTTTTCTTTCCCACTCATTCCTGTCCTTATAAATATGCATGGAAATATTGTTTTCTGAATAAAGCAAACATTTACTCTAAAAATTTTGAGTAATAAATGTAAATAGTAATATAAAATTACTCATAATTCCAAACCATCAAATAACTGTGGTTATACTGCATGTGTGTAAATGACAATATGTCATGTAGCAGTTCTGTATACATTTTTTAAAATTTGTTTTAATTAGTTATACAATACAGTAGAATGCACTTTGATACATCATATATAATGGAGTATAATTTCTCATTCTTCTGGTTGTACATGATGTAAAATCACACTGGTTGTATAGTTGTATATGTACATAGGGTAATAACGTATGACTCATTCTACTATCATTCCTACCCTTATACCCTGCCCCTCCCTTCACTCTCCTCTACCTAATATAAAGCAACTCTGTTCTTTCCTAGTCCCCCTCACCCATTGTGAATTAACATTTGCATAGAGCCAGGGAGGTGGTGCATGCCTGTAATCCCAGCACTTGAGAGGCTGAGGCAGGAGGATCACGAGTTCAAAGCCAGCCTCAGCAATGCTGAGGCACTTAGCAACTCAGTGAGACCCTGTCTCTAACAAAATACAAAATACAAAAAAAGGGCTGGGGATGTGGCCAGGTGGTCGAGTGCCCCTGAGTTTAATCCCCAGTACAAAAAAAAAAAAAAAAAAAAAAAAAAAAAAAGAAATATTTACCAGTACCAAAATAAATAAATAAATTTGCATATAAGAGAAAACATTTTGCTTTTGGTTTTTTGGGATTGGCTTATTTCGCTTAGCATGATATTCTTCAGCTCCATCCATTTACCAACAAATGCAATAATTTCATTCTTCTTTAAGGCGGAGTAATATTCTATCATATATATATATGTGTGTATATATATATATGTATATATACACACACACACACATATATATATATATCACATTTTTTTTAATCCATTCATCTGTTGAAGGGAACCTAGGCTGGTTCCATAGTTTAGCTATTGTGAATTGAGCAGCTATAAACATTGATGTGGCTGCATCACTGTAATGTGATGATTTTAAGTCCTTTGGGTATAAACTGAGAAGTGGGATAGCTGGGTCAAATGGTGGTTTTAACCTAATGTTCTGTATCTGTTTCCCTTTATAATTTACATGAGTTTTAATTGTTATAAAGTGTTTCATGAAAGAGGTATTCTGTATTTAATTTTATAATTTATTTATAGGTAATTTTCATACTATTATAGTTAATGTGCTGATATATAGCCTTAAATACAATTAGGGTAAATTCCTAAAGGAAGAATTAAAGGTCCATTTTAGTGCTAACTCCAAGCTGGTAGTGTTTCACTCTGCACATGTTTTGTTCACATAATGGTCAGCCAGAGGAGGTGTGGTTTGGGGGTTGGGCTAGAGAAGGAAGGTCACGCTTCAGAATCCCAGGAGAAGGCTGCAGGTTCTGCTCTTGTCAACAGAGGGCTTCTCTGGTCACCGGGGGAGGCATCCAACCAATAGATAGGAGCAGAGAAGCAGATTGTGGTACTGCATGGAAGATTTATATGGGCCAAGAGGAGTCCTCAGTTCTCACACTCCACAGCTGAATCACACACACCACATTGGCAGGGAGGTTGGAAAGGAAGTTAGCAGTGTGCCCAGCTATCTTATCTTCTCTCAATATCACAATTCTAACCACACTTAAATTTCTTGCTAATTATTCTAAGAAATAATTACTCAGTTTACACTGATGCAACTGTGAAAAAAAAAAGTGCTTGTTTTACCTCAAAGTAATGGTCATATTTTTAGTTTTCTGATCTTAAGGTAAAACATGAAATGATTCTCATTATTATTTTAAAAAGCAATTCTTTCATTACTAGTGAAGTTTAACATTTTCATGGGTGCGTGGGCCATTATTTCATTTTTGTCTGAAGTACAGATTTATAAATTTATTTTTGTTCTACACAAGCATAGGGAATATTTTTAGATATTCAAAATAAGTGTTTAATAAAGTTAGGAAGAAGATATATTTTTGGTGTTGAATTTTTAAAAATCATTTTCTGTTTGTCTTTTAACCGTGTTCATGACGTAACTTTTTCATAGAGAAGCCTTTAACTCCTGTGTGATCTAATAGTGTTTCCTTCTGATTTCATTCTTTTTATGTGGCCAGCTTTTCTGGCACATTTTGTCCTCCTGTCTTGTGCCCTTCATAGTCTCTATGTTTTTGCTTCTGCCTCTGTTCCTTCTGAGTCTACTCTGGACATTGCCTCCCGTGCTCCTTAGGGCAGGCATGCTTACCTTTGTTGTCATTCTTCCACTCACTCTACCCTCGTTCTCAAAATTGATTGCTTCAGAGAATCATCCTGCAGAAAGAAGCTCTTAACTACTCCTTTCATTAGTATACTTAAGATATTTAATATGTGCCAGCATTCTGGAGTGATTCAACGCAGTATTTCATTATATTATAACACCATCAGGGTTAAAGAAGTAGATCATTTGTCCAAGGTCACACAATAAGTGAAGAGCAGAGGATGCATTTTCATTATTGCACTTGAGGTATTAGAATTTGGCTTCTTGGGATGAGGTCTTTCCAGGGCCACCTTTATTACAGCACATAGGTTTCTCTCTAGATTTGGTGATACCCCCACACGGCATTCTTGACACCCAGAGTCTGAGCATCCAATCAAAATCTCTGAAAATCTTTTCTTCTGCACAGTTTAGTCATAAAGTAACCATTTCTTCCTATTCATCCTTGATACAATGGAGCAAAATCAACTTATATTCAGGTAGAAAGTTCTGCTCTTCCCATCAAGTAAAATGCCCCACTTTTGAAACTATTTTTTTTTTTAATGTTACATCAGGAAATTTTGGAAACAATTAGTATTTTGGAGATGATAAAGCATTGTCTCAGTCTTGGTGTCTCATAGCCCTACTGTAGATTCATCTTTCATTCATTGATTTACTACCCCTTGTTCCAGGATGCTAAGGAACTTGTATTATTCCCTACTTGACTCAGATTTCCAATTTGTTCAAATCTGTAGATAAAAAAGTTGTGATAAATACAGAAATCTCATCACTACATTATTTCCCTTCTTAAAACAATAGACTCTGAGAAAGTTGGGTAAGCTCAGGATGGCGACTCTACAGGACATGTAGATTTAGTAAGTTATATTTTGAAATTGGACTAATACTGACCTTTTTATATACACACTTCATTTTTACGCTTTATATACCATCATTCATATGGTCAACCATAAAAATTGTTCCCTTTCCACCAAATAGATAGATATACTCCTTATCAATTTTATTTAGCAGGGGAATAGCAATATTCAGAGTTAATCTCATGCTGTAAGTATAATTGTAAGAAGAAAACAAAGAAAACCTGAGCCAGTGACAGTTCCTTGAGGTGATTTCAGTGTGTATTAGTTGATAATAGCTTTTTAAGCAGAAACATCCATAATAATTGAATTATCATTTTCTGTTTTACTATGTGATGGTGACTCTAATGGAACCATGAAAGATCATCTAGAATCACTTGTGACTATAAAATAATAACATTGTTTGTGGCAATTGGCTATGGTGTTTTTTCATCACTTTGGAGCTAGATCCAGTAATTTCCTTGTCTATTGACAAAGCCATTTGTGCACAGTCACAAACAAAGAAAAATACTATATTTAGAAGGCTTCAGAGCAAAAAATCCAGTACCTTCCTTATGAATACTTTTTATATCAAAGGAATCAGTACCAGAAGGTCTTTCTTTACATTCAATCTGAATTATAAAAATCAACAACTTTCTGCAGAGATGTAGGCAATCTTTACACATCTTTAACTCATTTCATCTTTTTTCTCTTTATATTTTCCCTAAAGACAATAAAATTAAATTAAACCTTAAAATTAAAAAGATACAAGATTTAAATTCTATGTATAATGATTTTACAATTATAGAAGACAAACTAGAGGACCAAATGACATGTATATGAATATTGGGTGAAAAGATACAAATGTATTCCTTTTGTGGAATGTGCCATTCCTGATAAAAGTTGAAATTTCCTGAGAAGTTATCATTGCTGTTGCAAAAACAAAATGAAACTAAATTTGCTAGGAAATTCATCCTTTTATCCTTTAGGTTTACTAATTCCTTAGGTATAAGCACATTTTTTTGCTCACTTGGGAGTTAGTGGAAATTCTGAATATGGAGCTCAGCATTTACAGGTAATTAGCATTTTGTAAGAAGAACAATTGGTCCTAGTTATTTTTAACCTTAAAAAATTTGTCTATGTAAATAAATTTGAGTTCATCCTTTTAAAAACTCTTTTTTTCCACTATGAGCCATATAGATTTTATTTTTCAAGTTCACTTTTTAGAATATATTGGTTAGAATAGTATGAGTTTAAAGTAGTTGGAATGGAATGGAATGTTGAGATGTATATATTTTTCCATATAAATTACTCCATAAATCTGTAAGAAAAGCTTGGGGTGTGTTTGTGAATAATGTATTGTGCTTCAAGTATGACACATTTGTTCCTGTGAATATGCATTTTATAGAGTTCATATTGAGTCTATTGGATTGTACTTGAAAATATGTCAACTTTATAAAATAGGTTACTGGATATACCTATACCATCTATTTAGTCTTAGTAATATATTCTAGTTTTCCTTTTGGGGTCCAAAATGCTCATATTTTACTGTAGTAGTTACCATTCATTGCACCATATGAAAATAATTGGATCAAAATCCAGATTTTCAGTTTCTGGAGCTTTTATAATACAACTCTGAACATGAATATTTCAAATTTATAAAGTTTTGATAATATGTGAAATGGATTTTTATAACCTATTCTGGGCAGCATTGTATATTCTTGAAGTTTGTGAATGTGATTCTATTTAATCCCCAAATCTCAGAAAGATACTGTGTCTTTATCTCTTATACCCCGAGGGAACCTGTTTTTACATTATTGAAAAGTTGTGAAGAATGTGATTATGGCAATTCTCCCTAGAAAAGTGAAGAATATTTTTGCAGAACTTTCTTCAAATTCTTATCCTGCAGCACTACATTTATATTAAACAGGGTTGTGGAATGGGATGAGAATGAAATGTTTAAATTAAAATTATGATTAGCCTTTCATACAATCATTCTGAACCTTATTAACCTTGGTGAATTAAAAATAAAGCATATTTGCTAAATATTTTATTTTGGAAAAAAAGTTCAAAATGTGTGTACCCTGTGGCATGTATTAAGCATAGATTGATTTAAATTTTTAAGGGCTGCTCGTTCAACTTTCTAGAAAACTCAAATCAATAATCAGTCTCTATATGTTAAATTATAGTAAAAAAACAAGCAATGAAATGGAAGTCTTGTGCTTTCTTGGTTAATACAGAGGCAGCTGTATACAGTGATGCTAGAAGGTCACAGATGCTGGCTCAGTGGGAAGCCAACTTCTTCACTTTGTAACAAATTAATAAAAAGCTTCTCCATAGATGGATGTGAGAAACCCAAATGGTTCCATCTTCCATAATGTATTGGTCTGAAATTATGAAACACTAAATGAATAACCTGTCATGCTCAGGAAATTTTAGGTGAAAATTGTAATCAAGTCATATGAGCAAAATCTAATTAAGAGGCCAACGGATAGGGTTTAATTGGGTTGGTTTGTTTGATTTGGAATTGGAATTTAGGTTTGAATTACTTTAAACCAGAGCTTGGCTCTTTACAGAAAAGAACTTTGGGTTGCTTAATAGCTGCATAATCTTTGAGCAAATTATGGACCCTTTAATTCCTACACTTTGTAATATGGGGATAGTATAACATCTTAAAGAGTTGTGTGGTATTTGGGGCAACATTTTAAAAATTCTTTCTTTTACTATTCAATCTCCTTGGACTGCCTTATAAATTTTTATGGATTTTAATCCCATTTTCATGATAATGGGGCCAGTCCCAGGTCTTGCTCCTGTGCTTCAGAATTGCATACCTAACTTTTTAAGTTATTTATCTGCACTTGGATTTCTCACACGAATCTAAAATTTACCCTCTTCAAATTACTCATTGTGTTCCCTGAAAAGAAATTGTCCCCATCCCTTCCTTTAACCCCAAACATTGAGATAATTGGTAGGCTCGCTGATCAGATTTCCAAATGAACTGTGGCACATATGTATAATCCCAGTGGCTCAGGAGGCTGAGGCAGGAGAATCCTGAGTTCAAAGCCAGCCTCAGCAATCTAGAGAGGGAGGCGCTAAGCAATTTAGTGAGGCCATGTCTCAAAATAAAAAATAAAAAGGGCTGGGGGTGTGGCTCAATGGTCAAGCACAACTGGGTTCTAAACAAAAACCAAAATCTGACTTGCATTTGCTCTCTTCCACCCATACACCCATAATACCAACTCTTTAGTCTACCATATTTATTTTGTGCTTGGATTGCTACTACAGTCTATAATCTATCTGTGTTTTTTCATCCTGTGTGTCTGCTATCTAATCTCCGCATTGTCAACGCTGTAATCTCCTCACTACCTCAATTGATCAAGTTATTCTTTTCCGTTACCTTTTACAGGGTTTTCCCACTTAATTTAAAATAAAATTCATATTTCTTACAATTGCCTACAGGGCTCTTCAAGATCACTTGTTGTGTATCTTGTCAAATTTATCTTGTGCTGCACTCCTAGCTTGCCACACTCAAGCCAAACTATTTTCCTTCAGTTCTGCGAACATTCCAGTCTTAGCCATTGGCATAAGGCTTGGACCTTGCCTAGCATGCTCCATGCTCTCCTTGCACTGCCCCTGACATCACACCACAATGAATTCATTATTTTGTTTTTGTTTACTTTAGATCTTAGTTTCAAGATATTTTCCTCAATGGTCTTCTCTGTCCCACAGAAGATCCTTTTTTTGTGTGTGTGTGTGTGATTTCTTGTGTGTTTCAATGTTAAAAATTGAAATTATTTCATCATGTATCAGTTCGTTTTCTTTTTGTCTGTATTCTCCATGAGAAGTTAAGTCAAATGAGAGTAAGGATAGTATCTGTCCAGACACTCTCTAGTTTAATATGTTAACTCTCTATCCAGTAACTAGAACAGTTCTTACATATAGTTGGAGTGTTAGTGATTAATCCACAGATATGGTCAAAGCCCTCATGATCCAGTCACTTCCCTAGAGCCCTACAGTTGAATATTGCTGCACTGGGAACCAATCTTCAACATATGAGCCTTTGGGGGACACACCAGATATGAACCATAATAACTAGCATGGAAAATATATATGTTGAATAAGTATACCTAATGAGAAGATGCATGGAAAGCACAATATATAGTGTCCTATTTATATTAAGCACTCAATAAATGTGCTATATAATAACTTGAGTCAGTGGAAACTTTACTATGTACATATTTGAATACACCAGAGTGAATCTCAACATCATGTATATTCACAAGACTGGGATCCTAATTAGAATAAGATATTTTCCATGTTTGTATAAATATATCAAAATATATTCTACTGTTAAGTATAACTAAAAAGAACAAGTAAAAATTTAAAAAAGAGATTATAAAACATCCTATTAAACCAACAGTAATTCTAATGACCTTTCTTTTTTGCTTATTTACTTTTTATTATTCTTTAGTGAAATTAAGTTTCCCTTTATTTCTGTGGCAAGAACATTTTATGATGATTATAAAATAATGTATAGTTATAGGAGGATTAGTAGTCTTTAGATGGATGGATTGACTACAACCTTTTAATATAATGTGTCAATTTTTAACTAATTATAAATATAATTGACCATTTAATTAAGTTACAATCATTAAAATGAAGTGAGTATGTATACTCAGAAATAAATTAGAGCAGAAAGAGAAGCATGAAAAAAGAGTTTTTATATGCATTTTAAAAAATACCCAAAATTGATGACATTGTCTGGTCTCTGAAAATGATGACTAAGTAATCTCTGGAGAGAGCTTGCTGCTTAGTAATGGCAGACTGGGAGGGGACTGCTGGCCTCTGTCTTCAAGGCCAAGTCCACTTGGCTGCAGCTGCCATGTTGGCATTTGCAGTTCTAAGGATGGTATCACTTGTGATCTAATGATTTTCACTTTGGGCAAAGCTCCATCTCCCCTCAACCATGCATCCTCTAACCTTTTGCTGTTATTTTTATTCAGTCCAAGCCTGGGTGGGTGTTACTACTTGCTTATAAAGCAATCTTGTTTTCTAAATAGACTCCATACCTGATTTCTCAAGCTTCTACCTCTGGATTTCATCTACACCAAAGAAGAATTAAATGCTGACCCTGGAGTTGCTTTAGAGCAATTTGGAAGGAGGTCCCTGTCAAAATCTTAGATGGGTAGTAATACATGAATACCCCAAACCACTGAACACATTTCCCTTTCATAAAAATGAAACACTAGGGAATGGCATTTTGATCTAGATATCTGACCGTTGTTTTTAGTCTAGTCTTTATTCCCTTTTTTCTTCATATTCTCCTTGGGGTAAAAGAGCACTTCTTTTATTTTAGTTAGGTTGTTTTGCAAAGTAACAAATATTATAGCTTCATTTCCCCAATAATATAGGGCACATTTTCTACTTTATGAGCTTATTGGATGACCTGAATTTCTTATGTTTAGTTTTTACTGCTAAAGGAGAGAGAAGGACATCTAAGAAATTCGTTCTCAAAACAACGATGCAATTTGTAAGGTATTTTATTTCTGCAAAGTTCTATTTTGCAGGTAAGATGAATGTTACCAGACTCTTCCCCCAACTCCTTTTCATTCTTTCTTTGAAAATTTCTAATCTTATCCTAGAGGCAAATGGTTGCCTTTGACTGAATAAGTTATAGATCAGATGATCATGAAAGAAGAGAGATAATGACATTCAAAATAGTCTAAATAGATCCTGCTTTATACTAGCCATTTTCATTGAAAGAAATATTTGGAGTAACAGATATTGAGTTACTCTTAAGACCAAGAGAGAAAAATACAAAAAAAAAAAAAAAAAAAAAAAAAGAAAAAGAAAAAAAATGGAGAGATGTCAAAAGATATTTCAATATGCCTTAGCATATTTTGTCATTATATTGTGTATACAATTTACCACATATGACTTATGCTAGGCTAGCATGAAACTTTAGATTCTGAAGTTCAGGGGGCTTTATGTGAATCAGCCATGAGTGTTCAGTGTGGCCTGTATTGGTTGGCAACATTTAAATTCAAGAGCCGTTGTCTGCTCAATCTGCTCAACTGCGAATTCTTCACTGCACATCCTGCATACATTCCATTTCTTGCCCCTGATTTTGCCTGATTTAGTGAGCAGCAAGGTCTATGTAAAGACGTTGCACAGTCAGCACTTAGAGAAGGAACAAAATTTGTAGTGTTGGCTCTGTTGGTAGATAAGCTATAAGAAAAGATTGCAGTTATTAAAATAAGATAGTGACTGCTGGATGACTTTGCCAAGAGGTTTATTATAATGGGATATGGATCTTGTTAATTAACTCAGTAAAAAGTACTAAATCTAGAAGGTCCTCTCTGGAAAATATAGAAGTGACAATTTATATGCTCTAAAGAGTGTTATAAAATCATCAGGTTTTTACTCAAATATGCATACTGCCTATAACATGTCATGCATTCTACTAATGGGTGGGATAAATTGGATGTGTGATTGAGGCATCAGGATACAATATTTAAATTTCAAAGTGAATATCCAGGTCCAAAGAGAATTCTTAAAGGAAACACCAAAGTGCAGTTTCATGACACTTGAAATTTCAAACATAATTTAGGGTCATAGAATGATCAAAATCGACATTGAATGAAAGAACTTTGAAGATTTTGTTTTTTTATAGTTGGAGTGAAGGGGTGATAGTGACTAATTTCTAAGTCTGTGGTCTCAAGAAGTTTGATGTGTATGTCCAGGCAGCAGAAGGGTCAGGTTTGAGACCCATATCTGAGCCATAGGATGGCAGGAGCTGTGACTATCACAGTCTAGGTGACAGAGCAGAGAGAGGGAGGGGTTGCTGCTGCACTTAAAATAGCTCCCCTCTTCCACTGGGGACCCTGTGGTAGGAATGCCAGTCTATTAGTTTAAGAGGATTCTGCCCCCAATCTGTCTGTCAGAGGGTGAGGATGCACCAGCAAAGAGGCACTTTGTAATGACAATCAGAAAATCAGAAGTTGAAGAAGAGAGCTGGAAGGGAAGCAGCCAGGTGAGAAGAGGAGGTGGGTGGGGGCAGGGGTGGCTAGCAGGAGGGGGACTCACAAAATCCCCACAAAAGTAAAGCCCACTTTGAGTAACACTATATCCAGAGGATATACCCAGTGAAGTTAAACTTTCTTCATATAATAGTTCCCTTTCTCTCCCTTAACTCAAAATGTAGAGGATCCAAGAGCTATGGACAGCAAACTACAAAGGTCATGAAAGAGTAAAATCTGGTTATAACCCAGAAAACAAGTAGCTGCTAATCCCAGACCTATCAGATAGAAAAGAGAAGATTTAACTCCAAGTCCAGCTCAATGTTTTGATTATTGCACTGGGTAAGATATCTTAATTAATCAATTGAATTGATTCTCACTGAACTAAGTCTCACAGTAAGCAGAAAAGATAGGTCCTCCCAGGGTGAAGGAAGAAAATTCTTCCTTAACTGAGGATGCTTAAAGACAGATTGGGACATAAAAATAATACATGTACAAAATATTCCATCATTTGTGGTTACGTTAGAAACAAAAGGTATGATGTAGTCTTTACTTTTGAGGCGTCAAGACTTAATGCTATTTACTTGTTTGTTTTTGCAGTGCTGGGGATTGAACCCAGGACCTCCTGCTTGCTAAGCAAGTGTTCTACCACTGAGCTACACCCCCAGCCCAAATGCCATATATTTTAAAGGAGACTGATATTTAAATAGGGTACAATGGGAGAGATATTTAACCAAGACAAGAGGAATAAGAGAATAAGAGAATCTCCCAGGTGATGCAATTTAGCTTCAATCTTGAAAGGTGAGTTGGTATGAGCTGAGAGAGTTGAGAAACATATTGTAGGTGTAGCGAGAAGAGCACATGCAATATTATGATTGATTTTTTTTCTAGAGAAAGTTTTGGCCTCATACTCTTCTGTTAAACTGAGTTGAGCTAGAAAACAAGGGAAGGAGTTGGAAGGGGCATTTGTGTTGTTGAGTCTCCAGTTGGTGAAGCTCTCTGTTCTTTGCTTCCTTTCTTTTGCCCTAAACTCTGACCTCTTTCAATATTTCTGGAACAAAATTTTCCTTCACACAGTAGATATTCTTATCCCAAACTATAAAGAAATCTGTAAAGAATTTGAGGCTCAAGACAATTTCCCTGAATCTCTCCTGATTAAAGTCCTATCTGTCCTTCCATTCCAGTCGCAGGTCTTGAATGAGGGCATAGGTGAGGTGAGAAATGGCTTTTGACCATTTCTGAGCCAAAGTGAATGTTGTTCTTTCTTCTCTTGGTATTTTCTTCTTCTTTCTTTTCTTTATTAGTTTGGTGCTGAGGATCAAACCCAGGTCCTCATGCATGCTGGGCACATGTTCTACCACTGAGATGAGTCCCCAGCCCAATGTTTTCTTACTTTTGATCAGATATTGTTTCTAATTATTTGAAAGTTGAATGTTTTAAATGTTGTAAAATAATTCAATAAATAAAAGATAATTTAACTAGCAAATTGCATATAATTTACTTATTTTCAGATTTACATTTGTTATATATATTGTATATCTACAAAATTTCTGTGAGAAGGAAATAATGTAGGCCACCGGAAGGCAGATGCAAACCAATAACTGCTATATCATTGATATTCTTGAGATTTTTTTCTAGAGACTATATGAAATAGATGAAAGAAAAAAAAAAAAAAACAGCTAGAAGTGCTATGTGAAATCACGTAAACAAAGTTAAGATTGGTTGAAATAAACAATTCAAAAAGAACTGTTTTTATCACACAGGCCATGATTCTGATTCTTGACTCCTGTGAGACTCGAACTCTTGGGTTTGTAATAAAAATAAGACAAAGGAAACTCTGATTTTTCAATTCTAAATCTTTGAACTTCAGAAGTCACACAGAATAACAGAAGAGGGCTCAGCTTAGGGCCAGTGCTCTGTTTCTAGGAACTGGGTCTACCAATCTCCAGTTGGATGACTAAAGGGACATCACTCCTCATCCTTGGTCTCTGTTTTGTGATTTCAAAGAGCATTTTTTTTTTCTCGTTTCAAGATGTTGTTTTTAAAACCCAAAAGTTATTGCATTTTTCACTGTCAAGTACCGCAAAAATATTAGTAGTTATTATTTTGGGAATTGACTTGGTATTAAATCCTGGACCACTTGAGCTGTGGGAGTTTGAATCTCCTTTTATTTCTTACAAGTTTTGCATCCTTGGGCTGATTATTTGATTTTTCTCTGTGTATGATTTTGCATGTATAAATTGAAAACCATGTTTACTTTGTAAGGGTGTTATAAATATTAGGAAGATTATGCATGTTAAGTATCTAGTTGAAGGCCTGGCATTTATAGGTATTCAAAAATTAATACACTCAATCAGTGGGGACACAGAGGTTCCATGGCCACACGTAAGCTACAGTTCCTGTGGGTATGCTTCTTCTTATTAAGAAAACCAAAACCAAAGGGAAATGAAAATTCAGGGAAGGACCAGTTAAGCTTTTCCTTTTCATGTTACTTGTCTAGAATTTTGGATCATTTAAACCTAAAAACAAAGAAATAAGCAAACAAAATGAATACCCATTAAAACTGGCCCAAATCTTACTTTGCTGTTTGAGATGAGGATAGGTGATTTAACCATTTATTATGATAGCTTGCTCCTAAATCTATGGAAAATAAAAGCAGCTCCTTTCTTGTCTTTGTCCCTTTTGCAGATTGATTGGTAAGTATGCAATGATTCCTAAGAAGGTGAATATTATTATAAACTCATATTCCCTACTCTGAAATCCTTGGGGCCAGATGTACATCTGAATTCAGAATTTTAAAGATTTTTTGAAAGGTGGTAAAGGGACTTATATGTTTTACTACTTTGTCAGAAGGACCTATGACGATACCTTTTAATCAAATATGTTTTTATATCCATGGTGAAACATGCAAATAATTAAGCTCAACTTGATGAAATAAAGACTGAAGGCTTCCATCATTTCAGGGAGGGTTTTGCTACCAAACTTGGTTCTGTTTTGGCAATTATTGTTGATAAATGAGTTATCAAAACACATTTGGATTTTAGAATTTTTAGACCTCTAAAAAGATTATGAACCTTATGGTCCCAACTGAGCTCTATTGAAGTGAAAACATATCAGAATAATACAACTCATGAGAAAGGAAGATTTACTGACATCATAACTAACCAGATATTATCTTTGTTCTACTGTAAGAAAATAGTCTGGACTGGATAATTTACTAGATATTTATTTTCTCATAGCTGTGGAGTCTAGGTGTCAATATGGAGACACCTGCAACTGTTTCCAAGAGGGTGCCCTGAGTGCTGCCTCCTTCAGAGGGAAAAAACCTTGTGTGAAGCATGCTTCATGAAGATCTTAATCCCATTCATGAGGGAGGAGCCCTTCAGACCACATCACCCCTTAACAGTCCTACCTCTTAATGCTGTCACATTGGCAACACCTGGGTTTTGGAGGGGATACATGTAAACCATAGTGTGGATTATGTCAGAATTTTTTTTTGGCCCAGTTTAATCTGTAGACTTCATATATCATGATAATATAGCATTTTCAGTCTTAGCAAGTTGCCAAGTAAGCTCTTGTCTCCTGACCCTCCCATTCCCATGTAGCATCTTTGTCCAGCTGATCCTTAATGAAAAAATGAAACATTAACCCTGTGACATTTTATTCTCCTACCTTGAGGGCCAACGTTGAATTCATCATCGATTCTTGTTTTGTAATCACAAAAGCCAATCTCTAACATAATCCACACATAACTAAAGTGTTTCTTTATAAACACTGTTTATGATATATTGATCCATTGCTTAATACTCTTATAACTTTTCATTGCATTTAAAGTAAAAACCAATATTCTTCACAAGAACTTTTTTTTTTTTTTTTTTTTGGTGCTTTCTAGCCCCTGATTATCTATTCCATATTATTTTAATATCTTTTTTTCTGCCTGCTTTTTATTTCTGTATAACTAAAAATTATTTCTCTTTTAAGGAAATAGGTAGTGTGGCCTATAGTTAGGGTTCTTTTCACTGGTACTTTACCCATTCCTTGGCCATCTCCTGCTCATCCTTCTTTAAATATTATTAACTTTCCCTGAATCCAAAGTAGTTCTCTACTCTTATTCTTGTTAATAGTAACTTTGTCATTGAATTGATCATAATTAGATCATATATTTATTTCTCTATGTTTTGGTTAATGTCTGTTTCCCCCATTAGACCTTAGTATCCACAGGTATAGCATCTTGAATCACTTCTGTGTGCTCAGTGCTTAGCAGAGAGGTGACTTAGGGAAAGAGCTAAAAAATCTTGGATAAATGGATGCATGAATAAATGAATAACTTAATTGGTGGTGGCTAACAGCTAACAAAGCAGTCTCACACTCATTATCACATTTAATCTCAAATCAACCATGTGAGGTAAGCAGGACAGGTATAATTAGCTCTAGGTTATAGATAATTATGCCAAGCTTAAAAAGATTAAATGATTTGATTAGAATCACATCAGAGTAAGAATAATGTCTTAGATTTCTGATTCTAAGCCCATCTTTTTAAATTATTTTCTTCAAACTACTGTATCTCCCAGTCTTTAAAAGTAAAGGTAGATTTTGAGATCTTGCTGATTTTAGTAGGAAAAATTCTTATGACAGATTTTTAGCTAGCTGAATACATTGCTTGACTGAATGTTGCTCCTCATGATTTCCTATACCAAATGGATTTTGCAAAATTTCAGGAGATTAATACAAAAGTAAATTACGTGGGAACTCAGAAACATTTATAAAATAAGAAGAGAGTACACTAAGATAAACTGACTTTGCCTTCAAGAATGTGCTCAAGGATTGCAAACCAAGTAGAGGGAATGAAAATCTGACTGTTAATATTCTTTAACTTCCCCATGTAATAAAATGCTGTAGATGAAACTAATGAGTATTTAGTGGCTCAAAAATAGTTCTCAATGAAGACATAAGTAAAGTTGTATTTTCAATGTAAAAGGCTGCCTGAGCTGAGCAATCTTCTCTTGACCTTCTTTTATCCTGTCTATAAAATGACAACCTTGGCCAGATACTTTTTTCTTTTTTTTTTTAATATATATATATATATATATATATATATTAAAAATAATAACACAATACCTTTATTTTTATTTATTTATTTTTACGTGGTGCTGAGGATTGAACCTAGTGCCTCACTCATGCTAGGCAAGTGCTCTACCACTGAGCCAAAACCCCAGCCCTGGCCAAATACTTTTCAATCCACAATGTTATTTATAGATTCTAAAATTGGGAGGAAGATGATTTAATTGTGAAGTATTTAATATAATATGGGTATATTAGACTTATCTACTTCTCAATTGCATGCCATTCTGTTTTAAAAGTAGTCTCTGATAGATATGCTAAGTGAAGACAAAGTTCTAATACAGATTTTGACAATCTCACAAACCAAGTCAGGCTGCCTTTACAGTGGTGGATCTGAACAGCATTTCTCAGAGTTGGCATCAAGTGCACTGTGTACAAACAGTGATGGGAAGAGCTGAAGGGAAATGGGCTGATGGGAAGAGCTGAAGGGAAGGGCAAAGGCAGAGCAGCTACTTCTAAGAAAAGACATTCTAACAGCCTTCTAAATATACACTATTCTATTCAGAAAATATGGAAATTAGTTTTCCAGGGATATGACCATTCACAGGGAAAGATAAGCTCAATTCTAAAATGGCTTTAGGTATGTGTATCAGATTTTGAAGTCTCTTCTTCATGAGTCAATGCAGGAGAGGACTACAGCATAATAGTTTAGCTATCTAAAAGCTTGGGCCTGAAATCATGGAGATATGGGTGGGAATCATGTTTGGAATTTGATCTTTTTTGTGATGTTGGGAATGTGGTAATCTATTGATGCTTTAGTCTGTAAAATTATACATATATTCCTTTCTATAACTGAGATAAGGGATATAAATACTCATACCCCTTTGTCACACAGGTTATTACTTACTTAAGAAAATTACTTATGTTTTAATACAAAGTATTCATATTCTCAGGTTACAGTAAAAATGAAAGGAGAGAAAAAATTGTATTTATTGTTACTAAGAAATGTGTATTTAAAGCTTCAATTTTTAAATTTGAGATTATTTGATCAAATTATGCTATGTGCATGCATGAATATAACATAATGAATCCCACTATTATATATAATTACAATGCATCAATGAAAATACAAATTTCCAATGAAACTGCTTGAATTAGATAATATCACCCCCACCATTTTTGTCATTTTGTTTACTTCGGTTTTCCATTCCTGAGTCTCTATATGAAGTGTTTTCCCTATCTGAACCCAGACTTTCTGGGGACTGCCCTTCACGGTCGGTCACATGATTATCTCTGTAAAGTTCCCAGATTGCAAAGCAAAAAATGCAGTGCAGCGATTGTGCATAATTGTAAATCCTCCCACTCTTTTTCCATTTTTGTTCTTTGTAAGTAATCACATTTCTGTACTCAGCTGGAGAGCATCATGTATATTAATTGGCACTGAGGTTGCTACTGGCTAACACTTTTATTTTGGAAAAGTATTTAAGGCAGAAACACATAAATTCCAACCCAAGCAGTTCAGTTACTTGAATTCTTTATATGCAGTTCTCAGAGAAAGTATGCACAAGCATTGCTTCTGATTATCTAGATATAATTAGAAACTTATTGCAGGGAAAATAATATGAGAATTAGCATCCTACTTGAAGCACAGAATGGGGTATTTTTGAAGAGATGAAGACAGACGGGAACAGGTATAAGCACTTTTTAAGCAAGTCCTCAATTTCAAGTAATTCACAGTGAGAAACAAAGGAAGGCAGACGGTTCAATGCTTTTCCAGAAATGTTAATTTTATGACCAAGAATTTGACTAGATATTTTAAGAAATTGTGATGCAGACATTTGTGTTTTGCACCTTATAAATTGAATAACTAACTTGGGAAATTACCTAGAATTATGAAGAAGCTAACAGAAACAATAGACCATGCATCACATTTTTCTATAAATACCCTTCAACTATGAAGAAGCTAACAGAAACAATAGACCATTTATCACATTTTTGTATAAATGTCCCTTCAACTATCAGGGTTTCTTTAGTTTGTATCAGAGAACTCAAGGTTTGGAAATTGCTCAAGTGTTCCAATTGGTTTCTGAAGTTCCTTCCCAAATACAAGGTATATGAGCATACTAATAAATTTGGAGAATTACTACAGTAAAATATCCTTTTCAATTTTGTTTTATCCAGCATATTTCAAATTTGTCTGATCATGGCATCTTACTTCTTGGGAGTTTTAATATCCATAAAAATCGAAGACATAAATATGAGAAAGTTGGGGATAAGCATCAACTACAGAAGATAACTATTCAATTGCAATATTTACCTGATGGCTAACTCTCAAGACTGATCAAATTTACAGTATCAACATTGAACATGCCATTATGAATTAATTTTCAGGTTATAGTGTCTCATTTGCCAGAATAGAGTATCCTAATGGAATTGGGGTAATAATGATTATACTAATAACTGCAGTTTAGGAAAGTTACTAAGTGTCTGGCAATATGTATGATATTAAATGTTTCATTTTACTTAAACCTCATAACAGACCTAAAATACAGATAGTACTCTCTATATCTTCAAATAAGAAAAAGATGTTAAGAAGCCTTAAGCCACTTTAAGCCAGGCATGTAATCCCAGCAGTTTGGGAGGCTGAGGCAGAAGGACTGTGAGTTCAAAGCCAGCCTCAGCAAAAGTGAGGCACTAAGCAATTCAGTGACACCCTGTCTCTAAATAAAATACAAAATAGGGCTAGGGATGTGGCTCAGTGGTTGAGTGCCCCGAGTTCAATCCTTGGTACTCCCCCCCCACACACACAAAAAAAGTGTTAAGCAACTTTAGAAAGTCATACAATTAATTAAGGTAGATCTGAGAATCCTATCCATACTTTTTGCCCCTTAGTTTTCTAGGAGAAGGTGTTGGAGGGCAGGAGGTGACAGTCTATCTGTAAAAGTAGGACCAACACTCACTGGAGCCTATGCAGTCAGGGACAGTGGCCATCGTGAAAGGGAATTGGAATTCTCCAAAGACTGATCAGTTAGGCATGGGAGGGGAGGAAGTCACAGATATTTAGCCTAATTCATAGTTTGTTCATGCTGATACTACATAACAAATCATAGAATTATGAGACTCAAAGAATTTCCCAAGCTTATCTCACATACAGCTTTTGATAAATTGACTTATAAATCCATCACATGAATCTGAAGAACTTCTGCCAACAGCTGATTTTGCAATAATCTAACAGATGATGGTGTATATTAATCTTATAATTAAATAATGAATTTCACTTAAATGATAATTTGTTTATAATGAAGAACATACTTTTTTCTCAGTAGAAAGTGTGCAGTTGTTATTGTAAATCTCATTTTAAAAATGACAGTTAATCTTGTAATAATAGGTGTTAATGAGTTAATAAAATCAATAAAGTGAGAATTGATTGATTTTATATATGAATTGGTACAAGGCTATAGGAATTTAATTATATTGGAAGGTTGAAAGGAAAATAAACTAGAAACCTTCCTATATGGTGTTGAATAGAGGAGAAATAAACCATACTTTAGGGTAAATCTTTGACTTCTTTTAAATTTTTTTTTTGTTGTAGATGGACACAGTATCTTTTTTTTAATTTATTTATTTTTATGTAGTGCTGAGGATTAAACCCAGGGCCTCACACGTGGGAGACAAGCGCCCTACCACTAAGCCACAACCCCAGCCCAATCTTTGACTTCTTTACAACATTTTTTTTTCACTTTTCACAACTGATTGGGGATCAAAACTAATTGTCTCTTCCTTTGAAAAATCTCTTCTTGTGACTTGTCTTTTCAGTTTGATGCTATAGTTCCTGGAGTGGTAGTCTTTTGACTTCACCTATTTCTGTGTTTGGGGCCACTCCTTCTTCTCTTTCAACCCTCAAACAACTTCCAGAATGCTACTGGAATGACCTTTGATAAGTTGCTTTGAATCCCTCATTACTCACCTAAATAGTTTAATGTCACAATGTCCCATGTCATCATTATTCACAAATGGGTCATCACCTTTGGAATTCATTTTCAATTATTTTCCAGTTTAGTCTGTCTTTTTGATTCTTTCCTTTATATAAAAAAGATATATTTTATATTATTTCAAAAGCTATCATAGCTCCAATGGATTTTAGAACAAGTCAAGTTGACTATGCAAATGTAAATTACTTGGTGGTTCTTGGAGGGTAATGTTGAAAATCCATTGAAAAGGATGCTATTTGGTTAGTAATGTCTGTCAGAAGTGAGTAAAAGCATGGCAAATGCCAACTCATCTTTAGCAGTAGGTTATTTAGTTCAAACAAGTATTTGATTTATGAAAAAATGGAGGCAGAGAATGCTGAAGAGACTTTATCACACAATGAAAAAGTGTCCAACAGGAATAGACCTTCTCTTCTTTGTTTCTAAGACCAAAGAACTTTCTCTTGAATAGAACTGTTCTGATATTTCTCAGCATAGAGAAAAATGATTTTTAGAGTCTTTTATTTAAAGAGCACAAGTAAAACAATATAAAATTTCATAAAGATGTAGGAAGTAATTAACAATAACTTTTATATAATTAAAAAATTTTGCATTCTTCATTTTGATCAGGAATAATAAAGGAAGGAGAAATGACTCTTATTCTGTCCCTTATTGATCCTTTACCCTGGATAAGCTGATATTGTCTGAAAGCTTTAAAAGTCCAAGCTACAAAAGGAGGTATTGAAATCACATCTAACCAAACGAAAGTAAAATAAGTCCGGTTCTTACATTTTTGGGTCAGCCCAGCATTGTAGTATTTTTTTCTCCAAGTATAATTATTCATAATAGCCAAAATATTATTTTTTGTTTTAATTAATCAATGAAATTTAGTAGTTTCTCCACTTTATAAAAAATGTTAATGAAATGCATAAGAAATATATTAAAGCTATTATTCTTAGTTATGCAAAGATTTATACTTTACCATTGATTACTTCTCACATGTAATTCTACTCCTTAATTTACTTCAACAGAAGAAATTTCTAACATAGATTTTTCAAAATATACTGTTTTATTATTATTTGATGGGCTATATAGTTCTTATTTTAATTAATACATAATAATTATACATACTTATAAATGTATACAATACATTATACATACTTATAGGTGTATACAATATGTAATGATCAGATGAGTGTAATTGGCATATCCATCACATATCAAAGGTTTATCATTTCTTTGTGCTGAGGACATTCAAAATCCTCTGTGTTATCTATTTTGAAATTAATTGTTATCTATTTTGAAATTAATTGCTTTTGACCATAGTTATACTACTGCCGGGGCTGCTGAGTTATGAATGGGGCCGAGTTCTAAGCTATCCCCTTTTTGGGCCCAAAAGGGGTTTTTCCTTCTGCCCGCAGAAAGAAAACAACTTACCCTGCGAGGATGAGCTTAAGGACAAAAATAGCTGAGTGTCTACCTCTGTTTGGTGAAACAGAAACCACGCCACACCCAGGGAGCTTTGTATAGCAAGGGAGAATCCAAAAAACTCGGATTTATTGACCAGGCACTGAACTTAAATAGGACTAGAACTAACCAATCAGCCAGCAGGGCGGTCCGGTCTCTCATGCTACGTCATAGCCACACCCCTTGGCTTAGCCCCATCCTACTAGGGCATGGTAAGCAGCCAAAGCCCGTCCCCTTGGCAGACATAGAGTCCCAACATACTACGATGCTATAGAACACTAGAAGTTATTCCTCCTTACTGTACTCCTTGGTCTATTACCATCGTATTTCCATCCACCCCTTTCCCTACACCTTTCCCAGACTCTGTAACCACTATTTTACTCCTTACTTTTGTGATACCAACTTCTTCACTTCAACATGTGAAAACATGGTATTTTTGCATTCTGTGTTTGGCTTATTTCACTTAGCATAATGTTCTCCAGCTTTATCTGTATTGCACAAATGATAATTCTATTTTTTTCTTAGAGCTGAAAAGTATCCCATTGGGTATGTATGCCACCTTTTCTTTATCCATTGGTCTGTTGATGGCACCTAGGTTGATTCCATATCTTGGCTATTTTGAATAGTACTGAAATATACACAGGATGGAAAATGTCTTGTTGACACACTGATTTAATTTCCTTAGGATAAAGAATCAGTAGTGGGAATGCTGGATCATGGTACTTCTATTTCTAATTTTTTGAGGAAACTTCATACTGTTTTCCATAGTGACTGTACTAATTTACATTCCTACCAGCATTGTATGGGAATTCTTTCTCTATACCCTTGCCAGCATTTTTTTTTGTCATTTTGATAATAGCCATTCTACTGGAGTGAGATGATATCTCATTGTAATTTTTGTCCTGATGATTAGTGGAGTAATTTTTTTTGTGTAATTGTTGGCCGTTTGTATATTTTCCTTCCAGAAATGCTTATTTAAGTCATCTTATCGCTTTTAAATCATATAATTTATTTGTAGTTTTGCAGAATATTTTCATTTGAGAGATGCTTATTCAGGTCATTTGCCCATTTAAAAATCATATTATTATTATTTGCTATTGAGTTTATTTCCTTATATATGCTAAATGTTAATCTCTTGTTGAATGAAAAATTTCAACTATTTTCTCTCATACTGTAGGTTGTCCCCTCAGTCTCCCTATTATATCCTTTGTTATGCAGAAGTTTTTATTTTCACTTTTTACTTTTGTTATTTTTGCTTGTAGGGCTATATAAAAAAAAAACATTGCCCAGACTAATAATAGCTCTATGAAAAATTTGAAAGGGTGTTTCCTATGTTTTCTTCCAGAAGTTTCATAATTTTGGGTTTTACAAGTCTTTGATCTATTTTGAGTTGATTTTCATTTATGTTGAGAGATGCTAGTTTAGTTTCATTCTTCTGCATTATGGTTATCCAATTTGCCCAGCACCATTTATTAAAGAGATTGTCTTTATTGAAAGTCAGCTAACTATAAATATGTGAATTTGTATCTGCACCCTCAATTCTATTACATTGGTTTGTGTCAATTTTTAATGCCAGTTCCATGTTGTTTGGTTGATAAAGTTTTGTTGTAGGCTTTGAATTTAGATATTATGATTTAGATGTAGCTTTTTGTTGTTGTTCTATGTTACTTTGATTATTATAATCTTTTGAGGTCCCATATGAATTTTAGGACTATTTTATATTTTTGTGAAGAATATCATTAGGATTTTGATAGGGATTGTATTCAATCTATAGATCACTTTAAGTTAAATGGAATATTTATAAAAATATCAATTCTTCCGATGTGTGAACATGGGGTGTCTTTCCTTTCTTTATTGTTTTCTTCAATTACTTTCTTTGGTGTAAGTGTATTGTAAATTTCATTATAGATATAGATATCATTAACCTGATTGGTTGTAACTGTCAGGCGGGCAAGCTGTGGTTCAAAGCGGCAAAGCTGAGGAAAGAACTAAAAGACAAAATAGAAAAGATTAATTTAATTCTCCCGGGCAAGATCCCACTATCACGCGGTCTGGCAGGAGAATGGCGCCTGCTGGTTATTTCCTCTGGTAAAAAGTTTTTTCTTTGGGAGGCTGAGGCAGGAGGATCGCGAGTTCAAAGCCAGCCTCAGCAATGGTGAGGCACTTAGCAACTCAGTGAGACCCTGTCTCCAGATAAAATACAAAAAAGGGCTGGGGATATGGCCCAGTGGGTGAGTGCCCCTGAGTTCAATCCCTGGTACCAAAAAAACCCCAAAAAAAAACAAAAAAACAAAAAGTTTTTTCTATCTTGCATCAAGTCCCTTGAGATTTTAAGGCCAGTGAGATTGGAAGGCAGTAATGCCTGAGGCATTTCCGATGTAAACAAAAGGTCTCCGCCAACTCTTTAATCAGGTCTTCTGCATTTCCCCTTTTTGTTTTAAAAGAGGGGATGTTGTTAAGATGACAAGCCTTTTGTTGATGAGCTAAATTGTATAGTATATTAAATTTTTTAAACAAATCAGCTGTCTTGAGTTTTATCGAGTAACAACATATTAAGTCTTGTAGGCAAATATCAGCAAGGCATTGTCTGGTAAAATCATAAATAAATGAAAAACGAAAATGTCTGTCACAACATATTGATCTAGGAGGTCTCATGGATGTAGAGGAGAGGCCACGTTGTTGTTGAAGTTGTCCTATGTTTGAGAAGTAGGGATGTTTGGAGTGAGTGGATCTTGCTGTTGTAGCAGCTGTGTTTTTCATGTCTAGACAATATCGCCGGCAAATCTTCAGGGCCTGCTACCTAGAAACTTAAGGTTTTATCATTGAAGGAGAAGTAGTGTTATTTTTGTACTGAGTCAAGACGCGAGTTGTCAAGCTAAAAAACAGAGCTATTAAATTAGAAAATTAAAGTTGATTTGTGTTTACACACATTGTTTGAGCTCATGTAGGCATAAGCTGGCAAAATATCATATTTAGAACAAAACGAAGAAAGACTGAAGGTATTTATTGTATTAAAGATAGAGTAAAGAGAAGTTAAGGGCACTTTGGAAAAATAATTTTTTAGCTGGAACCATCGAGTCTTTGTAACCTTGTATGAGATTATCTGTTGAAAGAACTCAAATTAATCAGTTATAAAACAAATAAGGTTAATTATAAATAAACATCTGTATGTCAAAACACCAAAACATCAGGCTGCATAGCATTAGTCTTATTTTTTGGTAAAAAGAAATCTTTGGGACACTTATAAATTAAAATTGAAGGTACCTTTACTTATTAAATTATTTACCTAAATTAAATAATCTTAAACTTAGATGAATTAAAGTTATTTGGATCCATAGATATATATTTTTTATAAGCGCTTAGTTATTTGAGACCTCACATTGGGTAGACACACAAGTTTACAAACATATATTTGTGACATCACAATTACATGAAATTTAGACAAACATACAGACATAAAGACATATATTTAAAAAGAGAAAAAATACAATTGTGTGCACACTAAAGAGAGATCTCTTTTTCTCGGCCGGGAGGAATGACACTTAAGTTGTGAAATATTTTGAAGGACTCTAATAAGGGAATCATTCCATGTTTTCATCTTGGTCTTCTTGATTTTGTGTCTTTTTTATTAATCTTGATTGTTTAACAACTTCATTTTTGTCCTTTTGATTTTGTACCTGTTTTATTAATCTAGATGGTATCCATATTGGAGAAAATTCGTGTTTTGGAAAAACACAAACAGATCTTCTCCCCCAAATTAATACTGGATCTGGACCCTTCCATGTACCTGAAAGAACATCTTTCCAGTAAACCAAAGGTTTATGTTGTTGGTGTGGCTTCCAATGTCTGTCTCCAGCAGAATAACCATCAGAGTCTAAAGTTAAAAAATTTAAAGTAAACAGGGCAACTGCCAATCTGTCCTTAGGATTTTTCCAGTTTCCTTCTTTTTGTTTTAATAACATAACTTTTAGTGTGCGGTTTGCTCTTTCAATAATGCCCTGACCCTGAGGATTGTATGGGATGCCTGTTTTATGGGATATATTGAATTTTGCGCAAAACTGTTTGAAAGATGAGGAATTATATGCGGGGCCATTATCTGTTTTAAACATTTTGGGGATGCCCAATGCAGCAAAAGCTTGTAAACAATGAGATGTAACATCTTTAACTTTTTCTCCGGAATGTAAGGAGGCAAAAATCATGCCTGAGCATGTATCTATGGTTACATGAATAAATCGCAATTTTCCAAAACTTGGTTCATGAGTAGCATCCATCTGCCACAAATGATTGGGCATTAATCCTCTAGGGTTAACACCAAAATGAGGATTGGGCAAATGTGTCATACAAGATTTACAATCTTTTACAATTGTTCTAGCTTGCTCCTTTGTGATTTTAAACGTACGTTGCAAGGTGGTGCTGTTGACGTGAAACTGGGAGTGAAATAAAGTAGCTTGTTGGAGCACTGAAAGTATAAATATTGTTTTTGTAAGATCATCTGCCTTTTGATTACCTTCATGGAGGGGACCAGGCAAGTTAATATGTGCTCTGATATGGCCTACGAATAGGGTTCTTTTCTTGCCCACAAAAGTTTTTGTATTTGATAGAACAATTTAAAGGCTGGAGTATGAGGTGCTATTGGTCCTGCTAACTCTAATTTTGGGACGGCTTGTACAATATAGTGGCTATCTGAAAAAATGTTTATGGGCTGGTCTCTAAAATTTTTCAGAGCTCTTACCACAGCTTCCAATTCCACTTGTTGAGCTGATTTGTGTGAAGTTATGTAAGTCATATATTTTCTTTTTTAGTGACTACTGCAGCAGTACCATTTGAGGACCCATCTGTAAATACATTAAATGCCTTAGGAATTGGTTGATTTTTTTATTGCCTGTGGAAATGTAATAGGATGATTAATACAAAAAGATTGTATAGGAGACTTAGGAAGATGATTATCAAAATTTGCAGAAGTAGAGCATCTAGCTATAGCCCAATCATTATCATTGGAGCATAAATATTCAATCTGTGACGATGAATAAAGAGTAATAATAGTAGCAGGGTGAATGCCAAATATTTTAGTAGAAGTCTTAAGTCCTTGAAAAATAAGTTTAGCCACCATGGAGGTATAAGACTCAATTATACTCTTAGGAGAGACGGGCAAATGTATCCATAATAAAGGCCCTTGTTGCCAAAATACTCCTGTGGGTGTATATTGTGAAGAAATAATAATCAACATCAGTGGTTGAGTTAAATCAAATCTGTCACAATGAGCTCCTTCGATGGCATTTTCTACTAACTTTAAAGCTTTCCTAGCATCAGGAGTCAAAGTTCGCGGTGAGGATGGATCAGGGTCCCCTCGAAGAATATCAAATAAAGGTTTTAGTTGGCCAGTAGTAAGGTTTAATGTAGGGCAAAGCCAATTAATGTCTCCTAGTAGTTTTTGGAAATCATTGAGGGTGGTCAAATGTTCTTTATTTATTAAAATATTTTTGGGTCTAACAAAGGTATCCATAATTTTAAATCCTAAATATAATATGGGAGATCTGGTTTGAACTTTTTCTTCTGCTATATATAATCCATATTTTTAAAAATTTTCTGCCATGTCACTGAATATATTAAATAAGATTTTTTGATTAGGGTGGGCCAGTAAAACATCATCCATGTAATGTAGACATATGAGATTTGGATATTTATTTTTAATGGGTTGGATAGCCTTGTCCACATATATTTGGCATATGGTGGGGCTATTAGCCATTCCCTGTGGTAGTACTTTCCTTTGATATCTTTTGTCGGGGCCATTATTGTTAATAGAAGGAACTGATAAGGCAAACCTGGGGGCATCCAGAGGATGTAGAGGAATTGAAAAGAAGCAATCTTTTATATCGAGAGTAATAAGATGGAAATTTTTTGGAATAGCTACAGGATTAGGAAGTCCAGGCTGAGTAGAGCCCATGATTTGCATGGTTTTATTAATTTGTCTAAGATTATGTAATAATCACCATTTTCCTGATTTTTTCTTGATCACAAATATGGGGGAATTCCAGGGAGAGGTGGAAGGTTTTATATGTCCTGCTTCTAATTGTTCTTGAACTAATAGGTGGGCCGCTTGTAATTTTTCTTTAGATAGGGGCCACTGAGGGACCCACACTGGCTTATCAGAAAGCCATGGTATTTTTAAAACTATTTTCTCAGTGGCCCCAAAGAAAAATGTCTTTTTCCTTTATGATAATGTTTTCTTTTACGGTTAAGTTTTCCTTGTGCTTTTTTATAATGATTTCTTTTAGGGTTAAGATTACCCTGTGGATTTTCACATTTAACATCTGAAGGCTTGGTTGCAAGGTGTACTCCCATTTGTTGTAAAATATCTCTTCCCCATAAGGTAACTGGTAGGTTAGGTAAAACATAAGGCTGAAATGTACCTTTATGTCCTTCATCATCTTCCCATTTTAGAATTACTGCACTTTTTTCTGGGAGGTTATTATATCCTAAGCCTCTTAAACTGGTTGAAGCTTTTTGTAGAGGCCAGTGCTTGGGCCATTGACGTAAATTAATGATGGAAGAATCAGCTCCAGTATCTATAAGTCCCTCCATTTCTATTCCTTGGATCCTTATTTTACACATAGGCCTCCTTGTACAGTCTCAAACCCAGTAAGCCATGGGTCTCGAATCAGTGGAACAAAGTCTTCTATTGTTCCTATTTTGAGGCATATTCATTTTAAATGAATTATGTAAATTTGGAAGGAGAAGCAGCTGAGCAATTTTATCTCCTTGATTAACAGAACTTATACTTTGGGGTGAGCTAAGCATTATTTTTATTTCCCCTTTATAGTCTGAGCTTATTACACCTGGGGTCACTTGCAAACCTATTAAGGTTAGAGGACTTCGCCTGAGAATAAGTCCTACTGTCCCTGAGGGAAGAGGCCCCTTGACTCCTGTGGGAATCAGTTGAACCCCCATTTCAGGTGTTAACACTATTCGGGTGGTGGAACAGAGGTCTAATCCTGCATTTCCTCCTGTTCCTCTGGCGAGGGAGTTGATGGGTAATAGGGATTGTGTCGGGGAAGCATCTGAATGGATGCTTGAGGATATTCTTCCTCCAATGCCTCTACATTTGTGGGCCCCGGGGCATTGGGCCCCGTGCCCCGTTTTTTGAATTTTTGGATAAATAATTTCCATGGATGTCAAATTTTGAATAGCGTTTATTGGCTTAATGATTTCCCTTTTTACACCTGGGGCAGCAACCTGGAGCATGGTATGAATTTGGTCTTATTTCTCTTTTGGGATTTTGCCTAGAATATCCTGATTGATTATAATGTCTAGGTTGAGCCCTTGTGAAATTCTGAGGAGTAACATCTCTAACAGCTGCTGCAATCATATTTCCTGTGACAAAGGCATCATTTATATCTTTACATAATTGTATATATATGGACAGATCCTTTTTATTTCTCCATGGCCTGATAGCTTCTTGGCAGTATTTATTAGCATTTTCGTATGCTAATTGAACAACTAACGGCATAGCTTGATCAACATCTCCAAACACTCTCCCTGCAGTTCTCAAAAGTTGATTAGCAAAATCAGCATATGGCTCATTAGGTCCCTGGATCACCTTAGACAGGCTACCTTGCAGATCTCCAGGTCCCTGTAAAGTTTTCCATGCCTGTAATGCAGCTGCATAGATCTGGGCATATATGCCTGGCACATAATATTTTTGAGCCTGTGAGTCTGCGAATTGCCCTTCTCCTATGAGCATGTCTACATTATGATCTCCAAACCCTGCAGCTGCATTTCTTCTAGCTGTTTCTATACATAGTTCTTGAAATTGTGATCGCCAAACCAAGTATTGTCCCCCACTCAATACAGCCTTACATAGACTTTTCCAGTCTGATGGGGTTAAATTAAAGGTGTTAAGGGCCTCTATCATGCTCAGTGTGAAAGGAGCTTGTGGTCCGTATGTCATTACTGCCTCTTTGATATTTTTTATTGTTACGAAATCTATTGAGTAGTGGACCCTCTGTCTGCTATTATCAAATACTGGCAGTTCCCAGTTTATCTGTGAGTTACCCTCGAGAGCACATAAGCGCTCAGAAAGACTTTTTATTTCTGTTTCTAGGGTATGCAAATGCCTAGTAATTCCCTTCATATTTTCTGTAATGGATTCCACCCATGGGGGAGTAGAGGACACAGGTGGTTCCTCTCTTTGAGGGTCTTTTTTCTTTTTTAATTTCTTTTTGGTGTTTTTATTGGAGACTGTGCTCTCAGAATCACTGGTTTGTCCTTCACTCTCATCACTTTTACTGGAATCCTGAATTTCAGCTTCTAAGGAAAGTACATAATTTTCAGCTAACTTCAATAATTTTCTGATGGCTTTTGCAGCTTTTGTCTTTGAATTTATATCATTATTTTTCTCCCTGGTATTAATTGACTCAGGGGCTATGCTTTCCTGATCGCTTTCCTCCCCATATATTGAATCCGCTATATCGAAAAACTCATCCATGGCTCTTATTATGTGGCTCTTAGACACATTTGCTCCCATGTTTAGTCAGTTCTTACCTGTCAAGGATACCTCCTCCTACGGGGGGGCACTGGAGCTGACTGTTCGCGCCGCTGCCGCCGCTGCCGCCGCCGCTGCTGTGCCGTGCCGGGCCATGCCGGGCCGAGCCGGTGGCACCTCTGTGTTACTTGCTGCCTGCTTCCCCATCCGGGCCACCAACTGTAACTGTCAGGTGGGCAAGCTGCGGTTCAAAGCGGCGAAGCTGAGGAAAGAACTCAAAGACAAAATAGAAAAGAAAAGATTAATTTAATTCTCCCGGGCAAGATCCCACTATCACGCGGTCCGGCAGGAGAATGGCGCCTGCTGGTTATTTCCTCTGGTAAAAAGTTTTTTCTATCACGCATCAAGTCCCGTGAGATTTTAAGGCCAGCGAGATCCGGAAGGCAGTAATGCCTGAGGCATTTCCGATGTAAACAAACGGTCTCCGCCAACTCTTTAATCAGGTCTTCTGCAATTGGTTAAGTTTCTTTGTAGATATTAATATTTCCTTTTTACCTATTGTGAATGTGAGTTACATTCCTTCTGCTCAGCACTGAGTAGTGGAGCTTTCTGCAATCGTGGATGTTCTTCTGAGGTGGCCACTAAACTTATGTGGGCATTGAGCACTTAAAATGTGTACAATGTAACTGAGGAACTAAATTTTCATATTACTTAATTTTAATTAAAATTAAAATTAAAATTTAAATTAAATAAAAAGTTATATGTGGCCAATGGCTAATGTTTTGAACAGCGCATGTTTAACAGTTACTCTTTCGTCATCAGTTCTTTATTTACACTTTTAGGCTTCTATTCTATTGCTTCAAGTTATCATTCACATTTTAGTTGTTGAATTAAATATTCTTTAAGACACACCCTGAGTAGCAATAACATCCTTTACGCTCCTTTCTGATCCAAGGCTTTTGTTACCACTCTCTGTGGATCTGCCCTTTTGACTGGTATGGTATTAATTTAAATTAAAAAGGGACAACATAACTTGTCATTTATTTATTTTTTCTTGAGCACTTTCTTTACTATAAAGGAAAAAGAGGGCTGTTTAATTTATGGAACTATGCAGTCACAATTATTTGTTTTTATTGATGATAATGAAGACACTACAATGTGACAAAAGTTTCTCATGAGTCAATAAAGAGTATGCCCTTAAAAATCTTTTCCATAAAAAAATTAGACAAATTATTGGTTGACTTGCAATAACCTGGCTTTGTTAAAAGTTAAATAGAAATGCATCTAATGGAAGATGAAAGGAAACCAGGACAGGCTGTAAATATCAGTCCATTCTTTCAAGAAAGTGTTCTGTGCCTTGTTTAATTTTAATGCCTTTTATTCTCTAACTTCTAGATGCCTATTACTATTTCCAAATCATAGAAAGCATATAATACCTCTTTTCTTGGTTTAGTTGTGGTTTATGTTTTAACTTATTACATGTGCTGAAAAGTTATTAAATCACACACATATAGAACGGGTTTATTTTTTTAAAAAGTTGTTTATTCTAATTTGTTATATATGACTGCAGAATGCATTTCAATTCATAGTACGTGTATAGAGCACAATTTTTCATGTCTGGTGGTACACAGAGTATCACCATTCATGTCTTCATACATGTACTTAGTGTAATGATGTCCGTCTCGTTCCACCATCTTACCTACCACCTTGCACCCTCCCTTTTTCTCCCTCCCCTTTGCCTTATCTAAAGTTCCTCCAGTATTCTCATGCACCCCCCATTCCATTATGGATCAGCATCCGCATATCAGAGAATACATTCGGCATTTGATTTTCTGGGATTGGCTTACTTCACTGATCCTAATATTCTCCAACTCCATCCATTTACCTACAAATGCCATGGTTTTATTCTCTTTTATTGCTGAGTAATATTCCATTGTGTATATATACCACTGTTTCTATATCCATTCATCTACTGAAGAGCATCTAGTTTGGTTCCACAATTTAGCTACTGTGAATTGTGCTACTATAAACATTTATGTGGCTGCATCACTGTAGTATACTGTTTTTAGGTCCTTTGGGTATAAGCCTAGGAGTGGGATAGCCGAGTCAAAGGTGGTTCCATTCCAAGTTTTCCAAGGAATCTCCATACTGCTTTCCATTTTGGTTGCACCAATTTGCAGTCCCATCAGCAATGTATGAATTTGCCTTTTTCCCCACACTTTTCACCAACACTTGTAGTTGTTTGTATTATTAATAGCAGCCATTCTGACTGGAGTGAGATGAAATTTTAGAGTAGTTTTGATTTGCTTTTCTCTAATTGTTAGAGATGTTGAACATTTTTTCAGCTGTTTGTTGATTGATTTTATATCATCATCTGAGAAGTGTCTATTCAGTTCCTTGGCCCATTTATTGATTGGGTTATTTGTTTTTCTGGTGTTAAGAGTTTTGAGTTCTTTATATATCCTAGAGATTGAGATTAGTGCTCTATCTGGTGTGCATGTAGTAAAAATTTGCTCCTATTCTATAGGCTCCCTATTCACTTCACTGATTGTTTCTTTTGCTAAGAAGAAGATTTTACTTTGAATCCATCCCATTTATTGCTTCTTGATTTTATTTCTTGTGCTATAGGAATCTTATTAAGGAAGTTGGGGCCTAATCCAACATTATGAAGATCTGGGCCTACTTTTTCTTCTATTAGGCTCAGGGCCTGTTGTTTAATTCCTAGGTCCTTGATCCACTTTGAATTGAGTTTTGTGCATGGTGAGAGATAGGGGCTTAATTTCATTTTGTTGCATATGAATTTCCAGTTTTGCTAGCACCATTTGTTGAACAGGCTATCTTTTCTCCAATGTATGTTTTTGGCACCTTTGTCTAGTATGAGATAGCTGTATTTATGTGGGTTTATCTCTGTGTATTCTGTAGCATTGGTCTATAAGTTTATTTTCGTGCCAATACTATGCTGTTTTTTGTTACTATTGCTCTGTAGTATAGTTTAAATTCTGGTATAGTGATGCCACCTGCTTCATTCTTCTTGCTAAGGATTGCTCTAGCTATTCAGGGTCTCTTATATTTCCAGATGAATTTCATGACTGCTTTTTCTATTTTTATGAGGAATGTCATTGGGATTTTGATTGCAATGGTATTAAATCTGTACAGAGCTTTTGGTAGTATGATCATTTTGACAATATTGATTCTGCCTATCCAAGAATGAGGGAGATATTTCCATCTTCTGAGGTCTTCTTTAATTTCTTTCTTTAGTGTTCCATAGTTTTCATTGTAGAAGTCTTTCACCTCTTTCATTAAGTTAATTTCCAAGAATTTTTTTTTGAGGCTATTGTAAATGGGTTGTTTTCCTAGTTTCTCTTTCAGAGGATTTGTCACTGATTTACAGAAATGCTTTTGATTTATGGGTATTGATTTTATATTGTGCTACTTTGCTGAATTTATTTATTAGTTCTAGAAGTTTTCTGGTGGAATTTTTTGGGTCTTCTAAGAATAGAATCATATTATCAGCAAATAGTGCTAATCTGAGTTTTTCTTTTCCTATTCACATACCTTCAATTTCTTTCGTCTGTCTAATTGCTCTGGGTAGAGTTTCAAGAACTATGTTAAATAGAAGTGGCAAAAGAGGCCATCCCTGTCTTGTTCAAGTTCTTAGAGGGAATGCTTTCATTTTTTCTCCATTTAGATGATGCTGGCCTGGGGTTTAGCATAGATAGCTTTTGCAATGTTGAAATATGTTTCTGTTATCCCTAATTTTTCTAGTGTTTTGAACATGATATGTTGCTGTATTTTGTTGAATGTTTATTCTGCATCTATTGCGATGATCATATAATTCTTATCTTTAAGTCTATTGATGTCATGAATTACATTTATTGATTTCCGTATGTTAAACCAACCTCACATCTTTGGGATGAACCCCACTTGATCATGGTGCACTATCTTTTGATAAGTTTTTGTATTTGATTTGCCAGAATTTTATTAAGAATTTTTGCATCTATGTTCATTAGAGATATTGGTCTGAAGTTTTCTTTCCTTAATGTGTCTTTGTCTGGTTTTGGAATCAGGGTGATATTGGCCACATAGAATTAGTTTGGAAGTTTTCCTGTTTTTCTTTCATGAAATAACTTGAGGAGTATTGGTATTAGTTCCTCTTTGAAGGCCTTATAGAACTCAGCTGTGTATTCGTCTTGTCCTGGGCTTTTCTTTGTTGGTAGGCTTCTGATGGCATCTTCTATTTCATTGCTTGAGATTGATCTGTGTAACTTGTGTATGTTATCCTGATTGAGTTTGGATGAATCATACGACTAGAAATTTATTGATGCCCTCGATATTTTCTGTTTTATTGAAGTACAAATTTTCAAAATAATGTCTAATTATTTTCTGTATTTCTGTAGTGTCCATTGTGATATTTCCTTTTTCATCATGGATGTTAGTGATTTGAGTTTTCTCTCTCCTTCTCTTCATTAGTATGGCTAAGGCTTTATCAATTTTATTTATTTTTTCAAAGAACCAACTTTTTGTTTTGCCAATTTTTCTGATATTATTTCACTGAATAGATTATTCATTCCTTTGGTTTGGCACTCTAGGGCTGCCTCTATCCCAATAATTCTTAATTTTGGTCTTTTTATGTTATCCCACAATTCTTGAATGTTCTGCTCATGGTTTCTTACCGTCTTCACTGTGTGGTCAATATTCTTTTCAAGATTATATATATATTTTTTATTGCCTGAAGTACTGTCTTCCAAGTGATCTAATCTGTTGGTTATACATTCCATTAAGTTTTTACTTTGGTTTATTGTTTCTTACATTTCTAGGATTTCTGTTTGGAAATCATTAGACCTCTCTCCCCTTATCGAAGTAATCTTTTGCTTCCTGTATTTGTTTATGTAGCTCTTCATCAAAATGATATTTTACTGCCTGTATTTGCTCTTACATCATCCTTTAATTCATAGAAATTTTTAATTATGTACATCCTGAACTCCTTCTCTGTCATTTCTTCTGTTGTGCTGGCCATGGATTTCAATAATGTAACATCTTGTTTTGTTGTGGGCATTTTCTTCTCTTGTTTTTTCATGTTGTTTGTGTGTCTTCTCTTCTAGCACTATGGATCTGAGGTGTTACAGTTTTTAACCATATTGGCTTACAGTGTCCCTGCAGGTTTTCAATACCTCTCCTTTTAGGGGGAGAACAATGTGAACACATCCCAATGCAAACAATATATAACTTTAAACCAAATTTCTGCTATTAATGTTGATGGTTTTGTCACAATATACAGAAATGGTAAGTTCAATTTTTATCTGCAATATAATCAGTAGGCTTGCAAAAGGTTCAACAGTTTCTGATGGTGGACAAAGAACCGGGGTAAGGTATAGTATGAGATGCTGAGGGGGTAGGAGGTAAGGATATAGAGTAATTACATGTTAGAAAGTGTGAAAGAGGAATCTAAAAAAGTTGGTTAGTAGCAGGAGAAGAGAGAGAAAATGATTTTGGGGAGACAAGTAAGTGGGAAGATAGTACAGTACAAAAACAAACATAAATATTAAGAAAAATAAGAAATGTAAAAATAGTAGATAAAGAATGTACAACACCTCTGTAATCTACTATTCAGACCTTCCAGTCCTCAGTAGCCGAATTCATGAAAAGTACTTGGTTTCACAAATGTTGGGGATATGAAGGCAGGAGAAGAGAGAAAGAGAAAAAATAAATCTCGATGGAAGTTACACAATTGTTTCTGTTGGAGATCAGTATCTTTCCAGCTTCCCTTTTCATCCTAGAGGCGGTATCTCTTCTGTTTGCAGGTATCTCCACCTTCAGAATGGTGAAGGTTATTAGTGTGGGAGGGGAGGGTTGGTCTTGGGGGCAGAGTTTCTGGAGGTGGGGTATAGCACTTGCAGGTCCCTGATAGGAGACTGTACCCCAAGGATCTCCTTTGGGACCCACTCATATGATGTGGGCTCCTGGTCTTATCTCCTTATATTGCCTGTAAGCCTTGCAATTCCTGGTCTCTAATTTAGTCTGTAAACTGTATCTCACTTACCCACTCCTTTCTACTTCCCAATCAGGAACCATTCTCTCTGGAGGTCTTGTGGGTTGAACTCTGGGGACTGCGCACCTGTCATGGAGAGCTGATTTATATTGGGAAGTTTAGGACCCATTTTCATGAACTACAGACTGGCAGCATAACTGCAAGCACTGTGCCAGGTTAGTGGCTGCTGGGGAGGGGTAATTTAGGGACTTTTGGTACCTTGATATTGCTTCTAAGCCTCAGTGTTCCATGATGGGAGTCCCAAGCCCCAACTAAAGATGGTGAGGAAGGTGTCACAAGATGGAGGTGGCTGCTTTCAGAGATGGGGTGTTGGGTCAGGTGGGGCTGGGCAGTGGCGTTGAGTGGCATGTTCAAAGATGCAGCTTGGTGGCCTGCAGTATTTGGCTGGAGGCTGTCTCTGGACCCAGTGCAGTGTCCCCAGGTGCAGGCTACTGTGTGTAAGTGACTATGGCAGTGGTTGAAGTGCCCCAAGATGGAGGCCACCGGGGGAGCCCCACATTGATAGATGGGGGTCCATACGGGAGTTGCTGCTGGAGTTCCTGCATGGGTGGGTGGCCAGGAGTCCTGTGCAGGTGCTAATGCTGGTGGTCCTACTTGGGCATCCAAAGGCCCTGCGTGGACGAGTGTCCTGGAGCCCTGCACAGCATGGGTGCTGTGATTCCTGTATGGGAGCAGCTTTCAGGGATCCTCTCACAGAGAAATAATATTCCCACTACTTGAATCCCAGGTCCTGGAGTAACACAGAATGCAGCCTCCCTCTAGCCCACCATCTTGGATCCCCTAGAGTGGGTTTATACCAGCAGTGGATAAACCTTCCATTTCAGGTATTGTAAGCAAATTATAACATACTAATAATATATTTAAGAAAAATGAAAAAAAAATGGCACATTCCAATTATGGGAGTGATTTGATGAGAAAAGTACTTCTAATTTTAAATACTTGCAGTTTGCATGCTAAAGGTACTCTCTCAATCCCTTATCACCACAACTCTTCTAGTAATTGGTTGGTATGTTTCAAAGCAGCAGTCTTATAGAGGGATATGACATTTATTTTTTCATTTGTAAAATAAAACTATATGAAGATCCAGTGCATGTCAGCTCCTGTGCAAGTCGTCTGAGAAGCAGAGAGTAAGTCATGGCATCTGCCATTAATTTGCTCAAGTCTGTTGGAAAATTCTTGAAAGAGGCCTTCCGGTGCCCATAAGATTTTTTGGTACCAGGGATTGAACTCAGGGGCACTCGACCACTGGGCTACATCCCCAACCCCTTTTTTATGTATTTTATTAGAGACCGGGTCTCACTGAGTTGCTAAGTGCCTTGCCATTGCTGAGGCTGGCTTTGACCTTGCAATCTTTCTGCTTCAGCCTCCCAAGTGCTAGGATTACAGGTGTTTGCCACAGTGCCTGTCATTACATAAGATTATTAAGCAGTGCCATGTAGCTGTAGAAGAGAGGGAAAAGTTTGGGGAGTTTGGTAAAGCTTATCTGAGGTAATGACATCTGAGACAGACCTTGAATGAAGAAAAGAAAAATAATTTTTTAAGGAGAACACATGAAAATGCATGATCATGAAAATGTTCAGCATTGCCAGAATTGATGATTCATGTGGAAGGTGACAAGAAATGAGTTTAGAGCATCCAGATATTGGAAAGTGTTGTATGCCCTGGTAGAGATTTGATTATTTTTTTCTATAGGTTATGGATAAGTAGGGTTTAAAATTTTTTACTCTTTAAAAAAGATTGCCAAAGAGGTCTTTTAAATATGTCATTTGGCAAGTAATATGTCAGATCTGTAAATTAAAGCAACTTTATCATTTGATAGTTCATCATTATAATGGTCAATAGAAACCATATTCCAAGTAATATATTGTAAGCTGCCTGGTACCGTAACCCGGGAGGAAAACTCTCGGAGGCAGAGTAAAGCTTTTACTACTTTTACTTCTACTTTCTTAGAGAGCTTAGAGAGGGAAAGAAAGATTTTTAGAGAGAAAGATTAAAGAGCTTTTCTTCTTGTCTTCTTAGCTTAGAGTAGAGTAGAGAGAAAGAAAGATAGAGCTTAGCTTAGAGAAAGATTAGAGCTTCTTTCTTCTCTCTTTCTTTCTTCCTTCTTCTTTCTTCTGTCTTCTGTCTTCCTCAGGAGCCTCGGCCTAACTCTGACCAGTCATTACTTCTTCTATCTGGTTTCTCTTCTGTAACCGCTCTGCCTACGTTCTGGCTGCTCCGATTCTTCTGACCGACCGAGTGACTGCCCGACTGACTGAATTCTCCATTCTCCTAACTCGGACCGCTTTCACCCGGTTATATACCTTCAGCTTTGCGGGTGCCTACAGGTGCGTCACATACATATCAGGTGGAACTTATGGCTTCCAGCTAGCTGCAATAGCCCTTCCTAATTAGGGATCCTTCAATATATAATCATAAAAACTCACTCTTCCCTTTCTATTATGAAGTTAAGATACAAAAATAATGAATATTTTTAATTCATAACAGATAAATAATCATTGTTTTCATGAACATTAATCAGATCTGCCTTAAAGAGATTGTCTTAGTCCATTTAGGCTAATAAAACAAAATAGCATAAAGTGGGTGGTTTATAACCAACAAACATGTGTTTTTCACAGTTCTGAAGGTTAGGATTAGAGTGGACTGGTTGTCTGATGAGGGCCCCTTCCTCACAGATGGTGAGTTCTAACTGTATCCTCACATGATGGAAGAGGCAGGGTAGTTCTCAAGGTCTCTTTTATAAGGGCTTTAATCCCAATCATAGGTCATCTGCCTTCATGATCTAGTTACCTCCAAAAAAGCCCCTCTCATGTTACCATTTCTTTGGATGTTAAATTAAAAAAAAATTGTTTAATTTGTTTTAATTAGTCATACATGACAGTAGAATGTATTTATGTACTTTTATATACATAGATGGGGTATAATTTCTCATTTTTCTGATTGTACATGTTGTAGAATCTTATCAGTCAGGCAATCATATATGTACATAAGGTAATAATGTCTGTTTCATTCTACTATCCTTTCTATCCCCACACCCTCTCCCCTTCCCTCCCTTCACTCCCCTCTACCTAATCTAAGGTAAACTCTATTCTTCCCTAGTGCCCCCCCCCCAATTGTAAATTAGCATTCATATGAATTTTAGGAGGAGACAAATATTCAGGCTTATAGCATAGCTGAATTTCTCTTTGGCTTTAACATTATATGAACCTAGACCCTCAGATACTACACCCAAGTCTCTATTGTTATCTTTCTAACAAGAAAATACTTCATGTTTGTACTTAAGTCAATCAATCTAAATCTTCAAAAAATCCAGAGGCATTTCTTACAGAGAAATCAAACTAAACATTTTAAAAATTAAGATAAATATAGCTACACAAATAATCTTTGCATTCCCACTTCATTTCCTGATAAGTCATGCAGATAATCAAAATGGAGTAGAAGATATCTTGGATCAATTAACATGGTACAGTTGAATACTCTTACACAACAAATACACAGATGTTCTTCTGTGACTTAACCTTTTAATTTTAGGTAGATGGAATCTTATATTTTAAGTGTTAAAAATGGGCCATACAAAACTTGATTTTTAAAATGAGAATGTATTTGAAAATCACTATTTTGAGAGTGATTAATTTTCTCAGCTTGATTTTTAATTCTGCAGCTTAAATGATCTTTCTTGATGTTTTCACACAGTATTAGTGAGTTTAACAATTTCTTTTTCATAGGCTTTTCATTAAATACAATTAAAATGGACCATTAATGAGAAATACATTTCTTTTTTGATGTTTAATGTTAAACAGATTCAGAAAGTGTGCATTTATGAAACATGCATTTGAAATATAGGTCATACAAATAATATTTAATTTATAATAATAAAAAAGTCATATGGATTCAAGTCTAGGTAGAGTATAAAATTTATAATTTAAAACATATTATTTGATTGGAAATAATGAAATAAACACTTTAAGGAAATATATTGGTAATCAATGCTTTGTTTAACAATTACCAGAGAGTTCAAAATTATCTCAAAGAAATGTTGACAGGAGTTCCATGCACTACTACTCCTTCGTCATGTTTAGGAGACTAATCCCAAATTTCCTATGTTTCCTCAAGGAATACCTTACTTCTACACACCACTGATATGTCTGCATTAATTTGCCTCCTTAAAACAAAAGTGGTGTTTATTGGAAAGATATTAGGGAATTGTTGAATTGGATGGAGGCTGACCACCAACCACATTGGGAAAATAAACAGGAACTGTGAAAGCTTGGGCAGAACATGCTGCAAGACTCACAGTCAAGATCAGTGCATCAGGGTTTTGATACAAATGCTGACACTGTGCTGAAGATAATCTTCAGCTTTTGCATATCGCTGTGCTGGTTCAGTGTTCAAATTCCAGGAAAGAAATATTTACCTCTGTTCAGTGACCATTCCAGGGCAGGGAGATGTGTCTTTGGCTTCCATGGTGGGAGATGGGTACCACCTTGCAAGATGATTCATGAAGAAGGATTCCCCAAATGGACAGAATGGCTATTGTGGGCATTTGAGGCTGGACAATTAACAAAGAACAAATGTATACTACATAAACCTTTCTGTTCCTGAGATACATACAATTGACATATACATTTAAAATGTTTTCTAAATGATAAAGATAATGGCCATGTTATCTGTAAATCCCCTTATCATAGTTAGTTAAGGCATATATTGGTTCTAAACCAAACTATGTAAGGGGAAACAACATATATATTAGCAATCACTCTTCTGAAATGTTTGTATTTTTTTCTTCTATTCTGGCATGTTTTTTTCTACTTTAATTTCATTCTTTTAATCTCCCCCTTAGATTGTCTTCATTTATAAATTCATCTTATTTTTTCCTCTTCCTACTGCCTTAGTCATCACCTAAAATTTATTTTCATAAGCATTTGGGCTGATATGATTGTTTTAGTATTATCTATTCAAGAAGCACACCTTCTACAAGGATTTGCCTGTAAGTATGTTATTTGGGAGGTAATCCCAAAAAATTTCATCAGGGAGTGTGGAAGTGAGACAGGGAAGGGAAGACCTTCAATGAAGAATTTTAATCAAGTAAGTTGCCACTATGGATAACTTGAACTTGATCCTATTGGGGCAATCTGATAGCCAAGGTGTGATTCTGGATGAGGAGAACTGGAGCTGAGTTATTACATACTCAAATTTCACTAGTCATTGATTTTGGTTTCACCAGACCTATCTGGTCTGAGTCAGGTGGGCAAAGTGAGCTCTTATAAACAGAGAAAGCCATAAGCAAGGGTTTGTTAAAGCCTGGTGGAGCATAAGGTTATTTTTCCAGGCCCTCCTCCAGGAGGAAAACTTGAAGTCCAGTGCCCCTGGCTATAGGCAAGGAAGTAGACCACCAAACTAATGCCTGGTTAGGATCCTGAAGCAACCATGCAATGAGTTTCTAACTCTTTCCAACCACGGGAGTGGCTCTGCTAATCCAGAGACTTGTAGGGAGACATGCTCATCCGAGGATACGGAGACAGACAGACTTGTAGAACTTGACATTGGCTTTGATTCTGAAGCAGCCCTGTGACTCACTTCAGCCCTCTCAGCCACATTTTGTAGTCTGTCCTTTCCATACATGATGTGGGGGAGCCTTCCACCCCACCCCCAGGTATTTGGCTGTAATGCAAAGAAATACAGTGAGGGGAATTGGAATTCAGGTCAAAGAGAAGTGAAATGATATGGTGTGTCTCCAATAGTATCTGCTGTAGTAACAAAACCTACTTCTTCCCCCCCTCTAGTTTTGACCAATTGATCACTTATCTTATTAGCTACACTTGACTGGGATGAATTGATATTCCAAAAGGAGCTCTTGAATATCCAGCAGGACTTGAATAGGCAGGCAGTAAGCCATCAGGCCCAAAACTTGTAAAAGGGTGAGACAATTTAGGAGAAAACGAGAAAGTTAGCAGCCAAATGGCTATAGAGTAGTTGAATGGGATGGGCTAATAACATTACAAAGCATGAGAGAAAAAGACATAAAAACTGGGGATATTCTGTTGTTCCTCTAATCCTCCTATGCGCCCCATCCCAACCCGACTGTGCTAAGTGCATGTATGAAGTCACGAATGGTGTGAATATACTTTGCATACAACCAGAGATTTGTAAAAATGTGCTCTATATATGTAATATGAAATGTAATGCATTCTGCTGTCATTTATAACAACTTAGAATAAAAAATAAATTAAAAAAAAAGGTGGTGACAGAAAAGAAATAAAAACTGGGGATAAACCAGAAGCTATGGTTGATGCTGAGGTACTGTATACAGTTTATTCTTCAGGATTGTGGCTGTCATCTCTAGCTACTAAGAATGTTGCTGGCTGACAGCCCGCATGGTGTCCTTCTCTCAAACTTGCCCTAGAAAAGTAGTTTTTTGCTTAATATTAAGCCATGTAGCCAGGAATATCCCACATCCAATGACTTATTGGTACCCAAAGGCCTTACTTCCTACCTGATTATGGAGCATCTTTGAAAGGCCAGACCTGCTTCAGAGCCCGCTTTGAGGTTGGCTGAGGCTTCTGTTGAAGATATATCACAGCTCAGAGTCTATCTACCCAATCCTACTTGCCTTACTTCTTTATAGGTCTGATTTTATTTTCCGATTCTGAGAGAATGTGTTAGTCAGCTTTCTGTCATTGTAACCTATACCTATGAAAATAACTTATAAAGAGAAAACGTTTATTCAGGCTCATGGTTTGCAGTCCATGACTGGTTGGCCCTGTTGCTTTTAGGTCTGTGGTAGGAGTGCATGGTAGACCCAAACTGCTCCCCTCATGGCTTCAAAAGAGTTGGGGAAGAAGTTGGGTCTGCTATAATCCCCTTTGAGAGCTTAACTTCAATGATCTAACTTCCCCCCACTAAGTCCCATGTCTTCAAGGTTCTAACGTCACCCGATAACATCAAGCTGGGGGTCAAGTCTTTAACCCATGGGACGTTGGGGTACATGTCAGATCTGAATTATAATAGCAAGCATGCCTGGCAAACCTCCTGTAAACAAGTTTTCTTCTAAAAATCTGTTTTCTGGGAATCCCAACTAAAGTAGAAATATGTAAGGAGTAGACAATGGAAAAAAGTAGGAATAATGACTATTTATTTTTGCTGGGAGTGAACCCAGGCATGCTGTACAACTAAGCTACTTTCCCAGTCCCACTTTTAAAAATTCTTTACTTGAGAGAGAGTCTTGCTAAGTTGCTAAGGCTGGCCTTAGGCTTTCAGCTTCCCCAAACTGGCCACCCACAATTGGTGGAATAATGACCCTTAGTTGATTGTCCTTAAGCAGGGTAGATGGGTAGATGGTATTTGTTATTGCATTTATTTATTCCAAGCATACACAGAAATGGATTATGATCTGAGACTCAGCCCACAAATAATTGTCAGTGTTTACTGATGCATATTCTATCTGTATTCTAATGCTGAACACTTGTGGTTAACTTTGATTTCTATTATATATGAATACCAAATAAATGTAGCATATGAAAAAGAAATTGTTTTATAGATTGTTGTGAATATAAGCAATTTGGGAAAGATTTGGAGAGCAAAAGTAGGGTTGTCATATGGTGAGATTGGAGCTGTTGAGAGCATAGTTCATTTGTCAAGTTATATTTTGTTAGTGACAATCTTATTTTTTCTCAACAATATTGAGAGGAAAATGCTAAGTAAGTTAGTACAATTAGTTTTCTATAAAAACAGTGACCCGCATTACCAGGAATCTTAATGTCACCTTGTTATTTACCTTTCAAAGTTTCTAGCTTTGCAGGCAATTGGAACCTGCTCTTGACTTTGCAGACATTTATTTTAGCATGAAGTTTTTCCATCCTGTCCTTATCTTGGATAAAAAGAGAATTTTTACTTTGCAGTGATTCTGCCTCACTAAAGCTGTGAAATCACTTTTCTACTGTATGAACTCAAATAACTTGCTGAAAAGGCTCTCTCTTTTTCTCACAGTTAAAAACTCATTGCTTTCCTATTTATCTTAATATATCTTATAGTTCCTTAGGCCAGGGAATAGGAATGACTATAAGTGAAAATACTGCTATTCTCAGGGCTTTCTTTTCTGAAGACTGGAGAATTGGGCTTGACCTTTTTCCAGTAGAGTATCATGGAATGACTAGAGCATGTTATGGATTTGAGAAATAAAAGATGATGTCAAGAAGACTAGGACCAAAAAAACACCCTTTATATACTCTAGGGAAAAAAAAAAGGAATTCTCTTCTTAACTGTATTAGCTTTATATAAAGGGTTTAATTAGAGTAGTATCTTTAATATGCTAGTCGGGTGCATATTTTTTACTTTTTGTCAAGAAAGTGAATGAGTGGAGCTTTAGAAATTCACCATAGCGATCTCACAGACATAATGAGGTTAACAAACTGAAATTAGGCTCTTGGGCTTAGGGAAAAAAATAATTCACTTATGAAGAGAATTTTTAATTAAATGGAAGTGCCTTCATCCAAATAGCACAATTTGCTGGTCAGAGATAAGAGGTAGAGATAGACCTGAGAAGGGAAGATAATGCCAATGTGCAGTTGTGTGAGGCTTAAGAGTCAAAGTGTTCATTTTAATGTTCCTGTGCCCCTCAACATCCTGGCAAGTCAGGACCAAGGAGAAAAAAGAAAGAAAACGAGAGACAAAAACACATAGATTTAACATTGATAAATACAAAACAATCCCTGGTATGCAGCCCACTTGGCATGTATTAATATAATGGTTAATTTGAATTGTCAACTTGATTGGATTAAAAGATGTCAATAATTAAGAGGCTTATGGTGTGTCACTGAGGGTCTGTCTAGGAATGATTGGCATGTGGGATAGCCAACTGAAGTGGAGACCCTCTCTAAGCATGGGCAGCACCACCCAATAGGATAATGGCTTGGCTGGAATAAAAGTTGGAAAAACAAGGAAGTAGCAGCAGATGCAAGCTTGATTCTTCTTGAATGGGTTCTTGATTGATGCTGTGATTGTCTGAGGATATCAGACTCTCACTTCTTCACTCTTCCAAAGTGGACTCTGCCAGTGATTCTCCAGAAGCCTTTGGTCTCGTACCAGGGCAGCACTATTGATCCTTCTTGTTCTGGGGATTTATTTATCTTCTTGGACTGTGCAGCTACTTGTTCTTTTAGCTCTCCAGCCTGCAGATGGCCATTGTGGACTATCCAGCTTCTGGTTGTGTAAACCAACCTGATAAATCCCCTTTTTATAATCATACTTCCTATTGATTCTGTTCCTCTAGAGAACCCTGACTAATACAATTAGTTTCCTAGGACTGCTAAGACAAACCACCACAAAGTGGTTTGGAACAACAGAAATTGATCTCCTCACAGCTCTGGAAGCTACTAGTCTGAAATCTAGGTGTTCCCAGAGCCATATCAATCTCTGAAGTCTCTAGGGGATGACCCTTCCTTGATTATTCCTGGTGGTTGCAAATTGCGGTTCCTTAGCTTGTAGCACAAGTTTTGCTCCTGATGTCAGGTGGCATTTCTCTCTCTTTTGTTCTCTCCATATGTGTTGTCTTTCAGTGATAATGTAATGATTGGTCATTGGATCAGGATATACACTAATTGAATATGATCTTACTTTAAATCAGCTACACATATCTTCAAAAACTATTTTCAAATAAGATCATATTCCGAAGTTCCTAATGGTCTTGGATTTTGGGGGAATGTTATTCAACATAATACATTGTGTAAAAAAATATGCTTAATAAAACTTCAAATCAGGTCATTTCTTCACATTAAATGATAAGATTTTGACTTCCTGCTCTTTCCTTATTGGGCATGCTTATTATAATAATTTAAAAAGAATATATAGTCTATAATGATGTTTGTATATTTGAGTATCACAATTAAAATTAGAGACTTCTGAAGTAAATCTTTTTTAAACTCTGCTTTAAGTTACTGTATTTAATAATAAGCTTGGAAATAAGTAATTAGTTCCTAGAAAATTGAAAGTATATTCTGATGAATTTGAATTTGAATTTCTAAGGATGGCAATAAAGTAATGCATTATAAAATAAAATTTTATTTTAGAAAACTTTTATGCTTATTGAAAATTGAAAAAATAGTGGAGTTCTCATATCCCACATCATTTTCTTAAATTGATAACATCTTAAATTAGCATGAAACATTTGTTATAATTAATGAAACAATATTAATACATTATTATTAACCTGAGGTCATGCTTTATTCAAATTTATTTATTTTTCTTTATTTTCCCTGAATCTAATCTGGGATACTGCATTAACATTTAGTAGCCCAGTGTCCCTGGGTTCCTTTTGGCTATGACAGTTTCTCAGACTTTTCTTGTTTTCAGTAACTTCGACAGTTTCAAGGAGTAGTGGTCAGATATTTTGTAATAAATTGGGGTTTGTCTAGAATTTTCTTTTTACATGAGTAGTTTAGGATTGTGTATTTTTGGGAGAAAGGCCACAGAGATAAAGTGCTACTCTTAAATTATATGAAGGATATATACTTTTAACATGATTTGTAACCACTAATTTTAACCTTGATTATCTGACAAGGGCAGTGTTTGTCAGCTTTTTCCAGTGTAGTCATTCATTTCCCCTTGTTCTTTATTTCATTCTTTGGAAGGAAATCGTTATGCACAGTCCCTCCTTAAGAATTGGAGAGTTATGCTCCATGTCTTTGATGAGGCAGGAGCCACCCTAATTATTTAGAATTCTTTGTACTCAACATTTGTCTATTTTCACCCATTTATTTATTCAGTCATTTATTTAGATCAGTGTAGGCTCAGTGTATTTTATGCTTTGAGTTATAATTCAATGATATGTTATAACTGTTTCAGCCTTAGCAATTGGGAGCTTTTCAACTGACTTCCATTCCCTGTTCAACATGCCTCCACCATTGTGCATGTTAGTAAAATATAGCACGTCTTTACATTTTGGCATTAAATGATGCTCCAGGTTTATCTTATATGTTCCATTCCCCAGGCCTAGAATCAGTTATTTCTCCAAGGAGGCTTTCATTGAAGAAAGGTGTTAAAAATCAAGATCTGGGTGCTTGGTTTTCTCACTGTGTCTAGACTCTCTTAGTCAAAGGTTTGTGCATACTAACCTGTAGTGGTCAATTTGACTTGTTAACTTGATTGAATAAAGAGATGCCAATAATTAAGAGGCTTACAGTGTGTCAATGAGGGTCTGTCTAGGAATGATTGGCATGTGGGATAGCCAACTGAAGTGGAGCCCCTCTCTAAGCATGGGCAGCACCACCCAATAGGATAATGGCTTGGCTGGAATAAAAGTTGGAAGAACAAGGAAGCAGCAGCAGATGCAAGCTTGATTCTTCTTGAATAGGTTCTTGATTGCTGCTGTGATTGTCTGAGGATATCAGAGACTCTCACTTCTTCACTCTTCCAAAGTGGACTCTGCCAGTGATTCTCCAGAAGCCTTTGGTCTCGTACCAGGGCAGCACTGTGGGTCCTTCTTGTTCTGGGGATTTATCCTCTTGGACTGTGCAGCTACTTGTTCTTTCAGCTCTCCAGCCTGCAGATGGCCATTGTGGACTATCCAGCTTCTGGTTGTGTAAGCCAACCTAATAAGTCCTCTTTTTATAATCATACTTCCTAATTATTTTGTTCCTCTAGAGAACCCTAATACAAGACCTGTGTAGACATGCATCTCTGTATTTCTGCATCTCCATATCTATATTTGTAATAAGTTAAACATGAGCTCATACTGATGTCATTAACTCTAATTCATTACCATCTGGATCTTTCTAGTCATCTTACCTTGATCATCTGTAAACTCCTTCTGCAATAGTGAGAAACCTGGTTCCACCATCTATTATCCATTTCCTTATTTGTTTCATCTTGGACTACATCTATAGTGATTTCAAGATGGCTTAACTGGATTCTTGTAAGAAGAACCAGAGCACAGTGCTTATGTACAGTTTCTCTTTATCTACATTCTTACAGCTTCTACTTTTCTAAAGTTTTCTCCCATCTTAATCAGTGAAGTTTATCCTATATTTCCAATAGTTAATTTCTTTTATCACAATTTGCATTCCATTTTGGAACAACTGGCCTCCTTTATTTATTTTTGTTTTTTGATTGTTTTTTTTGCATTAAAGTTCACTTTTTATGGTGAAAAATTCTGTGAGCTTTGACGTGCATAGTGTCATGTGTTTATCATTACATGTTATACAAAATAGTTATGCCACTGAAAATAATCCTTGGTGCTTCAGAAAATTAACCCCTCCTATCCTCCAATGCCTAGATAACCACTGCAACTGTTGTCCTTCTCTATATCTTTTTTCTTTTCTAACACGTCATATAAAGGAAATCTTCTAGTATGTTGTGTTTCTTACTGGCATCATTAACTGAATGATATGCATTTAAAATTCATCCATGTTATTTCATGGATTGGTTGTTCATTCATTTGTAGCCCTGAATAATATTTCATTCAGTGATATGCCACAATGTGTTTATTCATTAACATTTTAAATTTTGGTTGCTTCTACATTTGATAATTATGAATAAAGCTGAAACAAACATGTGCATGTTTTTGTGTGAACATAAGTTTTCAAATCAGTTGAATATAGTATATATAACTGCTTTTAAAATTATGTCTAACTTTGTAAGAAACTGCCAAAATGCCTTCCAAAGTGACTGTGACAGTTTTTGTTCACACCAGCAATGAATAAAAGTTCCTACTGCTCCACATATTCACCAGTATTGATACTGTCACATTTTGGGTTCCAACCATTCCAATAGATATGTAATGAGGTGTCATTGTTGTTTGATTTGCATTTCTCTAATGGAAAATGATGCTGCAGATGTTTTCACATGCTATTTGTCATCTGTATAGCATATGTGGTGAATTGTTTGTTCAGATTCTTTGCCCATTTTTAAATTGAGTTTTTTTCTTATGGTTCAATTTTAAGAGTATTTTATTATTTTGTATATTTTGGAAACATCATCAGATTGGCAAATATTTTTTCCAGTTTATGACTTCTTCTTTCATTGTTTTAACAACATTCTTTGTAGAACAATTTTTAAAATTAGTAATGTCCAAACAAACTTTTAAAAAAAAATTCTATTCTGTTTGGTGCATCCACTACAATCTATTTCTCTGTAATTTATTTTTGGGTGTTTCATGAGTTTCTACTTGATGGGTATTGTGAATGAAACATCTATGAAATTCTTGCATATTTTGATGGAACATTTTGCATAATTTTATTTTCTTGCCCCTTGTTTAATTTAACAAACTGGGACTTCCAATAAAATATTAAATAGCAATGAAGAAAGATAATATCCCTTCCGTTTTCCTTAACATTAGATAGAAAGTATTTAATCATATATAGTACCTGTACATATATCTCCTTATGGTTTACTAGGTGATTGATATTTACTTATATTCTTAGGTTTAGAAAATTTTTAATCATAATTAGGTGGTTTTTATAACAAAAGTTTTTCTATAATTGTTCATATGATCATATGTTCTCTTAATCAGTCTGTAATGTGATATGTTACACTAATTGAGTTATGAATGTTGATTCAGCCTTGCATTCCTGGTCATGATGTATTATTTTTTCATATATTGCTTCATTTGATTCATTAATATTTTTAAGTATTTTTGTGCCTACAATCATAAGAGTTCTGCTTCTCTTAGAGTAACTTTATTTGGTTTTGGCATTATTTGGATAATGTGTTAGTAAGCTTCCCATTACTGTAACAAAATACCCGAATAATCAAATTAAAAAGAAGCAAGTTTTATTTTGGTTCAAAGTTTTGGCAGCTTCAGTTCATGGTCAGATGGCTTCATTGCTATTGGGCTTGTGATGAGTCAATACATCATGGTGGGAGCACATGGTAAAGGAAGTTGCTCACCTATGACAGCTAGAAAGCAAAGAGAGAAATAGGAAGGGGTTGAGTTTCTTCTTCCTCCTTGACAAGTATATGTTGGACCTAAATTCTTCCCATTAAGCTTTACCTCCTAAAGGTTCTATCCCCCTCATAGTGCTACAGGCTGGGGGGCCAACCACAGGGCTGTTTGGGGACATGTATGCAAACTGTAGCAGGTAATGTGGGTCTGATAAAAACACTTGGGAATTATTCCTTCTTCTGTATTTTGAAAGAGATTTATAAAATTGGTATTATTTCTTCCTAAGATGTCTGATAAGAGTTAACCAATGAAACTATATGGGCCTGGCAATTTCATGTCGTAAGATTTAAAATACTAATATGATTTGTTTGATAGATATGGAGATATTCAGGTTATCTACTAACCTTTGAGTATGTTTTAGAAGTTGCAATTTTAAAGAATTTGTTCGTGTTGTCTAAGTAATCAAGAATGTGTGTGTAGTTAATAGTGTTCAGATATTAGTCTTTTCATATATATGGGGTCAAAAGTGATTATCCTTCTCTTGCATGCTGATCCTGGTAATTTGTCTTCTATCCCCTTTCCTTGTTTAACTTGTCTAGTATTTTATCATTTTTGTTGATATTTTTTAAAAAAACAGCTTTTTGCTGCATTGATTTATTTCCTTTACTATTGTCTATTCCATTGATTTTGGTTTTAATTCCTCATTATTACTTTTAAAAAATATTTATTTATTTGCTTTAGTTGTACACAATGCGTTTACATGGCGCTGGGGATGGAACCCAGCTGCACACATGCTAGGCGAGCACTCTACCGCTGAGCCACAACCCCAGCTCCCTCATTATTACTTTTTACTTCACTTTGTTTTAGGTTTATTTTGCTAATATTTTGAAGTGGATACATAGATTATTTCAGGCAATGTAATTTGTGCACATCAAGTTTTATAGTGAGACACATGGTGGGATTGTTGTGAGACACACCTGGGCATTGCCCCTTGTTTTGATGAGGTCAAAAGACAAAAGGAATAGCAGTTCTCAGCTGCCTTTGATGTGACAGACTTGGTAAATAAAACAACACTGATTCTGTTGGTGGTGAGGATAGATGAAGAAAATAGAGAGCTGAGAAAAAAGTAAGATTTATATCATTAGATATGAGGTCTGTTGTGGTTTGAATATGATTTTTCCAGACTGAAAGTCAGGTTGTAATTTATCTTCAATATGAGGTAGGAAGAGGGTAGAAATTTGATCTGACTATAGTGTTTATAGAGGTGGGCTCTTTGGAAATTAATATTATATAAACGAATCAGGGTGAAGTCCCCATGATTGAATACTTGTGGCTTTATGAGAAGTCAGTAAGAGAGACCAGAAAACACTCTCTCTCTCTCTCTCTCTCTCTCTCTCTCTCTCTATTGCTGAGTGACATCCTGAGCCACCTTAGGACTGACTCTGCCAGCAAGGATACTTGAACCAGATGCATTCCTTTGACTTTGAACCTCCAGAATCATTAGGAAAAAAAAAAATTCTGTTTTCCTTAAAAGATAGTCTGTGGTATTAAGTTATTAACAACTGAAAATGGACAAACATAGTCAGTATGTCAGTATGTTTTCATCCATACATTCAATTTCTTGTCCCCTTGAGGGAGGATGGATTCTTGTTGTGATGCTTTGGTTCCCACACATTCCTGCTCATCTGACAACCCTAGGATGGGATAAGAGTTGAATGATAATCTAGTGAACTCTGCATTTTAAACCACAAGTTGATACTAATTAGAAATTCCAAAAGGCCAGAAAACTTACTTCCAACCATGTGAACAGCATAAGAGCCTCTCCAATAGCAACTGTGGAGTTTTGTACTGAGTCATGGCCATACTTTTGCTATCTAAAACCAATTTACTGGATTTTGTTGTTGTTTTACACATTTATGTAGTTGCAGAATAGAATAAATTACAAAAAACTCTGGTTAAGGCAATAGTTTTGCTGTTTCCTGGGTTTTTGCTGAGTTTTTTTTAATGCTGCCTTCTCACTTTGTTTCAACAGGATGCTAGCTTTTTATGTGTTAATAATGTTCTCTACCTGTTAGTTTGAAAAATACCAAATTTCATAGCATATTGTACAAACCTCTGATGTTTAAGGAGCATGACTACTACATAAATTTTCATAAGTTATTTTCCTGGAAGCACAAATGTTTTTATTAATTCTATTATCTATTAAAATATTAAGTATCTACCATGTTTTAGCCACTTTCTAGGTCTGCTCTTCTTATAGAGTCAGAGACAGATAAAAAATATTAAAATAATTATATCATAGGGAATATGTAATATGACTGAATCTAGTGATTAGTGCTAAGATAAAAGCAGATATATGTAATAGAAATTGAGATATGTGCATATCTGTGGTCTTAGAAAAGGTGTTACCCAAAGAGTAATTGGTATTTTTTCCCTTAAAGTGGGAGCTGTATTTAACCACAGATTTTAATTAATTGAAGGAAGAAGCATTGTAAAAATTTGAGATATAAAATCTAAGCAGTTGTGATAGCAAATGCAAAAGCTTTAAGTATGAGTAAGCATGACATCTTAGAGGAGCTCTTCCCATGAGCCTAGAAAAGAGGAAGGTAGGCAGGAATTGGTAGGAGCAGCAAAAAGACACAACGATTGAGAGAGTATGCGGTGTCTTCTAGACATAGTGAGAGTATTTTGAGCAGGAGAGTCAATGATCTGACTTATGTTTTCCAACTTTAGTTCAGAAACTGTGAGGAGAATCACTATTGACAAATTTGTTTAGCCTTGAGAAAACCAAGAAACTGACATGTAACATTTTGCTTGGAGTTCAGAATAATTTGAACAGAACTTGTACTGCAAACGATCATGTTTTAAGTAAATTTCATGGAATAAACCTCAATGTTGTATTATTAAAGTAACCAAAGAAACAGAAAGGATTAATAGGATAACTGGCTAATGATTTTAGTCTTGTCTCAGTTTTCTGAGGTTATAATGTAAGAGCTAATGGACTAGATGGGAAATCAGCTGGTATGAAAAGTAACTGTCCTTTTGCTGGAGGGAGTTAATGTATCTCCAAGAACATTTACTGCCAGTTACTGATTTGGGAATTAAGAAAATTATGCTCCCCCTGACCCAATGCAGAAACTGAGTGAGACAAGTTCCTTGGACATCTACCTTGGATATTTGAAACATTATTGTTCCATTCTTGGAAGCATAAATTAATTTCATTGCTAATTAACAAAGTATTATACACATATTTAAACTTTAATAACTGTTTTTCAATACTTATTTTTTAGTTGTAGTTGGACACAATACCTTTATTTTATTTATTTATTTTTATGTGGTGCTGAGGATCCAACAGGGCTTCGCACATGCCAGGTGAGTGCTCTACCGCTGAGCCACAATCCCAGCCCTTAATAACTGTTTTAAAAGTACAAAGAATGGTTGGCTTCTGCTAAACTGGGTGATGATGGACTGTTACTGGGCTCTTATACTGAGAAATTCAAGAACAGACATGTGTCATCCATCTAGGCAAAATCTTGTGTCTAAAATATATCACATTTAATGTTTACTGTCAGGATAGCAGAACAGGACCAACTGATTGTAACAAACAAGTTCTAAATAATATAATTTAGGCCTGTGCTATTTTTCAGCATGTAATTTGTCTTACATCTCCCTTAATACATAAATTCCACTTAAGTTCAGGTCACTTTTTTTTCTTAATATCTCTTGCATTTTCTCCATCTCTACAATTCTGTTTCTTTTTTACTAGTTTGTTTTGTTTGAACTGTGTCTATTTAGAGCAGTTAAATACTGATGTTATATGAAAATTTGAAAAGAATATTTTTATAATATCTATATTAGAGAAAAAACTGAATATAGAAAGCTTAGCACTGATTTATTAATTTTTATCCATCACGTATTCATTGACTTACATTTGATAAACATTTGGCATGGTTCAGGAACAGTGCCAGAGAACAAATATTTTAAATGATGAATATTATGTAAGTTGTTATTACATAAGTTCATATTCTGGGGGGGATAATTATACTTGAGTTTAATAAGTGCTTTGTGACATAGGAACAAAATGCTAATGATGTGCAGAAAAGGGAAACTCTCTTGATACCAGGACATATGAAGAGAGCCTTTTAAAAAGAGGGGGCATTTCAAGGAGGTTTTCAAAGAGAAGTTAGATTTTTCTCATGTAGAAACTTAATATGAGCCCCCAAAATACAGAAGCACAAAAGCACAAGCCATGATCAGAAGAAAGCAGATAGCCTATTAGAATAAATATGGAAAATATATAAGGAAAGTGATGAGAGATAGCAGTAGAAGGTTGAATGAGGCTACTTTGTAAATGATCCCTTTATGTCATATTAAAGAATTTTGATTTTGTTTTATAAAAACAATCAGAAAACATGTTTGAATACAGTTATGGACTGAATTGTGCCCTCCCCAAACCCGTATCCCAAGGTACCTGTATTAGGAAAGAGTGTCTATAATTGGAAGTTAGGTTAAATGAAGTCATAAGAGTGGGGTTCTTATTCAATATAACCAATGATGTCTTTATAGGAAGAGGAAGAGACATCTAGGACATGCACACAGAGAAACGCCAGGTGAGGATGGTAGAAGACAGCCGTCTGAAGGCCAGAGAGAGGCCTCCAAAGAAACCAAGTCTACCAACATCTGGTCTTGACTTCCAGCCTCCAGTATGGTGAGAAAATAAATTTATGTTGTTAAAGCCACCTAGTCAATTGTATTTTTTGATGGCAGTTCTAATAGATTAAGATAATTACTGCAACATTATTATTTTTCTGCATTGTTGCTCTCTCATTATCTTCCTGCCTCCTCACTTTACTTTTCTGTGTCCTTCTTTGGCTCATCTTTCTTTTTAGTTTCCTTTTGTTAGGATCTAGGTATGTGGTGTCAACCAAAAGGTCACGTGTAAGGCAAGAACATTCAAAGGTGAAATGATTGGATTATGAAAGCCTTAACCCAATCAGTGAATTAATCCCCTGGTGGGATTACCTGAGTGGTGACTGAAGGCAGGTAGGGTGTGACTGGAAAGAGGTGGACCATTGAAGGCATGCCTTTGGGGTATATATATTTTGTATCTGGTGAGTGGAGCATGTGCATGTGCTCTCTCTCTCTCTCTCTCTCTTTCTCCTCCTCCTCCTCTCCCTCCCTCCCTCTTCTTCTTGATCATGTCTTGAGCCACTCTAGTCATTCTTCTCCACCACACTTTTCTACCCTTAGGTTCTGCCTTACTTCAGGTCCCAAAGAATGGAGCTGGCTTTCTATGGACTGAGACCTCTGAAACCATGAGCCCCCCAAATAAACTTTTCCTCCTTTAAAATTGTTCTTGTATCTTTTGGTCACAGCAGTGAAAAAGCTGACTAAAACACCTTTAGTGCTACTTTACTAAATGCTACTATTCTCCAGTAATTTTGTTGATGATCTTATTATTATTTTTTTGGCCTGTTGTCTTCTCAGTCTTATCCATTTCAATGATTTAAATATTGCCCACATGATAATGACTTCAAATTCATATCTAAGCACACATTTTCTTCTGAGATCTTGACTGATAGATAGCAGTTGCCCATTCTACCTCTTTACTCTTACTGGTAACAGTTGACTCAAAAGCATTTCCAAAAATGAATTATGATATTTGATTTCTAGAGTGTGATCTGATTTGGAAAACATCATTTTAGTCACCTAAATTGGAATTACTCACTCTTCCACAAGTCCAATTAATCATCAATATCTAAAGATCCTACTAATATGGCATTTCCATTATTGGACTTTCCTGTCAATTCCTTCAGTACTGTTTCTTTGCTTTACTAGACTTCTAAATGGTAGGTATTGGGTTCTACCATTTACATTTTATGAAAGCTGGTTATGTCCAAATGTCTTCTAATTCTGGGATAATAACTTGGGAGACATTTTCTTTGATTGAACAATTAAAATCCTATTTAGCTTTTGATAATTTCATACAATGTAGAGTTTCCTATCCAATATGAATAATAAATACAGAATTGACATACAATGCCTTTAGGGTTATTTCAGCTTAAAAATTCTGGACTGCTTAATGAGATATTTAGTAATTAGGGATCATTTAGAAGGTTTGGTTTCCTAAAATAAGACACAAATTTTCCCATTATGATGTGATCTTTGTCTTATGATTTAAATGGTAACTCAGACTGAAATTTAAATAAAGTCTTTTTGAAATTATTAAAGCACCCGTATTTTTCTTGTGCAAAACTGAAAAAAATCTATGTAATAGCTGGTTGGTTGTACATCAACCAACATATTCATTCAGTTCACCTACTTGGTTAGTCACTATTTCCCAGGATAACATTTTAACTTCTAGAATCTTACACCTTTTTTTCCCTCAAAGATAGATTCAAATCTGCTTTACTGAATTCATTTATTCATACTGCTCTATTTTTGTTTTTCCAGCTCATAAATCCAGTGTATGTTTCAAATGTCTTGGCCTTCACATTCACCAGTGGTGGTAGTTTGGATCTTTTTCAGCTAGGAGACTGGGGTGTGTCCAAAGAAACTGAAAAGAAAACCATGAACTGTTGAACTAGAAGCCAAATGCACACACAAAAAAATGCTTTTATTTCTTCTGTCATTTCATCTCTTACCAAGTAGTTTGTTATATCATTTTCATGGATTTTGTTATACTTCAAGAACAGACTGTGAAACATTCTGTTGGAAAATGTGAAAGAAAGGCTACTGAGACAATGCAAATATCGGTATTATATTTTGATGAATGATTTTTATGCATAGCTGACTTATAATTTCTATAATATATTTCCATTGGATGTGTATACTTTTTCATTGTTGTTGGTTTTATAGATGGGGGAAAAAAATCAATGGATTAGTTGGTGGGTAAATCAATGAGATCGTATAGATTGCCTATCTCTGACAGAAAGGAAAGCTACCTGATTCTGAAAGCACAGCGTTTCTGTTACCTATAAATAAGAATTACTGGCATACAAATAACAAAGAACCTAATTAGAGTTGTTTGCTTTATGCCTGATGTTGCAGTGGAAAATGGCAAGAAGGGGCGAGTGCATTTTCATTATGCCGCATCCTCCTCCTCAACTAATGTGGAGCTCAAGCACAGGCCACGAGGCTTTCTGTCTCACCAGCCTTGACCTCAGGAAAGTAGGCAGTCCCTCTGTTGCCCACTGGGACTTAGATGAAGAGAAAAAGTAATAACAACCAGTGACTTCTCAAACTGATGCTTATTTTTAGGACTATCGTAGCTTTAGGTTACAAAGTGCCTGTGTTTTAGCACGCTGGTTCTTGTAAATAGATGGCTGACTTGTTATCATTGTCCAGTTACTCAAAGAAAACACAACTATGCTGGGTGTAACCATACTTCTCTACTACTTTTTATCATAATAAATATATTCCATACAACATTGTTTATAGAGACCACAATTATTGATAATAAAAACCTTTAAAATGAAGAAAAAACTTAAAGTGACAAGAAAAAAATTCAAGTTATCTTCACTGTTACCATCTGTTCTCCTGTGGCATGAACCTGGTTCAGAAAAAAGTGAAGATTTTGGTTTTTGAATTGAGCAACGCTCCATTTTAAGTCTTTATCTTAATCATTGTGTGTTCCCGAGTAAGTTTGTTAACTTTTTTTCTTTTATCGGTGCTGGGGATGAACTCAGGACTTCACGTTTGCTAGGCAAGCACTTACTGAACTATAGCCCTAGCCCAGTTATTTAACTTTTAAGTTTCAATTTTGTCATATGCAAAAACAAATAGTAATACCTGCTTGATCAGCTTTTATGAAGATTAAAGAAGACAATCTATGGTAATGCTTAGTCTAGCTTCTGGCCCTGATCAACATTCAATAAAGGAAAGCAAAGAAGAAAAACAGACGATATCCAACAAAAAATTGTTTTCCTTTATATAAAGTTTATTATTCTTACTCATAAAATGGAACAAAGAAATCCTGATAAGATGCATTTACCTCTAAGATTAGATAGTCTGTACTCTTTAAATGTTCACTGTTTTAATTTGCATTTTCTTAGCCTCACAGCCATATGGACTAAGGGGTATTTAAAGCAAATACACTAAATTATTATTGTCAGAGCTACCACATATTGAGTATTTATTATGACCAATGCTTTGCTGTGTTCTTAATAGGCCAACTTAAAAAAAAAAAAAAAAAAAAACTGGCTAAAAATCACATAGCTAAAAACTACCAAGTTAGTATTCAAATCCATTTCTTATTTCAAACTCATGTTCTCTGTCAGTTTGGTTAAATTTACCTCTAAGTAGCAGATTTATCTCCAGAATTGCTAGTGCCAGAAATGCAGATGTGCCTGGTGTCTGGAGGTAAGATTTGGTATATGAAGTTGGATAAAATCGGGAAGATTTTATGGGAACCATAAACTATATTGTACTCCAAGGTTCTTTTTATTTTCTAGAACAAATCAAATGATCTTAACCATTATAAATGTAAATGAATCCTGTTTACTCTGAAAAAATGGTTAGGGAGCTCCTCGGGAAAACCAGCTTCTCTCTGACTCAGTAGAATATATTCAGTAGGGCCCCTCATAACTTCAGTTTCCCCCGTGATGCTTATTGTCTGGGGATATTTAAGTCAAAGAAGACACACCCAGTGGCCTTTTGGAATGCTAAGTATGAACAGCCAATTCGTGCTTTGGACAAATAAATATATAAATTTTCTGAACTGATTGACTTGAAATCTCAGCTACCCGAAGGTTTCCATGACTGCTTTCTTCCTGACAGATAATGCTACCGCAAAGAATATAGCTGCTGAGGTCAAAAGAGGTCATCAACCATAAATGGTGAAGGGCCCTTCTGTGAAAGTCAGTCATTTATTACATTGCATATAGAAAACATTTTCACAACTGCTAATTGAAAAAGAAACATTACTTGTTAATATATGCATTTTGTGCTGAAAAGGTAAAAAGTTTTATGGGACCCCGGGTACTTCCCAAAACTCAAAATTTCTTTGTATTTAAAAGTTCCAGCAACTCCGTACACTCCTCCTACCCCTGTTCCATATAGATGTTTCAGGGGCCTTGAGCTTCTGTGAAAAACTGCAATCTCCCTTGAGCAGAAAAACAGAGGAGAGGAAAAACTGGTGTTTTACAGGGCAAGGAAAACAGTATCCCATAAATGGACATGAGAGAATGAAACAGTGTGTCCCATAGTTATATATTACTAATATGACAGATGAATATAAGATAATGAATTGAACCTTTCTATAAGATTGAGGAAGTGAAACAAGGAACAAGGAACCTAAATTTTGTGTAGAATGGTAGCTAGCATGTTAAAATTGCTACTGCTTGCTTTTGTTATGTACAGAGACATGACTATATGTATGGTGCAGAATATATAAATTGTGTGTGTATGTTGAATAAAAATATAGTGTATATATATTTTTGGATATGTATCTATGATATATATGTGTGTACAGAAATGCACATATACAAATACACACACATATACATGTAACTTGATGGCTGGTTATATATCTGTTTCTCTAGTTTGATCTTACTACATTTGAAGTAAATTTGTTCTAATTGGTTCAGTAAAGAATTTGAAATAGACCATAATAAAAAAAATGTTCCCCAATTCTAAGCATCTTGATGCTAAAATTTCAAAATCTGTTTATACATTGAGATTGGTTTATGGGCAGGTGGGGACTTCATTTGAGTTGTTAAGTTGAATAAAACTTTTACCAATTTGATTAAAAAACTGAGTGCTTCCTGTATTCAACATTTAGACTCTGACAGGTTGAAATATGCCACTAAAAAGCATCACTTCTTTTGCAATCTGGCTTGAAATATCTGATGGAAAATGAAAAACCATTATGGCAACCTGGTAGCAAGTCCAATTACAAATGACTCCAGAGCCCTCTGGAATGTGACCTGACTTTAAATTGTCCTTTAGGATTGTCATCCAGTCTGCTGGCCCTCTGCTTTCTGCCTACTCACATGTAATTGGGAAATGGAAGGTACTTATCTGTCTTGTTGATGGCCCTGTGCTCATTTAATAACAGTTGCTCCACAAGAGCACACAAACGAAAGTACATTTGCTGTAGCTATAAATATAGTCACTGAAGTGAGTAAATCATGGGTATTACAAGTGGACAAATAGTCATTGGGAAGGGGTGTAGGGGCAACAGTACTTTTTCTACAAAAAAAGCAAAACACCGCTTTGTTCAGCCTCTTTACCTGACTTCAATTGTCTCATTCATGAAAAGTACAGGAAAGGAAGAAAGAAATAGGAAGAGTGGCATTTGGGGAGTCACAAAGAGATCAGCTGTATTCTTTTCAGAAGAAGAATCTAAACATCAGGAGTAGATTTCACTTGCAATATAGTTATCCTTCGAGAATTCTTCTTTGACAGAAGGAGGTTCTTTTGATGTCCTGATACTACACCTGAAAATGCTCAATATTATAATTGCTATTTTGTTCTCCAGTCAGTTGGTAAGCAGTGGAAACTTATTTTGCAATGTTATACAGTCCATTTTGTGTTGATCTAGCAGCCTGCAGCTTTGTGAATATTCACTGCAGGTGCCTGGCCAAGGGATCAGATTTTCACACACTGAGCAGCAGTAAAGGAGTCCATTTAAATGTAAGAATTGAATGCAGGGGTTTTACAGTTCTATACATTTTTTATGAATTATAAAAATTAAATGAATACAAATCCACATCTGCAAATAATCACAGGGACCTAAAACCACATTTAAAGCCTTGAAGACAGGAATTTTCACCTCAGCAAGCACCAAGGAGTGTTTTCTTAAAGTGCTGTCATAGTAATAAAAACAAAGATTTTACATCTTTTATTAGCTCTTCTGATTTAGAAAGCTGAAAAACACTTTGACTCATATGTGAGAATGAAAATACCCAAACCAAAACCTCTTTCTTTTTGGCAATAAATTCTTGTCTACTTCTGAGGGTTGTTTCATATTCTCTTTCTGGCATATTAGTAGCAAAACTCTTTCTTACAACCTGAAGCAAATTCCTTTATTTGGGGCTTTATAAGAATGATTGATTTCTCAAGAAAAAGAGGAGTTGGATTAGGTGAACACATAGGCATTTGTTGCTTCATTAACAAAAATACTTTAAAGACTCCAAATCTTTTTTTAAGCTAAAATAGTGTTAAAGCATAATAATACTACTAATAAAATTTATAATTAGAAATCACCTTGATGAATTCTTTCCAATTTAATATTATAAAATACCTGTATTTTTTTAAGATACTGTTGGAATGGGCATTCTGAGTTTCCCTTTATATCTGAAGTTTTGTAAGATGAAGGTTCTTGCCCAAAGCCACACACAGAGCAGGGATTAAAATGATTGAGTCCTTCCTCCTGGTACTGCCTTTCTCTTCTCTTGACAACATATCATCCAGCCAAGGAGCAAATCAATAATAATGAAAACTCCCTTTCCCCCCTGGAGTGTTAAAGAGAACAGGTTCACGGAGCAATATCTATAGCAGCAACCGGCTGCTTGTTGACCAAGACCTTAGCCATTTTGGTGTGGAACAGGGGGGCTACTTAGGACGGCTAGCCAGGGGATGAAAGCGGCAGTAAAAAATGAGACTGGCAGAGAGTAGAGCCCCATGGACTAAACAGGCCATCTCAACCTCTGACACTGATTGGCTCTGTGACTTTGGGCTAATCACACAATTCCTCTGTGCCTTACCTTGGCCACAAGCAAAATGGGGCATGGAGGCAGAACAAACTTGCTTTCTGCAGTTGTGGTGTTAAAATCAGTTGTTGAGGACTACCTTCAAAACGTGGGTATTTGGGCTGATACATTCTGTATTGACCTTCATTCTAAATTAAGCTAGCATTTTAAAAATCTTTAGTAGGAATTTAATGTATAAGTTATAGATTTGAAAACTAAGATGAGTATAATTGATACTGATATGTAGGGTGAAAAGATGACTTAAAAGCTTTTTAAATGCTAAAAGGAATTTTTATTTAATTTTTCTAGAAAAGTGGCATTTTAGATGAAATTTCAGCCCAGTACCAATATCCCTGAATCAGACTCCTTTAGAGTATCTTGCCCCTGCAGGATGCCCTCATGCCAATAAATATTCCTAGTAGTCATCCTGGGGGTCTCTTGCTTATGCTAAATTAGTCCCTGTTTCTGGTACTCTGCCTGCAGCCTCTGCTGGTAGACCACTGACATGTCCAACCTGCAGTTGCCACCTCCATGTTTTGGTGGGGACCTTCTCAGGATAGCTCTTTCCAATGTATCCTGAGATTGAAATGATCCAAAAGCTGATTTTTAAAAAAGGATTCCAAAATGTAGTTATTTTCCTCTCAGCTTACACAAAGGTTCATAGGAAACAAATCCCATAAGTTCTCACATCTAGGGGGGAAAATTCTTTATTAGAACTTAGAAAACATTTCCTATGTGGGGAAGAAGCAGAATCTAGAATGTTCTCTTTATCTCTCCTTCCCATTCTGTTGCTAACATTCCTCTATTTTTCTTCACCCAATGCAAATTCTCTTATGCTTCTCTACTGTAAATAGAAGTCCCTTTTTAAAAAGAGAGTATAAAATTCAGTCCCAGAAATTACACAAACAGCTAGATTTCAAGTCTAATTTAGATGTAGAAAGGATGTACTTAGCTATCACTATTTCTCTCTTTTTCTTTCCTCTTTTTTTTTTTCACATTTAGGAAAAATAACAAAGCAATTCAAAAATATAAAAATTTTAAAAATGCTTTCTTTCTAAATTTGTATTTCTCATTTCATTCTGAGATTTACTCATTTTACTCATTTATTTACTCATATTTTACATGTACCTAGAATACCCGCTTAGCAAAGTAAACACTACAGTGTTTGCTAAGTTGATCCACATAAAATTTAAATATTTTTTAATCTATAAAAATAGCAACTTCAAATACTACATCCTAAATACTTCCATTCTTCTTGGAAAAAAGCTTCATTTCTAATGTTTTCAATTTAAAAAAATAAGAATAATTTGTCTGTGATTAAAAGAAAAATACCTTATCCAGGTTACATGGACTGACTCAATCATCAATATGTAGTTTTACTACTTTGAATATTTGATTAAAATTTTTGTCCAGGAAGCACATTTTTATTAATCATTCAACTTAAGCTCTTTTAGGTTTTGTTTGTACATTAATATTGACATATCAAATATAGAAAATACAATTTTCTTATTCCTTGGTTTATGTAACTATAGATTTGAACAGGACATAATAAAACATTTTGCTCAAATATCAAAAAAAGAAAATTTTCATAAAAAAATACAACTTCCAATCCCACAATAACTCAGCTCTAATAATGGCATGAGGCAGTGGGTGGGAAAACATTAGGTTGAAGGATTATGGGAGTCAATAGTAAATGGAAGAATAAAAAGCTCGACAAGTGTTGCCCCCAAATCCCTGAAGTCACTAAACATAAAACAGTCTACACCACTACTGAGCTATAGCAGAGGTCATATAGCATGGGGTCAGATGCACTTTGGAAACACATGCACATACACTCTTGGACTTTACAATGTGACTTTATGATTTCTCTTGTCCTTCAAGACTTCCTCAGGTATTTATTTTGGCATCACTTAGGCTGTATAAAAATGTCATGGTTGTCAAATGAATAGCAGAAAGATATTCTGCAAGATTGAGCCGTGGAAAACTACAGCCTCTGTAGTCAGAACTAATGAATAAGTCATGTCTTGGGACAAAGATAGTTTGACATCTGACCTTTTATATACATGCTATTGAAAGTCAGTTGCTAAGGTCTTACAGCTGGGTGCACAGAAATAAATTTTAGTTAGTTGGAGGGTGAAAGCACAATGATTGTAAATATACTTCAGTCATGTGCAAACCAAGTAGGAGAAATTTGTGGCACTGATAAATTTTCTTTTGAGTACTAGCCATAGAAAATTCATAGTGGCTTCTAAGAATAGAATGCTCAGAGGATTCTGAGGCTCTGTTAATTAACCATAAGATTAGACCTAAAATATTATCTCTTTCTTCTTTAGACAGACACTTACAAAATATGACTTTCTCTATTGCATTCTTTAAGGAAATTATGAACTTATTTATTTGCTTTTGGTGTAACTTTAATCAGTCCAGTCACTGTTATTTCTCATAAGATTTCTCCCTATTTTTTTTAAACATAATATTTCCTCCAGGTGAATGAGATCAGTAAGATGGTGAACTAAGAGGTTCATCTTTTCCAGAAAGACAACAAAAGCAATAAACAAATTATGTATCAACAAACATAATGGTGGAACGCTCAAGAGTACAGTAAAGAAGCCAAAGAAATTCTGTGGGACACAAAGACTGAGGATGGCTCTGTACAAAGGATAACAAGAAGTTTGTCAGTGTTACCCCATTCCCTAGTCCCGAGCAGCTTGGTGCCAAGAGCAATCTCTTTGGAAGGATTTCCCCTCATAAGGATAAGAAAATAAGAAGGATCCTATTAATGTTTGTCATTGCTGGGGATACCTGCAGCCTTCCCCACTGATACTGAGTTTCACAATCTTCTCTGATACTGAACCTAGGTGATGAAGTCATTACACCCCATGTAGAAGGAATGGCTACTGAATACCCTCAGAGGTGCAGCTATCTCTGCCCTGAATATATCTCTCAGGTGCCCAAGTCTCTGCTGTACACCACCCATGAGATCAAGATGCCACAGTGTCTTAACATCTATGAAACAAGAGCTGCTATTATACTGTTCCCTACATTCTGGGGCCTGAGTTGCAGCACATTATCACTGGGGCTACACTGCTCCTGTGCTATACCCTGCCTTCTGAGTGTTAAGTTTTAATGCTGATATGACATACCTTCCCTGTGAACATGCTTCTGTTATATTCTGACTCTGAGACCCAGGTGACTGCTGCACCCTGTCATTCTAAAGCTCATGCTTCAGCTGCATCTTACCTCACCAGGGCCTCAGTGACTATTGCATGCCCTATATACCCAGGCCTTGGCTCCATGGGTATTCTACACATGCCTGTGTCTCATTTACTGGTCCTACCAACATAACAGGTATATCCATGCTCCTGTCTGAAACAATGCAAAAATTCCTTCATTCTCTTGAACCCACAACACTGGCTTCACTGCTACTCTGAGTATATGTGCCTCACTGTTTCTGGGAGCTCACCTACACCCTGGTTCCCCATACCACAATGGCTATGTCCATTCCAGTGCCTTACCTGATAAAATATATATATGGAAGTTAGAACTTCCCAGTGTGGGAGAAGAAATATAGGGAGGTTTCTGAAGCCTGTCACTGCTGCTAATGACACCTGTCGCTTTGGCCACAGTGGACCCCTATAGTTTTCACCAATTGTTGTTTTCAGCTGGTAAAGTTGCATGGAGAATGTACTGCTGTCCCTACCTTGGAATAGGTAATGTTATATTGCATCCAGCTGGCACCCTTACAGTCACCTGCAGGTGAGAGTCTTTACCTACCAAACTAATCTTAAAAAGGCCGAAAGAGATATAGTTCTCTTGAATGCACAGGCATAAATGCAAGACAACTAAAATAAGAAAAAGCAAGGAAGTGTGACACCCCCAAAAGAGCACTATCATTTATTTTTGTAACTGCCCTCAAAGAAATGGAAGTATGCAAGTTATCTTAGAAAAGAATTTTAAAAAAGATTGTTTTAAGAAATCTCAGCAAGATACAGAAGAACATGGATAGATAATTAAATGAAAACAAGAAAAAATATGGAAACAAAATAAAAAACTCAATTAAGGACAGAAATCATAAAAAAGTACCGAGCAAAAAATTCTGGAATTGAAGGATATGGAATGAAAGCACAGTGGAGAGACTCAATCAAGCAAAGACTCTGGAACTCAAAAACAGACCTGTGAAAAATATAGAGGAAAAAAAGAAATAAGAATTAAAAAGAACAAAGAAAGGCAAATGTTATGGTTTAGATATGAGGTATTCACCAAAAACTAACGAGTGAGACAATACAAGATGGTTTAGAAATGAAATGATTGGGTTATGTGAGCTTTAGCCTAATCACTGAATTAATCTACTTGAATGGATTAAATGGGTGGTAATTGAAGGCAGGGTGAGGATCAAGGAGGTAGGTCCCTGGGGGCATGACGTTAGGGTATATATTTTTTTCATGTTGTGATATCCTGAGCCCCTTTCTTCTGCCACACCCTTCTTCCATGAGGGTCTGCCTCACTTTGAGCCCCAATGAGTGAAGTTGGCCATCTGTGGATTGAGAACTCTGAAACCATGAGCCCCCACATGAACTTTTCCTCTAATTATTCTTGTCAGGTCTTTTGATCACAGCAATGAAAAAGCTGACCAAAACACCAAGGAAGTCATACCACATTATTATGCAAATAAATTTATGCTTTATGACAGTCTGAGAAGGAAAACAGAAAAATAAAATGGATAAAAAAAGCTTATTTAAAAAAAGTAACTACTGGAAACATCCCAAATCTTGGGATATTTAAATCCTTTAAGTTTAAAGGGCCCAAATATTTTTTATTTTTTAGCTTAAAGATAACTTATACTGAGTATGATCTATTATCAGTTGTCAAAGACAAAGGATTTTCAGACAAGAGAAAAGTAAATTATTATATACAAGGGAACCCTGACAAATCTGTTGGTGAATTTCTCAGCAGAAATCTTTCAGGTCAGGTTTCAAAGTGCTAAAAGAAAAAAATAAAAAATAAATTAAAAGCAAGAAAGCAAACAAACAAAAAACAAAAGCTGGGCGCGGTGGTGCACGCCTGTAATCCCAGCACTTTGGGAGGCTGAGGCAGAAGGATTGCGAGTTCAAAGCCAGCCTCAGCAATGGCGAGGCGCTTAGCAACTCAGTGAGACCCTGTCTCTAAATAAAATACAAAAAAGGGCTGGGGATGTGGCCCAGTGGTCGAGTGGCCCTGAGTCCAATCCCCGGTACCACAAAAAAAAAACAAAAAAAAAAAACAAAAAACCTTCCCAGCCAGGAATACTTTATTATGCATAGCCTTGATCAGAAATGAGAGAAAAAGATTTTCCAGTCAAACAAAACCTGAAGGAGTTCATCAGTACTAGGCATGCTTTACAAATATTACTAAAGAAAATTCTTCAGGTTGAAATACAAGGATGCCCATTAGTAACACAAAAGTATATGAAAGCGCACAATTCACTGGAAAAGGTAAAAATAGAGTCAAAATCAGAATGTTCTAATACAGTAATAGCTGCATGTAAATCATTTTAACTCTAGTATAAAGGTTAAAGAATGAAAGTATTAAAATATACCTATACCAGTTTTCTAATGAATACATTATAACAGATGTAAATTGTGACATCAACAATATAAAATGTGGAGATGCAAAATTAAAGGTTTTTATGGAAATGAAGTTAAGTAATTGATAAAGTTTGGATGTTGAATGTCCTCTAAAAGTCCAATCATTGATCCCCAGTGTGATACTATTGGGAGTTGGTAAAACCTTTGGGAAGTTGGGTCTTGTGTGAGGTCCTTGGGTCACTGAGGGCAAGCCCCTGAAGGAGATTTTGGGATACCAGCCCATCTAGTCTTTTGGATCATTCCTCACTATTGCCATCTGGCACCCCTGCCAGAGGCTCAAAATTATGAGTCCATTTGGTCACGGACTAGAACTATCAAAATAATGGGTTAAATAAATACTCTTTTTAAAATTAATTATCTCAGGCATTTTGCTATGGTAATGGAAATTTGGTTAATATTGAAGAATCAGCTTAATAAATATTGTTAGATATTTTTTATGTAAGCCTCCTGGTAACTATAAAGCAAAAACTTATACTACATGCACAAAAGATACAGAGAAAACAATCAAAACACACCACTATAAGAACTCCTCAGTTTATAAAGGGACATAGCAAAAAAGAAAAGGAACATGGAAAAAATGGTAGCAGTAAATCCTTACCAATCAATAATTACTTGAAATATAAATAGATTAAATTCTCCACTTAAAAATAATTTTATTCAATAACAACAACAACAACAACAAAACCCAAATCATCCCATTAATAAATGGGCAAACAACTTCAAGGTATTTTTTCAAAGAAGATGTTTTAGTCCACTTTTTCACTGCTGCGACTAAAAAATATGGGAAGAACAATTTTAGAGAAGGAAAAGTTTATTTAAGGGCTCACAGTTTCAGAGGTTTCAGGCCATAGATAGCCAACTTCATTCCTTAGGGTTTGAGGTGAGGCAGAACATCATGGCTGAAGAGCAATGGAGGCAAGCAGCTCATATGATGATTAGAAAGCAGAGAGAAAGACTCCACTCACCAGATACAAAATTTTTACCCTAAAGGCATGCCCCCCAATGCCCACCTCCTCCAGCTATATCCTACCCACCTTCAGTTAACACTCAGTTAATCCCGTCAGGAGGTTAATTCACTGATTGGGTAAAGACTTTCATAACCCAATAATTTCTCTTCTAAACCTTCTTGCATTGCCTTACACATGAGCTTTTGGGGGACTCCTCACATCCAAACCATAATATTCCACTCCTGGCTCCCCAAAGCTCCTGGCCATCTCACAATGCAAAATACATTCAGTCCATTTTCAAGATTCCCCATAAGTTTCCACAGTTCCAAGACTGCCCAAAATTTCAAGTCCGAAGTTTTCTCTGAGACTCAGGTCAAGCTCACATTGTGAGCACTTGTAAAAATCAAAAGTGATTTACAATTATCTAATATATAAAGGTACAGAGTAAATATTTCCATTCACCAAAATAGGGGCGTAGAAAGAAGGGATAGAACTAAAACAAGACTGAAATGCATCTGGGCAAATAGTTCCTTTAGCTCCAAGTCCAGCATCTGGAGTACATGACATAATGATGTTCTGTTCAAAAGGCTTGTGTAGGTCTGCCCTTGTCGCTTTGTTGGTTGCATCCCAAGTTGCATTTCTATTGGCTTGTGTTTGCTTGATTCCTGTAAACTTCTTCAGTGGATGTTCCACAGAAATGGCATTTCTTAATCTCTGGTTTCTCCACTGCAGCTTTGGCTCCCTCCTTACAGCTCTATGCATCATCCTCTTAGGGGCTGCCACAGGGTATTTGACCCTGGGACACTTTGCCTGGCCTTCCAGATCTTCTTTTGAAATCTTAGTGGAAGCCTCCATTACCCACTAACTCCAGCTTCTTGCAACCCGCAGAACCAGCCCCACATGGTTGATGCCAAGATCTGCAGCCACCTCCAGCAACAACCAAGCCTCCAGAAACCCTGGCTGCAGCAGCTCCTGAGTATCTTTGTGGCTGAGCATGTTGAAAGACTTCCTAGGCCACCTTGTGTAAGAAGGGCCCCACTGGTCTCTTCTTAAGAGAATGTTTGCTTTACTCCCTGGAGCCTGAGGTGGGTATAGTCTCCAATTCCTGAAATGCCCTCAAGCCATCTTTCTTTTTGTCTCTGAGCAAAATCTTTAGCATTTCTTTAGTGGCAGTAATGTCTTTAACAACTACAATTTAACCAGAGTTTCACTCCCACCTTTCAAGTCCAAGTTTTTCATATCTTTCTGTCCTGCTTTCTGCTCCTGAATATCACAATAATCTTGGCTAAAAGCTGCCAGCCATATCCATGCCACTGCCTGAATCCTATGATGCCTAGAAATTTCTTCCATCAGATTAAGAAGCCCATTGCTGTTAAAATCAGCCTCACAGACACTCTCAGCCTCACAGACACTCTCAGGACACTAGCAAAATGCAGACAACTTCTCAGCCAGAACATAACATGGATGGCCTCTAGTCCAATTTCCAATACAGTTCACCTACTTTGAACTCTCTTGAGCACTATCTTCACTGTTCACAGTCTTCTTGGCATTCTGGTCTTCTGATCCCCCACCAGAATTGGCCATTAAATTCCACTAACAACTACCTCAGGCATTTCCAGCATGCATCACTAAACTTTCCAAAACTCCTCTGACAAGCTCCAAAAGGCTCCAGAAGCTTCTGAAACATGTGGTCAGGTTAGTCATAGCAATGACCCCAATTCTTGGTACCAATTTTTGTTTTAGTCAGCTTTTTGGAGGCTGTGACTAAAAAACCTCATAAGAACAACTTTAAAGGAAGAAGAGTTTATTTGGGGTTCACAGTTTCAGAGATAGCCCGGCTCCATTTCTCAGGGATCGAGGTGACACGGCACGGATTGAGGCTGAACAATATGGCAGAAGAGTGTGACGAAGGGAAGCAGCTCATATGCTGATCAGGAACCAAAAAGAGACGCCACTTACCAGATACAACATACACCAAAGGCATGCCCCCAATGAACACCCTCCTCCAGCCACACCCTCTCCACCTACAGTTACCACTCATTTAATCTCACTGGGGGATTAATTCACTGACTGAATTGAGGCTCTCGTCACCCAATCATTTCTCTTCTACACCTTCTTGCATTGTCTTACACACGAGCTTTTGGGGGACATCTCACATCCAAACCATAATAGAAGGCATAAAAAGGCTCAAAACGTGCATAAAGGTACTCATCATCTATCATCATCAGGGGAATGCAAATAAAAGCCACAGTAAAACTTCACCTCACATCTGTTAGGGTAGTTATTATCAAAAAGATAAGAAATGGCAAATGATGCCAAGGAAATAGAGGAAAGTAAAATCTTGTACATCACGGGTGGAAATATAAATTGGTATTAAGTAAAACTACCTTATGATCCAGAAATCCCATTTCTGGGTATACATCCAGAGGAAATGAATTCAGTGTGTCAAAGAGACATCCACCATCTGATGACAACACCATTCACAATTGCCAAGATGTGGAAGCAGTCTAAGTATCTGTAGACAGATATATGGAGAAAGAAATTGTAGTATATGTATACAATGGAATATCATTCAGTCTTAAAAAAAAAAAAGGAAATCTTGCCATTTTTAACAATTGGATGAAATTGGAAGACATTATGCTAAGTGAGATAAGTTAGACATAGAAAAATCAATATTGCATTATCTCACTAATTTGTGGAATCTCAAATAAGTCAAATGTAGAAAATAAAGAGTAGAATGGTGACTGCCATGAGTTGGCCTGGTGGCTGGGTGGAGGACATGTATGCTGATCAAAGTGCACTTTCAGTTATAATAGCAATGCTAGAGATCTAATGTAGAACATGGTAACAATAGGTAATAATAATAATATAAACTTGGAATTTGTGTATTCAGATCTCTGTTAAGGTGTTGGATATGTTATTAGCTTGACTGTGAGAATTGTTACACAAAATTTATTTAAGCACGGCATTTTACAGGTTAAATATATAGAATTTTTAATTTGTTAATAATACCTCAATAAAGGTCTAAAAGATATGGTCTCAGATCATCATTTCATAGGTAAGATTTTTCTTATTTTTACAAAGTCCTTTCCATTGTCTCTCATCCTTATTTCCATCCTTTTTGTAATTGCTTTTTTCCTGCCTAAGATGTGCACAAAGTTAAACCTGCTAGAGGTGGAGACTGTGTACTAAACATGCAGGAGCTGTCAGTTGGGGTGGATCTGGGGATGATTCCAGAAGCCTGTCTACTCATTTTCAGAAGAAAACACGTTATCAGCAGAGTTGAAGCAGGTCCTCTTAGAAAAATAAACAGATCTCTGACTGCTCTTATAAAATTCACAGATCCTGTCACAGTAAGTTCGATGCTGTTGACAGATCATCAATTAAAGAGTGTCTGTGTGAAAAGAAATGTAGGAGGTGATTGGTATAAGGCTTTTTGCTGAATGACAGTGGCTCTTACCAGACTGTGAGATGAGCTGGGATCCATTCTATACCCAACTCTGCCTCAAAGACCATAATGCTAGATATCAAGGAACAGGGATTATTTAAGACTATCACCTTTTCCTTCCAACCCATAGCTACAGGTTCTTGAAAACTGCAGTAACTAAAGTCAGCTAATGTCATGTCTTGTCCTTACAGAAAAGTATTATTGTTCATCCCCATGGTTTGTCTTAGTTCTACCAGAGAGAGGGGTGCTGGCTGAGAGTGCAGTACTGTTGGACATTAAGCAGATCCATCCTTGCTATGATTGATGGCTCTGGTTCACTAAGAGCCTGATACCCATCAGGATAGTTTGGTGATTATTTCAAATATTTTTTGTCTGATACATTTAATGAGAATGACAAAATCATTTCTTTTTGGGTTGTCTCTATGTTGGAGAACTACTAATATGCATTGGAAAAAAAGCAGGGAATGAGGTCCTGCTGATGTGTGCTGTGTGGACTAGAAGCTGTGTGATCTGGGTAACTTATTTGTTCTCTGAGGTTTGGTTTCATTATCCTTACAGTAGGGATAATAATGCCTACTTTGAGATATATCGGGTTTCCTCTTTTCCACAGGGGGAGTGTTTCAGGATTCCCCCCAGAGGATGCTTAAAGTCATGGATAGTTCTGAAACCTGTATACATTTTACTTTTTCTATATAGATGCTCTTCAACTTACAATGTGTCAGGCCTCAATAAACCCATTGTAAGTTGAGATACCATAGGTTGATATCATATCATACCTTCCCATCAAACACCACAGTTTAGCAACACAGTGTACTGTGTGGGCTGTTTTCCCTCATGATTACGTAGCTGTCTGGGAGCTGCACCTGAAATAGTAGAAAATGAAACCATCTGTGGTGTTGGTTTTGGAAAGACCAACTGTGGTGCAGGTTTTAGAAAGACCAAGTTCCTGCTTCCTGGAACAGTCACTGAGGCATAGAGTTTCAAATCACACCATCAAGGACAGATTACAGTCTTCATCATCCCCAGATCTCCCACCAGCCTTTATCACTCATTGCTTTTCTTTGTTTCTTTTCACTGGAAATATGAATGTTTCAAACCATACACGAGATGTTGTATCATTGCCTGCCAATAATTTAGAATACTAAAGCTGCTTCCAGATTCCCATCAGAACCTTATGACTTCATCAAGATTACACATTTTTAGTGATTTTTTTAAAGAATGCAAGATAAGATTGAATATTTGATGATGCTCTTTTATTCTAGTGATGACATCTATTAGAAGAAAAAAAAAGCCCAATGCATGGATTAAAAATTGAGAAATCTAATTAAGTTATATTCTTGCTTTTCTCATTTTTCATAAATGAATTTAATTTAGTAAAACATCTTTCTTTACAACAATGCAAAATTAAATGTACCCAGAACAGGACTGTATTAAGGAGGCCTATGTAATTACTTAGCTTTAATACTGGTGATTTCGAAAGCAGTTTTAGAACATGTATGTAACGCAGCCAATAAAACACATTGTTAAAACCACTTTAACTTGAATATATATAAAGTCTTTATAGGACATTTCTGGGAATGATATATTCCAATGACTTCCATCAGTGTTGTTAAAAAAAGGCAAAAAAATAAGATACTTCAGTTGTTTAGCAGGGTTTAATTAAATCCGTGACACAGGTAATTAAATATGTAAATATTTCATTGAGTGATGAACTTTAGACAAGGAATTCCTGTAACCCAGTGAGTTTAAACGTGGTGGAGCTGCAGGTTCATCACAGACCTAATCTATGTGCATGATGCTTAAGAAGGAACATGATCTTAAAATGGAAATAAAAGTGACCTGAGATCTTGCTTAGCGCTTAAATGGGTATTTTTTGAACTGTTTATGATTTATACAGATATACTTTTCAGAGTATAATTGTAATTTTTAGCATCAATGTATTCAAAATTGCAAGGATACTATAGAAGATTATTAAAATGTCTTTTTATAATTAAAAAAACTCTTGGCATTGCAGCCTAATTTACAGGACTTTCAACTTTATATCTGGCTTTGTGGTGTTTATTTCCAGATAAATAACTGATAAATATCAAGATATCTTTATTTTCTATCAATTCATATATATATCCCACAACTATCATTCATATGCCTAATTGAATTGCACGAGGAAAGTTCTTTGGATGTCAGAACAAAAACCAACATTAGACTTACCCTATTTAATCATTCCTTTCAGCACTATCTTTTACTGCATTTTAACACTCAAATATTGAGTAGCAAATGGCTCATAATCCAGAAACCCATTATATGCTATAATCTTTTTATTTTATTTTTTTGTACTAGGAATTGAACCCAGGGGCATTTAACCACTGAGTCACATTTCCAGCTCCCGTTCCTCTTTGTTTTTTTTTTTTTTTTTTTTTAATAAAAAGACAGGGTCTTACTAAGTTGCTTTAGGTTCTCACTAAGTTGTTGAGGCTGGTTTTGAACTTGTGATCCTCCTGCTTCACCCTGCTGAGCCTCTGGGATTGCAGGCATCCTCCACTGTGCCTGGCAATATGGTATAACCTGAAGAAGTTTGTGAAACGCATATATCTGTGCTGAAACTCATGTATCTGTCTAAAGTGCTATGTAGGGGAAAACAGAGCTGGAAAAGGTGAGTGCTGATAAGAAGAGATGCCAGTTTCCTGCTGCAGGGTATATTGGAAGTTGCAGATTCTCAGTTCCTTTCAGCATTCTATAGCTGTATTAAAGGTTGATGGTCAGCGAAGCTGAGACAGGAAGATCACAAGTTCAAAGCCAGCCTCAGCAAAAGTGAGGCACTAAGCAACTCAGTGAGATCCTTTCTCTAAATAAAATACAAAATAGGGCTGGGGATGTGGCTCAGTGGTTGAGTGCCCTGAGTTCAATTCCTAGGACCAAAACAAACAAACAAAAAAGGTTGATGGTGCTTTTTTCTCTGTCACTGATCCTCTTACTAAGCCTATTGCTCATTTTGTTTCTACCGCTCATATTATAAAAGCAATATCATATATGGTTTTGCCATTAAAGTTTTCATATGTAGTTCAATAGATGGATATGGTAGCACTAATTTTATTTTTAATGTGATAGCATTTGGAGTTCATTCCACATAATGGCTAGAGCTACAATTTGCCTTGCGGGCAGCATGATAATTTGTTGAAACTCATCCCTTTCAGACAACATACTTGTAGCCTTCTGTAGCTTTGTTCAATGTTGAGGATGGAAAGGTAAGTGAGGTCAGAAGCAAATACCATACAAATTCTTAATGGTTTCTACAGGATCTTGGGAGACTGTACTCTAAACACCAGTGGGTAGAGTCAACCTTGGGAAAAGTCATTGAACAAAATTGTCTTGGTTGCTCTTTGATAAAATGCTACCCATCTCAGAAATAATGAGAGTGTTAAATAAGATGATCAATTGATAGAACTTTGACAGTTTCTTGCATACATGAAATTAATTATTAGTTATCAGTATTAACTACTTTGAATTTTCTGGAAATTCATTTCAACTTTTTGGGAGCTGGCAGAACATGAGTTTAAAAGCCTATCCCCCAACTCTTTCTAGTACTTAGTCCCTTTTTGTATTTCTTCTTAGACTTGCAAGCTGGAATTCACTGTGCACCTAGAATGCTTGATGAACTAGGAAATATTAATAACGCTGCTTCTTATTCACCTACTCAATGTCAAAATGGAGCTGACTGATTAAAGATAAAGAAGACATGAATAAAATGACAGAATACACATTAAATTTTAATCACTACAGGTTCATCGAAGACATGTAGCTGACATACTGAAGAAGAATTATATTTAGGTCTGGGAGAAATCAGTGTAGTCAAATTCACCCAGTCAGGGGAAAGAGATGGAAGAACACAAATATATTTCTCCTTTCTGACATAAACATTTAAACCTTTTAAGTCCCAGACAAAGCATGGATAGTATTTTTGATATTACCATATTTGGAATAAAGTGTGTGTAAAATTTAAAGAAATTTATACTCGGGTGGTTTCTTCAAGCATCCTTCTCATTTAACTGAAGTAAGGTCCCACAAAATGTGTGGGGAAAGAGATACCTGAAATAGCCCCTATCTGTCAGATATAAGCAGTAAGATGAATTTCACGTGACAAAATGTTTATTATAGAACTCTAGGCTATCGATTAGTGTGAAATTGTTCGTTTTTTTACCATGTCATTTCATTAATTCCTTCAAAGAAACTGATGTGTTTGTCAAAATGAGGCATGAAGCTATTTTAACTGCCTACCTAAAACTGTTCACATTCCTTAGCATAACTTTTAATGGAATCCACAATCTGAAACCAATGTGCCTTACATTTCACTTTTCTTGTTTATAAGTTCAATAATTCAGTTATCCATCAGAGTGCCCACTGTTGTCCAACAGACCCCTTCCAGTGGGGGAGTGTGGGGAGGGGCTGCAACATACTGGAAAAATACACTCCTGTTTTAGTTTACCAAAGTCTGTTTATCTTTGCAGGCTCAACTCAAATATTATCTCCATCTCAAATCTTTTTTGCTTGCTTATCTTTTTTCTTCCAAGAGAGGACAGTAAGCAATCTTTCTTTTCTTCTTGTGTTTTTGACAATTTATTTATGCCTACCTTTTGTAACTTATTACTCTCCAAATTCTGTAATAATTATTTATGTACATTCCTTACTAATCTCTAAAATAGTAAACTTCTGAAGAGCAAGGTTCTTATATTGTCATTATGGTTTACCACAGAACCTAGCAGGCCACCTCATTAACTGTCATCCTTTGCATAATAACCCATTTATTAACTCTACAAACTCTTTACGTTCCAGGAATGTTTCAAGGCATTGTGGGTACTAAGAACTAAGAGGGAAGGAGGAAAAGAGAGAGGAGGGAGGAGAGAGGTATGGGGAGAAAGGAAGAGAGAGAGAGAGAAAGAGAGAGAGAGAGAGGGAGAGAAATTCTTGCCCTAAAGGACTAATACTGTAAGTGAGAAACTAAACATAATGTCTTAATGCTTTAAATACACTGATATTTTGGATAAAAAATGCTGGGGGGGGGGGAGGGAATATTCATGAGAGATAGGAAGTTGAAGGGTCAAAGGTGTGGCATGAAGTTCTTCAGTACTGTAATATCTAGAGTTTTAACTGAAGGTGATGAGGATTTGTTGAGGACTCTTAAGTTCCACAGTTACACCTCTCTGATTATGGGAGAATGGGTGGTCTGGGCAGCTGAAAATTGAGACAATGACTCCAGTTTGAATATCATTGAGGTTAATAGTTAAAGAAACACAAATAATAAAGTTTACACAGTTGCAAAGGTGAAAGAAGACAAATTTAAGAGCTAATTTTTATGAAGGCTTGACAATGTCTAGTCATTGATTTGAGACAGGAAGGAAAGTGATGAAGGAATTGAACTAGGATGACCCCAAAGCTTAGTGAAATAGAGAGCCACATTAATGGACAAGGAAATGTGGCAGGGGAAAGGTTTGGGAAGGAAGCATCATCGGTGTTAAACCAAATGAGTTTAGTGTGCAAATATGTGGAATGGAGGTTGAAGGTCACTGGCATTGAAGGAAGTCAAGCAATTGTAAGGCTCAGATCCAAGTGTTTCATTTGCATTCATTTAAATTTGGTTAGCAAGGTAGGAGATGCTGGGTCAATGAAGAATACCATTACCAATGACAAGAATACTTGAGGAAAAGTGTGTAAATTACCAGGAGGTGAATCTCTGAAAATAACAGGGAGAAATTCCTGAGAGTACAACCCCACAAAACCCTATCTTAGGAAATCTCCCAGCAGATCAAAGATTTCTGGCCTTACCAGTGCTTGGTTAAGAATTGAATCTGAGATTTCTATTGTGAAAATGAAAAATGCATTACCCAGGAGGAAACTGCATCAGCAACCACTATGCTAGCCTCACAACTGAGCCTGATGAAAGAAGCTACTTAGAAAGAGAAGGAAACCAATGATCATTCAACATCTGTGATATATGTCCCTTGGGGCTTATTTTATTTTAAAGATTTTTTTTTAGTAGTTGATAGACCTTTATTTTATTTATTTATATGTGCTGCTGAGAATCGAACCCCGTGCCTCATACACACTAGGTAAACACCATGGGGTTTATTTTTCAGAAATGAAAATAATACATTTCAGAGGCTTAATGACTTGCTGCATGTCATGCCAGAGGTGACTGAGGTCCTAACACCATTCTCTATCACAATAGCATTATGTAGTAAGAATGATGATGGTGTTGACAAACCCATTTCCCAGGCCCTATATACTAAATATGGTACTTTATATATTGTGATTAGTTTCTTCAAAATTACCAAGAAGAAATGTTTTTCTAATTTATTAATACTAGAAAACTGAGGCTCAGAGGAACCAAGTAATACGACTGTTATCCTACAGCTTGTAAGAATGGTGAAATACAGATTCAAATCTAGATGTGATTGGCCCACCAGTTGTTAACCATTATCATATTGCCATGATGCCCTTCAATTCCTTGATAAGGGCCAAGAATAGACAAGTTGGATTTTTTTAACTTTATGATGTAGCTAATTGGCAGCATATTCTTGTTTAATACACACTTAAGGAATCAGTTACTTTAACATTTGAAACTTGCCATTGTCAGCTCTCATAATGCCCTCATTGCCTTTCACTCAAAATTCACATCATATCCAAATGGGATATACAATCTTGTAATAGTGTCCTGTGCTTCAACTGGCAGTTCATTTGAAGCTCATTAGGAATGTTTTTTAATCAGGTGTCTGTCTTGCTTCAACAAATGAAGGAACCACCTTATGTATTTCTGTGACACCTTGAAGAACTTGTGGTTGATTTGCAGTTGTATTTAGTGTTGTCATTAGGTTCTCCTGTTGGAATGACTAGTGCTCAGTCAAGGCTCAAGAGTTAGGTATGCTGGAAAAATACCAACTGGCCACAGCTTTTCAGTCAGTGAAAGAATGTAGCTGAGGTAAGTTGTTATATTAATACAAAACATAGGAATATGAGAAAATGTGGAATGATGACATTTATAGACTAAATCATGTTAATTATTTGCCTATCAACTCAACATGAACTATTTTTAAATACGGGATGGCAGAACAGACAGTCAATTAATTCCAAATGGATAGAGTCTGACATCATTTGTTCTTCCCTTTTGAGATGGCTAATAAATAACACAGGCACTGTCCTCCCCCAGTGGGCATTAGGACATTAATGAGACATGTTTTATAGAAATTGTCAGGCATAGGAGCCACCTGGATTTAGAATCAGGAATCAGAAGATTAACAAAAACTAAAAGCAGATAAAAAATCCCAGAATGGATTTAGGAACTGCAGAACAATCTCAGTGTATTCAGAATGTTAATATTTTATATCTTTGCCAAGTTCCTATGCTTCTGCGCCAACGTGTTCATGCAAAATGTTTTCCTCTTTGTTGCCAAGTGTTTTTAGGTGTTCAAAACCTTAACATGGAAGTTTTGCTTCAATGATAAATGTTTACTCTCGTGCCAAGTTCTACCTTTTTTTACAAGTTACTCTTTACTTTTTAGTTCTACTTAAGTTGCATTATCCTAGCATCTTCAAAAATTTTAAAATTATGTCAGATGCACTTGATAAACCCATTATTAAGCATGTTCAGTTTATGGTGGGAGTACATTTAATTTGTAGTTATAATTTGCCACCTGATGATGTTTTAGATTTATAGAACCTCGCTATTCCAATAGTGTCAGTGATAGTAACATTGTTTTACACACCACAGGAGATATTTTCCTCACATTATGAAAATAATGACAACACATCAATTTACATGTTTTATGGATGACACACAATACAGTTTAGACAAATTGGGGATTGAAATCTAGAATTACAGAATTGAGATTCCATCTACATTGGGACAGAAAGATTTAATTGTGAGAAAAGACTATGATGTTATTTAGTGGATATTAGTTTTTTATTATCATTATGGTGATGATTGGCCACAAGTTTAGTAGCTTAAAACATCACCTATTTATTACCTCAGTTTCTGTGGGTAAGAAACCTTAGCTATTTCACTTGTACGAGGGCAGCAGTGGGAAAGCACAAGTTTATCTTTGAAAAAATTCAATATTTAATGTTAACATTTTATTGTACATATTAATGAGGGTCAGTGTGGCATTTCCATACATGCATGCAGCATTTACTTATCAAATCCAGCCTTGCTCTTTTTCCATCCTTCTATCCACCCTTTCCAATCTCTAATAATCCTATGCAACTCATAGGTTGGCTTTTTAAAAAATTTTCCACATGTTAGTGTAACTTGTTTTTCTTTTATGTCTGGCGTATGTTCCTTAAATAGTCCCATCCATTCTGATGCAAATTACAGGACTGTGTTCTATTTCTAACTGAATTGTGCTCCATTGAGTATACATTGTATTTTTTTTTTTTTTTATCCATTTATCTACTGATGGGCACCTGGGCTGATTCCATATCTTAGCTATTGTAAATAGTGCTGGTGTATTTTTTGTATGCTGATTTTATTTGCTTTGGATATATCCAAATATATATCCAATAGTGAAACTTCTGGATCATATAGTAGTTCTATTTTCAACTTTTTCAATTATCTTCATAATGATTACATCCCCATAAGCAGTGCATAAAAGTTCTTTTTCTCTACATCTTCTCCAGCATTTGGTTTTTAAAATAATAGTCAGAGAACCCAATTTCTGAAGAAAAAAATACATTCTTTTATAAGTATGGAGGCTGAAAAAGATGCAAATCACCTCAAAAGCTTAAAATATGTCCCCCCACTCCTGCCATTCATCATGAACTAAAAATAATCCCAACATCTGGTGATCTACGACATTTTATCTAACATTTTTACACCTAATTAAAGAAATGTGCCCATACCTAATTAAAGAAACTAATAATTTTGAAGTTTTAAACAGTCAATCATGCTATTTGGATCATCTTTAAATGTTAGGTCAAAATCATCTCCAAACATTGAAACTTTGAGCTATGTACAAACATAACTAAAAAAAAAAAAAAAAAAAAAAAATGAAAATAGAATATAAAAGTAAAAAGGGAAAGAAAACAGAAAGTGTTAAAAATTAAGGAGCAGATACCCAGTCTGTCATTAATAGGTGACATGCAGATGTCTTTCCAGTGTCCTTTGAATTTTCTATGAAAATATCATCATTCTGTTAAACCTAGTGACTGCACCAGGATGGAAAGTAGCCTATGAAGGTTTTCGTAGTTTGATGATTACCCGTTTCAATAGTTTCTGGGTATTTTTTTTTTCTTTTGGGAAAAATGTCTCTCCTAGGTATGTTTGTTTCCTAGGATGGAATAATAGGTTCCTTAAAGGTTTCTTAGGCTGTAAGTGATTGTGCTTTCTCTGCAGAACTGACCTTTTCCTTCTGAATTCTCATAACTGGCATTATGCTTTTCTCTGACATGTCACTATTGGCAGTGACTGTCACTTGCTCTCCTGTTTCTGTTTTAAATCTCTACTGTTCTCCCTGCTTCCTACTGAGTCCACCTTCCTTGTTATTTTTCTTCTCTCTATACTCTTCTTATTTCTTTTTTCTTAACACCTATCTCTTATTTCATCAAACATTCTTGCACATGTAGCTTAGCCTTATCGTCTCTTCTTGTTCACTTAGTTTATAATTCCACCATTGAACTCTACTGTCTTTTCCTCACTGCTCTCCCCAAGGATATCAGCTTATTTAAATTGCCAAATATTGCTATCTTCCTGGACACTCTGATACATGGGGTATTCTTTCATCCCTGAAATGTTGGTATTTCCTTGGATTCTTTTTATTTCTTTTTGCTAGTCTTACCCTCTACAATTCTTTCAGGGGTTATCATGGATTCTTTGTATTTTGTATATTCATGTTGTATCTCACTATTTTAATGATTTTTTTTTTTGTCATCTTTAGAAGACTTTTGGTGAAACCTTTAGGGTCTTCTAAGGATAGGATAATATCATCTGAAAATAGGAATAATTCAACCTCTTCCTTTCCTCTTTGTATCATTTTTATTTCTTTCTTTGCCTACTTGCTCTGGCTAAAATTTCAACTATCATATTTAATATAAGTGGTGAGAATGGGCAACCTTGTCTTGTTCCTGATTTCAGAGGAAATGTTTTCAGTTTTTTTCCCATTCAGTTGACTTAGGTATATCATACATAGCCTTTATTATGTCAAATTATGTTCATTTTTCCATAGCTTCTCAGAGTTTTTATCATGAAGTGGTGCTGAATTTTGTTTAAGATCTTTTCTACATCTATTAAGATACTCATGTGATTTTTGTCTGTGGTTCTATAAGAAGTGTATTATGTTTATTGCCTTGTGCATGCTAACCCAGTCTGGCATTCCTGGAATAAAATCAACTTGACCCATAATGTATGACTATTTTAATGTGTTGTTGAATTTGGTTTGTTAGGATTTTTTTTAGAAGAATACATAGATTTTTATTACACACAGAGAGATAATATTGTTAATATTTTATAATATTTTCTTCCAGGCTTTGAAAATATATTTGTTTACACAAACACGTCATTTTATTTTACACAAAATTAAAATGGTACTATCAAAACAACACCTCCAGCTAATATTTGACATTCTTACAAAAGAAAAATTTTGAGAAATTCTCTGCTTTTTTCTAAGGACTCTCCTTTGAGGAGCTTCATTGTTTCAACAAGGCAAGGATTTGTTGGGGTTTGGAGATGTTTCTAAATATAAAATCATTTCCTCCACATTGTGATCCATCCGCATAGAAGGGCACGCGTGCCCTCAGCAGCCTGTGTCATGCGCTCATTGCCTCATTTACCCACAAACCAGGGAGCAAGGCCTGGCAAGCAGGTGGGAGGTGACCACCAGCTGGACTCTGAGGCTGGAGTGGTGCCGTCCATGCAGTGAGGCCACATATGAATAATGTCCCAGCGTCTCCTTAGGAACATTACCTACCTCATAGAGAAGAGTGGGGAGGGACTGTTAATCATCCTGCCTGTGAGACACAAAAGCAGATTTTATCTAGTACTTGGGTGTGTGTTGCCTGGTGCCATGTCACATGGGGTATGGAAACTTAGCTTCCAATAGTGATAAGTAGTATATATCACAGCAAAATGCATCTCTTAACATCACCATTGTCTTCCATAATGTGAAATAGTAGAGCTGCTCAAGGTTAACTCTTTTCTTCATACACTGAGATATATTTAAAAAGTGAAATTCTTTACGCAAGGGAAGTCCAAAAACACTAACTCTGATACTGTATTTCCATGGCACAGATTTAAAGATGTTAACGTTGGCCACATTTGGTTCAGATCTCTAGCTAAGACTAACACTGGATTTTCATGTCTCCTTCTGTTCTCATCTTTGTTCTGTCTTCCGTGGGTGCTGTGATCACTATAGAGGGATCTATCTCATGTGACAATGACATTCTGAAAGCATGAAATAGAGTGGGGAGGCTGGAAGAATGGCCTGGCCTCAGCAGAAAGGCTGACCTCATGATCCTCATCACAGAAGGTTTTTCCAAGATTGTATTTGGGAGAACACACCCACTGTTATGGTTTGGATGTGAGGTGTCCTCTAAAAGTTCAATTGTGAGACAATGCAAGAAGGTTTAGAGGAGAAATGATTGGATTATGAGAATCTTAACCCAATCAGTAAATTAATCCCCTGACAGGATTAACTGAGTGATAACTAAAGTCAGGTAGGGTGTGGCTGGAGGAGGTGGGTCATTGGGGGAGTGTTTTGGGGATATATGTTTTTGATGTCGTGAGTGGAGTCTGTCTCTCTGCTTCCTGATCATCAGTGAGCTGCGCCCTTCTGCCATGGTGTTCAACCTCACCTCGAGCCCTGAGGAATAGAGGGAGCTGTCTATGGACCAATACCTCTGAAACTAAGCCCCCAAATAAACTTTTCCTTTTCTAAAGTTGTTCAGGTCAGAACTTTTAGTCACAATAGCAAAAAAGCTAACGAAAACACCTACCAATAAAGAGATCTGAATCAAATGTGGCCAATGCTAGTATTTTTAAAGGATTTTTGTTTCTATGTTTATTGCTTGTTTACATGGTCCATGTGAGTGGTACATTTTTTCCCCACCCTTTCTCATTCAGTCTGTGGATGTTTTTTCCTATGAGATGAGACTCTTGAAGGCAACATATTGTTGGGTCTTTTTAAAAAAATCCAACCTGTCAGTCTATGTCTTTTAATTGATGAGTTTAGGCCATTCACATTCAGGGTTATTGTTGAAATATGATTTGTATTCATGGATATTTGGTTTAGTTTTTGGATTTTAACTTGACTTGGTTTCTCCTTTGATTGGCCTTTCATTTAGTGTAGATCCTCCATTTGCTGATTTTCATTGTTGTTTTTCATTTTGTCCTTCTGGAATATTTTGCTGACGATGCTCTGTAGTGCAAGCTTTCTCAGTGTAAATTCTTTTAACTTTTGTTTTTCATGAAAGTTCTTTATTTCATCATCAAATCTGAAGCTTAATTTTGCTGGATATAATATTCTTGGTTGGCATTCATTTTCTTTCAGAGCTTGGTATATGTTGTTCCATGATTTCCTGGTTTTGAGGGAGCAGGTCAAAAAAATCTACTGAGATATGAATTTGTCTCCCCCGTATGTGATCTGATTCCTCTCTCTTGTGGCATTTAAGATTGTATCCTTATTCTGTATCTAGGCATTTTCATTATAGTGTGCCTTGGTGTAGATTTGTTGTAATTTTGTACATTTGATGTCCTATAAGCCTCTTGTATTTGATTTTCCAATTCATTCTTTATGATTGGGAAATTTTCTGATATTATCTCATTGAAGAGATTGTGCATTCCTTTGGTTTGAATCTCTGTGCCTTTCTCTATGCCAATAAATCTTAGATTTGGTGTTTTGATGCTATCCCATAATTCTTGGATATTCTGTTCATGGTTTCTTACCATCTTCATTGTGTGGTCAACTTTATTTTCCAGATTGTATACTTTGTCTTCATTATCTGATGTTCTGTATTCTAAGTGATCTAATCTGATGATGCTTTCTATTGAGTTTTTTTATTTCATTTATTGTTTCCTTCATTTCAATGATTTCTGATTTTTTTCTTCAGAATCTCTCTCTTTTTTGAAGTAGTCTTTTATTAGTCTTTTGCTATCTGTATTTTCTGTATTTGCTCCCTTATCTTTTTTTTTTTTTTTTTTTTTTTTTTTTAGTGAGATCAATGTTTACATATATTTGCTCCCTTATCTCTTTGTTGGAGTGATCAATTTTTTGCCTGTATTTGTTCATTTAGGTCATCCTTTAATTCACAGATCATTTTAATTATGTATATTCTGAACTCCTCTGACGTTTGATCAACTGCTATCCATGGATTCTATTACTGTAGTATCTTCATTTGTTTGGGGGCACTTTCTTCCCTTGTTTTTTCATGTTGTCTATGTGTCTTCTTTTCTTGCAGTACGGATCTGAAGTATTACAGTTTATACCCTATAATCTTGCAGTGTCCATGCAGGTTATCTGTACCTCACTTCAGTGTTGGGCTTCCAGACCCTGCCTGTGTCCCTCAATGGATGCTACTGTAACTAAAGGTGGTGGCGGCAAAAGTGGAGGTAACTCGAGATAGCAGTGGGGATGGATGTCCCAAAATGGATGCAATCTCTTTCAGAGATGGAGCTGAAAGGGTGGGCCTTATACTGGCTTTGGGATGCCTGCTTCAAGATGCAGCTGTTTCTAGGCCCTGTCTCTTGTCACAATGTGGAGGCTACTGTGTGTGGAAGGCAATGGCAATGATCTGGGCCTGGGCTCTGGTGTGGGTCTGTTGGTCGGTGGAAGTGGTCGTGGGCCAGGGCCTGGGCTCCAAAGTGGGTCTGCTGGTCAGCGGGATGGACCTGGACCTTACCTGGGCCTGGGCTCCCACATGTGTGGTATCATTGAGTTTTTTATTTAAGATGTCTCTGATTTTTTAATGTAGTTATTCATAGCTATAAACTTGCCTTTTAGAACTTACCTTCACTGTATCCCAGAGCTTTTGGTATGTTGTGTATACATTTTCCTTATATGCTAAGAATTTTTAAATTTCCAAACTGATTTCTTCAATGACTCACTCACCATTCAAAAGTGAATTGTTTAATATTCATGTTTTGTGTAGTTTCTGTAGATCTTCTTGCTATTGATTTCTAATGTTATTCCATTATGATGTGAAAAGATACAGTTGGTTATTTCAATTTTTATTTTGTGTTTGCTAGAACTTGCTTTGCAATCAATTGTTTGCTAATATATGATCAATTTTGGGGGAAATTCCATGTCCAGCTGAAAGGAAAGTGTATTCAGCTGTTGTTGGATGATATATTGTATAGACATCTATTATGTCCATTTGCTCTATAGGATAGTTTAAATTTCTGTGTCTTTGTTGATTTTATGTCTGAATGAATTATCCATTATGTATTGAAGTCTTCACTGTTATACAGGGGCCTATCTATTGAGCAGTTTGTTTTACGAAATTGGGCACAGAATTTTTAGTATTCCATTATTTACATCTATATTTGCATATCTCATTTTCTCTTGGACATCCCTCATATCATCAGTTGTGTTCTCCAGAAGCAGATGCAGAGAAATAGATGCACAAAATGATTATCAAGTAACAACACCTTGAAAGGAAGGGGTAAAAAGAAAGAAGACTTGTGAGGAAAATTTTGAAACATGGTTCAGATCTAACAAAGTCTCAGCTAATCCAATGAAATGCTGCAGAGAAATAACTGCCTAGCAGAGGAGTCCCACATGGACTCAAAATCACCAAGATCTTAGAGTTACAGTTTTCTCATTTATGGATTAAAACCATACCTGGATCTCTATGTGGCTGAGGCCAGCTCTGAAGGAGGAAATGACCATATGCTTTCTGTTGACAGATTTCCTTTTTTCCCTCTAAAATGTGTAGGAGTTTTCCTCATCCTGAGTTAGAGGGTAATTGACTGCTAAACCCTAAGATTTGGGGTAGAGCATGGGATGAGGCTTACCTTTCATATCTTTCAAATACAAACTTGCTGCATTTTTTTCTATAATTGAAAAATTCTTTCTGTATGAAAAGAGTATTGTTTATGTTTGCATCCTTTCTCACAGTCATTTACCAAATAAACCTCTTAAACTCACAGGTTAGGAGTCTCAAGGGGCACAAAATTAAACTCAGTAACTTATAAACACCTATCCAGGTCAGGTAATGAGCCATCCTAATACAGGAGGGTTTCAGGGGATACAGAAATTTTAGGAATAAAACTGGGGTGGTTTGGGAAAGCCAGCATATTCTAGGTCTCCTTTAACTTAGCATCCCAATCTCATCTTTTGAAGGTGTGAAGAGACTACTTGAGGGCCCCATCTAGTTTGCAATTTCTTTACTTTATCCTTAGGCCCATGCACAGAAAGAGTTACTTCCTTCCCCATCTAGGGATGAATTTATCCCATCAGTCCATTTGAATTCTAGTCATATCAGTTAAAGGTCCTGCTGTTTTTCCAAAGGGCTCTCATATACCTTGAATAGTGTGAGATGTAGCTCTCTCTAGGAGAACTTAAAGAAGACCTAAAAGGTATGCAGAAAGCACAGTCTATGTCTTCTACCCTGTATTCTCTACTCTAAAAAAAAGTGCTTAGTGTCATGTTATTGACCTTCCAACACTGGGATAGAATATAAGTGGGATATGCTTATCTTATTAATTTTCTCCTACTGCATTTATTTCTCTTTAAAGCAGAGTTCCCCCAGCCCTGTTTTTTTTTCTAACCTCACATTATGAATAATAAGGTAAGAATTTAGTATAGATAAATTTTTCAAACTTAAATAGAAAAATTATTGCTTCTCAGAGGTCTTTGCATCTTGTTCCCCCAAACAGAATAGAGTATTTTTGCTAATATTAAAGTATCTATGTGGCCATAGATATTCTGGCTGTAGCCATTCCATAATGGAGAAAAATAAAAAATGGTGCACGTAGAAACATAACTGTGTAAAACTTAACGGTGAGCAGAAATTCTTGACAGAGATGGTCCATTTACCTGTTTATTCTACTCCCTGACATTTTTCTTAACAAGAACTTGGCCTCCAAATTTCTAGTTTGTACAAATTTCAGAGTTTCAAGTTTTAACTAGAGTTTCTGGTCCCAACTGTGGTTTTGTTTCTTGTCAGCAAATGTTACTATTTACAGTTTCTTGTCAAAATACCCTTATTTTATATGGACAATAAGGGACTTTTCTATCACCTCTCTATTTTCTCCTAATTTCACCTCTCTAGGAATATTTTGCTGGGCTTTTCTCTCAGTTCAATGGCTCCACTGGAAGTCGATTGTCTTTCCATAGCAATCCTCTCAAAATATCTGAGCTGCAAATTTCTGTGTAAATCTCTCATTCTTCCTTTCAGAAGACAGCAAAAATGTATTGGAAGAATTCTACCAACTCTCCACATCGGAGAATTCAAATAGTATAATGATGTTGATAATCAACAATTATATCTAAATCCATTTGAATGCCTTCTTTGACTTCATCATATGAGGGCACTGAGATTGTGATGTTCTTTTGGAATCTATCATGTAAATAAGGCAATGCTGAGTAATTTATTTTCTTTTATAATTTCATACTCTTTTTTAAAAAGAACCATTAACTTCTACAGTCATTGTTAAAATATTATAAGGGGAATTTCAGAATGAAGAAAAGCTTATAAACACATTTATATATACATACACATACCCACACATCTCTACATTCGTGTACTTACAGAAAGGACTATGAACTGAATTGACTTGTGAAGAGCTATCCTTTGCCTATGTTCCACTGAGTTCCAGCGACATCTCTTGACATTCCAGAGCCCCTCAATGAAATATCAATTTCCAGCTGAAATAATGCCCTGGGTTTTTGTAATCATGAAATTATGTCTGTATCACGCTGAAAAAGTGTTCTCAGAAGCAATGCCATTGCCTTCTTTTTCAGACATATCACTGTGAAGAGGTACATGCACATCCCTATATTATAAATCAAATTTGATTCATACTTCCCGTTAAACTACAGAAACAGGATTTATAAGGTATGATAGGCATTTTTCTCTTCATAGAGTGAATTTTCTTTTGCACATTTGAGAATGGGTATAATATGTCTTCAACCAATTTGAATCCATTCTGGCCACTGTCAGATTTGATGATATTTTTCATTAGTTTTTTGATGTCAGTTAAGTGGCACTGTCCACGGGCAGTAGCCAAGGCATACTTTGACCATTCCTGGGTTTTTTCCTCTGATTTACTTGAAAGTTGCTTCAGTGTGCATTGAATAAAAACTACCTCATATTCAAAATTTGTGAATTTAAACTTAGCAAAACATTAAATGATAAAACTTTATTAGAATGTAATTAGTCAAACATGAGTCTCTTTGGTTCCAAGTTGTTCAGATTTCTGCATATAAGAAGTAATAGTGGGGGCTGGGGTTGTGGCTCAGCGGTACAGTGCTTGCCTAGAATGTACGAGGCTCTGGGTTTGATCCTCAGTACCACATAAAAATAAATAAATAAAATAAAGGTATTAAAAACAAAAGAAGTAATAGCAGTAAGTGGAAGTGAAAAAGCCCGATTCTCTCTAAAACAAGCATCTTGTGATGCTGCATAATATAGGAAAATAGAAAGGATATGGAATTGCAGGGAGTCTTTTTGCTTTGGAAATTGTCAAATAGTTTGACTATCATCCTTCTTACATTGCTTAACCCTTATTTGTGTAACATACAATTCAGCCCATGTATTTTCTGTTAGTTATAAGCTCCTCAAGGGCAGGGATGATACCTAAAACTTTTTTTTTTTTCTCCCTGAGCATTGCTTTGTTCTGAATAGGACTTAACTGATGCTTAAAATTCTCATTTAATTGATCTTGCTTTTTTCAAACTGATGGTTCTCCCCCACCAATGGATTAATTGAAATCCATTTGGCATTAAGTGTACATGTGATACTGATCCAAGAAAGGAAAGCATGTGCAGTCTAGGTGAGTCATCCATCATGAGAGAGGTTAGAATCACTTTCTTATAGTGGGCTAAGAATGTGGACATAGTGTATACTAAGCATGTCAGGCACAGCAAATGATAAATGGAGTGATCGCACTATTACATGAGAAACTGGTTAGGAACATATTACCCAAGGTCTTTTATTGCCCTCAGCCACTCCAGGAAATTGTTCAAAACCATATCAGGTAAGGGACTCTGATGAAGAATTGATTGTTACATATTTGGTGGCATAACGAGCCCCCTGTGACTTGTTGCTTTCTGAGTAGTCTTATTAAGCTTTGTCTTTCTATGTCAGCCTGTGCTAAGTGTCTACCAACCCAGGCTGACATTCTAGAACAGAGTTTAAACCAAATGAATGCCTAGCAATATTGCTATCAAGAGGCATAACTGGGGGCTGAATACCATGACCTATATTTGTATAGAATTTTTACAGTGTTGGTAACCTGTCAATTTTATTTTATGGTTAACTACCATGAAATGCTGTAGGAAGGAAAGTTTCATTTTATCCTCCATGGTAAAGCTAGGCCTATAATACCACACTTCTAAATTCCACGAACCCTCTCTCTGCCTTGCTGTTTAAATATTTATACATCAGTTCCTAAGGTAAATTAAACATCAATATATTCCAAGGTGTAGAATCTATTTTGTAAGAGCATTAATAAATGTGAAGGTGAGAGATGAATTTAAGCATTTTTTGGTAGAACTACTTATACCATTTTGTTTTGTTCAGGCAGAATTAATTTCAGTTTGTTACAGTTTTAATGCCTAGAATGTAAGAATGAAAATCATTTCAGAAATGGGAAGCATCAGTCTAACACATATTGCCTTGTATTTATTAGTTTATCTAAATTCTACTCAGTCTTAAAGATATAATGATCATATTTTCCACTGCCCCCCCTTTTAAAAATAGAAATACATAAAAGCATCTCTTGCTTTTATTTGTTAATACTGTAACTTATATATAAGTTACTTAGAGGTATAACTTATGTCTTATATCTGTACCTTAATTTTAAATTTAAGAAATAACTTTTTGGTTCTGTCCATCCAGAGACATGACCAACTTGCCAAATCAAGGAGCGAATAATGGGTGTTATTTCATCAAAATAATTGAACTTTTATGTTAAGGAAGAGGATCTAGAGTCAAACTTCTAAAACTCCTGGTAAATCTTTAATATATTGATCCTACATTTATTTATTCACAATTTTTTTTAACTTTTGTAAATATAAGATAAATAAGGTAAGATTTCTTCCCTCAGATAGCTTGTTACACTAAATATAAATAAATGCTGATATATGAAAGTTCAACCATAGACAAGAGTAACTGTGCCACAAGAGGCAAGCATAGCTTGCAGAAAAACTGATGGTAGAGAAAAAAGAAAAGTAAACAAATTAAATAGGCATATATTAGTTGGCTTTGCATTGCTATAGTAAAATACCAATAACAGCTAACTTTATAAAGAGAAAAGGTTTACTTAGCTCACAGGAGGTACAAGGGCATGCTGCTTGCCTCAACTCAGCTCTTCTGAGGACATAATAGTAAATGGCCGATAGTGAAATCTGCAGGATCACAGGAGCAGAGAGAATGGGAGAAGCTGAACTTTGGACTCTATAACAAGCCTCTTAGGAGAAATACCAAGAAGTCCCAGGAGAATTGCCTTGGAGGACGTGCCCCCATCACCTAAAGACCTCTTACTAGGTCCTTTCTGCCAAAGCCTCAACAGGACCAGAGATTCAACAGTGTCACCCGGCGACATAACCTTTAATCACAATGGACACTTGGGGGACATTAATAATCACATACAAACCGTAGAAGATAACAAATTAAAAACTGTTTAAAAAGAAAACATTGATGATTTGAGAAAAGGAACAAAAGAAAACATTAGAATTAGAAGAAAGAGTATATAAATCCAGAATATATAGCCATGTAAGTCATCTCTAGCTGCTTGAATTTGGATAATTCTAGAAAGTAAAATGGTATATTAAGCTAAAATGTAAGACAAAATAGGGCTGGGGATGTGGATCAGTGGTTGAGTGCCCCAGAATTCAATCCCTGGAACCCCCTACACCCCCACAAAAAAGTAATAAAATTATTGAAAAAATTCTTCTGTCCCTATATTCTCTCCTTGAATCAGTTTTATGTTGCTGGATATGTCATGGAATACAACAGAACGTAGTATTTAATATCTGTATATACACTCATCATAGGAGTATGTGATGTATGGATATATCTGTTTCTGTGTTTAAACAAGATTTCTGTTTCGCTACTTTATCAGAATTAATTTTTTAATAGGGCCTTTTATTATGAACATAGTGAAAATGAAGAATTATGCAATTTATAAAATTCATGCTGTAAATTATGATTTATAAATCACATCTTACTGAGTATTCAGTTAAGAATGGTATACTTTTATTTTATTTTTACTTAGTTATGTGGATAATTGATGTAAGCAGTGAACATCCATCTGCTGATTCCCAGACCACCTTGTAGTTTGTAGCTCTCGTGTGAGTTCTAGGCCTTATGTTAGATTATGTTGTTGACTCACTTCCACCAAGCGTATACTTTTCCCTCAACATGTTCCTATTCTTATAGTCTTTGTCTTCACTAAAGATGTGCAGTGCCCTACCTTATTAGCAAAATTACTTGCTATTGTTAATTCTTCCTTTCCTCCTTTATCTCCCATATCCATTATTTAACCTCCTGGCTGGTAATGCTCAGCTGCAATTCCTGTCTCAGGTGCATGCACTTAGAGAGGTCTCCTAACTGGGGAAACCTTGAAGATGTTTTCCTTATTCTGATTCAGGACTCAGTACCCATCCACACCTAATCAGCCCTCCTCCCCTGCCTTCCCTTCTACTTCTGGGTCCACAGAGATGCAGGAACTTTTGTTCTAGGCTCCCTCACCAGTGAGACCACCCCCATGGCTACACTAATCCATCTGATCCTTGATCAGAATGCTGTTTCTGGGAGAAATGGATTAGGGGGAGTTCATGCTTTCTTTAGTTTTAGCTTCTTACTTTTATACTCACAATAAGCTTGAGATAATGACTAAGAGCTTTACCGTTACTTTTATTTACTTGTTTTCATTTGATTAGTCTGATACCTGACAGCTCTGTAGTTTCCAGCTCACCTCATGTCCTGACAAATTGGCAGGGTGAGTAGAACAGCCAATTAAGCATAATGCCATTCTGGAGGATTCTAGCAGATTGTTTATATAAAATTTTTGTTGTTAAGAAAGACCTTTGTTTCTTCTCTTTAGCTCCTGACTCCCTGGCTGTGATTACCCAGTGGATTAGACTGGAGTTGCAGCAAGAGACTTCAGAGAAAGCTAGGGAGGTAATTCCTTAGCTTTAAGCTCTCTGTCAGTGGGACCACAGATGGTGGGTGGGCTGAGAAACTCTGACCAGGTCAAGTCCCTGATGCAGATATACCCTTTGCAGTTCAGCAAGTTGTTAAAACTTCAGAAGAAAAAAATAAAAAATAGTCCTTAAGACATGATAGAGCCTTGATTTGATTTCCTCTGGAGGTGCTCTTGGTAAAGTTAGTAAAGGAGAATGGCCTAGGGTGTATTACTACAAACCCTCTCTCTTCAGAGTGCCCTGCTCTCAGGGCTGCTGCCAAGATAATAGGGTGCAAGCAGAAGTGACAGCAACCCCCAACCCCCACTTTGAAAATTCTCCAGCTTCTCTTAATTAAAACAACTTTCCCTGAGACATCAGATAGTAAAAGCTAACCGTCCTTGGCTAACTGCTTGACCAGGCTCTCTCCTTCATAAAATTTGTTGCTGTGTTAGTCAGGGTTCTCTAGATGAACAGAAGCAACAGGAGGTTTGATTATAAAAAGGGGATTTACTAGATTGGCTCACAGAACCAGAAGCTGAATAGTCTACAATTGCTGTGTGCAGGCTGAAGAACTGGAGGAACCAGTAGCTGCATAGTCCAAGATGCTGAAGACTCAGAAAAGAGGGATCAATGATGCTACCCCAGTTCATGGCTGAAGGCTTCTGGACATACCCTGGAGAATCACTGGCACTGGCAGAGTTCGCTTTGGGAGAGTGAAGGATGTCAGTAGATTGCAGCAGCAGTCAAGAACCTGTTCTTGGGACTGCTCCAAGCGTCCTGAAAACTCTGGGTGGATCACTTGACCTCCCAAAGGGGAAGGTCATTGGAGAAGGTAATGTCCCTGATGCTTCCAAGGTAAGCGTATCCTGGCAGGTGGCACAACTGGTAGAGGAAGACCAAAAGAGCCCAGAGGCTTTGCACAAGCTCCCAAAAGTGACCCCTGAGGGATCTCAGCTGACCTTAACAGTAGATAAGAACAAGGTTAATTTTTAACCAACTTGGTCTTAAACACCTGCCTGGAAAGTATAACCAAAGAACAATCATATAAATGCATATTAAAAAAGACCTGTCCTTTTTTTTTTTGGTGGTGGTGGGGGATGGTTGGTTACCAGGGATTAAACTCAGGGGCACTCAACCACTGAGCCACATCTCCAGCCTTATTTTGTATTTTATTTAGAGACAGGATATCACTGAGTTGCTTAGCGCCTTGCTTTTCCTGAGTTTGGCTTTGAACACACCATCCTCTGGCCTCAGTCTCCCAAGCCACTGGGATTACAGGCATGCACCACCATGCCTATCCAAGACTTGTCCTTACCAAAAGTAAGCAAATGATATTAAAAATTTTTTCCAGATTCTTAGATATGTACAAACAAATAGAACTATTAACACTTACTTACCTAATCTCACTTGGCTGGTTCTACTCTTAGGATCGCTTGTGACCATACTTCTGCTCCTATTGCTCAGTCCAGGTTTTTCTAATAAAGTTTGTATCTTGCAGATTACAACAATTCCAAGTTAAGAAGATGGCAACACAAGAATATCAACTCATTCCTACAACTGAGACCAGAGTCTATCTCCTTTAGAATAGTCAGGATGAGACTTTTGATGCCTGGTAAGGCAGTATTATCACCCCTGCCAGCCTGAAGCAGCCATAGAAGATGATCACCCCTCACCAACCCTTAAGATTAAGGAATCAGAGTCCAGTGTGTGTGTGTGTGTGGGGGGGGATGAGATAGGGATTTAGGATAAGGAGAGAGAAATAGGGAATCTTAAGGGAAACACCATGAAGTCATTGAAATGCAGAATCAAACCATTGAGATGCAGAAAACATAGTTGCAAACATTAGCTCAGGCCCTTTAAAATAAGGGAAATACACTACAGTAGGAAAACTGGCACAAAATTATGCAGCTCCACCCTGAATTTACCTCCAGTCCAGCCCCAGATACAGCCCATTTATAAATGTTGGACCTCCAGCCCAGGTCAGTGTTGCTTCTCACTCTTGAGATAGCCAGCATTCTTCCTTGAATATGTATCTATCTTCCTAAATAAACCTCTGTCGATGCAAAAACAAACAAATTAAAACAACAAAAATAAACAACAACAACAAAAAACCTGTACAAGAAGAATTGAGCTTCTATCTGCTGCTGCTTCCTTGTTCTGCTAACTTTTATTCCCTCCAAGCCTCCAACATATTGGACAGTGCTGCTGATGCTCAGTTTGCTGTCCCACATGCCAATGATTTCTAGACACACCCAGAAGTCTCTTACTCTTCAGCATCTTTTAATCCAATTAAATTGACAATTCAAACTAACCATGACAATGGCCAAACACTGACAGGATCCTTCTGCAACTGGTATGGATAAACTCTCTGCCTCTCTCAGTGGATTTGGGAATAGATCTTAGGCCTTCACTCAATTTTGTCCAGATTTCTTGGCTTTTGAAAATAAGTAATATTAGGGATTTAGTTGATGGCCCTCAGTCCCCAAGAATGGTCAACAAACATCTTTTATATCTACACTGATATTGACATCAACCCTCCCATTACAGATTGCACTTGTATTATCAATTATGGACTAGGAATTACAGTTAAATAGACTAATGGCCTTTGAAGCCCTAAGTTAAGTATGATTAATACTCAATTCCTAAAATAAAGACTGCAGGCCTTTATCTTACATCAGTTTGATTTAAATAAACCACTTTAATTAAGCAAAATCCTTATTATGCTTCTAATTTATCCTAATGTTAGAGTTTAGAGAGGAAGTGGGGAGAATGTCACAATGTCACTTCTTGGCTATTTAGATTATGGTGCACAGGGAATGCCATCTCTGCAACCCCTGGCACCAAGATGAGAAGAAAAACAAATAATTTTCTCCACTTTAAGATTGAGGCAGTCACCATTAGGACCCTTGCTCAAGTACAACTAGGAATGTATCCATTTGGGGGCCTATGGGTCTCCATTCTTTTGGCCTCCACTCCTGAATGTATTGATAATGTTCATGTATACTCTGTGCACACCCCTGTTAGTCTTTAAGAAGCTTTTTTCTTTTTCCCTTCCTCACTCTCACTCTCTCACTCTCTTGCGTGCTCTCACTCTCTCTTTCTCTTTCATTCTTTCTTTCTCTCTCTCTCCCTTCCTCCCTTCCTCCCTTCCTTTCTCTCTCTTTCTTTCTGTTTTTCGACTGGGGATTGAACCCAAGAGTGCTTTATTGCTGAGCTACATCCCAGCCCTTTTTATTTTATAATTTTGAGATAGGGTATAACTAAGTTATCAAAGCTGGATTTGAATTAGCAAACCTCCTGCCTCACCTACAGAGTACCTGGGATCACAGGTGCATACAGGAAGGTGCCACAAAGCTTGTCTTTGCACCCACTCTTGATGGGAATTGTGCAGTTAGAGCAATTTTGGTGGACTTGAGGACTTTAGCTAGTGGACTCTCCATGTGATTGGGCCATTGGCAATCTCAGATCAATATATAAAACAGGATCCTCTGTGGGACTGTGACATTTATATAAAAATCAGTTCTGCTTCTGAAAAAAATTATTTTAGGCCCATGTGAATGCTCACCAGAGACTACCAACACTAATCAAGAGTCTCTATAACCAATTCCCCTTTTAAAAAATTTATTTGCTGATGCATCTTAATTATACAGAATAAGGGATATCATTGTGGCTTATCTGTACATGCATATAACAGTTTTGTCAGTATTACTCCCCAGTACTTCCCCTTTCCTTCCCCCTGCTTCCTTTCCTATACCTTAATGATTTCTTCTCTATTTTCATGATGTTCTTTTTTTCCCCCTTTGGTTTCCACATATGAGGGGAAAATTTCTTAACTATATGATCCATTAAGCAACTCACTTTCTAAAGGAACACATTGCCCTCTCCATCTCACCTTTCTTACTTCTTCCTGTGACACTGACTCTTATGCTTACAGATCATTTTTTATTTAGTGTCATAATACAGAATCTCCTGTCCTTAGTGCCCCTTCTCCCTTAGTAAACTCCTACTCAATCCACAAGACTCAGCTCAAATATTACCATATTTGTTCAGGTTTCCTGTACTCTTTTTTTTTAAAAAAATTGTTATATATATATACACACACATATACACACACATATATATAATGTATTTTGACATATTATACATACATGGAGTACAACTTATTCTAATTAGGATCCCATTCTTGTGATTGTACATGATGTGGAGTTTCACTGGTGGTTTATTTATATATGAATATAGGACAGTTATGTCTGATTTTCTCCTATACCCATCCCTCCTCCTTTCCTTTAATTTCCTTTTGTCTAATACACTGACTCTGTTCTTCCATCTTCCCCCTATTGTGTGTTAGCATCTGCATTTCACAGAGAACATTTGACCTTTGGTTTTGGGGGATTATCTTATTTCACTTAGCATAAGAGTCTCCGGATCCATCCATTTACTAACAAAACTCATAAAATCATTCTTATTTTATGGCTGAGTAATATTCCATTGTGAATATATACCACATTTTCTTTTTCCATTCATGTGTTGAAGGGCATTTAGGTTGGTTCCATAGCTTGGCTATTGTGAACTGAGCTACTATAAATATTAATGTGGCTGCATCACTATAGTATGCTGATTTTAAGTCCTTCAGGCATATTCCAAGAATTGGGATAACTGGGTCAAATGGTGGTTCCATTCCAAATTTTCTGAGGAATTTCCATACTGCTTTCCAGAGTGGTTGCACTAATTTGCAATCTCACCAGCAATGTACGAGCATACCATTTTCCACATATCCTTGCAACATATATTGTTCTTGTATTCTTGATAATTGCCATTCTGACTGGAGTGAGATGGAATCACATTATTGTTTTAATATGCATTTCTCTAAATGCCAGAGATGTTGGAAATTTTTTCATATATTTGTTGATCATTCATATATCTTTTGTGAAGTTCCTGTTCAGTTCCTTTGCCCATTTATTGATTGGGATATTTGTTTTTTGGTGTTAAATTTTTGGAGTTCTTTATATATTCTGGAAATTAATGCTCATTCTGAGGTGCAGGTGGCAAAGATTTTCTTCTATTCTGTAGGCTCTCTCTTCACATTCTTGATTGTTTTCTTTGCTGTGAAGGAGATTTATTGATTCTTGATTTTACTTCTTGTGTTTTAGGAGACTTTTTGAGAAATTCTGATATGATAGAGAGTTGGCTCTACATTTTCTTCTAGTAGGCACAGGGTCTCTGGTCTAATGCCTCAGTTCTTGATGCACTTTGAGTTGATTTTTGTGCAGGGTAAGAGATAATGTTTTACATTTCATTCTACTACATATGGATTTCCAGTTTTCCCAGAAATATTTGTTAAAGAGACTATTTTTCTTTTAAAATTATTAATTATTCTAACTTGTTATACATGAGAGCAGAATGCATTTTAATTTATAGTACACATACAGAGCACAATTTTAAATGTTTCTGGTTGTTCATAAAGTAGAGTTACACTATTCGTGTCTTCATACATGTACTTAGGGTAACGATATCCATCTCATTGTTTTGTCTTTCCTACACCCCTGTCCCTCCCTTTTCTTCCCCCCCCCCCCTTTGCCTTATATAAAGTTTCACCCATGCTCCTCCAACCCTGTCCCCATTATGGATCACCATCCACATATCAGAGAAAATATTTGGCCTTTGGTTTTTTGGGTTGGCTTACTTCACTTAGCATTATATTTTCCAACTCCATCTACTTACCTGCAAATGCCATGATTTTATTCTCTTTTATTGCTGAGTAATATTTCATTGTGTATATATATACCACAGTTTCTTTATCCAATCATCTATTGAAGGGCATCTACTTTGGTTCCATAATTTAGCTATTGTGGATTGTGCTTCTATAAACACTGATGTGGCGTCATCACTGTAATATGCTGTTTTTAAGTCCTTTGGGTATAAACCAATGAGTGGGATGCTGGGTCAAATGGTGGTTCCATTCCAAGTTTCCAAGGATTCTCCATACTGCTTTCCATATTGGCTGCACCAATTTGCAGTCCTATCAGGAATGTATGAATGTGTCTTTCTCCCCACATCCTCGCCAACACTTACTGTTGTTTGTATTGTTAATAGCAGCCATTCTGACTGGATATAGATGAAATCTTAGAGTAGTTTTGATTTGCATTTCTCTAATTGCTAGAGATATTGAACATTTTTCCATATATTTGTTGACTGATTGTATATCATCTTCTGAGAAGTGTCTGTTTAGTTCTTTGGCCCACTTACTGATTGGGTTATTTGCTTTCTTGGTGTTAAGATTTTTGAGTTCTTTATATATTCTAGAGATTAGCATTCTATCTGATGTGCATGTGGTAAAAATTTGCTCCCATTCTGTAGGCTCTCTATTTACTTCATTGATTGTTTATTTTGCTGAGAAGAAGCTTTTCTTTTTGAATCCTTCTCATTTATTGATTCTTGATTTTATTACTTGTAGTATAGGAGTCTTATTAAGGAAGTAGGGGCCTAACCTGACATGATGAAGCTTTGAGCCTACTTTTTCTTCTGTTAGGTGCAGGGTCTCTGGTTTAATTCCTAGGTCCTTTATCTAATTTGAGTTGAGTTTTGTGCATAGTGAAAGATAGGGGTTTAATTTTAGTTTGTTGCATATGGATTTTCAGTTTTCCTAGCACCATTTGTTGAAGAGGTTTTCTCCAATATTAGTTTTTGGCATCTTTGTCTAGTATGGGATAACTGTATTTATGGGGGTTTGTCTCTGTGTCCTTTAATCTGTACCATTGTTCTATAAGCCTATTTTGGTGCCAATACCATGCCATTTTTGTAACTATTGCTCTGTAGTATAGTTCAAAGTTTGGTACAGTGATGCCATTTTCTTCACTCTTCTTGCTAAGGATTGCTTTGGCTATTCTAGGTTCTTATATTTCCATGAATATAATCATGAATTTCATGATTGCTTGTTCTATTTCTATGAGAAATGTCATTGGGATTTTGATTGGGATTTTATTAAATCTGTATTGTAATTTTGGTAGTATGGTCATTTTGAAAATATTAATTCTACCTATCCAAGAACAAGGGAACTCTTTCCATCTTATAAGGTCTTCCTGAATTTCTTTCTTTAGAATTCTGTTGTTTTAGTTGTAGGGGTCTTTCACATCTTTGGTTAAGTTGATTCCCAAGCATTTTATTTTTTGTGAGGCTATTATAAATGGGGTAGTTTTCCTAGTTTCTCTTTCAGAGGATTTGTCACTGATGTACAGAAATGCCTTTGATTTATGTGTGTTAATTTTATATCCTGCTACTTTGCTGAATTCATTAATTAATTCTACAAGTTTTCTGGTGGAATTTTTTGGATCCTCTAAGTGTAGAATCATGTCATCAACAAATAGTGATAGTTTGAGTTTTTCTTTTCCTATCCATATCCCTTTAATTTTTTCATCTTTCTAATTGCTCTGGCTAGAGTTTCAAAAACTATGTTGAATAGAGGTGGTAAAGGAGGGCATCCGTCTTGTTCCAGTTTTTAGAGGGAATGCTTTCAGTTTGTCTCCATTTAGAATGATGTGGCCCTGGGGCTTAGCATAGATAGCTTTTGAAATGTTGATATATGTTCCTGTTATCCCTAGTTTTTCTAGTGTTTTGAACATGAAAGTGTGCTTATTTTGTAGAATGCTTTTTCTGCATCTATTGAGATGATCATATGATTTTTATTTTTAAGTCTATCGGTGTGATGAATTACATTTATTGATTTCCAAATGTTGAACCAACCTTGCATCCTTGGGATGAACCATATTTGATTGTGGTTCACTATCTTTTCGATATGGTTTTATATTCAATTTGCCAGAATTTCATTGAAAAACTTTTCATCTATGCTCATTAGCGATATTGGTATGAAGTTTTTTTTCTTTGATGTGTCTTTGCCTGGTTTTGGAATTAGGGTGATATTGGCCTCATAGAGTGAATTTGGAAGTGTTCCCTCTTTTTCTATTTCACTTAATAATTTGAAGAGTATTGGTATAGGTTCTTCTTTAAAGGTCTTGTAGAACTCAGCTGTGTATTCATCTGGTCCTGGGCTTTTCTTGGTTGGTAGGCTTCTGATGGCATCTTCTATTTTGCTGCTTGAAATTGATCTATTTAATTTGTGTATATCATCCTGATTCAGTTTGGGCAAATCATAAGACTCTAGAAATTTGTTGATGCCTTTGATATTTTCTATTTTATAGGAGTACAAATTCTCAGAGTAATTTCTAATTATCTTCTCTATTTCTGTAGTGTACATCATGAAATTTCCTTTTTCATCACAGATGTTAGTGGTTTGAATTTTCTCTCTCCTTCTCTTCATTAGCATAGCTAAAGGTTTATCAATTTTATTAATTTTTTCAAAGAACCAAGTTTTTGTTTTGTCAATTTTTTTCAATTGTTTCTTTTGTTTCAATTTCATTGATTTTAGCTCTGGTTTTAATTATTTCCTGTCTTCTACTGTTTTTAGTGTTGGTTTGTTCTTCTTTTCCTAGGGCTTTGAGAAGTATGTTAGCTCATTTATTTGTTGACTTTTTCTTATTTTAAGGAATGAACTTCATGCAAGGGACTTTCCTTTTAGTACTACCTTCATAGTGTTCTAGAGATTTTTGACATGTTGTATCAGTGTTCTCATTTATGTCTAAGAATTTTTTAATCTCCTTTTTTTGTTTTCTGCAACCCATTGTTTATTCAATAGCATGTTATTTAGACTCCAGGTGTTGCTATAGCTTCTATTTTTTAATTTTATCATTGATTTCTAATTTCATTCCATTATGATCTGGTAGAATGCAGGATAGTATTTCTACGTTTTTGTATTTTCTAAGAGTTGTTTGTGGCATAATACAACTTTTAGAGAAGGATCCATGTGCTGCTGAGAATAAAATGTATTTAGTCATTGGTGCATGAAATATTATATGTGTCTATAATATTTCATATATATATATAAATATATATAAAGTCCAGTTATTGATTGTATTATTGTGTTTTATAGTTTCTTTGTTTAGCTTTTTTTTTTTAAAAATATTTATTTATTTGCTTTAGTTGTACACAGTGCATTCATTTGTATGTGGTGCTGAGGATTGAACCCGGGCCGCGCACGTGCTAGGTGAGCGCTCTACTGCTGAGCCACAACCCCAGCCCCTGTTTAGCTTTTGTTTAGAAAATCTATCCAGCGATGAAAGAGGTGTGTTAAAGTCACCCAGAATTATTGTGTTGTGGTCTATTTGACTCTTGAACTTGAGAAGAGTTTGTTTGATGAATGTAGATGCTCCATTGTTTGGGGCATATATAGTTATAATATTTATTTCTTGTTGATGTATAGTTCCCTTAAGCAGTATATATTATCCTTCTTTATCCCTTTTGATGAAATTTGGCTTAAGGTCTACTTTATTTGATATGAGGATGGAAACCTGTGCTTGTTTCTGCAGTCCATATGAATGGTAAATTTTTTCCCAACCTTTCACCTTCAGTCTATGGATGTCTTTTCCCAGGAGATGAGTCTCTTGATGGCAGCATATTGTTAGGTCTTTTTAAAAAATCCTATCTTCCAGGATGTCTTTTGATTGATGAGTTTAGGCCATTAACTTTCAGGGTTATATTGAGACATGATTTGTATTCCTGGTCATTTATGTTTATTTCTGGTATTTAACTTGACTTGGTTTCTCTTTTGATTGGTTTTTCCTTTAGTATAATACCTCCTTTTTATGATTTTCATTGTTGTCTTTCATTTCCTCCTCATGGAATATTTTGTTGAGGATATTCTCTCATGTAGACTCTCTAGTTGTTTTTTTTTTTTTTTTTTATTTCATCATCAAATCTAAAGCTTAATTTTGCTGGATATCAGATTCTTGGTCGGCATCCATTTTCTTTCAGAGCTCAGTATATGTTGTTCCAGGATCTTCTAGCTTTCAGGGTCTGGGTGGAAAATCTGCAGAAATCCTAATTGGTTTCCTCCTATATGCAATCTGATTTCTTTCTCTGTGGCTTTTAAAATTCTATCCTTATTTTGTATGCTAGGCATTTTTAGTATAATGTATTTTGTTGTAGATCTGTTATAATTGTGTACATTTGGTGTCCTGTAAGCCTCTTGTATTTGATTTTCCAATTCATTCTTCATGTTTGGAAATTTTCTGATATCATCTCATTTAAGAGATTTTGCGTTCCTTCGGTTTAAATCTCTGTGCCTTCCTCTATACCAATACATCTTAGATTTGGTGTTTTGATGCTACCCCATAATTCTTGAATGTTCTGTTCATGGTTTCTTACCATCTTCATGCTGTTGTCAACTTTATTTTCAAGATTGTATATTTTGTCTTTATTATCTGATGTTCTGTCTTCCAAGAGATCTAGTCTCTTGGTGGTGCTTTCTATTTAGTTTTTTTTTTTTTTTTTTTTAATTTGGTTTATTGTTTTCTTCATTTCAAGAATTTCTGATTTTTTTTTTTTCAGAATCTTTCTCTTTCATGCTACCTGTATTTGTTCCCTCACCTCTTTGTTGGTGTGATCTATAGATGCCTGTATTTGCTCTCTTATCTCTTTGTTGGAGTGATAAATTTAATATGTATTTGCTCATTTAGGTCATTGTTTAATTCATAAATCATTTTAATTATGTACATTCTGAACTCCTTCTCTGACAATTCATCAACTGCACTGTTCATAGATTCTATTGTTGTAGTATCTTCATTTGTTTGGGGCACTCTTCTCCCTTGTTTTTTTCATGTTGTTTATGTGTCTTCCTTTCTTGCAGTGTGAATCTGAGGTATTACAATTTCTACCCTATAATCTTATAGTATCTCTGTATATTATCTGTGCTTCACCTTGGTTTGGGCTTCTAGACCCTGGCTGGTGTCCCATGATAAATGCTACTGCAACTAAAGGTGGTGGTGGCAATAGTGAAGATAACTCCAGATAGTGTTGGTGGTGTCCCAAGATGGATGAAACCACTTTCAGAGATGGGGCTTAAAGGATGGGCTGCATGTTTGGAGATATATCTGCCTCCAGGCCCTATCTGTTGTCCCAAGGTGGAGGCTACTGCATGGGGAGGGCTCTGGTGATGGCTGCCTTGTCCCAAGTTGGAAGTGGGGTAGGCAGTCCTAGCCTGGGGCTGGGTGCTGGTGTTTAAAGTGACTATCTTTTCTCCAATGTATGTTTATAACACCTTTTCTAGTGTGAGATAACTGTATTTATATGGGTTTGTCTGTGTGACTTCTATTGTGTTCCACTGGTCTTCACATCTGTTTTTGTGCCAATACCATGCTGTAATATAATTGAAGGTCTGGTATTGTGATGTCTCCTGCTTTGTTTTTCTTGCTGAACATTGCTTTGGTTATTCTGGGTCTCTCATTTTTTCAAATAAATTTCATAACTGCTTTTTATATTTCCGTGAAGAATTTCATTGTAATTTTAATAGGAATTGCATTAAAATTTATAGCACTTGTAGCAATATGGCCATTTTGACAATATTAATTCTTCCTATATAAGAACATGGGAGATCTTTCCATCTTCTAATGTCTTCTTCAATTTTTTTTTTTAGTGTTGTATAGTTTTCATTGTAGATGTCTTTTGCCTCTTTTGTTAGATTGATTCCCAAGTATTTTGTGTGTGTGTGTGTGTGTGTGTGTGTGTGTGTGTGTGTTTGTGACTATTGTGAATGGGGTAGTTTTCCTAATTTCTCTTTCAGTTGGTTCATTATTAATGTATAGCAACACAATTGATTTATGGGTGTTAATTTTATATCCTGCTACTTTGCCGAACTTGTTACAAGTTATAGGAGTCTTCTGGTGGAGTTTTTTTGTCTTCTATATATAGAATCATCATCAGGAAATAGGAATAATTTGAGTTCTTCTTTTCCTATTTGCATTCCTTTAATTTTTTTCTTTTGTCTAATTGTTCTGGCCAGAGTTTCAAGGACTGTGTTGAATAGAAGTGGTGAATAAGGGTATCCAATAAACGTGATTCAACACATCAATAGATTTAAAGATAAGATTCACATGATTATCTGAATAGATGCAGAAAAAACATTTGACAAAATTCAGCATTTATGCATGTTCAAAACACAAGAAAACTAGGGATAGTAGGAACCTCAACATTATAAAAGCTATCTGTGCTAAACCCAAGGCCAACATCATTCTAAATGGAGAAAAACTGAAAGCATTCCCTCTAAAACTGGAACAAGATAGGGATGCCCTCTTTCACCACTCCAGTACTTTTCATTGCGGGCTTCAAATCTGACATATGTGTTGTTCTTTGACCAAAAATACCATACCAGCATTTATACTGAGACATGAGAAATTTTATACACTAGTTTCCTCCTAGCAAGGGGTATATTTCTTTAGAAGAGTACAATGTATCTCTCATCATTGTGTTACCAACTCTTTCAGGTTTTCAACAACCTGTGTTGGCTAATAAAGCAATAATAAAGTCTTGAGTACCAGGCCTTTATTTCTTTATTTCACTAATAGACTAGAACATGATACAAATAACAGGACCTACTTAATGTTTGCTATTAATTGATATTGCTGCAGTTGTATCAACCAGTTTTCTGTAGATAGTAGTCAATTAGAGCTGGTAAGAAGCTCAGGTATCTTGCACAATCTTTACTCTGAATAATGAAGAGATTGTGAGCCTCTCTCCCACAAATTAAGTAACTTGACTCATAGATCAGTTGATTAAAGGCAGTATTTGTAATGTATGGTAAGCCTTATGCCCATTTAAATTATATTATAGTTATTGCTTATTTGTGTATAGGGAAGAGCTGGATTTTTATTCTGCCTTTCATCTGAGCCCCATCAGGGAAGTAAGATTTATGTTTCTTAATAAACCCTGCATAATATCCAATACAGTAATAGTTATTTTGTTTGCCTTTTTAAAAAATATAATGTTTTGGTAACATTGGTTTATCAATTTTGAATCTATGAAACAGAATTTAATTAACCAGTAATGATCTATAGTTCAGATTATTTTACCAGCTTGTTCTACACCTAATGCATGCTGGAAAATATTCCTCTTCCTCATATTGTACTTTAAAGTTACAATAGCTGTATATATGTAAGGCAAAAGCAAATTAGATTTTTTTTTGTTTGTTTTTTGGTGAAATGCCCTTGCAAATAGCTATTTCAAAGTGTATATTTCTAGTTGGTTTTTATCTTTATATTTTTATTTAAATTCAATAAATTTGTTTAAATATTACTTGAGCAACCATATTACCTATATTTATTATTCAATAGCATGATTTTTCATGGAGTTTTAATGCCAAACTATTAAAAATCTATTTATTTATACAAGTAAACAAATTTGTTCATTACAGGTAAAATGTAGTTACCAAATCAGTTTGAGATGCAGACTCATCACCCTTCCATCTTGGGCTCTGGTACAGAAAATAAGGAGGGTCTTTGCAGGAAAGAAACCTGGATTCTGCTCAAGGCCTCATCCTCAAAGAGCTGCCAGATAGTGGATTATTCATTTAATGTATTTTTTTCTTAATGACGCCCTCTATTAAATGGATTTACTCTCATTACAAAGAAAAAAATTAAAAAATCAATGTAATACTATATTGTTTGTCAATTTTATCTTTCTCACTGAGATAGCATGCTTTCTTAAGTGGCTGGGAACTATGCTGCTTGAGTTTGTCCTTTATGACAGTTACATCAGGTGAGCACTTTACATTCCCAGTGCTTGTATTCCCTCCTCCATAAAACAGGGGTAACAATGATATCTATCTCACAGAGCTGTCACAAGGATTATGAGTCATCACATGAAAAGCACTTAGGACAGTACTAGCATGTGGTAATTCCTCATCCTCTTTTAACTGTCTGCCTATTACCTATTGCTATAATGACATAGATTTACTAAGAAGCAACCAATTCACAAGTTTTGTATTATAGCTGGAAATAACATTGTGTGAGAGAGAGAAAAAAAGAACTTCACAGGGAGAAGACTCAATACTTGCATACTTTCTCCCACTGTCAGAAATGGAGTTTCTGCTGAGGATTAAGTACACGATGTGGGTTCTTAAGAGACAGCTTTGCTGCTGTAATGAACAATCACAGACATCAATACACCTGAAGAAGGTAATCCTGACCTCTGCTTTACCCACTCCTGGTGCTCTGAGCTTTTATCCCAGGTCTCAAATATTACCTCTTTTTTTTTTTTCATCCTTTTAAAGTCAATAAAAACTTCAAAGATCTTTTAGAGCTATAGATTTAAGCTGCAAATCCATTCATTTCAATTTCTACGTTTTGAAACTTAGATAATTCTAGCATCATGGTCGTGATGTATTTAAGTTTTCATACTATCATGTCCATTTTATGTTCAGGTTTTTATTTTTGTATTTTATTGTTTTCATTTTATTTAGTATAAATGTAGATAATTATAATAACAGCATAAAACTAATTCACTGTTCATGAGGACCAACCATTGCATAAGTCTATGTCGTTTTAGGATTAGGATTGATTTTCAGTATTATTATCTGTCCTTTCCAAATTATGAAATCAAAAGTTTAGAGATTTAAGGAATGTGTCTCAAAACAAAGAACGTTAGTTAGTGGTAACCTCATTAGTTTCACTTGAATGCCTGTGTCCTAAAACTATGTTCTATAGTAGATTGTCTCCTAAGAAAGGGATAATGTGCTCCACTGCATTTACTGATTCAGAATAAGTCTAAGTGGGAAATGGTCACAGGGGCTGCTGATCTTTGTATAAGACAACCCTTAGCAGGAGGGATCCAAGATGGCGGATTAGAGGAAGCTGCTCTTCAGGGCAGCTCCATGGAAAGAATCCAACAAAGCAGATAAATAGCTTTTCAGCATATATATATAGACTGAAAATACCCATCTCCTGGATGGTTTGAATACTGGGACCAGGGAGAGAGCCACACAAGCTGTCTGCAGTGGCTAGAGCCTCATGGCTTCAGCAGCACCACTGGGAGCAGAGGTGGTGCAGAACAAATCCAGAGCGGGGAGACCACGCCGCGACTGCAACCCCAGAACAAAGCCACACTTGGCACACCATGACCTTCAGCAATGAAACTAGCAAAAACAGCCAGCGGGATTAGTGCTGGGAGACCATGGGAGACTGCGGGATGACAACACCAGTTCAAATCCAGCCAGACGCGACCCTCAGCAGTAAAGCCAGAGAGAAATCAGTGTGGAGACCGGCAAACAGGCAAGGAGGAACCCGAGACTGGGAGGACTGTCAACAGACAGTGGACAGCATGATGACCCTCTGTGACCCTTCAACTGAGGAAGAGCACGTGGAGTAGATTCCATCTGGACGCTGGACTGATCGATTTTCAGGACCAGCCACACAAAGACCCATCTCCAGCATCACTTCTTGTTAACCAGGTACGCAGACTTGACTCCACCCACAAATTCTCCGCATCAGCCAGGCAGATCTGTCGAACAGCTAATTTAACAAACTGAGAGAAGAAGAGAATAAGCTGACTAAATGAGACTTGTGAATTCGACTTTGTGGGTTTTTTATGTTGTTGTTGTTGATGTCATTGTTGTTTTTGTTTTGTATTGTGTTTTTTTTCCTTTCTTTTTTCTCTTTTCTTTTTTCCTCTTTCTCATTTTCATTCCCTCTTGTCTCTCATTCCTTATTCCCTCATTTTTCCTATCTACACCCTGCCCCTATATTCTCAACAGAGATGAAAACAAGTTGTATACAAGAACTTGGAATCTTAAAACTGGGTAAATGAATAGTACATCAAATGGGTGTTTTATATAGTCTCCTCTCTCTTTTATGACTCACCCTGTTTTCTCTCTTTCACTAATTCTTACTACCCGGCCATTTTCTAATTTCTCTCAACATTTGCATGAACTTAGCTGAAATACACATCGGTCTTCACACTTAACTGTACACTCCAATTCCTTTCCTCCCTCTTCTGCTATTAAACTACTTCCATAGATTTCTATTTTTACACTTCCAAAGGGGGGGGGGAGCAATATCCTTTTCTCCTTTCTCCTATGCATATCACCTTTGTACCCAATATCTGAAATTATGAACCCCATTACAATCACTCAGAATATATTGGAGGCAATATCTAAATTCTTGAACTCTGTAAATTGTGAGCAAATTGTGATTAACTGAATATAAAATGTCTGGTTTTAAAGTGTACAGTATATATAAGGGGAGCTGATAGCATTGTACAACAGGAGCATCATTAGGCCTTAAGGTAAAAACAAAAAAAGTCAAGGTTCCACAGTGCTAAAAGAAAAGACACATAAGCAATATGAAAAAACAAGGGAAGAAAATGTCCCAAACAAATCAATATACCTCTTTAGCAGATTCCTTGGCAAGCACAGTAGATCTAATTACAGAACAGGAATTCAGGAAATACATAATCCAAATGATTATGGAGCTCAAAGACAAATTCAAGGAGGAGGTGAGAGAGCAGATACAGGTAGTAAAAGATCACTTTGACAAAGAACTTCATAAACAAATACAAGAAGCAAAAGACTACTTCAATAGAGAGATAGAGGTTCTAAAGAGAAACCAAACAGAAATTCTGGAAATGAAAGAAGCAATAAACCAAATTAAATGCTCCATTGAAAACATCACCAATAGATTAGACGACCTGGAAGAAAGGACCTCAGATAATGAAGACAAAATATACAATCTGGAAAAAAAAAATGCAGAGAACACAGTAAAAATGGTAAAAAAATCAAGAACAAAACATTCAAGAAATTTGGAACAACGTAAAAAGACCAAATTTAAGAGTGTTTAGGGTAGAAGAAGGTGCAGAATTCCAAGCCAAAGGAATGAATCATTTATTCAATGAAATAATAGCAGAAAACTTTCCAAACTTGAGGAATGAATGGGAAAACCAAGTCCAAGAGGCTTACCGAACACCAAATGTACAAAATCACAACAGATCCACACCAAGGCACATCATAATGAAAATGCCTACTATACTGAACAAGGAGAGAATATTAAAAGCCACGAGAGAAAGGAAGCAGATTACATATAGGGGGAAACCAATTAGACTATGTTCAGATTTTTCAATCCAGACCTTAAAAGCTAGAAGATCCTGGAATAGCATATTTCAAGCTCTGAAAGAAAAGTGATGTCAACCAAGAATCTTATACCCAGCAAAATTAAGCTTTAGATTTGAAGATGAAATAAAAACCTTCTACGACAAACAAAAGTTAAAAGAGTTTGCAACTTGAAAGCCAGCACTTCTGGACATCCTGGGCAAAATATTCTATGAAGAAGAAAAGAAAATTAGCAATGAAAATCAACAAAGGGAGATATTAAACGAAAGGAATTACGAACCAGAGGAGAAACCAAATCAAGTTAAATACCATAATCAAATAAAAATGGATGGAAATTGTTGGGGACATTAAGGACATGTCATCCGAAAGAATAGAAATTTAAATCAAGGAAATGAAAACCTAACTCTCTTGCTGTCTCCCACTTCTTGATAGGTGGACTTGGCCTAGCCCAGGGGTGGTGCCCTTACATATGACAAAAAATCAAACCACCACTAGGATAGGCTAGTGGCTGTTCCTCCAGTGTGATCTGCTCGTGCTCCCTATGCTCCCCTATAACCTTTCTGCTGATTGGCCCATGTCTTCTATAAAGGCCATCCAACTTCCTCAATAAACTGAGCTCGTGCCTTGACCCGTCTCCCTGATGCATCTGATTGTCCTCTGAAAGAGGGCTGGGTGCAGGCAGTCAGTTGGCTCTTACCTTTCCCAATCTGTTCTTGTTGGGGCGTGCTCCCCCTTCTCTTGCGGGTTGAGAGGAGTCAGAGTCTAAAAACCCAAACAGGGAATACGAATCACATCTCAATAATAACCTTGAATATTAATGGCCTAAATTCACCATTCAAAAGATACAGATTGTCAGACTAGATTAAAAGAAATGACCCAACAATATGCTGTCTCCAAGAAACCCACCTCATAGAAAAAGATATCAACAGACTAAAGGTGAAAGGCTGGGAAAAATCTTACCACTCACACGGGCCATGAAATCAAGCAGGGGTTTCCATTCTCATATCAAATACGTAGACTTCAAGCCAAAGTTAATCAAAAGGGACAAAGATGAATATTTCTTACTGATTAAGGGAACCATTCATCAACAAGATATAACAATTATAAATCTATATGCCCCAAATAATGGAGCACTTACATTCATCAAACAAACCCTTCTCAAGTTCAAGAGTAAAATAGATCACAACACAGTTATCCTAGGGGACTTCAACACACCTCTATCATCACTGGACAGATCATCCAAACAAAAGCTAAATAAAGAAACTTTAGGCCTCATTAAAACAATTAATAACTTAGACCTATCGGACATATATAGAATATTTCATGCCTCAGTAAGCTAATACACTTTCTTCTCAGCAGCACATGGCTCCTTCTCCAAAATAGACCATATATTATGCCACAAGGCAACCCTCAGCAAATATAAAAAAGCAGAGATAATTTCCTGCATTCTATCAGACCATAATGGGATGAAATTGGAAATCAATGATAAAACAAGAAATAAAAAAAAAAATTACTCCAACAACTGGAAGCTAAACAACATGCTACTGAATGAGCAAGGGGCTGAAGAAGACATCAAGGATGAGATTAAAAAATTCCTAGAGGTAAATGAGAACACAGATACATCGTATAGAAATCTCTGGGACACTATGAAGGCAGTATTAAGAGGAAAATTCATTGCACTGAGTTCATTCCTCAAAAGGAAAAAAAAAAAAAATGACTTAACATCACACCTCAAAGCACTCGAAAAAGAAGAACAGACCAACACCAACAGCAATAGAAGACAGGAAATAATTGAAATCAGAGCTGAAATTAATGAAATTGAGACTAAAGAAACAATTCAAAGAATTGACAAAACTAAAAGTTGGTTCATGAAAAAATAAATAAAATTGAAAGACCCTTAGCGATGCTAATGAAAAGAAGTAGAGAAAAAACTCAAATCACTAACATCCATGATGAAAAAGGAAGTACCACAACAAACACTTCAGATATACAGAGGATAATTAGAAATTACTTTGAAAACTTGTACTCTAATAAAATAGAAAATATTGAAGACATTGACAGATTTCTAGAGTCATACGAATTGCCCAAACTGGATCTGGAGGATATACACAATTTAAATAGATCAATTTCAAGTGAGGAAATAGAAGATGCCATCATAAAACTACCAGCTAGAAAAAGCCCAGGGCCTGATGGCTTTACAGCCGAGTTCTACAAGACCTTCAAAGAAGAACTAATACCATTGCTCTTCAACTTATTTCAAGAAATAGAAAAAGAGGGAGCTCTCCCAGACTCTTTTTATGAGGTCAATATCACATTCATTCCAAAGCCAGGCAAAGACACAGCCAAAAAGGAAAACGTCAGGCCAATATCTTCAATGAACATAGATGCAAAAATTCTCAACAAAATTCTGGCAAATCAAATACGAAAACATTTCAAAAAGATAGTGCACCACGATCAAGTGGGGTTTATCCCAGGGATGCAAGGTTGGTTCAACATACAGAAATCAATTAACATAATAGATCACATCAATAGACTTAAAGATAAAAACCATATGATCATCTCTATAGATGCAGAAAAAGTATTCGACAAAATACAACACTGCTTTATGTTCAAAACACTAGAAAAACTAGGAATAATGGGAACATATCTTAGCATTATAAAAGCTATTTATGCAAAGCCCCAAGCTAACATTATCTTAAATGGAGAAAAATTGAAAGCATTCCCTCTAAAAACTGGAACAAGACAGGGATGCCCCCTCTCACCACTGCTATTTAACATAGTACTTGACACTCTGGCCAGAGCAATTAGACAGATGAAAGAAAGAAATTAAAGGGATCCACATAGGAAAAGAAGAGCTCAAATTAGCACTATTTGCCGATGACATGATACTATACCTAGAAGACTCAAAAAACTCTACCAGAAAACTTTTAGAACTAGCAAATGAATTTGGCAAAGTAGCAGGATACAAAATCAATACCCATAAGTCAAAGGCATTTTTGTACATCAGAGACAAATCCTCTGAAAGGGAAATGATGAAAACTACCCCATTTATAATAGCATTAAAAAAATAATAATATACCTGGGAATCAACTTAACAAAAGAGGTGAAAGACCTCTATAAAGAAAATTATAGAACACTAAAGATAGAAATTATAGAAGACCTCAGAAGATGGAAACACCTTCCTTGTTTTTGGACAGGCAGAATTAATGTTGTCAAAATGTCCATACTACCAAAAGCATTATACAGATTTAATGCAATTCCAATCAAAATCCCAATAACATTCCTTGAAGAAATAGAAAAAGCAGTCATGAAATTCACCTGGAAAAATAAGATACCCAGAATAGCTAAAGCAATCCTTAGCAAGAAAAGTGAAGCAGGCGACATCACCATACCAGACTTTTAATTATACTATAGAGCAATAGTAACAAAACCAGCATGGTATTGGCACCAAAACAGACTTGTAGACCAATGGTACAGAATTTAGGACACAGAGACTAATACATATAATTTCAGCTATCTTATATTAGACAAAGGCGCCAAAAATGTATAGTGGAGAAAGGACAGCCTCTTTAACAAATGGTGCTGGGAAAGCTGGAAATCCATATGCAACAAAATGAAATTAAACCCGTATCTCTCACCATGCACAAAATTCAATTCAAAGTGGATCAAGGACCTAGGAATTAGACCAGACACAATACGCCTAATAGAAGAAAAAGTAAACTCCAATTTCCAACATGTCGGATTAGGCCCCAAGTTCCTTAATAAGAATCCTGTAGCGCAAGGATTAGTATCAAGAATTAATGAATGGGCAACAATAGGAGGAAAAAGATGGTGGACAGCAGAGAAGCACTCTCTGGAGACTGGCACTAAAAGAGTCTTACCGGGAAGATTGAACACGTTCCTAGCAACACTCCTGCAACTAGAAGGGAGCTGAGACATCCGCGCACATCTAGATGGTGAAATACAATGAACTCCAGACCGTTGACGCATGGAGTCCAGTGCGAGCGGCCCACAAACCAAACCAGAATTAGCAGTGCTGCTGCCATGGTAGCATTGCAGTACGGGAAGTACAGACCATGGCTGCGAACAGCACAGAATAAAAAGAAAGCCAGATGTGAGCAGCAGCCTCATAGACTTCTTTTGCGTAAATTGCGGAACGGGACTTGCACGCCTCAGAGTTACACACAGGTCCGGGGTACTGCTGTTGGGACCGGGGAAGGCACTGCCATTTTGGAGGAGGGCTGGGGCTGACTGCAGACATCCAAGGATCAGTCCAGGGCCCGGAGAACAGCACACACCTGGGTGAGACACACGCAGGCTGCCAGCAGGGAAGGGCCTGCCTGAGGCCAGCGCAGCAACCACAAGAGCTATAACTGGGGGCGGGCATGGGGAATGCGTGCCTTTTGGATGAACCCTTTCTTGGTGCTATTCACGTACTGACACCCCCCCCATCCCCAGCCATTATTCCTCTGTGTCAATGTGCTACTGGTCAAAGCTGCAGACTAGACTCCACTGTGACTGTCTGGGCGTGGTCCAGGACAACTGGCTTAAACTGGAAGGGCTTTCCAGGGTCCTGTTTATTTGAGATTTGTTCCTGGGTTCGACTCTGTTTTTTTGTTTTGTTTGTTTTTGTTTGTTTTTGTTTTTGTTCTGTTTGATAGTGTGATTATTTGTGTGTCTGTGTTCCTCTTTCCTTTCTTCCCTTCTCACTTTAGTCTCTTCTGCCCTCATCTTATCTATTTACACCCCATTATTGTGTACTCATCAGAGGTGAAAAAAAGGTATATGCAGAAATTGGGACTTCTAGACCTCTGGCAATTGAAATATACAGAAAAGTGGTGTTATATATAGTTTACTCTCTATTTTTCTTGACTCAGTTTCTCTCTCCTCTCTCTTACTCTAATTCTTACTTCTTTGTTATCTCTCATTGTTCCTTTTTATTTTTTCTTTTCCATCTTTATTTTTCTTCTCTCAAAGGCTAAATAAGTTTGGTTTATATATAAATCATCTTTCCTCTAAATCGCTCACTCCATTGTCTTTTCTCTCCTGTCTGCTGATATTAAACCACTTCCATAGAATTCTATTTTTATACTTCCTAAGAAAGAACATCTCAGTAACCTCACTTGCTTCTTCCTAAACATATCATCTCTGTGTCCAATACTGAAACTGTAAACCCCAACGCAAGCATACAGAGTAAATTGGAAACAATACCTGAGTTAACTAAATCTGTACTTGTGATCAAACTGGGATTTGCTGTAAAGAAAGTGTTAGAGCTTAAATTGTAAGGTATTTATAAGGGGACCTGACAGCATTGTACCACAGGAGAAACAAAAGGCTATAAGGTGAAATTGAAATAGGCAAAGTCCCACAGTGCTAGGAGAATAGACACACAAGCATTGTGAAGAAGCAAGGGAAGAAAGTGGCTGAAACCAACCAACATGCCCCTGCAGTAGATTCCATGGCAAGCACAGTTGGTCAAATGCCAGAGACGGAATTTAGAAATTACATATTCCAAATGTTTATGGATCTTAAGAATGAACTAAAAAATGAGATGAGAGAGCAAATAGAGGCGGTAAAAGAGCATTTTGACAAAGAACTCCAAAAACAAATACAAAAAGCAAAAGATTACTTCAATAGGGAGATAGAGATTCTAAAGAAAAACCAAACAGAAATTGGAAATGAAAGAAGAAATAAACCAAACTAAATGCTCAATTGAAAGCATCACCAACAGATAAGATCACCTGGAAGAAAGGACCTCAGATAATGAAGACAAAATATATATCCTGGAGAAAAATCTAGAGGACACGGCAAAAGAAGTAAGAAAACAAGAACACAGCATTCAGGAATTATGGGACAGCATAAAAAGACCAAACTTAAGAGTGATTGGTGTTGAAAAAGGTGCAGAGTTTCAAACCAAAGGAATGAGTAATTTATTCAATGATATAATAGCAGAAAATTTTCCAAACATGAGGAACGAATGGCAAAACCAAGTTCTAGAGGCTTACCGAACACCAAACGTACAAAACCACAACAGATCCACACCAAGGCACATTATAATGAAATTCCCTAATATTCTAGGCAAGGAGAGAATACTAAAAGCCACGAGAGAAAGGAAGCAGATTACATATAGTGGGAAACCAATCAGACTATGCTCAGATTTTTCAACCCAGACCTTAAAAGCTAGAAGCTCCTGGAATAGCATATTTCAAGCTCCCTAGTAATGCTAATGAAAAGAAGAAGAGAAAAATCTCAAATTACTAGCATCCATGATGAAAAAGGAAATATCACAACAAACACCTCAGATATACAGGAGATAATTAGAAATTACTTTGATAAATTGTACTCTAATAAAATAGAAAATACTGAAAGCATAGACAGATTTCTAGAGTCGTATGAATTGCCCAAACTGGAACAGGAGGCTATACACAATTTAAATAAATCAATTTCAAGTGAAGAAATAGAAGACACTATCAAAAAACTACCAACAAGAAAATGTCCAGGTCCTGATGGGTTACAGCTGAGTTCTACATGACCTTCAAAGAAGAACTAATACCGATGCTCTTCAAATTATTTCAAGAAATAAAAAAAGAGGGAATTCTTCTAGACACTTTCTATGAGGCCAATATCACATTAATTCCAAAGCCAGGCATAGACACAGCCAAAAAAGAAAACTTCAGGCCAATATCTTTAATGAACATAGATGCCAAAATCCTCAACAAAATTCTGGCAAATTGGATTCAAAAACATATCAAAAAGATAGTGCACCACGATCAAGTGGGGTTTATCCCAGGGATGCAAGGCTGGTTCAACATTCAGAAATCAATAAACATAATACATCACATCAATAGACTTAAAGATAAAAACCATATGATCATCTCAATAGACGCAGAAAAAGCATTTGACAAAATACAACACTCCTTTATGTTCAAAGCTCTAGAAAAATTAGGAATAACAGGAACATATCTCAACATTATAAAAGCTATCTATGCAAAACCTCAAGCTAACATTATCTTAAATGGAGTAAAATTGAAAGCATTCCCTCTAAAAACTGGAACAAGACAGGGATGCCCCCTCTCACCACTGCTATTTAACACAGTACTTGACACTCTGGCCAGAGCAATTAGACAGATGAAAAAAATTAAAGGGATCCAGATAGGAAAAGAAGAGCTCAAATTAGCACTATTTGCTGATGACATGATAATATACCTAGAAGACCAAAAAAACTCTACCAGAAAACTTTTAGAACTAGTAAATGAATTTGGCAAAGTGGCAGGATACAAAATCAATACCCATAAGTCAAAGGCATTTTTGTACATCAGTGACAAAGCCTCTGAAAGGGAAATGATGAAAACAACTCCACTTACAATAGCATCAAAAAAAAAAAAAAAAAAAAAAAAAACCTGGGAATCAACTTAATGAAAGAGGTGAAAGACCTCTATAACGAAAACTATAGAACACTAAAGAAAGAAATCATAGAAGACCTCAGAAGATGGAAAGACCTACCTTGTTCTTGGATAGGTAGAATTAATATTGTCATAATGTCAATACTACCAAAAGCATTACGCAGATTTAATGCAATTCCAATAAAAATCCCAATGACATTTCTCAAATAAATAGAAAAAGCAGTCATGAAATTCATCTGGAAAAATAAGAGACCCAGAATCCTGAGCAAGAAAAGTGAGGCAGGCAGCATCACCATACCAGACTTTAAATTATAATATAGAGCAATAGTGACAAAAACTGCATGCTATTGGCACCAAAACAGACTAGTAGACCAATGGTACAGAATTGAGGACACAGAGACTAATACATATAATTTCAGCTATCTTATATTAGACAAAGGTGCTAAAAATGTACAGTGGAGAAAGGATAGCCTCTTCAACAAATGGTGTTGGGAAAACTGGAAATCCATATGCAACAAAATGAAATTAAACCTGTGTCTCTCACCATGCACAAAATTCAATTCAAAGTGGATCAAGGACTTAGGAATTAGACCAGAGACAATACACCTAATAGAAGAAAAAGTAAGCTACAATTTCCAAAATGTCTGATTAGGCTCCAAGTTCCTTAACAAGAATTCTGTAGCTCAAGAGTTAATACCAAGAATTAATTAATGGGGTAGATTTAAGCTAAAAAGCTTCTTCTCAGTAAAAGAAACAATCAGTGAGGTGAATAGAGAGCCAACTAACTGCTAACAAATATTTAATACATGCACATCGGATAGAGCACTAATTTCTAGAATATATAAAGAACTCAAAAAACTTGACACCAAAAAACAAATAATCCAATCGATAAATGGGCTAAGGAATTGAAAAGACACTTCTCAGAAGAAGATACACGATTAATCAACAAATACATGAAAAAATGCTCAACATCGCTGGCAATTAGAGAAATGCAAATCAAAACTACTCTAAGATTTCATTTCACTCCAGTCAGAATGGCAGCTATCAAGAACACAAACAACAATAAATGTTGAAGAGGATGTGGGGAAAAAGGCACACTCATACATTGCTGGTGGGACTGCAAAATGGTACAACCGTTATGGAAAGCAGTATGGAGATTTCTTGGGAAAATGGGAATGGAACCACCCTATGACCTAGCCATCCCACCCCTGGGTCTATTCCCAAAGGACTTAAAAACAGCATATTACAGTGACACAGCTACCTCAATGTTTATAGCAGCACAATTCACAATAGCTAGGTTGTGGAACCAACCTAGATGTCCCTCGATAGATGAATGGATAAAGAAAATGTGGTATATATACACAATGGAATTTTACTCAGCAATAAAAGAGAATAAAATAATGACATTCACAGGTAAATGGATGAAGTTGGAGAATATAATGCTAAGTGAAATCAATCAATCTCAAAAATCCAAATACCGAATATTTCCTCTAATATAAGGAAGCGCTTCACAGTATTGTTGGGTCTGGGTACATAGGAGGATTAGAGGAACACTATAATGGTCAAAGAGAAGAGAGGGGAAGGGAGGGAGCAAGGGGGGAAGGGGGAAAATGGTTGAATAAGACGGATATCATTATTCTAAATGCATGATTGAAGACTTGAATGCTGCGAATATATTTTGTATACAAACTCTTTTGTGTAAAAAGATGCTATATATGTATAGTATGAACTGTAATACATACTACTATAAATAAAAATTTTAAAAAAAGAAAAAAAAAAGATTAACAATTGACTTCATTAGAAACCATGGAGTCGAGGAGCCAGTGGGATAAACTTATTCAATGTGTTTAAAATAAAAACTGTCAATCAAGAATTTTATATGTAACAAAAATATTTTCCAAGTAAAGAAGAAATTAAGTATATATAAAAAATAAATAAAAAAAAAGAATGAATGGGATAGATTCAAGCTAAAAAGCTTCTTCTCAGCAAAAGAAACAATCAGTGAGGTGAATAGAGAGCCAACTAACTGGGAACAAATATTTAATACATGCACATCAGACAGAGCACTAATTTCTATAATATATAAAGAACTCAAAAAACTCAACACCAAAAAAAACAAATATCCCAATAAATAATGGGCCAAAGAACTGAACAGACACTTCTCAGAAGAAGATATACAATCAATCAACAAACACATGAAAAAATGCTCAACATCACTGGCAATTAGAGAGATACAAATCAAAAAGTACCCTAAGATATCATTTCACACCAGTCAGAATGGCAGCTATTAAGAACACAAACAACAATAAATGTTGGAGAGGATGTGGGGGAAAAGGCACACTCATACATTGCTGATGGGACTGCAAAATGGTACAACCTTTATGGAGAGCAGTATGGAGATTTCTTGGAAAACTGGGAATGGAACCACCCTATGACCCAGCCATCCCACTCCTGGGTCTATTCCCATTGGAGTTAAAAACAGCATATTACAGTGACACAGCCATCTCAATGTTTGTAGCTGCACAACTCACAATAGCTAGGTTGTGCAACCAACCTAGATGTCCCTCAGTAGATGAGTGGATTAAGAAAATGTGGTATAAATACACAATGGAATTTTACTCAGCAATAAAAGAAAATAAAATAAGCATTCGCAGGTAAGTGGATGAAGTTGGAGAATATAATGCTAAGTGAAGTTAGTCAATCTCAAAAATCCAAATACCAAATGTTTTCTCTGATATAAGGAGGCAGATTCACAGTGGTGTTGGGTGTCGGGGTACATAGGAAGATTAGAGGAACACTAGAATGGTCAAAGGGGAGGGAGGAGAAGAGAGGGAGCAAGGGGTATGGGGGGGGGGAAGGTGGTATAATAAGATGGATATCATTATCCTAAATGCATGATTGAAGACTTGAATAGTACAAATATACTTTGTATACAGTGTTATGTGAAAAGAGGCTCTATATGTGTATTATGAATTATAATGCATTCTACTATTACAAATACAACAACTTTGAATAAAAAAAAAAGAAAATTGCATAATATCCAAGGGGGGGGGAAGACAACCCTTAGGAGTTTTTACTCATGAAATAGATACACTGAGAAATAAGTTCCCAGTTGCTATACAGTTTCAAATTTCCTGTATACTGTGTGTGACTGGTAAGCAGGATATTGAACAAACTCAGGGGTGATTGGTCTGATTTTCTAAACTGCCCTGGGAGAACAGATTTTTGGGAGCTAGGTGACCTGTTCAGAAGAAAGTGGCATTGTTCTTGTCAAAGTGATCATTGATTTTCTCTCAAGTTTCTGTAGGGAGTTGCAGGATAAATTTCTATTTACTACAAAATGGAAAAAAATATTCTCAGATGGACTTCTATGTTTTAGAAATACACTCTTGGAAGGAAAAGAAATGTAAGAGAATAATCAGTTTTTTTTTGCTCAAAATTATTTTGAGATTTTTTTTTTTTTCTTAAGACAAAATGGTTTAGAAGAAAGGAAATAGCCAAGTGCAATTTTCTTCAGTGTCTAAGAAGACAGGATTTGTAAATGCAACTGAACTCCGAAATGAAGTCATCTTTTTGGTTACTCATATCACTGTATTATAGCATGATTTGTTATATACTTGCATATATTCATATATTGATAGAAAGCTTTTCAAATTTGATGAGCCAAACAAGTTCTTAGATCTTGGAAATGCCAGAGGAATTAAATTTATTTTATTCAATAAGAATGTACATCTCATAGCCAAAGAGGCATAACACCATGATGTGAACCATTAAGCAGAGATGTAGTTTTATGAGTCAATCTTTCTTTTTTGAATTCTTGTCCTTTTTAGTGACCTAAAGCATTAATTAAGCAATGAGCATATTCTTATATAGACTCCAAGTTTTATCTAGAGGGATTCTCATTAGGGCTACATGGATCTTATCTGAAAACACTTTAAGGATATAAAATCATGAAAATCTTAGGCCCAATGCATGCACATATGTGAAGTCATAGACTAGGAGAACTTTGAGAAAACCTGCCCATTCCATTTCCCAACTGAGGAGAGCTCATGCTGCCTATTGTCACAACTGCTTGAATACCCTCATCATCTTAGGTCAAAGATGCATTTTTAAAAAGAGCCAAAAGGCTCATTTACAGGACATAATAGAAAGTAACAGCTGGGAAGACATTGAGAATGTCTACTGGGTAATTAAAATGAGTTTTCAAGATAAAGCACACAAACTGCAATACATATTTATTTGAGAATTCACAGTGGTGCCCAAAGAGCTCTTAGGGGCTGTCAGATAAATAGCAGCATAAGTAGAAATGAGGATGTAGTACAATATGTGACAGGTAAGGAAAATGTTGGTTTCTGTGTGTGTCTGATCTGTTCCCCTGTGGTACTCAAGGTGTTAGTTACACTCTGCTTCCTCTGCCTGTGTGTTAACAAGTTCTCCCATCCCTTCACATTATTGTTACTTAGGGGATCGAGTACTCTATGCATGTTCGATTTTAACCCATTGAGGACAATCTGTTAGGTGGGTGTAGAATGATTCAGTAAATCCAAAGAAGGTTGGATGCATTAGGCTGCATAAGGCCAATGGCAGAAATAAGAAAATTAACATTACAAGGGAGAACTTTTCATTTCACTGTGTATGCTGCAATTTTTATAAATACGAAAGGCCTTTACGGAACACGTCAGATTAGGTGGATGGGGTGACACTGTGGCATGTACCTTTAGTTCCAGCTGCTTGGCAGGCTGAGAAAGGAAAATAACTTGAATCTGGGATTTCGAGGCTAGCTTGGGCAACATAGGGAGGCCCCATCTCTAAATAAATAAATAAATTCATTTGATGATTTTAATAGTTCTTCAAGAATAGGGGTTCTTCTTACTGTTTATATTGACTGCAAAGCTCCTTGTCTCTTTTCATCCAAAAAGATGTTGGCCTAAATAAGAACAGCATGATTTATCTTTAACAATAAATTTCAATTTCTTTTCTTTACATCTAGCTTTTCTATTCCATAACAGCAAATTTTACCTTTATAATAAAGGCATTCGTTCATAATTTTGGCTAAGATCTGCTAAGATAGCTTTGATTATATTTCTTTATTTTGTCATAGGACACCTCCAAATTCAATGAATTCAAAACTAAATTTATTCTTTCCCATGCAAAAGTTCCAATTTGTATCATTATCTTCATGCTAATAATATAATGGTGGTACATTATTTTTGTCTTGGAATTCTCAAAGTTAATTTTGAAATACTTTTTCTCCAAATTCTATATTCACCTGTCACTGGTGGCTTTTCACAAGTATTTAGTCCAATTGTGTCTGTATTAGTGTAACTCTACCACCACCAACAAATTAATCTGTATATAAGATTCACCCTTCCTACTTTATGTCACTTCTCTACTAATAAAGTAATAATAAGTTAAAAACAAAATGCATAAAAACCTGATGATAAAACTTGAGAATTTAAGTTTTCTTAAATCTGTTTGATATATATAGTTTGAATTTTTTTTTTTTTTAATGATTTTAGTCTCTCTTTTAACATGACTGCATCCTGGTAACTCTACAAAGTGATTTATAATGCATCATGTGTCTGCCACTAATAAAAGAGTACACATGATAATTTAGTGTTGTGTAGTGGGATATATTCATTTGTACTGGAAATTGCTTCGCACTTTTTTCCAAATATAACTGACAAATGGTAACAAAATATAAAGTAGGAAAAGATTGCTAGAGGAAAGAAATTTTTTAAAACAATGGGTAAACAAACTACAGATTGAGAGAAAGTAAGCATGTAAGAGTGGGGAACTTATACTGCATTAAGTACTAATCAAGATATTCAAGCGTAAGAAGTCTTATGGAGTCAGAAATATTAAGTGCAGGATGAATCATTCATATCCTAGACAAAAGACAATAGGGAGATGTGAATCAAATGAATGCAATGTAATTCTTGAACATTCAAAGGATGAAGTTAAAAATGTGGAACTGCATTTAAAAATATAATTTCAGAGTATAAGAAAATGTCATGTAATTACAGTATCAAATCAGACAGAATTGTTACTGAGAAAGTAAAACTGGATTGGTGCCAGACTAATTGTAATGGTCCCAACTGGAAATAAACAACGCTCAAAGTAAGGCATAAACAGTCCATTCCATGATCAAAATTGGAACAAGACAGAGATAATTTACCAATGATGTCTGTATCTTGTCATGAATCTTCCTGAAGATAAATTTTTTAAGATAACCAATCAAGAAATTGCCATTTTTCTTGAGGTTCCAATTTAAATTAGCCTCTTGCCCTTCAGTTCTCCTCTGGACTTACCTAGCAATAGCAAAAACCTTTAAAGAAGTCCTGCCCAACTTTCCCTGAGTCCCTGGGAGCTTCTCTGTGGTGTTTTCTCTCTTTTATTGTAAAAACTATAAACCTAACTTGTGTTTGGCTCTTGGTATGTTCCTGATCGTGTTTTGTTGGTAGGCTTCATCATCAAACCACGAAGATATTTCAGTCTCGGTGACATGAGTAGAAATTATTTTCATTTGTAATTTAAAAATTGTTTAAAAACAGTGTAAAAACCTTGGATCTAAGCAATAATAAACAGACAGATCGAAATTCAGGTTTGGAATAAAAGTAGTAGCACTGAAATGAGAGAAAGGGACATTTTAGAGAGAAGTTACAAAAGTTAAATTGACAACTGCTTTTGAGGTAAGGAAAAGGTGAACGTCAAGGATGACTTTCAAGTCATTATGGGGATCTACATAAAAACATAACATCTACATCTATCTATCTAAATAGACATCTGTGTATATTTTGTCTGATTTGAAAATGTAATTATATCACATTTTCTTATATTCCAGTATAATATTTTTCAAGGTAATTCAACTCCATCCTTCCAATATTCTAGAATTATAATTGGATTTATTCAACACATATCTCTCTGTTGGTCATTGCATAGGATAAGCAATGTTTCAATATTACATGTCTATCTCTGTCACTATCTATCTAAACTGCCTATCATGTATTTATTTCTGTGTCCATTTGGAATTTAGATGAGACTTGATTATATTGCATATGAGAAAGAAGAGTAATATAAAATCATGCTTTCTTACTAGTAACACAAATTAGTTGTGTCATTTAGTGCTGGAGATGAAATGGAGACAAAATATACACTTTTTGTTCTCAGGGAAGTGATGATTTAGAGTAAATAGACAATTACAATTACAAAATATGACAGGTGATGTAATATAGGGATGAATAAATTGTTCTTATATTATGGAGAAGATTCCCTGGAAGGACCAGATAGTGCATCTTGAAGGAATTAAAGACTCAACTGAACTTGGAAAGAGAAATAGGGATTGGCAAAAGAAGGAGGCTGATGTAGTTGGTTTATGGCATTCCAGGAATAGGAAAGAAAATGTCAAAATGCACAGAGATGTGAAGATGTGTGACAAGGTAAAGAGTTGTAAATAGCTAAGGAATAATAAGGTTCTGAATGAAAGTAGTGACATTACGAGATAGGGGCACTTTGGAGAGAGGTTAAATAGCTAAAATTGAGAAGCTGTTTTTGAGGTAAGATAAAGGGAAAGTCAAGGATGACTCTCCAGTCCTCACAGCGTGGCTGCATTGTGACTGATTCTATTGACACAGGACACCCCGCCTCAGCACAGTTCCATTGACTGGGCAATAGAATGCAGGCCAATGGAGAGAAGAGGATGTAATGGTTTTACAAACTTTTTCTTCATTTGAATAACCTTATTTATGTCTAAGTGTAAATATCTAATAGGGAATTAGGCATATGGCTTAGGGGCACAGATGAGAACTGTGAGAAAAATGTGAGAATGTAAACTTCTGTGTCATTTTGTTATAGGTATTAGTTCAAATTAGTAAACATAATGACAAAATCCACGAAGGCCAAGTGGTATGAAGAAAAAAAAAAATAAAGAAGGCTAGTGAGGGGGGCCATGGATAGGACCCTGGGAATTCCAACTCTCATACAGTTTAGCCAGAGGAAGAAGAGTCCAAGAAAGACAATGAGAAGGACTTACCATTAAAAAAAAGTACAGAAGGACTGAATAGTGTCTGGAAATAGATAGTTTAAAGATGAGAAAAACTTGATGTTTCTTTGCAGAGAGAGAGACAGACCAGAGTTACAAAAACATAAGAGAGAAAGCAACATGGACGAAGTCTTAATCCTCAGGGCATGAATGCAGATGGAAGTGAGAACTGTGCGGAGGCGGGGTGTCCTGTGTAATATATTGTGGTAATGGAAGGAACAGGCTCTAGAATGAGTTACACCTTGCTTGAATTTCAGGTGTGCTGTGTCCTAAGCAGAAAACCTTGGGTAGTTTGCTGAACTAATAATAACACCTCTCCTGTGTCAGTTGTTATCACACTTAAGATTCTGCGTGTACAATTCTCTGATGCATCAAATGATAAAGTTTAGCATAATTATTTGGAACATTACATCCAAAACCGGAGGTAGGAATATAAGTGTGGAAATGGTTAAAATTTTTTTTTTATGATGGATGTTATGAATCTGTGCATATTTTCACCAAAATTTTCTAACTTCTTTGTGTTATGATGGGCTGGATCATTGATTCAGAGTGACTGAGTAGGTGGCAGATTAGGAACCATGAGGATAAATAGCAGAGATTTGAGAGAGTTTTGTAGAAAAGGTAAGAGGGAACATTACTCATCGTGATGGAAAAAGTATGTGTACGAATTTTGAACCCTTTAAATATTTTCTCTTTCCTCCTCTTCCTTTGGCTTTTTATTCTTCCTTTTCTTTCTCGTGTGTCTTTCTCCTTCTTTAGCAATTCATTCAGGGTCAGGAATTTACTTGCTGAGTGTGACATAAGGGCAAAGGAATTGAAGTATTGACTAAAGTTAGATTAAACAGGAAGAAAATGCAGACCAAAGGAATTCGTAGATTAGAAGAAAATGACAAGTTATAGGACCTTGAAGAACAAGACATTTTAGGATATGGGGACTTAAAGAACTGGGATAAATATGTAATGGAATCATAGAGAAAGTTTGTAAAATAAGATTCCAGAGGTAGAGTGATTATGAGTGACAGCACACTTGACAGCTATGGAAATGGAGGAGAAATGCAGATACAGCCAAGTTGAAAGGGTTCAAGAATTGTGAGAAATAAGCATTGTAGATTTAATATTTATGCACACATGATCAAGCATTCTAAAAGAGAAGATAACCAAATTGAGAAAAACAGAGTTGTGGAGGGTTGTGAAGGACTATTAATTTAAAGGGTGGGTAGCAATGATCTAGATACAGTGGTTGAGATAGAATGAAGAAGACAAGAACAGTAGAGTATCCTGTCCCTGAGGGAGGGTCACACTTCAATTATGACAAACAGGCTGAAGGAGATCTATGAAGCAAAGGTTGGACAATATTTGAAACAGAAATATCTTTTCAGATATAGCATTAAATCTAAAATTGAGCAGGGCAATGGAAAGAGATTTTCATTTTGGCTTCTTGACCTTCAAGTTTCCAGTGGAGCTCAGATGAGAGACATTTCATTTTTAAGTCAGATCCTGTTCAGAAGTCTACAGAGATTTCAGATGAGGAACTCTGCCCAGAGTTTCACAGAGGATGTTGGTCTTCCTGATCACTATTTACACATCTTAGACAGCACTTACATCATGAAAGGAGTAAGAAGGGTTTTACAGTCTTCTTCAAGGAAGTTGGTTTATGTTTTAGTATTATCAATAGTTTGTGTATTAACATCAGTTTTGTCCTATTTGGGTCACTGGGTCCTATAGCAGCTGGGCTTTGGTCCACGTGTACTCAGTTGTTACTATTTTAAGACATCCAGCTCAAATTCCAAATGATAGCACTTATATTTCTTTGGGCATTTTTCTTTGTGGTCAGAGGCTGTTCTACCATCACATACAGCCTACTATGCCAAAATTGCAGGGAAATTAACCCTGACTCTCAGCTCTCTGAGAGCGAGAGCGAGTTTTCAACCAGTGATTGATTAACATTGTTGTCTGAGCATCCTGGTTTCCTTGATCCTTCATAGGGATATATCTGAGGCACATTTTTACACTGACACTTGCAATTCCCCTGCTGGATTAAACTCCACATGACCATAACAGAAACTTGATTTCTCGTCTCCTTCTCCTTCTTAGTTTCACTTCTTTACTCTCCACTGATGTTTCTCTGATCATGTTCCAAATAAAACATGCCCGATATGCCTTCAGTCCTTCTTACAGATTGTACAGGGAAAGCAAAACTGAGACGCTCCAAGGTTAGAGATGCTAACTATGCACAAAATCCAACATGAGAAGCTGAAACATTTGGGCACTCACAGAGGAGTAGTTAAGAAAAATTTGTGAGGCTTATCTACCAGACTTAAAAAAAAAAAAAAAACAAAAAAAAAAAACTTTATTTAAAGAAAAGGAAAAAAAAAAATTTGGAGATAGCTACAGGTGTGCTGAGTCTAACCCCATCCTGATAAAGGAATGGATCATACCCTCTCCCTGGGTTCACATCAAATGATAGGGAACTTCCTACATTTCCAATGGAGTCTGAGGGGCATAGAAACTATACTTGTGGCTTGTTGGCTGCTCTGAGGGATGAGTGACTGGTAGCCCTGGTAGCCCGGAGAATGTCTTACACTCATACCCAGAATTTCTTGGTGCAAAGGGTATTGATTTTCCATGGACCAGACTTTAAGAGTGAGATGTCCTGGAGCTATCTTATGGGGCTTTGCCTTAGAGGAACATGGTGCATCTAACCACTTTTAGGTGGTTTCAGTTCACATAATAGAAGAAGGTGGAGAAGGAAGAGTCACAGCTGATGGGGAAAGGAAAGATTACCTTGGCTTAAGGGAATCGTGGGTGATAGATTCCTAGGTGGTAGAAGGGACACAGAGAAGTGGTGGGGGAGGAGGTGTTTTCAAAGACATCCAAATAAATGAGATAAAAGAACCAAATTTAAATATGACAGGACCAGTAGAAAGTATTGTGAGATTCTATCAGTGCCGCTGGGGGTCTGGAAGTGCAGGGAATGCTTTTTGAAACTTCACTCCCCACTTAATCCTCATGTAGTCCTTGGAGGAGCAAAAAAGAGAAGGAGGTGGAGAAGGAAGAGTCAGGCTAGCCCTGTTCTCTTCCTGACCCAACTATTCATCTCCCTCACTAATTCCCCAAGTCTGGGCTAAAGGAAGGGAAGTTTCAGTGATGATTATGATTCACAGATATTGGCTACACCAAATTGAGAACTATGACTCATGAATGAAAGTGATCGAAGAAATTTCAAGAGAAACTAGAAATCACAGGATAAAAATTAGTTTCAGGGGCTGCAATTGTAGTTCAGGGGTTGAGCGCTTGCCTAGCATGTGTGAGTTTCACAGAGGATGAAGGTCAAGGTCATGTTTAATGCTTGCCTAGCATTAAATTCTACAAATGATTATGATTCTTTAGCACCACATAAAAATAAATAAATAAATAAATAAATAAATAAATAAATAAAGGTATTGTGTCCATCTACAACTAAAATTGAAGAAAAAAATAAAAGTAAAAAAGAAAAAAGAATTAGTTTCACCCAGGGATGGAACTACCCACAGGGACAGTGTGAGGAAAGAATCTAGTTCTTTTCTGCTTTCAACCTCTGTAATTCCACCTTTTAATCTAATTTGTATAGCCTTTCTTTATATTCATAAATTTGTATTTGTTCATTAGTAATAAGAAATTCAAAGGTCTCAAACTAGAGTTGATTGAAACTCAGATATATTCTGGTAAGATATCACTAGCAAAAAGTTGGAAATTCCATCCTTGAATGCTAAGTACTCTAATTTATGAATATTTTACCTATTGTTTTTAATTGTAAACTTAAATTCTACAAATGGTTATGATTCTTGACACGAGCATCATAAAAAATTTTTTTTGTGTGTGTACATGAATATACATCTGTTTGGTATGGACTGGAAACAACTACTTAATGAATTGTCCAATCCCTACAATCTGGCTGGCTGCTTCAGCCTTGTTGAAGGGGTTTGACTCATCATTAGGGCATATTTCCTTCATTTCCTGTTGTTCCAGCTCCATTTTCACCCGCCCAGCAGTTGCTCTTTGTACTTCTTGTTATCCATTTTCTAAATGTGTCCAGCTCAGGAGGACTAAATTGCAGTGAACTTCTGTCAGTCCTGATGGACTGGCTGACTTCCAGGCTGTTCTTGTTGGTGATCTTGTCGGACCATTACATGCTGATTATGGTTTATTGATGATGCCTGTGAAACTGCTTAAGAGGCCAGATGTAACATCTCTGAGCAGTCAAAGCCTCACAGCTGGTTAGTATGTTGTATAACTCTTCTACTCTCTATACTACACGATGTTGTGATAATGACACTGTACCTCCTGAAGGGCATGTGGTTCTTATTGGCTGAGTACGGTCCAGTCCCTAGATGCTTCGGTTCAAATTCTGCCTAAGTAGAAACTTGCAGAAACTTTGTATACTCACTAGTATTTTTTAATTTCAGTAATACAATGTTCATGTTTTAAAAATATTTTCTATGGACAGGTTGTGAAGTTTTTTCATAGCTGAGCATTGATCTATTAGTAATTTGAAAGTTGAAATCCTTAATTATTTGGGCTGCAGTGAGGATGAGGGTGTATGAATTTAAGCTCAAAAAATATGTATAGTCTATTATATTTGTACCTAAAATTCTACCAGGATTATAATCATAAATATTCCAAATTGACCAAGATGGCAAATTCTTTATAAACATTCTTTGGAATTTTATTTTACTTCTAAGACTGGAATGATACTGTCACCCGAAATATCAAGAATAGCTTATGTGAATCTGTTATCAAAATTTTTATCAAGTCACATTTGAGGTTTACATTATTACTAGAAATAATTGTTAAATAAGAAGTTAGTTCTTCTGGGCATGATGGTGCACATCAGTAATCCCAGTGACTTTGGAGGCTGAGACAGGAAGATCTCAAGTTCAAGATCAGCCTCAACAATTTAGCAAGGCCCTAAACAACTTAGTGAGACCCTGTTTCAAAATGAAAAATTTAAAAAAGGCTGGGGATGTAGCTCAGTAGATTAAATCCCAAGTACAAAAAAAAAAAAAAAAAAAAAAAAAAAAAAAAAAAAGAAAAAGAAAAAGAAAAAAAGTTTAAAATAAAGTTAACAAAGTAACTGCTAAATGAGTTTGATTCTGGAGATAAATCCTCATTATTTTAAGAATTACTAAATTCATATGGAATGGCTTAATAGCCAATGTATCCTTTACATAATACATTTATCTTGTATCCTACTAGCTAAGATTGCAATAATATTCCATGATTACAGAAATCATGTATGTGTTACAAGAGCTAGGTGATTCATGCAGTAAACTGTTTCCTAACCACTAGATGGAGCTATGGAACCTCTTGCATTATTAACAGAGCTCTTACAAACATTTGCTTTCCTGAGGGGAAATAACTTTTCTTAAAAATTTCTGAGAGTCTTTTCCCTCCCACCTTAACCCAATTTTCTATCTATGGTTGAAAAAATACTCCAGTTCCTCTGTATAATGACAAAGCAGCATTATGGTAATGATCTGGAAGTACAATCATTGTATTATGTTCTATGAAGAAAATGAATATGTTGCTAAGGTCACCTTACAGTCAATTCAGGCTCCTGCTAATAGTAATAGGTCCATCATGGTGACACACTCACTCTTCTTCCTTCCTTTCCTTTTCTCTTCATTGGTCCAAGACACAACTCATTAACTTTGTCTGTCTGGATTGTAGAGCAAGACTTGAGTCTGGGATTTAGGAGGTCTGTGGAAATGTGATTACATTTGGAGTAAGTATATAAACCTCTAGCAGTATACATAGTAAGTACAAATAATAATTTTTCTTTTCATTTTCTCAGTTCCCTGCCAAGATTAACTTTATGATAATCTGCAGGTCCTTGTGACTCTGGAGGAACGAAGATCACTCATGAACAATGACTAGACTGCATATGAGAAACTGAATGTGATTATACTATTGTACTATTTAATGTTTATTGTTCCTTTGAAGGAACGAGTTATTACAGTTTGATTTAGAAGCAATCATTTTGCCATTTTGGCTTTTACCCTAAATTTAACCAGCAAAGAAAAAAAAAAAGGAATTGTTTTCCCAAATATTTCATCGAGTCTCTCCAGCAGAGAACTATAATATTGCACACAGAGTAGCCATTCAGTGAGTTCTTATCAGATACATGAAAGATTCATGACAACATGATCATATTTTATATTATGGAAGCAGTGCAATTTCATTTGTGTCTTGCTGTTGTCCACGTTATTATATTGAATTATCATAAATCTTCAAATAATTATATTTACAACTTTTAGATGTGATACTCCATTATTAAGATTGATTTTTGAATTCTGAAATAATAATTTAAAATCTTAGAGACCACTGTGTTCCTCATTGATTTAGGTATTTAAATGGGAGATTCATGGACTGGAGTCATTTTAATTAAAGCATTTTAAAAATCAAATTCAGATAGAAATTGCTAAAAGAGCATAAGAAATTAATTGTCAGAAAGGCATAATCAAGTTTTTTATTTTATTTTTTTAAGTTAGATATATCTGGTGGAGCAAAGACATAAAATGGAAGGATGCTTCACACAGCTCTTTGCTCCTAAAATGAAGCAGTCCTGGAAAACCATAGATAAAGAATCACCTGTTAATCTCTGCTGGCATTAAAGCTGACCCGATACTAATATAGAAACTAAAATGACTCAATTTTACTTCTGAGAGTAAATATAACCTCAATTTCCCTTCAGCCTGTAAAAAACTTCTAAGGAACGGGATGATACCTGGGTTAAAGGAAACACATTCAGATACATACATTTTATCCGAAAAATAAAATTAGCATATTCCCTTGAAACCAAGACAAATTCACAACAGAAAATTCAGAAAACGCAAAACTTACAAATGTGAAAATGAGAATTTCTTATAATTCTATCACTCAAAGAAAATGACTTTTAGGGATGTATATATGTGTTTGTGTATTTTGGGACTTTCTGGCAATATTTATCTAATTAAATTTTCTTTTTCCCCCTGAAATATTAATGTATAGAAAGCCTTTAAAATATCATTAATTCATTTCCTAGGACATGATTTTAATATCTGCACAGAATTTTATTATATAGATGAGCAATAATGATTTTACCAGGTATATATTTTGGACCTTTGGATGATTTCTTAATCTTGACCTCTTGTGATCAATGCTATAATATTTTTGTATGTAAATCAATATATTGAAAGTCTATCTCAGAATATTTTATATATTAGTTGTCATAGTATTTCTATTGTATTAAGTATATATGAATAAATATTTATATATGCATGATCATATAGATTCATTTTTATACTTTATTGCTATTTGCAAACATGTAACAGGAAAGTCTGATACAGCAAAGCAGTCCTTCATTGACAAAGTATGTAGAAAAGGATGGGGTGGTTGAAGAGTTTGTTCAGTTTTGCTTTTAAAATAGATAACAAGAATATATAATGCTATGTCTCTGTTCCCAGGTACTTGAACTCCCAATTTCTGAGAAGGACCTAAAAATAAAATAATGTACAAAGCAATCACATTTTTAATCAACATCAAGTCAGGATATATTAATACCATGAGGAAAAGAATTGATGAACAGACAACAGATGCCTGCCCCTGCAGGCCTGCTAACAGCATTTTACTAATGTTTTTTGGCCCTAATTTCATTCAAAATTCCATTTGTAGCAATGTTCCTGTAAACTTAACTGCTTTCTCTAAAAACACCATGAAAATGATGGCCAAAGCTGTGTTGTGCTCATCAGCATGGTATTACTAAGCAATTGTCTTTAACTAGTTTTTTCCTTTATGAAAACCTATGTTTTTCATTTTTAGATAAGCCTTTTTTTATTTTAAAATAACTTCAAATTTACAGAAAACTTGCAGGATTCTCTGGAGGATGAATACCTGTAACCCAGGTGATGAAGTTTAACCACACTTCTTTTACTATATTCTCTATCTACCTGCCTCCCTACCTGTCTGCCTTCCTTCGTATCTATACCCATGCATCTGGCAGAACTATACCCCAGTGATGCCGTGTTCTTAATTTACTCTATCCCATAGGTTATTCTAATATTCATATCTCATTCTCATTACTGGTGATTTTTAGCTTGGATCACTTGATTAAAGTGAAGCCTTCAAGGTAAGTTACTATTTTCCCTTTGTGATGAATAATTACTTTGTATTTGGCCAGAAGACACTTTGAAAGTATGTAAATTTCACTTTCCTCATCAAACTTTCACTCACTGGTTGTAGAATACATTGAAGAATTTTGCCTAAAATGATCATTATTATGTTTTTTTGCCAAACAGCAGTTTTATAACTCCATTATTCCTTATTTACATAAAATGCAAACTAACTGCATCATTCTTTATTTTGCTGCTCAAATTGTTGCAAATTTGGTCAGTAGAGCCACTTTAAGATAGTTTCTGTGTTTTCCTCTGCCCCATCCTATGAGCACTCTTATTTGCCAGCGTATCAATATGTTCTAGGCTCATTTGCATTTTCCTGGCCCAGTGCCCAAATCAGCCATTTTTTCCTGCTAATGAATTCTGTTTCCTGTTAGTGGGGAATGGTATTTAGGAACCAAGATAAGCTAGGTGTGCTTATTGTCACTTGTTCACCAAATCTGGTCCCACTCAGTGGGCTAATTGACTAAACTAGGAAAGAATAATGTATATGTAGTGTATGTATATGTATATACACACAAGTATGTAATGACATTTACATCTATGTCCCTTTGTCTTGCCTTAAATTCATACCAATGCCATAAGTTCACCTCTCCATCTCCAATTCTTATCCAAAACACAAAGTGACCCCACCTTTCTCCAACCTATATTTGTAGCACCTTTGCTGATAGTGAGATAGCTGACTTTTCATTCTTTTTTTTTTTTTTTTTTCTCTCAACACCCTGGTAATTGATTGCTTTGGCAACTAATCATCCTCAGTGATCCCGCTAAGCTGCTGCCCCAAAACCTATAGTGTGGTTTGGATGTTTTTTTCTCCAACCAATATTTCTGTTGAAAATTCAATTTCTGGTGTCATGATGTTGTTATAAGGTAGTGTGATGCTTAAGAGAAGATTAGGTTATTAAGAGGATTAATACCTTTCACTTGAGAGCGGGGTCTCACTCCCCCAATACAGTATTATTTGCTTGGAGAGTAGGCTATTATAAAGCAAGGGCACCCCAGTCTCATTTTCATGTACCTACTTTCCCTCTGCTTTCCATCATGAGTTGAAGCACCACAAGGCTCTCCCTGGAAGCTGAACAGATGCTGGCATGTGTTCTTAGACTTCCTAGCTCAAATATTATGAACTAAATAAACTTCTTTTATTTATAAATTGTCCAGTATCAGGTGTTTTGTTATGGCATAGAAAAAGGTCTAAGACAACCTGCCTGGCTGAGAGGCTGTCTTTTGCAAAGGTGAGTAACTTCCTTTCTCAGGTATCTCCAAGAAATGTTGAAAAACCAAGGACAATCCCCCCCCCCCCACCCAAAGAAACAAAACCAACCAACCAAACCAAACCAAACCAAACCAAAGCAAAGCAAACCAAACCAAAACCATTAAAGCTCCCTAGTGGCTTTTCTACTAAATTACTCAAAGATGGCTAAATAATTCGGATGGGAAAACTCTTTATGTTCAGCTTTCATTGAGTGAATTCAATGAATGTAGTAGATATGTAACATTTGAAAACGTTCTTCCCAAAGAAAATGATTTAGGTTTTTAATTAATATTGAAGGACAATGCCCTGTGAAATGATCTGAGGTTTATTACAGTCCATCTCCAAATCATGATTTTCCCTTTTATGATTTGATAATAACTACATAAAACTCCAGGGATGATAGTACACTTAGGTTTAGCCTCAATTCATTTGTATTTGGTCACTCTTGCTTAAATTATATTCAAACTTTAATGTTAACTATCCAGGAAATGGATTTTTGATATTTGGAGTTGTATTCACTTAGGAATGAGATCCTTTCACAGAACATCAAAGATACACAGATAACTTTCATTTGATTCTCATCTGAAAGAACACAATAAAATTATGTTCCCTAGTCCTTAAAAAATAATATGAACCTGAATTTAGAGCGAATAGCTGACATGCTCGACTTTTGATCATCAGCAGAACTGCTTGCAAAATCTGTCAATGGAACAGAGGAGCTGAATGCAAAGGAAGAGAAACTTAAAGACAAAAACCTCAGTGAAAACTGAGCATTGTTTTGTGAGAATATTGCACACAGGACTGAATTATGTCAAGGAAAGAAAAATGTTTTGCAATCAAATTAAGTTATTGACATTATGTTAGAAGGCTACAATGAATGGGATGTAGGCTTGCATATATTACCTTTTCTAGGCTGTTTACTTACAAAGCTTCAGCACAAAAAGATCCTATATTTTCTTGCATTGCTTATCAATATTTCAAAGAAAGAAGATTGGATGCCATGCAGTAGCACTGTCTCATAGCTTTGAAATTGGTTTACTTATTTAATCAACAAATATTTATTTGCCTACTATGTTTTAGGTTTTAGACTTGTTGTCTTGTGAAGTCATTTCATGGATTGTTTTGACATCTTCCCTGATTGAGATTCTTCCACTTCCACTTTAGCTCCTGTAAACTGGGGAGTCACCTTCCTTTTGGGGAGCTTGGCGGAGAGGGTAATGCTAGGCCACTTAGAAACACCAAACACTGCAGATTAATCATATAATGTTTCAGGTTAAAAGGGAAAAACTTAAGACATTGCTTAGTCTAACACTATCTTTTAAAATATCTATTTTTAATAAAGCATATTAATTGACTATGATAGTGAGATTCATCATAGAATTTCCATATAAGCATACAGCGTGCTTGATTGTATCCAACCACCATGCTTTTTTGCAAATGTTGAATCTGATTTCTACAGAGGTTGTGATAGGCCTAAAGTACCTTGGCTTTTTGATGCCCTTACTGGGATTTGAATCTGCTGTCTAGATGACCATTAGTACAGATCCTACAAAATACTCTGGTATTTTATTTATACAAGTACAGATGGACCCATAGAGCTTCATCTGGCTCCTTTGACTTCCAAACCATTTCTTGCCTTCAAATTTAGTTTCTAAGTTTCCTTTAACTTTAACAAATTAATACATGTACATAGCTTTATATAATTATGTAGTGCCACAATTTGCACGGCCATTAATTTAAGTTCCTGGGCTTGTTGGTGAGGAGTGGTGAAAAGAAAAACAGACAACACAAATAGAGAAAAAGCTGGGTCTCGGTGGTTCACTACAACCCTGGTAGGGAGGTCGTGACACACAACAAGCTCACATGTTTATTATATAGGTATAAACATCAGAAGGATTTATTGTGAGAAAATTTCTTCAAAGTAAGCAGAAACAAGGCCACGAGTATGAGCAGCCTGATTATGATTTTTACCTTGTGCCCCTGACTTTCTACCCCTGAGAAGCTGGCATCTGAACCTCAAGTTCAAGAACTGAATAGTCACATGGCTGACACAGAACCTCCTATTGAACTGGGTGTCACCATAGCAACTGGGCAGTCTTAAATCGACACCTTCACACTGAGAGTTCCCTAGAGAGGTATTGTCTCTGTCACAGGACATTTCAAGACCCATGATTCAGTTGCTGCTCCTGACAATATAGTATCAGACTTTCTGTTATAACAATATTTGGAAGATAAAATAACAAAAATAGATTCTCTATCTGTGTTTCTCCCAGTCCCTGGTTCCTATTCTCAGAGGCCATTATTTCCATTTTTTCTGATGTCTCTTACAGTGTGTTCCTCTGAACACCTAAAGAATACACTCATACTTCTATTTCTTGATTTTATAAAATTTTTACCTGATAGTTTCATTGAATAGCCACATATCTTGGCATAATATTAGAGTAGGAATTAAAATGTCTCCTATCATCCCCTTACATTTATTTGGTGGAAGTAGAAAATTTAGGACAATCACCATGAGGTCAGTTTCAGGTTTATAAAACAACTCAACATCTGATAATTGATAGGCCTAGACTGAACAATAACAAAACACTAAATTTCATTTAATGCATGCTTTAAAAAGAAGGCATGGGAGGATCCAAGATGGCGGGTTAGAGGGAGGCCGCATTCCTTGTCGCTGTGTGACCTGGGATCAAGCTCTAGGAATACTGTTTCTCTGCGAGTTATTAGAGTACGCCTGACAGCTGCTTCCATGCAGGAATCCTGGCCGTCATGTCCACACAGGTCCCTCAGCCTCAATGTCTGTGCGGGAGCCCTGGCCGCTCACCCATGCAGGACCTTAGCATCAGCACCAGTGCAGGACTCCTGGCCACTGCTCCCATGTGGACCCCCATTTACAAGTGTGTCCCCCTCCCCATTGTCTCCATCTTGGGACACTGCAACCACTGCCATAGTTGCCTTCACCTGGGGACACTGGACAGGTCTGGAGACAGCCGCCAGCCACAACACTGCATCCCACAGAGCTACATCTCTGAACACGCCGCCCAAAGCTACTGCCTGGCCCAACCCTACACCCGTCTCTGAAAGCGTCTCCTCCATCTTGGAACAATTTTGTTGCCATCTTTAGTCGGGGCAACTCCCAGCTTCTGACACCGGCTGAGGCCTAGAGGCAATATTAAGTTACCTCTAGTCTCCCAATTCCCATCTCCCCGGCAGCCACTAACCTGGCATAGTGCTTGCAGCTATGTGGCTGGTCTGTAGCTTGCAAAGTCTGGTCCTGATTGGCCTGATACAAAACACCTCTACCTGACAGGTGGGCAGCCCCTAGAGTGCAGCCCACCTCCAGAGAAAGAGGTTCTGGATTGGAAAGTAGAAAGGGAGGGGTGAATGAGATACAGTTTAGAGACTAGAGACCAGGAATTGTGAGGTCTGTAGGCAATATAAGGAGATAAGACCAGGCATCCACATCACATGCAGGCCCCAAAGGAGATCCTTGGGGTGAAGTCTCCCATCAGGGACCTGGAAGTGCTATATCCCACCTCCAGGAACACTGTCCCCAAGACCAACCCTCCCACCCTAATAACCTTCACCATCCTGAGGGTGGAGATACCAGCAAACAATAGAGAATCCCACCTATTGGTTGAGAAAGGAAGCTGGAAAGATACTGAACTCCAACAGAAACAATCCTTGTATTTTCCTTTGAGTTTTTTTTTTTTTTTTCTTTTTTCTCTCTCTCTTCTCCTGCCTTCACATCCCCAACATTTGTGAAACCAAGTACTTTTCATGTATTAGGCTACTGGGGACTGAGATGTTTTGCATAGTATATTAGAGTTGTGTTGTGTATTCTTTTATCTACTATTTTTACATTTTTAATTTTTCTTAATTTTTAATGTTTGTTTCTTTTTTGTACTCTCTCTATTGTCTTCCCACTTAATTTTTCTTTTTTTCTCCTGCTACTAGCCAACTTCTTTTGATTTCTTTTTCACTCATCCTAAGATCTAATAACTCTATATCCTCACCTCCAACCTCCTTAACATCTCATCCTATGCCCCAGCCCTGGTTCTCTCTTTGTCCACCATCAGAAACTGTAGACCCTTTTGCAAACCTACTGTTTATATGGTAGATAATAATTGAACTCACCATTTCTGTATATTGTGACAAAACCGTAAATGTCTTAATAGGAGTTATTTGGTTTAAGGCTGTATACTGTTTGTACTGGGATCTGTTAATATTGATCTCCCCCTTAAAGGAAGGTATTGGAACCCTGCAGGGACACTATAAGCCTATAGGGTAAAAACTGTAACACCTCAGATCTGCAGTGCTAGAAGGGAAGACACACGGACAACATGAAAAAACAAGGGAAGAAAGTGCCCCCAACAAACCAGGATACTGAATTATTAGAATCCATGGCCAGCACAGCAGAAGAAACAACAGAAACAAGGTTCAGGATGTACATAATTCAAATGCTCTGTGAATTAAAGGATGATATAAGAAAGCAAATACAGCAGCAAAATGCCATTTTGATAAAGAGCTACAAAAGCAAATACAAGAAGGAAAAGATTACTTCAAGAAAGAGATAGAGATTTGAAAAAAACAAACAAACAAAAAACCCAGAAATCCTTGAAATGAAGGAAACAATAAACCAAATTAAAAACTCAATAGAAAGCATCACCAACAGATTAGATCACTTGGAAGACAGAACCTCAGACAATGAAGACAAAATATATAATTTTGAAAATAAATTTCACCACACAGTGAAGATGGTAAGAAACCATGAGAAGAACATTCAAGAATTATGGGATAACATGAAAAGACCAAATTTAAGAATATTGGGGTAGAGGAAGGCATAGAGTTACAAATGAAAGGAATGAACCATCTATTGTTCATAATGGATCATAATGGAATAAAATTAGAAATCAATTATAAAATAAAATATAGAAGCTACTCCAACACCTGGAGACTATAAACAATATGCTATTGCATGAACAATGGATTGCAGAAGACATCAAAGAGGAGATTTAAAAATTCTTAGAGGTAAATGAGAACACTGATACAACATATCAAAATCTCTGGGACACCATGAAGGCAGTACTAAGACTAAAGTTTATTGCATGGAGTTCATTCCTTAAAAGAAGAAAAAGTCTACAAATAAATGACCTAACATTGCATCTCAAAACCCTAGAAAAAGAAGAACAAATCAAAACCAAAAGTAGTAGAAGACAGGAAATAATTAAAATAGAGCTGGAATCAATGTAATTGAAACAAATTAAACAATTGAAAAAATTTGATGTCTTCTGCAGTCCATTGTTCATTCAATAACATATTGTTTAGTCTCCAGGTGTTGGAGTAGCTTCTGTATTTTATTTTATAATTGATTTCTAATTTTATTCCATTATGATCCATTATGAACAATAGATCATTCCTTTCATTTGTAACTCTATGCCTTCCTCAAAATAAAAGAAAAGTTGGTTCTTTGAAAAAATAAATAACACTTAAAATGAAGGCATGCACACTTTCATTCACTTGACTGGGTTTGCTGAATGCTGTGAGTGTATAGTTTTGCCTTGAGGGGAGACTTGGTTAGCTTTCTATTCTCCATTCTTTGGGCTTCTATGCTAATCCTTATATATCAGATCTAGAAATAGGAATGAAATAAAAAACTGATCTAGGTGATGTCTGCCTCTGAGAATGGTTAACATCTGGTGTGTAGTATACAGTCCAGTGTCAAGTCTCCTGATAAACTCTGGGAAAGGTAGAAGTTTTTTCCTATATACCAAAGGTAAGAGGCAACATCAATTCTCTCTCACGGTGTGGGAGATGGGACTCACAGCATCTCATTAAATCTCTCCAGAAATTCTTGCCTTTTTTTTTCTTTTCAACTCATTTTCTCTTCAACTGTATTTGCAAGCTGCAGTTAAATGTTCAACTAAGTATTTAAAACATTTTCGGTCACATTTTGGAATATATGCATATTATTTTGGAGCCTCAGTTCAAAATAAAAATTACAGCTGACATTTGCAACATTGGATTGCAAACATCACTACTCCTTTCCCTCTAAGAAAAAGAAGAGCAGAGCTCTTCTCCTTAATCTTTTTTCTCTGAGTATTTTGCTTGCTTCTGTTTTCAAAGAGTAATATAATATATTGGGTTGAGTCAATATTTTGTATGCACATTGGTGTGATTATAAACATTTACAGCTGAACATTAAGTTTTGTAGCCTTCTCATCCTATGTAAATTTTTTTGATTTACTTTTTAAAAATTAAAATTGTTCATTCACCTATCACTAATTAATTCTAGAACATTTTCACTAAGCTACAAATATTGCCTTAATATGCTAAAAATCAGGGAAAGTTATCAGTTTAATTTTATGAAGAAAATCTTCCCACTCTTGTATCATTTTACCTGTTCTCCTATAAGCTTGCTCCATGGTGTGGCCTGGCAGTTCCCTAGATAATCACTGTTGGATTATCTCTTTCTTCTGCTATGGAGTCCTCATAGCATAAGAGCTGGCTCTTACTTTTTATTTTTTTATTTTTAATTTGTTCACTGATTTTGTGAGAGTGCATGGGAGTTTTACTTTTGATATCTTGTGATTTGAAAATGTCTTTATTCAATCTTCATCTTTGCTTATAGAAGAAAATTTATATTTATTAACACATTAATTGTACATATTAATAGGGTTCTATGTAATGTTTCCTTACATGCATCTGATGTGCACTGATTAAATCCAAACACTCTATTTCCAACCTTCTATTCCCTTCCATATCCCAAGAAATCATGATTCTACTTTAAGTTCAACATGTTTTAGCTTCACATATGGAAGACAGCTTACTTGTCTTTCTGTGTCTGGCTTGTTTCACTTAACATAATATCCTCCAGTTCCATCCATTTTGCTACAAATGACAGTATTTCATCCTTTTTGTGGATGAATAATACTCCACTTTGTGTATATATATATATGTATATATATATATATACCACTTTATCTTCATCTATTTAGCTGTTGATGGGCACTGAGGCTGATTTCATATGATAAATAGCAGAATTTTAAAGGTTTAACTACACTATCTTTTGGCTTTTGTGTACTATGACAGTTTGATGACATTTGAATTCTTGTTCCTTTTTCCCACCACTTCTCCAATTGTTTATTCTGGTCACTGACTGGGTCCTGGAGTTTTAAAGTGTAAGTTTATATCTTCAGTTGTGGGAAATAATCTTATCATCTTATCATTTCTCCTCCATCTTTCCCCATTTTCCCTCCTCTGTTTCTAGAATCTCTAACTTACAATAAGAACTTCTTTAAGAGGTCCTCTATTTTTTCAATCTTGTCTCTTCAATTACCCATTTCTTTATCCTTTTTTGGTTTCTAATATCTGGAAATTTACTGAACTTTAATATTTCATAACTTTTACTGGAATTTTAGTAATTCTATGACCATGTCTAATTTCTAAGAATGTTTTTGCATTTTTTAATTTTTATTTTTTATTATTCTAATTTGTTATACACACTTGCAGAGTACATTTCATTTCATATTACATATAAAGAGCACAATATTTCAAGTTGCTGGTTTAATATAAAGTATTTTTACAACAATTGTGTCTTCATACATGTATTTAGGGTAATCATGGATAACTCATTCTGCCATTATTCCTATCCCCTTGTCCCCTCCCCTCCCTCCCCCTCTTTGTTCTATTTAAAGCTCTTTCATTCCTCTCATTCCCTCTCTCTTGCCTTTATAAGTTAGTATCTTCATATCAAAGAGATCATTCGACCTTTGGTTTTTTTGGGATTGGATAACTTCACTTAGCATTATTTTCTCCAACTCCATCCATTTACCTGCAAATGCCATAATTTTATTCTCTTTTAGTGCTGAGTAGTGTTCCATTGTGTATATATACCAAAGTTTGAATATTCACATTTAAAACAACAACAAAAACGAAATAGCATTTAATGCTTTTCTCTTAGATATAATATGACTTGTTTTAAATATAGGTCCTAGTAACTTTTCCATTATTCCTTAGATAGTTTGTTTCCTCTAGTTCCTGTATTTTATATTCTTTTAGTCACTTTCTGTAATAATAAAGCCTCTTTTCAAATGAGTCAATCACTTTTTTTTTGTTTGTTTGTTTACATTTGAGTCTGAGGCACTGAAATGCTGTTTGGGAATTCTGTTTTTGCAGGTGATCTGCATCTCATGGAGTTGGTTGTGGTGTTAGGAGTGGGGCTCCAGCCAACTTGATGGGAGTATTCTAAAATTTCAGTATCTGTAGATCTTTTCTTGAGGCTAGCCTGTTTTCCCAGAAAAAAAATTCTTCATATTGCCTTCCAGTGCTGTTGCAAATGAGGCTCCTAGCTTTCTTGGAATCAATTTTTAAGGTAGGCTATACTTTTCACTGTTCTGGAGGTCAATTTCCACTTAATCTCACTTTTTGAGTATAGCATCCCACCCGACCCTATCTCCTTCAGCTGTGCTTTTTATCTCAGACTTGAATCTATATGAAGCTCTCTAGAGAGTGGCCTCTTTTCTTCTATTATGGTGGTGAAAGGTAGGAACTTCTTGGCTGCTTTGGATGGATGAGGACTTGGGGGCATGTAACTTCCTATCTGTAAAGATTATAAAGCCACTCTTTAGCATTCAGTAGTAGCTAGAAATCTGACTTCAGTGGTTCTTGGGGTCTAGCTTTCTTCAGCTAGCTAGGTCAGTCACCCCTACTGTATCCATATTATTGCTTTCAAATTTTGTTGATATCCTTCTTTTACTATTTTTTCTTAGACTCGTTATTCATGCAGATTTATGATATTTTTATTCTTTATTATCAAGAATGTTTGAGACAGAGTGGAAGTAAACACATCACTCCATCCATTGTATTTTCTGAATGCCTCAGACCTTCTTTCCCATCTATAAGTCCTGCACATATAAAAAGGTCAACTTCAAATAAATTAGTGTAATTTAATTTTTAGTCATAAAATATGTTCATTTATTTTAATAGAAAAGTAAAAATTTATAAATTTTTTTAAAAAGTTATTTATATGTTTGTGGAGACATATAGATGAAGGTAAAATCCAAGACTCATTTGGGTGTCTCTTTGTTCTAATAAACAGCCATATCAATATCTTGAGATGGACACAAAATGTGTTGTAATTCATATGATATGTGAAGCAAAGTCACATTATTACCTTGCTTTGAATTGTTAACTGCAGTTCACATTGGTATTGAATGTTTCAGAAACGAATTAACAAAAATTCTCTTGAGGAGAAGAAAGGCATAGAAATTCAGAAAAAAACAGTTTTTTTTTTGTTATGTATTAGCGAAACAAATCTTTTTATCCAGCATTCCTTATTATCGTGATGTACCAAAGTTGTCTTTCAGTAACAATAGTATTATATTCTTAACGTGTTTCTATGGAAAGAGGCAGGAAATAAAACAGAGTTGTATTTTGCTTCTGATCTACACCCAAGATCTGACTTGCTAACTCTTCTCGTCTTTTGGGTCAGTTTTTCTTTTTAACTTGAGTCTTATAAAAAGCCAATGATCTGTTAGTGAAAGCTCAGTCTTTTGGCCAAAATTCCACTTAGTACCTCTGTCATTTTCCACCCTCTCCAACCCCAACACACACACACACACACACACACACACACACACACACACACACACACACCTACACACACATTTTCAACAGCTTAATCTTGTCATGCAGACCTCTATGGCTTTGTAGCAGATGAGTTAGAACAGCACCTCTCTCTATATTGCATCTGTTCTATTGGAGACATCTTGTAGGGATCATTCTTCAGCCTGTATCTTTTCTTGATTTCATGGAGGACTGATTAGCAAAAGTCTGGGTAGTTAAATACTTATACCTTTTGAAGAAATACTACTATTAGTAACTGATCAGAGCTTTTTCTAATTAGTAAAGAATTCTTTACAAGTTAAACCTGTGGCATCCTAAATTAGTAGTTAATTACAGGTTTCATTAATGAGTTTTTCATTCTGTAGTGTAGCATATGATTGTAATAAAACAATCTTGGAAGATGAGGAAGGATTAGAAAGGTGAATATGGTAATATGATACTACTACAGAAATTTAAGTTCCAAAGGGGGAAGTGAGCACAAGAAAGAAAGAAGAGAAATCCATAATGCAGAAGAGAAAGAAAGCTGACATTTTTTAAAAGGGCTTAATCATCATGTATGGAAACATATTCATAAAGTGCCCAACTAAGAGAGAATAAAACTGAAGAGAGATTTAAGAATCACTGTGGTGTTAGAGGGATTGGCTATAAGCTCACTGTGACTATTTCTCCATCAATAATTTAAAAAATTATTTAGACAATGAGAGAACAGTCATTTTAGCATTTAACAGAGCTCTGTCATTACTTCATCTTCTGTCTCTTTGTGTAAGTCTGATCCTCTAAATAGCTTTAAAACTTTCTGATGTCCTACAATAGAGTTTTCAAGACAAAGAATAAAAAGAATAAACTTGGTCAAAATGGAAAAGTCTATAATAAGAAACCTAATACTTTTAGAGGAAAACAATTGCTACTTAGAATAATCAAGGTGTTCATTTGATATTGTTACTCCTCAGACACAAATAGGAAGCTGCTAGGAAGTATTCAGATTCTCTAAGATATATATCTCAACTGCTTATTCAACTGTGTTTGACATTGTTAAGTTCTTTGGTTTTTGAAATTGAAGGGCTCTATTAAATAACAAAAGGCTCTTCTTGTATGGACTATTGCCTCTAATTTGTGGTATAAATTTCAGCACATGACAGTTCAAAGTCAAGACAGTTATCACCATGGATAGTATTACCACCAATGCATGGATAATTTTAGATGTTGCAGCTGATTTGTAAACTTTAATTTAAAACATAACATAGCTGCTGATGTTTGGGTGCAAGTTTAAAATATTATTATTATTGATTGAATGTTATACTTTTAGTGTTCTTAAATAGTTGATGACTACCTAAGCTATTATTTAATTAAGCTTTTTTTTTTTTTTTTTTTAGTGTCAGTGCTATGCTTTATGTATTATGGTGATCTTCAGCATATTTTTATTAGCTTGCAGGGTAAATTCATTTTTGAATTACACTTTCAAAAATGACTTAGCTATATGAAACTTTATTCTAATGTATAAATTTAAATGTTTGTATAATACTTTTTGAACTTTATGAAAATATATTTACATACATATATGTGGATATAATAAGCTGTATGTACATTTCCCTTCAGTTTATTTTTAGTTACATTTATCATTTTGTTAGTTCTAAATATTTTAGAGTTTCACTTAATGGTTCCATTTTAAATGCATTGGTCACTTACTAATATATATATTTTGAGATTGTAATATACATTTTATTTTGATTTTTTATTTTTCTTTCTATTTGTTAATTTGTATTATTATTTCATTTTGGTTAAAGAACATGAAATGTTGCTTTTCTAGAACCTACTAAGAAATCCTTTGTAAACCATTTATGGGTGGTTTTTTTTGGGTGGTGGTGATGGTAAAAACTTCTGTTTATACCAAAATAGTCAGTGTACTTTTGTAGTAAATAACAATATTGGTGTCAAGTGTGAGTATTAATTATGCTTTCTAATGTTGTATATCTCTGCTTGTTCTTTGTCAAAGGCATCATGTGTCATTTTTGAGCACAGCTCTAAAATCTCCTACCAAATTGGTTTAATTATTTTCTCTGTATGTTTTAGTTAGTTTTGTATTACTGAAACAAAATACCAGAGAAAATCAATTTATAAAGAGGAAAGGTTTATTTTGCTTCATGCTTTTGGGGATTTCCATCTATGATTGGTTGGCTTTTGAGTCTGCAGTGAGGTAGCGCTTCATGGTGGCAGCACATGTGGAGCAAAACCATTTACTTCATGACTTGGATGTGAAAGAGAAGAAAGGGAGGACTGGGGCCCTACTATTCCCATTGAGGACATGACCCTTAATGACTTAAGACCTCCCACAAGGCCCCACTGCTTAGTTTCCACCACCTCCTAGTATTTGGGGATGTCTTACTGGTTGGGGACTAAGCCTTTGGGGAACATTCCAGATCCCAACTGTAGCACCATAATTCTAAAAAATTCTGCTGTATATATTTCAAATATATACCATAAGCTATACATATATTTACAATAATAATATTTTCTAGACCTAGTATAACTTTTATCACAATACAATGCCTTTATTTTTCTCTCATGGTAGTCAAATAATGAATCAACAAACTAGAATAGCAGTAAAAACTCTCCACAAAAGCATTATAAATAGGAAAAATATAGCAACTATATATTTTCAAATGAAAGTTACATAAAATATGGAACAGCTCAACATATATATATAACTGTAAAATTGAGAAGTATATGGAGAAGAGAATTAAAAGGTGGTAAAAATTAAAGATGAATGTTATTAAGGCAAAAGAGTTCACAAATACTAAATATATTTACTTGTATCTATACCTGAGTAAAAAGCATAAAATTTAAGAAATTTACAGATAATAGCTTTAGGTCAGTTATATTTTTCCATAAAAAGTACATTTGGATTTACATTTAAGTACTTATACTTTTGTATACTAGTAGCTAATCCTTACAAATGAAAATTTATGATATTATTATAAAATGAAAATATTTAACCATAAATTATACAAAGTTACACAAGTCCTCTACATTGGAAATTTTAAATATTGCTGAGAAGAAATTTAAAAAAGATGAAATAAGTGGGAATAAATACCATATTTATTGATTAGAAAACTTAATATCAATATTAAGATGTAATTTCTTCTAAAAATTTTCAATGTATTCATTTTTGAAAAGAACTTACTTTTATTAATTTTGCTTGGGTTTGCTAAGCTTTTCTAATCTGTAAGAAGATGGTTTTCATTAAATTTGTGAAAACATTATTTCAACCATTATTTCTTCAAAAATTTTTTTTCTTATCGTGGTAAATTTCTTCTGTCTTGGAAACCTAATTTACTTACATACATTAGACCACTTGATATTTCTCACTCTCTGTCCATTCTTTTTAGTGAGTTTACCTCTGACTTTCAGATTGGAAAGCTTCTACTAATCTTCAAGATTTTACCCTTTCCTTCTATAACTCCAGTGTATCCTTAAGCCAAGGAAGTTAGTACTTTACTTCAGTTAAGGTGCTTTGTTGTTTTATAATTTCTATTTTTCTGCTATTCAAGATTGCATTATAAGATAAAGATGATTGTGGTTCATCATTCTCTTAAATCCTTTCACATGTTTACACAAACTCATTTATAGTTCTTCTCTGCTATTGTATTTGTGTCATTTGTTTTTTTTTTAAATTTTTTATTCTAAGATGTTATAAATGACAGCAGAATGCATTACATTTCATATTACACATATAGAGCACTTTTTTACAAATCTCTGGTTGTATGCAAAGTATATTCACACCATTCGCAACTTCATACATGCACTTAGGGTAATGATATCTATCTCATTCTACCATCTTTTTTGTTTTCCTTCACCCTTTTGCCCCCTCCCTTCCCCTCCCTCCCCATTGGCCATTCTAGTAGAATGCATTACGGTTCATAATACACACATAGAGCCTCTTTTCAAATAACACTGTTTGTATACAAAGTATATTCATACTATTCAAGTCTTCAATCATGCATTTAGGATAATGATATCCATCTTATTATACCTCCCCCTTTTTTATCACCCTCCCATACCCCCCTATCTCTGTCCCTTCTCCTCCCTCCCCTTTGACCACTCTAGTGCTCCTCTAATCTTCCTAAGTACCCCAACACCCAACACCACTGTGACTCTGACTCCTTATATCAGAGAAAACATTTGGTACTTGGATTTTTGAGACTGACTAACTTCACTTAGCATTATGTCCTCCAATTTCATCCATTTACCTGCGAATGCCATTATTTTATTTTCTTTTATTGCTGAGTAAAATTCCATTGTGCGTATATACCACATTTTCTTAATCCACTCATCTACTGAGGGACATCTAGGTTGGTTCCACAACCTAGCTATTGTGAATTGTGCAGCTACTAACATTGAGATAGCTGTGTCACTGTAATATGCTGTTTTTAAGTCCTTTGGGAATAAACCCAGGAGTGGGATGGCTGGGTCATAGGGTGGCTCCATTCCCAGTTTTCCGAGAAATCTTCATACCACTTTCCATAATGGTTGCACCATTTTGCAGTCCCACCAGCAATGCATGAGCGTGCCTTTTTCCCCACATCCTCTCCAACATTTATTGTTGTTTGTGTTCTTAATAGCTGCCATTCTGACTGGTGTGAAATGATATCTTAGGGTAGTTTGGATTTGCATCTCTCTAATTGCCAGCGATATTGAGCATTTTTTCATGTATTTGTTGATTGATTGTATATCTTCTTCTGAGAAGTGTCTGTTCATTTCTTTGGCTCATTTATTTATTGGGATATTTGTTTTTTTGGTGTTGAGTTTTTTGAGTTCTTTATACATTCTAGAAATTAGTGCTCTGTCTGATGTGCATGTATTAAATATTTCTTCCCAGTTAGTTGGTTCTCTATTCACCTCACTGATTGTTTCTTTTGCTAAGAAGAAGCTTTTTAGTTTGAATCTATCCTATTCATTAATTCTTGATAGTACTTCTTGTGCTACAGGATTCTTATTAAGGAACTTGGGGCCTAATCCGACATGTTGGAAATTGGAGCTTACTTTTTCTTCTATTAGGCGTATTGTGTCTGGTCTAATTCCTAGGTCCTTGATCCACTTTGAATTGAATTTTGTGCAAGGTGAGAGATAAGGGTTTAATTTCATTTTGTTGCATATGGATTTCCAGCTTTCCCAGCACCATTTGTTGAAGAGGCTGTCCTTTCTCCACTGTACATTTTTGGCACCTTTTCCAATATAAGATAGCTGAAATTATATGTATTAGTCTCTGTGTCCTCAATTCTGTACCATTGGTCTACTGGTCTGTTTTGGTGCCAATATTATGCTGGTTTTGTTACTATTGCTTTATAGTATAATTTAAAATCTGGTATGGTGATGCCAACTGCTTCACTTTTCTTGCTAAGGATTGCTTTAGCTATTCTGGGTCTCTTATTTTTCCAGATGAATTTCATGACTGCTTTATCTATTTCTTCGAGGAATGTCATTGGGATTTTGATTGGAATTGCATTAAATCTGTATAATGCTTTTGGTAGTATGGACATTTTGACAATATTTATTCTGCCTATCCAGGAACAAGGAAGGTCTTTCCATCTTCTGAGGTCTTCTACGATTTCTTTCTTTAGTGTTCTATAATTTTCTTTAAAGAGGTCTTTCACTTCTTTCGTTAAGTTGATTCCTAGGTATTTTATTTTTTTTTTTGATGCTATTGTAAATGGGGTAGTTTTCATCATTTCCCTTTCAGAGGGTTTCTCACTGATGTACAAAAATGCCTTTGACTTAAGGGTATTGATTTTGTATCCTTCCACTTTGCCGAATTCATTTACTAGTTGTAAAAGTTTTCTGGTAGAGTTTTTTGGGTCTTCTAAGTATATTATCATGTCATCAGCAAATAGTGCTAATTTGAGCTGTTCTTTTCCTATGTGGATCCCTTTAATTTCTTTCGTCTGTCTAATTGCTTTGGCCAGAATTTCAAGTACTATGTTAAACAACAGCGGTGAAAGGGGGCGCCCCTGTCTTGTTCCAGTTTTTAGAGGGAATGCTTTCAATTTTTCTCCATTTAAGATAATGTTAGCTTGAGGTTTTGCATAGATAGCTTTTATAATGTTGAGATATGTTCCTGTTATTCCTAGTTTTTCTAGTGTTTTGAACATAAAGGGGTGTTGTATTTTGTCAAATGCTTTCTCTGCATCTATTGAGATGATCATATGGTTTTTTATCTTTGAGTCTATTGATGTGATGTATTATGTTAATTGATTTCTGTATGTTGAACCAACCTTGCATCCCTGGGATAAACCCCACTTGATCATGGTGCACTATCTTTTTGAAATGTTTTTGTATTTGATTTGCCAGGATTTTGTTGAGAATTTTTGCATCTATGTTCATTAAAGATATTGGCCTGACGTTTTCCTTTTTGGCTGTGTCTTTGCCTGGCTTTGGAATCAGTGTAATATTGGCCTCATAGAAAGAGTCTGGGAGAGCTCCCTCTTTTTCTATTTCTTGAAATAAGTTGAAGAGCAATGGTATTAGTTCTTTTTTGAAGGTCTTGTAGAACTCGGCTGTAAAGCCATCAGGCCCTGGGCTTTTTCTAGCTGGTAGATTTTTGATGGCGTCTTCTATTTCCTCACTTGAAATTGATCTATTTAAATTGTGTATATCCTCCAGATCCAGTTTGGGCAATTCATATGATTCTAGGAATCTGTCAGTGTCTTCAGTATTTTCTATTTTATTAGAGTACATGTTTTCAAAGTAATTTCTAATTATTCTCTGTATATCTGAGGTGTTTGTTGTGATATTTCCTTTTTCATCATGGATGTTAGTGATTTTTTTCTCTCCTTCTTTTTGTTAGCATCGCTAAGGGTCTGTCAATTTTATTTATTTTTTCAAAGAACCAACTTTTAGTTTTGTCAATCCTTTGAATTGTTTCTTTAGACTCAATTTCATTAATTTCAGCTCCGATTTTAATTATTTCCTGTCCTCTGCTGCTCTTGGTGTTGGAATGCTCTTGGAATGAACTCAGTGCAATGAATTTTCCTCTTAATACTGCCTTTATAGTGTCCCAGAGATTTCTATACGATGTATCTGTGTTCTCATTTACCTCTAGGAATTTTTTAATCTCCTCCTTGATGTCTTCTTCAACCCCTTGTTTGTTCAGTAAGATGTTGTTTAGCTTCCAGTTGTTGAAGTAATTTATTTTATTTCTTGTTTTATCATTGATTTCCAATTTCATCCCAATATGGTCTGATAGAATGCAGGGAATTATCTCTGATTTTTTATATTTGCTGAGGGTTGCCTTGTGGCATAATATATGGTTTATTTTGGAGAAGGAGCCATGTGCTGCTGAGAAGAAAGTGTATTCACTTACTGAGGGATGAAATATTCTATATATGTCCGTTAGGTCTAAGTTATTAATTGTTTTAATGAGGCCTAAAGTTTCTTTATTTAGCTTTTGTTTGGATGATCTATCCAGTGGTGATAGAGGTATGTTGAAGTCCCCTAGAATAACTGTGTTGTGATCTATTTTATTCTTGAACTTGAGAAGGGTTTGTTTGATGAATGTAGGTGCTCCATTATTTGGGGCATATAGATTTATAATTGTTATGTCTTATTGATGAATAGTTCCCTTAATCAGTAAGAAATATCCATCTTTGTCCCTTTTGATTAGCTTTGGCTTGATGTCTGCCTTATTTGATATGAGAATGGAAACCCCTGCTTGCTTCCTTGGCCCATGTGAGTGGTAAGATTTTTCCCAGCCTTTCACCTTCAGTCTGTTGATGTCTTTTTCTATGAGGTGGGTTTCTTGGAAACAGCATATTGTTGGGTCATTTCTTTTAATCCAGTCTGATAATCTGTGTCTTTTGAATGGTGAATTTAGGCCATTAACATTCATGGTTATTATTGAGATGTGATTTGTATTCCCATCCATTTTTATTTGTTTATGGTATTTACCTTGATTTGGTTTCTCCTCTGGTTGGTAATTCCTTTAGTTTATTTTCTCCCTTTGTTGATTTTCATTGTTATTTTTCTTTTCTTCTTCATGTTATATTTTGCCCTGAATGTTCAGAAGTGCTGGCTTTCGAGATGCAAACTCTTTTAACTTGTGTTTGTTGTGGAAGGTTTTTATTTCCTCTTCGAATCTAAAGCTTAATTTTGCTGGGTACATGATTCTAGGTTGACATCACTTTTCTTTCAGGGCTTGAAATATGTTATTCCAGGATCTTCTAGCTTTTAAGGTCTGGATTGAGAAATCCGAACATAGTCTAATTGTTTTCCCCCTATATATAATCTGCTTCCTTTCTCTTGTGGCTTTTAATATTCTCTCCTTGTTCAGTATAGTAGGCATTTTCATTATGATGTGCCTTGGTGTGGATCTGTTGTGATTTTGTACGTTTGGTGTTCGATAAGCCTCTTGGACTTGGTTTTCCCATTCATTCCTCAAGTTTGGAAAGTTTTCTGCTATTATTTCATTGAATAAATTATTCATTCCTTTGGCTTGGAATTCTGCTCCTTCTTCTACTCCAATCACTCTTAAATTTGGTCTTTTTATGTTGTCCCAAATTTCTTGGATGTTTTGTTCTTGATTTTTTACCATTTTTACTGTGTTCTCTGCATTTTTTTCTAATTTGTATATTTTGTCTTCATTATCTGAGGTCCTTTCTTCCATGTGGTCTAGTCTATTAGTGATGTTATCAATAGAGCATATAATTTGGTTTATTGCTTCTTTCATTTCCAGAATTTCTGTTTGGTTTCTCTTTAGAACCTCTATCTCTCCATTGAAGTAGTCTTTTGCTTCTTGTATTTGTTTATGAAGTTCTTTGTCAAAGTGGTCTTTTACTACCTGTATTTGCTCTCTCACCTCCTTCTTGAATTCATCCTTGAGCTCCATAATCATTTGGATTATGTATTTCCTGAATTCCTGTTCTGTCATTAGATCTACTGTGCTTGCCAAGGAATCTGCTAAGGAGGTATGTTGATTTGTTTGGGACATTTTCTTCCCTTGTTTTTTCATATTGCTTATGTGTCTTTTCTTTTAGCACTGTGTAACCTTGACTTTTTTTGTTTTTACCTTAAGGTCTAATGATGCTCCTGTTGAAGGATTCTATCAGCTCCCCTTATATGTACTTTACACCTTAAAACCAGACATTTTATATTCAGTTAATCATAGTTTGTTCACAATTTACAGAGTTCGAGAATTTAGATATTGCCTCCAATATATTCTGAGTGATTATAATGGGGTTTATAGTTTCAGATATTGGGTACAAAGGTGATATGCTTAGGAGGAAGGAGGGAAGGGTATTGCTTTCCCCCCCTTTGGGAGTGTAATACTATGGAAAATCTATGGAAGTAGTTTAATAGCAGAAGGGGGAGGAAAGGAATTGGAGTGTACAGTTAAGTGTGAAGACCGATGTGTATTTCAGCTAGGCTTATGAAAACGTTGAGAGAAATTAGAAAATGGCCAGGTAGTAAGAATTAATGAAAGAGAGAAGACAGGGTGAGTCAAAAGAGAGAGAGGAGACTATATAAAACACCCATTTGATGTACTATTCAGTTGCCCCAGTTTTTTAAAAAATATTTATTTATTTGCTTTAGTTGTATACAATGCAATGCATTTATGTTTATGTGATGCTGAGGATCAAACCCGGGCCATGCACATGCTAGGCGAATGCTCTACTGCCGAGCCACAACCCCAGCCCCAGTTGCCCCAGTTTTAAGATTCCAAGTTTCTGTACACAACTTGTTTTCTTCTCTGTTGAGAATGTAGGGGCAGGGTGTAGATAGGAAGATGAGGAAATAAGGAATGAGAGGCAAGAGGGAATGAAAATGGGAGAGAGGAAAAAAAAGAAGAGAAAAAAAGAAAGGAAAAAAACCACAATACGACAATGACATTAAAAAAAAAAAAAAAACAAAAAAAAACCCCACAAAGTCGAATTCACAAGTCTCAAATAGGCAGCTTATTCTCCTCCTCTCTCAGTTTGTTAAATTAGCCGTTCAGCAGATCTGCTCTGGCTGATGCGGAGAATTTGTGGGCGGGGTCAAGTCTGTGTACCTGGTTAGTGAGAAGTGATGCTGGAGATAGGTGTTTGTGTGGAGTCTACTTCCGTGCTCTTCCTCAATTGAAGGGTCGCAGAGGGTCATCACACTGGACTCGCGTTCCCCAGCTGTCTGTTGAAGGTCCTCCCAGTCTCGGGTTCCTCCTTGCCTGTTGCTGTTCTCCGCGCCGCTTTCTCTGGGGCTTTACTGGTGAGGGTCGCATCCGGCTGAGTGTGGATTTGAACTGGCGTTGTTGTCCTGTGGTCTCTCGTGGTCTCCCAGCACTAATTCCGCCGGCTGTTTTAGCTGGTTTCACGCTGGCATGCCATGAGTGTGGCTGGGGGTTGCAGTCCCGGCGTGGGCTCTGGCTTTGTTCCCCACCGCCTTTGCTCCACCAGCTCTGGCTTTGTTCCCCACCTCCTTTGCTCCACTGGGGTGGTGTAGCAGAAGCCACACGGTGCTAGCCGCTGCAGACAGCGTGTGTGTGTGTGTGTGTGTGTGTGTGTGTGTGTGTATGTGTGTCTCTCTCCTGGGTCGCGGTATTCAAACCATCCAGAAGATGGGTATTTTCTTTCCATGGAGCTGCCCTGAAGTGCAGCTTCCTCTAATCCGCCATATTGGATCCTCCATCATTTGTTTTTTTCTGATTGTCTATTTCTTTTTAAAATTTTTATATCAGGGGCTGGGGTTGTGGCTCAGTGGTAGAGCGCTCGCCTAGTTCATATGAGGCCCTGGGTTCAATCCTCAGCACCACATAAGAATAAATAAAGGTATTGTGTCCAACTACAACTAAAAAGATAAATATTTTTTAAAATTTTATATCATTTTATTTATATTATATTAGTTTTGTTGTAAATTTTATTAAAATATAATGTACACATAAAATAGAGATAATAAATTTCTATTCTTTTTAAAAAATATTTAGTTTTTAGTTGTAATTGGACACAATACCTTTGTTTTATTTATTTATTTATTTTTATGTGGATTGAACCTGAGGATTGAACCCAGGGCCTCTCACATGCTGAGCCAGAACCCCAACACTACTATTCTTCAAAGAATTTGCACAAAATGAACTTGTGCAACCAATATCTAGTTCAAGAAACAACATTGCCAGCACCTCAGAAGCCTCTCAACTACCTTCCAGTGACAAATACCTTCCCAAGGGTAACCACCATGATGATTTATAACACTATACAAAATTTTGATTGTTCTGAAATATATATGAATACTATCCTATAATAGCAGTTTGTTTTTAATGGTGCTGGGGATTAAACCCAGGGCCTTGTGCATCTGAGGCAAGCACCAACTGAGCTATATCCCCAGCCGGCAATAGTACTCTTTTTGCTTGTCTTCTTTCATGTAGCATGATGTTTGTAAACCTATCCCTGTTGTTGCATATTTTATAATTTATTAGTTCCCATTTCTGCATGGTTTTTCATATCATAAGCATGGCACAATTAATTAATCTAACCAGCCATATATGAGCACCTGGTTTATTTTCAGTTTTTCACTTTTTTTTTCTTTTTTTGGAGGAGGGGGGATGAACTGGGGAATGAACTCAGGGGCATTGAACCATTGAGCCACATCTCGAGCCCTATTTTGTATTTTATTTAGAGACAGGATCTCACTGAGTTGCTTAGCATCTCACTTTTTTTAAATGTCTACTTTAGTTGAGGTAGCTTCTATTTTGGCACACTAAGCAGAGAGCTGGAAGCCCAATACCAGGGTACTTACAGGTTTGATGCTACCCCACCACCAAATAGAGACATGGACACAGTCTGGACTGGAAGACCATCACCAAGGTCCCTGCAGGCTTGATTACACCAGAGGTATCCCTGCTAGATGTGCTAATAGCCACCATCTTGTTGCAGAGGCAGGGACAGGAGAGAGCCTATTTCTTTGATTATGGATCACATTATTGTGCTTCTTAATATGTCTAGAAAATTTTAAGTTCTATTATTGCCATTGCAAATGATTCATTGTAGCTAATCTCAATTAATTGCCCTCTAAATCATGTTTTGTTGTCTTAGAAAATAGTTCAATTACTGATGCATCTTTTCAATCTTGTCAGGTTTGGCTTCTTTTCTTCTTACTTATTGTGTCTAAGTCTTAACCTTAGTCACAGTGCAAAGGTCATGGTTCTTAGTTCTAAGGCTTGGCCTTTTGGGAAGTCTCAAATGAGTGCTTGAGATTCATTGCAAAGTTTCTAAGCACTTTGCATTGCATAATTGTCTTGTGTAATCTCTCATTAGCTACCAACCCTAAAGTTTTGTTATCAAGTGTTGCCATTCATATAGTCTTGAGAAGAGCTTGCAAAGCTCAATCCTTGGTGCAAAGCTTGTGAGGAACACCTCAAAGACTTCTGGTATTCTCCATTCACCTATTTTTAAAAAGTGATTGGTGCATGATAATTATACAGAGTAGTGTGTTTAGTTTTGACTTGTTTGTGCATGTGCATAACAAGTCAATCAATTTCATTTCCCAGCACCTCTCCTTGGCCTTCCCTTTTCCCTCACCCTGATCTTTTACCTCTTCCCTACTGGCCTCACTCCTATTTTTATGAGATCCCTTTTTTACTTTTTACTCTCTAGTTTCCAAATATGAGAGAAAATGTATGACCCTTGACTTTCTGAGTCTGACTTACATTGCTTAATATAATGCTCTCATGTTCCATCCATTTTCCTTCAAATGACATAATTTAATTATTTTTTATGGATGAATAAAACTCCATTGTATATACATATCACATTTTATTTATTCATTCATCCATTGAGGAACATCTAGGCTGGCTCCATACTTGTCTACTGTGAATTGTGCTGCTGCAAACATGGATATGCACATATCTCTGTAGTATGCTGACTCTAGTTCTTTCACATAGCTAGATGATATGGTGGTTCCATTCCTAGTATTTTGAGAAACTTCAATATTAACTTCTATAATGGCTGCTGTACTAATCTGCATTTCTACCGACAATGTATAAGTGTTCCTTTTCTCCCCACATCCTTGCCAACATTTATTGCTATTTGTATTCTTGATGATGGCCATTCTAACTGCAGTGAGATGAAATGTCAGTGTCTGTCCCTACTTTTACTGTTACTCTTCTCCACAATTTCCAGCATCCTCAGCAACCTGAGTGCCAATATTTGTCTCCTTAACTTGGGGAGTCCACTGTGCTCTGTTTGAGTTCGACTACTTTGTGCTATGGTCCAGAAAGTGATCCTGGCACAGAAACTTGGAGCCTACTCTACTAAATTTCATTTCTCTCAAGAATTACCTTTCTGTACTCTTTACTTGTCAGTGCCTAAAAACACTTCTCTCATGTATTTCATTCAGTTTTTTGTTTGATTATAGCAGGAGGGCAAGTTTAATTATAGTTTTCCTTATTTTATTTTTTGTAGAATTTTAATATATTTAAGTTTATTATATGTAACTGGAGTTCAATAATTAATTACTCCTTTATAATGAAGGATTTTATTAAATATTCTCATGCTATGTAATTTATCATTGGTACAGCGCATCAAAGCAGGTAAACACAGATGGATTTAGTGCTAGAGGATTTTCCTTGAAATTACATGTAGATTGAAAAATGTATATTGTTTTAGTTAAGGTTCAGTCAGGGAGACAAAAGCCTCTCTGTATTTAGCTATGAAGGATCTTTTTTCTTTCAAATTTATTTATTTTTTATTCTAAGTTGTTAGAAATGACAGCAGAATGTATTACATTTCATATTATACTTATAGAGCACATTTTTACATATCTCTAGTTGTATACAAAGTATATTCACACCATTTGTGACTTTATACATGCACTTAGGGTAATGATATCCATCTCATTCTACCATCTTTTTTTTTTTTTTTTCTTCACCCTTTTGCGCCCTCCCTTACCCTCCATCCCCATTGGCCATTCTAGTGTTCCTCTAATTCTCCTATGCTCCTTGTCCCAACCCCACAGTGAATCGGCTTTCTTATATCAGAGAAAACATTCGGCATTTGGCTTTTTGGGATTGGCTAACTTCACTTAGCATTATATTCTTCAACTTCATCCATTTACCTGCACATGCCATGATTTTATTCTCTCTTATTGCTGAGTAATACTCCATTGTGTATATATACCACATTTTCTTTATCCATTCATCTACTGAAGGGCATCTAGGTTGGTTGCCACAGTTTAGCTATTGTGAATTGTGCTGCTATAAATTATAATCTTATCTTACTATGGAGAAAAACACTGGGGGTGTAAAGATCAAGGAAGTTTGTCTCAGTGTCCCACACCAATGTGGCAGATTATCAAGAAACTGGGCTGATAGTTGTTTCAAATACCATGTCTGCCCACTCATCTGCCAGCAGCTGTCCCTGAAGACTAATAGATTTTCCTGCCCCTACTCTCTATCTCACTCTTTTTAATCTCATGTTTGTTTTTGAAGGGATCTAATGTGAGGGCATATGGAGAATGGGATTCTGGAGAATGTGGCTTCTGGCTTCCTCTGGGCTGTGCAGAGGAAATCATAGAAAGTAGTTGTAACATTGATTTGATAACAAACAAAATGTGGTTTGCCTCACTTCAAATATTCATATTTTCTATAATGTGAAATGTTGCCGCCTGAAGCGCTTGGAACAACGGAGCCGCGGGAAAAACTTCAGAGGCGAACTGGAGACAAACAGCTTTTTATTCTGATAACTTTTCTCTCTGGTTCTAACAACGACTAACACACGACAAACACACCACTAAAATGGCGCTGACCCGATCAGCAATTTCGGCCAAGTCACTCGAGATCCCGCAACAAGTCCCGTGAGACTACGGGAGGCAACAAAGCCCAAATCTCCACGGCTCATAGTCAACCGCAATTCAAGTCAATCCCCAAACAGGGCTCCTGCATTTCCCCCTTTTTGTTTTAAAAGAGGTAATGCTCTAGGACGTCTATGTGCAACCAACATTCTTACCCGTCATCGGATAATCAAGGCTGTGCCCTTGACTCCTGTCTTAGGTTGATATGTCGGCCACATGAGACTGTCCCGTGCGACTGTGCCTGTCTTAGGTTGTCCCCCTCTGGGGATCTTACCCGTCATTGGCTAACCAGCCATCCAATGGAGCCCTTTAGGATCGACTATATATGATGACTAACAGCCGTCCAATTGTGAGGAGATGTTGCGGCTTTAAGGCGACAAGCCTTTTGGTGATGAGCCAAATTGCATAGCATATCAAATTGTTTAAACAAATCAGCTGCCCTAAGTTCCATCAAGTAACACACTGAATTCTCTAGACAAATACCCACAAGGCATTGTCCCGTAAAGTCCCAAACAATGAAAGATCAAAATGTCCATTTGTTATAACATGTTGATGTAGGAGGCCCCATGCATGTAGAGCAGAGGCCACACTGTTGGTGAGGTTGTTTGATGTTTGAGCAGCAGGGATGCTTGCGGCGGCCGCGATCCCTGCAGCTGTAGCAGCAGACGTCTTTTTTATGTTTAGACAATGCCACCGGCAAATCTTCAGGGCCCGCTACCTAGAAACTCAAGCATCAATTATTAAAGGAAAGGCAGTGCTATGGCAGCACTGAGTCAAGAGGCGAGTTGTCAAACTACAAAATAGAATAATTAGATTAGAAAATTAAAGTTGATTTTTGTTCACATACATCGCTGGTTGAGCTGAAAATTAAAGTTGATTTTTGTTCACACACATTGCTGGTTGAGCTTCTACAAACATAAGTTGGAAAAATATCATATTTAGAACAAAACAAAGAAAGACTGAGGGTAATTACTGCATTTAAGATAGATTAAAGAAAAGGTAAAGGCACTTTAGAGAAATAATTTGTTAACTGGAACCCTTGAGTCTCTGTATACAGAGCAATCTTTTACCTGTTGAGATAATTGAAATTAATGAGCTATTAAACAAATGAAGTTAATAACAAATAAACAATCTTAAGTCAAAACACCAAAATATATCAGGTTATATAGCACTAGTCATATTGATGCTAAAGAGAAGTCCGAGGGACACCTATAAATCAAAATTGAAAGTACCTTCATTTATAAAATTATTTACCTAAATTGAATACTCTTAACCTAAAATGAATTAAAGTTATTTGGATCCATATATATATATATATTTTCTTTTTCATAAGCGCTTTGTTCTTTGTGACGTCACACTGGACAGACGAACAAACATACAAACATATATTTGTGACGTCACATTAACATGAAATGTAGACAAATGTACAGACATAAAGACATGAATAAAAAGGAAAAAAAAATACAATTGTGTGCACACTAAAGAGAGATCTCCTTGTCCCGGCCGGGAGGAATGACACTTAAGTTGTGAAATATTTTGAAGGACTCTTTTGAGGGAATCATTCTGTACCTTGATCTTGGTCCTCTTGATTTTGTACTTTTTTTATTAATCTTGATACTTCAATAACTTCATCTTGATCATTTTGATGTGGTACCTGTTTTATTAATCTAGATGGTATCCATATTGGAGAGGATTCGTCTTTTGGAAAAACACAAACAGATCCTCTTCCCCAAATTAATACTGGATCTGGACCCTTCCATGTACCTGAAAGAACATCCTTCCAGTAAACCAAAGGTTTATGTTGTTGGTGTGGATTCCAATGTCTGTCTCCAGCAGAATAACCATTAGAGTCTAAAGTTAAAAAATTTAAGGTAAACAGGGCAACTGCCAATCTGTCCTTAGGACTTTTCCAATTTCCTTCTTTTTGTTTTAATAACATAATTTTCAGTGTGCGGTTTGCTCTTTCAATAATGCCCTGACCCTGAGGATTGTATGGGATGCCTGTTTTATGGGATATATTGAATTTTGCGCAAAACTCTTTGAAAGATGAGGACGTATATGCGGGGCCATTATCTGTTTTAAGCATTTTGGGGATGCCCAATGCAGCAAAAGCTTGCAAACAATGAGATGTAACATCTTTAACTTTTTCTCCAGAATGTAAGGAAGCAAAAATCATGCCTGAGCATGTATCTATGGTCACATGAATAAATCGCAATTTTCCAAAACTTGGCTCATGAGTAACATCCATCTGCCACAAATGATTGGGCATTAATCCTCTAGGGTTAACGCCGAAATGAGGATTGGGCAAATGTGTCATACAAGATTTACAATCTTTTACAATTGTTCTGGCTTGCTCCTTTGTGATTTGGGAGTGGAATAAAGTAGCTTTTTGTAGCACTGAAAGTATAAATATTGTTTTTGTAAGTTCATCAGCCTTTTGATTACCTTCATGGAGGGGACCAGGCAAATTAGTATGTGCTCTAATATGGCCTACGAATAGAGGTTCTTTTCTTGCCCACAAAAGTTTTTGTATTTGATAAAACAATTTAAAGGCTGGAGTATGAGGTGCTATTGGTCCTGCTAACTCTAATTTTGGGACGGCTTGTACAATATAGTGGCTATCTGAAAAAATGTTTACGGGCTGGTCCCTAAAATTTTCCAGAGCTCTAACCACAGCTTCCAATTCCACTAGTTGAGCTGATTTGTGTGCAGTTATGTAAGTCATATTTTCTTTTTTAGTGACTACTGTAGCAGTACCATTTGAGGACCCATCTGTAAATACATTAAATGCCTTAGGAATAGGTTGATTTTTTATTACCTGTGGAAATATAATAGGATGATTAATACAAAAAGATAATATAGGGGACTTAGGAAGATGATTATCAAAATTTGCAGAAGTAGAGCATTTAGCTATAGCCCAATCATTATCATTAAAGCATAAGTATTCAATCTGTGATGATGAATAGGGAGTAATAATAGTAGCAGGGTGAATGCCAAATATTTTAGTAGAAGTCTTAAGTCCTTGAAGAATAAGTTTAGCCACCATGGAGGTATAAGATTCAATTATACTTTTAGGAAAGACGGGCAAATGTATCCATAATAAAGGCCCTTGTTGCCAAAATACTTCTGTGGGTGTATATTGTGAAGAAATAATAATCAACATCAGCGGTTGAGTTAAATCAAATCTATCACAATGAGCTCCTTCGATGGCTTTTTCTACTACCTTTAAAGCTTTCCTAGCATCAGGAGTCAATGTTCGTGGTGAAGATGGATCAGGATCTCCACGAAGGATGTCAAATAAAGGTTTTAGTTGGCCAGTAGTGAGATTTAGTGTAGGGCGAAGCCAATTAATGTCTCCCAGTAGTTTTTGGAAATCATTGAGGGTGGTCAAATGTTCTTTATTTATTAAAATTTTTTGGGGTCTAACAAAAATATCCATGATTTTAAATCCTAAATATAATATGGGAGATCTGGTTTGAACTTTTTCTTCTGCTATATATAATCCATATTTTTTTAAATTTTCTACCACATCACTGAATATATTAAATAAGATTTTTTGATTAGGGTGGGCCAATAAAATATCATCCATGTAATGTAGACACATGAGGTTTGGATATTTATTTTTAATGGGTTGGATAGCCTTGTCCACATATATTTGGCATATGGTGGGGCTATTAGCCATTCCCTGTGGTAAAACCTTCCATTGATATCTCTGATCAGGGCCATTATTGTTCATAGAAGGAATGGAAAAAGCAAACCTGGGGCATCCAGAGGATGTAGGGGAATAGAAAAGAAGCAATCCTTTATATCAAGAGTAATAAGATGGAAATTTTTTGGAATAGCTACGGGACTAGGAAGTCCAGGTTGAGTAGGCCCCATAACTTGCATGGTTTTATTGATTTGTCTAAGATCATGTAACAATCGCCATTTTCCTGACTTTTTCTTGATCACAAATATGGGGGAATTCCTGGGAGAGGTGGAAGGTTCTATATGACCTGCTTCTAATTGTTCCTGAACTAGTAGGTGGGCTGCTTGTAATTTCTCTTTAGATAGGGGCCACTGAGGGACCCACACTGGCTTATCAGAAAGCCATGGTATTTTCAAAATTATTTCCTCAGTGGCCCCGAAAAAAAAATATCTTTTTCCTTTATGATAATGATTACTTTTAGGGTTAAGATTACTCTGTACTTTTTGATAATGAGTTCTTTTAGGGTTAAGATTACCCTGTAGGTTTTCACATTTAACATCTGCAGGCTTGGTTGCAAGGTGTACTCCCATTTGTTGCAAAATATCTCTTCCCCATAAAGTAACCGGTAGATTAGGTAAAACATAAGGCTGAAATGTTCCTTTATGGCCTTCATCATCCTCCCATTTTAAAATTACGGCACTTTTATCTGGGAGGTTATTATATCCCAAGCCTCTTAAACTGGTTGAAGCTTTTTGCAGAGGCCAGTGCTTGGGCCATTGGCGTAAATTAATAATGGAAGAGTCAGCTCCAGTATCTATTAATCCCTCCATTTCTATTCCTTGGATTTTTATTTTACACATAGGCCTCCTTGAACAGTCTCGAACCCAGCAAGCCATGGGACTTGAGTCAGTGGAACAAAATCCTCTATTGTTCCCTTCTTGAGGCATACCCATTTTAAATGAATTATGTAAATTGGGAAGGAGAAGCAACTGAGCAATTCTATCTCCTTGATTAACAGAAGTTATACTTTGGGGTGAGCTAAGCATTATTTTTATTTCCCCTTTGTAGTCTGAGTTTATTACACCTGGGGTCACTTGCAAACCTAATAAGCTTTTAGGACTACGCCCGATAATAAGTCCTACAGTCCCTGAGGGAAGAGGTCCCCTGACTCCTGTGGGAATCAGTTGAACCCCCATTTCAGGTGTTAACACTATTTGGGCGGTGGAACAGAGGTCTAATCCTGCATTTCCTCTTGTTCCTCTGGCGAGGGAGTGGATGGGTAGTAGGGATTGTGTCGGGGAAGCATCTGAGTGGATGCTTGAGGATACTCCTTCTGCAATGCCCCATACATTTGTGGGCCCCGGGGTATTGGGCCCCGTGCCCCGTTTTTTGAATTCCTGAACAAAGGATTTCCATGGATGTCAAATTTTGAATGGCATTTATTGGCCCAATGATTTCCCTTTTTACACCTGGGGCAGCGGCCTGGGGCACGGTATGAACTTGGTCTTATTTCTCTTTTGGGATTTTGCCTAGAATTGCCTGATTGATTATGATAATTTTGCCTGGAATATCCTGATTGATTATAATGTCTACGTTTAGCCTTTGTGAAATTTCGAGAGGAAGCACCTCTCATTGAGGCTGCAATCACATTTCCTGTGACAAAGGCGTCATTTATATCTTTACATAGTTGTATATATACGGAAAGATCCTTTTTAGTTCTCCATGGCCTGATGGCTGCTTGGCACCATTTATTTGCATTTTCATAAGCTAATTGAACAACTAATGGCATAGCTTGGTCAACATCTGCAAACACACTACCTGCAGTTCTCAAAAGTCGATCAGCAAAGTCGGCATACGGCTCATTAGGTCCTTGAATCACTTTTGACAAGCTACCTTGTAGATCCCCAGGTCCTTGTACAGTTTTCCATGCCTCTAAGGCAGCTGCATTTATCTGAGCATATACATCTGGGTCATAATCTGTTTGAGCCTGTAAGTCTGCGAATTGCCCTTCTCCTGTGAGCATGTCTATATTATAGTTTTCAAACCCTGCAGCCGCGTTTCTTTTAGCCGTTTCTATACAAAGTTCTTGGAATTGCGATCGCCAAACCAAGAATTGCCCCCCGCTTAATGTTGCTTTACATAGACTTTTCCAGTCTGAGGGGGTTAAGCTAAAGGTGTTAAGGGACTCCAGCATACTCAACGTGAAAGGAGCTTGGGGCCCATAAGTCATTACTGCCTGTTTGAGATTTTTTATTGTTTTGAAATCTACTGACTGATGGACACCCTGTCCATTTTTCTTTTCAAATGCTGGCGGTTCCCAATGTATCTGTGAGTTGTCCTCGAGAGCGCATAAGCGATCAGAAAGACTTTTTATTTCTGTTTCTAGGGTATGCAAATGCCTAGTAATACCCTTCATATTTTCTGTAATGGATTCCACCCATGGGGGAGTAGAGGACACAAGTGACTCCTCTACCTGACCGTCCTTTTTCTCGGTCTTTTTTAGTTTCTTTTTCCTCATTTTCTCAGGATCACTTTTACTAGATTCCTCACCACTGCTAATTTCACTGACAGCAATATCCTGAGGCCCAGGTTCCAGTGAGAGCAAGTATCCTTCAGCTTTCGCCAATAACTCCCGAATAGCTTTAATAGCTTGGATTTTTGTCATTTTTGGGTCTCTTCTAATACTCTCTTTACTGGTCTCAGTTGGCCCAGTGGAATCTACACTTTTTTGATCACTTTCACTTTTGTCTATATACTCCTCACTGAGAACAGAGTCAAGTATATCAAGGAGTCTTTGCATAGCCTCTATCAATTGGGATTCAGTTATATTCAAACCCATCTTTAGAGACCTTCAGTTCTTACCTGTCCGCTCCGAAGTCCCCGTACGGGCCGCCACCTGTTGCCGCCTGAAGCGCTTGGAGCAACGGAGCCGTGGGAAAAACTTCAGAGGCGAACTGGAGACAAACAGCTTCTTATTCTGATAACTTTTCTCTCTGGTTCTAACAACGACTAACACATGACAAACACACCACTAAAATGGCGCTGACCCGATCAGCAATTTCGGCCAAGTCACTCGAGATCCCGCAACAAGTCCCGTGAGACTACGGGAGGCAACAAAGCCCAAATCTCCATGGCTCATAGTCAACCGCAATTCAAGTCAATCCCCAAACAGGGCTCCTGCAGTGAAAAACTGTGAAAATTATTTTTGTAAGCAGTGGATTCAGAGAATATTTGAGTTACTTATATATTTTGTCCTATTTTTTCAGCTTCTCTGAGTTATATGATTAGTCAATCTTTCCTGTGTGAATACCAGTGCACAGATATTTGGATATGTTCAAAAATGTCTGAGTTCCTTTGTACATAGGAAAAGAAAGTATTTTTCAATGAGTTGTTAGAATAACTAATAGTCTTAAGATATTGTATTTAAATTTTAAAATTAAACTTTCCGTGATACCATGACTTCAAATGTGTTAATCTAAAATGTTTTAAGCTTTATTTACATGTGCAAAAATACCCTGTTTATATACAGTCTATTTTTAAGAAAACAATCTAATAAAAAGTGAATATTTACAAGGTAGACAATGATCTATATTTTGCTCCCTGATCTACATCTACCTCCAGTGACACTGAAGCTTCAGTCTCCATCCAAGTGTGAGTGGTCATCTATGTCTCCTGGCCAGAACAACTACCTCTGCAACTTGCACCTGAAGGACTTTGTGAAATACCACATTGCACTTCATGTGTGAAGCAACCTCCATTGCTTCATGTCAATTACACCTATTCCAAGTATGTCAAAGGTAATCTCAAGTGGAAGTGGCCCTTTTGTAGTTTAAATTGCTGTCATGTTTATTTACCATAGGTTTTCCTGATATACTATGAGGGAAAAGAACTTTGAACTAAGTGGGGAATAAACAATTATCCATGCATAGATGATGACAGATATTCCTCTCACAGTCTGAATTGACTCTCCATGACCCCACTACCTATTATGTCAATTTTTCCTATCAACTATCTTTATTCACTGTTCTCAACTCTGCTAGTGTAGGCAGTCTGTTGTTTCTATTTTTGATCCTCAATTATCTTAATATGTCTTTGATTTGGTCATTCATCTACATAATAAATATTTACTGAATATCTATCATGAGGCTGGTGCTCCTCTAGGTTGTGGGTGGTAATGAACAAAAGTTATACTCTAGTAAGTTCAGTTACAAAATGAAAAAAGTTAAAACATATGGTATTTTAGTGATAATTGATATAGAGAAAAATGATTCAGGAAATAGTCATTAATGGTATTGGTGTGGCAGGACACTGTTGCAGTGATAGAGTGTAATCAGAAAAATCCCCATTGAAATTATAATACTTAACTGTAAAAGTTGATTCCTTTGTCTAACATTTCTCTAGGCCTTTCCAATCCCCGCCCCCTTTTTATTTTATCAGCAGATCTTCTGTATTGTTTTCTCCTGGGTACTCATAATTATCTACCATAATATCTCTATATCTATCTATATGGACATATACTACACCTATATGTCTATATACTTGTACTGTATATACATTATAGAATTAGCATATAGATATAAATATGTAGATATAGTATATGTAGTATATTATATAGCATATATACACATAGTATGTAGAGATATTGTGTGTATGTATGTGTGTTTATGAATATATGTATATGAGATGACATATACATATAGGATCTTGTTTACTGATTCTTCATTAGAATATAAGCTCCATGCACAGTAATTTTTGAATGTTTTGTTCACTGTTGAATCCCCAAATCCTAGAAAGGGCTTATGTTATAAGGAAGTGATAAACACAGCTCAGAGAGAGACTGAAGGAGTGAATGCAAAGTTATTCAGGCAGAGGAAAAAGCAAGTGCAAACGCCATGAAATGATAGTATGTCTTGTGAATGAAATGAACAATCAAGAGGCCCATGTAGCTGGAATGAGTGATTCTGGGAAACAATGGCCACAGATGAAAGAAGAAAGGCAATAGAGTAGTGGGCAGGCAACAGCCATGCTAGGGCCCTTCGGCCACTGTAATGACTGGCTCCTACTTTGGAGCAAGACATATAGCAATTTGGGTGGCTCATATTAATGGTAAGACCTCACTGTAGTTTTTATAGGACCACTCTGATTGATGTGTTGAGAGTTGATTAAAGTGTCAATAATGAAAGCAGATAGACCAGTTAGTAGTTTATTTAATAATAGTTTTCCCAATATTTGCTACTGTTCAATCTCTGTTAGAGCAATCCTCTTTTTGTGCAGAGTGCTGCTGCTTCTCATCAATCCTAAGCAGGATGAAGTAAAAGCAAATATAAAGTGTTTCTATAAATAAAGCACAGACAGATCCTGAAAATTATGTAACTTGGCTTAAATTATGTACATGGAAGCAAATAATTTATATTAATTACCCTTGATAAATTGCAATGAATGTGAAAGTGAATGTAAGACACTTTAAATAATACATTAAACCTGGGTTATAGGATTTTAAGAAACATATACCTTTGACTTTAGGAAGAAAATCCACTCAAATATGTCTCAATGATAGCATATTTGCTATTTCTGATATGAAACAAATGCTCTTCAAATGATTAAATTTAAATTGAGTCTCTTATATTTAGTCACACTTATTTTTAACTCTAAATAATTTAGAAGAATAATAAAGAAGAAACTACACACCAAAAACTGCCCTACCCATAATTATGGCAAATATTTGTACACTGAAACCCCATTTTAATGAAATAATTTGCAAATAGTTGTGAGTTCTAATGTAAGTATAATGACTATAATGGCTAAGCCAACAACCAATTCTGTCCTGTGTCAATAAGAGCCTTATCATTAAATTGTAATGGGTTCTATAAGAAGGCTTTGGTAAAGCTCTGTTTTAGAGACATAATATTTATTTCCCTGAAAACACACACACACACACACACACACACACACACACACACGCACGCACACACACACAATTTACCAACTCCCAGAGGTCACCGACAAATATTCTAACATACAATAGTGACCTCTGTTCTTTTATCTTCTAATTATATATTGGAAGGCAATTTAATTGTATGTTTCTGAAATTTTCTTAGTTATTAGTATGCTGAAAAGTAAAAATAAATAGCATTTAATTAGTGATTATCATGTGTTAAGCAACATACTATATGCTTCATATATATGCTTCATTAATCACTAAACTCTTTTGAGTGAAGTGCCACCATAATTTTCATCTTAGAGACAAGAAAACAAGGCTAAAGGTTAATTTCCCAAGTTCATTTGGACTCTAAGTGCCTTGCAGAAATTCAGGCTCTGATTCCATAAGGCAGCTATTATCCACTGCACAAGACCATAATTTGTTTTTGAAACTGCGCTGGGTGTAATTAGCTATCAATGTTAAAATTAAAGTATCTGTTAAATAAAGCAATACTTAACCACTTTTTTAAAAACATGCTTCCTCTAAAACTTAACTGGTTTCCAAAGATCTACTTCTCAAGCCAATAAATCAAATAGATTCTTTGTCTAATCAGAAAAGGCCAGGATGAAAACTGTTTTGCTTGTAGATAACCTGGGAATATTATGTAGAAATTATGTTTATAGCAATAGTGCTCGAGCACAGAGTTAATTATGAACCAACCTTATTTTCCCATTATCTCTTACTTGGAAACAAATATTTCCAAAATATAGGCTTAACACAAAACTGTCATTTGTCTGTGTGTCTGTTCTGTGTGACTCTGGGTTTTCTTACTTGGAGATTCATGTGGCTATAGTGTGATGGAGAGGACTGAACTGAGATCATCTAAGAGCTTGACTGGGCTGGCTATTCTTGGTGACTCACTCACGTGGTAAACAGTTGATGATGGGTGTTGGCTCTGAGCTTGGCTGGTGCTGTTGACTGAAACTTCTGTGTTCACACACAGCACTTCCATGTTGTGGGATTTTACCCAGAGCATTTTTCAAAACCGAGTTCCAAGAAGTTTAGCTGGAGGTTGCAAAGGATACCTGGGATATCATTTCTGCCTTGTTATACAGGAAAGGGCAACCAAGGGTCAAGAGGTGAAAGAAAAGCTTTTTCCTATTGAGGGAGGACTGTGACGTGGGTACAGAGTGAAGAAAGTGATGATAGTCATATTGGCAGATGAAATACCATGCTTATAAATCAAATCCTTGTCAGAATACTGTCAATAATTTGAATTGGACTTGAAAACAAATTATGTAGTGAAGCACTGGCATGAAAAATTTGGTGGAAAACATCTCTTGTGACCCAAGAGATTTTTCTTTTTAAAGGACCATAGTTTAGGTTTAGAGATGAAAACCAAAACCATATCAAAAAAGCTGATAGTGTACCATATCTAGAGTTTCTACCTATTGGCTTAAACATGAGACTTTATCAAGCAACTTTTGTGGAATGAATTTCAATCTGCTTTTGTCATGGAACACCCAGGAATAAATTTGCCATTTTCAGAATTGGTACCTTCTCAGGGCTATAATGGAGAATTGGTTCTAGGCGTCTCTCCTAATTTCTAGTGGTTTGCTGGTAGTCTGGCATTTTGGGTTTGTAAAAGCATTATCCTGATCTCTGTCCTTATTTTTCCATGACATTATCCCTACAGGATATATTTCTTGTCCAAATTTTTCCTTTTTATAGAGATGTTAGTTGTACTGGATTAGCGTCCACCCTAATGGCCATTAACAATGTTTTAATAGAACTACTTATAACCAAGCTGTTTACTTACTGATCCTAAGTTCTCTCATGTTTCTTGTAAAACCCAATGTTTCTTCTTTTGTGGCAGATTGAATTTTAATGATGCTCTCATCTCTTTATTTCATTGGACCCTTTTATATACCTCAGTATTCAGCAAAATTGAGTTTCTTTTATTTCCACCATTTAAAAAATTTACTGGTTCTTTTTAGTTATACATAACAGCAGATTTCATTTGGATACAATTATACAAGACTGGAATATTTCTTATTCTAGTTAGGATCCCATTCTAAAATTGAATTTCTATTCATTCAATGGGGGCATTGCTATGGCAGTTTGTATCTTACTTTTATAAAAATATTACATGTATTTATATATAAACGTACATATATTTTAACATATAGTTTAATATTTGGAGGCCCATCTATGAAATACCTGGGTATATTGCTGAACACCTGGTATAGCATTGCTGAGTGAGTATGTAAGTCTCATAAAGAGACCGGAAAATACCATACACTCAAGGTACAGAATCCCAAACATAGGATGTTTCCTATTGTTTTCTACCTCTCTCCTTTCCTTCTTTTTTGATTGGAGAATAAGAAATAAATCCAGATTTTAAGGGGAAAACTGGCTGTTCTGGAGCTGTGGTAAGAAATAACCACCAGAAATAGCTCAATAACAATTATTCACCATGAATAAATGTCTTCAAGCCAATCAGTCAGTGATAGCTTTAGATAATCAGCTGACCAGGAACAGACTCATCCATAAATATACCTCTGATAGCCACCAATAAACAACATAGCAACCCAACAACTGTGCTTCCACATGGCCTGTCAGCCCATTTAAACTTTTGCAATTTTAAACACTCCTGCACTTTATGTTGCCCCCAAACAGCAGATTAGGAGACTGCCCACTCTAGCTTTCTTTTAATATGCTAAGGTATAAATTCAGCTTCATTTTTTTATTTCAGATATTAGTTAATATTTTCACCATATTTGAATGAGTTGAACTAAACAAACATATTAATTACCTGTTAATAGTTAATATTATAATTAATAAATAGGTAATATTATTATTCAAATCATGCAAGGAATATTCTTGTCAAATTGAATTCAACAGAAATCAAAGTCATTATGCAATATTAACTTTATTACCCATTTCAAGTATGTAAGTAATCATGAAGGACATGTATAGAAGAGAGACATCTTCAACTGCCAATGCAGATTTCTAGTCCCTTTTTCTTCTAAAAGAAAAGCTCTTAGATTAACATGTGATGTCTCTAAGTAATCTACATTATTTACACAGAAGAGAGCTTTTTCTCTCCTGAACATTTCCATTTTATACACAGAGTTATTTTGTACATAGAATGTTTCCCAGGGAGCCATTATCCAGAGATTCTAGGTTTGTGTGCCATAAACCATCCTAGAAGACTGAGCAACCCATAGATAAGATCTTTCCTGTAGCTAATAAAAATTAGTTAGTGGGCATATATTCCTGATTTGTAGAATCACCAGTGATGGCAGAGAATATATTACAGAGTTTATGCTTAATCCTTTTCTTAAAAATTCTTAATGGAAATATAACTAACACCTTAGAATAATTACATTGTAAAGCAGAACATTTTCTTTTAAAAGTAGAGGCTTTTGAAAGCTCTTATTAAAATTAGTATTTAAGAAGTGAATGATTTAAAATAAAATTAAAATTATAGAATAAATGGGCATTTAGATATCCTCTGGTTCCCTTGACCATATTTAAACCAAGATGAGAAACAGAGCCCAATTAATAAATATTATAGCACTAAATGCTTTAAAATCTTATTCCATGCCAGGTGCTGTGGTGCACTTCTATAATCCCAGTGGCTCAGGAGCCTGAGGCAGGGGGATTGCAAGTTCAAAATAGATCTTTGCAACTTAGAGAGGCCCTAAACAACTTAACAAGATCATGCCTTTAAAAATATATATGTATATATTCTTAAATATATACACATATATTTCTAGAAATGTGTGTGTGTGTGTGTGTGTGTGTGTGTGTGTGTGTGTGTGTGTATGTACATATATATGTATATATATGGCTGGGGACGTGGCTCAGTTGTTAAGTGCCCATGGATATATTCCCTGGTATCTAATAGAAATAATAATATAAATTTATTTAAAAAATAAAAACATCCCAAATTGTGAATATGACACATGATTTTTAAAAAGTTCTTAGATATACTATCTGGAACAGAAGTCTGGTTAACCTGACTCTTTGTCTTTAGTCAAGACTCACAAAGACAATGCTGTATTACTCATATATCTGATCACAAATGTTAGTCAGATTTGTCAGAATTAGAAAAGACCTGGCAATAATTTAAAATGTATTCTCACATCACAGTTACCAGGTATGGCAGAGAGTTTTCACGAAGGCTTTAAACAATTTCTTCCATTTACCCACAACCTGCTGCTCAAATTAATGAGAGAGTTCTAATTCCCACTTCTCATGTATCTGGCATGGGACCTCTGAAACTAGATCATAAGAAGCCTTATAGTTTCCTTCTGAAGCTCTTAGAAGACTAACTCTTAGGTTGCTCTGTCAGGGAGCCAGATGCTATAGTGTGAGACTACCAAATCAAATGGGTAGTTGATGTGTAGTTCTTCAAATGACAGTTAGTATAAGCATGCTCAGATTGCCATAACAAAATACCAGAGGTTCTCTGGCTTAAACAAAAAATATACTTTATCGTGGTTAGTTCTCTGATGTCTCTCATAAGGGCACCAGAGCAGAAAGATCAAAGGCCCATAGTCTCAGGGCCTGATGGGTTGGAGACAGCACTGTCAACCATATGAATGGGCAATCTTCAACATCAAGCCCAGTTCAGATGATTTCAGCATCAGCTGATTTTCATTGAAACTTCATAATAAATTCCAAGGTAAAACCACTCAACAAATTGTAGTTTACCCACTTACCATGAATGATAATAAAGTGTGGTTTTAGGACACTAAATCTTGAGGTGACTTTTATGCAACAAAAGCTAATCTGAATAGAAATTACCATCAGATATTGAAGTGCTACTATAAAAAAAAATAAAAAACAACAACTACAGCATGTGGCATTGTTCAGGGACCACAAGAAGGTGAGAGTGTATTGAGGAGACCATTAACAAAACCTGGATAACAGTGAGATTTTATACCTGAAAGATAGAGAAAAGGGGGTCCATATTACACATGGATGAAAATTTGGCAAACTGCTGACTACAGTCATGTTGAAAGATAAAATATTCCTAGTAAGATGGTAGATTTGACTGAGGAGACACCCAACAGGAATGTTGAAATTATCAATTTTTAAACCACGTATGATATGAATATACATAAATGAAAAAAAGGAAATATTCAGGACTCAAGCAGAATTTAGACAAATATACAGACTTGCTAATTTCAAACAAAAAACATTTACCATTTCAAAATTATTAAAAGAATGTAACAGACTCAAACTAATAAAAGTCCCCATTTTTCACAACCTGTTCAAATTATTTTCAGGATCCATATTTTTAATCATTAGTTTTTAGTACCTTAAACTTCTATGCACTTTGTCAGCTAATGCTCGAGAATATTTTTATAATCTCTGCCCTGTGACCTTTATAATTTGAATGGAATAGAGATCTTGAAAGCATTATTAGAAATGTAATGAGCAAATTAATTTGGGTTAGGGATTAATCAGCAAGACTGCTTTGTCTAAATTCTGCAAATTCCAAAGAAAGTCTAGACCTTGACCAGCTCTTGGGAAATAATGTCTAAGGCCCTGGGATATCTAGACTGATAAAAGTGTATTTATTTACTTGGAATCTCAGGCCTGATGAAAGTCAAAATATAATATTGGTAAATATGAACTGCAAGTTATAGTACATGCACATACCATATATTAATCAACACTATTGCTGCAATTTCTGAATTCCTCTTCCAGTTCTATGACCACTGCTTCTATTGCCACCCTACACCTGCTATACTATGACGACTTAAAACTATATAGCTGTAAAACTTGGGTTACAAAGACCAGATATTGGGATAGTCTTGCTTTAGCTAAAATTAGATTAAAAATAACCTTCAGCTCTTCCCCTCAGAATTAGGGAAATAATATTGATTGGAGAAGTTTATAACATTAGCCACATTCTTGAGCAAAATGCATAACCATTTCCTTATTGAGAAAGGGATATCTTCCACTAGTAGCTGTTAGATTGTTTGTTTTATATTACCACAATCCGTACTGAAAATATGAATAAAGATTTTTTGTTTTTAGACAAATAAGTTTCTCTTTACCAAGAGAAAAAAATCTGAAGTCTTGCTAGTCAGGTGCATTATTGTCAATTCATCTTAGGTATTTGTGGAAAAAGAAAAAGAGAGGTATTCCAAAGAATGAGAATTCTTCAAGGAATTATGGAAAATGGGGACTGCTTAAAAGAAAAAAAAATCTAACTCATTGCTCCTTTCACTTCATTTGAGGATTTTTATGCACTGTTAATTTATTCATCGAGTCCTGGTTCTAAATGCTCCAGTGGAATCAAGACTGCTTTTCTCAAGGGGCAGGGAAAATGCCACAGGGTTTTCAAATCAGAATTCATGTTAATAATTCGAAGAGCAAAGGCTTGTCTGCTGAAATAGGAAGATTAATTCTGCATGTATTTCTGTCTCTCACCTATTTATTTATTTATTTTTTTGGCATTAGCACAAAATGTGTTTTGTTGACTCATGATGTACCATATTAGTTAAATTAAACATCAAACATCTGTCTAATTTTAAGATTCCAACATGAGTATGTTGGCATTCTTAGTAAAACTTGAGCTGTTAAAGGCCCTCAATCAGTCAAAAGGATAGAGCTGCTGTAATGGCAAACTCAGCAAGCAATTACATCAAAGGATTTAAAATCTATTTCAGTAATGCCTTCTGGATAATGACATTGATCTCTGCACTCCTCTTGCAGATTTCCTGGTATTGCAAAGCAGGGTTCTGCATAGTTTCACATTTAGGAAAAAAAATCACCATTCACCATTTCTTTTTATGTGGACATAGTTCAGTTCTCTTGAATACACCTACACAGCTTTTTCTATAAAGCTAATAGACCTTTATTCACAAAACCAAAATTCCTGCTATGTACACAATCCTTCCCTTGTTCTCTTCTGTCACACCAATTTTTCCAACATGGTAGAAGTAATGAGAGCACTTTACTACCTTTTACAGTCATACTTTTTCTTTTATTCACAAACAAGCCCTATAAATAAATAGATCAATCAATCAAACCGTGGTTTGCCCTTTCTCTTTGTATTTTAATCTTTACTCAATTTTCTTACTTTTAGGGGTTGATATGCATAAATTAAATTATTGCAGGTGAGAATGTTGTAAATTAAAGGAAATTTGTAAACCTGATACCTCCTCCATGCCCCTCCCTACCTTGTTTATTTTTTCAGTTTGAGAGGGACAGCCAGGGGATCAGATTTGTTTAGGGACATTTTTCTATTATATGTGAATCATTTAAATGGATTTCAAAGCTGACCATTTTACTTTTAATGCAATTGTTCTAGTGAAGGAATATCTAGATGTAATTTCATGCTTAAATTTGAGTGCTTTAAAGCAATTATCTGCTTAGTCAAAATCATGTGTGGTTTTCTATTTTAAAAGAAGCAAAAATTCAAATTGAATTTTATATGGAGACTGCATATTTTTATTTCACATAGATGGATAATGCCTATGAGATAATTTGATTATTTGTTTTTTTAATTTGAATATAGAACTTACTCTATGCTAGAATTCCCAGTCTACTATTACTTCAGTAGTGAAATAAAGTTTCCATGGTTAAATATTGTTGTGTTATCTTCTAAACATAATAATATCATTTTTATATTAAATATTTCCTGGCATCATATCAGTTGCTTTCCCTATCTTTCTCATTTCTACAGTGAAACAGTTTGAACTAATTTTGAATGTTTTCTGTTTCCCATTATCAACTTATTCTTCCATCTTGACTTTAGCTTCTAGGAGATAGATGAATAAGGGTGTATCTAACATCTCCTTATCCCCAAGGGGAATGATGACCAAATACAATTATTTGAGTATACTGGGGTGTAGCCCAAATGCACCTACTTGAGTTGATTGAGTATCTCAAGGATTATGAGGAAATTCAAGCTTTTATTGCTGTGTTCACCATCCTATTAATAACCAAGTCACCATCCTATCCAGTTTGATGGAGGAAGGGGTACCTAGATTCAAGTGATGGGACACAGGTTTATAGTAGAGAAGGAAAACTAATGTAACATTGTGGGTACAACTCTCTGGGTTGATTCATTGCACTTTTGTATCTATATGTGACTGTAGAGTAGGAACGAATTGTTATTTTCTTGTACTTCATTGTCTTATAAATGCAGAATTTACTCTCCCAACTGTTAAGAGCTGTAACTGGAAAAGCACTTGTAACCCTTGATACCCTACAGCTATAATGACTCCTTCTGCTTTAAAATTCTCTGTTACTGATAGTTTTACTGGTTGGAGGGTATGGCAAAGGAAAGCAGCCTCCTGTGGAGATGCCTCTTGGGGTTTTGGATATGCTGCCTCCGTGAGAAAGCGTAGCTATTACTTTCCTACTTGTCAAAACTGATTGCCTGATCCAGGAAGACCTTATAACTCTCTGGCCTGATAATACATTTTTGAGTGGTCAATTCATGCAGTGCATAATCAGGTGGGGCAAGTGTAGTAATAGTCCTTGGTTGTCAAAACTCAATTGGCATATTCAAGAATGGAGCCAGCCTGGCCCTAGCCATATTTCAGCTTTACATGAAAAAGTGGAGCTATCGCTTCATGGGAAACTCTTTTTTTTTCTTTTTAAGTGTATGATAGTTATATATTTACTATTAGTGTTCATTTTGACATAATTATACACACATGGAATATAACTCTTTTTTTTTCTCCACTTCAGTCCCCAGTACTTCTCTTTCCCCTCCCTCCTGCACTTCATCTAATCCACTGGTCTTGAAACTTTGACCTCACTTCTCCATCTGAAGCAAATCTCTTCTTTCAGGGGGTCCTTTATTCACAGAGGATCCTCTAACTTCCTGGGCCTGATTCATTGATGATTTAGCTGAGCAGAAAGCTCTTGGTATCCTCTGGGTTGTGCAGCTATTCAATATCAGCACAAACTATGCAGAACAAAAACCAGTCATGGTCACTCTGCTTCTTGGGAAACACTGAAAATCATTCGTATAGCTTTGGCTAATTCTCCTCTTCATAAACCTTGTTATATTTTTACTGATTCCAAATGTTTGGTCCGCCACTTGGAAAACTGCAAACTAGCTGATAAGAGACAACCATTTTGGAGCCACAAACTGTATAGAAACAGAGGCTGATTAGCTTTCTGGATTGCTTGTGTAAATGCCTATGGTAAAGGTTTGCTTTCTGATTAGATTGATAAGAGTCTATCTGCTGATTGAGCCTGCGCCTTCCAGATCACCATGGTTGCTATCTGTATGTACTGTGGCCAACACATCTGCAACTCTGGTAGAATGGGCACATAAAGCCCTGCACGTTCTGATGCAAAGAACTCACTGAATTCACTGAACTCCACTGAACTCACACTTGCAACTGCTGCTGAAATATGACTTGTTTGTCTCACTGATGGTACCTTATGGTGCATATAAGGCATTGTCACTGCTTACCTTGACAGTTCTACTGCATGGATCTTTCACCCCATCTTGGATATCAGTGGTTGCTCATCAGTGTATTGACTTTATGTTCATAGTGTTGCCCCTCTAAAATAATCCATGTGGTTCTGGAAAATAATTGGTGTCATATTTTCAGATTTCTGGCTCATGTACAATTTGTAGATGGATAACCACTGTATTTGAGGATATATGTTCAATACTCACTATCATATGCTATTGTTGATTGTTGGAATATCCTTCTTAAAAATTGACTCAAAAAGATTTCTGACTTTAATTTTTTAAATCTTTTATTTATTTACTTATTTTTTATAATAGTACTATGCATTATAATTCATAATAAACATATAGAGCATCTTTTTACAAACCACTGTTTGTATACAATGTATATTTGTACCATTCAAATTTTCAATCATGCATTTAGGATAATGACATCCATCTTATTCAACCACCTTTTCTTTTTTCCCCTCCAGCCCCCCTTTCTCCCTTCCTTCCCCTCCCTCCCCTTTGACCTTTATAGCGTCCCTCTAATCCTCCTATGTACCCCGACCCAACACCACTGTGAATCAGCCTCCTTATATCAGAGAAAACATTCGATATTTGGATTTTTGAGATTGACTAACTTCACTTAGCATTATATTCTCCAACTTCATCCATTTACCTGTGAATGCCATTATTTTATTTTCTTTTATTGCTGAGTAAAAAATTCCATTGTGTATATGTACCACATTTTCTTTATCCATTCATCAACTGAGGGACATCTACGTTAGTTCCACAATCTAGCTATTGTGAATTGTGCTGCTATAAACATTGAAGTGGCTGTGTCACTGTAATATGCTGTTTTTAAGTCCTTTGGGAATAGACCCAGGAGTGGGATGGCTGGGTCACTTAATAGAAGAAAAAGTAAGCTCCAATTTCCAACATGTCGGATTAGGCCCCAATTTCCTTAATAAGAATCCTGTAGTGCAAGAATTAATATCAAGAATCAATGAATGGGATAGATTCAAACTAAAAAGCTTCTTCTCAGCAAAAGAAACAATTAGTGAGTCGAATAAAGAGCCAACTATTTGGGAACAAATATTTAATACATGCACATCAGATAGAGCACTAATTTCTAGAATATATAAAGAACTCAAAAAACTTAATTCCAAAAATACAAATAACCCAATCAACAAATGGGCTAAGGAATTGAAAAGACACTTCTCAGAAGAAGATACACAATTAATCAACAAATACATGAAAAAATGCTCAACATCGCTGGCAATTAGAGAAATGCAAATCAAAACTAAGATTCTATTTTACTCCAGTCAGAATGGCAGCCATTAAGAACACAAACAACAATAAATGTTGGAGAGGATGTGGGGAAAAAGGCACACTCATACATTGCTGGTGGGACTGCAAAATGGTGCAACCGTTATGGAAGGCAGATTTCTGACTTTAAATCCTACTCACATTGAGGTTGTTCTCTCAATGTAATTTATTCTCAAAAGAGAATTATTTTCTCTGTACCATTTTCTCAGTAGTGATTAGGATGAAAGAGGTGGAGGTTATACAGACCTATGTGAAACTTTAGGAATCCACCATGACCATTCCTGGGCATGGTCCTTCTTTTATTTCTCTAACAGCAACCCCAGGGAGCCTAGTTTGTACGTGTTATGGGTGGGAGTCTTCTCCTGAAGGAAAACACCTTGATGCAGCACAAACACCATAAATTTAATCCATTACCAACTCTGCCATCTTTTGCCAGTCCCTCTGACCAGTCTCATCAACTTTCCACGTTATTCACTAGAAACAGCCATTGATGGTTCCATACTTCCACTTTCTCTGCAAATACCTGCCAACACTTTAGATGTCTCCCCAACCCCATACCCACAGCAACTGCTCAGCCATTCTATAAAGTAGAACAATGCTATAATGTAGAGAAACAGGACAAGGTGAACTGTTGCCTGTAAACAGTCTCTCCAAAAATAAGGACTAGAGTCAATTATGTATCTCTAGGTACAATGTAACTGTACTGGGAACTCCAAGGCCTTCTGGCTGGCCAAGAGGCTGCATAGGAGGCTCTGTCAACCTGTGCTACCTGATTGAGATAGTTCTTCTTAAAAGGCTGAACCATTTTAACACAGCATTTGCACACACAACAAGTGTGTGGAAGCCAGGCATTAATTTACTTCCCACCCAAATATACAACACTTGGATGTGATCATAAGACACATTCAAGTGATTAAAGAAACGGCTCCAGTAGATCACATAGCCTTCAGAAGAGTGTAGAGATCTCTCCAAAATAAGCTATATTTGGTTATTTATGAGAGTTTCCCAGGGGCATGGGTATAATCAGCCAGTTTTTCCTTTTGTATGTATTTGAGGTGATAAATATAAGCATAGTGAAATGATTACTACCATCAAGCAAATTAACATACATTGTTACTTTTTTATAGGTATTACAAGAGCATCTAAAATCTACTCCCAGCATATTTTCAGTGTACAAAATTATTAACTGCAGCCATCCTGCTGTATGTTAGATCTCTTATTCATTGTGTATAACTGCAAATTTGTATTCTTTGAGGGAAAGAAATAGAGAATTCACTGTTTTCTTTATGTGCATTCAGCAAGAGATATTCAATTTAAAAGTGATAAGAAGTTTGTTTCTAATTTGAGCTGATCAGTAACATCACCTTGACCAAGGGAAGTCTTCAGGTCAGTTTTAATTCATTGGTGAGTGTTTTTTTTTTTTTTTTTTTTTTTTTATTGTTTTCAATGAACTGAAAACTTATGTCCCCCCAGAATTCATATATTGAAAATCTAGCCCCAATTTTATATCATTTGTATATGAAATCTTTGAGAAGTAATTAAAGGGCACTTCGTGAAGTGCCCTTCTAAGAAAAGAAAGAGAGACCAGTGTGTGCTCTCTCTCCCTCTTTCTCCACACACATGCACTGAGTTAAAGGTCATGTGAACACACACAGAGAAAGTGTTTGTCTACAAAGCAATGGGAGCATCTTCAGAAAGAATCTGACCATGGTGCTACTGTGATCTCAAACTCCAGCCTCCAGAACCATGAGAAACACATGTCTATTTGAGTCATCCAGTCTTTGTTACTGCATTCATCCCAAACTGATAGAATTTTTTTTTTAAGGTCAAGGTTGAATTTATGTAGTTGTTAATATTTCCTAAAGTCTTGGGACAGATAGTAAAAACAATTGCAAATTTAAGAAGAAAGTCTTTTGACTTTCTAAGGTAGATCCCAGTGGCTTATGGGAATTTCACATCTTGTTGGATCAGAAACTCTAAAAAACACAGTTGGATTCACCCTGCTGCTTGGAGTCAGGTTGATAGTAGCCTTAATTAAATACTGTTTGAGACAAATTGAAAGATGTGGTTCCAGGCTCTGTTAGTGGCATAATCATGGAAAAATCTTGCTAGATGCCCAAATTGTGAAGAAATAAAGTATATTGTTGAAAGACGTGTCTTTTGTGTAGTTCTGCAAGCCTACAAGTGAGGCATTGTCTGTTGTTCCATACTATCTTTTTAAAACACATTTAGAAATCCTTAGAGGTAGCAGTAGTTTCTGATTCTGAGGCACAAAGGAGATTTGTTTATTGCCCTGGTAGACTGAGATAGTATCTCAAAGGGAAGGATGCTTACTTTCCAATATGATAATGATAATTCCTCCATCCACAGCAAAAGCCATTTATGCTTACTGCCTATTATAAAAGATTCAGGTTTCTCTCCTGTAATGTGGTCCACTGCATGTATAATCATTCATTGGGTGTAATTGTGTTGCCTCTGAAGGGCTTGTGGGATAGGATACAAAATATGCTGATGCCCACATTATGCATTGTATTATATATAATTAAGAAAATCCTTCATCTTTGAACCAGAAGTCTCTGCCAGCAAGTATGAATCTGAGGCAGCCAAACTGGTAGGCTTACATGTACAGTAAAATCTCAGACCCCACAGTTCTTTTGTTTGTTTTTTGGTTGGGGGTATTGGGGATTGAACTTAGGGGCACTCAAATACTGAGCAACATCCCTAGCCCTATTTTGTATTTTATTTAGAGACAGGGTCTCACTGAGTTGCTTAGCACATTGCTTTTGCTGAGGCTGGCTTTGAACTCATGATCCTCCTGCCTCAGCCTCCTGAGCCACTAGGATTACAGGCATGTATCGCCTTGCCTTGTTCCATAGTTTGTCATGGGAGATATGCTTATTTGATGTTAAGTACACTCTTCAACTATTTGTTTTTTACATTAAACATGAATAAAAATGTTAATAACCAGATGTATCTTCAGGAATTTTATTATAAAAGAACAATATCTTTTTTTAATTTTAATTTTTAAATTTTTGGTTCTGGTAATTGAACCCAGGGATGGTTAACCACTAAGTCACATTCTCAGCCCTTTTTGCTTTTTATTTTGAAACAGGGTCTTGCTAAATTTCTTAGGGCTTCCCTAATTTGCTGTACCTGGCTTTGAATTAATGATCTTCTTGTCTCATCCTCCTGAGGTGTTGGGATTACAGGTATGTGCCACCACTCCCAGATAGAACAATATTTTAAAAAATATTTTTATTTGTTTTAATTAGTTATATATGACAGTAGAATGCATTTATGCACTGTGATAGATCATACATAGATGGGATATAATTTCTCATTTTTCTAAGTATACATGTTGCAGAATCATATTTGTCATGTAGTCACATATATACATGCAGCAATAATGTCTGTTTCATTCCATTATCTTTTCCATCCCCACATCCCCTTTCTCCCTTCTCATCACTTCCCTCTACCTAATATAAGGTAACACTATATTTTTCCCTAGTACCCCCCCCATCTTATTGTGAATTAGCATCCACATATTAGAGAAAACATTCAGCCTTTGGGTTTGTGGGATTGGCTTATTTTGTACAGATTTAATGCAATTCCTATATAAATCCCAAAGATATTCTTTATAGAAATATAAAAAGCAATCATGAATTTTATTTGGAAAAATAAGAGACCCAGAGCAATCCTTAGCAAGAAATATGAAGAAAAGTTAAGCAGGAGGCATCACAATACCAAACCTTAAACTATACTACAGAGCTATAGTAACAAAAATGGCATGGTATTGGCACCAAAATAGACTTGTAGACCAATGGAACAGAATAGAGGACACAGAGACAAACCAACATAAATACAGTTATCTCATACTAGACAAGGGTGCCAAAAACATTCACTGGAGAAAGGATAGCCTATTCAACAAATGGTGCTGGCAAAACTGGAAATCCATATGTAGCAAAATGAAATTAAACCTCTATCTCTCACCCTGCATATAAATCAACTCAAAATGGATCAAAGACTTAGACACTAGAACAGAGACTCTGCACCTAATAAAAGAAAAATAGGCCCAAATCTGGACCACATCAGCCTAGGGTGTGACTTCCTTAACAAGACTCCTAAAGCACAAGAAGTAAAATCAAGAATCAATAAATGGGATGGATTCAAATTAAAAAGCTTCTTCTCAGCAAAGGAAACAATTAATACTGTGAAGAGAGAGCCTACAGATTGGGAGGAAATCTTTATCAAATGCACATCTGATAAAGCATTAATCTCTAGGATATATAAAGAACTCAAAAAACTTAACACCAAAAAATCAAATAACCCAGTCAATAAACGGGCTAAGGAAATGAACAGACACTTCACAGAAGAAGAAATACAATTGATCAACAAATATATGAAAAAGTGTTCAACATCTCTAGCAATTAGAGAAATTCAAATCAAAACTACTCTAAGATTTCATCTCACTCCTGTCAGAATGGCAATCATCAAGAATACAGGCAACAATAAATGTTGGAGAGGATGTGGGAAAAAAGGCACACTCATACATTGCTGGTCGGACTGCAAATTGGTGCAACCACTATGGAAAGCAGTATGGAGATTCCTCAGAAAACTGGGAATGGAACCACCATTTGACCCAGCTATCCCACTCCTTGGTTTATACCCAAAGGACTTAAAATCAGTACATTATAATGATGCAGCCACATCAATGTTTATAGAACAATATTTTTAAGAAATAATAAATAGCTGGACATGGTGGTGCATACCTGTAATTCCAGTAACTAAGGAGGCGTAGACAGGAGGATTGCGAGTTCAAAGCCAGCTTCAAAAGCAACGTGCTAAACAACTCAGTGAGACCCTGTCTCTAAATAAAACACAAAATAGGGCTGTGGATGTGGCTCAGTGGTCAAGTGCCCCTGAGTTCAATCCCCAGTACCAAAAAAAAAAAAAAAAAAAAAAACAAACCAAAACAAAACAAAAACAAGTAATGAACATGTAAAATAAAAGAAATAAAAAAGAACATATGATTTGGGAACCAGAAGAATGTTTACCAACTAAATATCTGATTGGACAAAAAACCCAATAATTTAGATAATATCTGCAAATCTAATACCTTTAGGGAAATGGGTAGAAGAATAACATTTCAAAGAACAAGGGGACCTAATGAGGAGAATCTGGATATTAGTATAAACTGAGACTGATCAGATGTGGAATTATTAAGCTATTAGTTTAAGGAACATTAAATGTCCTAACCAGAGGCAAGATTTGTTGATCATTTTGGAAAGCGCTGAAGATTTGATTGCTTAATGGGTTGGAATGTCTTATACTCTTTGAGGTTTGGAAGGTTACTTGTAGTATATGTTGGATAGAGCATTGGTTCTTTTTATGTTTCATTTGGGACATAGAATGGTTCCATGTTCTAGATGAAAGTTTTACAATATTGTGATATATATTGCTGAGTACAAATTAAAAGAGACACTTCAATGAGGTTTACCTAAGTAAATAGGCTTTGAATAATCTTAGAAGTACTTCTGACTTTAATTTGGGTAACTTAAAATGTGAGTGGCTAGGTGTTACACTAGACAGAATTTTGTTGTAATTCTTTGAGCAAAAACTGAAGAAAGCAAGAGAAAAAGAAAATTATGGAAGGCAAGGGTCAGGAACAGAGATATCCCTCTCTTTCCCTCTTATTATGTAACTAGATTCTGGAACCCAATTAATGCAAGATCTGATTAACTAGAGAACAGTATAAAAGTTTTATTAAATTTACACGTACATGAGGATCTTCACAAGAGTGAATTCTGAAGAAATGACCAAAGCATAATGCATTTGTGTATTTTAGAAAAAGACCTATAAGTCTGTAAAAAAAAAAAAAAAAAAGTGCAAATGGATATCTGGACTAGGGTAGTACATTGATGTGATGTTGCTCAGAGATATATTGGGGTGGGGGGCAGTGAAGGGTAGGAGAAGATAAGGATTACTTCAAATAGTTTGCTTATTCAGGTTCACTGAAGCTCAATCACCAGTCTCTTCTGATCAAGGCTATTTTCCAGCCTTGATATGTGAAGGACATCCTTCCCAAAAGAATCTTTATGGCTTGTTGCATGTTTCAAAAGTCAGGACAAATGGCCTGTTCTTAAGTTATAGTTCCTGGTGTGCTATCAGCTCAAAATCATAAATATACCAATTTGGCATATTTAAAAATGCCTCATCTTTAACTCTGACACACATATAGTTGGTATTTCTAGGGCCACTGAAAATGAAATCGTCTATTATCAGAATGCAAAAGAAAATAATTTTAAATTTATGCTCAAAAAACCCTGATTATCCTCATTTCAACTCAACTGCAGACTATTGTAATGATGTCAAGTACTGGTAACCAAAAACAAATATCAAATAAACACAATCTTCCTCCTTTGTCTGCCTCCTGATTTCCCAAAATAAGAATAATAGAATTCATCAACTGCACTGCATACATAATTAGAGACTCAAAGGAAAGTACTGATACTAAAGGATCATTGTGGCTAAAATTAAACCTTCTGAAAGTTAGACTAGTTAATAGAATGCTATCTGCTGACACAGTTTCAATTAGTGTATACTGTAGATTGCATAATGCTATTTCAAGCATAAACTATAAAAAATTACTGAGCTGAAAATAATGAAAGATAATTTAAATAATGGTAACATTGCTGTTTCCCATCTAATATTTATACCATATTTGAAATTTTATATTCATCCTCATTACCGTCAAATGGTAGCAGCAAGAACAGAAGTGGGTTTCGTAGCTTTCCTGTAACATCTTATCTGCCAGTTGGAAAAGGAAAGTTCCATTTTAGTAATGAAATTAGAACTCTGGTCCTTTATTGGAGAGAGAAATACTCTTGCTATAAGTTAATAATATTGTGACTTTCAGAAGAATAGAAGTTTTCATTCTATTATTAGTCTGATTTTTTTCTTATAAACACAGGAGAGGGAATAATATTCCCAAATGCAGATAAAAGAAATCATGCCACAAAGGGTTTATTCACTTTGCATTACTCTTTATATGGCCAAAAGATAATGTTTATTTTTAGTTTGTATTTTTTACTAAAATGTGAAGCAAAAGAAAAATATTTGATTTTGGATATTCATATACTTTATGCTATTGCTTTTGATAGTAGCCATAAAATAATCTATTATTAAATTATGTCCATATAAAGCTATATAATATGAATAGAATATATATGTATTCATCAATAATTATACTTAATTTCTCACTTTTGCAAATAATTTGTGCTCACAGCTTTTTTCATTTTGTCATTATTTTATTTTTGCCTTCTTTTCAGGCAAAGAGTACTTTTTATTCACTATTATAATCATCACAGTGTAGAACAATATCTAATGCCTGGCAATTCTAAAACAAAAAGAAAGAAATTTAAAAGGAAAATGAAGTTATCACAGGATACCAGTATAGGAAAATATATGCTCACCTATTAAATCACATTCTTAATGAAGAGTCTTCTGAATATTCACTGCATCTTCTTGGTTCTGCTTCTGCTTTCTACAAACAGGTTCTCTAACACCAATGTTTTTGAAAAAAGAAAAAAGACAAGCATGACTGAAATTTCTGTCATTCATTTGAGAGGAAATTTATCAGTGTCTTTGTGCTTTGTTGTAATGCAGTAGTTACACTAACATTCATTGCTGTACTGATGGTTTTATAATCTTTCCACTATTTGAATTGAGAAGGAAAACTACCTTTAATTGCATTCTCAAAAAATAAATTTGAGCTAATTTTGACTTCAGAAAATCTGCAAAGATAATAAATAAGGGTTTCACACACCCCTTTCCCAGTTTCCCCTCATGTTATCATCTTGCATAACCATGGCACAACCATCAAAAACAGGACTTTACATTCATACAATGCTATTAACTAAATTATAGATCTTATTCAAATGTCACCAATTTTTCCAAGAGTGATCTTTCTATGTTCCAGTAGCTTATCCAGCATCAAACATTGTTTTTAGTTATTCTTCCTTAATAACCTCTTGTATGTGAAAATTCCTTGAAAAGCCATCTTTTCATTGCTATGACCAAAACACCTAACAATAAACAACTCAAGAAGGAGAGGTTTATTTTGGCTTCTGGTTCAGAGGTTTCAGTCCATGGTCCCTTGGTTCCATTGCTCTGGGCCTTAGGTGAAACAGAACATCATGGCAGAAGGGTGTGGTGAAGGAAATGTCTTCCAAAAGTGCATGAACTTTTGGAAGTTCAAGGCAGGCAGGAAATGTGTGACTGCGGGCAGAGGAGGGAGAGAGACAGAAGGGCTCAGGGACAAGATACAGTTCTTATGGCATTTCCCCCAAGGACTTACTCCCTTACTCACTTCCTACAGTTTACACCATTTTCCAGTAGTCCATTCAAATTATTAATCTATCTAATGGAATAATCCACTGATGAGGTTAGAGTTCTTATGATCCAATCATTTCCTAAAAGCCCTACTTTTGGAAATTTCTGCCTTAGGGAATAAGGCTTCAAACATGAGACTATAGAGGACATTCCTGATCAAAACCATAACATATTTTTTAGTCTCTCCTAGTCTTTCACAGTCTTGGCACCTTTGAGGAAGACTGATCACTTAATTTTGTAGGCTATTCGTCAATTTGGGTCTGTCTGATGCTTTCTTGTGATGAGAATGAGGGTATTTCCTTCTGTTGCATTATATCAAGGGGTTCAAGATGTTGACATGTCTCATTATTGATGGTGCTAACCTTGATCATTTGGATAAAGTGATGTCTGGCAGGCTTCTTCACTATATAGTTATTATCATTACATATGTAGTCAGGAAATATTTTGGAAAACATTCTTTAAGACTATGAAAATCCTGTTTTTCTTTGATCTTTAACCCACTTAATTTAATACACACCCCAGGATCATTAATTACTTTGTTGCTCAAAGTATTTTATTTTTGTCTAGGAAGAATTCCTTCGGGTCAGTTCGAACAAGTCCTGATTCTCATTGATTCATTTAAGTGCTATTTCTTTAAGCACTTGCTTAAAATACAAATATTTATAAGGAGAAGTTCAAGAGTAATATTAAATTTAGGCCTGGGTTCATCCACTATTGCAAGACACATTGGTTTCTTTTACTGAAGAAAAGTATTTTGAGACCAATATCTGGTTACTATGTGTGCTCATTGCTACAGGGATGTGATTGTTTTCATGACCTCTCAGCAGAACCAACCATGCATTTGTATGTACACTAACTCATGCATTGATATATGACTATTTCTTTATCTGATTATTACATGTTGAATAAAATGAGCTCACACAGACATCCTTGATTGCAATCAATCCCATAGATTTCCTTTTAGCCTATTGCATTTATTTGTAACTTTTTTCTTCAAATAGTCTTGTAATTTAGTGACTATTTTATTTCCCACAGCTTTTTTTTTGTGGTTTAGGAATATTTTGATTTCATTTAATTCTGTGGTTTTGTATAGTTTTTTGTTGTGATAGTAATTTTGAACCAATTTCCTATCATTTGGAGAGGTTGCAATGTCTTCAGCAATGTGTGAATTAACACTTTTTATCTTATTTGAAATTGACATATGATAGCTGTTATTGCTTGGAGTGGTAATGCCCCTCCTCCAAAGCTCCTGTGTTAGGCAATGCAGCAATTTTTAAAGGTGAAAATATTGGATTATGAGGCCTCTAATCTCATCAACAGATCCATATGATGGATTAATAATTTGAATGGAATACTGGATGGTCATTGTAGCAGGTGAGGCATGGCTGGAGGAAGTAGATCACTTGGGGTGTGCTCTTGGGAAATCTATCTTATCTCTGACTTCTGTTTTTTCTCCCTTTCTCTCTCTTTCTCACTCTTTCTTTCCTAGCTGTTGAGTTAAGTGGCTTTCCTTTGCTGTGCTCTTTCCACTACAATGTTTTGTTGTCTTACCTCAGGCCCAGAGCAATGGAGTTGGCCAACTAGAAACTGAGACCTCTGAAATCATGAGCCCAAAATAAACTTTTCCTCCTCTATGTTCTTATTGTTAGGTATTTAGGTCACAGCTATTAAAATCCAGAACCACCATTTGACCCAGCTATCCCATTTCTAGGTCTATACCCAAAGGACTTAAAAAGTCCTTACTACAGGGACACTGCCACATTAATGTTTATAGCAGCACAATTCACAATAGCTAGATTGTGGAAACAGCCCCGATGCCCATCAATAGATGAATGGATAGGGAAACTTTGATATATATACACAATGGAACACTACTCAGCACTAAAAGATAATAAAATCATGGCATTTGCAGGTAAATGGATGGAGTTGAAGAAAATAATGCTAATTGAAGTTAGTCAATCCCATAAAACCAAAGGTCAAATGATTTCTTTGCTATGATACTAAATTATAATAGCAAGGGAGGGGAAATGAGAGGAATGAAGGAATGTTAAATAGAACAAAGGGGAGGGAGGGAAAGGAAGGGTGCAAGGAGATAGGAAAAATGGCAGAATGAGTTAGACATCAGTACACTAAGTACATATATAAAAACAAAAATGGTATGAAAATATTTAATGTAAAACCAGTGACTTGAAAAACTGTGCTCTTCCTATGTAATATGAAAGGAATTGCACTCTGCAAGCATGTATAACAAATTAAAATAAATAAATAATTTTTAAAATCCAGTAACACAAGAGTGAATTCCTATGAAATAAGAAATATTAGTGTCCTTTCAATCTTTACTTATATCTCTGTAACTTTAAACAACTTTATACACAATGGAATTAACATATGTGGGAATCAGTTTTAATATGTGAAAATGGAGAATTTCAACTAACCAATCTTTAGGTTTCCTTCAACAATATTTTACAGTAACTCCAGAGATTATTGGAAACAATGTTGTTTAATCAATTTTGTGCTTAAATCAAATAATGTGAACTCAGTGGAATGTATTGATTCAAAACACTCTCTGAGTTAAATCTTGGCTCTGACACTAAATAGCTTTGTAATCTTGTATTTGTTATTTATCTCTTCTTGTAAGTTATTTCACATATACAGTGATTCTGAGCATTGAACCCAGGGCCTCACACATGCTAATCACATGCTCCACCACCAAGCTATACCCCTAGTCCCCAGAAACTTCTTCTACTACTACCTTTCTTCTGGTCTTAATTACACCTCTTTCATAATTGTTGTGAATGTGCATAACTCTTTCAAGCTTTTATAACTTTATCCTTCCTCTTCCCTTTGTATGGAGATGTTTCTTTTAGGTTTTGGCAAAGCTCAAATTATTGCTGCTTAATGAAGTCATTTTAGCATTTTACCTAGAGAACTCAACATCCTATTCCTTTCTCATGTAGTTTTATTTCCTTTCTTCTGCTAAAGTTTGTAATTATGTTCTATATTTAATTTACTTGTTTTTTCTCTGATTATCACTATAATTTATGCCTTCAAGGAGAGAGACCTTATCTCTCATGCTCACCACTGAATACCCAATGTGCATTGTGTTACCTCATAAGCCTGAATCACTGAGCTATATCCCTAGAGCTGTAATGGGGTTTTGTTGTATAAATTAAATTTCTGAGTGTATGCTAGAAACTTCTAATTCACTGAATGTATCTCTTACTTTCATTATATCAGAGAATATTGTTTGTATGATGTCTTTTAAAATTTGTAGTGACTTTCTTTGTGGTCTAGTATATAATCCATATTAAAAAACGATTCACGTTTCCTTGGAAAGAAAATGAGGACATTCTACAATTGTTGGGAGCTTAAAGATATTGAATATTTTTTCGTATATTTGTTGACCATTTGTATTTTTTCTTTTGAGAAATGCCTGTTTAGATCTTTTGCACATTTATTGATTGGGTTATTTGTTTTTTGTGTTGTTTTTGACTCCTTTATATAGGTTGCACATTAATCCCCTGTCAGAAAAATACCTTGAAAAGTTTTTCTCCCTCCTGTAGGTTCTCTTTTCTTGCTCTTGTTTCTGCTGTGCAGAGTTTTTTTTTTTTTTTTTTAATGCCATTTCACTTATTGATATGTAGTTTTATTTCTTAAGCTTAGGAGTCATATTAAGGAAGTCCATGCCTGTGCCAATGTGATGGAGTATTGACCTTATGTTTTCTTCTAATAGTTGAAGTGTTTCTGGTCTAATTCCTAGGTCTCTGATTTACTTTGAATTTATATTCATGCAGGATGAGAAATAAGGCTATAGTTTCATTCTTCTACAGAGGAATATCCAGTTGTTTTCCCAGTACTATTTGTAAAAAAGTTTATCTTTCCCCTAAAATATGTTGTTGGCCTTTTTGTCAAAGATCAGATAACTATATCTATGTGGATTTGCCACCAGGTCTTTTTTCTATTTCATTTATCTTCATTTGTTTTGATGCTAATTCTATGCTGCTTTTGTTACTATAACTATGAAGTGTAATTTAAGATTTAATAGTACCTGATTTTAGATTTCAGAGAGTCAAAGATGTATATTTTAAACCTTTCAGCAGCAGATTAAAAAATATGCAAGGATGTATTACTAGTTATAAGTTAATACTATTAGTAGCTAATAAGCCAATAGTGAAGTTATAAGTACCACTAAATATAATTAATCCAAAATAAGGCAAGAAAAGGTAAAAATTAAAAAGTGGCATATAAAACTGGGAGGAAACGAATAGCAAGATAGACCCAACTATATCAGTAATTGCAGCAAATATAAATAGTCTAAGTAGTCCAATTAAAAGGCATATATTGTTATGTTGGATAAAAAGTAGAACCCAACTCTATACTTTCTTAATGAACATTAAGTCAGGGTTCTTTTAAAAAAATTATTATTTAAAAAATTTTTGTAAACCTGAGGAATAAGTCTCACTTTAAATGAAGATAAGTTTAACTCAAAAATAAAATGATAGAAAAAAATGTATGCCATATACCTGCTGATCAAAAGAAAGTTGTAACAGTTAATATTAACATCAGATAAATTGTATTGCAGAATAAGAACTTTTCCATGGATAAATAAAGGATATTTCATAAAAATTGAAGAATCAACTCATTGATACGACATAATAATCTTTGTCTTAATTCAGACTCCTCTAACAAGATAACATAGACTGGATGGCTTCAACAATAAATATTTTTCTCATGGTTCTTAAGGTTAGGAAGTACCAGATCAAGGGGTTAAAAGATCAGGTATCTAGAGAGATAACTTACTAGTTTTCAAATATTAATTTTATGACATATTGTTGTATCCTTATATGGTTGGGAGAGGGTGAGAGAGAGGAGAGAAAGTTTTCTATTGGGGATTAGGATTCTAACATATGAATTGGGGAGGCAAGGCAAAATATTCAGTTCACAGCAGTTCTAAATATGCATACGTATGTAGAAGAATTATAAAATACATGAAAGAAATGTAGGTAAGACTAAAAGAAGTAGACAGGACACAGTTATTCTTGGACATTAAACAGTTCTCTTTGTAATTAAGGGAATAAAAGGAAAATCAGTACATATACTGAAATTTGAATAAAGTCATCAACCAAGTTTACCTAGTTTCCACTTATAGAATTCTTCACCCATCAATACACTGCCCTTTGGTTTCAAGAATACTTGGAACACTTATCAAAATAAACTGTGATATGGACCATAAAACATGTATCAATAAATTTCAAAGACTTTGAATTATGCAAAATGTCTTTTCTCACCAAAATGGAATTAAAGTAGAAATCATTTCTTAAAAAATAAAAAAATTCAATATTTGGAAATGAAATAATACACCAATAAGACATAGTTCCAACAACAAAAAAGTCAATGGTCACTGTTGATCTCTTGACTTCTCCTGGTGATGGACCCTCAAACCAGAGGATCTGGATAAGCCTCACCTGATTTCTGACCCATAGAAACTGTGAGAAAATAAATGCTTGTTGTTTTTAAACTGTTAGGCCCTAGGGTAATTTGTCATAAAGGAATAGCTAAACAATACACCATGATAAGAATGTCAGACTTTAATTTGCAGAGACGATTTATTGAAGGGTTTTAAGCAAGTAAATGTCATGGACCTTTTTATGTGAGGTAGACTGTTCTGTGCGTCCTGGGAACAAAAGACATAAGAGAGGCAAAGATGGGGGAATGATGAGTCACTAGGAGTTTCTTCCGTCGAGGTGAAAGATGTTTTGTACCAGTTCTCATTTCTAGGGGAGGACTCTAAACACCTTACTGACTTCTTTTTATGTTCCTAGATGTGGAAAAGGGTTTCACACAAACCTAGCTGCTAGGGTATGCATCTACTAAGACAGAAGTCATACAATATAACTTTGTTGCTCACAGAGATGCAGTGAGAACAAACAGAAGCCTAGGATCCATGGTGGCCTAGTTTCAAAGGCTCAGGTAACTGCTAAGAGCAGATGGAATCTCTTCTCTGCATGCTCCACTTTATACCACAAATGAAGGCCCCCAAAACATTCCATTTTGAGTGTTCAAATTTGGTTTGCTGAACTAAAGCATTGCCAGACACTGTGCTCTAGGAGGACAAAGCCTGGGCTGTTCTGGACAGTTGCACAGGGCACTCTTTTTAGTACTTTTTTTGGTTTTGTTTTGTTTTTTTTTGTACTGGGGATTGACCTCAGGGGCCCTCGACCACTGGGCCACATCCCTAGCCCTTTTTTGTATTTTATTAGAGACAGGGTCTCACTGATTTGCTATGTGCCTCTCCATTGCTGAGGCTGGCTTTGAACTTGTGATCCTCCTGCCTCACCCTCCCAAGTGCTGGGATTACAGGCATGTGCCACTGTGCTGGTTGTTTTTTAGTACATTTTGAAGTTATCCTTAAAGGTACAAGTAGGAGGGGGAATATCTGTGTTGGCTACAGTGATCTGAGAATTTTTCTTCGTCCATGCATTGATAGATCTACCTAGATAGACGAGATCTGGGGCTTGGGTCTAATGATTTGACTGCAGCCAGGCAAGCAGTATGTGGTATATCTCAATAACAATGGTTAATACTATTGCTATTCTTATCACCTTATCAAAGAAATTAGGCTTTGCCAACATTTGGGGAAAAAATAGAGACTGAAACCAGGTAAGAAACACCTAGGCCCAAGTGATTCTTGAGTTTATATGTCTACTTCACTAGGCTATTATATCCAGTTTGTGGTAAATATCAGTCTAGATATTGCTATAAGTGTGTTTTTCAGATTACTTAACAGTTAAATGAGTAGATTTTGAGTAAAGGTTTGTGTCCATGGTATGGGTAAGCTTTATTGAAGGCCTTAAGAGGAAACACCAAACTCCCCTCCCCACAAAAATAAATTCTTTTTCATATTTCTTTTGGACTCAAGACAGCAATACCAACTCTTCCTGGTGTCCCCAGCATCCAACTTGCCAGCCTTTCTTTAAAATATTGAACCTGCCATCCCCCACAACTGTCATGAGCCTTTTCCTCAAAATGAATCTCTGTCCATACATTATATCAGTTTAGCTGCAACTCAGTTTCCCTCTTCAATGTCCCTCAATGTTTCACAACACATTGAATATAATCTTCCCAGTCAGGAACCTGTCTCTCCAGAGGTCCTGTGGGCTGAGCTCTGGGGCCTACAAACCTATTACACAGAGCTCTTCTGTATCAGACCAGCCATGTAGCTGCAGGCGCTGTGCTGGGTTAGTGGTTGTGGGGAGGGGGATTAGGGGACTATAGGTACCTTGATATTGCTTCTAGGCCCCAGCATGGCAGTTACCCCAACTAAAGATGGCCATGGCAGCAGCAGAGGTACCAATCCTCCTCAAATTATTCCATAAAATAGCAAAGGAGGGAACCTTCCAAACTCATTCTATGAGGCCAATGTCACTCTGATACCAAAACCAGACAAAGACACATCAAAGAAAGAAAACTTCAGACCAATATCTCTAATGAACATAGATGCAAAAATTCTCAATAAATTTCCAGCAAATCAAATACAAAAACATATCAAAATGATAGTGCACTACAATCAAGTGGGGTTCATCCCAGGGATGCAAGGTTGATTCAACATATGGAAATCAATAAATGTAATTCATCAAATCAATAGACTTAAAGATAAGAATCATATGATCATCTCAATAGATTCAGAAAAAGCATTCAACAAAAGATAGCACTGCTTCGTGTCCAAAACACTAGAAAATCTAAGGATAATGGAAACATATCTCAACATTCTAAAAGCTATCTATGTTAAACCCAATGCCAACATAATTCTAAATGGAGAAAAATTGAAAACATTTCCCCTAAAAACTGGAACAAGACAGGGATGTCCTCTTTCACCACTTCTATTCAACATAGTCCCGGAAACCCTAGACAGAACAATTAGTCAGATGAAAGAAATTAAGGCTACAAGAATAGGATATAAAGACCTCAAACTATCACTATTTTCTGATGACATGATTCTATACTTAGAAGATGCAAAAATTTCCCTAGAAAATTTCTAGAATTAATAAATGAATTCAGCAAAGTAGCAGGATATAAAATCAACACCCATAAATCAAATTCATTTCTATACATCAGTGATGAATCTTCTAAAAAAGAAATTAGGCAATATACCCCATTTACAGTAGCCAAATAAAATAAAATACTTGGGAATCAACTTAACAAAAGAGGTGAAAACCTCTTCAATGAAAATTACAGAACACTAAAGAAAGGAATTGAAGAAGACCTTAGAAGAGGGAAAGATCTCCCTTGCTTTTGGATAGGCAGAATTAATATTGTCAAAATGACCATATGACCAAAAGTGTAAACAGTTTTAATGCAATTGCAACCAAAATCACAAAGACATTCCTCATAGAAATATAAACAGCAATCATGAAATTCATTTGGAAAAATAAGAGACCACGAATAGCCAAAGCAATTCTTAGCAAGAGAAGAGTGAAGCAGGATACATCACAATGCCAGGCCTTAAACTATATACAACAGAGCTATAGTAACATAAACAGTTGGTATTGGCACCAAAACAGACATGTAGACCAATGGTATAGGATAGAGGACACAGAGACAAACCAAATAAATACAGTTATCTCATACTAGACAAAGGTGTCAAAACATACATTGGAGAAAAGATAGCCTCTTCAACAAATGGTGCTGGGAAAACTGGAAATCCATATGCAGCAAAATGAAATTAAACTTCTATCTCTCACCATGAACAAAACTCAACTCAAAGTGGATCTAAGACCTAGGAATTAGGCCAGAGACTCTGCACCTGATAGAAAAAAAAAAAAAAAAAAAAAAAAAAAAAAAAGCAGGCCCAAATCTTCATCATGTCATATTAGGACTTGAGTTCCTAACAATACTTCTAAAGTGCAAGAAGTAAAATTAAGAACAAGAACTGAGATGGAGTCAAATAAAAGGCTTCTTCTCAGCAGAATAAGCAATTAATGAACTGAATGAGAGAGCCTACAGAATGGGAGCAAATTTTTCCACATACACATCAGATAGAGCACTAATCTCCAGGATATATAAAGATCTCAAAACACTTAACACCAAAAAAACCCAAGTAATCCAGTCAATAGATGGGCTAAGGAAATGAGCAGACACTTCAAAGAAGAAGATATACAATCAATCAACAAATGTATGAAAAAATGTTCAACATCTCTACCAATTAGAGAAATGAAAATCAAAAGTACTCTAAAATTTTATCTCACTCCAGTCAGAATGGCAATTATCAAAAAATCAAACAACAATAAGTGCTGATGAGGAAGTGGGGGAAAAAGGTACACTGATTTATTGCTGGTGGGGTTGCAAAATGGTACAACTACTCTGGAAAGCAGTATGGAGATACCTTAGAAAACTTGGAATGGAACCACCATTTGACCCAGCTATCCCACTCCTTGGTCTATACCCAAAGGACTTAAAATCAGCATGCTACAGTGATGTAGCTACCTCAATGTTTATAGCAGCTCAATTCACAATAGCTAATCTGTAAAAACAGCCTAGATGCTCTTTAATAGATGAATGGATAAAGAAACTGTGGCATATATACACAATGGAATAAATAAACTGTGGTATATAGACACAATGGAAAAGAAACTGTAGTATATATACACAATGGAATACTTTTCTTAAAGAAGAATGAAATTATGGCATTTACAGGTAAATGGACAGAGTTGAAGAATATCATGTTAGGTGAAGTTAGCCAATCCCAAAAAACCAAAGGCCAATTTTTTTTTTCTGTTAAGCAGATGCTGATCCATAATGGGCAGAGTACAAGGAAAGAATGGAGGAACTTTGGATTGAGCAGAGGGGAGAGGGGGCAGTTTGTGGGGAGGAAGATGGTAGAATGAGATCGACATAACTACCCCTATGTATGGGTATGATTGCACGAATGGTGTGAGTCTACATCATGTTCAACCAAAGAAATGAAAAGTTGTGCTCCATTTGTGTAATAAAAAACCAACTCATAGCCAAAACTCCAGAGAACTAAGTCTCTTAGAAATGCTCACAGGACAAATTCACTCACCAATTTTTATGACAACTGCAGCAGGGCCCCATGCCTCGCCTTTGACTCTGCCACTGTGAAAAGTGCTTTTCTTGTTTATGCCACTTCCAACCTGATTGGGTGGGTATTAATGTATCCTTTTAGAGCTGAGAACTGGGATTCATGTTGGGTGATTTCACCCTTGGTAAAATCCTCTAGGAGGCATCCAAATTGTCTTTCAAGGGTTCACAGTTTCTTTCAGAACCACCTGTGTGGGGATAATTCAAGAACTTTTGTTTCATGGAAGCAATGGAGATTAACTTTTGCCACATAGGAATAAGAAATCATGAAGTTAACCATGAGAAAGGAGAAAGTGAAAATGAACAGTAAATGGACTGGCAGTCCCAACAGAACTGGAGAGTTGGCTTTTGAAGGCACATTCTAGAGCAGCTGGAGGTTGAATGCAGAGGTGGGTGTCAGATTGTATTACTGAGAAGAAAGAACTATTCCTTAGAGTAAGGATTAGGTTGTAGATATAGCTATATTAGAATGGAGGTAAAGAAATTTGAGTTGAAAAGGACTAAGAAATAAGAAATTAACTTCTTGAATGGCCCATTCATAGGAATCTAAGGATCTACTAGATATATTTCTCTTCTTCAACTTCTTTGCCCTGGACTCCATTCTATCTATTCCCTATTGCTCAATGTCTCTAAAAGAACCCGAATTCACACTTGGCACTAGGCATCAGAGCCCCAAGAAGCAATGGTGTGATGTGGGCACACAGCTAGGTATTGGGCTTTAGGATAATGCTCTAGCGGACATTTCCTTTGTTTTTATTTTGTCATTCATTTACTCTTTGTAAACTGGCCTCCCTTGTCTCTGGGGAAACTATTCTTACATTTCAGTCTTGGTCATATGTGCTTGTAAAATTGTCTTCCTGCACATCTCTAGTCTGGCCTGGCTTAAAGAGGGTTGAATCTACCCACCTTGCCACATGCCAGTGGCGTGATCCAATTGGTGCTACTATAAAGACTGTTGTACAAAAGCACCACATTTTCTTTACACTTCAACATGGCAGGATGTGGCTTTAAACTTGATAGAAGCTGTCCAGTCACTACCTGAAGCCTAAGAATGAAGCCAGCATAGAAGAAATTCTAAAATCTGATTATATCCATTGACACTGCAACACTGGTGCTTGAGGCAAACTCTGCTCCCAGACATTTCAATTATATGAGTCAATACCTACTCTTATGATTGCTTACAATTCAAGAATGTTCTCTATCACAGACTTTGTCATCTGTTAAACATTTATTAACTTGCTGTACCTTAGTAGGTAAAAACAATACCTGCTTTGAAGGGTGAAGATTAAGTGGAATAATAAACATAAAATCATATTTTTTTCCACAGCACTGGGGTATAAGAAAAAGCACATTAAATTTTTTATTTGATTAAATCTGGCTCTCAGCCACCATTCATTAGGGTAGTAAGAAAATCACTCAGTTATAGTGATAGATCATTCTCTATTAAGTGGGATGTATAATATAATAATAATTTTGGAAAAGAACCTCTGGTATTCAGGCCTTTACTGCTACCTAAAACATACCAAGCTTACATGGTCCATACAAAAGCTGGTAATTCCACAACTCTATGTCATGGATTGGCAAAGACATCTTTTGCTGAAATTACCCAGAACTCATACTGAATTAGTGCTTTTCAAGAAATACATCTGCTTACCAAATCAAGCCTCATTTCCTCCACACAGAAACCTGGTACTGTGGAACTTATTAAAAATGCCTATAATCCCAGCAGCTTGGGAGGCTGAGGCAGGAGGATTGCCAGTTCAAACTCAGCCTCAGCAATTTAGCAAAGCCCTAAGCAATTTAGTCTAATCCTGTCTCTAAAATAAAACACAAAACAGGGCTGGGACATGGATCAGTGGTTATGTGTCCATGGGTTCAATCCCTAGCACACACACACACAAAAGTCCTATTCTTCTAGTTTCTGATGCCACCAGAAAATAACCAGCTCATAAAAGATTCTGGATAGAGTTGTGTAGTTATTGCCTATCAAGTTCAGTTTAGGCCAGAATACATAAGATTAATAATCCTTGAGACCAGCACCCCAGAACCTTCTAGAAGACAGGAGAGCAGGTTATGCTTTTATCTTTCTGAAAATAGACTTTTTCAAAGAATAGGAGATAGTAATTAAATAGCTAGATAAATTCTCATGCCACATAAGTAAATTGCTTGGCACATAGTATATAGATAGAACAGGAAAACCTTATCTAGTTAACCTTTTCCACATTGAAGCATTGCCATGGCCTCTAAAATTGCATGGCAATCAGCACCTGTCCAGAGCCTCCAACTCAGAGTCCAGGGAAAGGGATGAGGAGCTGCTACATTAAGACCCTAAACTACTACCTAATAAAACTACTACCACCTAATAAAACTTGAATACGTCTTGTGACCCTAGAAGATTAACAGTATTTTGGGGTACTATTTTCAGAGGTATTAGAAATTCTAATGAGAGATTCAAGGAGGAGACACTAACTTTAGGCTCTTTCCCCAAACTTTTAGATTCTGGTTAGTTTCTTAATTCTAAATCCTGGCTCCAGGAATGTAGGTTGCCCCCAGGGATCTGAGTTCTTAGACACAACTTGTTTGTGGATAGAGATTTATCACCCCTCTCCTGGCCTCTGGGAATACTGTCCCTTCTGTATCTTCAAGGTGTCAACCTTACATTTTAGCTGTCCTAATAAAAGGCATATGGTACAGGATTTGATGTTTTGTAACTAACTCCAAGAGACCCAGTTTCCCCTGTATTCTGTGTCAATGATGATTCATGAAGCATACCTCTTAAAATGTAAATTATGCTCCCCCAAATTATATATATACATTGTGAAACTTAGATGTAAGTAAAGGGATCTGAACACAGATCCAGCCAATGAGCTCTGTGTTTAGAAACCACCTCTTGGAAAGGTCACTTACCAGCCCCTCATGTATTTTTTTTTTTTAATTTTTTGTTTTATTTTTGTAGTTGTAAATGGAGAGCATGCCTTTATGTGTTTACTTTTATGTGGTGCTGAGGATTGAACCCAGTGCCTCACACATGTGAGGCAAGCACTCTGCCACTGAGCTACAACCCCAGCCCCCCTCATGTATTTTTGATCCTGTCTAGTTGCCTCCTTTACTGTGTTTTTGACTTGCTGTGTAACTCTGGGTCAGTTACTCACCTTTTAAATCTACCATCTCTTCCTTGGTGAGAGGTCTTTGGGCCATTGCACACATAAAAAACCTCTTCTGACTAGGTTTTTCATTTCTTGGATTTTCTTGTTCTAGTTTTACCATCAGTTGCATAAATAATCCACTTTAAATTCCAAATTGTTAGAACCAGCTAAAATGATGACCATCTCATATTATTAAGCATATTGCTCAGAAGAGAAATTAATCTTCTCATTCTTTAAACTCTGTTTTCTTATAAGCTTGGGCCCTTTGCAGAAGCTAACAGTTGCTTCTTTTATGACAGTGTTTTTTTTTTTAATTTTTTTAAATTTATAATAATTACAATTCATAGTGCCCGTATATAGCATCTTTTTACATACAACTGTTTGTATACAAAGTATATTCATACAATTCAGGTCTTCATATGACAGTGTTTTAACAAGTAGGCAAAAGTGAAAAGACAGGGGCACAGACATGATGAGTCACACTGCTCTATCTTCTCCTACCTTTTAGGCATAGGTATGGATGGTTGCATATCAGGTAGGTCCAGTGGCACCTGCCATATTGACACAGCTCACTGCTGCCAGGCCACAAAGCCACACAGCTGGCCCACTGGTCCTTGCCCAGAAGTGGCAGTGAGGTAGTAGAGCTGTGGATAGGTGGAATGGTAATGGTGGTAGGTTGAAGAGCAGGAGGCAAGCATGGGCCACTGCTGCCTGGGACCCCCCATGCCAGCAGTGGGCCTGACACATAGCAAGCTGACCTGTCATCCCACAGCAGCCAAGGGTGGGCAAGATGTAGATGCCTGCCACAGAAGCCCACGCCACACACTGCTTCAGCTCCACTCAGCACCATGGCTCAGAACTACCCAGCATCCACATCCAATTACATAAACCTCCTGCTTCCTGATGAAGGCAAAAAAAATAGACTAATGAAAAATAACCAATAATAAAATAAAACAATTATAACAATATGCTATAATAAAATCTGTGAATGTGACCTCTCAACTATGGTACTGTACTTACCCTTCTTGTGATAATGTGAGATGACACAACATCTATATAATGACATGGGAGATGAATGGGGAGAAAATGGACGTGGGCAGATCTGAACTGAAGTTCAGACTTGAGTTACCCAATAGAATTAGTGCTTTTACAAACCCTAATTAGCATGATTTGGACCAATAGCTTTGGTATTAGTACTTTTTGAAGTGCAAATCAGCATAAATTTGGACCTATAACATTAATACTTTTACAAACCATGATTAGCATAAGTTTGGACCAATAGCATTGACCCAAGTGCTACATGAATCCCTAGACTAGCACACACAGACTGCAACCCTTACTGGGTCCCCCTCACACTGCTGGAGTTCTGTTTCTATGCACACTGGAACAAATCCTACTATTAGACCCGCTCATCTTAGTCTCTGGATTTCATTCTTCAAATTAATAAGAACCCTGAGAGAAGAAATTGAGGGTGAGCTGCTGGGGTCTGCTGCAACACCGGAGGGCATAGCCCACCGTTAAGAGCACTTCTTAGATGCAGAGACCAGCAACTTGTGCACACCCTACCTGCTAGCAGAAAAGGAGAAACTCAGGTTTCAATATAATCTTTTTTTTTTTTTTTTTTTTCCTGTTTGGAGATAAAACTCCTTCAATGTTTCCTTTACAATCAGTTGTAACTTTTTATCTTTCACCAGCTTTGACTCCCATGCATGGATGTGGATGAGGATATATTTGGTAAATAAAGATTTGGCTACAAAACAGTAAGTAGGGATCAGGGTGAACCCAAACTACTGTTAGCACAAGTTGCCTTGACCATCCTTGTTTGCTTAAGCTGAGAGAATCACTGGAAGAGATTTACCAAGTCTCCACTAGATGCATGAAGATCACAAGTCTGCTTATCAAACTGCTGAAAAAGCTCCACTGAAGATAAGATCCTGCACATTGTCATCAAACATGGGTGGAAAGAAGGCAGGCAATTTTAATTTCATTGAAGAAGATATCATCACACCTGAAGACATACCTACAAATTCTTTTGTCATGGTCAAAGAGAAGTCTGTGAGCAGTTCTGTCACCAAAACATTCTAATACGTTCCAATTAGCCTCAAAGAAGTGAAATCTAGTTCACATCAGGGGTTGGGACACTTATTACATTGAAGGTCTGCTGGTAATGAATTTATTAAGCTTTTAGGTATTTATTTTACCTGTTTTGAAAACATTATGCTGGGTATAGAATTATAATTGCACAGTAGTTTTTTGAACTTTTAGTTTTTAAATGTTGTCTTACTGTCTCTAACCTTAGATAAGGTCTGATTTCAGTCTTTGTCGCTCTATAAAAGTACCCTTTTTCTCTGGCTTCCTTCAATATTTTCTCTACATTACCATTTTTATGCAATTTATGGCATTAAAATATTTTTTTTTCAATTCTTTTGATTTTTATTGAAAATTTAATGCTGGGATATTTGTATGTCTTCAGTGTTTTATTCTTTCACTCATTTCCCTTTATCACTGAGCTATTCATATGTTATTTATTTATGAATTTATTCTGTTAAAATATGAGCTCCCATCACAATTGCTGACATTTTTCTGGGTTTTCCATCTTTCAATATATTTTGACGTTTTTATCTTAAAGAAATTCTGTTTGCTATAATGTATTTCAACTTATTTGTAAATTACATTTTTCAAGTTTTTTGTGGGTTCACATATTTAATTCATCAAAACAACGTTATTTTATTCTGAGTAGAAGAAAAAACATGGTCTAAAAATACGTGGCATTAAAATATAAGGAAGAAAAAATATTATCCATTATTCCATGAGCAAAAATGTTGTAATTTCTTTCTACCCAATGTTTAATCCTATCTTCATATGAATTTATTTTCATATGTATGTTTATGTATGTTTTTTTTTTTTTTCCCATGTCAGCTCAGCTTAGCTAGAAATATGTTTCACAGAATTTCTGTCCTTGAATGATTGCAGGTTGGGTTTGACCACAGAGAGTTCTGAGCAAAGTTGGAGGAAGTGAGTGATGGGCAGACTGTAGGATGCTCTGAAGGAGGGCCTGGAGCAAACGAACAATGGTGAATCCTACAAGTTGATGCTAATCAGTTAGTTGAACCCATGAAATGTTCCTCAGCTTGTAAAGTTCTGGACCAGGTGTGTGCAGCAGGGTAGCCTAGGATTCTAGTTTCCCTTGTATGCTGTCTGTGTCACTGAGATGAGAGAAAGTTGAAGATAGACATGGTTCTGATTGTTGTAATCTCCAGTTTGTCCATTTGGGCTCCTTTGGTTCTCATTCTTCCACACTTTACATCCAGCTTTCCTATCAGTCCTACTGACTCTAAGGACTTTGGACTCATCACCAGAGACGTGGTAATTTTCCGCAGAGTATTCCTGCAGTTTCCACAAGTATGTAAAAACTGATCCTTATGGGAAAAAAAAGTATTTATTTATGTTATACTGAGTGATTCCATCTCTCTCATCAAACACTACTGATAAGGCATATGTTATATTAAAGAAAAAATAATTGGACTCTGACTAGGTTGTTTACAGAGATTTTTGTCTAGTAGTTTGATCAACATTACATAATAAACATTTTATACAACATTCCTTGAAATACACAGCCTAATAATTTAATTTCTATAACGTTTTCTGTCATGAATGAATGCAAATTAATTTAACCATTTCTAGGTATTAAAGTCTTAAATGGATGAAGTTGGAGAATATAATGCTAAGTGAAATTAGTCAATCTCAAAAATCCAAGTACCGAATGTTTTCTCTGATATAAGGAGGCTGGTTCACAGAGTTGTTGGAAGGGGGTACATAGGATCAGAGGAACACTAGAATGGTCAACGGAAAGGGAGGGGAGGGAGGGAGTAAGGGGGGGGTTGGAAAAAAATTGGTGATTGAATGAGATGGATATCATTATCCTAAATGCATGATTGAAGATCTGAATGGTACTTATATACTTTGTATACAAGCAGTTGTATGTAAAAAGATACTATACTTGTGCATGATGAATAAGTAAATAAATAATAAAAAAATTTAAAAAAAATATTTATATAGAGGATAATTCATTATAGAAGCATTAAAATATTTATCTTCACAAATTCTCTTTTAGCATTTCACTGGAGTTCTTCTATCTTTGGATTAAAATTTCATCAAATTTGAAAAAAAATCATTCTTTTTTCAAATAACTTAACTATCCTGCCAACACTCTTCATGAACAACTAATACATTAGGGTACTTGAAATTGTCTCAGAATTTAATTGTGCTCTGTTTATTAAAAATGTTTTCAATAAATACATCCACTTCAAACTCTCTTCTGTAATCAGAGAAGAAATAAAAATTTTAAGACTATCTATGATAATTATATTAAATACAATAGATATTAAAATCTAAGATAAGTACAATTTTGTTGAAAAATAATGAAAATAATTATTTTACTAAGTTGTGGTCATAGAATAGTTTAGACTTCTGAACTATATATACATATATAGCTAAAGAGCTAAATGTATATGTTTGTATATATGTATATATGTTAGAACTTTATTTGTTTGGCTTATAATACATACTTAATTTTAAGAAAATAGACAGTAGAATCCCCTTATCCATAGTTGAAACATTCTATAATCCCCAGTAGATATCAGAAAACTTAAAGAACACAAAATTCTACGTACATTTTTTTTCTATACATATGTACCTACACTAATGTTTAACTTAAAAATTAGGCAAGCTGGGCCTTGTGGCGCATACATGTAATCTCAGTAGTTCAGGAGGCTGAGACAGGAGGATCACGGGTTCAAAGCCAATCTTAGCAACATCAAGGTGCTAAGCAAGTCAGTGAGACGCTGTCTCTAAATAAAAAATATAAACTAGGGGATGTGGCTCAGTGGTTGAGTGATCCTGAGTTCAATCCTCTGTATCCCCCCAAAAAAAATTAGGCAAAAAAATAGACTAATGTTATAACCAATAATAAAATAAAACAATTATAATAATATGTTATAATAAAACCTGTGAATGTGACCTCTCTTATTATACTATGGTACTGTACTCATCCTTCTACTTGTGATCATTTGAGATGACACAATGCCTATATGATGACATGAAGTGGGGTGAATTACATAGACATGATGTAGCATTGTATTACAATATAAGGGTTACTTGAACATAAGTATCGTGAGACTGTGACAGTGGGTCTGATAACAGACATAGCTACATGATTAACAGGTGGGCAGCATACACAGCATGGGTACACTGGATGAAGGGATTATTCACAATCTAGACAGGATGGAAGAGGACACTGTGAGATATCATGTTACTCAAAATGATATGCAATTTATAATTTATGAATTGCTTATTTCTTGAATTTTCCATTTAATATTTTTAAAATGTTATTCACTATGGTAACTAAAATTGTGGTAAGTAAAACTATGATTAGGAGTAGACTACTCTATGTTCTAGAGAAACTTGAATAATAAATGGTGTCATCGCATATATATTTTTTGCTTATCTATGCTTAAAAGCAGATTTAATGTTCTTATTCAGATCGCCTGATTTCTACTTCTTTCTCTCAAAATTGTATTTAAAAATTGAAAATATTAGTTTAGATTCTTATATCTCCACTTATTTCTGTTGATTTCTTCCTTATGTAGAAAGTTTGTTCCAAATATTTGCTACTGTATTATTTAATACCAAAATGTTCTCATTTATTTCTACCTTTTTTAATGAATCATATAGAATTTTTATTTTTAATTCTTTGAGAAGCAATTTTCAATAGCAGATGCATGATTTTACATTCCTACGAATGGTATACAAATGTCCCAACTTTTCTGTTTTTATGGGGGGGGGCAGGGTGGGTGATGGCCATTTAACAAGTGTAAAGTGGTATTTCTTTTTTCTTTTTTTAAATTCTAATTTGTTATACATGTTTGCAGAGTACATTTTATTTCATATTACATATAAAGAGCACAATTTTTCAAGATGCTGGTTTTATATAAAGTATTTTTACAATTGTGTCTTCATACATGTATTTAGGGTAATCATAGATAACTCAGTCTGCCATTATTCCTATCTCCTTGCCCTCTTCCCCCTCCTCCCTCTTTGTTCTATTTAAAGTTCTTTCATTCCTCTCATCCCCACTCCCTTGCCTTTATAAGTTAGTATTTTTATATCAAAGAGATCATTCGACCTTTGGTTTTTTTGGATTGGCTAACTTCACTTAGCATTATTTTCTCCAACTCCATACATTTACCTGCAAATGCCATGATTTTATTATCTTTTAGTGCTGAGTAGTGTTCCATTGTGTATATATACCAAAGTTTCCCTATCCATTCATCTATTGATGGGCATCGGGGATGTTTCCACAATCTAGCTATTGTGAATTGTGCTGCTATAAACATTGATGTGGCTGTGTCCCTTTAGTAAGCTGTTTTTAAGTCCTTTGGGAATAGACCAAGGAGTGGGATAGCTGGGTCAAATAGTGGATCCATTCCAAGTTTTCCAAAGAATCTCCATACTGCTTTCCAAATTGGCTGCACCAATTTACAGTTCCACCAGCAAAGTAAGAGTGTGCCTTTTCCCCCACATCCTCACCAGCATTTATTGTTGTTTGTTTGTTTGTTTTTTTTTTTTTGATAGCTGCCATTCTGACTGGAGTAAGATGAAATCTTAGTTTTGATTTGCATTTCTCTAATTGCTAGAGATGTTGAACATATTTTCATATATTTGTTGATTATTTGCATATCATCTTCTGAGAAGTGTCTGTTTAGTTCCTTGGCCCATTTATTGATTGGAATATTTGTTTTTGTTTTTTTTTTGGTGTTAAGGCTTTTGAGAGCTTTATAAATCCTTGAGTTCTATCTGATGTGCTTCTGGTAAAGATTTGCTCCCATTCTGTAGGTTCTCTATTCACCTCACTGATTGTTTCTTTTGCTGAGAAGAAGATTTTTACTTTGAATCCATCCCATTTATTGATTCTTGGTTTTAGTTCTTGTGCTATAGGGGTCTTATTGAGGAAGCTGGGGCCTAAACCAACATGATGGAGATTTGGGCCTACTTTTTCTTCTATTAGGTACAAGGTCTCCAGTTTAATTCCTAGGTCCTTGATCCACTTTGAGTTAAGTTTTGTGCATGGTTAGAGAAAGAGATTTAATTTCATTTTATTACATGAGGATTTCCAGTTTTCCCAACACCATTTGTTGAAGAGGCTGTCTTTTCTTCAGCGAACGTTTTTGGCACCTTTGTCTAATATAAGATAACTGTAGGTGTGTGGATTCGTCTCTGTGTCTTCTATTCTGTACCATTGGTCAACTGGTCTATTTTGGTGCCAATACCATGCTGTTTTTGTTACTATTGCTTTGTAATACAATTTAAGGTATGGAATAGTAATGCCACCTGCTTCATTCTTCCTGCTAAGACTCGCTTTGACTATTCTGGCTCTCTTATTTTTCCAGATGAATTTCATGATTGCTTTTTCTATTTCTATGAGGAATGATATTGGGATTTTGATTGGTATTGCATTGAATCTGTATGGTGCTTTTGGGAGAATGGTCATTTTGACAATATTAGTTCTACCTATCCATGAACAAGATAGATTTTTCCATCTTCTAAGATCTTCATTAATTTCTTTCTTTAGCATGCTGTAGTTTTCATTGTAGAGGTCTTTCACTTCTTTTGTTAAGTTGAGTCCCAAATATTTTTATTTTTTTGAGACTATAGAAAATGGGGTGGATTTCCTAGTTTCTCTTTCTGAGGATTTGTCGCTGATATACAGAAATGCCTTTGATTTATGGGTATTGATTTTATATCCAGCTATTTTGCTGAATTCATTTATTATATTTAGAAGATTTCTGGTGGAATTTTTTGGATCTTCTATGTATAGAATCATATCGTCTGCAAATAGTGATAATTTGAGTTCTTCTTTTCCTATCCGTATCCCTTTAATTTCTTTTGTCTGTCTAATTGCTCTGGCTAAGGCTTCAAAAACTATGTTAAATAGGAGTGGTGAAAGAGGCCATCCCCGTCTTGTTCCAGTTTTTGGAGGGAATGCTTTCAATTTTTCTCCATTTAGGATGAGGTTGGCCTGGGGCTTAGCATAGATGGCCTTTATGATGTTGAGGTATGTTCCTGTTATCCCTATTTTTTCTAGCATTTTGAACATGAAGGGATGTTGTATTTCGTCAAATGCTTTCTCTGCATCTATTGAGATGATCATATGATTTTTATCTTTGAGCCTGTTAATGTGATGAATTACATTTATTGATTTCCTTATATTGAACCAACCTTGCATCCCTGGAATGAAGCCCACTAGATTGTGGTGTACTATCTTTTTGATGTGTTTTTGTATTCAATTTGCCAGAATTTTATTAAGAATTTTTGCATTTATATTCATTAGAGATATTGTGTTGGGGATTTTGTTTGAGTTGGTGCGGCTTTTAGTTTTCCCCGACCTGGTTTTAGCTTCTTCCAGGCCAGCGGAGAAGGCTAGGGGAAAAACACGCCCCAGCAGAGGTGTGATCGAGAACGGTAGAAGCCGGCTGGAGGCCCACGCCAGCCCTCACGATGGAAGACAATCAGGGATGCACCAGGGAGCCCAGTCAGAGCTGTAACTCGTTTATTGAAGAAGATGGACGGTGTTTATAGAAGACATGGGCCAATCAGCAGAAAGATCATAGGGACACATAAGGAGTATGGGCAAATCACATTGGCGGAGCCATTAGCCTATCTTAGTGGCGATCTGATTTCCCACAACACGTCAGGGGAACGCCTCCTGATTAGGCCAAGTTCCATATTAGGGAGTGGGAGGCAACCACAGAATTAAGTTTTTCTATTCTTTCAGCCAATGTGTTCTTAAGCCCCCAACAATATTGGTCTGAAGTTTTCTTTCTTTGATTTGTCTCTGTCTGGTTTTGGAATTGGGGTGATATTAGCCTCATAGAATGAGTCTGGGAGTGTTACCTCTTTTTCTATTTCATAAAATAGTTTGAGAAGTGTTGGTGTTAGTTCTTCTTTAAAGGTCTTGTAGAACTCGGCAGTGTATCCATCCAGTCCTGGGCTTTTCTTGGTTGGTATGTTTTTTTTATGGCATCCTGTATTACTTTGGTTGAAATCGATCTATTTAAATTGTGTATATCCTCCTGATTTAGTTTGGGCATATTATATGTCTCTAGAAATTTGTCGATACCTTTGTTATTTTCTCTTTTATTTGAGTATAAATTTTCAAAATAATTTCTAATTATCTTCTGTATTTCTATAGTGTCCGTTGTAATATTACCTTTTTCATCGTAGATATTGGTAATTTGTGTTTTTCTCTCTTCTTTTCTTCATTAGCATAGCTAATGGTTTATCTATTTTATTTATTTTTTCAAAGAACCAACTTTTTGTTCTGTCAATTTTTTCAATTTTTTTTGTTTCTTTCAATTTTGTTAATTTCAGCTCTGATTTTAATTATTTCCTGTCTTCTACTTCTTTTTTTTTAATATTTATTTATTTGCTTTTAGTTGTACACAATGCGTTTTTACATGGTGCTAAGGATCGAATCCGGGCCGCACACGTGCTAGGCGAGCGCTCTACTACTGAGCCACAACCCCAGCCCTGTCTTCTACTTCTTTTGGGGGTTGATTTGTTCTTCTTTTTCTAGGGCTTTGAGATGTAATGTTAGTTCATTTATTTGTTGACTTTTTCTTTTTCAAAGGAATGAGATCCATGCAATGAACTTTCCTCTTAGTACTGCCTTCATAGTGTCCCAGAGATTTCGATATGTTGTATCGTAGTCCTCATTTACCTCCAAGAATTTCTTATTCTCCTTCTTAATGTCTTCTGCAACTCATTGATCATTCAATAGCATATTGTTTAGTCTCCAGGTGTTAGAGTAGCTTTTCTTTCCCTTTTTATCATTGATTTCTAACTTCATTCCATTATGATCTGATAGAATGCAGGGAAGTATCCCTACCTTTTTACATTTGATTACAGTTGCTTTATTGCATAATATATGGTCTATTTTACAGAACTAGCAATGTGCTGCTGAGAAGAAAGGTTAATGGCTCTATATATGTCAGTTAAGTCTAAGTTATTAATTGTATTATTGAGTTCTATAGTTTCTTTGTTTAACTTTTGTTTGGAAGACCTATCCAGTGGTGAAAGAGGTGTATTAAAATCACCTAGATTTATGGTGTTGTGGTCTATTTGATTCTTGAACTTGAGAAAAGTTTGATTGATGAATGTAGATGCTCCATTATTTGGGGCATATATATTTATAACAGTTGTATCTTGTTGATCTATGATTCCCTTAAGCAGTATGAAATGTCCATCTTTATCTCTTTTGATTAACTTTGGCTTGAAGTCTACTTTATTTGATATGAAGATAAAGACACCTGCTTGTTTATGTAGACCATGTGAGTGATATATTTTATCCCATCCTTTCACCTTCAGTCTGTGGGCGTCTTTTCCTATGAGATCAGTCTCTTGAAGGCAACATATTGTTGAGTCTGTTTTTTTAATCCAATCTATTAGTCTATGTCTTTTAATTGGTGAGTTTAGGCCATTAACATTCAGGGTTATTATTGAGACATACTTTGTATTACCAGTTATTTTTATTTGTTTATTTATTCTTGTTATTTTTGGTATTTAGCTTGACTTGGTTTCTCCTTTGGTTGGTTTGTTCCTTTATTGTACTTCTTCCCTTTGCAGATTTTCATTATTATTTTTTATTTCCTCCTCGTATAATATTTTACCAAGAATGTTCTATAGAGCAATCTTTCTTGTTGTAAATTCTTTTAGCTTTTGTTTATTGTGGAAGGTTTTTATTTCATCCTCAAATCTAAAGCTTAATTTTGCTGAATATAAAATTCTTGGTTGGCATCCCTTATCTTTTAGAGCCTTGTATATGTTGTTCTAGGCTCTCCTGGCTTTGTGAGTCTGGGTTGAAAAATCTGCTGAGATGCGAATTGGTTTCCCCTTGTAGGTAATCTGACTTTTCTCTCTTGCAGCCTTTAAAAGTCTATCTTTATTTTGTATGCTAGGCATTTTCATTATAATGTGCCTTGGTGTGGGTCTGTTGTAATTTTGTACATTTGGCGTCCCATAGGCCTCTTGTATTTGATTTTCAAATTCATTCTTCCTGCTTGGGAAATTTTCTGATATTTTTTCATTGAAGAGTTTGTGCATTCCTTTGGTTTGAATCTCTGCACCTTCCTCTATTCCAATAAGTATTAAATTTAGTCTTTTGATGGAATCCCATAATTCTTGGATATTCTGTTCAAGGTTTTTTACCATCTTCACTGTGAGATCAACCTTATTTTCAAGATTATAATTTGTCCTCATTGTCTGAGGTCCTATCTTCCAAGTGGCCCAATCTGTTGGTGATGCTTTCTATTGAATTTTTTATGTGGCTTATTGTTTCTTTCATTTCAAGGATTTCTGTTCGTTTTTTTCTCAAACTCTATCTCTTTCTTGAAGTAAACTTTTGCTACCTGGATTTGTTCTCTTATCTCTTTGTTGGTGTGATCTCGATGGTTGCCTGTATTTGAGAGATCAATTTTTGCCTGTATCTGTTCACTTAGGTTGGTTTTTCAAATCTCTTATCATTTTAATTATGTATATTCGGAACTCCTTCTCTGACATTTCACCTACTGTGCTTTCTATGGCTTCTATTGTTGTACTATCTTGGTTTGTTTGGGGCATTTTCCTCCCTTGTTTTTTTCATGATGACTATGTATTTCCCTCTCTTGCAAGGTAAGCCTGAGGTATTACAGCTTCTGCCCTTTTGTCTTATAAGGTCCCTCCAGGTTACCCAGAACCTCACTTTTTAGGGAAATATCAATTTTAGAGCTTTCAATGTACCCAATGTGTATCCATATATCAGTTAGTTTCTATTTTTATATTTACATTTTTGTCACTGTGGCTCCTTAGTAGGTGGGCCGAGCTAGAAATGATGCTGGCAGGTGGGGCTTGTTCCCCTGCTGTCCTCAGTGGGAATGGCCTCTCAGAGGTGGGCGGGCAGAGCTGGAAAGCCTGCAAGTGGGCCCAGCTGGAACTCACTCCAGGAGGCATAGCTGGGAACTCCTGCCAGCAGGCCAAACTGGGAACCCACTCTGGCAGGCCTAAGTGACAGCTCCTGCCCGCAGGTCTAACCGGGAGCTCCTGCCGGCTGGCTGACTTGGGAACACAAGCCGGCAGGCCCACTGGGAACTCATACCAGCAGGCCGAACTGGGGAGTTCCTACCTGCAGGCCACAGGGCAGGTAGGCCAAACTGGGATCTCACACAGGCAGGCCCATAGGGGAACTTAATCTGGCAGGCTGAACTGGGAGCTCCGCCCACAGGCCACAAGGCTGGCAGGCCGAACTGGGATCTCCTTGATTTCTACTTTTATTTATATTATTTCTGCATTTATTTAGTAGTTGTTTGCCTTTGTCCTTTTATGCTTTTATACTTTATGTTAAGAAATCACTTATCATTTTATGTAATATGTAGATTTTTAAACAATCTTTGAATTTTTCATGACTTTATAAAAATATAGATAAATATTATTTAGATATTTGATATTTAGATGTTACATATTTATTATTCAGATATTTTCAAATTCATAAGACTAATAGTAACTATTAGAAATCACAAATACTTTGATTTGTAACATAAATTTTATTAGATTCAGGAATATACAGAGAAGGTACACTTTGGGAAAAGAAGGAAAACCTCTCATGATTGATTCATTAATTTGATAAATAGGTATTAAGGCTGGGGATATAGCTCAGTGGTTACATATTGTGTGTGAGGTACTGGTTTCTATCATACTTCTTACGATGTCGTCTAAAAGATAATGAATATATTTGTATATAAATGTGCATGTATCTTCAAATTTATCTCTTTATCTACATTCATTTCCATCTCTATCTTTATCTGTCTGTAATATATATCCTTATTGAAACCTACATTGTTTTTGTACATATATGTATCCTTTGGTAATTTTGCTTGGTGATTAATATCTTCTTTAATGTTCCACCTCTCACTGTTAAATAATATTGATTCTTTCAACAACTACAATAGCAAGATATGAAGAGAGATAAGTCTGATTCTACTGTAGCTTATCTAAGAAAGCAGCCCCAAGTCAGAATCAAAAGGAAAAAAAAAAAAAAAAAAAAAAAAAAAGGCCTGGGAAGCATGTACTTATTTTTCCTGCTAAATCTTAATACTAAAAATAGCTTAACAAAACAATACTTATAATTGTTAAATTTATACAAATATTTTCTTTGTTTACTTTATTCAATTTTTAGACATTAATAGGTCTTAGAATTCATAAATGAAATATTGCCCTATTCTTAAAAAGAATGATATAAAATACATAAAAGAAGTGAAATAAAAATTATCTTGTTTTTAGAAATAGTTGTCTTTGAACATGTTTTTAGAGGTTTAAGAAAAATTCAGTAATTATAGCATAATCTTTTACATTTTAAAAAGTCTGTTTATTTTGGAAATTTGTTAGTTTTATTTTAGTGAGGAAGGTAATGTTGATTAGTAGAAGTGATCTTCTGCCCACTCCTTATTTTTTCCTTGTTTCTGTTCCTTTACTCATCTTGACATTCTCATTGCCTTAAAATTAATACAGTAGATAACAAAATATTTACTATTTGTCATTGATATCCATAATATCCATTTTGCTACAGCAGTAGTAGATGTATAAATCTAGACAATTAAACTCATGAAAAAAATCTTTAGTTATTCCCTTCCAATTTAGGGAAGGAGCAACCAAGAGAACAAAAAATAATTTTACATAAAAATTAATGAGACACGAATAATCCATCTTTCTTTTTGCTTCAATGACAAAATTTGCCATGGGATATTGAACAGAGTAGTTTTCAGAGAGATTTAAAGCCAGTATTTGCTCATTAGTGTGAAATTTTTTTCAATTTAAAACTAGACTTTTATCCATAGTTCCAATTATAGAAAATTGAAGGGTAAAGTCAAATAATACAATGTGTGATCATTTGACTTTTTCCAGTGACATTTTACATGTTTGGTAGCAATGAAATAGGAATTATTTATAAATATTCCAATTAACTTGGGTTTAAAATTGTTTAGAAAATATGAAAGGATCTTATTTTGACACAGGTCAATGTTTGTCTAGTTTTACAGATTATAAATGAAACAATTAAAATATTTAATATGTGTAGAGATAGTAAATATTCAATTGCAAAATCATTATTATCTGTCTTATTTATATAATTAGACAAAAAGATGGTTCAAATAAATGGGTTTATATATAGATACATTTACATGTTAAATATATATACATCCATGTTTATATGTACTATTGAAGTGTTTACCAAATTTCAAACCAAAATCTAACCATTGCAATTCTAATTAGTCATTATCCATAATCAACCGACTGTAGTTTTTTTTTTTTTAAATTGTGATGTATTCATTTTTTAATTAGCTGTATAGATATACACAGTAATTAGGTTCATCCCAACCCACACATGCATGCATGAAATTTGATTTTAGTTCGTGATGCCCCTTTTCTCTTCCTTTTCCCCCTCCAATTTCTCTCTCCTCCCCTATTCTTCTTCTTCTACTAGAATTCCTTTTGCTTGTCTATTTATATTTGATTGGTTCTTTTTATTTATACATAAAGGTGATATTCCCTTTATATATTTTATATGCACATACATGACTTTTTACAAATTCATTGTACATTGCTGCCCCTTGCCCATCCGTCCATACTGACTCCAAACCTCGTTTTTCTACATTATTGATCTTCTGTTTAACTTTATGATATCCTATCTTTCCCTCCCCCTTTCTTTTATTTTATTCTAGCTTCCACATATGAGATAAAATATTTGACCTTTGAGTTTCTGAATTTGGCTTATTTCATTTAGCATGATATTCTCTACTTCCATCTATTTATTGGCAAATGCTGTAATTTCATTCTTCTTTATGGTGGAGAAGAACTCCATTGTGTATATGTGTATATGTACCACAATTTCTTAATCCATTCATCTGTTGACAGGCATCTGGGTAAATTACATAATTTAGCTATTGTGAATTGTGTTGCTATGAATTTTGTTGTTGCTGTGTTGCTATAATATGCTGATTTTATATCTTTTTGGAAAATATTAAAGAGTGGGATGATTTGAGAAATATCGATACTCCTTTCAAGAGTGCCATTCCAGTCCATACTTGTATGTTTCCAACAATACACAAGTGTACCTTTTCCCCACAACCTCATCAACATTCATTATTGTTTGTATTCCTAATCTCTACCATACCGATTGGAGTAAGATGAAATCTTAGAGTAGTTTTGATTTGCATTTCACTGATTGCTAGAGATGTTGAATATTCATATATATATATAATATACACATGTATATTATATATATTTGTTGGTCATTTGTGTTTCTTCTTTTGAGAAATTTCTGTTTAGTTCTTTTTCCTTTCATTGATTGGCTTATTTGTTTTTTGGGTGCTAAGTTTTTTGAGTTCTTTATATATTCTGAATACTATTTCCTTATTTGAGAGTAGCTGGCTAACATTTTCTCCCATTCTGTAAGCTTTTTCTTCATGCTCTTAATTGTTTCATTTGCTGTACAGAAGATTTTTAGTTTGAAGGTATTCCACTTATTGATTTTTGGTTTTATGTCTTGTGCTTTGGGGCTCTTGTTAAGGAAGTCAGTGGTAGCACTGATATGATGGAGTGTTGATCCTGTGTTTTCTTCTAGCAGTTGTAAAGTTTCTGGTTAATTCCTCTGTCTTTGATTCATTTCAATATGGATTTTTTTGTTCAGGGTGAAAAAGAGGGTTCTACTTTCATTTTTTTACATATATCTATCCAGTTTTCCCAGTATGTTGTTTAAAAAGATTGTCTTTGCTCAAAGACATATTTTTGGTGCCTTTGTCAAATATCAGAGTTAGAGGTATGTGGATTTGTATTTGTGTCTTCTATTCTGTTCCATTGGTCTTTATTCCTATATTGACCCAATACCATGCTGTTTGTGTTAGTACAGCTCTACAGTCTAATTTCAAATCAGGTATTGTGATGCCCTCTGCTTTACTTTTCCTGCTTAGTATCTTCTGGGTCTCTTATTCTTCCACATGAATTTAAGAATTGTTTTTTTCTAATTCTGTGAAGAATGTCATTGATATTTTGATGGAGAGTGCATTGAATATATATATAGTGCTGATGGTAGTATGGCCATTTTGAGAATATTGATTTTGTCTATTCAAGAACATGAGATGTCTTTCCATCTTCTAAGATCTTCTTCAATTTCTTTCCTCAGTGTTTTATAATTTTCATTTTGGAGTTCTTTACCTCCTTAGATTAATTCCCAAGTTTTTTTTTTGGGGGGGGGGCAGAGGGTGTGGTTATTGTGAATGAGATGGTTTTTCAGATTTATTCCTCCACTGAATCAGTTTTGGAGTATAGGTCAAATGTACAAGAGTGTTGACCTTGTATTCTGCTACTTTGCTAAACTCATTTATGAGTTCTAGAGGGCTTATGGTGGTACTTTTGGGATCTTATATATGTAGGTTTATATCTAGCAAATAGTGATAGTTTGACTTCTTTTTCTATATGTAGCCCAATGATTTTCTTTTCTTGCCTGATGGCTTTGGCTAGTGTTTTGAAGACTGTATTGGATCCAAGTAGTGGGAATGGAGAACCTTGTCTTTTTTCCTGATTTTAGAGAAAATGCCTTTGGGTTTTCTACATTCAATATGTTGGTGGCCTGGGGTTTGTCATAAATGGCCTTTATGATCTTAAGGCAAGTTCCTTAATTCCCTAGCTTCTACAGCATTCCTAATATGAATGGGTGCTGGATTTCATTAATGATTTTTTCTGCATCTTTTAAGATGACCATATCGTTTTTGTCCTTAATTCTAAGTGATGAACTACATTTACTGATTTGTGTATTATGAACCAAATTTGCATCCCTAGAATGAAACCCATTTGATCATGGTATATGGTATATTATATTTAAAAAAATGTTTATTTATTTATTTTAGTTGTACACAATGCCTTTATTTTTATGTGGTGCTGAGAATCAAACCTGGGCCACACATGTGCTAGGCGAGTGCTCTACTGCTGAGCCACACCCCAGCCCTGTATATTATCTTTTTGATGTATTGATAAAGGCTGACATTAGTTCTTCTGTAAAAGTTTGGTAGAACTCAGATGAGAATTCATCAGGTACTGGGATTTTCTTTGAAAGGCTTTTTAAAAAAATTGTTCTAATTAGTTGTACATGACAGTAGAATGCATTTTGACACATCATACATAAATGGAGTAAAACTTCTCATTCTTCTGGTTGTACATGATGTAGAATCACACAGGTCATGTAATCATATATGTACATAGGGTAATAATATCCTTACTACCCTCATACTCCCTCCCCTCCCTTCACTTCCTTCTGCCTAATCCAAAGTACCTTTATTTTTCCCTTGTCACCCCCCTTTATTTTTCCCTAGCATCCACATATCAAAGAAAACATTCAGCCTTTTTTTTTTTTTTTTTTTTTTGATTGCATTATTTTGCTTAGCATGATATTCTCTAGCTCCATCCATTTACTTGCAAATGCTGTAATTTCAACTTTCCATTGTGTATAAATACCACATTTCTTTATCCATTTTCTGGGAAAACTGGAAATCCATATGTAACAAAATGAAAGTAAACTCTTATCTCTCACCATGCACAAAACTCAGCTCAAAGTGGATCAAAGACTTAGGATCCAAAACAGTGACCTTGAGCCTAATAGAATGAAAAATAGTCCCAAATCTTCACCATTTTGGCTTAGAAACTGACTTCCTTAACAGGACTCCTAAATCACAAGAAGTAAAATCAAGAATCAATAAATAGGGTGGATTCAAACTAAAAAACTTCTCAGCAAAGGAAACAATAAATAACGTGAAGAGAGACCTTAGAGAATAGGAGAAAATCTTTACCACATGCACCTCAGATAAAGCATAAATCTCTAGAATATATAAAGAACTCAAAAAACTCAACACCAAGGGGCTGGGGTTGTGGCTCAGCAGTAGAGCGCTCGCCTAGCCTAGCACGTGCGCAGCCCAGGTTAGATCCTCAGCACCACCTAAAAACACATTGTGTACAACTAAAGAAAATAAATAAATATTAAAAAAAACCTCAACACCAAAAAAATAAAAAATCTAATCCATAAATGGTCCAAGGAACTGAACAGACACTTCACAAAAAAATACAATTGATCAACAAATACATGGAAAAAAAATATTCAACATCTCTGGCAATTAGAGAAATGCATATCAAAACTACTTTAAGATTTCATCTCACTCCAGTCATAATGGCAATTATCAAGACTACAAACAACAATAAATGTTGGCAAGGATGTGGGAGAAAAGGTAGACTCATAAATTGCTGGTGGGACTGAAAAATTGGTGGATCCATTAGGGAAGACTTCTAATTGCTGTTTCAATGTCAGTACTTACTATTGTTCTGTTTAGGTTTTATATATCTTCCTGGTTTAATTTGGTCAGGTCCTATGTGTCTAGAAATTTGTGAATGTCTTCTAGATTTTCCATTTTATTGGAGTATACATTTTCAAAATAGGTTCTGATAATCCTCTAAATTACAGAAGTCTTGTGATATCTCCTTTTTCAATCCTAATCTAGTTGATTTTGACTTTTCTCTTTTTTGGTTAGCTGTACTAAGCATTTATCAATCTTATTTATCTTTGCAAACAACCAACTCTTTATTGCATTGATTGAATACATTTTTTCTTATTCTCAATTTTACTAATTCTATCTCTGATCTTATTTTCTGTCTTCTACTGGTTTTGCAATTAGTTTTTTCTTCTTTTCTAAGGTCTTGAACTAGAACATAAGCTTATTTATTTGGGATCTATTTTTTTTTTTTTTTTTTTTTTACTGTAGGCACTCAGTGCTATAAATTTTCCTTTTCAAACTACTTTCATATTGTCCCAGAAAATTCATTATGTTGTATCTCTGTTCTTATTTGTTTCTATGAATTTAATAATTTGTACTCTAATTTCTTATTTGATTCACTCTTCATTTAAGAGAATATTGTTCAATCTCCATGTGTTTATATGGTTTCAATTAATTTTCTTTTCATTTGTTTCATTCCATTATGATCTTATAGAATCAATGGAATTATATCATTATTTCCTTATTTGCTAAGTTTTGCTTTGTGACCTATGATCTATTTGGAAAAGTTCCATGCACTGCTGAGAAGAATAAAAATTCATCTTTTTTAGTGAAATATTTTGTATATGTCTGTTAGGCCCACTTGATTTATAGTATTATTTAGTTTGGTGATATCTACTTATATTATGTTTTGATGATCTATTGTTAGTAAGAGTGTTTTGAAATCACCCAGCATTATCACATGGGGGTGTATGTAGGATTTAATGTCATGGAGTATTTTTTTATAAATTGGTGTGTCAACATTTGGGGCATAAATATTTACTCTCATTATATCTTTTTGTTTAATTTTTCTCTTTACCAAAGTATAGTGCTTTCTTCATCTCTTCTGATTAATTTTTGCTTGAAATCCACTTTTTCAGAAATGAAAATAGGTACCCCCTTCTTGTTTGGTGTGGAGGGGTCTATATGCAAAGAATTTTTTCCTTTAGCCTGTGTTTGTCTTTGCCTATGAGTCTCTTATAAACGGCAAACAATTTGATTTTGTTTTTTGATCCATTTTGCTAATCTATGTCTTTTAATTGCAGAGTTGAGATCATTAACTTTCAGTGTTAGTATGGCTATGTATTTGTGGTTTCCTGTCATTTTGATTTTTTGATATATTTAATATTGTCTTGATTCTCATTTAGTGGATTGGTCTTTTATATATCCTCCTCTGTTCTGGAGCTTTGGGATTTGTTTTTTAGTTTCTCTGTGTGCAATTTATTTTTAAGTAATCTTTGTAGTGCTTGTTTGGTGCTCATCAATTCTTTCAGTTTATTCTTGATCTGGAAAATTTTTACCTCCCCCTTGAATGTGAAACTGAGCTTTGCAGGGTATAGTAATAACCTCAGCTGGCAGTTGTTTCCTTTTATAACTTGGACTATCTCATTCCAGGCCTTCCTTGATTTTAGTGTCTGAATCAAGGAATTAGAAGTGAGCCTTATTAGTTTGCTTCTAAATGTGACCTGATATGTTTCTCCCTTGTGGCTTTTAATATTCTTTCCTTATTTTATATGTTAGGCATTTTGATTAAGATAAGTCTTGGAGAGCTTCTCACTTTAATAGATCTATTTGGGATCTTTTAAGCCTCCTCTGTGTGGATGTCTATCTCTTTTCTGATATAAGAAAAGTTTTCCATAACTATCTCATTGAAAATATTCTTAGTGCCTTTAGCTTGTATCTCCATGTTCTCTTCTATCCCAATTTTTTTTTTCAAGTTTGGTTTTTTAATGTTGTACCAGAGTTCTTGTATATTCTGATCATGCTCTATAATTTTTTTCCCTTTACTGAATTCTGTGTACTCAAGATCATATACCCTCTTTTCAAGGCCTGAATTTATGTCTTCAAGGGCTGAAGTTCTATTTTCTATGCAATGTATTCAGTTTGTGGTGCTTTCCAGAGGATTTTTTTTTTTTTGTACTGAGGCTTGAACTCAGAGGCATTCGACCTCTGAGCCACATCCCCAGCCCTTTATTGTATTTTATTTAGAGACAGGGTCTCACTGAGTTGCTAAGTGCCTCGCCATTGCTGAGGCTAGGTTTGAACGCGCAATCGTCCTGCCTCAGCCTCCCAAGTGCTGGGATTACAGGCGTGCGCCACCACGTCCGGCCCAGAGGATTTTTAATTTGATTGATTGTGTCTAATTTCTAGGAGTTCTGATTTGTTTCTTTGTGTTGTTTCAATTCTTTTCATTAAAGTGGTCTTTCATCTCCTATATTTGTTCTCTTAATTCCTTCCTTAGATCTTCCTTTAGTTCATTTAACACTTTAATAATCAGTTTCTTATAATCTTTCTCTGGGATTTTATCCATATCATTATTATTGAGATCCTTTGTTGGGGGATTGTAAATTTTGAAGGGAGATTTGTTTCCCTCTTTACTCAATGTTTTCAGAGGTCTTGAAATTGCACATCAATTGAGATGGTTTCCTTTCCTCTTTTTTTTTAAGTGTGTCCTTTTATGTGTAATAATCTTATTTGTTCTGGAACTTTTTTCTGTTTTTGATATATGAGTAGATGTCAAGGAATGAGACCTGAGGTCCCTCTCTGATTGTTCCTCCTTGGGTTCTTGTTGTTGGTTCAGGACTATTTTTCTCATCAATTCTTTGAGTTGGAGTAATGTCAAGGTTCAGATGGGTTTACATTTTATGGAGGGTGAAATTCACTGTTGTTTAGTTGAGATGTGAATGTTTCTCAACTTCAGGATTTCTTTTTCTTTCTTTCTTTTTTGTGTGGTGTGGGAATTGAACCCAGGGCTCTGTGCATGTGAGGCAAGCACTGTACCAACTGAGCTATATTCCCATCCCATTCAACTGCAGGATTTCTACTCTGTGATATTGAAGTGTGTTCTAATCTCTTTCTAGCCCCTGTTAGTGGGTGGGAAACCAGGAGGCATGAATGTCAGCAAGAGATATACAGCTTTCAGATAAATGTCCAGTGTATACTTTGACATATATAGCACTAACTGCCACCTATATAGTGATGATGGGGTCAGCATTTAACAACAGTACCAACAGCAAAACATCATGAACTATATTAGGCATGATAGCATGTTTCTACTATGTTGTACACTATATTAATAGTCACAACTTGAATGGGATAGGAATTACATAGTCTAATTGTTAGTTTGGATTTTTTTCTCTATTGTTCTTTGTGTTAAAGTATAGCTGAAGATTAAGGGTCATTAACTTTTGTGTGGAGCAAGGTGTATTGTCTTTTTGTTGAGTTTAGTTTAGCAGGAGAGTCTACCCTATGAATTTGTAGTGTCCTTATAGATTCCCAGCATCTCATAGAATAGGGCAAAGCAAACAGTAGTAACAACCAATGTGAACAATACACAGCATTAAAGTAAATATCCAGTTTCTATTATGATATCTACAGTATTAATTATGACAAAAACAAGAATAGTGGGGTCAGCAATTGTCAACAGTAAAAACAACAAGCATGAACTAGATCTGGTTTTAAAGCAAATAGAAGGTGTCAACTATGTCATCCATAGCAGTAATAATTGAATCAGCATTAATGGTGGGGGCAGGAGTTACATAAACCAATTAGTTCTAAAAGATAGTAAAAACACAGGTAATTAGAGAAAAGAAAATATGGTAGGAAGATAGAACAGAGTTTACCGTTTTGAAAAGTGAACAGAGATAATGAGGAAGAGATGTAGCAGGTATAAGGAAGGGGGTAGAAATAGGGGAAACAAAATAATGGGAGAGAGAACAATATAATTTGGACATTAGCAGGAGAAGAGAGAAAGATAAACAAATGAAAACAATTAAAAAAACCCCACCAAAATATACAAACTAAAATACCTTAACCCTTAAGACAAGGCAAGAAAAAATAACTACATTAAAAAATGCTAAATATGAGAAAAAAGAAACAAATATTATTATGGTTTGGATATGGTGTCCCCTAAAAACTCACGTGTGAGACAATGCAAGAAGGTTCAGAGAAGAAATGATTGGGTTGTGAGAGTCTTAACCCAGTCAGTGAATTTATCCCTGATGGGATTCACTAAGTGGTAACTGAAGTGGAAGGGTGTGGCTGGAGGAGGTAGAAATTGGGGCGTGGCAAATGAGACCTCTTTCTCTGTTTCCTGATGATGTGAGCTGCTACCCTCTGCCACCCTCCATGAGCCCTGAGAAACGGAGTCATACTTCTCTGGCTAAGACCTCTGAAACTGTGAGCCCTCAAATAAACTTTTCCTCCTGTATAGTTGTTCTGGTCAGATCCTTTAGTCACAGCAGCAAAAAAGCTGACTAAAACAAATATTTATATGTATTTCTGAACCAATAAGCACAGCAAGCATTCTTACACACACACACACACACACACACACACACACACACACACACACACACAGTGTACACACACAAAGGAAAAAAGTACTTTTTTTTCATACCAAGGATTTAACCCAGGGGGACTTTCTCACTGAGCCACATCCCCAGACATTTTTTTTCATTTATTATTTTTGAGACAGGGTCTCACTAAATTTCTTAGGGCCTTGTTAGCTTGCCATGGCTGGTCTTGAACTTCCAATCATCCTTCCTTATTCTTCCAAGTCACTAGGAATACAAGCATGGGCCACCACACCAGGCTAAGAAAAATATTCTTACTGAAAAATGAAGGAATGATCTCCACTGAGGTAGTCAAAATAGTTGACCAGGATGGATAGTTACTGTCTATGCTCAACTGTCTTTCTTTCCATTTCTTCTTGAGTGTTGTACTGAGAGAGAGAGAGAGAGAGAATGAGAGAGAGAGAGAGAGAGAGAGAGGAGAGACAACAAGAGAGTACACGAGAGAGAGAGTGAGTGCTGGAGATGTTAAGCCCTTTCTCTTTTTGTATTGATCTCCGAGCTCCCACCAGTTGGCACTCCAACTGACTGGAGTTGTTTGAAATAAATCTCAGCTTCCCTTCTCACCAGTATGATGGATTAGGAAGTACTTTCAGTTGGAGTTTTGTCTGTATAGACCAGATCCATGTACTCCCAGGGAGGAGCTACTGTAGAGTTCTATCAGTGGAGCTCTGGTAGGTAGGGCTTAGGTCAAAGCTCAGGGCTTCCTTGGGTGGTGTTTGTTCTGGAGAGATTAGTTCAACACATCTCTAAGGCCTGGAAGTTGCTCATCTCTAAAGGGAGTCTCAATCTCAGGAGCCTCCCAAGAATTCCACTTATGGGGCAGGGCAACCAATCCTCCCCACACCCAGATGCCCATGAACACAGCCTTCCCTTGCTGAAGTCCCTGAGGGTATTCCTACCTGCCTGTTCAGATTCCTGACCCTTGCCTGCTGGTCACATAAGCCACCAAACTCAAAGAAATGAGTTGGGCTTTCCCCCTGGGTACAACATTCTTCAGGCTGGTTTCACTCTCTGCTGGGTACACCCTAGGCCACATGGTAGGCATTTGCTGGGACAGTGTGGCAGTATTTGCTCTGATCTCCCAGCTCCATAGCAGCAGCTGTAGCATGGCCACCTCAAGATGGCTGTGCCTCAGTTCTCCATGGCCAGTTGGAAAACACGGGGCACTTTTCAACCACCAGTGCACAGCGAGGCATCTGGATCAGCTAACTTCAGGCTTCTTTCCGGATCTCAGGTTTTTCCGTGCCAGATCTGCTTCTCTGTGCTTTCCCTCCCTCTGTGGTGAACCGGTGGTGCTATCTCTGCCACTGTTGGTGCCACAACAACCTTGGCTCCAATGTACACTTTCTTTATTATACCCAAATTTCTGAGTGTCTAAAACACTTTGAAAGTCCAATATTGAATTTTAGTGAAATCCCTCTTTAACCCACCTCACTGAGAAGCAGCAGCACTCCTGCTGCTTGAATCCTGAGCCATGGAGCACATAGAAATGCAGCCTTCCTCTATTCTGTCATCTTGAATGTCTGACTCTAAATTGTTTTAGTGACAAAATTAATATTGAGCAGAATAACTATTGGAACTTTATGATACTTATTTATTTTTTTAAACTCTTATTTTGTTTGACTTTTAAGGTAATAGATCTCTTTATAGACAAACTCTTAAATAAGTTTTCGGTTTTTTTGACTTAATGTTACCCAGGTATTCTTAGAAATATGAGAAAAAAAGAAATAGTTGGGAACTAACTGTTTTGTAGTCCACATGAATCTTTACCCAGTAATTTACAAAGGGACCCCAACGTGTTATAATGACAGTTTTACCTCTTAGGAGATAGTGAAAATTTTGAGGATACAGACTGAGTAATATATCCATATTAAATACAAAATACTTAAACGTGGGCTAGAGAAATACTAAAATATTGTAGAAACATATTCACATATAAGCAAGCATAATGCAATTCTTTATGAATAATTTTTATGATTGCAACTGTATTCAACTATGTCACATATTTTATCTTGTTTGGGGAACTAAGAAAGACATTATCAAGATTTGTCTTTCAGAAAATAACAGGTGTTTATGTTTAGAGGGTTATCAAATAACCACACTGTATTTTGTTTTACGTTTTGATTTTCAAATACACAATGTATTCTGGTGGTTTGAAACAGTTTTGAAACAGTATGCTCTACATTATGTACCACTTGAAAAATCATCAAATAAATAATGTATATACAAAAATAACAAATTTCAGAAAGAAATATTTAACATAAATTTATTTATGGAGATTAAAAAGAGCTCTGGAGCTAGATATAAAAATAGACATAGAAACATATATTGACATATAGCTTTAAGAATAATACTACCCTCTTCAACGCATGGCATTTTGAAAGATATTTCTTGAATTCATTAATTTGAATTTATTTTTTTGTATCTAGTAGCATATGTTTATTTATTACATTAAATAGTCACCAAACAGCATGTTTGTTTTATTAAAAGGCATTGGGTCATTCAAATTATTGGTATTTCTGGGATAACTTACAAACACCAAATCTCACTGCATAATTATAAGAGAAGCTTAATTTCTGTATGTGTTACATGTTCAACATGGGTTAAATGGAAATATGTATTGTACCATGTTCTCTCAGAAAATCCAGATGTGAGATATTTTATTTCAAAGCATTTATGACTTCTAAGACAGGAAAAAATGATACCAAGTTCACTAACTCGTTTTATGAAGTTTAAGACACCATCTCCATAACGTATATCAACGTGCAAGGTGAAGCCGCAAGTGCTGATATAGAAGCAACAGTGAGTTGTCCAGAACATCTAGCTAAGATAATTGAATAGGTGGCTACACTGAACAACATATTTTCAATGTAGACAAAACAGCCTTCTATTGGAAAAACATGACATCTTGGGCATTCATAACTTGAGAGGACAAGCCAGTGTCAAGTTTCAAAGCTTCAAAGAGCAGGTTGACTCTCTTATTAGAGGCTAATGAAGCTGGTGACTTTAGGTTGAATTGTATGATCTTTTACATTGCCAGAATTTCTAAGAAACTAAGAGTTACACTAAATATACTTGGCTTGTACTATATAAATGGAACAAAAGACTCTAGAAAACAGTAAATCTCTAACGACATGGTTTACTGAATATTTTAAGCTCACTTTTGAGAATTACTGCTTCGAAAAAAATTTCCATTAAAAATATTATCGTCTGTTAACAATGCACCTGTTCATCCAAGAGCTCTGATGGAGATGTAGAATGAGATTAGTTTTCATGCCTTCTAATACAGCTCCCATTCTGTAGCCTATGGATCTAGAAGTAATTTTGACTTTGAAGTTTTATTATTTATGAAAAAGTTTCATGATTTTGTAGCTATTGTAGATAGTAGTTCCTCTGATATATCGTTTTCAAAATAAATTGAAAGCCCTTGCGAAGGATACGATTTTAGATGCTATTGACAAAAATTTACAATTCATGGAAATAGGTAAATGTATAAACATTAACAGGAGTTTGGAAGAAGTTGATCCCAACCCTCATGAATGACTTTGAAGGGTTTAAGACCTCAGAGGAGGAAGAACTACAGACGTGAAGATGTACCTGAATTGTTATAATTTATCAAAAAATTTTTATGGATAAGGAGTTATTCCCTATGGGAGGGCAAAGAAACTGTTTATTGAGTTGGATCCTACTCTTGATGAAGATGCCATGAACATTGCTAAAATGACAATAAGAAAATATTATATAAACTTTGTTGATAGAGCAGTGACAGTGCTTAAGAGTAGTGATTACAATATTGAAAGAATTTCTGCTGTAAGCCAAATGCTACCAATTAGCATCACATGCTACAGAAAAAATCTTTCATAAAAATAAGATTCAGTTAGTGAGGCAAACTTCACCATTGACTTATTTTAGGAAATATCCACAGCCACCCAATCTTTAGCAGCCACCAGATTCGTCAGTCAGCAGCTATCAATTTGGAGGCAAGACCTGGCATTAGCAGAAGATTATGACTTTCTGAAGGATCAGATGATTATTAGTATTTTATAAAAGTAAATTATTTTAAAATTAGATTGTTTTTAGACATAGTGCTATTACACAGTTTTCAGACTACAGTAAAATATCAACATAACTCTTGTAAGCACTGGGAAATTTAAAAAGATCATGGGACTTCCTTTATGTTATTTTGTTTTTTACTGTGGTGTTCTAGAAATTGGAACCTACAATATCCCTGAGGTATACCTTTACATAAATATTATGAGAAGAGTCTTGAGAGAAGATAAGAAAGAGAAATGGAGAAAAAGATTATTTTAAAAGTGATATAAAACTTCCTAGATCTGGGTAGGAAATATATATGCAAATTAATAAAATCCCAAGAAGGATAATATGGACTAAAAGTATACTAGAAACACAAAGACATATACAGTGAGACAAATTAGAAAAATTTGAAAGCAAACTGAGAATAGTGACATCATATACAAGGGTGACACCATAAAACCATCAATGGATTTTTTAGCAGAACATTTGTTTTCAGGCATATTATATTCAAAATGGTGGTCAAAAAAAAAAAAAAAAAAAAGAACTTGCTAACAAAGAAAATAATATCTGACAAAACTGTTCATCAAAAATAAAGGAGAAATAAAGATTTTACCAATTAAATAAAATCTGAGGAAATGCATCACAACTAGACTTAGTTTAAAAGAACTACTAAAAGAACTTACTCAGGTTGAAGCAAAAGAACACAAATTACATGAAAACATGAGAGTGTAAGGCCTACTAGAGTTAAATATATAGACATATAGAGAAAGCTGTAATAAAATAACACTGATATGTAAATAATTTTAATTCTAGTATAAAAGTTAAAGGAAAAGTAATTAAAATAATTGTGATAAAATGTTAATGTATGCACTATAAAAAGATGAAAATTGTGACCTTAAACAATATAAAATATAGTACAAGAAAGGGTACAGAATTTTTGTATATATGTTTCAAGCTATTTTATTTTTCTATTTTTTGGTACCAGGCATTGAATCCAGGGGTGTTTAGCCACTGAACCACATCCCCATCCCTTTTTAAATTTTTTTTTTTTTTTTTTTAATTTTGAGACATGGTCTAGCTAAGTCGCTTAGGGCCTCATTAAATTGCTGAGGCTAGTTTTGAACTTGCAATCTTCCTACCTCAGCTTCCCAACCCATGGGGATTATAAGCATGCACCAATGCATCTGGCTAAAGCTATTTTTTAACAGTATAAAATAGACCGTTATTACATAAGATATTTTATGTAAGCCTCATAGTATAAACCAAAAAAAAAAAATACCTGTAGGAGATTCAAAAAAAGTAAAAGGTAAAGTAACCAAAGCCTATCACCTTACAAAGGAAACAAAACATGTAGAGAACAGCGAGAGAGGAAAAGAGGTCCAAACCCAAAAAACCTAGAAGACATAAAGAAAACAGTAAACAAAATAATAATATAATAACAAAAGTAAATAATCCTTCTTTATCAATAATTATCTTAAATGTAAATATTGATTAAACTCCTCAACCAAGAGAGGTGGCTTAATACATTAAAACAAATCAACATCCAAACTATGCATTATTCATAATAGCCAAGATGTGCAAACAAACTAAACATCTATTGAAGGATGAATGAATAAGTAAATGTGGTATGAAACACAGTGAAATATTTTGACCATTCCAAAGAAGGAAATCTGCCACATATAACACAGATTCTCCTTGAAAACATCGTGTAGAGTTGAAAACTTATCACAAAGGATACATATTGCATGATTTCACTTATTTGAGAAATCGAATGCAGTCACAGTCATAGAAGCAAAAAACAGATTCAGATCTGACAGGTCTGGGAGAGGGGAAAACAGAGTTGTTATTCAATCAGTATAAAGTTTCCATTATTCGGGGTCATTAAATTCTAGATGTCTGTGGTACAGTATTGTGTTTAAAGTGAACAGGGTGGTATTGTCACTCATGTTCTCTTTTCTTATTTACCATCCTATGAAAACTAAACAAAAACAAAATGCATATTAATTTCCCCTTTTCCCCCTGACTTTGCCTGCTCCTTAGCCTGTTAACATCTTTTTGCCTGCTAAACAAAAGAAAAAAAAAGGCTTTTTTTAACGTCTTCATTTAGCTTTATTTGCTCCAATACCACTTAAGCATTTCTGTGTCTAATTAAGGATCACTGTACACAATGAGTTTGGGAATAATTTGACAGTGACTGGACTTGTCACTGAGTGCCTCTCCTGATGTTGCTGACAAAAAAAAAAAAAAAAAAAGTTCCCTTCTTTACCAATTATGGACACTGTTCTTGAAAAAAATTATAATGATGAAGGTAATTTCTGTGCTTCAGTGTGACATTTTTTCCCTCCAAAAATTAGAATTTAATTCTTTTTAAAGAGATTTCATTTCATTTCATTTCAAAACTGACTTAATGCTATAATTAATAATGCTATAATTATATGTCAGTCAATTAATATGATCATCAGTTTTGTAACTATAGGTATAACAAATATAACAAACTAATGTGCTCACTACATTTTCAATGAGCTTTTTTATGGCAAAAATTAATTTCAAAAGAGATGGATTTAATACTCTGTATACTTAAGGAAAAAATTTAAAGAAAAATTTGTTTAGTTTGAGTGTAGTCTTTTTGGAGATAGGCATATACCTCTCCAACTTGATTCAATTCAAAATATTAGCAAATTATTGACTATTCTCTAGCTTTGTATTAAGTGCTGTGAGATATACACAGATGAATAGGAAGTTATCTTATCCCTCATAGATCTACATTGTCTTTGCACTCAAGAATATAGTAACTAATTCACTATGTGTAGGTATATAAAAAATCATATTGCACACCTTAAATATATTTAAAATAGCATAAACATGCAGCTATATCTAAAGATAAAGCCTAACAGAATTAGAAGAAATAGATTGCTTGGATATTTAAATGCCCACTTAATTTTGTTCTTCCTTGATTTGGCCACTTATGCTCATCAATAGGGTGAATCCCTTCATCCAAAGCTTCAAAAAGTTTTTCCTTAAAACGCCAAATAGTAAATATATTTGACTCTGTATTCTGTAATGGCTACTCAGCACAAATATTGTAGAACAAAACCAGCATAGAATGATAGGTGAATGAATGGCTATAGCTATAAAGAAAGTATATTCATACTTTATTTACGAAAATAGGCTGTGAGCCACATTTGGCCTCTGAGCAGTATTTGGCAACCTGATCTAGACCTGTGCTGTTCAATTAGCATTTAGACAGGGATCCATTTAGATTTAAATTAAACTTAATTAAATAACCTTAAACATTGAGCTTCTCAGTCATCCCATGTTTCAAGTACTTAATAGTCACATGTTGCTTGTGGATGTTATGTTGGGTAATGCATTAGAACATTCCATCATCCCAAAACTTTGCATAGGAAAACTCTGTGGTCTAGACCAAGTTAGTTGAGATAGCTGGGTAGATTTTATTCTTAATAGTAATGAAATTATCCTAGTGTGATTGGTCAGATATTATTTTTAGCTCTTCCAGGGCTGTTCAAAATATAGTAGATTGTGGCATATACTTGATTACTGTTCAAGATTCTAATTCATAGTAATTGCTTGACTCGGAACATTATTATATCTGTGACTTTGCCTGCCATGGCTCATCTTCTGGAGTGGACTCCTTTTGCACTAAGTTTTGCCAAAACCTTGTCAGGGTAATGAAACTTTTTTTCTGCTTTCAACAAACATGCCAGAATTTAGACATCCAAATGAATATTGTCTATGCCAAATTAGTCAACTTGGAAGCCACTCATTTTTTCCAATGATACTGCCATTATTTTAAAATTTTAGGATTAGTCTTTGGAGAACTGCCTTCACCATCAGAACAACTTAGAATTTAGAAAGTATTTATTTAGCATTTTCTGTTAATAGTACATTATAATGAATAGTGCATAGAATGTTCAAACATAAGAACATCCTTTCCTCTTATCAGGCTTGGAAAATAGGGCTAAGAGACACACACCCCAAACTGTCTGCAACGAAGGCAGTAAATTTAACAGAAACAAAAGGAGTTCCAAGTTGCCTCTTTCATAAGAAGATGACAAACTCTAACATATACTTTGGTTAAAAAGTGTGAGGTGTGACTACCATATTGGTATTTCTGTGTTTCTGAAAATAATTTAAAAAATATTCAATGGTGTAATAGATGTATCATTGACAAAAAGTCATTGCACCTAACCACCTTGAAAACATGTCTACTTTATACATATAGACTTTGCATATTTAGGTTCAGATACATCACTATATTATAATTTTGAACATATGATTACTGGTATAATACATAAAATGAAAACAAGTTATTTCCTTCCTGAACATTTTTTACATCAGGCACAAATTCATTTGAAATTATCTTCAATAAATGACAAGCTAGAAGGTTTTTTAAAGGTTAAATTATTACTAGAATGATTGAATAGTACAAGAAAAGACACACACACACACACACATATATATATGTACATATATATGTATGTATGTGCATATATATATATATATGCACATACACACACCTTCAAAGAGACAGATACCAAGGGAATAGATGACTTCAAGGTCTTCCCAAAATACCCATTTATTTGCTATGATCCAGACAGATTAAAATTAAACATTTGAACATAATTGTTTCTAACTCCTATGCACAGTGTTAAGCAGAATTTGTTTATATTATCCATAAGAGTTTATTATGTTAATGGTACTTCTAAAAATAATTTAAACTCCACTGCAAAGTAAAAGTGTGAGGAGTGAGAAAGACTTATGCTAAGGTAGAAAGAATTACAGCATAGCATAGAAAGAATGAAGCAGGCTTGGAATACAATGTTTTTTATTTTTAATGGTAAATGTATGTATTATCCTTTAAAAAATATAACATTTGAAGCATAAATGGATGTTTAGCAGTTGTAAGTATGCTTATAATAAGATTTATTGTAAGATTTATAATAAAGATGTATAAATAAGCATGTCATAAAGTAAAACTTCTAATAGTATTAATATGAAAATGAAATGCTGAACTTAAACTATTTGTCATCAGAGAAGTCAACATGAAAACACGAGACCACCATAAGTGGTGGTGTTCATTAGCTGTTTGATGACATCCAGCTCTGATGGTGTGTGGTGAAATCACCCCTCTTATATTTTAATGGGAGAAGAGTAAATTCTGACACAGATATTGCCCAACTGAACTAGTACTTGCTTCAAAATGGAAAACAGGTATATGAATTGTCACGTTGACCTGTAGAATTCTCATCTTCATTCCTCTCATTTCAGGCATCCAATCCAGTAATAGTAGCATGTGAATGGTGAAGGGTCCCCAACCAACTTTTAGTTATATAATACTTTTCAGGAAACTAGAAGCTTGTCTTGTGGTGTCTTACAGAAGTCCCAATGATTACATTTATATACATAAATTTATATACATTTATATACAAAAACATTTATATACAAAATCCTATGCTGATTTTATTGCTACTATTTATATAAAATATCAGATTTTTGGTTAATTCCCATTACTTTCAAAAGAAAGTAATCTGTCAAGTAATCTGTCATTTTATTTTATTAAAATAAAAAAATGAATACATTTGGATACACTTAATGGCTAGAAGTGGAAGGGTGAAGAGATGTTTGCTTTTCTATCACATACTTATTTAATACTTGAATTTTTATGATATTTAAATCATTGTTAAAAATGTTAGGGTCCTATTTGAGTTGCCGAGGTCTTTAGCTCCCCTCCCCTCAACCTGGGATAAGCTCCTCCGGCCTGCGGAGAAGACTGTGTGTGTGGGGGGGTGAACACACCCCAGAGGAGGTGAACTCAGGAAAGGTAAAGGCTGACTGACCACCCACACCCAGCCCTCCTTTCAGAGGACAAACAGACGGGTCATGGAGAACGGTCAAGGCAAGAACTCAAGTTTATTGAAGTTGGACGGTCTTATAGAGGACATGGGCCAATCAACAGAAAGAATACAGAGACACATAAGGAGCATGGGCAAATCGTATTGGCAGAGCCCCTACCCTATCCTTAGGGTAGTTTCGGTTCCCATGACACGTCAGGGGAACACCTCCTGAATAGGCCAGGTCTGTAACAGGGAGTGGGAAGCAACTAAAGAGTTAAAGTTCTCTATTCTTTCGGCCGAAGTGTTCTTAAGTCCCCAACAAAAAACAAAACTAAACTAAGATTCATAAATAGTAACTAGTTTGAATTTTATTAATTATACTTTAATTAGTCACTTTTCTCATTAAGATTGGCCATAATGGTTACTTAGTAATGTTTCTGTTATTATTACAACATAAAGGCAGCAGTGAGCTTCTGTGACTTTTTGCTTTAAGCTTTAAATTTATGGTCAGAATTGGATGTGGGTGATTTTGGGGTGTAATATCTAATAATAATCCAATTATAAATTTTACTACTAGGATTTTTAATTAGCAGTAAGTATATCACATTTTCTTTCACTACTTTCCTGTTTTTGAAGAAAATAAACTTCAGATGATAAAAAGAAAGACCCGTTAATATATCCTCGGTTGTTGATACACAGTGCTTCAGATAATTACCCACTTGGCTCTCCAAAATCTTCCTTTTTCAATTTTCTTTAAATTCTTTGATTAATTCTAGAAGAAAACTTCAATGGGTATATTCATGGCTCATAACTCTGAGTGCTATTAGCAGTTTGTTAAATCTGTTCAGTAACCTGTTGTAGCTATAATCCTGACCTCATAAATTGTTCCTGAATACGAATTCCTATAAAGGATTACATAAAATTCACATAAAATTTAAAAATATGTGCAAAAACAATAAACCCTTCTTGATTTTTTTTTTAAAAACTGGAAATAACTTTTCTTAAGAGAACAGGAAGGGTAAGGATAAAATGTGAATTTTCTATAAATGTAACAAAGACTTAAATATTTATTGACTCAAATGTAGGTTGTTTTCTACTTAATTTTGGTTAGGGTTTTAGTCAATTTTATGTAAAAATTCTTTAGGAAACCTTTAAAAACTACATCATAACCACCTAAATTTTATTAAGGTGGATTTAACTCAAAGTGATCCATGTGGTACATTATTTACTTAAAGTATGCATTTATAGTTTTTTCAAAGTTATTTTTTTATTTTTGTCAAATAAAAAGGGTGCATTTTAAGGTACATTCCAAGTCTGGATCAGCATTTGAAGTGTTCACAGAATAAATCTACCAAGAAAGAAGCAGTCACTGTTGCATCAAATCCTGGATAGCACACAGGGATCTAAAAGATCCACATGCAAGATTTCACAAGAGGGACTCAAGTATTTTGCTAAGGGTCTATGTGCTTCATAACCTGAAAAGCCCTGACTTTGACGTGGTTAGGGACTGAAGTTCACAATCTGTGGTTGCAGGAAGGACCACATATTTTCAGGGCTGATCCTCCGCTTTAGAATCCTACCACAATATAATTTCCTAATCCTTAGCTATAGCTGGTCTCTATGAAATTTTGCAAGAAGACACACTTCTCTTTAACAAGTCACTTTACTAGTTATCACTGTTAAAAAAATTACTACTTTTCTCATGTGATAATCAGAATTCATTAGATATTAGCAATCCTTAGAAAAAGTAAGAAACTGAATGTAACAGTATGGGGAGTTTGCCACAGTCAGAGTTCTCTGAGAAACAAAGAATAAAATGCATCCTTTATTCTTTGCTCTGTCCCTCATCCCATCTTATATCTTGTTCTTTTTTCCCAACCCTAATAGTCATTCAAAGCTTCACACAGATATTTCTGTGCCTACCTTGTTCCATAGTACAAAATAATATTCACACAAAACCCATTTCATTACAAAATGAAATAAGCATATCAGCTTTAGGCAACTGAGGAGGTGATTGGAGTAATTCACATTAAGATATAAATCAGTCTAGTACCCTAGGCTTAAGTTAGCAAGGTTATTTATGCATTGAGAAAGTCTATTAATTCAAGTTAATTTTTGTTAGCTTATAAAAAACGTTAATTTGGGGGGATAACTTTTTTAAAAATAGTGCAAAGCAGTATAGTAGATTCAAAAAAACTTTCATAAACATTAATGAAAGAAATTGAAGTGAGCACATACCAAAAAAAAAAAAAAAAAAGGAAAAAGATCTTGTATTTATGGATTATTATTAGCATGTCCATGCTCTCTGAAGTGACCTACAAATTTAATGCAACCCATTTCAAAATATTAATGACATTCTTAATAGAAATTTAGAAAATTCCTAAAATTCATATGGAAACACAAAATTCCCTAATTGGTCAATAAACCTTGAGAAAAAAGAAAAAAACAGGAAGAAACATACTACTTGACTTCAAAATAGACTATGAAACTTTTGGATACTCCAAAGTAATTAGAACAGCATGGTATTGGCATAAAAACAGACACATACATCAATGCAATAGAACGGAGAGCCTAAAAGTAAGCTATACATCTATAGCCAACTGAGCTTCAACAAATTTCTAAGAACACTACTAGAGAAAGAAAAGTCTTTTCAGTAAACATTGCTAGGAAAGTTGAATATCCACATGCAGAAGAATGAGATTAGATCCCTGTGTTAGTCAGGTTTGCATTGTTCTGACAAAAAAATCTGATAAGAACAACTTAGAGGAAAAAAGTTTTGTTATGTCTCATGGTTTCAAACGTTTTGTCCATCAATGACTGACTCCATTGTTCTAGGTCAAAGATGAGATAGAACATCATGGCAGAAGGGCATGTTGGAGGAAACTACTCAGCTCAAGGTGGCCAGGAAGCAGATACAGCATGAGGAGATAGGGACAAGATGTATAACTTTCAACCCCCAGTAACTTACTCCCTCCAGCCAAACCATACCTGCCCATGGTTATCATCCAGTTAGCCCATTAAAATTATTCATTCATCAAATATGTTAAACCACTATGTGAGGTTAAAGCTCTTATAATGTAGTCATTTTGATTCTGAACACTTCTGCATTGTTTAACATGAGCTTTGGGGGAAGACACCTCATATCCAAACCACAACAATCCCTATCCCCTATATAGGGGATATGTTCTCTATGTCTTCAATAAAAAAGAATCACCAAAATAGGTTAAAAACTTAAACATAAGACTTGAATTTTGAAACTACCAGAAGAAAATATGTTTTATAAGACCCCCGAAACAAAGGAAATATGAGAAAAGCAGACAAATAGATTAATGGGGTTATATCATACTAGTAAGTTATGTGCAAACCATACATCTGAGAAGGAATTAACTTCCAGAATATATAAGGAAGTCAACTCAACAGCAAAAATAAAGATTAAAAATGGGTATTATAGAGAAATAGGAATTCCTCAAAAGAAGATGTTTGAATGGCTAACAGATACTTGAAAAAAATGCTTAACATTACTGATAATCAGGAAAATGTGAATTGGAACCACAGTGAGACATCACCTCACCATAGTTGGAATGGAATATTATAAAAAAGGACAAATGATAACAAGTACTTGGAAGGCCATGGAGAAAAGTGTCCCTTGCCCATTGGTGGAAATGTAAGTTAGAATAGACATTTTGAAAAACAGTATGGATGTTTCTCAAGAAATTAAAAATATAACCATCATATAATCTAGCTATCTTATTACTCAAGTATATTTTCAAAGTAAATGATTTAACTCAGTGTGTTATAGAGATGTATGAACTCTCATGATTATTATTTTTGGGGTAGCCTTATTTTGGATTTTATTTAGAGACAGGGTCTCACTGAGTTGCTTAGGGCCTCGCTTTTGCTGTGGCTGGCTTTGAACTTGAGATCCTCCTGCCTCAGCCTCCTGAGCCACTGGAATCACATGCATGCACCACTGTGCCTAGCCTCTCATGATTTTTGACACATGGTTTTCAATGCCAGAAAAATGGAAGCAACCTAAGGGTCCATCAATTAATGAATGGATCAAAAAATGTGGTACATATACACACTGGAATACTATTCACCCATTAAAAATAAAGACAAAACCTTGCCATTTTTGACAATATAATTAGAACTGGAGGTCATTATGTTAATTGAAATAAGGGAAGCACAGAAAGAAATCATGTGGTGTTACTCATGTGAGTCTAAAAAAGTTGATCTGATTGAAGTCAGCAGTTGAATAGTAATAATTAGAGTTTCAGAAGAGTAGAGAAGAAGGAGGCATGAGGAAAGGTTGATCAATGGGTAATGAGTTACAGTTAGATAGGAGCAGGAAGTTCTGGTGTTTTACTCCACTGCAGGCTGATTATAGATAAGATAACATATTCTTTGTTTCAAAAATGGTAGAAGAAAGGATGTTGAATGTTTTGGTACAAAGAAATAATAAATATTTGAAGAAAAGAATATGAACACCCTCTTTGGAACATTATATAATATATACATGTATTAAAACATCAACTTAAATATGTACAATTTTATATGTAAATCATAGTAAGTAAATAAAAAAAAATTCCTAGCCTCAGTAGTTGTAAGGTTTGAAGACCATTGTGTATCCAAAAAAAGAATGGGCAAGGAGCAAGGTTATTGATTTAAGGACTAGGAATTCAAACACATTAAAACACATCATGCCATGGACATCCTTAAAGTGATGTTAACCAATAATATAATTTACCTTGTAAAATAATGTCTTCAGTGGAGATTCTTAGGTAAATTATTTTATAGATCTTGTCCTAATAAATATTTTCTTAATTTAAACAAGGAAAAGTTTTCATAAATAACCATATTTATTGTTACACTTCTCATTCTATGTTTTTCTGTCCATTCATGTGTCAAATTTGGTACCATGAACAATGTCAGTGCAATAGGATTTCCATTAAACTTTTAAGTTACATGGTATTCTTGAGGAAACTTGGTGTTTAATTTATTTTCTTCACTATTTAAATTCCAGTGACTTTAGTGCTTCTGTAAGTTCACATTGGATCTCAGACTTCCAGGAAATCCCATGTACTCCTCTCCAGGTCTCACAGACATGAATGTCCCTGTTGGATATTGTCTTGTCTGCTAGGTCACTCAGCCAGCGCTGGAGTTCTTCAACAATACCTTTGGGCATTGCAATGACACAGTTGAAGAGTTCCCATAATGTCAGTGTGGAGCTGTTTTCTGCACCAAAATGGGGAAAATGCTCAGTAACTTAAACCTGGCATGCTTATCACATAGAAATCAAACATGGCCTTTTGGCTTATAGTCTCTTAAGATCCCAATGGAATGTTGGGAACTAAATATCATGCTGACTGCAGTATTTTTCTGCCTTTCTTGTTCTGTGTAGTTTTCCACTCCCTGTTCCCAGTCCTTATCTTAGAACCATTTTCCTTAATAAATTCTCCTTCAAGTTAATCAACTGATGTAAAGAACACTGCAAGCGCTTCAGGCAGCAACACACTGCAGGTGGCAATTCTAATATTCAGATTCAATGTCTCAGACACAATGATTCCATGATAATAAACATATACAGATGTCCTGTTGATTGAATGAAGTATATTTTTATTTCAAGAAAATAGCTTCAGAAAACCTTGTAAAAGAACCCATCAGGAAGGCAAGTATCAGCCTCATATAGATTTGATTTTCTAGCTTTGCTCCCAGGAAGCAAAGAAGTTGTTCTACCATTAGTTATCAAATCAATTGATACCAGTCTTTTCTACTTTTTGGTAAAACAAACAAATAAAAATAGTAAACTAATAGATACTATTATTTTTAAATTTACTTACCCAAAAATTCTCTTTAAAGTTTTGTCTCCTGATTCACCTATTTTCATGTCATTCTAAATAAAAACCTGTATATTTAGTTATTTTCTATTAAATGTATTGCTATTTTAAACTATTCTAAAAAATGTACATCAATTCTAGTTGTTCTGTCATATAGATACACTTGAACTCCACATTATAATAGGTGTCAGAGGACTCTTCCAAGAGTCCTTTTAATTTTCATGAAAGAGCAATATAGTTTATAAAATTTAGTACTTTTCAGTTATCTGAATTTTGGAAACACTATGTATATTTTATTCCTGAATCAATTTCCTACAGAGAAGGAGCTAGAAGGAATATCAGTCCTCAGAGGCTTGGATTCTGATCAAAATACATTCAAATTCTTAGTCTTTGGGGGTTTATACTATACATATTCTTGAAATTTTCAACTAGTTTTTCTCTTCTACTACCTTTTTGCTTAAAAAAAAAAAAACTTTGATTATGTGTTTTGAAGGGGAAAAACCATTTGTCACAGGAACCAATATAGCTAGATCATGATTATAAAGTAAGTTTAAGTTGGAAATTGCAATTCTATAGAATTGTTGCTTCTCCACTGACCTTGAATGTCCTGAGCAGGCTATACTGTACAGTGTGACTTACCCATCAAGACAAGATTTAAACTTTCCAATTCAAAATAATTTCTTTGACTTTTATGTTTCATTTTGAATGTGTAAATGTAGTAAAAAAAAGAGTAATAGAAGAATCTCATAAGATTAAATGATTTACTCAAGGATACATAACTAGTTCATGTTATGATTATTTTAAATTTTTTTTTAGTTGTAGTTGGACACAATCTTTATTTTATTTATTTATTTTTACGTGGTGCTAAGGATCGAACCCAGGACCGCACACGTGCTAGGCGAGGGTGCTATTGATGAGCCTCAACCCCAGCCCTTATGATTATTTTAAATGTAAGACCTTTCACTTGGAATTCTGTGCCCATTCCACATAGTGTAACTGAAACATTTATTAACATTTGTGAACTGACTATTCATTATGATAATTATAGTCATTATTACATTCTAGTAAACACAAATTGTTTTAATTAAAATTTGATGATTTGGAAATCCTTAACTTTAGATTTTTCCTATTTTCATCTAAAATTATTAGGAAAGGCTAGGAATGTAGCTTTGTTTTAGAGTTCTGGTCCTGGATTCAATCCCCAAACACACACACACACACACACACACACACACACACACACATAAAAAAAATTACTAGGAAAAATATTTCACTTCTATAAATTTAAAAAATTTTGATATAAGAGCATATTTCACAGCTAATACTCAAATATTTCCCTCGAAATGGGGTATACAATACAAAAATCTAATACAACATTACTTATGGCACTCTGCATAGTTTTAATAAATGATCAGTCAATATGTTGAATAATAACTTGTAATATTCTTTTTTGATAGAGTAGAAGTGATGACTAATTTATTTAGCTTCTGTTATTATGAATTAGCCCATTCTTTTAATTGTTTTAATTTATTAACAAACATAAAATAAGCACAATATAAAATATGGTGGCAATGGGCTTACTAATAAGATATTGACTACTATTTCTTTCATTTATTTTCCTACAGCAAGTCATTGATTGCTGTTCATTGAATAATTCTCAGATTTCTCCATACCTATCTAAACTTGCTTACTGATGTTTTCATACGATGTTCAATGATCTGTGATAGTACTCAATAGAAGTTACAGAATGATTCTTTTTTTTAAAAAAAATAGACAATGGCAATATGCAAAGACATATTTAATATCTGTGAAATCTTATTAACTTAAAGGTTGTTCAATAATTTCCATTATTAGAATATGTTCCTTGAACATCACAGAATGAAGAGTGTATGGAATAGAAAATATTTATTACATCAAATGGAATCAATTATTTTCCATTCTAATGATCTGGTTTAAATAATAACCTTAGTACTTCCTGGAACTAATGACCATCCAGCCATGGTTTTTCCCTCTTTGGCCATTGTCTCCAATGGACTGGGGCCCATTGCAGTGAGGGCGGGACCACAAGGGAGGTGTGAGAGTTTTCCATTCAGATCAAAAACTCCAAATTTTTACCATGGACAAACCAGAGAAGACAGAAGTACTTCTCCTTCCTTGTGGTTCCTTTAATCCTATTGCCAATATGAACCTCAGGTTATATGAGCTAGCCAAGGATGACCTGAACTACATAGGAAAATATAGAGTCATCAATGGCACAATTTCTCCTCTTTGTGATTCATACAAAAAGAAAGGACTCATCCCTTCCCACCACTGAATTATCGTGGCAGAACTTGCCACCAAGAATTCAAGCTGGGTGGAAGTGGACACATGGGAAAGTCTTCAGAAGTGGTGGATAGAGACACCATAAAGAGAAACTGGAGGCTTGGCAACTCTGATCACAGGCAGAACTCAGCTGTGCTAAAAGGAATGGAGGAAGAGCAAGTGGAAGGAACAAAGACAGGATTCAAATCAAAAGAAATCACTAAAGCCAAAACAAAAGGTGTGCCAAAGGAGAAGGTGATGTGTGGGGCAGATTTATTAGAGTTCTTTGTTGTGCCTGATTTGTGGAAGGGTGAGGATATCACCCAAATCGTGGCAGACTATGGGCTCGCAGGAGTTACTCAGGATGCCCAGAAATCCATGTTTGAGTCTGAGGTGGTGTGGAACACCAGCGCAATTTCACCTGGTAAACTAATGGATCACCAACAACATCTCATCCTAGAAGATTCAGAGAGCCCTCAGAATAAGCCTGTTTCAGTCAGCTTTTGCATTGCTGTGACCAAAATACATAAGAACAACTTAAAGGAGGAAATGTTTAGTTGGAGCTAAGAGTTTCAGTGGTCTTAGTCTATTGATGACTGACTTCTTTGCTCGGTCCAATGTGAGGCAGCACATCTTGGGGAAAGGGCCCAGCAGAGGAAAGTTGCTCAGATTGTGTGGTGGGCAGGAAGCAGGGAAAGGGAGTGGGGAAGAGGCCACAGGGAAAGTACCCTTCCAGGGCACACCCCCACTGACCTATCTCCTCTAGCCACATTGCACTTGCCTACAGTTACTACTACCCAGTCCATTCAAACTAGGATGAACTGATTAGATTACAGTTCTCACAGTCTGATCTTTTCACCTTCAAACATTTCTGCAAGAATACAGGAATTTTTGAGAACATCTCATATCCAAACTGTGGCAAGGCCAGATCTGGTCCTAGAATATATTGAAAAATCTCTGAAAATGAAAACAGAATGTTGGCATTTTTCTAGCTCCTTTACAGAGAAACACGGTAGAAGCCAAGTCAGAAATGACACAGCATGGTAATTCAGACCACTCTTTTAGAGATTTGAAACAATCTGGTGTTGGTAACTCAGAAAAGGAATTGTAATCCTGTTTTGTAAACTAAATCTTCAAAGTCTGATAAAAATCAGTAGGAAATTAAGATCAGATTTTTTTTTTCTTTTTATCGGAGTCGCTAAGATGAATGTCTTCAATAAGACCTTTATAAAAAAAAAGTACTAATTTCTTTATCTTTAGAACAAGAGATTAGCAGCTCAATAAAAACAGAAGAAGTTTCAATGAAATTAACTCCAAATAAGTAAAAAAGGACATCTTGGCTCTACCAGAAAAGAAAAGCAAAACAAAATCCTGATTTTAGCTGGCTGCTTCTTAAGAGACTGAGGCAAGAGGATCACTTGAGCCCAGAAGTTCAAAATCAGCCCGGGCAACATAGCAAGACAACAGTATAGCAAAACAACAATAAACAAGCCTCCCTGCCAAACCAAAACCAAAAACAAAACTAAACAAAATCCTAGCTTCAGTTACAAAAAGAACTGACATTTTATATGCGCCTGCTTCTGACCTGTCTTTACCCAGATGGACAAAGGAAGGAATTCTTTAAAAAGTTATCTTGTAGGTGAGAGCAGTGGCTGAGGCAGGAGGACTACAAGTTCAAGGCCAGCCTGGCAACTTAGTGAGACCCTGTCTTAAAATAAAATAAAAATGATTGCTGTTGCAGCTCAGTTTTAGGGTGTTTGCCTAGCACGTGTGAGGCCCTGGATTCAATTCCCAGTACTGCAATTAAAAAAAAAAAAAAGTGATCATGTAAAATGCTCCATTGATAAGTCCTCTCCATTTGTTTGGAATAATCAAGTCCATCATAGTTCTTCTAGGCACACATCAAAATAACTAAGCTTGCCAGGGCATAGCTGCCTGAAACTCCACCTTGGAGGCAGGGAGTGGGGTCCAAGGCTTCAACTGTTTAGAAAAGTACACAGGTGTTTCTGATGCCCATCAGAGGTCGTGGGTAGATGCCCACTGCCTTATATACGACATGACACTTTTTTTTTTTTTTTTTTTTTTTTTTTAGCAAAAACTCATGGATCATACTATAGCCCTGGCCAATCTTTTGAATTTGTAGCAACAACCTCAGAGATTATGTCAAGCTAGTTTAAAGAACCTCAGAGAATGAGGGGTGTCATTTAAGGACTTTGTAAGTATGCATGCCCTTGGCCTTTCTTGGTAGCTTAGTAATCAGAAGGTGAGTGGAAATCCTAAGAACATGAGAAATGTGGCACAGGTCCACCCAGCAGCAGCTTTAGTTCAGATTGTCAGGCCCTAATGATTGCCTTGTGTTCGAATAATGATTGCTCTGTGCTCTCAGTTTAATACTCTTGAGTTCCTGAAGTTTTATAATTCAGAAGAAAAAAATATAATTGTGAAATTGTATAGTTAAATATGGATTTACAGTTGGAGAAAGGAAAATTTTAAAGTTGGAAAATGCATAAAAAATAACCTAAGAAGATAAAATTTTCTCTTGAATTAAAGCATTTGATATTACCAGGCTGAATTGTCCCTCTACATTCTGATATATATTGATTCCCCTAGGTTCTTATGGTACCTCTAAATATATCCTGATATATCAAAATGTTTTGCAACAACCCATAACTCTCTTCTTGTCTGCCAGGCTGTAGCTGCTGAAAACATCACTTGTAAATTTTAGTTTCACTAGATTACATTGATTTGCATTTTCAGAAAAGAAACAAAGCTAATCCTCATCAATAAATTTTTGCTTCTTTATATGAGTTGGTCTTGTCTTTGAGAGAAGTGCAAATATAATACATAGTAACTACATAAAATAAGAATAAAATATCTGGAATTATAGAAGTTTGTGAGTTTAAATAACAATTTAAATTGAGAGGAAATATCTAATAGTCTAAACAAATTTTCTAAGATAATTTTTTATTATTATGTAGATTATTTTGTATCATATAAACATTTCCTCATATTTTTATCATATTCTATATACATACTGATTGATAAACTATAGAAGTTTTTTTAATTGATTTAACTTTTAGAGGAAGAGTTTTAAAGTTTAAAAAAGTATTTTAACAAAATATGTATTTAATTCCAATAAAATTTTTTAATTTCAAATAATTTTGAGATGAAAAAAAAGAACAGAGATCAAATTCTTCCCAGTTTTTACTCTTTGAGTAAAGGAGATTATTGTGATCTTTTGCAGCAATTACCTTCTTCATATTACTATATGAAATGGGAATGAAAGGCTCTGATACTTTTGCCATTAAGATTAAAAAATATTAGAAAATGTTTTGGTCCTTAAGCTAATATATTTCAGTGACTCTTTTATTTGATAAAATAACTCATAATTTGAAAAAAAATTATAGGGCTTTACTATAGCGAACAACTTCAATAGAGAGATAATAGCAAATAATACATCATTCTAATCTTTAATCCCAAGAAATATCCATTTGAACTTAGCGGAAATATAATATTCATAATAACTCTTGATTGACATTATACCATTTTATGTTCTAGACTTTGCAATCAAGTAAGTCTTATTTGTAGTAATAGAGTTTCAGGGTGTGATAATTGTCTTTTCTTAGTAAAAGTAGGAAACAGCCAAATATCACTCAACATTTTGAGTGATGGTTTTTGTCTCATATATTTTGGTGTTCTGTTAGTTGGTACATAAAATTTTAGTATTTGTGTTTTCTTTTATTAAGAGATTGGCCAAGTTAACATTATGTAATGCCTTTATTTATTCTTGATAATCTTCCTTAATCTGAAGTGTTCTTAATACTAACATAACTATTCCAGTTGTCTTTTGATTAATGTTATCATATTTTTAGGTCTATCTAAATCTTTAAATACAAAGTGTTTTTTTAAATAGACAATATATACTTGGGTATTTATATTTTTGTTTGTAAATATACTCTTATAGTCTGTTGTCTTTCAACTAGTGTATTTAAATCATTAAAATTTAAAGTGGTTATTTATCTACAACAATGAATATCTACCATATTTATAATCATTTTCCTTTTAGTTCACTTGTTTGTTGTTTCCTCCCTTTTTTTCTATGCTTTGATTTTAATTGAGCATTTGACAAATTTGATAAATCTGTTCTCTTAAAATTTCAATTGTGCTTCTTTTTATAAAGCTTTAGTAGTTGGCCTAAATTTATGATGAACACTTTAACCTAAGCCCACCTTCAAATGATACTGTACCAGTTTAAGAGAATTATAGTTGTCCTAAAGCAAAGTATTATGAATTCCTTCTTTATCCCCGTCATTTCTTTGTTCACATGAGATTTCTTTCCAAGGCTATAAATAGCTCCCAAACATAGTGGCTTAAAACTAAAATTATTTTTTTTCATAAGTGAGATGATCAGATACTTGTCTTTTTGTGCCTGGCATGTTTTATTTAATATAATTTTCTTTAGATTCATCCTGATGTTAAAAAAAAAATGACAGGATTTCATTCTTTTTAAGGCTAGATAATATTCCATTGCATATATTTATTTTAACCATGCATTAGTTGATGATCATTTTTTCCATATGTTTGCTGTTATGAACACACATCTCTTTATATACTGATTTTAATCCCTATGGATATATACCCAGAAGTGGAATTGCTAGATCATATGGTAATTGTAATTTTAGTTAAAACTAAAATTTTATATCTTTATTTATCTGGGTGTATGGGCTCAGATTTGCAGTTCTTGCTTGGTATTTTATGCAATTGGACACATTGAAGATGAAGGAGCTAGGACCAGAATTGTTTTAGAACTCAACTGAACTGGGTGACTAAAGTGGTCCATTCACAGACCAGGTGACTTGGTACTTTCATTGGTATCCTATTGTTGTCATAGCACATGAGTATAAAATTAGAGGTTTAAACAAAAAAAAATCTTAAAATTTTGTAGGTCAAAATATGACATGGGTCTCACAGGCTAAAACCAAGTTACTGATAGGGATATATTCTTTTCTGGTGGCTCTAAAGTGCAAAGTTGTCCATATCCCCATGATCTAGATGATTGAAAGAATTTACAATGTTGATTCAAAATTTTACATCAGATGTAGAACTGAGGTTCTTCTTTTCTTTGTAACTGTCACATCAGGTGAAGGGCATTCCTAATTAACTCTAGAGGCTGCCCACATTCTTTGGCTCATGACTCTCTTCTTCCATCTTTAAATTCAATAATAGAAGGTTGAGTCTCTTACTCTTGCTTTGACTCTTTGCTTTTACTTTTTGACTCTTGCTTTCACTTCTGTACATCTCACAGTTTCACTGTTCTGCTTTCTTTCTTTTCTTTTCTTTCTTTCTTTCTTTTTTTTTTTTTTAAGGACCTATTGATTAAATGGGGCCCACCTGGATAATTCAGGATATAATTTCTGGTTGAAGATTCAACACCTAAGTTATTGACTTTAATCACACACACACACACACACACACACACACACACACACGCACACACACACACACTGCTTATTTTAGTCAGCTTTGTGTTCCTGTGACCAAAAGACCTCACAGTGGACTCCATACCTCTGAGCCTGAGTGACATAAAACATCATGGCAGAAAAGTGTGGTAGAGGAACAGTTCAGGACAAGGCAACCAGGAAGTAGGGTAGGTGGGAGAGAGCTTGAGTGTGAGCACGTGGGCGAGCTTACCAAGGACAAAATAGATACCCAAACCTTCCCCCCACGTGACCTACTTCTTTCAGTTACAACCTACCTGCCTACAGTTACAGCCCAGTTAATCCATATCAGTGTATTGCTCCACTGATTATGTTCCACCTCTCATAATCTAATCACTTCATCGCTGAAAATTCTGGCATTGTCTCGCATATGAGCTTTCTGGGGACATAATTAATCATAATGGTGCTCTTAAATTTAGGGAAAGGTACTCAATTTCATTCATATAAGGAATATGCAAAACACCCTTTTTCATGTAAGGTAACATAATTATAGTTTCTGAGAATCACAGCATAGACATTGGGGGTGGTGGCGGCATTTTTATCAATGTCCTTTCTTTGTCCACATGAGATCTCTTTCCAGGGCTATGCCACATGTCCTGTTCTTCTGAGAATATGATGAATTAAAGATTACTATACTTTGTATATGATACCTTACTCCCAAGAAGGAACTCTCCAAGAACAAATGCTCTAACAAGACAAGAAGTAGAATCTGTGCATGGTGAGAGGGGTTTATTTTTCGTTTTGCTGTTTATGGATTTCCAGCTCTCCCAGCACCATTTGTTGAAGAGGCTATCTTTTCTCCAATGTATGTTTTTGGCATTTTATTTCTAGTATGAGATAACTGTATTTAAATGGGTTTGGCTCTGTGTCATCTATTCTGTACCATTCGTCTACATGTCTATTTTGGTGCCAATACCATGCCATTTTTGTTAATATAGCTTTGTAGTATAGTTTAAGGCCTGGTATTATGATACCTCCTGCTTTACTCTTCTTGCTAAGGATTGCCTTGGCTATTCTGGGTCTCAAAAATAGACCCCTATCTCTCAGCATGCACAAAACTCAATTCAAAGTGAATCCAGGACCTAGGAATTAGTACAGAAAGCCTGTGCCTAACAGAGGAAAAAGTAGGCCCAAATTTTTGTGATGTCGGATTAGGCCCCAACTTCCTTAACAAGACTCCTAAAGCTCAAGAAATAAAATCAAGAATTAATAAATGGAATGAATTCCAACTAAAAAGCCTCCTCTCAGCAAAAGAAACAGTCAATGAGGTGAAGAGAGAGCCTACATTTTGGGAGAAATTTTTGCCACATGCATGTCAGATAGAGCACTAATCTCCAGGATATATAAAGAACTCAAAAAACTTCACACCAAAAGAAAGAAAGAAAAACAAACAAACAAACAACAACAACAACAACAAACACCGAAACAACCCAATCAATAAATGGGCTAAGAGCTGAACAGACACTTCTCAGAAGATATACATTTTATCAACAAATATATGAAAAAATGTTCAACATCTCTAGCAATTGGAGAAATGCAAAAACAAACAAACAAACAAACAAACAAAAAACCCCTAAGATTTCATCTCACTCCAGTCAGAATGGCAGTTATCAAGAATACAGACAACAATAAATGTTGGCAAGGACACGGGGGAAAAGGCACACTCATTCATTGGTGGTGGGACTGCAAATTGGTGCAACCAATCTGGAAAACAGTATGAACATTCCTTAGAAAACTTGGAATGGAATCACCATTTGACCCAGCTATCCCATTCCTCAGTATATACCCAAGGACTTAAAATCAGCATAGTATAGTAATGCAGCCACATCAATGTTTATAGCAGCTCAATTCACAATAGCTAAACTCTGGAAGCAATCTAGATGCCCTTCAATAGATGAATGGATAAAGCAACTGTGGTATATATACACAATGGAATATTATTTAGCACTAAAAGGGAATAAAATTATGGCATTTGTAGTTAAATGAATGGAGTTGGAGAATAAATGTTATTTATTTTTTTAAATAAAATCTTTATTTAAAGTGAATTAATCCAATCCCCCAAAAAACAAAGGGGGGATGGGAAGAAATGGAGGAACTTTGTTTGGGCAAAGGGGAGTGAGGGTTGGGGAGGGTTCATGGGAGCAGGAAAGATGGTGGAATGAGGTGGACATCATTACCCTAGGTACATGCATGACAGCACATATGGTATGATGCTACACCGTGTACAACCAGTAAAATGAAAAGCTGTGCTACAATGAATCAAAATGCATTCTGCTGTCATATATACCTAATTAAAATAAATAAATTAATAAATAAAAAGACGTGGAATATAGCAAGTCATTTCAGAACTGTACCAAGAAAGTGATCTGTATAACAGACTTTCTATTATACTGTCAATCAACAACCACAGGGTCTATCTGAATTTAAGAAAATTAAAACAATAACAAAAAAATCAACATTTTCCTTTTTTGGGGAGCCAAATTTTAATAAATGGGATAAAAACACATAATCAGTTATGATTTTCATTTCCTATTGCTGTGGAAATATTTACCCCAATACTTAGTAGTTTTATGATTTTATGGGAGCAGTTCTCTTGAGGCAATTAAATATGGTTAATGTGTCTTCAGTAATCTGAATTCTCAACCAGTCTAGGAATCTTAGATGATTCCTTCACCTGGCTACAGTCATCATTAATTCTTTGCCAAGGGCTGAGTTTGGAATACCGACTGGTATGCTTACTTTTGGCTGTTCCATGTAGTTTGGGTTTCTTATGACCTACCAACTGGTTTCTGAGGAATATCCCAAGAGTAAAGGTTCTAAGAGACCCAAATGAAAACTTTAAGAGTTCTTCTGACTTTATCTTAGATGTGTCAAAATGTCATTTGGTCTTCATTCTATTGGTAAAGAAAATGATTTTGGTCAGCCTAGATTCTAGGGCAGGAGCAATTGGTCTCTTGATGTAGTTAGAGAAAAATCATTGTAGAAGTACATGTGTGGCAGGAGTCATTGTTGCCATCTTTGGAAAGAATAATATACCACATATAGTCACATATATTTTGCTCATCTTTCTGTTTGGTTACTGGATTTTTCTTTTTCTTTTTAAATAAAAATTTGTTTTATATTAAACTTCTTCATGAATCATTTTGAAAATTCAATGACAGCACAACTTGTTATCTTTTATGGTTCTACATGTTGATTAACTCAGGTAGGTGGTTTTTGCTTAGTGCCTATCATGTGATAGCAGTTAGATATCAACTGAGTCTACAGTTATTTGAATGCATCTTTATTCATGCAAATAGCTGGGGGCTAGTCAAACTTTTGTCTCTATGCAGTCTGTCAATGTGGCCACCATGTACTTCCTCACAGTCAAGGTGGCCTCAGGGCTCCTACTGATCATGAAAGAAACTGCTGATCCTTTTAAAAGCAAGTCTTGGAACAGGCAGAACATCGTTTTTGCTTACCTATAGTGTCTAGGTGTACACTGTCTTAGACCAGAGTCAGGGGAAGGAAACCAGAATCTATCTGTGGAAGAAAGAAGTGCTAATGGATTTAGTCATCTTTAATCTTCATATACATAAATGAAAATAGCTCTTTCTCTTTTATATAAGTTATAAGTGGTTTCCCCAGACTATTTTGTCAAGGTGCTTTTATATTCATAAAATTTAAACAAGAGTTTAAGTACAATAAAGCCTCATATTTCTTTATTTTATCTATAGAAATGGCTTTTTCTTATTCTTATACTATCTTTTAAAATTATGTTTTTATAATATTGTTAAGGATTTTTGTAATTAAATATTTGAATCATATGTAGTTTCTTTTTCTTTAAAGTTTATTTTGTGAATCCATTTTTTGTCCCTGTTGACTACTCTGTATTTCTAATACCATTTATTAAAAAAAATTTATCCTACTGGTTTTGTTCCCTTATCATTTACTAAGATACTTATAATTCTTATACATTTTGGACCTTTTCATCTGTTGTTTTGATCTATTATGTATGGTAAAAAAAAGGTTTTAATAATTGTGCTTTTATATCATTGGAAATGCAATACTCCCTCAAAAACCCATTGTTGCTGTGTACTTTTCTCAAGTCTCATATCATTTTGTAAATTATACTCACTTTTCTAATAAAATAATCTTATTGTCATTTGTATACATTTTCCAATCATATTTCTGATTACTCATTATCCATTATTTCAGTCTTTAGTTTTCCAAGAAAATAATTATGCTATAAAAATTATAATAATTTTACTTCTAAGACTATATATCTTACAAGATAATTTTATGACACTGTTTTCTCCTATATATATGTCTACTAGGGTAGAAGAGTGTGCCATCTTTAGATGGAAAGAGTTTATACATGCATATGTCTAAATTAATATTGCTTATTATCTTTAACATGAAATTACCACTACAGTTCCATTAAATTTTATTTGAAAATACTTGACCTAGCTCAACTTCCATATTTTACGGATGAGAGAAGAGAAATCTAGAGAAATTAAATGACTCCATGGAAATTTCCTACCTAGTTAGGAAATGGAATTAAGAGTGAGGATTGAACTTACACTTTCTACCTACTGGTCTTCCCCTCACTATACTTTCTACCTCAGTCAAACCAAATGGCCTGCTATCCTCTGTTCTGTTTCCATGGCTTTGCCCTGTTCTCTCTGCACATGACAACTATACCACATATCCACAAATGTAGTGTCCATATGTCATTTCAAAACTAGCTCATGTTCTTATCATCCTCCCATGCTTCTCATTCTTCATAAAACGCAGTACTCCCCTCAAAAACCCATTGTTGCTGCGTACTTTTCTCACGGCTCATATCATTTTGTAAATTACACTCACTGGTGCACATGTACTGCATCCCTTCCTAGGCTGTTCTACTTGTGCTCAGCTTGCCATCTTTCCCATTTTTAGCACAGTGCATTGAACATAATAGAAAAATGAAGATGTTTTTTGAGTTAATGGCAAATAAAATTCATATTTATTGAGCCATTATGTACACATGCATAATCTATCTGCATTCATATTTATGTGCAAGTACACAGGTTTATACACATACCTATATTCAGATATAGATAGAAAATTTAGTGTTGATAATATTCAACATATTTGAAATATTAATGGGTATGTTCTTATGAAATATCTTTGATGAGAACAAAATATTCAGTGTTTTGAAGGTCATTAAATTCAGACATTAGCCTATGACACAATTATTAAAATGACACAGTAAATGAGCTGTTTGTATTTCTATTGCAATCAGGAAAAACATTGTATGATTCAATATTTATAAATGATGATCTGAAAATGTACAATTTTATAAAATAAATGAAAATATTTGGAAAATAGTGGACCTTTTATTCATGAATCTAAAGTTAAAAGAGAGAAACACCATGCAGAATAACACATAGTTTATAAAAGAATCACAGAAATCTCATTGCTATATTTTTTTAAGGCATACATCATGCTGAAAATGGAAAGTTTTGTCACAGTATATATAGTAAAGTAATAGAAAGCAAATTTTGTTAATTAGAATTTCATTAATAGGTGACTAATGTAAGATCACACTGAGTGCATAAGGATGAGAAGTGGTGGCATGCATGATGAGTGTTTGAAGTCTGTTTTATCACAAAGGAATAGATTGGAAAAACCTGAATACATTACCTGTCCAGGTAGGCAATAAATAAGATGAACTTCTTATACAAAATATCTTTTCTCTCAAGAAAGGTGGGTTTTTACCAGACTTATTTAAATTAATTTTCTTCACAGAGTATGCCATCTGTTATTCTGACATGTTATATGGTGAAAGGGCATTCTGAATACTGCTGCATGCCCCAATAAGCACTCTTTCCATTATTCACAAAGTCAAAATTTAGAATACATCACCTACACTATTAAATGCCTTTCTTGAAAGTCAATCATTTGAAGAGTAATGTCATAAGAGAGTTTTTTTGATATAAAAATAACCGAATGGTATTTTATTCTACTTATTTAAGCACATTTCTTTACAGATATATTTCATACTTGGCTCTTTTCCAAGAGTTCTGCATGTAATTCTTCCTTCACCTCTTCCCTTCTTTCTTTATTTTAGAAGTTTCATCTGTTTTATTTTTAAATAACAATTATTTAAATATTTTTTATTTTTCAAAGGCTAGCAGTAATATCTATAAAGCTGACCACATGCATAATCTGAGTTGGAAATCCAACTAAAATTTGTGTACATGTATTCATCCAAAGTCATAGAATAGAAAGTTCATCCTGGCAGTAGTTGTATTACTCCCAATCTGGAAGCTACCTAAATGCCTATCAAAAGGAATAGGGTAATAAATATATCATTATATAATCACATAATTGAATACTACATAGCAATGAGAATGAACAATCAGCAGTGTACCTAATGATTTTGATGTGTCACAAAAAACGAGTGCAGAGTGAAAGGAGCGTATTAAGTAAATCCAGTTACATGAAGCTTAAAACAAATGAAATGTGCCTGTAAGAAGTAAAGACTGTAGGTTAGTGACCAGAGAAGGGATTTTGAGTGACTTCTGATTGCCGGAAAAGTAGGAATGCCTGCTTGCTATGGGTGCACACTAGTGGTTCTACTCTGTTTCAGAAGCAAGTAAGAACTTAAGTGTACTGTTTATATATTTTAAAATTCCAATAAAAATTTGAGTGTCAGTGGTCAGCTAGAAAATCAGATGTGTATATTTACAATCAAGTTATTGGGGCCACTTTGCTAAAAATCACATAATTTCCTTGTCACAACATTTAAGAAGTTGCTGTGTTTTTGTTAACCATTTAAATAAAAAGAGTACAGCTTTCATGTTTAAATATGGAAAACAATATAATGCCAACATAACATGTACAATATTTTCCCAATTTGCAGGAGATTTTCAGATTCCTCATTTTAATTTTTTTCTCATTTCTTTACTCCATCAGGCTATATAAAGGCTATATTTGGCCCTCTATTGTGAGCATCCATGGATTCAACCAACCAATATCAAAAACAGTTTTAAAAATTCTATACCTGTACTGAAAATGTATAGAGTCCTTTTCCTTGTCATTATTTCCTAAACAATATAGTATAATAGAGATTCACACAGCAATTACATTCAATTAGGTATTATAAGTGATCTAGAGATGATTTAAAGTACACAGAAGGATAGTAGGACATTTTATGCAAATACTATGACATTTGACATGAGGGACTTGAGTAACTGCAGATTTTGGTATCTTGATTGATTCTTGTTAAGTCCATGCCATTTCCCTGAAAAATATTGTTTTGAAGCTGTTCTAAAATATTAGGTTGTTTAACCTAGAAGGAACAGAAGATATGGCTAGTTTAATAAAAGTAAACTTAACAATAATATAGTGATTACTTCCACATAAAAAAGAGGATTTTACTCATTGTTCAATTTTAGGAATATTCACATTTTTTAAAAAAAATAAACTTTAAAAAAAATTTGTAATAATTTTAAATTTACCAAAAGAAATACAAATTTACTTACTACATATATCCTACACCAAGATTCACCTATTGTTAGCATCTTACATTACTCTGGTACATTTGTCACAAGTAAACTATTAACTAAAACCCATACTTTATTCAGATTTTATTAGTTTTTTTTTCTTTGTTTCTCTGGGATTTTTATTTGTGAAACAGGAGCATATGCAGATTAACACAGTTTTTTCTTGTAGGAAGTGCTGAACTCCTGTCAAAAGGGTATGGTCTTTGAGTAATCTTTGTGGTGACTACTGGGAACTGAAAATGATGTCTTGGTGATGTATTTGTACATGTTCAATGTGTGATAATGAACCTTACAAATTCATTCCCCCAGCTAGTCTCTATTTTTGATTTCTCTAAACTTGTATTCTTTAAAATGTATATATAGATTTATAATATATAATATATATATATTTATTTATTATTTATATTTATATATTATTTATTAAATATGTATATTTCAGTTTTACTGAGGTATGATTGACAAATTTGTATATATTTGAGCAGTATAAAGTGATATTTTGATACACACATACATTATGAAACAATTATCAGATGAGCTAATTAGCATATTTATCACACAGTTTAGGTTAAAAAAAAGTGAGTTACATAGTTGCTTTTTTGTGGTGAAAACACATCTACTCTCTTAGCAAACTGCAAGTATAAATTCATAAATTGTTAACTGTAGCCACCATTTTGTACATTCAATCTTTAGAACTGATTCATTTGTTAAGTGAAATGACCAATATTTCTCCATATTCTTCTTTCTGTTATTCTGACTTTTTTTTTTTTTAAGATTCTACTTATAAATCAGATTATAAAATATTTATCTGTTTGTGCCTGGTTTATTTCTCTTAGTGAAATACATCCTGAAGGCCACAAATTTAATTCCCAACACTGAAAAAAAAGAAAAAGAAAAAAGAAAACAAGGATAAAAGGAAAGAAAAGATAGAAAAAGAAAACAAGGGAAAAAGGAAACAAGGGAAAAAGGAAATAAAAGATGAGATATAAATATTATTCAGCTTTTAAAATGATGAAAATTATTAGTTTTTACTTAATGATATTTTTCAGTTTCATGTACTACATTTACCCATTATATTTATTGTTTTTTTCTTGGCTAAGACAGTTTCTCAGACTTTTCTTGCTTTTCTGATCATTTTAAGAGTTTTCAGTACTTCTGATGAGATATTTTGCAGAATTTCTCTACAATTTGATTTATCTGGTATTTGTCTCTTGGTGAGACTAAGGTTGTGGGTTCACAACCAACCCAAGATCACAGAGACAGAGACGAAATGTCATATTCATTAAATCACCCTGAGGTTCCACAACTTTTGTTATGAATTTTCACTGTTGATGTTAAACTTGATAATGGGCTCAGATAGTGGCCAGGTTTTTCTGTTAAGTTATTTTTTCATCTTTCCATATGGTATTCTTTAGAAATGAGTCATTTAAACCATAAAGAGAGGAAAGTTAGATTCCACCTGCTTGAAAGGGTATATACACATGAATTAATTCTTTTCTACATGTCAGGTTTTTCTCATATTCCTTATTTTTATTCAACCAGGTAAATCAGCATCAATGTTCACTCTATAATTTAAAATGTACTTAGATATAACATAGTAATATGTTATTTAGTTTCTTGCACAATCTGCTATGTCTTTGGCCACTGGAATTTCTTTCACTTGGATCCTGCATCACATTGACATATCTCTGTCCTTTTATTTTTAAGCACTGTTTTATTTTCTGGCCCTACAAGATTCTTGAGGTTTGTTTTGAATTGTCTTACTCCAGAATCAGCCATTTTTTTCCAGGGAGCACTGGTCCTTTTATGAGAATCAGAAATGGTATCAGAAATCAGGATCTGAGCATTGGGTTCACATCACATCTCATGTTAAAGGATATTGTGGAATATTCATAAATAAACCTCTACCAATTAATTTATTTCCAATGATTAGTTATATCTTAGTTTCAAGAAGTCTGACCAAAATCTTACTATAATTTATGTTTACTCAAATTTTGGTTAGATTAAAAAATAAATTTCTGTTAAATGAGAAACTTGATTACTTTGAATGTTCACTTACAACACAAAAAAATATACCAGGAGGATGCCAATTGCTACAGCTTAAACCCTTAAGAGAACACGTATCTTCATGAGACACATCAATTTTTTTTAGGTTAAAAAAAATAGTTTCAGCTGTTTTTTCCTACAATTCTTAAAAAATCCCCCCTGTTAATAGAGAATATACTTTTCTGAGATTTCATGATAATATCTTTGATTTTGCACATTAGCAATAAGGTGAAGAGGAATAAAGAGAGGATGTGAAATGCAGAAGTTTAGGACAAGAACTCATTCACCCAAAGAAAAACTCTATGGAAGTGGCTGTTTCTCCTTTTATTAGAAAAAAAATTAAAAAGAAGTGGAAAGTATATGAGTGGTTTGCAGAATCTGTCCTTAGCAAAATAGCTTTTTTTTTCCTACCTTGTTTCTGTTACCTGATATAAGAGGGGCAAACACCACTAGCTTGCTTATTTGTTTTACTGCTTGTCTTATTCAAAGTGTTACTTAAGGCTTAATAAACATTTCAAAGATAAATAAATGAATGCTTAACACTGCCTTTGATTCAAAAGGAGTGTCCTTACAATCAAGATGTCATTTAGTAAAAGTGTCTACTTTCCTTAATTTTATACTCAGAAAAAGGGAAAAAGAAATTCAAATGTGTAAACCTGTCTTTTGCAAAATGAAGATGAATTACTCAAGAGATGATTTTTCAAGTCTCATTCAGTTTTGAAATGTAATGTCTACAGAGAGACTTAAATTTAATGATCATATACTGTGTTAAGGTTCCTAAAGTCATCATGAAGGTGGAAATTCTCAGAACAAATAAAGAAGAGGCCAATTGTTCACTTTATGCTGGCCACAGAGACATGGATTATGCTACTATCTCCTTCACAGAGTTGAAACATGTTTTAGGAGTCTGATGTTACTGATTGACTTAAGAGTTTGAAATCATAGCCTGATATGTCAAATTACTATTGATTCTCTCTGTTCCCCAGTGACTGAAGGTTTGAGAATCAGCAAAGTCCCCTAAAGGCAGGGCAAATTACTGTTATAATAAATAGTGATATGGTTGGAACAAGAATAATTTCTCTTGTTACTTTTATTACCATGTTCCCAATGCTCCTTAGACCCATTCTAAACTGTTTTAGATCTATACACTATAACCCAACACTCATTTTTATGGTCTTTTCTGATTTTTTTGGTTGGTTTTCTAAGAGATATTTTAACAAAAATGTAGAACTGTTTCCTGGAAAACAGTACACAATATTAGATGTTTACGTTAGGCAAGACTTGAATTTTCCAAATTCTGATAACCAACTATTTGATGGGAGGGAAAGATGTCCATTTGTAGTATTGTTCAAATATTCATTTATTCAGAAATCATAAGAAAAAAATTAAGAAATGTATATTTTAAATGAAAAACAAAGTCTGCAATGTGTGAGTGTTGAAGGAAGGATGCTAATGTTAATACTCTTAACATTCCATCCAAAAAAATAGGTGGGAGGGGAGATAGTTTTAAGTTTTGATTTCAAGATGCTCATTGTGTGGGATCAGAACCATTTTTGGTGTTCATGGAAGAATTTATTTTAAAATTTAATAAGAAAAACATAGAAAGAAAAATATTGTATGATCACATTTATATTTACAATGAAGGAAAAAGAAGAAGAAAGATAAGAACAGAAAAAGGTTGAATATACTGAAATAGAATAGTGGTTAACAGGTCAGGTGGGAAAGAGAATAGAAAGATTAAGGTCAAATAGTAGAAAGTAGTAGCTATATTGGATGAATAAATGTAAAGATCTAAAGTACAACTACAGTTAGTAATAGTGTATTGTACTACATACTGAAATTTTCTAAAACAATAGATTTTAGGCACTCTTGCTACAAAAAATGGTAACCATATGAGATAATGAAAGTTAAATTGCTAAACTTTAATAATCATTTCTCTATGTATGTGTGTAATACCACATTACGTTGCACACCTGATGTTTATACATTAAATTATTTTTGCTTCTTTTAATGGTTCAACTAGACATTGTATATTTTATTTTTTTTTCTTCTCCTTTGCAGGAACTTTCAAACTTCTCAGCTTTGATAATTTGCTTATATATTTGTCTGACTTTGTTGCAGATTATTGTAGATGCTTATGATGAGGAAGCATTTTGGGTACTATGATCATAACTGCATTTAAATATTCAGTACTTCCCTTGTTAACTGATCTCAGAGCATCATGGACTTTTGGAAAAATAGTAAGTCAAGGCTAATCTAGTGTTCACAGATAGGTGTATGGCACTTCTCTGTGGTATGTGATGGCAGCCTCCCTCCTGCTCATAATAAATCATGGGGAAGTAGACCAAAAGGTATGCTTTAGTTTAGATGTGAGGAGTCCCCTAAAAGCTCATGTGTGAGACAATGCAAGAAGGTTTAGAGGAAAAATTATTGGGTTATGAGCATCTTAACCAATTAATCCCCTTGATGGGATTAATTGAGTGGTAACTGTAGGTAGGTAAGTTGTGGCTGAAGGAGACAGGTCATTGGGAGTGTGGCTTTAGGGTTTATATATTTTGTATCTGGTGAGTGGAATCTTTCTTTCTGGTTCCTAATCATCATGTGAGCTGCTTTCCTCTGCCACACTCTTCCACCATGATGTTCAGCCTCACTTCAAGCCCCAAGGAATGGAGTGGGCTGTCTATGGATTGAGACCTCTGAAACCATGAGCCCCCAAATAAACTTTTGCTTTTCTACAATTGTTCTTGTCAGGTGTTTTAGCCACAGCAATGAAAAAGCTAACTAAAACAAGATATAAGTATTTTTTTTTTTTACTTCAGTTTCTCCTCTCTCAAGTTTTGTTGAAATATCTTTTACTTTAATTCTTTTTCATCTTATTTCCTCTTTGTAATTTTAAACTGATGTTCCTGATTTTTCAAATTATGCTCAATATGGTATATATTACAGTCTGTAGTACTGTCTACAACAGTCAGTGCCTATGTTTAAAATTAGCGTAAAAATTATACTGGACAAAAATCAATATACATCTCATTATATCAAAACCAGAGAAATACAAATGTAATGTTAAATTGTAAATTAGTAAATTGTAATTGTAAATTAGTGACACACACATAAATATATATTATTGTAATTCTGAGACTAATATTTGGGGTTTGGTAAGTTTGGCACTAGCAATCTATATGGCTTTCATTCCTTCTCATCTTTGGGATTCTGACTTCTCAGATGTGAAAGAAGTCTGTGAGGCTTTTTTTTTAAATCTCTTTCAAGCTTAGTATTTCATAAAAAATGAAAATTATTAATATGAATTTAAATATAGTTTTAGTAAATCTAATACAAATATACTATAGACAATCTAGAAGATAAAAATTATCCACACTTACTGTAATGTCATGTTGCTATAGAGGGAAAAAAATCTAGAGAATGAAATAAAAGCATCTAAGGGTGGTGAGAATCATGTGCATGTTTCTATAATAGTTTCCACATCAAATTAATGCTTAATAAATATTTGATTTCCTCTTTTTCTTTCCATTTAATTATTATCTTTTTTTTTTTTTTTTTTTTTTTGTACCAGGGATTGAACTCAGGGGCACTCGACCACTGGGCCACATCCCCAGCCCTTTTTTTTTTGTATTTTATTAGAGACAGGGTTTCACTGAGCTGCTAAGTGCCTTGCCATTGCTGAGGCTGGCTTTGAACTCGCGATCCTCCTGCCTCAGCCTCCCAAAGTGCTGGGATTACAGGCGTGCGCCACCGCGCCCGGCTTAATTATTATCTTGAACTTTAATTTTCCAATTATTTATTTTGCTACTTAGTCTTTCATGTTTTTTAAAATCTATTGAGTTTAAACAAATTCTAATTAGTTTTTTTCTGAAAGCTTGAGAAATAAATTGGAATTAATTAAAGGTTTACATAAACTATATTGAGAACATATTCCTACTTTTATTTCCTGGGTATACATGATTTATACTCTCCAATTTTGCCCTAAATTTTAACCTTTTATTTTTTAATTTTTATCTTTTACAATCTTTTTGAAGTATATATATATATTTCTCTAAGCCATTAGTAATCATTTTGGTCATAATACACAGTGTCAATAAATAATTGATTCATTTCCCCTCATTTCTAATACTCTATGGATTCTCCAATGTAATTCATGTTTTTAGGTCACTGCAAATGCCCATTTTTAACAGATAACTCCATCTCATGCCACCATTAGCATCATTCCATTTGGCTAAGCATTAAAAAAAAAATGGTGTCTGAAGGACCCTTAACTAGTTCATCTGGTACAACACTACATGATTACTGTTTTAATAGTGCCAATTTGATGAGGTCACTTTCATTCATAAATTGTATTTTACTAATATACTGACATCCAATAACTTTACTGGATCTGGCAGAACAATTTTTTCATGATTTGTTTCCTTACTTCTTGGAAAATTTCTCCCCTGCCATACACTTTTATTTATTTTATGCTCCACACACAGAGACCACTCTGTAGTTTTCTTAAGAGCTACGTTCTTAAATGCCTCCAGGTATTTTACAGGTATAAAAGAAAGCAGCCTATGTTAGAAATATTTATCTAGCAAAATTCAATTTATATTAGGAGATGTATAGCTTTCTTTAATTACTTCAGAATCAATTATTTCATTCTTTTGTGTTCACACAGCATTTACTCAGAGCTTTTTAATTGTTCTTTTTACAATGCATTTTAAGTATATATATTTTTTTTAATTTATTTATTTTTTATTCTAAGTTGTTATAAATGACAGCAGAATGCATTACATTTCATATTACACATATAAAGCACATTTTTACAAAAGTATATATGTTATTTTTTTCTTAAAAAACTGTAAACTTGAGATTAAAACCTTAAGTAGGTCTAAATACATGTAAAAGGAACAAATGAATACTTTAAAAGAATGAATGAATGGGGTAGAGAATACTTCATTTTAGGTATTGAGGTAAATGAGGATTTTAATAGACTCTAAACACAATATGAAATTTTTTTACTATTCATCATGGGACATGGAGGAAACCTGAAGTAGCACAGTATAGAAACAGAAAACTGCATTCAGAGAATAGCACCAAAAAAAAAAAAAAAAAATGCCTTCATGATCACTAATTGTAAGCTTAAAGGCTTTACTTAGTCTCAGCTAATTTTTAATAAAGAGGATGAGAAAAGATGGAAAACTGCAGTGTTTTTTAGCTTATTGCTCAGTTTGAAAAAAATTGTCAGAACACAGGTTCAAAAATGGTAAGAGGGCTGTACTGATACATCTTAGTTAAAATGATCAACATTTTAAACCTTAAAATGTTCCAAACTGATAGCATGTCAGCTATACACATACTACCTCCACATATACACACAGATAGATGTATGGGAGTAGATGTAGACATGTACATAAACCTTTGGAATTTGTAGGATAAATGAGTCTGTTATTAACTTGCTTTATTCTGTTTAAACATTTGAGCAATTTAACATTTTTAACATTCAAATGGGTATGCTGTGTTAGAATAAGTCTGGTGGAATAAATGGTGTAGCTTGCTCTTTTATAACTTACTTTTTTGCAGGCTTTATTGATCCTTCCTTTTCGACCTCAATGAAAACCATAGCAAATATTAAGAAACAACTCAAAAAGGAGATATAAAAGTCAAAAAGTAACATGCTTACTGGCCTGATGAATTATGATTCCAATAGAAAGTGGAGAGTAGGAGTTTGAGTCAAAATAATTAGAAAGTGAAGGCTTTGTTCCCTTATTTTTTGACACTAGAGAGGGAGGATGGATAGAAACTAATTTGAACTTTCCAGGCAATGAGAGGAAATTACTTTCACAACCTACATGTACCTGAGACCCCACTTTTCACACTCTGCAGGAAGGAAAGTCAGACAAAGAAGCACCTGATTAGGTTTTCTCTGGCTTGTTATATTTGCCATGCTTTCTTAGCTGCTGTGTCCAAAGGGCTGTGGCATTTTATGCATTATGTACATAAGGAGTGCTAAGAGAACCTCTGCTTTTAAAGGACTAATTTAAGGCTCTTAGATGCACTTCATAAAAACCTCAACAACAAACTGGTAAATGTAGGAGTAATTATTATCTCCAGGTTATGTGACACTCTCTGATATAGTTGAATAAGTTAATTTAGAGACCAGAAACTGAGCATCCTTCTTGAGTATACATTTTGAAGACAGTGAGCCATAAAAGGAGGGGTATTTACATCTTATTGTGTGCTCCTTAGCCTTCATTTAGGTGATATATTGTAATGATACCCCGGTCTAAATGCAAAAGAAATGAGTGATGATGCTTTTAACTCTCCAGAATGAAAAGTTAATCATGTCAGAATAGTAATTCTATTTAAAATATGCCATACTTCTTGGATGACCACTAGAAATTTTTCTCAGGGAAAATATGCCTGTATAACATCATAGTAAATATGATTGGGAATATCATAACTGGCCATAAAATAATTGGTTATAAAGCTCCATGAAATAATACACATTCCCTGAATGCATTCTAAAACTATTAATGCTAATGGGAATAACTTAGCATGTAGAAATGGAAGCTGGAAAATGTTTTAACATCTAACACTTTACAAAAGTAATAGTCATATAAGCAAAATCAATAGGACTTAAGCCAGATGTTATATGTGAATTCATTCTTGTAAATGGCTATCATTTGGCTTAAAAACAGATTCTCCTCCTGGCTTAGTCACCAGCTTCTTTCTGGATGTAAGTTACTAAGGAAGTAATAATATAAAAATGGTATGCCATTATTCTTTAGGAAAATACTATAATTATAAAATGTTATGATTTTAATCTATTTGTCTTATAAAATAGCACAGAGTGATTTCAAATAGTGACTAGAATGTGGAAGCTGTCATTTATTATTCAGACTTTGAGGTTCTAGACAAAATATTTAGCCATTCTGTTTTTCAGTTTATGAAGTTTTAAAATTGATACAAAGCAGTCATCATGCCTTCACTGACTCAACAAGAAACTGAGTAAATACAGTCAATTTAATCCAAATGGATCATTTTAAAATAAAAACTTTACTAGTAACATTTTTATTATCCAGCTATGGCTTAAAATAATTGAGATGACACCATAGTCTCTTTCAGTGTTTGCAACCATCAGATGGCTTGGGCTTCCTCATTTCAACTGTTATTTTGAGATAACATCTCTTATCTTCTCTGATGCTACTTCTTATCTATAGTATTAAGTCTGATAATATTTCATCAGAATCAAACTCTTGTAATTTATCTACTCAATGTGTATTTACTAAAAAAAAATGCCTTCTAAGGGTGAGAAATGGTTTTCTGTGATGTAGCTTCAACAATAAACAGCAGCGAAAACACAGTATCTGACCTCAGTAGAGTGACACTGGCTCATGGTCAATGAAAATGAGACAACTAAATTATATGGTACATTAAAAAAAAATGAGGCAGTGTAGGGTATAAGGAATGCTAATGGGATGTATTATATTTTTATGTAGATTGTCAAGGGCAGTTTTCAGGGAGAGAAGTGTTTTCATAAAGACGTTCAAAGAAGGTGAAGAAGAATGTATATAAAATATCTAGGACATGAGAATAATAGGTAAAGATTGGAGCAAGGTAAATTGTGTGAGTGGCAGAATGTGAGGTGTGTTTGCAGAATAGCCAGGAGGCAGTGATGATTTGCAGAATGAGTGAGGGATAGGTAGTGGGAGATGTGGTCACAGAAGTAGCTGGTGAGAGGGTATTGGCTTTTATACTGAGATAGTTGGAATGTCATGGGAAGGTTTAAAGCTCAGAATAATATGATAAAATTGAATTTTAAGGCCATCACTCTTCCTGGTGTTTGAAAACAAAGAGTAGACTAGCATAAATATCAGAAGACTAGTTTGGATGCTGTTGTAATAAATAATCCATGGAAAAGACCATGGTGTCTCTCACACCCTAACTTTAGTGACGCATAATTGATAAAAAAAAAAGATGTATATATTGATAGTTACAATGTGATGTTTTGATATGTGTGTACATTGTCAAATGATCACCTCTGTCAAGGCTATCAACATATCTATCACCTCACATAATTATTTATTTATTTGGTGGTGGGATTATTTAAGATCTGCTCTCAGCAATTTTCAAGTATACAATGTAGGACTTAATTAACTACAGTCACTGTCTTAATCAGGACCTGCTGCTATAATAAAATACCATAGAGTAGCTAATTTATAAATAATAGAAGTTTATTTCTCACAGTTCTAGAGGCTGGGAAAGCCAAGATTAAGGCACCAGCAGATTCACTGTCTTATGAAAGCTGTTCCTACGTTCCAAGATGGCATCTTATTGCTGCCTAGTCATTTTTAAAAGTGCATTCACCCAATTCAGAATAGAACCCCATCATCTTGGTGATTAGATTTCAACATATGAAAACATGACTTTTGGAGAGAAATATAGTTAATACCATAGCAGTTTTCATGCTTTATATTAGATCTCCAAAACTTATTCATCCTGCATAACTGAAACTTTTCACCCATGCACCAACAAATACCCATTTCCCCCACCTTCCAACTACTGGGAACCACCTTTTCACTTACATTTCTGTGACTTTGACTTTTTGGATAGCAAGAATAAGTTAGATCAGGAGCTTGGCACAGTGGCACATGCCTATTAATCTAGCAGCTCAAGAGCAGAAGCAGGAGGATCACAAGCTTAAGGCTAGTCTCAGCAACATACTGAGATCCTCGACAACTTAATGAGACCCTGTCTCATAAAGGAAAAATTTTAAAAATTTATTTATTTTTTTTATTCTAAGTTGTTAGAAATGACAGCAGAATACATTACATTTCATATTATACTTATAGAGCACATTTTTATGTCTCTCTGGTTGTATACAAAGTATATTCACACCATTTGTGGCTTCATACATGCACTTAGGGTAATGATATCCATCTCATTCTACCATCTTTTTTCTTCTTCACACTTTTGCCTCCTCCCTTCCCCTCCCTCCCCATTGGCCACTCTAGTGTTCCTTTAATTCTCTTATGTGCCCCATCCCAATCCCACTGTGAATCAGCCTCCTTATATCAGAGAAAACATTCAGCATTTGGTTTTTTTGGGATTGGCTAACTTCACTTAGCATTATATTCTCTAACTTCATCCATTTACCTGCAAATGCCATGATTTTATTCTCTTTTATTGCTGAGTAATACTCCATTGTGTATATATATACCACATTTTCTTCATGCATTCATCTACTGAAGGGCATCTAGGTTGGTTCCACAGTTTAGCTATTGTGAATTGTGCTGCTATAAACATTGATGTGGCCGTGCCCCTGTAATATGCTGTTTTTAAGTCCTTTGGGTATAGATTGAGGAGTGGGATAGCTGGGTCATAGGGTGGTTCCATTCCCAGTTTTCCAAGGAATCTCCATACGGCTTTCCATATTGGCTGTACCATTTTGCAGTCCCACAAGCAATGTATGATCGTGCCTTTTTCTCCACATCCTCGCCAACGTTTCTTGTTGTTTGTGTTCTTAATAGCTGCCATTCTGACTGGTGTGAGATGAAATCTTAGAGTAGTTTTGATTTGCATTTCTCTAATTGCCAGAGATGTTGAATATTTTTCATGTATTTGTTGCTTGATTGTATATCTTCTTCTGAGAAGTATCTGTTCAGTTCCTTGGCCCATTTATTGATTGGGTTATTTGTTTATTTGGTGTTAAGATTTTTGAGTTCTGTATATAGTCTAGAGATTATTGCTCTATCTGATGTGCATGTGGTAAAAATTTGTTCCCAATTAGTAGGCTCTCTATTCACCTCACTGATTGTTTCTTTTGCTGAGAAGAAGCTTTTTGGTTTGAATCTATCCCATTTATTGATTCTTGATATTAATTCTTGCTCTACAGGAGTCTTATTAAGGAACTTGGGGCCTAATCCAACATGTTGGAGATTAGAGCTTACTTTTTCTTCTATTAGGCGTAGTGTCTCTGGTCTAATTCCTAGATCCTTGATCCACTTTGAGTTGAATTTTGTGCAGGGTGAGAGATAGAGGTTTAATTTCATTTTGTTGCATATGGATTTCCAGTTTTCCCAGCACCATTTGTTGAAGAGGCTATCTTTTCTCCAATGTACATTTTTGGCACCTTTGTCTAATATAAGATAACTGAAATTATATGTGTTAGTCTCTGTGTCCTCTATTCTGTACCATTGGTCTACCAGCCTATTTTGGTGCCAATACCATGCTGTTTCATTAGTATTGCTCTGTAGTATAATTTAAGGTCTGGTATAGTGATGCTACCTGCTTCACTCTTCTTGCTAAGGATTGCTTTAGTTATTCTGGGTCTCTTCTTTTTCCAGATGAATTTCATGACTACTTTTTCTATTTCTATGAGGAATGTCATTGGGATTTTTATTCAAATTGCATTAAATATGTATAGTGCTTTTGATAGTTTGGTCATTTTGACAATATTAGTTCTGCCTATCGAAGAGCAAGGTAGATATTTCCATCTTCTAAGATCTTCCATAATTTCTTTCTTTAGTAGTTTTCATTATAGAGGTCTTTCACGTCTTTGGTTAAGTTGATTCCCAAGTGTTTTTTTTTTTTTTTTTTTTTTTGGGGGGGTGCTATTGTAAATGGGGTAGTTTTCCTCATTTCCCTTTCAGAGGATTTGTCACTGATATATAGAAATGCCTTAGATTTATGGGTGTTGATTTTGTATCCTGCTACTTTGCTGAATTCACTTATAAGTTCTAGAAGTTTTCTGGTAGAATTTTTTGGGTCTTCTAGTTATAAAATCATATCATCAGCAAATAGTGATAATTTTAGTTCTACTTTACCTATCTGTATTCCTTTAATTTTTTTCATCTTTCTTATTGCTCTTGCCAGCATTTCAATTACTGTATTAAATAGAAGTGGTGAAAGAGGGCATCCCTGTCTTGTTCCAGTTTTTAGAAGGATTGCATTCAATTTTTCTCCATTTAGAATAATGTTGGCCTGGGGCTTAGCATAGATCACTTTTATGATGTTGAGATATGTTCCCGTTATCTCTAGTTTTTCTAGTGTTTTGAATATGAAGGGTGCTGTATTTTGTCAAATACTTTTTCTGCATCTATTGAGATAATTTAAACAGACTAATTTCAAGGGATGAAATAGAAAATGCCATCAGAAGCCTACCAACCAAGAAAAGCCCAGGACCAGATGGATACACAGCCGAGTTCTACAAGACCTTTAAAGAAGAACTGATACCAATACTCTTCAATTTATTTCAGGAAATAGAAAAAGAGGGAGCACTTCCAAGCTCATTCTGTGAGGCCAATGTCACCCTGATCCCCAAACCAGGCAAAGAACATAAAAAAAAAGAAAACTTCAGACCAATGTCTCTAATGAACATAGATGCAAAAACTTTCAATAAAATTCTGGCAAAATGGATACAAAAACATATAAAAAATATAGTACATTACGATCAAGGTGGGGTTCATTCCAGGGATACAAGGATGTTTCAACATACAGAAATCAATAAATGTAATTCATCACATCAATAGACATAAATAACCATATTATTATCTCAAATATATAGTTATATATTTTTTCAAATATTTTTTGACCATTTATATGTCTTGTTTTGAGACATGTCTATTCAGGTCTTTTGTTATTTTGTTAATTGAGTAATGTTTTTCTTGCTATTGAGTTGTTTGAATTCTTACATTTTAAAAATATTAACTCTTTACCAGATTTACAAAATTATGAAAGTAATTTTTACTATTCCATGGATTGTCTCTTTATGGGATTGATAGTTTTTCTCTGTAATCCCATTTCTGTATTTTGCTTTTGTAGTCTTTATTTTTTGGTGTCATATCCAAAAACTACTGCAACCACCAATGTCAACAAGCTTCTTCACTATGTTTTCTTCTAGTAGCTTTATAGTTTGTGATCTTACATTTAAGTATTCTATATATATTTGAGTTGATTTCTGTATAAGTTGTGAGGTAAGGTTCCAATTTCATTCTGCCTGTGGATGTCCAGTTTTCTCAATGTCACTTTTGAAAGTGACTGTCCATTCTGCAGAAGTATTCTTGGCATATTTGTCAAAGATCAATTAACTGTAAATGTGTGGATTTGTTTCTGGTCTCCTATTTTGTTCTACTGGTTTACATGTTTGTGTTTATGCCAGTACCATGCTGTTTTAATTACTATAGCCTTGCAGTTTATTTTTAAAATTAGGTAGTTTTATACCTGTAGCTTTGTTCATTTTGTTCAAGATTGCTTTGGAAATTTGGATAAATCCTTACCTATCATCAGTTAATTTAAATATAAGTGAAATCAGTCCTCCAATTAAAAGATATAGAGTGCGTACATGGATAAAAACAAAGATCCAATGATATGATTGAAGGAGCCCTAATTAGGAAGGGCTGTTGCAGCTAGCTGGAAGCCATAAGTTCCACCTGATATGTATGTGACGCACCTGTAGGCACCCGCAAAGCTGAAGGTATATAACCGGGTGAAAGCGGTCCGAGTTAGGAGAATGGAGAATTCAGTCAGCAGGGCAGTCACTCGGTCGGTCAGAAGAATCAGAGCGGCCAGAACGTAGGCAGAGTGGTTACAGAAGAGAAACCAGATAGAAGACAGAAGAGAAACCAGATAGAAGAAGTAATGACTGGTCAGAGTTAGGCCGAGGCTCCTGAGGAAGACAGAAGACAGAAGAAAGAAGAAGGAAGAAAGAAGAGAGAAGAAAGAAGCTCTAATCTTTCTCTAAGCTAAGCTCTATCTTTCTTTCTCTCTAAGACTCTAAGCTAAGAAGACAAGAAGAAAAGCTCGCTTTAATCTTTCTCTCTAAAAATCTTTCTTTCCCTCTCTAAGCTCTAAGAAAGTAGAAGTAAAAGTAGTAAAAGCTTCACTCTGCCTCCGAGAGTTTTTCCTCCCGGTTTTCGGTACCAGGCAGCTTACATATGATAACTAAAAGAATTTAATTTTAGCTTTAAAAAACACATATGCAGAGAGTGAAGGGATAGAGAAAGATCTTCCATGATAATATTAACAAAATTGAACAATATTATTTTAACAATATAAAATCAATCAGGGGATAGATATATAACATCTCATCCAAAAGTAGCAGAATACAAAGTTCTTTAAGCACATGCACAATATTCTCCAAAGTAGAGTGTATATTAGGTTACAAAATAAATCTTATTAAATTAAAAAAGATTGAATTTTATCAAGTATCTTTTCTGATAACAAATGTAAGAAACTAGAAGCCAAAATGGAAGAAAATTGAAAAATTCACAATTATGTGAAAAGTAATCAAAGCAATCCTGACAACCAATGTATCAAAGAAAAAACTCAAAAGGGAAATTAAAAATAATACCTTGAGATAAGTGAAAATTGAAATATTACCTACCAGAACTTTTGGGATATGGCAAAAGTTATAGTGGCTTTTGTCAGAATGGTAGAATTAAAGGTACTGAGAAATGGTAAGATTATGTGTAAGTTTTGAATAAGGAATCAAGAGAATTTGCTTTTATATTGAAATTTTGGTATGGAAGAAAGATTGTCATCCAGGTTTTTGGCCTGAGCACCCAGAACAATAAGTTGACATTAACTGAGGCATTAAAAAGTGTGAAGATAGCTGGGCGTGGTGGTGCATGCCTGTAATCTCAGCACTTGGGAGGCTGAGGCAGGAGGATCTCAAGTTCAAAGCCAGCTTCAGCAATAGGGAGGTACTTAGCAACTCAGTGAGACCCTGTCTCTAGTAAAATACAAAAATGGGCTGGGAATGTGGCCCAGTGGTTGAGTGCCCCCGTACCAAAAATAAATAAATAAATAAATAAAAATGTGAGGATAAAGGAAACTAATAGTTTATTTTAAGATACAGTGGGTTTGGAGTATAGATTATCATCTGCCTAAAAAATGTGCATAGACAACTGTATATTCTAATCTGAAAAGGAGAAGTTCAACCTAGTCATACAGCTTTGGGAAGCATGAGCAAGTAGACATCTCCCAGAATCAAGAAAGTGGACCCAATCATCAAAGAAGTCAATGTAGACAGAAAATGAAATAGGTCCAGAGTGTTAGTCCTGGATCACTACAACAGAAAGACACCAGGCTACTGAGGAGGGACCTACAAAAGAACCTGAGAAAAATTGGCCATAGAGACCAAAAAAAATTGAAGAGAGTAGTTCTAGAATTCAAGAGAAGAAAGTGTTTTGGAGGAAATATTTTACTAAATCAGTAAATGCTGGCAGGCCAAGTAGGATGAAATGGAGTACCGACCTTTGGGTTTAGGAATGTGTTGGTTATCTGTAATAGTAGCAATTTTGGAGTAGTGTTGGAGAAGACAACTTTTTTGTTGTTGGTCACGGTCCTTGGGATGAAACCCAAACTGTCATGCTTACTAAGCAATGGCTGTATCACTCAGCCACAGCCACAGTCTGAGAAGTTCTTGTTTGTTAAGGAGAAATAAACAAACAAAAAAAAGAAAAATAGGAGAGTACTTATATGAATGTATGGTGTCAAGAAAAAGGAAAGCTGTTTTAAAATGAGAGAATCAGAATGTTTTTGGAAGGTTACATAATTACTATTCTTTTTTTATTTTTTTCATCATAAAGTAAATATAAGACAAGCCATATTGGTGGTTTGAGGAGTGGAGAGTTAAGTGAATTGAGTAGAAAAATGTAAAGATTATTTGAATAATATTGATCATAATGGAACTACCATGTCAATGTTATGAGAGATGCATGACTGTAAGATTTGGGAATTGAAGGGCAAAAATTACACCAGAGACAACCGTGCAGCCAAGAGATTTATTCACCAGCCATTATGGCTGGTTGGAGGTAGAAGAAGTATGGGGAGAGAGGAGTCAGGGCGAGGGGATGTACAAGCTCTGGTGGGAGAGAGGAGTCAGGGAGAGGGGACTGTGCGAGCTCTGAATGGAAGGCGGGTTCCTGGTCGCACTGGCTGTGGTCTCTGGAGCTGTTGGTTAAGGCAGCTGCCGTCGGTCTGGAGGTGAAGGGTCTGGAGCTGTCGCAGTGGCTGCCTCCTCTCAGAAGGGAAGAGCTGTTGAGACTGAGCTCCAGGCAGGCAGAAGCTTAAGTAGGGATTTCTGGTGGGGGGTGTACCAGAGTGACCTTTAACACTATTGGCTCTTTGCCCAGGGAATAGAGCGACCTTTAAGCCCATTGGCTCCTGCCCAGGGAAAATGAAACAAGGTTGCTTCTCATGGAAATTTCCATGGGGGAGGGGGCCCATTGGCCCAAGCCTATCTATCAGGAATTATTCCTGGTAATCCATGTCTTTCATTCAGTTTCTTTTTAATTTTTTTTCCTTTTCCTGTCATCGCAGGGTCCTTAGGGCATCTTTTCAGATCATCCCAGGCTAGCTTGGGATAAGAGATGTTTCAGATTATAAAATAACTGTATTTATTTAAGTAATATTCTAAGTGACTCTGTACTCTGACATCCTTCTAAGTCAACAGAAATTCAATTTCCATTTCTGGGGCCTGCTTTTTGTGTTTTGTGTGACACACACATGATTTATTTCTGACTCTTTTAGCAGGAATCCTGATGCTGTTGTCTCAGGCCAGGCCCATGACATCTGCTACAGATATTCTGTTATTAGGAGATCATTTTCTGTACATGCCCACCTTTCTGTATGTGCCCGCCTTGACAGTAAATATTCTTCCTTTGGTTGAAGGACTCACACACCAACCTCCTCCCAAATACTCTGATGGGCTCACCGAGAAATAATGCTTTATCGACTTTATTAACCTAATATTAACCCTCACAGTCCTCTGGTATCTTGGTATCTTATTTTCAATTATGACGTAAACAATGCTGTACTGGCAGAATGATATAGTATATCAACACTGATGGAATATCATTTATGTCCATGTTATAGATTGTTATGGTTTAGATATAAGGTATAAATTGTCATGTGTGAGAAAATGCAAGAATGTTCAAAGTAAGATGATTAGATTATGAGAGTTGTAACCTAATCTGTAGACTAATCCACTGATATGGATTAACTGGGTGGTAAGTATAGAGGTAGGTAGGATATGGTTAAAGGAAATCAGTCACTGGGGGTATGCCTTTGGGGTTTGTATTTTTTCCTCCATGAGGAGAGCTCTCTCTGCTTCCTGCTTCCTTGTCCTGAACAGCTTTTATTTGTCACATCCTTAGGCCCTGATGTTCTGTCTCATCTTGGGCTCAGAGTTCTGGAGTCATCCAACTGTGGAGTTCTGAAACCATTAGCCAAATCACCTTTTCCTCCTCTAAGTTGTTTCTTGGTCACTGAGATGAAAAGTTGACTAAAACATGGATTTAATTTTATTACATGTGAAACAGGCCTCTTAGAGAAACTGAATATAATATCTGTAGGTATAAATTTTATAATGATTTTGGAGACCTTGCTATGTTTCAAATTCAACTAGATATGTCAAGTTACTTATTCCTTCAGTTTTCTGCCATATTGCCAAAATGTTTCTTCCCGTCTTCCTCCTTCTGCTTTCCCCTCTGCTGTTTCTACTTCCTTCCTTTCATTATTTTTTCCTCCACAAACAGTTATTAATAAATTTCTGTCATTTCTTTTCTTTCCTTCTTGCCATTCTTTTAACAGATATTTACTTAGCACTTACCGAAACACATGATATGAATATAATGAAGACCTCTATTATCTTTTCCAGCTCTGACTTCCTGATCAATCCCATATCCATAAGCAAAAATACCATAATAGATGACATTCTACTATTATGGAGCTTAATGCACCTTATAGTTTTTGTTTTGTCTTTTGATTTTTTGCTTTAGATGTACATTTTAATTATACACTTAGTTCTGTGATTGTTTGATTAATGTTGCCTATGAAAATGCAGATTCCAGGCAGACTGGCCTATATTTACTGGTAAGTCTTGAATTTGAGTTTAAGACCAAATTTCTCCAAGTGCTTAGCAAAAAATAGGCAATAATGGATGAATGAATGGTTATCTCTAAGGTGTATTTTAGCAATGAATCCATTTCTCCCATTTTCAGCTTTGCAGGATAATTAGTAGTATTTGCAAATGGTATTATTATAGGGTAGACAGTAGTTTGTGTGTAACAAATCGAGCTATTTTGCTAGGTAGTGAGTGCTAATGAATGATAGTAGAAGTGGTTTTCTATCCCCACAGGCTACTTTCATCTTAAAAATACAGTTATCTTTTACTGTTTGTGCTCAATTATTTTTCCCCATTTTTTCTAAGATTCAGAAGCAGTATTGAACTTATTTTTTAAATATCTTGGATGTAAATTTTATAATGTTCTTTCTCCCCCCTCCTCCTCCTCCTCTTCCTTCTCCTACTCCTCTTCCTTCTTTTTCTTTTTCTTCTTGATACTAGGATACTGGGTTTTGAACACAGTGCCTAGCATGTGCTAGGCAAGCACTGTACCACTGACATATATGCCCTTTTAAAATTTTATTTTCTTTGACACAGGGTCTTGTTACATTGCCCAGACTAAACTCAAATTTGTGATCCCAGCCTCAGCCTCTGGAGGAACTGGGAGTGCAGGAATGCACCACCACACCTGGTTCAATTACAAATATTCCTTAAATATTTTGCAGGGCCCAAATAAAATCATCCAACACACCAATAGAAATAGTCTCAAATTTTGGACCCAGATCACATAAAACACGTCTTCAAGACTCAGTTGCATAGGCAACTTAGGGGGACACTCTTCCATCCTTCTCTACTTTATGAACTGTTGAAGTCTATTTTTTTTTTTTTTTTTTTTTTTTTTTGGTACTCCATTCTGGTAGTTACACTGCAAATCTACCATAGATAAAGGAAATGGAATAAAAACAGTTAGTTCACTCATCTCTGTTTCTCCCCCCTGCCTCTATACCATTGAAAAGTCCCCTGCGGCTCTTCTCCCCTCCTGCCGATCAATATTTCTTGTCTTAGTTTAATGAACACTCCTACATTGATCTCTCTCAGGTGCGGTGTTACTTTATGACAGGTTTCTTGGTTACAACTCCCTCTTAGCTAAGTCAATGGAGTGCCCTGCCATTCTCTACACAAAGCAGAATGCAACAATAGGAACTTTATTCCTCACAGGTTAATGCATGTTTTTTTTTTGTTTTTCCCCCCCTTGGAAAGAAAAAATAGACCCCCCCCCCACATACTTCTTTAACTTCATTTTTGGTTATATTCTTAGAAGAATTGTAAAAGTAGTTTAAGAATCATATGAAAAAGCAGCAAAAAGAAGATATGAAGCTTTAAAAGCTTCTGAAACCACTTTTCTGAAAACTGGAAGTTATAATAGACTTGTTGGTTATTTCGATTTGCTTTATATTTTGTTACCATAGTAGCAAGTCATTGAATAATCCCTATCCCCAGGAAGATAAACTGGAGGTATTTGTATCACACAGGTACTTCTAGGTCCAAAAATAGTTATCCAATCTGAGTTGTCCTGTGGCAAGAGAAATGAAGAGTGTGGGTGGAGGGTACATTAAGCTGTGGATAGTGCTTTGATCTCCATATTGAAAAAAACTTTTAATGAAGTCTCACGCTCTTGTGCTTTTCATTCTCCTTTTGCACTGTGTGTGGTTGATTAAGAAAGCAGCCACCTATTCTTTGTCATACCAGGTCAGTTTCATCTTCTGCCTCATTTGCTGTTTTGCCTCTCATCTTTTGTACCTTTAAACTACGTATGGTGAGGATCCCCAGTAAACTTTTCTCCCATAGTGTTTTCTTAAGCACAGTACAAACTCTGTTGACTTTGTTTTTGCTGTGATTGTGCATTTGATCCTCTAAGTAAGTTATTTATTTATTTTATCAGAACATGAGCACTATGTAACTAACTGCCTGGGATATCAGCAAAGTGGAACATTAAGAACAGGGAGAAGGTATCCCTCTGGATTTGTCGCAAAACCACTAAATTTCTTATCACATTTTTAGTACCTATTTCCCATTTCATTTGATTTTAAGATGTTACCAAGGAAACTGTCCTACTTGGAGATCTAGGAAATGCCTTCTCTAAAACATTTTCAGATGCCTCTTGTTAATATGCAATGAACTTTACAAAAATTTAATGAAAAAGAAAGGAAGAGGGAGAGAGAGAGATGGAGGGAGAGAATGGAATCTGAAGTCATGTAGGTTATAGAAGATACACACTTAGCCAGTTCTGCCACTCACAGGCTATGTTGATTTTGGAGGGCTAATACATCTTTCTGAGCCTCAGTTTTCTCATTTAAAGATATACATAATAAAATCTACCTTTTAAAGCTAAGGCATGAGGAATAATGTAAATAAGAAATATAAATATAGCTGTAAATGTGCAAATCTTTTGAGCACAACTTTACTTAAAAGGTCTTACATCTTCCAGAATTATTTTTCCTTATTCTTTTATTCAAGCACATATTGAACATTTGCTATCTTCTGTGATAGGCAGGTAAGATTTAAAAGTGACCTACACATAGTCCTGGATGTCCTTGTTCTTGTTCAACTCCTGGACATTTCAGATTCAGTTCTGATTCTGCCTGTATCTGAAATTCTTTTCCCACAATGACCTTTTTAAAAATTAGTGAATGAAAAATCTTTTTTCTTTTTTTTGCATGGTATAATGAGATCATCAGATTGCACTCATGTATTTACTTTCAATACATGAGTCACTTTGGAAAATAACTAATTTCCGAAAAATAACTGATTATTCAAAACAAAAACTTTTTTTTTTTTGTATACTCAGAAACGTCCTTGCTCTTTTCTTAGCTGAATTGAAATACATCTTCTTGTAATTTAGTTTCCTCCTCTACTGCTCATAAATGATTATACACATACTGGAGATTTTTTTCTCCCTGACAATTCATTACATTGAATGGCACATGAAATATCCCATCTGTCTTTCTAAAGGCACATCAATATTGGCCTACTTTGATTGAACTATCTAGACCAGCAATTCATTAACCTGTAACACGCTAGGCCTGTTGTTTCATTACTGCTCCCTTAATGCTTTTCTGTTATTCAGAGATAACATGAAGTTTCTAGTTTTCTATTTGTATATTTAGCTTTCTAAAATACAAAATTATTTTTTCTCCAATTCAAGTGCTGGACCATGGCTTCTAAATAGGAGGCCATAAGTAAGAAAATCTGACATTGTATGTTCCAGAATAAATAATACCTTCTCTTAATTCTTTTTTCTTTCTACCGTGCAGCCATTCCCCTTGTCATCTGAAACATTTTAAATTATTTTTCTTTTTTTCTATCTCCCATATTTAATACAGTTGCAGATTAAAATAGAAATCAGAATATTATTTTCTTCTTCATCTTCTTGTGAATAAATTCTGTATTTTTGGTGGTTGAATGTGATAAAAATAAATTATCAGATGCTATTTGATACTGGGGTGGATAAGTGAACTGTGACATCAGTTGATATTTCTAAGTACAATGATGTCTTCTACCACTTCTCTTCTCCTTGTTACATCAAAATTATTTTTTCTATAAATGACAATTTGCATTTCATGCTATTGTTCCATGATTATTATATTATATAAATAAATAAATAAATAAAAACTTTATTTATTTAAGGATTGAACCCAGGGGCACATGGCCATGGAGCCACATTTCTAGCCCTATTTTATATTTTATTTAGAGACAGGGTCTCACTGGGTTGCTCAGTGCCTCACTTTTGCTGAAGTTGGCTTTGAACTCACCATCCTCTTGCCTCAGCCTCCTGAGCTGCTGGGATTACAGGCATGAGCCACCACACCTGGCTAATTTTATTTTTAATCATGTTTTAAAATTGAGTTAAATGTAGATTTATATTCAGTTTTAAGAAAAAATACAGAGAGAAAATGTGTACCCTTTACTCACATTCTTCCTTTGGTAATCTCCTACAAGACTGTTGTATCATAGTACAGCCAAAATGTTGACCTTGACACAGGCAAGGTGCACAACATGTCTGTCACGTGAGGTTCCTCCAGCTCTTCTTTACAGTCATACCATTATATTCCTACTCCTCACTTCCTCCTTAACCCTGGGGAATCATTAATCTCCACTGAATCCACTCAATACTGTCATTTTAAGATGTTTATATAAATGGAATCATTCAGCATATGTCTTTTTGGTATTGCTTTTTTCACTGAGCATGATTCTCTGAGATTCATCCATATTGTGACAGTCCCTTCCTTTCCACCTGGTGGTAATTCAAAGTATGGATGAAACAGTTTTTTTTTTTTTTTTTAAATCATTTGTCTATTGAAGGACATCTGGGTTGTTCCTAGCTTTTGGTTATTATAAATAAAGTTATTATTGACATGGACATATTTTTATGTAAATATAAACTTTTATCTCTCTGGGGTAGAAGTTCAGAAGTGTAGCTGCTGGGTATATGACAGTTACATTTTTAGTTTTCAAAGCCATTTAAAAATTATTTTTTTTCTAGAATGGCTGTAACAGTTCAGATTTCTGTTAGCAGTGTATTAGTGATCTACTTTATCTACATTTTTATGGGCATATATACATGTACATATACAGATATACATAAATATGTTTTAACCTATGTATACTTATACACACATATGTATTTCACATGTACAATCTCTATATACATATATATATTTGCTTTAATTTTTTTACATTATGTTTTCTCTTATCTGAAATAACCACTTGCTGTACAAGCTATGTCTAAATAAGTAAATAACTGTATTGCCTCTTAAAAATACCTTTCTTGTTTTCATTCAGGAAAACTAAGAAATTGACAGCGTTGCCTCAGGATGAGAACATCTTAAAATGACATTGGCCATTAAAAAAATGTCCTGAAAACTTAAGGAAGAACACAATAAACCAAAAATGAGGCAGAAATCTATATCACTAGTACTAGAGAATAAAGCTTATTTTTATTAATTTTTTAAAAGAATGTACAGAATAAACTTGCTATAATGTAACTTATTACAAATTTCTTTGAATAGCTTTATCATCTACTTATTTTACTAAAATGTTCTCTACCACTGTTTCTTTCAACAGGATGCAATTTCTTACTCTTGAACTGCCATACATTATATTTTCTTTCCTTTTCTTTTTAAAATTTAATTTTGACATACAAAAAGCTGTAAACAAAGTGCACAACTTGATGAATTTGGAGATCTTTGTGTTTAGTGACATCATTGCCATGATCTATGTCATCAATCTGTACATCACCTCTAAGAGTTGTCTCCTACCCTATTTTTCTGAACAAAGATTATTATTATCATTTTGGTTACTATGATTTAAGAACACAATGAAAGATCTACTCTTTCAGGAAATTTTAAGTGTATAATACAGTATTGATGCTATTAAGCAGATCTCTAGAACTTATTCATCTTATACAAGTAAAACATTGTACCCTTTGACTAACACATCCCTGTGTCCTTTTGGCAACTCAGTCCCTGGAAACCACTATTCCATTCACTGCTTTTATGTGTTTGACTATTTCAGATTCATCATACAGGTATACTACACGATGTTTGTGTGTTTCTGTGTCTGATGTATTTTACTCAGTGAAATGTCCTCCAGGTTTGTCCATATTGTCACAAATGAGTGGATTCTCTTCCTTTTAAAAGCTGAATAGTAATCCATTGTATGCATATATCACATCTTCTTTGCACATGAACAGTTTGATGGTTATTTAGATAGTTTCTGTGTCTTAACTATCATGAATAATGCTACAGTGAATGTGGGAGTACAGAATAATGATCTATTCCTTTCAGGTTTATTTCCACAGGGATCAGATGGTAGATATGAAATGATAACACTTCTGGAGGAAAAACTGGGGGAAAACATTCTCGGCCCTGGCCTCTCTTGTACATGACACCAAAGGTACAAGCAACAAAACCGGAACCAGATAAGGGGAATTACATCAAAATAAAAAGATTCTGCAAAGCAAGAAAATGAATTGAGGGAAAAGTGATATAGGCAATGGGGGAAATATTTGTAAAACATGTAGATAAGATAAAGGGTTAGTATTAAAATATATAAGAAAAAAATTAAAAATAATAAAAAAATAAGAAACACTTACAACTCAATAGCAAGCAAAAAAAGAAACAAAACAAAAACCAACCTGATCCAAAGTGAACAAAGGATTTGAGTAGGCACTTATCCAACAATGAAAACCAAATGAACAAAAGATACATAAAAATATACTCGGCATTACTTATCATCAGGGAAATGGAAATCAAAACCACAATGGGATATCACCTCATTCCTGTTAGAATAGAGTTTATAATTACAAAAATATTAGTAAGGATGTGTAGAAAAAGGAATCCTTCAGCGCTGTTGCTGCAAATATGAATTGGTGCAGCCATTATGAAAATAGTATAAAGGTTCTTTAAAAAGTTCAACATCAGATCCACTAGAGAATAGTTGCTATTCTGATTGACAGGAGAGAAAAACAGACAGATATTATGTTAAGTGATGCATTTGATTTTTCTATGTGACCATACAACCTCAACTGATTTTTACATGTAGAGATGGAGCTAGCAGTGATAGGTCTGTCTGTCTATCTATCTATCTATCTATCTATATATCTATTTATATTTATCTATTCATTATCTATCTATATATCTTGAAGATCTATCATGTATTTATTTATCAATCAATATCTATCTTTGTATACATGAAGATATATATATATATATGTATATATATATATATATATATATATATACATATATATATATATATATGTCCAAGAAAATAGGGAAAGATAAACTGGGAATCTGGGCATTCAGGAAGAGACTTAGAATAAAAATGTAGATTTTTAAATTTGTTAGTATGTAGGTTTTGGCTGATACTATGAGGCTGGTTTTAACAAACAAGGAAATAATTTCTAGAAAGAAAAGACTCTAAAGCAGCCCATGGAAAGCAAAATGGCATTTAAGGTAATGTTTATAAAGTCTACAAAGTCCCTTGAGGAAGAACAATTAGAGATATAGAATTAGTGACAAATGATGTCTTAAAAGGGAAAAATAGAAAGTTTCAAAAAAGGGCTGATTGATGGCATTCAATATTTTATAAAATCAGAGTTACAAATCAAAGGAGTTCTGCTTGACTGAGATTATTGTCTTCATTTAGAGAAGCAGATATGACATTTAGAAAGCAATATGATAGTAGCTTCATAAAATTTGTTTTCCCTCTCATTCAGAAAGTCTCTTGCAAATGAATTATGATTATCTGAGAAATACTCATTTATATTCTGAAGTACTAACTAGTATCGACTTGGAGTGGAGTAAAGGTAGTTATTGAGAAAAAATAAGGCAATTCATTGTAAATGAAGATAACATTGAACTGAATTTCAATTAGTGCCTCCTATGAAACTTTGAAAACAATAATTCTTTTAACCAAGATTATTTGAACAAAAGAGAAAAGAATCCCTGATCATCTCCAGGATGAGATGTTGGTAAGAGAAAATGGCAAAGAGGTAGTGGCAGAATGTACTTTCATGGTTTATAAGGGATGGACCAGGTTCTGCTTTCATCTGAGAACTGGGCTAACCTCCTGAGCCTTGGCCACATATGACCCCAAATCCTCAGATGGAGAGAAATCCTAAGATTGCCAGGGAAACTGTTGGTCTGGGCTAAGCTATAAAAGGAAAAGAACCTTGCTGCCCATTTAGATAGAATTGAGGAAAATTCATTGGCATTTTAGAATATATCCTTTTTATCTTCTCTGTTTTATTTCTTGTCTCTATTTTACATTGTTGAATACAATTTTTAAGTAAGTGGTGACAGGGAGATGATAAAATCAAAGGACAATCTCTTAATTTAGAAGAAACCCTCAAGAAAATTCCAAAAGTCTTGAATGGATAAAATGGATATATTGGGCATCTGAGTATAGTTCAAAATATAATTCTTTCTACTTATCTGAGCAGATGGTTATGTTCAGGAAAATTGTCATTCTTAACAAATTCTGCAAAATCTCTTGAGGATGTTTACCCTTGTGCTAGATATCCTGTGTAAAATTTCTACAACCACACTCAGATATGCTGAGTTGCAACATTTTTGTTCTCCTCCTCTTCCTCCTCCTCCTTCTTTTTTGACTTGATATGTATTTTCCCCTAATACCTCTTAGTACTTTAAGACAATAACACATGTTAAATGTTGACATGATGGTAGTTGGATAAGCTGTCTTTACATGAATCCATAATATTTCTACTATCTCACTCTCACAAAAAATCTGTTCTTACCTGAAAGTTAAAATAAAAGTTAGCATATCATAGTAAAAAGAGTATGGGTTTGTTGTTAGAATAGAATTCAAACTTTTTTTTTTTTTTTTTTTTTGTAAATTATGACTGGGCATGCCACATAAATCTCCAAACTTAAAATTTTAGTGTGGATAAAATGTCTATGGTGATCTATTATTTGCATTCAATTAGATGACATGAGGAAAATAGCATAGTGACTGTCATGCAGCAGGACTGTAATGCAGCGCATTTACTCTCTGTTGTCTCTTTTCTCAATCATTACCTCTTCCATTCATCATCTCCTTCTCTTTCGCCCTCTCTCTCCTTCCTCTTTTTGTCTTTCCTCTCTCCCTTTCTATCTTTATTCCAACCTTGTCTGTTTCTTTTTCCTTTCCTTTTTTTTCCTTCTGAATCATCATGAAGTTCTTACTTTTTCAGATCAATCACTATAGGAACTAAGCATGATGGACATTAATGCATTCAAATTAATAGACGATTAAACAAACTTAAAGTGGAGACATGTTTTGGCTAAGATCAAACAATGCATAAGTGCACATCTGAAACAACAGTCAGGTTCCCTGGTTTCAACATATTGCTTTAAATTATAATTTGTATTTTATATATGAAATAGATCTAATGTCATATAATATCACAAACCAATAAATTATTTAAAAACTTATGGGAAAAATATATTTTAACATGATTATGTGTTATTTTCTTCCATCCACTCAACCATGCATGTAACATTGTGTTAATCTGTTTGTGCTTCTATGACAAGAATACCTTAAACTGAGCAATTAGTAAACAACAAACATATATTAATAAAAGTTCTAGAGGCTAGAAAATCTAAGATCAAGGTGTCTGCAAATTCAGTACCTGTTGAGGGCTTGGTCTTTTCTTCAGTGTTGGTACAGTCTGACTATGTCCACCCATATTAGAAGAGATAAATGAGCTACTCCAGGCCTTTTTCATAAAGACACTCATCCCATTTATGATGGTGAAGACTTCATGACTCAATTCACCTCCCAAAGGTACCATAGCCTATCTTCATACTATTGCACTGGGGACTAAGGTTCAACATTTGAACCAGGGAGGGGCACAAATATTCAGAACATAAAAATAATCTATAAGAATGGTTGAACTAATAAGTCCATTCTTGTATATTCATAATACATGCATATTTTAAAAAAAAAATCATATATTTTATGATTTGTTTTTTTTCCCCAGAAAGAAAATCACTATGGATAAGAGATAAGAAAAGAGCTATTTCTGTGATCATCTTTAAAGTTACATTCATGCTGACACAAGAGTTTGGTGTGAAATTGATCACTAGAATTGTAGAGATATATCTAGAATATTCTTGGAGATGATGGTGTTCTGTTTTCAGAACAGAAGCTGAGCTATTTTATGGATATTCTTTATTGAAAATCGTTTTGATCAAATCCAAACCCTTAGGTGGATTTGTACATTTACCTCTACAGTAAATTATTTCAATAATGCTCAATATGAACAATATATGTTTATTTCCTTCAATAAGAATTGATATTTTGAGTTGAATATATTATTTACCAGTATTATAGTATTTACCAAAGATGTGGGTTTGATTTATATTAAAATATAGATGATTTATTTTATAGAAAAGAGAATTTTCTAGTGTATCAAGCTTCTCAAATATGAATGATAAAGAAACACTAAATGGCGGTTTCAAGATGGCACAATAGACCAGGTCACTTTCCTGGCTGCTCCGTGGCATGACACCAAGAAAGCAGACAGGCAGCTTCTCAGCAATGTGAATGAAAATAAAAGGAAGACTTTACTGGAATTTAATACTGGACACTCAAAACAGATCTGGGACTCAGGAGGTTGGATATAATAAAATAAGGAAGAAATCGCCAGTGCCACAAGAGGTGCCACAACAGCTGCTGCAACCTGAGGCATCAGCCAGAGCAGTCCCTCCATGAGTGAAGTGGAGGGACAAAGGAATTAAAGGAACCTGCATTTTTATGAGGACTGAGGCATGGCTGGGCACAGAGAGTTTAGACATCAAAGACACTGAATGACTAAACTAAAAGGTACAAGCACAATAGAAAGAAACTGCATCTCTCCTGGTGGCATGCAGAGGACACAGGAAGGAATAATTTGTAGCTTCGGTAGAGAGACTGGCAGCTGAGGGAGTGGAGTTCTGGAAGACCTGGGTCCGGCCTGAAATACAGGTGTGGTAAGCTCACACTGCATGACATAAAGTGCCTAAATGACCAGGAAAAAAGCAAACATGAAGAGAGGTTTACACAGGGAACAACTGGTTGTGGAAACTTACCTGGCTCTCCCCCTATTCCTCTAATCTGGCTGATTGTAGGACCAGCTGGGAGAGATGAGCCTGGCTGGGAATTTGAAAGGGTAGGAGAAGGAGAGACTGCGTTTGGAGATTCACCCAAGACCAGGAAACTTTGAGGTCCATAGGTGACACTGGGGACTAAGAATTGGCTCCTCCACCACATGAGTGGAACCCAGAGGAAATTCTAGGGTGCAGTCTTCCAGTGTGGACTGGCAATTGCTGGGCCCTGGAGGGGTGCTGATTTAGAATCAGACCAATTGGCATTCAGTGAAGAGCCAGGAGCCTACCTAAGCCTAAATCTTTGCTCCAGGAGTTCTGCCTACAGGATTACCTCTCTCACCCTAGCAATCCCAACATGAGGGTGGAGCAAGCATCATACTCCAGATATCCCCACCTGACTGCTGAAAAAGGAAGCTGAGAATCTTTTGAACTCCAAAGGAAACAATTCTTTTCATCAAGATCTTTTTGTTTTCTCCTTTTTTCTTTTCTCTGCTTAATTGTGACCTTGATGGTTTATGGACATTTATACATATATTTTTCTTTTATCATTTCTAGCATTTTTGAAACCAGGTATTTTTCATGGATTATTTTTTTTAGGACTAGAATGTTTGATTAGTGTACTTCAATTTTGTTTTGTATTCTTTTATTTTTAATTTTTTAAAATTTTACCCTCTCTCTTTATATTATATATATATATATATATATATATATATATATGTTCTCACTTATCTATTACCTTGAATCTCTTTCTCTCTTTACTTCTATTAACAGCCAATCTCTATTGTTCTATTTTTCACTCTTCCTTTAATTTTTACTTCTCTCCTCTCTCCTCCTCCCTCATAATCATCACATCCTACATCACTTCTGTTCTATCCCTGGGCATCATTTGAAATTGTAAACCATTTTGCAAACTTACTGTTTTGATTATAGTGATCTTGCCATTTTTGTTTATTATGACAATATTGTAGATGTCATAACAGGAACTATTTGGTTTAATGCTATATATTGTCTGCTTTGGTTGTTTTTATTTTTTGTCTCATCCTAAATAGTGAAGTAATGGAAACCTTCAGGGACACTATAGGTCTACAGGGCAAAAACTCTACTGCCTCACATCCATACTGATAGGTAGTTAGACACAAAAACAACATGATAAAAACAAGGGAAGAAAATGCCCCCAAACAAACCAAGATACTTAAGTAACAGAATCCATTGCTACCAAAATGGAAGAAATGTCACAAAAGTTTAGAATGTACAGTTAAACTAATCTGTGAGGTAAAAATCAATGTAAAGAGTGATATTGGACAAAATACAGGAAGTGAAATATTACTTCTGTAAAGAGATAGAGATTCTTAAAACTAATGTCAAGCAGAAATCCTTGAAATGAAGGAATCAATAAACCAAATTTAAAATGTAATGGAAAGCATCATCAACAGACTAGACCACTTAGAAGAGTTTCAAGCAATGAATATAAAATATATAATCTTGAAAATAAAGTTGACCATAGGGAAAAGATATTAAGAGACCATGAACAAAACTTCTAAGAAACATGGGATAACCTGAAAAAATCAAATTTAACATTTACTGGGCTAGATGAAGGCTCTGAGATACAAATGAAAGGAATGCACAATCTTTTCAATGAAATAATGTCAGAAAAATTTCCCTAATCTAAAGAATGAAATGGAAAATCAGACACAGGAGGCTTATAGGACCTTCAAGTATACCAAATTACAAGAGACCCACTCCAAAGCATATTATTATGAAAATGTCTAATATACAGAATAAGGATAAAAATTTAAAGGCCACCAGATAAAAACAATAAGTCATGTTTACAGAGAAACCAATCCAGATCTCAGCTGATTTTTCAAGCCAGATCCTCAAAGCTGGAGGTTTTGGAATAATACGTATGAAGCTCTGAAAGAAAATGGAAGCAAACTAGAAGTGACATACCCAACAAGATTAAACTTCAGAATTGGTAATAGAATAAAAATCTTCCATATTAAACAAAAGTTAAAATATTTCACAATTAGAAAGCCTGCTCCACATAACATACTCAATAAAATATTTCATTAAGAAGAAATGAAGGAGATCCAAGATGGTGGGCCAGAGGGAGGCTGCATTCTGTGTCACACTGTGACCTTGGATTCAAGTAGTAGAAATATTGTTTCTTTGAAATTTATTAGAGGACCCCTGACAGCTGCTCCCACTCAGTAATCCTGGCCTCCCTGTCCACGCAGGTTCCCAGGCCTCAACATCAGTGCAGGACTCCTGGCTTATCACCCATGCAGGACTTCTGGCTGCTATGCCCGAGCAGGACCACCAGTATCAGCACCTGCACAGGGCCCCTGACCGCCCACCCATACAGGAATCCTGGCCACTGCTCCCATGCAGGACCCCAGCTGCTGTCCACATGCATGACCTCCAGCTGCCACTCCTGTGTTGTCCCCCATCTATCAATATGGAGAGCTGCCCTGGTCACCTCCAACTTGGGACACTGCAACCACTGTCATATTTCCCTACACGCAGTAGCCTGCACCTAGGAACATTGGACAGGGTCTGGACAAAGCCACAAGCCACAACACTGCATGACAGAGAGCTGCATCTACAAACACACTGCCCAATGCCACCACCTGGCCTGACCCAACCTGACACCCCATCTCTGAAAGCAGCTGCCTCCATCTTGGGACAACTTTGTCACTATCTCTAGTTGGAGATACTCCCAGTTTGAGACAACCACAAGGGCCTAGAAGCGGTATCAAGGTACCTGTAGACCCCAACTCCCTCCACTCCTCCACAGACACTAATCCAGCACAGCACTTGCAGGTACACGTTCCGTCCATAGCTCCCAAAGCCTTGTCCTGAACTGCTCAATACAAAACAGCTCTCTGAAACAGGTATGCAGCTCCCAGAGTGCAGCACAGAGGACCTCTGGAGAGAGAGAGGTTCTTGATAGGAAAGTAGAAAGGGAAGGGGTGAGTAAGATACAGTTTAGAGACTATATTAGACAGCAGGAATTGTGAGGTCTATAGGCAATATAAGGAGATAAGTCCAAGCGCCTACATCAGAGGAGTGGGCCCCAAAGGAGTTCCTTTGGGTGCAGTCTATCATCAGGGACCAGCAAGTGCTAAACCCTACCTTCAGGAGCTCTTCTCCCAAGATCAATGCTCCCATCCTAATAACCGTCACCATCCTGAGGGTGGAGATATCAGCAAACAACAGACTGGATGAGAAGTTAAGCAGGAAAGATACTGAACTTCAACAAAAACAATCCTTGAGTTTTGCTTTGAGATTTTTTTCTTTTCTCTCTCTCTCTCTTCTCCTGCCCTCACCTCCCCAACATTTGTGAAACCAAGTTCTTTTCATGAATTAGGCTACTGAGGACTGGGATGTCTGAATAGTATATTACGGTTGTGTTGTATATTCTTTTATCTCCTATTTTTAGATTTTTAATTATTCTTAATTTTTATGTCTGTTTGTTTTTTGTACTCTATTATCTTTGCACTTACTTCTCTCCCCCAAATCACTTTCTCTCTTTTCTCCTGCTACTAGCCAACTTTTATAGATTTCTTTTTCACTCTTCCTAAGATCTAATAACTCTATATCCTCACCTCATCCTCCTAAATATCTCATCCTACATGGCACCCCCTAGTTCTCTCTTTGTCTACCACTGGAAATTGTAGACCCTTTTGCAAACCTACTGTTTATATTGTAGACAATAATTGAACTCATCATTTCTGTATATTGTGACAAAACTGTAAAAGTCTTAATAGGAGCTATTTGGTTCTATTCAGCATAGTCCTGGAAACTCTAGCAAGGGCAATTAGAAGAAAAAATATTAAAGGGATATGAATAGGAAAAGAAGAACTCAAACTATTCCTATTTGCTGTTGACATAATTCTATTTTTAGAAGACCCAAAAAATTCCATCAGAAAACTTCTAGAACTTATAAGTGAACTCAGCAAAGTAACAGAATATAAAATTAACACCCATAAATCATGTTCCAATATATCTGAGATGAATCAACTGAAAGAAATTAGAAAAACTATCAGATTCACAATAGCCTAAAAAAAAAAAAACAAAATATTTGGGAAGCAACCAAACTAAAGAGGTAAAACATCTCTCCACTGAAATTACAGAACTCTAAAGAAAGAAAGTGAAGAAGACCTTAGAAAATGTAAAGATCTCCCATGCTCTTGGAAAGGCAGAATTAATATTGTCAAAACACACATGCTACCCTAAGTGCTATAGAGATTTAATACAATTCTTATTAAATTTCCAATGATCTTCTTTATAGAAATAGTAAAAGTAGTCATGAAATTCATTTGGAAAAATACGGGCCCAGAATAACCAAAGTAATCCCTAATAGCAAGAAAAGTGAAGCATGAGGCATCACAACACAACACCTTAAATTATTCTATAGAGTTATAGTAACAAAAAAACAGCATGATATTGGTACCAAAACGGATTGAAGACCAACAGTATAGTATAGAAGACACACAGACAAATTTATGATACAACATAAATACAGTTATATCATACTAGACAAAGGCTCATAAATATATATTGGAGGAAAGATAGCCACTTCAACAAATGGTGCTGGGAAAACTACACATCCATATGTAACAAAATGAAACTAGACACCTATCTCTCACTATGCACAAAACTCAAAGTTGATCATGTGTAGCTGCCTCATGTACAGCCACAATACCACGGGAGGAGATTCGGTGGCAGGAATCTTTTATTCTTAGTCTCTGTCTTTCTCTTTTTCTCTTAAGCTCTTTTACTTAACTCTTTTCCTTATTTACTAAACTCTTTTCTCATTTCTTTCTCTAGCTTCTTCTGACCGAACTCTTAACTGCTCTGACTCTTATTTCTTCTTCTAACTACGTTCTGGCCGCTCTCTTTTCTTCTTCTCTGACCCAAACTCTTCTTCCGACTGACTCTTTCTGACTGAATGCATGCATCCTTCTGACTGCTTTCACCCAGTTATATACCTTTTAGCTTTACAGGTGTGTCTCGTGCATACTTAATGTATGATTATCATCAGGTGGAACTTATGGCTTCCAGCTAACCGCAATAGCCATTTCCCTGATTGGGGCTCCTTCAATCAAGGACCTAGGAATTAGACTAGAGACCCTGTGCCTACTAGAAGAAACAGTAGGTCCAAATCTCCTTCATGTTGGCTTAGGAACCCAACTCCACAACAAGACTCCTACAAGAAGTAAAATCATTAAATGGGATTGTATCGAACTAGGAAGCTTCTTCACAGCAAGAAAACAATCATGAGTGTGAAGAATGATCCTACAGAATGGGAGACAATCTTTACCACCTGCACTTCAGATAGAGCATTAACATGCAGGATATATAAAGAACTCAAAAAACTTAACACACACACACACACACACACACACACACACACACACGAAAACAAATAACCCCATATATAAATGAGGAAAGGAAATGAATAAAACTTCACAGAAGAAGAAATACCAATCAGTCAACAAATATTCAAAAAAATGTTCAACATCACAAGCAATTAGAGAAATGCAAATTAAAAGTACACTGAGATTCCATCTCATTCCAGTCAGAATGGCAATTATCAAGAATACAAGTAACAATAAATGTTGGCAAGGATGTGGGGGGGAAAGTTACACTCCTACATTGCTGATGGGACTGCAAATTGGTGTAACCACTGTGAAAAAAGTAGAATACAGGTTCCTCAGAAAACTTGGAATGGAATTTGACCCAGTTATCTCACTCCTCAGTATTTACCAAAACTACTTAAAATCAGCATACTCTAGTGATGGCTGCCACATCAATGTTGATAGAAGCTCAATCCACAAGGGCTAAGCTGTGGAATCATAGCTAAACTAGGTGCTCTTTAACACATGAAAGAAAATGTGGTATATATACACAGTGGAAGAATGAAATTATGACATTTGCCAGTATATGAAAGGAACTGGAGACTCTCATGCTAAGTGAAATAAGCCAATTCCAGAAAACCAAAGCCTGAATGTTCTCTCTGATATGGGGATGCTGACTTACATAAAATAGGTAGGGTGGGGGGAGGGAGAAGGGGAGATTTACTGGATTGGACACAGTAAAGTGGGGGAAAAGAGGGATGGGAATGGGAAAAGAGAATGAATCGGACATAACTATGTTCATATATAAATACATGACCAGTGTAACTCCACATCCTGTACAACCACAAAAATGAGCAGTTATACTCCAAGTATTTATGATATATCAAAATACATTCTACTGTCATGTATAATTAAAATAAACAAATAAAAATTAAAAAAAAGAAACACTAAACATTTATTTCTGTCTTTGGCTTTTATCTTTGTATAGACATGACACCCATCCAAAGCTCATAATGACATCTGATTAATAGTCAAATAAGGCACTCTTCTTTCATGTAACAAAATCATATTAAAGATACATACAAAAAAATCTAGAATTGGGTTAAGACTGAACATTTCTCATTTACATATGCATAATTTGAGTTCAGTAAAAGAATATTATTCCTTATAAAATCATTTTCAGTTAGTTTAAAGGTTGTTGCATAGCAACTAATTGTTCATGGAACACTACCTAATAATACCTGACCCACGGTGATTTGTATCTATTCTTTTTATTTTTAAAATCTATTTCCCAACCAATCAAGGTAGATAATTACAGTGACCTGAACATTTTGAAGATAAATTTTCATTCCTTTAAATTAATATTGATGAACATCCTATTTACAACCTCTATTTCTTTTTTATATATGCATGTCAATTTAAAAGTGTTTTATCCCAGAATGAGACTGAAACAAATATGTGCTTCAACTGAGATGCATAGGTCAACAAAAAGAATAAAGGTTTGCTTAATAGCCCATCAAATGACCAGCAATTTTTAAATAAAATTGACATTATAAAAATTAGATAGTAGTTGATATTTCTGTTTTACTTTGTTAATATTTTAATGCATTGAGAATCATTTTCTGTTCTATTGAATACTTCAAATTAAAAGTTCTGGAATTGTATTGTGTTAAATAACAAAATCACCTAGTTTTACTGTTGAAAAATATGTATATTAATGTCAAGTTTTTTACTTATTCATTTTCCTTAGAACTAAAAAACAAAACAAAACAAGAATAGTTTATTCCCACCTTCAACATTTTCTAGTCAACTATATTATTGTTAGGTAAATTGGTGATGGACCACAGTTCAGTAATTTCATATGCAAAGAAAATAAAGACAAAATAGGGTGGAGGTTATGGAATTTAACATGATAGTGAATGCAAATATTTTTTACAGTCCTTGAAAAATGGCACATGATTAATTCATGTTATACATAAATACTCTATTGCATTTCAATATATCAAGTTTTATTATTTACAGAACATTTTACTGTTAATCATCATATTTTACTGTTAGAGTTTTGGTAAGTTGTGTTGTGATAAGGCTAATAAATGAGGTCAAAATAAACATTTAAAATGTATTGAAAGAATGGAGATATGAGATGAATCCAATAATATAAAATTTAAGAAGAATGAATGTAACTTGTTTTATAGGAATATAGAATAAATTTTTTAAGTACCACATGGCTAGAAGCAACATGGATGACGCTACATTAGGAATTGTATTGTCTTCCAAATACTGCTATAATAAGTGTCCATAAAGCTATCAGCTTAAAACAATAAATTATTTATTCTTTAGTTCCAAAGGTGAGAAACTTACAGTTGCCCTCAAAGGGGATAAAATCGATGTCAACAGTGTCAGCAGTGCTGTGTTCCTTCTAAAGACTCTGAGGAGAAGCTCTGCCCTTTCCAGATTCTAGAGGATGCCTCCACTCCAACAGTAGCATCACTCTGCCTTCTGTTTCTATCATGGTATCTTCTTTTCTGACTCTGATCCTACTGTTGTCCTCTAATAAGAACCATTGTGATTCCATTAGTACCACTCAATAATTGAGGAAATCTCCCCATCTCTATGTCTTTAATCTCAATCGCACCTTAGAAGTGTGTTTTGCCATATAAAATAACATTCCTAGATTTTGACGGCTTGGATATGATATCTTTTAGGAGTGAGCTTTATTTTGCCTATCTCAGAAATTTGAGGTGGGATAAGTGCAATACAAGGCACCAAAGGAACTGGGTGTGAGTAACATTAACATGATATCAGACTTCTATAGAAAAACATGTTTCTTTTTTTTTAATTTTTATTTGTAGTAGTAGTATGTATTACAGTTCATACTATACATATAGAGCTTCTTTTTACACAAAACAGTTTGTATACAAAGTATATTCATAGCATTCAAGTCTTCAATCATGTATTTAGAATAATGATATTGAAAGGTGAAAAATGCAAATGCTTGTGTAAACATAAGTCATTCCCAAAACTGTTCTCAGTCTTTAGAAAAGCCATAAAACATTCTTGCTCCTTATTTTGTCTAGCTTACAAAACCGGGTGGCCGACTACCCTTCCCCCAGCGGTCAGGCTGACCCAAAACTTAAAAATAATGCTTTATATGTAATTTTATATGTTAACCAATCAAAAGAGCGCTGCGAACCCCCCCCCCCCTTAACTTGTATGTATTTCATTATAAAAACCCTGCTAAATCTGGGCTCGGGGCCTCTTAGCGTCACCGGTTACTGAGTGTGCTGAGGACCAAGCTCGAGCTTGCTAATAAATGACTCTTTGTTGCTTGCATTGACTAAGGACTCTGGTGGTCTTCTTGGGGGTCCAAAGCCGCGGGGCACAACAATATCCATCTTATTCAACCACTTTTTCTTTTTTTTCCTCCCTTCCTCCCTTGCTCCCTCCCTTCCCCTCCCTTCCCTTTGACCTTTATAGTGTTGCTCTAATCCTCCTATGTACCCTGACCCAACAATACTGTGAACAGGCCTCCCTATATCAGAAGAAACATTCGGTATTTGGATTTTTTAGATTGACTGATTTCACTTAGCATTATATTCTCCAACTTCATTCATTTACCAGCGAATGCCATCATTTTATTCTCTTTTATTGCTGAGTAAAATTCCATTGTGTATATATACCACATGGAAGAAATAGTCCAGGTGAACTCTGCTGGTCACATAATTTATATTACAGAAAACTGAGAGTAGGATAGCAAGTGAACTAAAAACATAAAGTATTGTTCAAATTTGAAAGGGAATATTTGCAATATTCCTCAAATGATCATGAAGTTTACTTAGGAAGAGATTAGAATTACTCTGTGAAAACTGAAGAACTAGAAACAGCACCATGAAGCAGAAGTTGTAGTGTAGCAAGTCTCTGAGTCAGCATGGAAGAAAACACTGCTTTCCTTCTCTAGTTATCTCCAAGCTCAGAGTTTACCAAACCCTTTATGGACAAGGTATAAAAGGGATTAGAGCATTAGATGAAAGGTTGAATTACATTACTTTTGTTGTTACTTTGAAAACTTTGATTTTATAGTGCTTCTATTTTCCTATCTTCTGGCTTATGTTTAGGACAGAATCACTATAGTGTTTGTTATTGTTAGATCTTTTTTCCCATCGCTCAAGTGAGATCTTGTTTATGTGAATCAATATTGATCTTAAGTAATAGATCTTCAATCAGGGATTGAATGAATCAGATGTAGAAGCAAAGGATATCCATGAAAGTTCATGCACTATATCATGAATGAGTAATTTCTATTTAAATGAAATACTTCAGGATAAAAAAACTTCACAATAAGAAAAGACAGCCCAAATTGCAAAGCAGAAGGACTTAATGTAATTGTAACAAAGAAGACAGTCAATCCAATTCATTTCTCAGTTGTGTAAGTTAGTTTTCCATGATTATAATAAATATATCAGAGGTTAATCAACTTAAAAAGAGAAAAGGTTTATTTTGGCTGACAGTTTTGGAAGTCTGAGTCCATTGTCAGCCCCACTGCTTTTAGCACTGTAGTGAGACAGTACATCATGGTAGGAATATATGACAGAGGAATCATGTTCATCTCGTGGCATCCTGAAAGCAAACAAACAAAAGCAGAGATGAGAAGGAGCCTAGGTCTCCATATCCCACTCAAGGTTATATGCCCAGTGACCTACAACCACTCATTAGGCTCCACATATTAAAGGTTGTACAACTTCCATACAGGGCAATAGACTGGGAAACAAGTCTTGGAATGAAATGACTTTTGGAGGACATTTAAGATCCAAATTATAGTGTAAGTACATAAGGGGCTACATAGTGAAAAAATAATTGACTTTGTTCAAGTTTATAAAACTGTTGCAAATATCATGTGCAAAATATTATTCCACTGAAAGAAGGAAACAGAGATGTTATCATTGAATTTACATACAAAATAATATTGTTATAGATTATTTTCTTAGACATAAATAAATAAAAGAATTATGTCCTCTCATCGTTTCAAAAACATCACGGAATTTGAGAAACAAGATGAAATTTCTACTCAAACCATGGAATCTGAAATTCTGAGGGAATCGATCATTTTGTGTATCTCAATTCCTCACAGGATTATTTTTAAACTTGCTGGAAGCCACAAACCCTTAGTGGAATTTTAGAAAAAAAAAAAAAGAGGAAAAAGAAATACATGTTTATGACATTTTTATGTCCACATATTGTCTTGATGAGTATCAAGGAAAATGTTCATAACCAAGAATCACTAAGCAAGGGAAATAAAGGTGAGAAGTTTTAGGTAAACTGAAAAAAAAATGAAGAAGAAAAGAAAGAATTAACAAACATGATGAAAAACTTGCAAAATAAGATAAATTTTTTTAAAAAAAATTTATTTATTTGCTTTAGTTGTACACAATGCGTTCATTTTTATGTGGTGCTGAGGGTCGAACGTGGGCTATGCATGTGCTAGGCGAGTGCTCTACCACTGAGCCACAACCCCAGCCCACAAAATAGGATAAAATTTAATTAAATTTTTCAAAAAAAATAAAAAAAAAACTTAGAGCTGATTATAAACTACTTTCAAAGAAGCAAATTATATTTTTTCAATTTGATTCCCTCTGTCATCAACAATTCAGAAATCTATTGTGCATATATAACCTGTTCAATATGGAACATGTTTAAACAAAAAGCATAAAATTTACTACTGATATGAGAAGGGAGGTGAGCACTTGAGATTGAGCAGGAAGGAACATTAAATTCTTATGCAATGTGTAACCCATTTACCTTTCAAGCCAATCATGGAGTCATTCTTTTTGTCAGGAAAAATTTAATACAACCAACCACTCTAACCTCTAAAACACACATAAAAAGATGAAATTTATAAGAAAGCATTTAGTGATTAAACAGACACCTTCTTTTAACTTCATGGGTAATGAGTAAGTAATTACCCATTTCTCTGTAAGGTGAGAAGTACCTGCGTATTTATACCATTTTATTGTACAACCTTGATAAATAACCTGTGTAAATTTCTATTAATAGTGTGTTGATCCAGTTATTTCCAGCAAACTTCCTTTTTACAAAGTTTGAGTTTGAAATTCTTTCATTACACAATATTTGGAACTTGTCTAAATGATTATAATAATGCATATAATACATATAATATTGGAAAAATTGGATAATATTGGATAAATATACTAGAAATTGAATAAATGTGCCATTAAATGGGGAAACATAGGGTCAATCTTTTGATATGTAATACTCAACTCAATCTCGTATGACCTGGCATGATTATTAAACCTGCCTATTCTATGCCTATATCCACAAATTACGATAGCATATTGTAAAAAATATATTAAAATAAAGAAATCTTTAAAAATCTTATTTGTTTCTGGAAGTTGTTATAAACTACCCAAACTCAAGAACTGGTTATTCTTCTACAAGCAAAGGACTGACATGGATGTAAATATGTTGTAAAGATATTTTATAGGAAAGAATTTGAAAACATATGTGCATTTAACATGTGGTGCTAGAAGTTATGTTGTTCCCAACAGACAGACTGCAGATACGTTTGGACAACAGATGGACTTTTCACCTAGAGACATTTGTCTTAAAGAAAGAAATCATCCATCAGTTAGAATGAGCAGGTGGTACTTTCCTGATCTCTCTGCCCCCTACTCTCTACCTGCAGAGCAAAGAATAATTTAATTTTCCTTACTATGCTCTTATGAAAGCAAAAAGAAAACTGATCAACCCAAACCAAGTAGTTAAAAAGAATATAAATTCAATGCATTGCTTATTTAGCAAATTGAGTTTGGGTGACCATATTGGTTAGTTCAGAACTTAACGTGAAAATGAACTCATAGTTCTTATTGTTCACTTTGTAGATAATGATACTTAAACCAGGGATAATTTTGAGTTAACTAAGGTCAAAGAGAAAGTTGAGAAATATATAAGATTTTTAATATAATTTTTGTTTTGTTAAGGGATTCTAATTTTAAAAGTCTAAAACACTGGAGGTTATATAATATTCCTTTGGTGATACAAATATCAATCTGCTTAATCACTTTTCTCACCAATTTAGTTAACAGCATATGTTGGAGAGACCCATGGTCCAAAATAAAATAAAAATGTTGAGATTTTATTGTTAACTAGTAGTTTTCTACAGGTTAGTATGAAGATTACTTACCAATTATACTGTCCATGGCTTATTTGTCCCAGGACAGTCAAATAGGTTACATGAAGACCAAAGAAGACAGCTTGAGATGGCATGTGAGACACAAGTTTCCCTGGAAACTGCTTATGGGGATGGTCTGGAAAGACAGCACCTTCATACCTCACAGTGCTTCTCCAGAAAGCAGCATCGCCATCCCTTATGGCACCTTGTCCAGTGGTGACCAACTGAATGAGGACTTATCTGCTCCACAAAGCTCTATTCTTGCCAGTTATCACAGGGAGAGGGGATCTATAGGTTAGGCTTCATAAACAGCGACATCATTAGCTTGATTGGTTTCCAGTGTATGACCAGCAGTCCAAAAAACAGTTTTCTTGTCATAAAGGCAAGAAAGCAGTTTCTACAGATCACACTTGTTTTCCCTAGTTTCCAGAGAGTGTGTTGACACTTTATTGTCTTTAAGATAATACTTAACCTGGGCATTTCAGGCTGAGCCCACTTTCATTGTTTCCTTGACTTGGCTAGGTTTTTGGGAATGGAAAGAGGAGTTTTAGGGACATGGTGTTTACTGTTCTCTTTATTACAAGAATGATACCCCCTACTAACTCTTCCAAGGAAGGAGTCTGGATAAAAAATTTCTCAGACTCTTTTTTTTTTTTTTTTTGCCAGAAAGGTATTAGAAAGAAAGGCCTAAGGGAGGTATCAGAGGAAAATGAGAAGGAAAGAGAATGTGAGGAGAGGTTCTTATTTTCAGTTCTTAGTAGTGTTGTTCCAGAGAGTTGTAGCTCTGTTGCTCCACCTTCTGCCTCTCCCAGCACCAGTTGTACTATAGCCTCTCAAAACAAAACAGCTAAGCCTACTCCAGTGCTTCTCAGTTGCAGTTTTATACTCCCTGCACACACCACCAAGCTCTCTCAGCACCAGCTATGTAGAGGCTTCTTAAGCTCTCTCTTTGCTATGCTGGTTCTAGACAGAAACAATACTATCTCTTGATAGCACTGTATCTGGGCTACCTCATGTGCATAAAGGATTAACTCAGGCATATGTTGCTGAATTCCTGTCACTCACAAGAGAAGTCTGTCTTCAGGAATGGCTCTTGGCTGGCTCAGGATCAATGAATTCTGAGCCCTTGGAATAATCTGTCAAACAGGTGTATTTCTTCTTCTTTTAAGCTTTAGGACATAAAGTACCTGTGTGATCAGATAGTTATGCTAACAATGTGATTTACAGTGAACATCTGCTTTTGAATGCCTGAGGCTTTGAGGCTTAAGGTACTAGTTTATTTAGATAGTAAAGGCTGATGATGTTATTTTTGATGAATGCCTTTTTTTTTTCTTCCCCCTGAGTAGCTGAGGGCAGTTACTGTGTGCCTGTGTGAACACTAAGGGAGGACAGATGGAGATTTTTGCCTGGTCTCTTCTAGACTTCTCCTAGCATGATTTTTCTCTTTGCTGATTTTAATCTGTGTCCTTTATTTTTAATTAGCATGTATTAATTGTCCCTACTAATGGAGTTTGGTGAAATATTTCAGTACACAGCATGAACTCATGAAACCTCTCTTTATCCTTTCCCAGTCCCCCTCCCAATCTGTAGTAAACATTAGGGTCATAGAACATATGGTGCTTTTCTTTCCATCACTAGATTATTTCATCTAACTTAATGTTCTCCATTTCTATCCATTTTGCTGCAATCATGATTTCATTCTTCTTTCTGGCTGAATAACATTTCATTGTATATAGTATGAACCACTTTTTTTTTTTTTTTAACCATCTGTCTGTCCATTGATAGACACCTCAGTTGTTTGTATATTCTGCCTATTGTGAATAGTGCTGCAATAAATATGGACATGCAGAAATCTCTTTGATAAGCTGACATCATTTCCTTTGGAAAAATACTAAGAAGTGAGATAACTGGATAAATGTGGTAGATCTATTTTTTGTTTTACAAGGAAACTACATATTGTTCTTCATGACGTTTGTACTAATATGCATTCACTCCAACAGTGTGTGAGAGTCTCTTTTTTCTCCACAGAAAAACAGAATATTTTTGTTTATTGGATAAAAACCATACAAACTGGAGTGAGGTGATGAATCCTTTTATTGTAATAAACTTTCATTGTAAAAACAACAACTCTTATGAGTCCCATAGTGAGTCATTAAGACTTTGGTCTTGAGGACCCCTACTATAACTCAGTTTACCTTTTGTGGTTCTTTCAGCCTTTTTAACATCTATGTAACAACACCCAGAATTAAAAATTCATTCTGTTTGAAACATTGAATATTTTCAATTTTTGTGATTGGATATTTGCTTATGTCCTTTTCCAGTTATCTTCTCTATAGTGTACTTACTCATCATTATAATGAGTTTTCTGTTAGATATATATTGATTCCTCACAAATATTTCTGTGGCAAGGGCTGTTCTATCTCAAATAACTACCACTATTAACTTTTGCTTATTTTATCTTTTAAGAAAAAAGAATACATTATATTTTTGAAGATATGATAAACCCTAGTTTTCCAGAATTTTGGAAGTATTATTTCAGATACCTCCTCTTTTTGAAGCTTTGGAAAATGGAATCCAAGCATGGCCTTTGGATTTAAGTCTACCACTGACATCATGAAATTGGAATACTCTGTCTATGCTTTGATTCCTTTGTCTTGAATATGGTTAAATACTTTGCAGAGTTACTGTCAGGTTTTTCTTTTCTTTTCTTTTTTCTTCTTTTATTTATTTGTTTATTTTTTTGTACCAGGGATTAAATCCAGGGATGCTTAACTTCTGAGCCATATCCCAGCCCATTTTTTTTTTTGAGACATGGTCTCACTAAGTTGCTTGGGACCTAATTAAGTTGCTGGGGTTGGTTTTGAACTTGTGATCCTCCTGCCTCAGCCTCCTGAGCTGCTGGGATTAGAAGTGTGTGCCACCACATCTAGCTATTGGCAGTTTTAAATGAGGAAATATGTGAGAAAAGCTTGTGGTTAAGCTATTACCATTATTTTTCAAGAGTATATAATGGAGTTAGAATAGTAACTAAGTAGTTAATTAGATTTGTGTTCAATTGTTGTTGTAAGATTTAGGTAACAAAATAATAATAACTTGAAAAGCATTAAGACCTTGTACAAAGGTACGGTTCAATAAATGGTAAATTATTATTGCTATATTCTTTATCTGTTGCTGTAGATTTTGTGCCTTTATTTTCAGAAGGCTTGGTTTCTGTGTTAATTTTACAAAGGAAAATTTGTTTCCTTATCTTTGTCACTATAAGATCATAAACCCACTTAGACTAAGTGAGGATTGTCTTCCTAACTCTAATGTTAACTGTGTTGAGTCCTCCAATGTTCATATTAATCAATCTGAAGGGAAATTTTATATTGAATGTAGAAACTACTTATTTAAGCTAATTTTCTCTGAGGTAAAATCCAAAATTCTTAATAATTTTGGAGGTAGGGATTATTATTCCTCATAAGGAAAGCAGGCCAAAATATGTTTGCCAAGTTTTCTAGGAATTTAAAGTGCCAAGTAATAATTTTACTGTTGGTTTCATAGATTTTCAAGTAGATTTAAAATATGTTTTGTTTTATAGATGGTAGCATTAATGCTTGATGAGCACAATTTGTTTGTCTATGTTTTATCAGCAGGTTTGTTCATAATCTATGAAAAACACAGTTGGATGTTTTGTAACATTACCTTTTGTCAAGAAACAAATACAGTATAATCTATAGTGAGGCAGATGCCCCAACATAATTTTACCATTGTCAATATGATTTTTTTAGTATTTTTGTACCACTGTGAAATCAGTGATGTATAGAGCTAACATACTGCCTTGGTTCTAATTTAAAGGACCAGTGGTCTATGACTATGAATGTGAGAGTTTCCAAAGAACGAAGGGCAAAAGATGAAATCAATGGATAAAAAGATTAGAAATGACAGAAGAAGTGCTAAAATGGTGTAGGAAAATTGTACTTATTACATATCAAACATGGTTATGGTGTGTAAGAAGATGACTGCAATCATATATGTATGTATGCGTGGATGGATATAATTTGAGAATATGATAACAGCATTAGTGGTCATGAAGAAGAGTCACATCTTAATCTATTTTGCCAGTTCCAAGTTGGATTTGATGTAAACTGTCAGAAAAAGAGAAAAGATAATGTTTAGCATGACAAAGTTTGCTCTACTTTACAAACTAGGAAGATTGGGTTGGAGTTTCCTGAAGAGTAGGAGGCTGGGGAGCACAATTTGAAGATGGGGTGGAAATTAGAATTGCAATTTTAAACACTTTAAAGCTGAGATGCTTTCAGTTATTGAAGCAGTTATCTGATAAGCCATTAAATAATTGAGTCTGAAGTTAAGAAAAGTATAGGAATGGGATATAAATTTGAAAGTTTCCCTATAGACTGTTTTTTAAAGCTGTGGAACAGGAAAGATTATAGATTGGGAATGAGAAAGTAGGAAAAAAAGAAGAGACCCAAGAACCGAGGACCTCTCTAAAATTAAGTAAAATGAGGAATAATCCAAAGGAAATGTGAAGGTAGCTTCATGTGTTAAGGTTGCAAAAAATCCAAAAAAGTGACATAACAAATCCATGAGAAAATAGTTTTGCTCAAATGGTAATCTGTAAATATTGCTACGCATCTCATTTTCCTACTATTATTGCCTAAGATTAGTTACTAAATCTTAAAGTGAGGTATCTGATTATAACAATACCTGATTTGAACACTTTAAATATGGATCTCATCAATACTAATACGAAGAGGTTCAAAGATGCATTTGTTCAGAAAGACTGAATGTCTACATACAATAATTGTATATACTATAACTTAAACTATCACTCTATTGAACTACACAGTGGGCTCTGCTTTAATGGTCACCTATGTTTTTTGTTGTTATTTTGGTAACTAGTGAAAACTATTCTATAACTTTTGCTATAATGTTGATCTTTGCCTCCTTTTGTATTCTCTTTCTTTCATTTAACATTGCATTTATTTTTAGTCTCTTTGTCTCTATTAACTGATAATAGAAATTTTTTTTCCCCTTTACTGAACTCTACCAGATACTGGCTGTCTAATTGTATTTTAACTGGTAATATATTTTTTGTTGCTATTGTAGCACAACTAAATATTCTGAATATTTTGTAACTGTTTCTGCAATCTGCTGGGTACTGCCAAAGGGAGTCATATTAACCTTTTTTGGGTTAAAAGTAAATATCTGATTGGAATGTGAGTTAAATTATTATTTTCCTTCATTGACAAAATGTTTTTTCACCTAATTTTCATATTGCAATGTTAAATTCACCTGCTATTTATGAATTCAGGGAATGCCATACTGATCTTATATCTTATAAAGAATAACAAATTATGTAAATGGTAAAAATGGAACACACTGATCTAAGCAAAGGCTTGCCATTTATCAAACTCCATGTTCTTTTAATGCCCTCATGATGTCTCTTGCATGAAGGCATAAAGCTCACAAATAAAAGAAATTAGGAGAGAGAAGGAAATGTCCTAAATATGTTCAGGTCATGGGGATTTCAGTCAAAATTTTCGGTTTATTCTGCCACTCCTATGTAAGTATAAATATCAAAAAGTGGATTTCTTTAGTGCTCTGGTCATGAGTCTGTGCTCTGTTTCTTATGCAAATCTTATAGGAAGATACTGGATGAATAATCTTATCATCGCCACTGAACTGAGAACCTGAGACAATGTCATCATTCCTCAAATACTGCTGATTCTGTTATAATTGGCACTAGCCACTCTCAAAGTGGTAATAATTATACAAGATAAAATAAGAGAACTTCTTTCCTAGGAAGAGACAAATACAAAATTGTAGACAAGCTAAAAATCTTTTAACTTAGAATGGGGCATCTTGATTTAGCATGTAGGGGAACTGAAATAGAGTCAAGCTACTCTCTAAACCCAGGCATACTGACTGTTGTTTTGACTACATTACGCTGGAGTGTGTCAAGAATGGAGCTTTGAGTATAGTGAGAGAGCAAAGATATGTGCTCATCAGATCCTGTTTGTAGTTTCTTCTGCTTGGGCATATGGAAAACTACACTTTCTACTTTATTAGGCAGATCATGTGACTATTTTTGATGAATGAGTTGTGAACATAAAAGATATTTTTCACTCCTGTCCTGAAGCAACAGAAACTGCCCATACAATTATTCAGTCTTTCTCTCCCTTTGTAGCAGGTATCCTGGTAGAGACATCCTGCTGAGCTTCCAGATCCATAAAATTGAAGCAGGCTACATTTTTTTTGCAGTTTGAGAGCCGATTTCCTGGACTTTGTTGGATGAGAAACTTTGTTTGCAGTCAGCCATAGAGATATGGGGTGTTTGCTACATAAAGACAAGCATGTTATCTCCTAATTTAAGCACTTAAAGATAGTAATGGATGGTCCAGATATTTGTGAATCTAGAATAAAGCAACCATGATTTATAAATTATCAAGTATCTTAAAGTCAGAGGCACATATACAACCTTGCAGACTAGGGAGCAGTTATTATAAAATGAAAGACATGTTATGTGGGGCCTCTGGCACCTTTGGTTTAACATAAAATACTTTTTATTCTCTTTTAGAATTGACTTCATCTTCTACTGAAACTCCAATGTCACATTTAGGGAAGGAGAAATGTATATTAGAAGCATAAAAATAGAATTCTCTTCTTGAGTAGGCACCACCTGCTCAGTGCACAGTCTCTCATTCTCCTTGTAATTTTAGCAAATTGCATTTGACAAGATTTTTTTTTCTATCTGTGGAATGCTGTCAACGATAGAAGTGGATCTGCCTTATTCTTGGAAAATGCTATTAGTAATGATAGTCACAGATCAGCAAAATTGTAAGAAGGTATTGCAGGATAATCAAATGATGCCTGTGGACTAACAGTGATTAAAGAACCATCACTGGCTCTCCGAGAATTTTATCTGTCTGTTTAAAATAATTTAACCCTACTGAGATGTAGGTTCTTATTTTGAAAGCTCTTATACACATTGCAGATTGATAGTTGTTGTTGTTGTTGTTTTTTAAAGTAATGCTTAGGGAATAGTTTGAAAACAAATGGCATATTGTATAGTTGGCCAAAACATTTGCAGTGATTTGCATTGGCAGTGGGAACATAGACTATTACAGACCTGCTTTCCTTGGTATGATTGCATTGACAGAAAATGACTTTTTATTATAATGAAAGAAAAACTAAACAATAGAGCTTTGTATTTACAAAGTTATTTAAGAATTTTGTAATATTTCTATCTTGGTAACTGGAAACTAGTTTTGTTATATTTGCTAAATATGCATGCCCCTTGAATTGTTTCAGTATCCTTTGCATGTCAGGCATCCATTTACTTTTATTGATAGTTGATTTTTCACTAGAGAATATAATTAAAAAGGAGTGGTACTTGTAATTGAAAAAGACAGAAGCTGGCTTGGGAATATGTAATTTTAAGTAGTGAATGTATTTGTTTGTGTCTTAGTAATATTATTTTATGTGTGTTGTGGATTGCTAGGTGAATGAGTGGACATTTGAACATTTTGGGTAGGATCGGTAATCTCTACATTGAGACATATTAGGAGAAATAATATAAAAAACCCTGAACGATTTTTTTTCACAAAATGGTATCTGAGCACAGGTCTTTTATGGCATTAACCTTCTGCCTTTCATGATATTCTAGAGGTTCCATATTAAGTTGGGGTCCATCTTGCGACTCCAACATATCATTATATCCAAAACAGATTTAAAACTAGAAGTGAGTACCTCTACACTGAAAAAGTACTCATTTCTAAGATGGAACCACTATCGTAGATTGTACTACTGGCCCCAATTGTTTTCCCTATATTATTTCCTTTGCTACATGAACTTGCAGTTCACCCTACAATGTGAATATTACGTTTCATCATATTTTGAATAAGAATTCTGCCTTATGATTTGCTTTGGTCAATTGTATTGTAGTGAGGAACAATAGCAGGGACTTTAAATGTGTCATCATGATTTGGGAATTCATTTTGTGCCTGTACAGTTACTTGGAGAAGACATATCTTAGCTAACCCACTGGTCTGAGGAAGACAGGCATGTAGAACAGATGTAGATTTTAAGATTTGCAATTTCCAGTGTGCAACTGTCACAGGTTGACACATAACCACCCCAGGGGATCCATGTGTAAGTGGTACATTGCTTTAATTCACTGAGTGCTGTGGTGCTTTCTCATACAACATTATTACAATGATACCTGACTGATAAAGTGAGGAATGCCATAGCTTTTAAGAAACTAGGACTGGACTATCTCTCTGGGATAATTTGGAAATTCCAAAAAGATCACAGAATTTACTATTATCTCCTAGTATTCTATCTCTATTATGAGTCCACAGGGAACTATTAAAAGGAGCCATATTGATTTCATTGTTTTTTGCTTATGGGTACCAAATAATTGTTCCCTGTTTTTTTTTTTTTTTAAGGTATGAGTTTTTCTATCAATTTTTGTGACCTACACAGTCTTATTTTTTGGTGGGGGAGGTGGTGATGAGCTCTCGCTTTGTGCCCAGACTGGTCTTGAACACTTGTGCTCAAGTGATTCTCCCTTCTCAGCCTCTCAAGTGCTGGGACTACAAGCTTGCATCCCTAAACCCACCTAATTTTTGAACTCTATGGCAAGACTTTCTAAAAATATCTACATACTACTGAAATTTTGGGTTAACCTTTCTTTGACTTAAGATATTTGCCTGATTCTCCTTGCCTTACATACAGATCCAGGATACCCTTAAAACTACCCTTTGTTTTCTGTGACATGAAATTGGCAGAAAGATCTCAATTCCATAGGTACTATAATATTTTCTTACTTTCCTTAAAATTTAATAGCCTCAAATTATCAGAAAAATTACGTGCTGACTTTTAAAGATCTATGTTTCTCTTCATCTTATCCACTTGTCATTATATGAACAGTGGCTGGTTAACTTGATACTTTGGGACAATTCTTAATCTACAACAGTCTACTAAATCTACTAAGCATTATATGATTAAAGTGTTTATAAATCCCAAGGCTGTCTCTAGGAAGCTAAAATTAAAAGTGTTAAAAAATTTAATACTTTGCTAACATTAGAAGGAGAAGTACAGATAAAGGAGCTCCGCGAAGAGACAAAAGAGGAGCTAAAGCGATCAAAGTCAGAAGAGCTGTGCTTGCCATCTGCCTTCCAGATTTATTACAGGCACACCTTATGACTAAACCGTGGGCTTATGTGAGATGTTATTGTGAAAATCACTATAAGATATATAACATGACCAAATGGAAAAGCAGAAGGCTATCCAAACACTTTTTGAGCTATAGTCCTTTAGTGAAAGCTGGCTCATTTTATACTATTTTATTCTAGACAGGGGGAAATCCTGGCAGCAAGAATCTAAAAATAATATACATTTCTTTCACTTTACAAAAACTTTTTAAAAATAAGCATGACAGAGGACAATACAGTTTATTCTTTTGATATAACTTTAAATGATTTCAATTAGATTTAAGTACATTTGAGTAATTCTTGTACCTAAACTTTATGTGTTTGTACATTTTTCATCATCAGAGGTAGTTTTAAAAATCTTTATATATTACATTTAAAAATAGTTAACTGAGTACACACTGTGACTTTCAAAATTCTCAGAAATTTAGATAACCTAGGGTCAAGCATGTTATGAAACTCTTATTAGTTTAAGTTTTAACTAGACACAATTTTGATTTTACTTCTTTGGCATTTTGTTTTTCTAAGGAATTAATGTTTAATATTTCCATGAATGCCCATCAGAAAGCAAGGTATATTTATATACTCTTCAAATGTAATCTTTTATTGAAATATTACATCTCTACATACATGTGCACAAATCCTAAAGTTAACTCTTGATGTACTTTCACTTAATTCATGCAGCTGCATTCATTACTACCCAGAGCAAAAACAAAACATTTTGAGCATTTCAGAGGTTCCTCTTATGCATCTTTCCAATAGCACAGTAACTATACCTTCATTGCAAAAGGCTCTGCTAATACAAATGCATGTTTTGCATTTAAATGTATTTTTTAAAATACCAAGAAAAATTGTGAGATGAAAATAATCTACTTTAATTAAATACTATAAAAAATGATAATTCTATTACCTACTATAATTTCCAAGTGGTGTGCATAAGTTTTATTTCGTATCTGTCATATCTGTAATGTGATAAGAATATATCTGTGATTTCAATGGCTGACAAGGTCACTATTCTACTATTCTGATTTTAAATCTACATTTATCAAAAGAAACAAGTACTAAATTCTTGTTAAAGATTAGTGAAAATAAATGTGCAGCTTTTTTTAAATATTTAAATTGGATTTTGAGTTGATACATAAGAGCCACAAAGCTTGTGCATGTTTACCAGGTACTGTGTATTTAACATGTGTGTTATGTGATGTTGTATCTGTCCCCTCAGATATTGTTCATTTATTTATGGTGAAAACATTTAAACTCTTTTCTTCTAGTTTTTTGAAATGTACTAACTTTTAGTTAAATAGGAGTAAAAAGGTCTGGTGTGTTATTGCTCAGTAGCATGACCATAGATAATAATGTACTGAATATTTGTTTTAACAGTACATTTGGGAAAATCATTTCAAAATCACATTTCCTGGATTTAATTTTTCCATTAAACAAGGAATGTCCTTATTATATAGCAGTGAACCAAGGGAACATGTTAGAGTTTGATAATAATTTTTACTTTATCATTTATCATTGAAATGTCATTTACAAAATCTCTGCAGGACAACTGAAAGGAAAACCTCTGGGGATGCCAGTCCCACTTCCAGTTGTCCATAAAATAGACCTGGGTGAGAATCACCTAACTAAGCCCAGTCAGCCCTCAGAAAAATAAAAGATTATAGTAAAGAGTGGCTGGCTGAGTGTATCCAGGCACACTTGTAATCCCAGTGACTCTGGAGGCTGAGGCAGGAGGATTGAAAGTTCAAGGACAACTTCATCAATTTAGTGAGACTGTCAGCAAACTTATCAAGACCCTGTCTCAAGCTAAAAGGTAAAAAAAACTGAAAATGATAAAGCACCCTTGGGTTCCATCCCGAGTGCTAAAAAAAGCATGAAAGTTTTACATACATGGTGGCTGGTTGCGCTTGGTGGTGCCAGCCTGCAATGACGGGTGTTGGGGATACTGAGACAGAAGGACCACATGATGAAGGCCAACTTCAGCAATTTAGTACCCCCATCTCAAAATAAAATACTTGTATAAAAGGGCTAGTATGTAGCTCAGTAGTAAAGCACACTAATATTCAACCCTGAGTGCTGTAAGATATTCATGTCACTACTTTGGGGATGATTTGTCACATAACAATAGCAACTGAACTAATTTTTGTACTTGAAAGTGCTGTAACAAAAATATAAATGTGTTATTGGCTTTGGGACAAGATCACAGTTGAGTGTACAGGAGTGTTTTAGAGGGTCAAAAGGCAAGTGTACGTAGAAGTCTAAAGGGAATAAGGAAGGTATGGGGAGTTAAAGGAAGGCAATGAAATGTCTTGCAAAAGTAAAAAAGGACCCTAATTTGGCAGACAATTTTGTGACATAGTCATGTGCAATAACATGAAAAATGGGAAATGAACCTGAGGTACTTCAAAGCATGAATAAGTTATTTCCAGATGGAGTGTTGAAGGTATTTCAAGACCCTTTCCGTTGAATGTACTAAAATACGAGACAAGAACCAGGAAGAAAACAGAGGGACTGGGTAGTTTCCAAGTAATATGAAAAAGATCTATATAAGAGCTTAGATCCACTCAATAAAAAGTGCAAATATTTTCATTCCTTTTCAGATGGCAAAAAACTCTGCAAGTTAAAAACAAAATAAGAAGGATTTCTTGTCAAGATCACATCCAAGGTAGGATTAGAAGCCCTTTGTGACGTCCTCAAAGAAATATGAGGTGGTGTCATACTGAAACTTTTAGAAAGATAAAAGACCTTCTAAGGATCTTAAGGGTATGTCTTGTAAATCCTCTTTGTCAATATCAGAATTGCTCAGAATTGCAACAGTTTTGTGCTATAGCAGCCTCACTAAGAATCCAAATAAAGAGGGTTTGTGTGTGTGCTACTTAAAGCTGTGCATTTTACCTAAGGGAATGAACTCGGCAAGATTTGTAGAAAATGCACATTTTTAAATTCTTTATTGAGATGGGGTCTTCCTATGTTGACCAGGCCAGTCTTGAACTCGTGGACTGAATGGTTCATATTGCCTCAATCTCCCAAGTAGCTGGGACTACAAGTGTGTACATAATGCCCAGCTAAAGTTTTTAAGATATTGTTTCCCTTGAAAGCATTACCAGCATGGACTTAAAAGGTAATACCTCTTTGAGGGCTCAGGATGTAGCTCAGTGGCAGATCACTTGCCTAGCAAAAATAAGGACCAAGATTTAATCCCTAGGACTGTAGAACAGAAAAAGAAATAAAGAAAAAAACTTTTGAACTCCTAGCATTTTGTGAGATATACCAGGCTGACATTACTCAGTTGCAATCACTTTTTTTTTCTTTCTTTTGTGTGGAATAAGGATGGATAAGTCAGAGGATTCAATCAAAAGCTTAGAAATGAGCCAAAAGCCATGGAGAATTATTCCCAGGGAAGCAATACTGGAACCTACAAAAAATCTGGCACATGGGCCAGCTGCGTTTCAGAATTGTTACCCACCAGTCACTGTGGCATACATTCCAGTTTTCTCTTTTGGAATGGTAGTATCTATTGCTATTGCTATTATGGCACTAATATAAATTGGGTTTGAGAAGGGCAGATAATTTATCTGTTTTACTTCTCAGTTATTTATATTGAAAAGAACCTTCCCAGAGGAGCTCTTCCCAACAACCCCAAACCAATGGTCTCATTTCAAGTTGGATTTGATTGACATGACAAAATCTTGGAGCTCAAACAATGTCTGATAGAAATAATTACATGAGATTTTAGATGGATCCTAGACAAGGATACAAAATCGAAAATTATTTGGAGTTTAAAGGGATAGACAGCAATTTAAGTTACTAAAAGCTTCCCTTTACTCAGAAGGCCAAAATACTTGTTTGGAAGAAAATATCATTAAATATATGCACTGGTTTTGTGTCATGTAGGGAGAAAAGTAATGTTGACTCTACATAGACTTCTGAAATTTTTTATGTAGGAGTAATGTGAAAATTTGTTGTAATACAGGAAATTCTATGACACTCCTCCCTTCATAATGTGGGATTTTTGCTGTTTACCCTTGAATCTGGAGATTGGTTTTGAAAATGACAGAAGAGACATTTTTAGGTATTTTTTTTTTTTCCTTTTCTTCTGATTCTCTTGGAGGAGATTGATCATGCTACAAGGAAGCCAGGCAGAAGCATGCAGCTGCCACACAAAGGTGTCCTAATTGATGACCACAAAAGAGGTGCCAGGTGACAATCTCAACCTCCAGCTATCAGGGAAGAAGACTTTTTAATGAATCCAGCCCCAGCCACTGTCTACTACAATTACATGAAAAACACAAGTCATAAACCACCTAGCTGAGTTCAGTCAAGTATCAGAACCCTGCAAAATAGTAATAAAATAATTACTTTTGTTTAAAGCCACTGTTTGGGGGTAATTTTTTTGATGCAACAATAGTAGCTAGACACTAGATGATATATAAAAGTTGAGATCAATTTAAATATGACTTAATAATAAAACATGTTAATTGATTTTTACCAATAGCTCATTCTGTATTCTACAGAGTAACATTCTGCTTTGTATTAGGGAGACTTTGATGACAGACTACCACCCGGTAATTACAGAAGTTAATAAAAGTGCTTTTGACGTAGTTGTTGATCATATTTAGGAATCTAGGTCAGGTGGAACTTATTTTTCATGTTACAAAATCAGTCCATATATTTAATAATTCTTCTCTCCTATGGAAATATTTTGGAGGATAATGTCTTTACAGAAAGGCAGACTTATGGTGCTATAATGCTGCTGGACTATTTCAGAATTTTTGAATTTTAAAACGTACTGAGTTTTAAAGTGTTATTCATGATCATTCTTTTAACCTTTCAGTTCACTAATGTATTATTTTCAGAAGTTGTTTAACTTGTCTCATGTTTCTAATATATCAGTTCCAAGGCTTTTCAGTTATTGTTTGATCTCTGAAAATTAAGATACCGAACTTTACTTTGCCAGTGTTTTAGAAGGTCACCATTGTTTTGTGTTCACATAGCTTATTCTGTATTCCCAGATAATGCCTCCTTTCTTCTGTAAATTAACTGTTAACATGGAGTTGATATACCATTTTAATTAATAAATCCACTGTTTTCCTTTGTGAATTAAACACACTTTCATGTGGGTGGAGAGCATCATAAGCTTTAGTTCAAAGAGGCTTTGGATTTCACCTACAAAAGTAATCTGCTTTTAAAACCTCATTTAAGCTTTATCTGGCATTACAAAAGCTCAAAATCCTATACACTGCTTTCAAGTACAAAGCAACAGAATTTCAATTCTGCTATATAGATTTCTTAGTGATGCTTGAAGAGTGTGATTTAACTAGATAAATAAATTAGAAGGTTAAGAAAGTAAGCATAAGTAATACATTTTGTATGTCTATGTTGGGTTATTTAATGGAACATTTTTAATAGTAGCTGTATATATTTATTGGAGAGAGGAAGGGAATTGATTTAAATTCTAACATGAGTCATTGTATAAGGGAGATAATATGCTAATAGGTTCTTAAATACACTGGGAATAACTTCCAGAAAGTGATTGTAAAACAGGTTTCCCTGTAAGTTAGTAGTTTCCATGGAATCAATTGATAAATTATATAGAAGACTAAAATACTCAGAATAGCCCCAGCAATACTGAGCAATAAGAGGGGTGCTGGGGCCATCACAATTTCTGATGTCAAATTATGCTGCAGAACTACAGTAACAAAAAACAGCATCATGGTGACATCAAAACAATGCCAAAGAATAGAGGAAAAGGAACAGAGGCACTTCCACTTAGATACAGTCATCTGATACTTGACAGAGGTGCTAAAAACATACATTGGAGAATAGAGATCCTTTTAACAAGTGGTGGGAAAACTGGATTTTTTTTTTTTTTTTTTAGCATAAAAGAGTAGAATCTATTCAAATTAGAAGAAAAGAGACAGAACTCCTTGAGTGTGAGGGGGACTTGATAGGGGTTGCCTGAAAACTGTGTATTTTTATGGGGAAGAATGAGACTAGATTCCTGTCTCTCTTATCCTGCACAAAAATCTACTCAAAGTGAATCAAAGACCTAGAAATAAGACTAGAAACATTGACGCTAGAAGAAAACAGGGTCAACATTCCAACATATCATTGCAGGCACCAAACTTCCTTAAGAGCCTCAAAACTCAAGAAATAAAACCAAAATCAATAAATGGGATGTCTTCAAAGTAAAAAGTTTCTGCATAGCAAAGAAAATAATTTTGAACATGAAAAGCCATCCTACAGAATGGGAGAAAATATTTGCCAGCTACTTCTCAAACAGGGGATTAATATAAAGAATATATAAAGAACTCAAGAGACTCATCACCCCCAAATAAAAATAAATTAAATAATCCAATCAAACATGGGCAAATTAACTAAAAAGACATTTCTCAAAAGAAGTCAAAATGGCCAAAAACTATACGAAAAAAGAAATGTTCAACATCCTTAGCAAATTAAAATCAAATCATAGAAATGCAAATCAAAACTACATTGAGATTTAATCTTACTCCAGTTAGAATTACAATAATCAAGAACAAAAATAGTAATAAATGCTTCTATGGATTTGGGGATAATGCTCTGACATTGCTGATGAGATTGAAAATCAGCATAACCACACTGGGAAACAATATATAGATTCCTCAAAAGACTAGAAATGGAATCATTATATGACCCAGATTTCCCACTCCTCAGTATTTTTCCAAAAGAATTTAAAACAGCACACTGTAGTTATGCATGTATACCATATTTATAGCAGTGAAATTCACAATAATCCAAATATGGACCCAGCCCAGGTAGCTGTCAAGAGACAAATGGATAAAGAAAATGTGGTATATATACAGAATGGAGTTTTACTCAGCTATAAAAATATTAAATTGTGCCATTTGCTGGTAAGTGAATGGAATTGGGGAACATCATGCTAAGTGAAATAAGCCAGATTTAGAAAGTCAAGAGTGAATTTTTTTCTCTCATATGCAGAATCTAGAGAGAAATGGAAGAAATTGAATAATAAAGTTCACCAAATTATGCTATGTACATGTATAAATATAGTCAATGGATTCCACTTATTCATATGTCTATAATGCACCTATTTTAAAAAGCAATAAATTAACAGAATAGAGAAGGGAGATCAGAAGGAGAGAGAAAGGGAGGGAAAGAAAAGGGAAATACTAGAGATTGAAGTGGAACAAATTATATTATACACATATATGAATATGTCAGAGTGAACCCCACTATTAGATATAAATCTGATGTGCTAATAAAAACATAGGAAAGGCATAGATCAAGGAAACAAGAGACCCATGATAATATTGTCAACTGATCTTTTTATTCTATTTTTTGTTTGTTTCTTTGCCTTTTTAACTTTTTTATTAGTTATAGGTATGCATAATATTGGGGTTCATTTTTATATAATTGTACAAGTGTGAACTATAATTTGCTCCAATTCAGTCCCCAGTACTTCCTCTCTCCCTTTCCTCATCCCTTGCCTTATCTGTTCCTTTACTCCACTCATATTTTCTCTATTTATTGATAGTGTTTCAACTAGTGCATTGTGGATATCCACTCCCTCCATCCCCTCTCAGCTGATGTTTAACAAAGGAGCAAGGGTGACTCAGTGCTGAAGGAATGATGTTTCAACATTGGTGCTAAAACAATTGTACATGCCATGTTAAAAAACAAACAAAAAAGCAAAACAAACAAACAAACAAAAACTGCATGCGCGCACACACACACACACACACACACACACACATGTGCACATCTTACCTTTTCACAAAAATAAAAATAATTCAGAATTTATCACAGACCAAACTGTAAAATACAAAAATTAAAGAAAATTATTTAAGGTAGCAATAGACTAAACCTTGGTTTTGGCAATTAATTTTTGGTTATACTACCAAAAGAACACTCCATGAAAAAAAAATTGGCAAGTAGGGCATCATTTTTTTAATTAGAGTTTTATAGTTATACATAGTAGTTGGGTTCATCCCAACAAACTCATAAATGCATGGAATTCAATTTCAGTTTACAATTCCCTCCCTTTCCCTTCATCTTTTCCTTCCAAAACAGCAACAACAAAAAACAAAAAAAACAAAAAAACTTCTTTCCTCAAAAGATGCTGTTGAGAGAATGAAAATATAGCCACAAATTTAGAAAAAAGTTGTTGCAAACACATATTTAATAGACTGGTGTCCAAAACATGCAAAGGTTCTTAAATTTCAATAAGAAAAAAAAAAAAAAAAAAAAGAAAGAAAGATAGAAAGAAAGAAAGCAAATAACCCAATTACAAATTACAAAAAGATATGCATACACATCTCACCAGAGAATATATACAGATGACAAATATACATATGATAAAACACTCACTATCATATGTCATTAGGCAATTGTAAGGTAAAACAACAATTAGTACCACCTGAGAATGCTTGAAATCCAAAATACTGACCACATTCAAAGCTGGTGAGGACATATAGCAGCAGAAAAATATTTTTTCAGTGCTGCTAGGAATGCAAAATCTTATAGATACTTTAATATTATTTAGTCTTCTTTAGTTTGAACTTCCTTACAAACCCAGTTATTCTCCTCTAAATATATAATGCAACAATCATGCTCCATAGTATTTACCCACGTAGCAAATATGCCCATACAAAAATATGTAGATGAATGCTTATAGCAACTTTATTCACAAAACTGCCAAAGCTTGGAAGCAAACAAGATGTCCTTCCATAGGTAAATGGATAAACAAAGTGTGGTACATCTATATAGTGGAATATTATTCAGTGATACAAAGAAATGAGCTATCAAACCTCTTAAAGACTTAGAGGAATCCAAACGCATATTACTAAATTAAAAAAAAATTATCAAGACTTACTGTTTTATTTCATTCTTCATTCTGGGAAAAAGTAACCATATAGACAGTTAAAGATAGTGATTGCCAGCTTTTTGGGGGGTGGGGGTGGGGTGGGGAGGGGTGTAGGGAGGGAAGGATGACTGGTAAATAAAACACGGTCTTTTTACAGTAGTGAAACTAGTTTTATGATATTATTATTGTGGAAGGCACATGTCCTTATACATTTGTCAAAATCTAGGTAAATTACAACATGAAGAGTGAACCCTAATATTAACAATAGACTTTAGTCCACAATAATACATCAATATTGGCTCATACATTACAGCAAATATAAAAGGTATTAATAATAGAAAAGGTTGTGGGGAAGAGTAATGAATATGTAGGAGCAACATATTTTCTCCCAAAACTTCTCTAAAATAATAAAGTCTAACAGTCTATTAATTTAAAATAATCTGACACAGATGCCCAATTGGAGGACTTAGTTGTAGAGATGATGGATTACGTTGCTTGAGTTCCATGGACTTCAGTATATCATGCATGAGCATATTCTGAGTTTGCTTTTGGATGCATTCCTAGATATCCATCTGTTTTGGGACTTTGTATCAAGATAATTAACTAGTACAAAAATGAAGATGCATTGCTTTAAATATCATCTAGGCCAAGATTTTTATCTTAACTATATGAAACTTTTAGAATACTAAATAATCACTCAAATTCACTTTCTTCTTGCTTCTTTTTTCTTTGAACAATTGTGCATACTTAGATCACGTTTTTATTTTATACTTCACTGGCCAAAAAAAAAAAAAAAAAAAAAAAAAATGAAAAATTATGTTGACCAGTCAGTAGAAAACATCATCACAATTTAAGTTAACAGCAACATAGAAAAATGTGCTTTTTCCTAGAATTTTTCATCATTTCCCCCTGCCTTTTATTAATATACAGAAAAGCTGAAATACTTGTACTCAGAACACACATGCATGGTAACCTAATTTCTAAAGTAAACACTTTTTATTTTCTTCATTACCTGTCAGTATGTCTTCACATCCCTTTGTGTATCCATCAACCCATCTCATTGATACATTTCAATGTATTTTAGAAACATCAGTATACATCATCCTTGATGTGTCTGCACAACATCTTATTTTGGGTTTGTTTTCAATATAATTGCATACTTTATAAGTTTTGACAAATATATACCTCTTTTTCACCACTATCAAGAGTCAGAACACTTCTTTCACTCCAGAAATTTCTCGTTCTCTCGATCACAGGCAACAAATACCCTTTGTAGACAATAAAAGACTAAAAAAAAAAAAAAAAAAAATAGAACCATAGGACCAATGTTACCTGACTTTAAGACATAATCTACATCAATTATAGTCAAGACAGTTTGATACCGCTGAAAGAATATAGACAGTTTCTCAGAACAGATTAGAGAGCCCAGAAATAGACCCATACAAATTGAATCAGGTAATATTTGACAAAGGTGCAAAGCCAAATCAATGGAGAAAGTATAGGTTTTTTTTTTAAACAAATGATATGGAATCAAATGGAAATCCACATATAAAAATGCAAATCTAGACAAAGACCTGACACTTTCCTTCAAAATTAACTCAAAATGGCACTTTAGACGTAAATGTACAATGCAAAACTACAAAACATCTAGAAGAAAATTTTCATGATCATGGGCTTGTCAACGAATATTTAGATACAATACAAAAAATACATACATGAAATTTAAAATAATGGTAAATTAGATTTTATCAAAAAGATCATTATGTTGGGTGCAGTAATCCCAGCAACTCTCGAGGCTAAGGCAGGAGGATCGCAAACTCAAACCCAGCCTCAACAATTTAGTGAGGCCCTAAGCAACTTAGCAAGACCCTGTCTCTAATAAAATATAAAAAAGGGCTGGGGTTGTAGCTCAGTGGTTAAGCACCCCTGGTTTCAATCCCTTGTACCAGGAAAAATATATATATATCTTTCATTACGAGTGACACTTAGAACAAAATAAAATCAGTGATTTGCATGTGTTAGACTGCCGGGACTGTTGAGTTATTAATGGGGCCGCGATCTAAAGCTACCCCCCTTTTTGGGCCCTAAAAGGGGTTTCTTTCTGCCTGCAGAAAGAAAGTAACTTACCAGGCGAAGATGGGCTTAGCGGACAAAAATAGCTGAGTGTCTCCCACCCGTCTGCTAGATGGATATCACGCCACACCCAGGGAGTTTTTTGTAGAGAGCAAGAAGCCAAAAAAACTCAACTTTATTGGCAAGGTGCTGAACTTAAATAGGTCTAGAACTAACCAATCAACCAGCAGGGAGGTTCAGACTCTCACGCTATGTCATAGCCACACCCCTTTGCTTAGCCCCGGTCCTCCAAAGGGCGTGGTAAGCAGCCAAAGTCCTTCCCCTTGGCAGACATGAGTCCCAACATTAGACCCCTAGCATCTCAAACATAAATCCCACTTTCTTATGAAGTATAACCTTTCTGATATTTTGGGGAATTCAGTTCCTGCCCATTTTATTTTAAGAGTTTTCTTCTGTGTTCATTAGAGGTATTAGCTTATATTATTCTTTTCTTCTGGAGTTTTGGTCTAGCTTTGGTATCAGGCGATGTTGGAATAATAAAATGAATTTGAAAATGTTCTCCTTTGTTTGGGGAAGAGTTTAAGAAGGATTGAAATTAACAATTCTCTGAATGGTAGAATTCAATTATGAAGCCATACAGTCCTAAGCTCTTCTTTGCTGGAATTCTTTTTACTATTACTACTCCTTCAATTTCTTTATTTCTTATTGCTTTTTCTGTTGTTCTGTGTTTCTTGATTCAGTGAGGGAAAGGTGTACATTTCTTGGAATTTACCATGTGGTTTAGAAGCGTTTGGAGCTTTTAGGAATTTGTGGGAGGAATTTTGAAAAGTTTAGAGATGCAAGCTGGAAAAAACTTTAGATTGTTGTAAGTGGAGCTCAATGGGCAATTCTGGTGTGAGCTCAGAAGACAGAATCCTGATAGGACTGTGTATAGTGAAGACAGGGCTCATGAGTTCCAGAGGAGACCACTGATGGTCATTGGATTAGATGCCATTCAAGTTATGTTCTGGCTAAGAAGTAGTCTACATTTTGCCAATGTCCTGAGATTTTCTGTGAGGCTGATTTTTAAAGTGATGGACTTCTTAATCTGGCAGAAGAAACTTCTAGGGCAGCATAGTATTCAGGTGGTGGCATGGTTCTTGCTGGAAGATTTTAGCCAAGTTTATTGTGATATTCAGAGCAGAAAGCAGAGCAGAAAGGACTTGAAAGATGGCAGTAAAACTGGGGTTAAGGAAATTGCAATTTTAAAAGACATTACCACTGACATGGCTCCCTGGCTGACAAGCCATGCAGCCAGCCTACTGGTACCCTGCTGACAAGTGGCAGTGGAGTGGCAATGAAGTGGCAGCAAGGGTGGTTTGGAGTACAGGCACCAAATATGGCTCACAGCAGCATGATGAACACCATATAGGAGCAGCGAACCTGAAGCATATAGACCTGTGTTCCTTGGAGTCTAGTTCTGGGTGTGGTGTGGAGGCTGCAGAAGCCTGCTCCATGCAGTGTTGCAACCCAGAAAGTACAGAGACTGTCTGCTGACCTCAACCTCCTTCTTGCTGACCTGCAACCAGAAGAAAATGGAAGTGAGGCAGACCTGAATAGAAGTTGATTCTCAAGAATTGACCAATAGTGTTAGTATGTTTCCAAACCCTAATTAGCATAAGTTTGAACCAATAGCATTGGGACTTCTTCTAAACTCTAATTAGTGCTAAGTTTGGACCAATCACAGTGACCCAAGTATATAAACACCTGGACTAGGACACTCAGTCAGGTTTTCTCTTTGTACTTCAAAAGTTCTGTTCTTGTTTCTGTTCTTCAATAAATTCTACTCTATATACTCATTTATCCTGGTCTGTGGACTTCATTCTACAAATTCACAAGAATCCTGGAAGAAGAAGTTGGCAGTGAGCTGTTGTGGGCTTCTGCAAAACTTCAGTTTCATCTTGCCTAAAGAAATGCTGAAGACTTTGACCAGAGACAGGAAGATGGTTTAAGGGCATCTCAGGAATTGGCAAGATCTTACCCATCTCAGGCTAAAGGTAATAAAAGTAATTCTTTTGAGGAGAGACCAGTGGGGTACTCTGCTTACACATGAGGACCTAGGAAGTCATTTCACCAACCTCAGCCACCCAGGCACTCAGAGGCTGCTGCAGCCAGTGTCCCCAGAGGTTAGGCTACTGCTTGAGATGGCAGCAGCCCTTGCTGTCATCCACATGGCACTGGTTCTTCAGGGTTGCAGGATGTTGGAATTAGGGGTCATGGAGGCTTACAACTAGATTTCATAGATGGCCTGGCAGGCCAGGCAAGGTGTAACAGGGTTGGAGTCTCTGAAAGACTTCCCCTGATAGGGTGATGTGTGGAGATGTGAGGGAGAAGCCTAAGCTGTAGTGGAGACACCCTCAACCCCAACAGTAAGAAATGCCAGTATTGTGGAATGTCTGCCCAGGAAATCTACAGGAATCTTTCAGAAGCAGCCAAAGGAGACATGATGTGGACTGCAAACAGCAAAGCCATAGGATTGGAGCTATGCAAGCCCTTTGGAAATATCATTACCGTTCCATGTTGCCTCAGATGCCAGATTTGGAGATATAGGACTCGTTTGTCCAGCTAGATTTCAGTCTTGCTTTTGGTCCCATCCCTTCTTTCCATGCCTTTTTTTTTTATTCCAGAATGGAATTATTTATTGTATGTCTTTGTATGCTGGACATATGTAACTTGTTTTTTATTTTTACAGGAGCTCACACCAAGAACTTACCTCAAGTCTCAGTGGAAACTTTGGGCTTGGACTTTTGGGAAATCTCAGAACTGTTGAAACTAGGGACTTTTGGAAATGGACTAAGTGTTTTGCATTGTGAGGTGCTCATGAGCTTTTGGGCACCAGGGGCAGAATGTATGGCTTGGGTGTGAGTTATCTCCCAAATGAGGCTCCCTTATGTGTGCAAAGTGCAGGAAGACTTATGTGAGTCTTAACCCAATCAATGACCTTTGATAGGGATTAACTGAGTCATAACTGAAGGCAGCTAGGGTGTGGCTGGAAGAGAGGGTCACTGTTGGTGTGCGTTTGGGGTGTATCTGGTGAAGTGGAATCCTTTTCTGCTTCCTGACACCATGTCTCCATTGGTTTTCCATTCTTCTGTCATCATACTCTGCCTCACCCAGAGCACTGAGGAATGGAGCCAACTATCTGTGGACTGAGGCCTTTGATACCAGGAGCCCCAAATAATTTTTCCTCCTCTAATTGTTCTTGTTGGATCTTTTGATCACAGCAATGAAAAAAACTAACTAAAACATTTGCCAACAATACACAATGGGAACTAGATCATATTTTCTATCAGTGGTATTGGGATAACTGGATGTCCACATGAAAAGGAATGATATTGGATCCTTATCTGTCACAATATACAAAAATCAACACAATATATATGAGGACTCAAGCTAGAACTGTAAAACTCCTAGAGGAAGACAGAGGAAAAGCTTTTTGATATTGTCTTGGCAATGACTAATCATACATAACACCAATAGTACAGGCAAAAACTATATAAAGAAGTGAAATTATGTAAAACTTAAAAGCTTCTCTCCAGCAAAAGAAACAATCAATGAAATGAAAACTCAGTCTGTTAATCGGGAGAAAATATTTGCTAACCAAATGTATAATCTAATGATTATAATCTAGATTATAATGATTATAATCATGTATAATGTAATGATTAACCTGTACAGTGTCTTTCATCTCAGTTTAAAATTTCCATATTAGAACTGTGGTTTGTTTTATTTACATATCTTCCTTGTCTTGTCTTTACATGATCAATCTTTCCTATATCTTCTTGAAACTGTAGGATATATTTTATGCCATTTTGTTTGCTAATTCTAGGACCTATGACATTTCTGTGTAGATTTTCATTGACTGCTTTTAATGATCATTATGAGTCATATATTTTCTGACGTATTTCATAGTTGGTAATTTTTACTGGATGTCAGACATAAATTTTAACTTCTTGCGTGCAGGATCATATTTTATTCCTAATTAGTTTTTCTTGGCTAGATGTGTATGAAGTAATCCTGAGATAGGTTTTTAAGTCATAAGACATAAAATGTTTTCAGATTATTTACCTCTGTCTTAGAGAATTGGCATATTAAAACAAATAAATAGGAATTTTTATTCTAAAGGTCTTTTTCTCTTTTTTTCATTATCAATATTAATCATTGTGACAGGCACATGGATAATTTAAAAAGTCCTACATTTTTAGGTTTCTTGAGTATGAATAAAATTATATGAATCAAACAACTTGTAGTTCATTTGTATCATAGGATTCTAAATATATATTTAAAACATATATATCTTAAACTTATGTCATTCTATTTTTACCATAATTTAGATGTATTTGATCTCAGATTAATAAATGCATAAGAATGGTAACTTTTTAAAAAATCCTTTGGTTTTCTAAGCAACATTAATTGATAAAATGTGAATTAATCATTTATAAGTTCTTGAAAAGTACAGGCTCCACTAATGAGTAATTAATTTTCTATGAACATTTATAATAAATTAAAAAATTACTCTGTATATGAAAGATTCATATTATCATACTTGGCCTTTACTAAAGAGAGTTACATAGCTTTTTAATAATCTTCTGTTATTTGAAGATATTAAATAGGATAAAAATGAGTTCATTCTTTTGGCCTCTACATCTTGAAAAAAATAGAAGGAATATTGGATTTCTCACTCTGCTTTCTAGTCATGTTGTACCAAAAAACTATCCTTTATAAATAACATATATATTGTTATTCTTTTGTTTCCTATTCCTCTAGTTCTTTATTTTAATAAAGCTATTTTCAATAGTTCAGTAAGCTTAGAGGAATGAAGGGAAAAAAGATAAGGTTCATGTTTTATTGATAGCAGAATAAAGTGTATCAGATAGAAGAATAAAGTGTATCAGACTCATTGGTAATCCAGGCTGCCTATTAGTGGTGGAGACCTCAAATTCTCATTAGCTCTTATTTTGCATTGAGAATCTTTCTTTGAGTACTTTCTCATTCAGATCTAAGATTTCTTACAAAAAAATTGTGTTCTATTATCCCATGTGAAAATCTAAAGTCTTTTGACTATGAAATTTTGCCTACTATCATATACTTATTTTTTATAATACAAAATTTGGAATTTACTATTAATACTAGTGCAATTATTTTAGCTAATGTATAGGCTTCTTCTCCAGGTGTGTCATATGCCCCCAAAGGACAGGAACAGTCATTTATATTTTCCTGAATTTCTTATATATCTCTACATATTTTCTATTAAAGCAATTAAGAATTAATTTTCTTTAAAAAATGTTAAATATTTGTTAATTGAAACTACAGGATACATTTTCATGTTAATTTTTCTTCTTTTGCTAATTCTATCACCTGTGCCAATTCTATGTAGATTTTTATTGAATGTCAGATATAAATTTTAATTTCCTGTGTGCTGGATAAATTTGTATTCTTAGGCCACTGTGCATGAATGGAATAAATATTGCATTTAAATATTCAAGTGGTCAATTTTCTGGACTTTCAAATTCTCTGTAGAGTACCATCAAATATTTTCTTCATTGTAAACTCAAACCACCAACCCTACTTTCTGTCACTTTTAAGATATTTTTAGAAATACATTCTGCTGTCATGTATAACAAATTAGAATAAATAAATAAATTTTTAAAAAGATATTTTTAAATGAAGAGAAATTTGATTAATTGCTGGATCTTATGATAGTTATATGTTTAGATTTTAAAAAAACCTGCAAAACTGCTTTTCAAAATGGATGTACTATTCTTTATTTCCACTAGAAGTGTGTGAATGGTGCCAATCTGTAAACTCTTTGCATGATCATAAATCCTGAAAGTTCTCAAGAGCAGGGGATGTAGCTAAGTCATAGAGTACTTGCCTAGCATGCCCAGACTCTTAAGTGTAATCCCAAATAACACACACACACACACACACACACACACACTCATTCCAGTTTGAAAATTATATTGTTTGCATTTATAGAAATTTTACAGAATTTGTTCAGGGGAGAATTGACATTTTTGCTATTTTGAATCATCTTCTAATTCATTAACGAGCTAAGTTTCTCAATTTATACAGATCTTCTTTCTTTATTCTGTTATTTTTTTGACAAGTGTATTGGTTTTAGCATACAAGTAGTGGATATGTTTTGATAGATTTGCACTTAATGTCTTGTTTTTTCAATGATTACAAATGGTATTACATTTTTAATTTTGATGTCCACATGTTCGTTGGTAATATATAAAATATAGAAAATGAAATTTATTCTCATAAGGTTTTTGGTAGTCTGTGATCTTGTAGAACTAATTAAATCAAGGAGAATTTATTTATTTCTAGATACCTATTGATTTTTCACATGGGAAAATATGTCATTTGCAAATAGGTATTATGTTACTTCTTATAATGTAACTATGTTTTTTATTTATTCATTTATGCCCTAGATACCTATCACTATATTAATAGTGATGAGAGTGAATTTCCTTAATCCAAATCTCAGGAGAAAACATTCAATCTTTTAATTATTAAGTGTGATGTTGGCAATAAATTTTGTTTTCTGTAAATTTCAGAATATTCCTCTGTGGGAGAGAAAGATGGCAGACTGAAGAAGGGCGGCATTGGGCTTTTGTCAGTAGATGGAGGTGCAGTAGTGAGAGTACCGCAGCGTTACCAGTGATTTTACTGCAGCCACAGGGGAGCCAAGGCCTTCCCACTTCTCTGAGGTGCTAAGACGGCAGCTTACAGAGAGGGTGAGTCTCCAAACTGTGGACTTGCGCGGACCCTGCACAGGAAATGAACAGCGGCAGAAATATTGGTGGTGGAGCCAGCGGAAAATTGCATGGAAGAACAAAGGCAACGGCAGCATTAACAGAACAGAAAAATAGTTGTGGACAGCTGAGTGGCACAGCGTGTTTCCACACAAGTCACCCAGCAGGTTTGCACACACAGGAACGTCGGTCAGGAATACTGGTTGGGTCCTGGGAGGTGCAATAACGCCTGGGGTGATTGATCGCTGCCATTTTCAAAGGGGGTTACAACAGATGGAGAAGAGGGGGGAGAAAAGGGAGAAGTGGAACCCTGCACATATCCGAGGAATTTGAGCAGACCCTGAGGGCAGCCTACATCTAGTTGGGCCAAAATCAGCCAGCGAGGCAACTCATATCATATCTGAATCCAGCATGAGTGGCCCATGACTCTGCAACTGTGGAGTGACCGTGGAGTTCTGACGCATACTTCATACATCATCTTCCAGTGCCACTCACGGAGCAACCCAACTTACTCAGCTGAACAGGTATATAAACTTTAACCCTACCCTCAACTCCTCTACAAGAGACAGAGTGGTTTCTGTGATAACTTGACTGGAGCGGGACAAGAGAACCCGAAAAATCGACAACAAACATCCACATCCACTCGTCGTGAAGGGATCCAAGAAAATTCTTCCCCCTAAAGAATCTTGACTGAGATTAATTTGTGGATTCAACTTTGTGGGTTCTTTTTTTCTTTCTTTTCTGTGTGTGTATGTGCACATGAAAGAGCATTTTTTTTCTCTCTCTGTCATTTATTCTTTACTGCTTGGTTTGGTTATTCTTGTTTCCCCCACATTTTTCTTTTTTTATTTCTTTAGTTTTTATTACTATTATTTTTTCCTTTCTTCTTTTTTATTTCTTACCTTATCTTTTATCTCTCTATTTACACCTCGCTCTTGCACTATCAACATAGGTGAAAACAAGTCTTATAAATGAAATAGGAACTTGAGAACTGGGGCAATTGAATAATACATCAAAGAGGTGTTATATATAGTTTATTCTCTATTTTTTACTCACTTTCTCTTTCTTCTCTTTGTCACTAATTTCTACTACTTTGACACTTTTTATTTTCTCACAACATATACATAAGTTTGGTTTATATATAAATCGGTCGCCCCACTAACTAGTTCACTCCAATTTATTTCCTCTTCTTTCTGCTGTTATCAAACTACACCCATAGATTTCTGTCACACTTCCTAAAAAATAACAACTCAATATCCTCACTTTCTTCCTCCTAATCATATCACCTCAGTGTCCAATATTAGAAATTATAAACCCTGTTACAAATCTAAAGGGTTTATTGGAGACAATATCTGAATTCACTAATTCTGTACATTGTGACCAAATTGTGAATATCTGAATAGAAAAATGTCTGGTTTTAGAGTGTAAAGTGTTTACATGGGGATCTGATAACATTGTACTATAGGGGCATCATAAGGCTTTAAGGTAAAAATAAAAAAGTCAAGGTTCCACAGTGCTAGAAGAGAAGTCACACAAGCAATATGAAAAAACAAGGGAAGACAGTGTCCAAAACAAATCAACATACCTCCTTAGCAGATCGCATGGCAAGCACAGTAGATCAAATGTCAGAGAAAGAATTCAGGAGGTACATAATCCAAATGTTTAATGACATCAAGAATGATTTGAGGGATCAAATACAGGTAGTAAAAGATCATTGTGACAAAGAACTTCATAAACAAATACGAGAAGGAAAAGATTACTTCAATAGGGAAATAGAGGTTCTAAAAAAAAAAAAACACAAACAAACAGAAATTCTGGAAATGAAAGAAGCAATAAACCAAATTAGATGTTCAGTTGAAAGCATCACCAACAGATTAGACCACTTGGAAGATAGGACATCAGATAATAAAGACAAAATATATAATCTGGAAAAGAATGTAGACCACACAGCGAAAATGGTAAGAAATCATGATCAGAACATTCAAGAAATATGGGATAGCGTAAAAAGACCAAATTTAAGAGTTACTGGGACTGAGGAAGGAGTAGAGTTCCAAATCAAAGGAATGAGTAATTTATTCAATGAAATAATAGCAGAAAATTTTCCAAACATGAGGAATAAATGGGAAAACCAAGTTCAGGAGGCTTATCAAACACCAATTCTATAAAATCACAACAGATCCACACCAAGGCACATTATAATGAAAATGCCCAACATACAAAATAAGGAAAAAATATTAAAGGCCACAAGAGAAAGGAATCAGATTACATATAGGGGAAAACCAATTAGATTATGTGCAGATTTTTCAACCCAGACCTTAAAAGCTAGAAGCTCCTGGAACAATATATTTCAAGCTCTGAAAGAAAATGGATCTCAACCAAGAATATTATATCCAGCAAAATTAAGCTTTAGATTTGAGGATGAAATAAAAACCTTCCATGACAAACAAAAGTTAAAAAGACTTCACAACTCAAAAGCCTGCAATTCAGAACATCCTGGGCAAAATATTCCATGAAGAAGAAAAGAAAAATAACAATGAAAATCAACAAAGGGAAATATTAAACTAAAGGAAACACTAACCAGAGGAGAAACCAAATCAAGTTAAATACCACAAACAAACAAAAATGGATGGGAATATGAACCATGTATCAATATTAACTCTGAATGTTAATGGCCTAAACTCACCATTCAAAAGACACAGACTGTAAGACTGGATTAAAAGAAAAACCCAACAATATGCTGTCTCCAAGAAACTCACCTCATAGTAAAAGACATCATCAAACTGAAGGTGAAAGGCTGGGAAAAAAGCTTACCACACACATGGGCCACAGAAGCAGGCAGGGGTTTCCATTCTCATATAAAATAAGGTAGACTTCAAGCCAAAGCTAATCAAAAGGGACAAAGATAGATATTTCCTACTGCTTAAGGGAACCATTCATCAACAAGATATAACAATTATAAATTTATATGCCCCAAATAATGGAGTACCTACATTCATCAAACAGACCCTTCTCAAGTTCAAGAGTCAAATAGACCACAACACAATTATTCTAGGAGAATTCAACACACCTCTTTCACCACTGGATAGATCGTCCAAAAAAAAGCTAAATAAAGATATCTTATACCTCATTAATACAATTAATAACTTAGACTTAATGGACATATATAGAATATTTCATCCCTCAGTGAATGAATACACCTTCTTCTCAGCAGCACATGACTCCTTCTCTAAAATAGACCACATACTATGCCACAAAGCAACTCTTAGCAAATATAAAAATGTTGAGATACTACCCTGCAGTCTATCAGATCATAATGGAATGAAATTAGAAATCAGTGATAAAATAAAAAAAAGTTACTCCAACACCTGGAGACTAAACAACATGCTACTGAATGAACAAGGGGTTGCAGAAGACATCAAGGAAGAGATTAAAAAGTTTCTAGTAGTGAATGAGAACACAGATACTTCATATCGAAATCTCCGGGACACTATGAAGGCAGTTTTAAGAGGAACATTCATTGCATTGAGTTCATTCCTTAAAAGAAGAAAAAAACCAACAAATAAATGACTTAGAATCACACCTCAAAGCACTAGAAAAAGAAGAACAGATCAACAACAAGAGCAGCAGAAGACAGGAAATAATTAAAATCAGAGCAGAAATTAATGAAATTGAGACTAAGGAAACAATTCAAAGAATTGACAAAAATAACAGTTGGTTCTTTGAAAAAATAAACAAAATTGACAGACCCTTAGCAATGCTAACAAAAAGAAGAAGAGAAAAAACTCAAATTACTAACATTCGTGATGAAAAAGGGAATATCACAACAAACACCTCAGATATACAGAAGATAATTAGAAATTACTTTGAAAACTTGTACTCTAATAAAATAGAAAATACTGAAAGCATTGACAGATTTCTAGAGTCGTATGATTTGCCTAAACTGGATATGGAGGCTATACACAATTTAAACAGATTGATTAAAAGCGAAGAAATAGAAGACGTTATCAAAAAGCTACCAACAAGGAAAAGTCCAGTGAAGGAGCCCTAATTAGGAAGGGCTGTTGCAGCTAGCTGGAAGCCATAAGTTCCACCTGATATGTATGTGACGCACCTGTAGGCACCCGCAAAGCTGAAGGTATATAACCGGGTGAAAGCGGTCCGAGTTAGGAGAATGGAGAATTCAGACAGTCGGGCAGTCACTCGGTCGGTCAGAAGAATCAGAGCGGCCAGAACGTAGGCAGAGCGGTTACAGAAGAGAAACCAGATAGAAGAAGTAATGACTGGCCAGAGTTAGGCCGAGGCTCCAGAGGACTGGTCAGAGTTAGGCCGAGGCTCCCGAGGAAGACAGAAGACAGAAGAAAGAAGAAGGAAGAAAGAAGAGAGAAGAAAGAAGCTCTAATCTTTCTCTAAGCTAAGCTCTATCTTTCTTTCTAAGACTCTAAGCTAAGAAGTCAAGAAGAAAAGCTCGCTTTAATCTTTCTCTCTAAAAATCTTTCTTTCCCTCTCTAAGCTCTAAGAAAGTAGAAGTAAAAGTAGTAAAAGCTATACTCTGCCTCCGAGAGTTTTCATCCCGGTTTTCGGTACCAGGCAGCTTACAGTCCAGGACCTGATGGGTTTATAGCCGAGTTCTACAAGACTTTCAAAGAAGAACTAATACCAATGCTCTTCAAACTATTTTAAGAAATAGAAAAAGAGGGAGCTCTTCCAGACTCTTTCTATGAGGCCAATATTACATTAGTTCCAAAGCCAGGAAAAGATGCATCCAAAAAAGAAAACTTCAGGCCAATATTGTCGCTGCCTGAAGCGATTGCGACTTGGAGCAACGACACCGCGGGAATAAGTTCAGAGGCAGACTGGAAACAAACAGGCTCTTTATTCTGCTAGCTTCTCTCTCCAGCTCCAACAACAACTCCAACACTATTCCACACTCCTCCAATCACCACACAATGGCGCTGACCCAATGCGCAAAATGTCCTGGACCAAGTCTCGCGAGATCATGGAAGGTGGTAATGCTTGAACCTCTTTATGGCTCACAGCTAATGGCAATCTTAGCTATCTCCTCAATTAGGGCTCCTACATTTCCCCCCTTTTGTTTTAAAAGAGGGGATGCTCTAGGACATCCAGGTGCAACCAACTTTCTTACCCATCATCGAATAATCAAGGCTGTGCCCTTGACTCCTGTCTTAGTTTGATATGTCAGCCACCTGAGACTGTCCCGTGCGACTGTGCCTGTCTTAGGTTGTCCCCCTCTGGGGATCTTACCCATCATTGGCTACCAGCCATCCAATCGAGCCCTTTGGGATCGACTGTGTCCAATTGTGAGGAGATGCTGTGGCTTTAAGGCGACAAGCCTTCTGCTGACGAGCCAAGTTGCATAGCATATCAAATTCTTTAAACAAATCAGCTGCCCTGAGTTCTATCAAGTAACACACTGAGTTATCTAGACAAATACCCACAAGGCATTGTCCTGTAAAGTCCCAAACAATAAAATATCAAAATGTCCACTTGTTAAAACACTTTGATATAGGAGGCCCCATGCATGCAGAGCAGAGGCCACAATGCTCTTGAGGTTGTTTGATGCTTGAGCAACAGGGATGTTTGCAGCGACCACTATCCTTGCAGCTGTAGCAGCAGCTGTCTTTTTTACATCTAGACAATGCCACCGGCAAATCTTCAGGGCCTGCTACCTAGAAAGTCAAGCATCAATTATTAAAGGAAAGGCAGTGCTATTCCAGCATTGAGTCAAGAGGCGAGTTGTCAAACTAAAAAATAGAATTATTAGATTAGATAATTAAAGTTGATTTCTGCTCACACACATTGCTGCTTGAGCTCCCACAAATATAAGCTGGCAAAATATCATATTCAAAACAAAACAAAGAAAGACTGAGGGTATTTACTGCATTAAAGATAGAGTAAAGAAAAGCTAAAGGCACTTTGGAAAAATAATTTGTTAGCTGGAACCCTCGAGTCTCTGTAACCTTCCATGAGGTTATCTGTTGAAATAACTCAAATTAATCAGCTATAGAACAAATAAAGTTGGTTACAAATAAACATTCCTATGTCAAAACACCAAAATATCAGGTTATACAGCACTAGTCATATTCTTCGCTAAAGAGAAGTCCCTGGGACAGCTATAAATCAAAATTGAAGGTACCTTCACTTATTAAATTATTTACCCAAATTGAATACTCTTAAACTTAAATGAATTAAAGTTATTTGGATCCATATATATATATATAATTTTTTTTCATAAGTGCTTTGTTATTTGTGATGTCACACTGGACAGATGTAGAAACCTACAAACATATATTTGTGACGTCACATTTACATGAAATTTAGACAAATGCACAGACATAAAGACATATATAAAAAGAGAAAAAAAAATACAATTGTGTGCACACTAAAGAGAGATCTCCTCATCCTGGCCAGGAGGAATGACACTTAAGTTGTGAAATATTTTGAAGGACTCTTTTAAGGGAATCATTCCATACCTTCATCTTGGTCCTCTTGGTCCTTTTTTTTTTTATTAATCTTGATTCCTCAACAACTTCATTTTGATCCTTTTGATTTTGTACCTGCTTTATTAATCTAGATGGTATCCATATTGGAGAGGATTCGTGCATTGGAAAAACACAAACAGATCCTCTCCCACAAATTAATATTGGATCTGGACCCTTCCATGTACCTGAAAGAACATCCTTCTAGTAAACCAAAGGTTTATGTTGTTGGTGTGGGTTCCAATGTCTGTCTCCAGCAGAATAACCATTAGAGTCTAAAGTTAAAAAATTTAAGGTAAACAGAGCAACTGCCAATCTGTCCCTAGGACTTTTCCAATTTCCTTCTTTTTGTTTTAATAACATAATTTTCAGTGTTCTGTTTGTTCTTTCAATAATGCCCTGACCCTGAGGATTGTATGGGATGCCTGTTTTATGGGATATATTGAATTTTGCGCAAAATTGTTTGAAAGGTGAAGACGTATATGCGGGGCCATTATCTGTTTTAAGCATTTTGGGGATGCCCAATGCAGCCAAAGCTTGCAAACAATAAGATGTAACATCTTTAACTTTTTCTCCAGAATGTAAGGAAGCAAAAATCATGCCTGAGCATGTATCTATGGTCACATGAATAAATCACAATTTTCCAAAACTTGGCCCATGAGTAACATCCATCTGCTACAAATGATTGGGCATTAATCCTCTAAGGTTAACACCATAATGAGGATTGGGCAAATGTGTCATACAAGATTTACAATCTATTACAATTGTTCTGGCTTGCTCCTTTGTGATTTTAAACCTACGCTGCAAGGTGGTGCTATTGACGTGAAACTGGGATTGAAATAAAGTAGCTTGCTGGAGTGCTGAAAGTATAAAGATTGTTTGGGTAAGGTCATCAGCATTTTGATTACCTTCATGGAGGGGACCAGACAAATTGGTATGTGCTCTTATATGCCCTATGAATATGAACAGAGGTTCTTTTCTTGCCCACAAAAGTTTTCGTATTTGATAAAACAATTTAAAGTCTGGAGTATGAGGTGCTATTGGTCCTGCTAGCTCAAATTTGGGGACGGCATGTACATTATAGTGGCTATCTGAAAAAATGTTCATGGGCTACTCTCTAAAATTTTCCAGAGCTCTTACCACAGCTTCCAGTTCCACTAGTTGAGCTGATTTGTGTGCAATTATGTAAGTTATATTTTCTTTTTTAGTGACTACTGCAGCAGTACCATTTGAGGACCCATCTGTGAATACATTTAATGCCTTAGGAATAGATTGATTTTTTTATACCTGTGGAAATATAATAGGATGATTGATAAAAAGATAATATAGGAGACTTAGGAAGATGATTATCAAAATTTGCAGAAGTAGAGCATCTAGCTATAGCCCAATCATTATCATTGAAGCATAAATATTCAATCTGTGACGATGAATAGGGAGTAATAATAGTAGCAGGGTGAATGCCAAATATTTTAGTAGAAGTCTTAAGTCCTTGAAGAATAAGTTTAGCCACCATGGAGGTATAAGACTCAATTATACTTTTAGGAGAGACGGGCAAATGTATCCATAATAAAGGCCCTTGTTGCCAAAATACTCCTGTGGGTGCATATTGTGAAGAAATAATAATCAATATTAGCGGTTGAATTAAATCAAATCTATCACAATAAGCTCCTTTGATGGCTTTTTCTACTAACTTTATAGCCTTCCTAGCATCAGGAGTCAATGTTCGTGGTGAAGATGGATCAGGGTCACTGCAAAGGATGTCAAATAAAGGTTTTAGTTGGCCAGTAGTGAGGTTTAGTGTAGGGCGAAGCCAATTAATATCTCCTACCAAATTTTGAAAGTCATTGAGAGTGGCCAAATGCTCCTTATTAATTAATATTTTTGAGGCCTAATAAAAGTGTCCATAATTTGGAATCCTAGATATAATATTGGAGATCTAATTTGAACCTTTTCCTTTGCAATGTTTACTCCATATCGTTTCAAGTTTTCTGATATATCACTAAATATGGTGAATAAGTCTTCTTGATTAGGATGAACAAGCAAAACATCATCCATATAATGGAGGCACATAAGCTCTGGGTATTTATTTTTGATAGGCTGAATAACTTTATCTACATAGATTTGACACATAGTGGGGCTATTAGCCATTCCCTGCAGCAAAACTTTCCATTGATATCTCTGATCAGGGCCATTATTGTTAATAGAAGGAACTGAAAAAGCAAACCTGGGGGTATCCAGAGGGTGTAGAGGAATAGAAAAGAAACAATCCTTTATATCAAGTGTTATAAGATGGAAATTTTTTGGAAAAGCTACAGGATTAGGAAGTCCAGGTTGAGTAGGGCCCATGATTTGCATGGTATTATTAATTTCTCTAAGATCATATAACAATCACCATTTTCCTGATTTTTTCTTGATCACAAATATGGGGGAATTCCTGGGAGAGGTGGAAGGTTCTATATGACCTGCTTATAGTTGTTCCTGAACTAGTAGGTGGACCGCTTGTAATTTCTCTTTAGATACGGGCCACTGAGGGACCCACACTGGCTTATCAGAAAGCCATGGTATTTTCAAAATTATTTTCTCAGTGGCCCCGAAAAAAAAAATCATTTTCCTTTATGATAATGATTTCTTTTAGGCTTAAGATTACCCTGTACCTTTTGATAATGATTTCTTTTAGGGTTAAGATTACTCTGTAGATTTTCACATTTAACACCTGCAGGCTTGGTTGCAAGGTGTACTCCCATTTGTTGCAAAGTATCTCTTCCCCATAAAGTAACTGGTAGGTTAGGTAAAACATAAGGCTGAAATGTTCCTTTATGCCCTTCATCATGCTCCCATTTTAAAATTACCGCACTTTTCTCTGGGAGGTTATTATATCCCAAGCCTCTTAAATTGGTTGAAGCTTTTTGCAGAGGCCAGTTCTTGGGCCATTGCCGTAGACTAATGATGGAAGAGTCAGTTCCAGTATCTATCATAGTCCCTCCATCTCTATTCCTTGGATTTTTATTTTACACATAGGCCTCCTTGAACAATCCCGGACCCAGCAAGCCATAGGTCTCGATTCAGTGGAACAAAATCCTCTATTGTTCCTTTTTTGAGGCATACTCATTTTAAATGAATTATGTAAATTTGGAAGGAGAAGCAACTGAGCAATTCTATCTCCTTGATTAACATAACTTATACTTTGGGGTGAGCTAAGCATTATTTTTATTTCCCCTTTGTAGTCTGAGTTTATTACTCCTGGGGTCACTTTCAAACCTAATAAGCTTTTAGGACTTCCCCCAATAATAAGTCCTACAGTCCCTGAGGGAAGAGGTCCCTGACTCCTGTGGGAATCAGTTGAACCCCCATTTCAGGTGTTAACACTATTCGGGCGGTGGAACAGAGGTCTAATCCTGCATTTCCTCCTGTTCCTTTGGCGAGGGAGTGAATGGGTAGTAGGGATTGTGTCGGGGAAGCATCTGAATGGATGCTTGAGGATACTCCTCCTCCAATGCCTCGTACATTTGTGGGCCCCAGGGCATTGGGCCCCATTCCCCATTTTTTGAATTCCTGGACAAATGATTTCCATAAATGTCAAATTTTGAATGGCATTTATTGGCCCAATGATTTCCCTTTTTACACCTGGGGCAGTGGCCTGGGGCACAGTATGAGATTGATCTTATTTCTTTTTGGCGATTTTGCCCAGAATAGCTGATTGATTATGATAATTTTGTCTGGAATATCCTGATTGATTATAATGTCTAGGTTGAGCCCTTGTGAAATTTTGAGGGGAAGCACATCTCATAGCAGCTGCAATCACATTTCCTGTGACAAAGGCGTCATTTATATCTTTACATAGTTATATATATGGAAAGATCCTTTTTATTTCTCCATGGCCTGATGGCTTCCTGGCAGTATTAGCATTTTCGTATGCTAATTGAAAACTAATGGCATAGCTTGATCAACGTCTCCAAACACTCTACCTGCAGTTCTCAAAAGTTGATCAGCAAAGTCAGCATATGGCTCATTAGGTCCTTGAATCACTTTTGACATGCTACCTTGTAGATCCCCAGGTCCTTGTAAAGTTTTCCATGCCTTTAAGGCACCTGCGTTTATCTGAGCATATACACCTGGGTCGTAATATTTTTGAGACTGTAAGTCTGCGAACTGCCCTTCTCCTGTTAGCATTTCTATATTATGGTCTCCAAACCCTGCAGCTGCGTTTCTTTTAGCTGTCTCTATACAAAGTTCTTGAAATTGCGATCACCAAACCAAGTATTGCCCCCCACTTAATGCTGTTTTACATAGATTTTCCAGTCTGAGGGAGTTAAGCTAAAGGTGTTAAGGGACTCCAGCATACTCAACGTGAAAGGAGCTTGGGGCCCATACATCATTACTGCCTCTTTGAGATTTTTTTATTGTTTTGAAATCTACTGACTGGTGGACCCTCTGTCCATTTTTATTTTCAAATACTGCAGTTCCCAATGTATCTGTGAGTTACCCTTCAAAGCACATAAGCGCTCAGAAAGCCTTTTTATTTCTTTTTCTAGGGTATGCAAACACCTAGTAATACCCTTCATATTTTCTGTAATGGATTCCACCCATGGGGGAGTAGGGGACACAAGTGGTTCCTCTACTTGACGATCCTTTTTCTTTTTTAATTTCTTTTTGTTCTTTTTACTGGAGACTGTGCTCCCAGAATCACCTTTTGATTCCTCTTCACTTACTATCACTTTTACTGGTATCCTGAATTTCAGCTTCTAAGGAGAGTACATATTCTTCGGCTAATTTCAATAAGTTTCTGATGGCTTTTGCAGCTCTTACTTTTGAATTTACACCACTACTCTTCTCACCGGTATTAACTGACTCAGAGGCTATGCTTTCTTGATCACTTTCCTCACTATCCACTGAGTCTGCAATATCGAGAAACTCATCCATGGCTTTTATTATCCGACCTTTTGTTATTTTTGCTCCCATTTTTTAAATTTTCTTATTTCTTACCTGCTGACCGAATTCCCTGTACGGGCCACCACTTGTCACTGCCTGAAGCGATTGCCGCTTGGAGCAACGACGTCATGGGGATAAGTTCAGAGGCAGACTGGAAACAAACAGGCTCTTTATTCTGCTAGCTTCTCTCTCCAGCTCCAACAACAACTCCAACACCATCCACACTCTTCCAATCACCATACAATGGCACCGACCTGATCCACAATGTCCCGGGCCAAGTTTTGCGAGACCATGGAATGTGGTAATACTTGAACCTCTTTATGGCTCACAGCTAACCGCAATCTTAGCTATCTTCTTAATTAGGGCTCCTACACAATATCTTTAATGAACATAGATGTAAAAATCCTCAATAAAATTTGGTTCTTTGAAAAATTAAATAAAATTGACAGACCCTAATGAAAAGAAGAAGAGGAAAAACTTAAATCACTAACATCCGCGATGAAAAAGGAAACATCACAACAAACACCACAAAAATACAGAAGATAATTATAAATTATTTTGAAAACTTATACTCTAATAAAATAGAAAACATCTATGGCACTGACAGATTCCCAGAGTCATGTGAATTCCCAAATTGGATCTGGACGTATACACAATTTAAACAGATAAATTTCAAGTGAAGAAATAGAAGATTCCATCAAAAAGATACCAGCCAAAAAAAGCCCAGGACCGGATGGATACACAGCTGAGTTCTACAAGACCTTCAAAGAAGAACTAATACCAATGCTCTCCAATTTATTTCAGGAAATAGAAAAAGAAAAAGAGTTCTTCCAGACTCATTCTATGAGGTCAATATTACACTGATTCCAAAGCCAGGCCAAGACACAGCCAAAAAGGAAAACTTCAGGCCAATATCTTTAATGAACATAGATGCTAAAATTCTCAACAAATTTCTGGCAAATCGAATACAAAAACATATTAAAAAGATAATGCACCACGATCAAGTGGGGTTATCCCAGGGATGCAAGCTTGATTCAACATATGGAAATCAATGAACATAATACATCACATCAGTAGACTTAGATAAAAACCATATGATCATCTCAATTGATGCAGAAAAAGCATTTGACAAAATACAGCACCCCTTCATGCTCAAAACACTGGAAAAACTAGGGATAACAAGAACATACCTCAACATTATAAAATCTATCTATGAGAAGCCCTGTCGGGACCTTACACTGCTTTCTGGCTGCTTGCCACATTACCACGCCCTGTTACAGGACCTAGGCTAAGCAGGGGGCGTGGCTGTGAGAACTGAAACCACCCCAAAGATAGGCCAATGGCTCCGCCAATGGCATCCGCCCATGATCCTTATGTGTCCCTATGATCTTTCTGTTGATTGGCCCATGTCCTATATAAGACCGTCCAATTTCCTCAATAAACCGAGTTTTTGGCATTGCTTTCTACCAAAAGTCCCCCGGTGTGGCGTGGTGTTCGTCAATCAGGCAGGGGGGGGGGGCGGGGGGGTTAGAGGGACACTCAGCGACTTTTGCCCATCAAGCCTATCTTTGCCAGGTAAGCTACTTTAACTCTTTCTGCTGGCAGAAGGTAGCTTTAGACCTCGGCCCCATTAAGAAGTAATGCAGCAGTCACGGCAGTTGGCGCCCAACGTGGGGCACGAAAACAAAAGAAAATTATCGATAGGCTTAACAATCGGTTAGAGACGCAGCGTCTCTCTGGCAAAAGTATCCTCTAGAAAATGAGGCAACCATATATCTTTCTCTCTCTTTCTCATCCACTTTCTCTCTCTTTCTTCCTCTCCCTTTTCGGGAACCTCTGCACAAGTAAACCTGCAATTTTTGTATGTGCCTGGTGGGGGAGAACAAAAAGATGTCCGGGAAAAATGCGCTCACTGAAGGGAGCGCCAGCCTGGGTGCGGAAAAAACTCAGAGCGAGCCCAAACTTAAGAACAAAGAACAGCTGCCCTCTGCAGCACCATGTGGGTGGTGACCATATGGGATCGCTAGGGGTGTACAGATGGTGGGCTGCTGCCGCTGCCACGTGGCCCCGGGCTTTCGTCCCGGTTACATGGCTGCCACCATCACCGGGGCTCGCAGTTCCGTGGCTCGGTGAAAAGAAAAAGTGTACTGCTGCATGGCCCGGGCTTGTGTCTCGGCCTGCCTGGCGTGCGGCTTGCAGCTTGCGTCCAAACCGCTGGGGGCGGGGCCGGGCGTGCAAGGGGCCTCGCCAGCTGGGACGCCTCAGGGCAGCCCGGCGCAGTGGGGTGCGAGGGGGAGCGAAGGCAATAGCACTGCTGCCTGCAGTTGGAGGCAAACGAAATCCAAACCAGAGTCGCCTGCAGGGCCAAACGCACACGGGTACATCCGGTCGTTGCCTGGCAACGGGCTGCCAATGGTGTGTAAAATGGCCATCCAAAAGCGCCGCTACCATCGCACCGTTGACGTCATCTCCTGCGACCGCGCATGGCGAGACACGCAGGCGGCCAGCGCAGCTGGGTGGGACCAATGCCGCATTCATGCTGCACACCGGCTCCCGCAGGGTTCCCTGGGTCAATGGCTGGGGCGGCCCGTGGGACGAGCCAATTCGCTATGGCTGGGGCGCCAGCTTTCTCCTGCCTGTGCAACGCGGTCCCTCTCGGCAGCTGCGAGTGGCCTACGTTCTTTGTCTGAGCCCAGCGCCTGCATACAGCCTGTGTCCTCTAGATCCCTTCACTGGCTGGCTATAGAGCGAATAGACTTCTATTCCTTGAGCCAAGACTTGTGCGCCAAAACAGCCGAGCCAAGGCAATTTGCCTGAGCCCTAAGCCTGGGCAACCTTGCTCAATTCTCCATCAAGAGAGGTTCCTCCCCCCCCCCCCCCGCCGTCCCCACTCTGGCCACTGCAAAGCCCCAAGGCTAGCATCATTTTAAATGAAGAAAAATTAAAAGCATTCCCTCTAAAAACTGGAACAAGACAGGGATGCCCCCTTTCACCACTGTTATTTAACATAGTACTTGAAACTCTGGCCACAGCAATTAGACAGACAAAAGAAATTAAAGGGATTCAGACAGGAAAAGAAGAACTCAAACTAGCACTATTTGCTGATGATATGATTCTATACCTAGAAGACCCAAAAAAACTCCACCAGAAAACTTTTAGAACTAGTAAATGAATTCGGCAAAGTAGCAGGATACAAAATCAACACCCATAAGTCAAAGGCATTTTTGTTCATGAGTGACAAATCCTCTGAAAGGGAAATGATGAAAAGTATCCCATTTACAATAGCATCAAGAAAAATAAAGTACTTGTGAATCAACTTAATGAAAGATGTGAAAGACCCCTATAATGAAAACTACAGAACACTAAAAAAAGAAATTAAGGAAGACCTTAGAAGATGATAAGATCTACCTTGTTCTTAGATAGGCAGAATCGATATTGTCAAAATGACTATATTCCCAAAAGCATTATACATTTTCAATGCAATTCCAATCAAAATCCCAATGACTTTCCTTATAGAAATAGAAAAAGCAGTCATGAAATTCATCTGGAAAAATGAGAGACCCAGAATAGCTAAAGCAATTCTTAGCAAGAAGAGTGAAGCAGGAGGCATCATAATACCAGGCTTTAAACTATACTATAGAGCAATAGTAACAAAAACAGCATGGTACTGGCACCAAAATAGACCTGTAGACCAATGGAACAGAATAGAGGACATAGAGACTAACACCCACAACTACAGCTATCTTATATTAGATAAAGGTGCCAAAAACATTACATTGGAGAAAAGATAGCCTCTTCAACAAATGGTGCTGGGATAACTGGAAATCCATATGAAACTGAACCTCTGTCTCTCACCATGTACAAAACTCAACTCAAAGTGGATCAAGGACCTAGGAATTAGACCAGAGACACTACGCCTAATAGAAGAAAACGTAAGCTCTAATCTCATGTTGGACTAGGCCCCAACTTCCTTAATAAGACTCCTGTAGCACAAGAATTAATATCAAGAATCAATAAATGGGATAGATTCAAACTAAAAGTTTCTTCTCAGCAAAAGAAACAATCAATGAGGTGAACAGAGAGCCTACTAATTGGGAACAAATTTTTACCACATGCACATCAGATAGAGCACTAATCTCTAGAATATATAAAGAAATTAAAAATCTTAACACCAAAAAAACAAATTGCCCAATCACTAAATGGGCCAAAGAGCTGAATCAACACTTCTCAGAAGAAGATATACAATCAATCAACAAATACATGAAAAAATGTTCAACATCTCTGGCAATTAGAGAAATGCAAATCAAAACTACTCTAAGATTTCATTTCACTCCAGTCAGAACGGTAATTATTAAGAACACAAACAATAATAAATGTTGGAGAGGATGTGGGGAAATAGGCACTCATACATTGCTGTTGGGACTGCAAAATGGTGCGGCCATTATGGAAAGCAGTATGGAGATTCCTTGGAAAACTGGGAATAGAACCAGCATATGACCCAGTCATCCCTCTACTGGGCCTATTTCCAAACGACTTAAAAACAGCATACTACAGGGATATAGCCACATCAATGTTTATAGCATAACAATTTACAATAGCTGTATTGTGGAACCAACCTAGATGCCATTCATTAGGTGAGTGGATAAAGAATATGTGGTATATATTCACAATGGAATTTTACTCAGCAATAAAAGAGAATAAAATAAGGGCATTTGTAGGTAAATGGATGAAATTGGAGAATATAATGCTAAGTGAAGTTAGCCAATCCCCAAAATCCAAATACTGAATGTTTTCTCTGAAAGAAGGAAGCTGATTCACAGTGGGGTTGGGTTGGGGAGCATAGGAAGATTAGAAGAACACCAGAAAGGTCAATGGGGAGGGATATCAAGGGAGGGAGCAAGGGGGTATAAAGAGAGAAAGAAAAAAGAATATGGTAGAATGAGAGGGTTATCATTATCATAAATGCATGTTTGAAGACATGAAAGATATGAATATACTTTGTATACTAACAATGATATGTAAAAAGGTGCTCTGTATGTGTATTACGAATTGTAAAGCATGCTACTGTTATATATACAACAACACTGAATAAAAAAAAATAAAAAAGAAAGAAAAAAAAAAAACTAAAGGTAAACCTTGAAAAAAAAAGGATAGGTTTTACAATGGAATAGATCTGGGTTTGGATCATGGTCTGTTGATCAACAACTCTGGTCTGATCAGCGCCTCTCTTGTCTGTTCAATTGAATAAAAATGGCCCGTCTGGTCAGCGTTTATGTGAAAAAAAAAAAAAAAAAGAATGTTCCTCTTTATTCCAATTTTTTAGAGAGATGAATCAATTTTGAATTTTGTTTATTATTTTTTCTGTTAATACAAGTCATGTAATTTTCTTCTTTATTCCACTGTGGATTATGTATATTGAATTTTTAATATTGAATCATGTGTGTAGTTTGTGTAGAATGGCTACTAATTCATCCCAGATACTTAATAACACTTTCTGGTGAAATCATCTATGCTTTTGATTTTTATTTTAGGAATTTTAACAAGTAAATTAAATTTTCTTAATACATATTAAGCTACTCTGTTTTGTATTGGGAGAGTTGTAGTGACTTGTGAAATTTTTGTTATTATGTTTCTTCTTCTTATTATTTTTAAATTGAAAATACCTATTTTGTACAAAATTCTATTTGAAATATACCTTGTGGATGGCTTAATTGAACTAATATACTACTTCATTCATTTTTTACTATATGCTATATACTACTTCACTCATTTTTTTGTGTGTGGTGAGAACAAAAAATCAGCTCTCTTAGTGACTTTGAAATTGCAATATATTGTTTTTAACTATATTTTCTTTATCCATTCTTCCATTTATGGACCATTAGGTTGATTCCATAACTTACCTTCTGTGAATAATTGTCCAGTGCTTATAGGAGTACAGATGTCTCTTTGACATCCCTCTTTCATTTCCTTTGGATATGTAGCCAGTATTGGGATTTCTGGGTCCTATGGTAATGCTATTTTTTAATTATGTAAGGAAACTCTGCTGTTTTCCATCAGTGTGAAACATAAATGTACCTATGTGTGCAAGGGTTCCCTTTACAATTCAGTATTTGCAACACTTGTTGTCTTTCATTTTCTTTCATGGCCTTTGTGAAGAAGTGAAGAGATACCTCACTTTCAATTTATACTTCTTTTTTTTAATTTTTAAATTTGTTTTAATTAGTCATTCATGACAGTAGAATGCATTTTGACACATTATACATAAATGTAGTATAATTTCTCATTCTTCTGGTTGTACATGGTGTGGAATTACACTGGTTGAGTCATATATGCATTTAGGGTAATAATGTCCAATTCATTCTACTATCATTGAACATTTTTGATATATCTGTTTTCTCTTTGTATGACTTCTTTTGAGAGAGATCTATGTTGGCACTTTGACATTTTCAGTTGGATCTGTTTTTCTTGCTTTTTAGTTATTTAAGATCCCTTCATATAAATATACATAAGTATATTTATATATTTATGTATGTATATATGAATATATATATTCAACCCAGGGAATGAGGTCACTTCTGCAAACTTCTATCTCTGCAAATTGCATTGTCCAAGGGCCAAAAAGGCTGCATTCTGGGGTGGAACAGAGAATGGCCCTTTCCCTGAGGGCACCAAAGTTTACAACTTTTGCCTCACAGGCTACCTTAGCTTCTTTCCACCAGAGTCAAACTCCTAAGGCCTCCTCCTGCTGTCCTAAGTAAATCAGATGTATGGTTTTCAAATATTTTTCAGGTTGTCTTCAGTTCTTTGCAGTGGAAAAGGTTTTCAATTTGTTGCAAGCACATTGGCTTTTATCGTTTGTTGTCTTTGTTCAGCCAACAAAGGTCACATCCAAAGAAATATTGTAAATATTGTATGTAACAGCATCATGGAACTTTCCCCTGTTTTCTTCTATTAGTTTCATGGTTTCAGGTTTTGTGTGTAAGGCTTTAGTCCATTTTGAATAGACTTTTGAGTAAAGTATGAGATAGGATTCAATGTAAATCTCAAGCATGTGGGTGTTGTTTTTCCTATTGTATCATTTTTAATAGTTTTATCTTTAATTTTTGTATTAAAGATATAAATGACTTTAACCACCATTGCAGAATTATAGTATTCTAAATTTGACTGTTTAATTTTACCAGTGTGTTTTAAAGTTCACATCTCATGTTGCAAATTGGTATTCTTTTCTTTCAGCTTAAGGAATTACCTTTGGCATTTCTCATAAGACAGGTCTAGTGGTGATAACTCCGATAGCTTTTGTGTAGGAAAGTCTTTACATCTTCTTTATTTCTGACAAACAGCTTTGCTGGGTACAGTATTCTCACTGGCAGTGTTTTTCCTCTAACACTTTGAATATATGAGCTACTCTCACCTGTCCTAGAGGGCTTCTGATAAATCTGTAACAACTGTGGTGAAGTTTCCTTGTTTGTGACATACTTATGTTGTTCACTTTCTGCTTTCAGAATCCTATCCTTGTCTTTTATTTTTGATAGTTCTGTTACAATGTGTCTTGGTGTAACTTGTTTGGATTAAATCTGATTAGAAAACTTTAACCTTCTTGTACCTGCATGTTTATATTTTCCCCCAGATTTGCAAAGGTTTTGTTAACATTGTCTATGCTTCACAAAACTTCTGTAACACAATATTTACTCTTTTGATGCTGTCCATAAATCCCATAATTCTTTTTCATTCCATTCATCCCTTCTTTTTTCTTCTCTTACTGCATATTTTTTTCAAGTAATCTGTCTTAGGTTCACGGGTTCTTTCCTGTGCTTGGCCAGTTCTGCTGCTGGTATTCTCTATTGCTTTCTTCATTTTATGCATTTTTTTTTTTTTTTTTTTTTTTTGGTACTAGGGATTGAACTCAGGGGCACTCGACCACTGGGCCACATCCCCAGCCCCTTTTTGTATTTTGTTAGAGACAGAGTCTCACTGAATTGCTAAGTGCCTCGCCATTGCTGAGGCTGGCTTTGAACTCATGATCCTCCTGCCTCGGCTTCCCAAGTGCTGGGATTACAGGCGTGCGCCACTGCGCCTGGCTCTATGCATTGTAATTTTGAGCTTCAGAATTTATTTTTAATAATTTTAATTTTTTGAGTTTCTAATTTTGGTCATTTATAGTCTTCTTGATTGCATTCATGTATTTCTCTGTATTTTCTTGAAGTTCTCTGGATTTGCTTCAAACAATTTTTTAAAAATTATTTGTCGGACACTTCGTATATCTGTTTCTTTGGGGTGAATTATTATGAGATTGCTGTCTCTTTTTGTGGTGTAACATTTTTGTTTTTCATAGTTCTGGTTACCTATCCTTGAAGTGTGTACATAACCCTTTACAGTCAGCTCATCCAGAGATTGTGGTCAGACCGTTTTGCCAGGTTTGTGTGTGTGGCTTGCACCTGGAGTCCTAGGCACCAGTCCTTAGGCACCTGGGGTCAGTGGGCAGGTGAGCATGGCACTCAGGATGGTGAACTTGGACTTGTAGTCTAGTTTCTTGAGGGTGATCCTGGAATCTGTTCTACTGGGGAGTGTCCTGAAGTCCAGGTCCATGGGGTCGACCTCTCTCCAGTGTAGGCCTTTAGATTGAGTCTGCATAGGCTGGCCATGTAGAAGAATGGGCCTGGTTTTGGGGTCCGTTGGGAGTGGGTTTGGTGCCTGAGGTTAAGAAGATGATTCATGCAATGTAAAACTGTCCTTTCTACAATCTTCATGACATCTTTTCTTATTTCTGTGTTATGCTCAGGTAGTAAAATCTGTCACGTGGTTTTCTTATCTCTCATGTAGGTATTTTTACTTAGTAGTTGTTCAAATTCAGATTTCTGCAGAAGAATGAGCACTAGAAATTTTTATAATCTTGGACATTGTCCTCGTAGATCATGTTTTTAAAGACCTAGTCTATTACGTCTAAGTTTTCAAATAAATATGTAGAGTTACTCATCAGATACCCTTATTATCTCTTTGACATCTTCAGGAACTGTAATGATAGCCTCTGTTTTATTACTAGAAGTTGTCAATTTAATTAATGTTTTCAAAGAGTCAGCATACTCTTTCATGGATTTTGACTTTTGTTTGACTTACGCTTTTATTTTTGTTTGGTTCCTCCTACCTTTCTACCTTTTACTTTGGATTCATTTCACTGTTATTTTCCTAGTTTCCTAAAATAGAAGCTTTAATTTTAGAATTGAATTTTTTTTTTTTCTTACCAGGGAGTGATTCCTCAGGCACTTAATCACTGAGTTACATCTCCAGTCCTTTTTTATATTTTATTCAGAGACAGGGTCTCACTGAGTTGCTTAGGAGCTTGCTACATTGCTGAGGCTGATATTGAACTCACGATACTCCTGCCTTAGCCTCACAAGCTGCTGGGAATACAGGTGTGCGCCATTGCCCCCAGTTAGACTTGACATTTTAAAATATAATTTATAGTAGTATCAGAATGATTGCAAATTCAGACAAAAATATAAAGTAGATATGCCAGACACCTCACCCTAAAATCTACAAAATGTTAGTGAGTTCTTAAGAAGGATCTAAGCAATTAGAACACTTGTTATCATTAAAGTCAGTTTTCACATAGTCTATAATTTAAATTAAAAAAAAGAAATCAGCATTTTTTGTGTTTTAAGAATTGATGACTTTAGTCTAATGTGTTTTCCATCAAATAAATGCAAGACAAAAAAAAAAATGACAGTGTCTTGAAGAAGAATGAAATTAAGGGATTTAAATGATCATCTTTCAATGATTACCATATATCTACTATAATCAAGAAAGATCCTTCTTAATGACAAAATAATTATATAAGAGCAAGAATCTAAGAATGATCCCTACTTATGTTGTCACTTGACTTAAAACAAAGAAAGACAGTGCATGGTGGTGCACAGCTGTAATTCAAGTGGCTTGTAAGGCTAGGGTAGGAGGATCACAAGTTCAAAGCCAGCTCCAGCAAAAGTGAGGCACTAAGTAACTCAGTGACACTTCATCTCTTAATAAAATACAAAATAGGACTGGGGATGTGGCTCAGGGGCTGAGTGCCCCTGAGTGCAATCCCTGGTACTAAAAAAAAAAAAAAAAAAAAAACAACTAAAAAGACAAAGACAACATAGAAATATAGTCTTTATAAAAATGTTACCAGGGATAATGGATATTTTTATGAAAAATGAATCATTACCAATAAATCAAATAATTCACACAAACTATTGATAGACCATAGACCTAAATGTGGAAATTAAGTTAGTGAAATTCAATAACATATATTATACTCCAATGAATTTAAAACATTGCTCATCAAACATTTCTTTAACAGAACGGAAAGATAAGTCACAGGCAAAGAAAGGATATTCTTTATATAAATAGCTGAGCCGGGCGCGGTGGCGCACGCCTGTAATCCCAGCACTTTGGGAGGCTGAGGCAGGAGGATCACGAGTTCAAAGCCAGCCTCAGCAATGGCGAGGCACTTAGCAACTCAGTGAGACCCTGTCTCTACTAAAATACAAAAAAGGGCTGGGGATGTGCCCCAGTGGTCGAGTGCCCCTGAGTTCAATCCCCAGTACCACACACACACACACAAAAAAAAATAGCTGAGAAGGTACTCATATCTACAATACATAGAGAACTCCTACATATAAATTAGCATAGAGAAAGGATCCACTAAAAATGCACCTAACATGACATAATTCATAAAGTAGTATAGCTAATCAAACTATGGTTCTGATATTGTCTTTCAGCAAAATGTACATTATATGCACAATGTGATATTCACACCCACCAGAATGGTAACCATAAAGATTAACATCCCCAATGCTTGATATATCTATGGAACAATTAGATTTCTCATCTGATACTTGTGGGAACATGGCTTGATTAAACTAGTTTGGAAAACTAGCAATATCTACTAATGTTAAACATATGTCCACTTTATGACTTACAAAATTCTACATAAATTAATGCATAATTATATCATAAGACTAATATATTCATAGCAGTGTTATAATACTTCAAAGCTGGAATCAGTATAAATGACCATCAATAATAGAATATATTTACTATGATAGAATATATTTACTACTTAAATATTTATTGCCCAATTTCATTTTTCTAAAGATTACTGAAAATTGTTTTAAAAATTTTTTTAAATATCTGTCCTACCTTAACTGTGCTATTTTTGATTTTATAAATTATACTTTTTCTTAGTAAATAATTCAAATAATTAGCCTATAATCAATGTTAAGCAAAAAAAAATAAATTGAAGAATAATGCAGATAGAATGCGTCTAACTTTGGTAAATTTTATATATATATGTATATTTATATACACATGTGTATATGTATGTGAATATGTATATATATATATATATATTATGGCATATTTATGATATAAGTGGTCCTTAGAAATGCAGAAATAATATTTTAATATACAACGGAATACTGCATAGTAATAACAAATACTGTAATAAGAATATAATAGTAGGGATAATTCTTATAAATATTATATTGAAAAAAATCAGATACATATATATATATATATATATATATATATAATTACATTTTGTATTACTATTTTGTTTCAAATTAATGAAGAATTGGCAATCCAAGTCTAAGAAGATAAATTTCTATTGTTTAAATCATCCAAAATCATTTTGCTATGGCAGGCAAGCTAGGACTCTGTGTGTGTGTGTGTGTGTGTGTGTGTGTGTGTGTGTATGCATGTGCATGTGCATGTGTGGGTTGGTACTGAACAGTAAAGGGCATGGAGGATTCTACTACAGGAATTTAATAGGTGTACCCCTGCTTAAATTCTACTAAACATTATATGCAACGTTGCCTTTTATCATATGTGTGTGTGTGTGTGTGTGTGTGTGTGTGTGTGTATATCTTCTAAAACTTTCTTAGGATATTTTTGTGAATAATATTGTGGCAGTGGTTTAGAAAAAATAACTCCACTTAAGGGTTAATTAGATTGTTCACATACACACTATATTCACTAAAGTATTTTGTTTTTAATTTTACCAAGGGCAATATAACATGATCTCATAAATATATTTCTCAATTTACATCAATGTGGATTGTACATAAATATATTTACTATAGGAAGCATTTTTTTCAATTAAACTTCAGTATATAGAGGTTGTTTTTCATAGACATAAGGTATAATTTCACAGTCCAGTTATATCAGGCTTAAGAGCTATTTTATATCTTTTTTTTCCCCTAGTCCTTTTCTCCCTCTTATTTAGAGTCTTAAAGATTTATTGCCCAATTTGGTTTTTCTAAATACTGAAAATTGTTTTAAAATCTTTTTAAAAATATCTGTCCTACCCTAACTGTGCTATTTTTGATTATGTAAATTATACATGTTCTTAGTAAATAATTCAAATTATCAGCCTATAGTCAACCTTAAGTAAAAAAGTAAATTGAAGAATAATGCAGGTAGAATGCTTCTAACTTTGGTAAGTTACATATATGTATGGCATATTTATAGTAGGTCCCTAGAAATGCAGAAACATATTTTAATTTTTTTATCAAAGTGAATTACACTTAGAACATTATCAACATGTTTTTGAAAAGGTAACATTTTAAGAATAATAAAATAAATTTAAAGAAAAAAAGCTTTTCAATTTTCCAGTTTGAAATGTGTTTATATCAGTCAATTTCTGATCACCCTTCTTCCCTTTCCTTAATATCAGAGATAAGCTAAGCTCCAAAATTTTCTTAATCTTCATTTGATCATCAGCGGTATTGTCTAGTTAGATCTGCACTACTCAATTCCTGCAAGAGGAAGCAAATCAGACTTTCAAGGCAAACGTGTGGGTGAGCAAAAATTTCAACACGCAGATTTAAAAATGAACCAAGACTAATAATAACTATTTTTGACAGTAGTAACTGATCTTTAATTCTTCTTTGATGTGAAATGGGTCCTATCTGACCTTTGGTTTTGAGAATTAGTAGGTACTTGTGATACATGCATTCTGCTGTATTAAGCTCCTCCATCTTACTTACATCTCTGCTGAGCTACTTGATCTCCAAAGACTTCAGTTGGTAGAATCTAACAGCCTTACATTCAGATAAGAGGGTTCTTTTCTGCGTTCTGATTTTGATGGCTCTACATATTTTCATGCCCAAATGCCCATTCAATCTCAAGGAAAATACTTCTCCACATCTCAGTTTATATCCTAGAACAAAGCTACTAACTAGTATCTGAATGTCTAGAAAGTTGAATATTGTGATCCAGCCTTGGCTGCAGATGGCTAATGCCTCTATGTGTAGGGAACTGGAGTGGCCAAACAGCTTGCATAAAAGAAATGACCAACCAGTACAAATCCAAAGTTCTTACATAACACAAATGCAATATATTTTCACATATTACATTATCTTTCTCCAGTAGTGCTGACCTTATATTTCCTTGTTTTTCCTAATTTCTACTTCGTGATTCCAGAGAGACTCTTAAACTAATATGGTATTCAAAGCAATTGCACATGGAGGCTAAAGAGCATCTTTCTTATTAAAGAATTCAGTATTGCTGAAATTTATAAGTATATATTAAACATTTGAATCCTAGAAAGGGGATGAAACCAATGCTGGAATCAATATAAAGATAACAGCATGAGCAAAGCATATATTCTCTCATATGGTTTGGTAGGATAGTCATTTTTCAGGAATAAGGTCAAAAAATTCAATCTTATAATGACCATCTAGTCACTTAAGAAGTGTAGGAGAAGAAAATCTAAGAAAAATATCAAAGAAAGGAAATTAAATAGGTAATAAAGTACAAATCAAAAGGTGGTTTCAGACATGTGGGCAGCCTGAGAGATTAAGAGACATGACTGGGATCCATAAAAGATGATCTTTGTTGGCAAGGTGAGATAACGTGTTTAATTTTCTTATTTTCATAAATTTTAGATTAATTTAAACTAAAATGTGATTTTATAATTTCTTTACTATTTCTGTTATATATTAAATGTGGGAAATTACTAAAAATTAAGATTCCCATGTAAAAACTCTTACTCCATACACAAGAGTTACACTTTCCACATTTTGAAAAAGTAACTTTTATATCTTTCCATTTTCATCATATCATATGCCAGATGTACTTTTAAGGGAAATAATAAATGTGATATATTTATAATCAAATTGATAATTTATGACATATTTGCAAAAATAGATGAATTAAAATCTATTACTGAAAAAATTAGATTCAGGATCAGAAACAAACCTAAAACTCACTGTGGTTCTAAATCAAGACAAAATTATATACCTTGATCTTTCAACATTCAAGTAAATAATAAAATATGGTGTTAAAAGCATACATTTGAAATTTATCTTTTAATATTTATGTAAAGTGAGAGTTTGTCCACTAGGTTTCAACCTCTCTAGATCTCTACAGAACAGCAGAATAAAGAGATCATCCATTCCCTTCATCAGAAACTTCATGAAAAAACATGGGTAATGCAGAACCACACTTAGATTCCTCAGAACAAATCATGCTTTTTCATGCCTCCAAACTTTGCTTATGTTATTTTCAGAGTGAAAGAAAGTCATTTCTTTCATATGTTTTCACCTTAGAAGCACTTTTTCAAATAATCAGCATTTATTTATCTTTCATTCACAACGCTAAATCAGAAAACTATTCATCTTTGTTAAAAGCACCTTCTGATTCTCTGAGGAAAACATGCATTTTTCAAGTGATGGATTACACAATCTGGCAAAGAAAATCTATTACTCTAAAAAATACAGATTAATCTTTCTGCATTGTGAATCAAAGGGGTGTATAGTCCCAAGAAAGGGGAGATACTTCATTTTAGAATAGTAGGATATGGGCAGAAAATGAGGGGTAAATGTTGAGGCTCAAATTATGAAAGTCTATGTAGTCACTGGTAGGAATAGAGGGTGCTATGATTTTGATTGGTTCATCTGATGCAAAGTTGGTTCCCAATGTGGCAGTATTAAGAGTTGGTGCCTATGGAATGTAATTAGGTTATTGGAGGCACTAACCTCAGAACATTTTAATGCTGATTTTATGGAGTAAATTTCTGCAAGAACAGGTTCTTATGAAGAGCAAGACTACCACTTCCAACATTCTGGCTTCTTGTCTCGCTATGTTATCTTTCCTGCCGAGGTCCTTTTCCCTTCCTATCTTTTTGCTATGCTGTAAAACAGTCAAGGGGACTAACACCCTAATGGGGCCACCCCATCTTGTACTTTAATCCTTCAAAACTTTGAGTTAAATAAATCTTATTTCTTTATGAAAAAAAAAGAAGAAATATATTCCTACTATCCACAACATTAAAGACGTTAATGACCTTTTACATTATTGTATTTGTTTACTCATAATCTTCAAGAGTACCTCTATGATATCTTCTAAATATGACCATGAAAAACTTTAGGGAAAAATGACACATATGCTCCTCTTCCATATGTGAACATAATTGTTTATATTTGCCATTAAATCACTCTTATAATTAAGCCAGGCACAGTGTCCCATGCCTGAAATCCCAGAGGCTGGGGAGGCTGAGGCAGGAGGACTGTGAGTTCAAAGCCAGCCTCCTCAACAAAAGTGAGGTGCTAAGCAACTCAGTGTTGCTTAAAGTAAAATACAAATAAATAAATTAAATTAAACATAAAATAGGGCTGGGGATGTGGCTCGGTGGCCAAGTTCCCCAGGTATAATCCCCAGTAACCCTCCCCCCAAAATTCACTATTATAATTATAATATGAAAATTATTAGAAATAATAATGTAAAATCCCAAGGGTGGGCATAGTTTATTAGACATGTTTATATGTCTACATATATAGGCATATAAAAGTCACGAAAATATATGTTTATTGAAATTTAAAATAATGTCATAGAATAATAATTATAGGAAGCCAGGCACAGTGTCGCATGCCTGTAATCCCAGCACTTGGGAGGCTGAGGCAGGAGGATTGCAAGTTCAAAGCCAGCCTCAGCGATGGTGAGGCACTTAGCAACTCAGTGAGACCTTGTCTCTAATAAAATACAAAAAAGGGCTGGGGATGTGGCCCAGTGGTCGAGTACCCCTGAGTTCAATCCCCAGTACCAAAATAATAATAATAATAATAATAATAATTATTATTATTATTATTATTATTATTACAGGAAATAATATATTTTAAAGAGATAAAAAAGGAATTGTTTTCTTTATGATTGCAAATTTTGATGTAATTAAACCAAGATACTGGTTATAAGAAGGATGGTATCAAACAGATTTAGGGTTGAGTTTCTTATCAGTTCTCTCAAAAATTTCCTACCTAACAGTATAAAGGTACAAATATATGAGGGTGGTGGGAACACAACGTTAAAAGAGTAATTTTATAAAATGAGCCCACTGCACTGACTCCCCACATGCTTTCTTTGCCCAAAAGCAATCTGCCTGCAGTGCCCTCTGGCCTGAGGGAACAGGAAATGTTACATTCCTCAACAAACTGAGGCAGGGGACAGAGGTATGGCAGTGAGTGTAGGTAATAAATGATGGGGATTGAAAAGATGAAGGCTAGTTATCAAAGAAAAGACAAACAGTTGCTAAGAGCTAACCTCAGGATGGCTCTTCTGAGCATAAGGAGCTACAAAGAATTACCCTCTGTGCTGCTCCTTAGCCCCTGTGCTGCTCCTTCCTACCCTTAGGTATGTACATGGGTACATGGAGAAGAAAGAAAATATGTACAATTTCCGGGGTGTTCTGGGGTCTGTAAAAGAGCAAGAAACACCCTCTCCCGTGGACACCCAGCTCTGGGCCCCCTTCTCTCAAGAGAAGTCTACTACCTCTACCTTTGTCCCTCTCTTAAATAAAACTTGTTTTATATGGTTACTTTGGCATTTCTCAGGTGTCTGATCTTCAACACCCGGGGGAAAGGAGGACCCAATCCTAATCTTCAGGACTGGTATCATTAGTAAGAAAGAACAATCATGTGTTGAAAATATGCCTTTTTCAAGGGCTATGGTGCTCTAACTAAATCTATATATTAATTGATTTTTTTATTAATTAAAATTTATAACTGATACATAAAATCATAAAATTGTACATATTAATGGGGCAATGGGTGATGTTTTAGACACATATACATTGTATAATGTTTAAGTTGGGTTAAATATATCTATCTCCTCAAATACTTACCATTTCTTTGTGGTGAGAACTGTCAAAATCCTTTCTTCTACTTTTTGCAATGTACAGTTCATGATTGTTACCTACAGTCTCCTTGCTGTGCAATAACACACCAGAACTTGTTGCTCATATATAGCTGCAACTTAGTACCCAATGATGAACCTTTTTAAGCAAAAATTATTATGCCATTTCAGAAAAGAAATATCGATGTGCCTAGAAGTCACTCTTGGAACTAGTTAGGGGGTTAGTGTCATGGTGCTTCCCTGCAAGACTTATTAGTAGCAAAGGGGGTCTAGGCTTATGGGGATATGTACTAGTGTGAAGTGCTAGAGGAACACAGGTCAAAATCAGTCAGAAGCCAGAGGAGGCAGTGAGAGATATAGGACTGGATGGTAGGGGGACCAGCTAAGGTTTTAGTTGTTATTACTTCCTTCTCTACTTTATTCATGTGCCAGTGTCTTGGTGACCATGACAGATCTCTGAGAATTGCTAAGTTTGGGTTTAAGGAGAGCACACCTGTAAGCTGGGCTTTCTATGGAGGGAACAGTTTTGTAATATGTAGTCTGGGGTTAAAGGAGGGAAGCCTGTGAGCAGATGGCATTGAATATATGCCTAGAAATTTTTGTCCCTGCAGACCATTGCTATTTCACAGGTTTGCATCCAAACTGGTCAGAACAGGACCAGAGAATCCGAGGAGATAAATAGTAACATGAAGAAGGGGGGGGGGGGGTGGGGAAGAAAAAAAAAAAAAAAAGCAGGATCAGTTTCAGTTTGGGAAAGTTGCATGAAATTTATCCTAAGATTACCCAACATGGAATCATATCACTTAGGAGGTCATATTAAGGATAGATTTTTTTGAAGAATATATTATTCATATGTATAATATGAATATATAAACTATAAAAATGGACACACACATAATGTATGAATAACTTAATTACTTGCTAGGATTTGAAGAAATGCTAGTTAGAGAACCATAGCTGCATGACTGATTTTAATCTCATTTCCATACACATTCTTGAGTTTTTTCTGTTTTTTTTTTTTTTTTTTCAGCTGTTTTTTCATGAATAGCTAGTTCTTTCCTGTATTTGAAGACACACTATCACACTATTTCCTATCATATTGGGACAATTGCAAAATTTTAAGTCTGCAACATTTTAAGCATATTTTTACCTGAAGGAATACTGGATTTTCTTTTACATATGTCCAACCTTACCATATGAATCTCTGCAATGAATATTGAATTGTGATTTCATCTCTGATACAATCTGTTCATCTGTTGGGCAGAGGAAAACTAACACCTGTTTTTTTTTTTTTTTTTTTCTTCAGGTTGACAAGTGTTGTCTTTGTAACAGGACACAAAGGAGAAAACAAGAGAAACAGCACACTTTAGCTTTTAAGTAGTGTAGTGAACTGAGAGGGGAGCAAATATTTTATGGACAAGCTCCTTAATATCCCTGAACTTCTCAGAAAGTTGCTTGTTTACATTTGAATATATGGAATGTCTTGCAGATTTTGGTAAAGTTTTTCATAGTTAAAAATGAGGAATAGTTGACTGGGGATAGAGCTCAGTGGTAGAGTGCTTGTCTAGCATACATAAGACCCAGAAGTTAGTCCTTTCACCAGGAAAAGAAAAAGGAGAGAGAGAGGAGGCAGGGAGGGAGGGAAAGAGGGTGGGAGGGAGAAAGGAAGAGGAAGAGGGAGAGGGAATGAGAAATAGTAAAAGGAAGGACTGCTATTTACATACACTTAAATGGATCACTTCTCTTTTGAAAAGAAAACAATCATTAATACAAGAAATTTGAATAAAAACTAGAGATCTGAAACCCTAGTTGTTTATTAATTCCATATTGAAGAGAAAAGTCTTTATGATGTAAAACATCATGATTTTCATTAATTAAGCTAATCAACTATATGTGTGTTGCCAAGTATTGATAAACTTTAAGGTCAACTTTGAGGAATAATTTGTCTTGGAGGAAGAGTATAGTTTTTTATATATCTTATGCCCAGAGGGAAATGAATATTTTAATTAAATAATTGTGCAATTTAAACAACTTTAAAATTAAGAGTAAAGCTTTCTTTTTTCTTTTTTTATTGGTTCATTATAATTATACATAATAGTGGCATTCATTGGGCCATATTGTACATGCACATAACATAATTTAATCAATGTCATTTTCTAGTAACCTCGCTTTACCTCTCTTTCTTCCTCCCCACTGAATTTTGACAGAAAACATTTTAACATTTTAATGGCATTATATCTTATACCCTTAATGTTCTTCACACTACTCTTAGCTAATATTTATTTATTTATTTTAAAAAATATTTATTTATTTGCTTTAGTTGTATACAATGCATTTATTTTTACATGATGCTGAGGATTGAACCTGGGCCGCGCACCTGCTAGGTGAGCACTCTACGGCTGAGCCACAACCCCAGCCCCTGTTAGCTAATATTTAAAGTAAACATTTTAAGCAGTCTGAAGGTTAAATTAGGTTTAATTTGGGTATCTTCAATATTGAATTATAATGCAGAAGTTCAATTAAATTTATTTTATAAAACCAGTGATATTAAGAGTATCAAGTAAAAATTGACCTGATAATTATATAGAAACTTAATAACAGGTTAAATCTATGGTAATATTACAAAAATGTGGCACATATACAATGGAATATTACAACCATAAAGAAGAATGAAATCCTGTCATTTGCAGCAAAATGGATGGAACTGAAGGATATTAGGTTACATGAAACAAGCCAGATACAAAGAGATAAATATTGCATCAGAGGCCAGGACTGGTGGGAGGACTGAGCATAAAGGGAGTTTGAATAATAGGTACCAAAAAGAGAGATAGATAGATAGATAGATAGATAGAAGGAATAAATTCTGGTGTGTCCTGGCATAGTGGAATGACTATAGTTCACAATAACCTAATGGATATTTTATGAAGATCTAGAAAAGAGAAACTCAAAGGCTCCTAACACAAAGTAATGGTGAGGCAAGGAATGCATTTAGTACTCTGAGTTGATCAGTGCACACTGTATGCTTGTGTTGAAATATCACACTGAAACACAATATGCATAATTATTATATGTTAATTAAGAGGAACTATTAATATAGTGAGATTAGAAAACATTTTGGAAAATGGAATTTTGGGGGCATAAATCTTTTCTTTTCCATTTTGGTGTATATTTGGTAGGTAATTCTCTAAAATAGGACAATAGACCACACTCCTTCACCCTTGACCCCTGCAGTGGCCCTGCTACTTGGTTTCCTCCTTTCTACTCCAGCATTCTTCTTTCCTACCATAGTCAGAAGAACAATCATTATAAGTAAAAGTCCTTCTATTTAATTTTCTGCTGCATTTCCCTCTTTGCATTACTTTTACATCTTTTAAATCCTTACACTCTTCACTTTGCTATTAGGATAAATTCTAAAGTACTTACCATGACCTACAAGGCCTCATGACCTGATCTTTGTCCTCCATCCTAACTGACACCTCTTTTTCCCTTGTGCCTTCTGTACTGCAGTCACTCCGAGGGACTTCTGATTGTCCAGAGGCTGTATATATTCTTTCCTTTGATTGAAGCATCTCTTATACCTTCCCCTCCTTAACTCCCCTTCATCTTCCCTGTCTGCCAAGGTTAGGTGGGGGTTCCTCTTAATGGGCACACAAATTACATTATACATTTCCTTTCTGAACTTCATCATACTTTGAAATTATATCTTTTTATTTGTGTGATTATTTAATATCTCCTTCACCTCATCAGAATGTGAGCATATGGAAGCACAGTATACACTTATTAAAAATTAATGACTGATGATGTTAAACCTTGCATTTTAGGTGAACTCAGAGGGGAGCAAATATTTTATGGACAAGCTCATTAACATCATTGAACTTCTAAAAATTGAAAAGCTCAGTAATTTTATTTTCTTTGATATACTCTTTAAAAATAATATAGCTTTTCAAAAAGATTTAATTCAGACTATGTCTGAGGAAGTTTATAAAAATGTATTACAATCTACTACAGACTGAAAAACATTTTTACCCCTAAATATAGACTTAGTATATATAGACATTGTACTGACATAGAAAATATTATAAATTATGCCCTTGCTTTTCCAGTTTTGGAAAGAATAAAATATTCATGTAATTCACATGATAATTATGATGGAATTATTTTTTCTATTATTCAATAAAAATTGTAAAAGTTAAAAATATTGTTTCTAAAAATTTTCACCAAGCTAATACTTCATATTATTCTCTTTGGTGATTTCTTTCTTTTTATTGTTATTTTTATTAGAAAACTGAAAACAATTAAATTAATGTAGGATGTTTTGGATATTCTTCCTAAGGAAATTATTATGAATTTCTCTGCTGATATTCCTTACAGAACTCCCGAAAAGTAAACTACCTCCTCTAAACTCTCTGGCTGATGTGGTCTTATCTGTAGACTGGTCTGGATTATGGGGACATTCTTATTAGAGCTGATTAACAACTCTTTGCTCCCTCCCACATAATACAACCATAGAAAAGAGTATGGTAAACTCAGTCATGAACACAATCCTCACTTTCCTTTTCCATATTCTAAGCTAACACAGCTTTGTTCAGATATTTCTTGATCTTAAGGTCAAAAACTATAAAAAGGTTGCTTTTTAGTCCAAGGTCCCTGGAAATCTTTCTAAGGTTCCTGGAAATTTTTCTGAATCTAGGGCCTCTCCTGCATTATACACAGGATTTGAGGGATGATAGTTAAGAAGAATGTTTAAAATGAACACTAAATGCCCAAATATATGCTTAGATTTTTATGATACTTGTTTTTATTGTTATAAATTAAGTGGAAATATGGCTAAAGTATCCAAGCACTGACAATATTCCATTGTGAACAGAGAGCTTTAACATCTTCCAGCTTCCAAATTAGTTCTAAACCTGCTCTGTCTCTTTCTAATTCAGCATCTACCTTCAATTAGTCAACATGCCTGTGACGGTCTTCTCTCAGCCCAGCTCCTAATTTAAATTGATAAATGTACCCTAAAACCAATTTCTGGAGAGATCTTCATCTCATCAACCTAAGTTTCACTTTGGACTCACCACAGTCCTGTCTTTTACTCCTTAATTGGCAATCCTGTGCTAGTGGACAATATTGTTAAACTTTTCTTTATATGACCTTGGGGTCCAATTACTAAGTTTTCAGGTTCTATACCAAGGACTTGCCTCAGCATCTGTCCATTGCATAAAACAAGAGAAGTTTGTCCTGGTTATTGGCTGTGAGGTTAAGAGGATGCTTGGCTAAGTATAAACACAGGGATAGTTCCCCTGACTCTGTACCAGCAGCCATGAGGTAGACTTGCCGTTTATCTTGTTCTTGATTGAATTTCTCATGTCACAAACTGTAGTCACCTTTTCTTATGACAGTGCACTTAAGGTATCAATGATTACTTCTCATTCGTTCCTGTCATGATGTGCTGCATCACCATAGGCCCAAAACTACAAGCCCAATTAGTCATGGATTGATCCCTTCCAAATGGTAAAACAAATTGTTTTTTTTTTTTTTTTTTTTTTTTTTTTTCTTTATAGCTTGGTTATTTCAGAAATATTTTTAGAGGAACAGAAAACTGACTGAGGTAGGAACCTGCAAGTTTAGAGGCAAAGGGTAAGAAGGAAACAGCTCAGTAGTTGAGGAGACTTTTACAATAGGCTTCTGTTATGGTTTGAATATGAGGTGTCCCTTAAAAGGCCGTGTGTCAATGCAGGTATAATCAGAGGTGATTATGAGAACTGTATCCTAATGAGTCCACCCTTGTCTAAATGGACTAATGATGGCAACAGTAAGCAGGTGGGGTGTGGTTAGAAAAAGTGGGTCACTGTGGGGGTGCCTTAAAAGGGTTCATCTTCTCAGCAACCTGTTTCCCCAGCTTTTTAACTGCTTTCTGGCTTCCATGTGATGCCTTGTGCAGTCTTGATGTTCTTCCTTGCCTTGGGTCCAGGGTAATGGAGCCTATGAACCTTAGAAACTTTGGGCCAAATTAGACGTTTCTTTCTTTATCTTGTTCTTGTCAAGTATTTTGGTCACAGTGATGAGAAATTGACTAACACAGCTCCTCATTTCTATTTCTCCCTTTTCCCAAGCCATTCTATGCTTTAAAAGATATAGTTAACATATCTTGTGCTAGAAGACTCAAAAGAAAAAGAATCGTATCACATCATTTCTATGATTAAACCCCTTAAATATTTTACTATGTTCTTTAAGACCTTTTTATGATAAGGGACCTAGGTGATTTTGCAGGTTTTTGTTTAGTTTTGATGTGTGTGTGTGTGTGTGTGTGTGTGTGTGTGTGTGTGCTTAGAATTTGCCCATGCTCTACCACTGAGTTACACCCTAGCTCCTAGGATCTCCTTCCAACTATCAGGTACACCTCTTTCATATTTGTTTAGAATGTGCACACCTCTTTCTACTTTTTATAAATTTACTCTTCTTCTTTCCTCTGCGTGAAAATTTTTCTTTTGGGTTTTGACAAAGATCAAATTATTGCTAATTAGGTCTTCTTTTGTTTTAACATCTGAACTAGAGACAGCTCCCCAATTCCTTCCTTGCATTGTTTATTTCTTTTCTTGTGCTTAGCACAGTTTATAATTCTATATTTACTTTACTTGTTCATTCATTCTTGTCATCAGTACAATTTATTCTTCTAAGGGAAGGGATCTTTTTTCCTTGTGCTCATTGCTGAATCCCCACTGTGCATCATCTTACCCCTCTATTAGTAGAACTTAATACATATCTGTTAAATAAAGAAAGGAATGGTGAATGAGTGGACTAAGAAGATCTCTACTATCAAGTTTCTGTGGCTTTTACAAATGTGCCTATAACTTACATCTTAAAAATAACAAATGTAAGTTTTAAATAAGGTCTAATGATTTTAAGTCTTTATAGATAGTGTACCCTAATATTAAGAAATATATTGATAGAAATGTTCTTTTGACATATTTATATACTAATTTATCACTTTACTGCTTATATAATCTAAACAGATTTCTACTCATTATTTGTAATTAATTTCCAGATTTTAGATAAATGATATATAAATATGTTCATAAACAGAAATACAAGCACCTGTCTGTGCACTACTATTGCCTTACCGTAACATTCTCGACTGCCTCCAAAACAATTTCTATTAAAAAGAATAGCTCAATTGTATGATTATATCAATTGATGTAGAGAAGGCATTTGACAAAATATAGCACCCGTTCATGTTCAAAACACAAGAAAAACTAGGGATAGTAGGAACATACCTCAACATTGTAAAAGCTACCTATACTAAACTCAAGGCCAACATCATTCTAAATGGAGAAAAACTGGAAGCATTCCCTCTAAAAACTGGAACAAGACAGGAATGCCTTCTTTCACCATTTCTATTCAAAATAGTTCTTGAAACTCTAGCCAGAGCAATTAGACAGACAAAAGAAATAAAAGGGATACAGATTGGAAAAGAAGAACTCAAACTATCACTACTTGCTCATGACATGATTCTATACTTAGAGGATCGAAAACGCCACCAGAAAACTTCTAGAATTAATAAATGAATTCAGCAAAGTAGCAGGATATAAAGTCAATACCTATTAATCAAATGCATTTCTATACATCACTGATGAATCCTCTGAAAGAGAAATTAGGAAAACTACCCCATTCACAATAGCCTCAAAAAAAAAAAAAAAAAATACTTGGAATCTACAAGAGGTAAAAGACCTCTACAATGAAAACTACAGAATGCTAAAGACAGAAATTGAAGAAGACCTTAAAAAAATGGAAAAATCTCCCATGTTCTTGGATAGGCAAAAATAATATTGTCAAAATGGCCATATTACTCAAAGTGCAATACAGATTCAATGTGTTTCCAATTAAAATCCCAACATCATTCCTTGTAGAAATAAAAAAAGCAATCATGGAATTCATTTGGAAAAATAAGAGACCCAGAATAGCCAAAACAATCCTTAGCAAGAAGAGTGAAGCAGGAGGCATCACAATACCAGACCTTAAACTATACTAAAAAACTATAATAACAAAAACGGCATGGTATTGGCACTATAATAGACATGTAGACCAATGGTACAGAATAGAAGACAAAGAAACAAACACACTTAATTAAATACAGTTATCTCATACTAGACAAAAGCACCAAAAACATATGTTGGAGAAAAGAGACTCTTCAACAAATGGTGCTGGGAGAACTAGAAATCCATATGCATCAAAATAAAAATAAACCCCTATCTCTCACCATGTACAAAACTCAATTAAAAGTGGATCAAGGACCTAGGAATTAGACCAGAGACCCTGCACCTAATAGAGGAAAAAAAATAGGCCCAAATCTTTATCACGTCAGACTAGGCCCTGACTCCTAAAGTGCAAGAAATAAAATAAAGAATTAATAAATGGGATGGACTCAAACTAAAAAGCTTTTTCTCAGCAAAAGAAACAACCGATGAGGTGAAGATAGAACCTGTATTTTGGAAACAAATTTTTGCCACATGCACATCAGATACAGCACTAATCTCCAGGATATATGAAAAACACAATAAAGCTTAAAACCAAAAAACAAACAACCCAATCAATAAATGGGCTAAAGAGCTGAAAAGACACTTCTCAGAAGAAGATATACATTTGATCAACAAATATATGAACAAATGTTCAACATCTCTAGTAATTAGAGAACTGCAAATCAAAACTACTCTTAGATTTCATCACACTCCAGTCAGCATGGCAGTTATCAAGAATACAGACAACAATAAATGTTGGTGAGGATGTGAGGGAAAAGGCACACTCATTCATTGCGGGTGGGACTGCAAATTGGTGCAACCAATCTGGAAAGCAGTATGGAGATTCCTTAGAAAACTTGTAATGGAACCACTATTTGATCCAGCTATCCCACTCTTTGGTCTATACCCAAAGGTCTTAAAATCACCATACTATAGTAACACAGCCACATCAATGCTTATAGCAGCTCAATTCACAATAGCTAAACTGTGGAAGCAATCTAGATGCCCTTCAATAGATGAATGGATAAAGAAACTGTGGTATATATACACAATGGAATATTACTCAGCATTAAAAGAGAATAAAATTATGGCAATTGCAGGTAAATGGATGAAGTGGGATAATACTATGCTAAGTAAAATAAGCCAATGTTAAAAACCCAAAGGCTGAATGTCTCTCTGATAAGTGGATGCTGATCCATAATGGGGGTGGGGGGATGGGGCATGGGAAAAATGGAGGGACTTTGGTCAAAGGTGTGGGCAAGGTGGGGAGGGAGCATTTGGGCAGTAAAGATGGTGAAATGAGATGAACATTATTACCCTAAGTAAATGTATCACTGCACATATGATACAACACTACATTGTGTTGTACATTGTGTACAACCAGAGAATATAAAAAGTTGGGCTGCAATTCTAAACTATGAATCAAAATGCATTTTGTTTAATTAACACCTAATTAAAATAAATTAATAAAAAGAAGAATGGCTCAAACAAAGCCAAAATATTTATTTTGGAAGATATATTTTGGCATTGGAATGGGTAATTATGAAAATATTTTATTTACTAAGCTTGCTCACTTAACTATTGGGCTTGCTTATTGCAAACATCTTATTCAAAATTCTGATTGGTATGCAATTATTTTCTTATTGTCAGTGGCATAGAGAGGATGGGAGGATCAGAAGTGTCCATTCTGGAAGGGAGGAATATTTTATCACTGATAGTATTTAAAATTCCTGCAGTCTGTCTTATAGTCAGTTTTGCTTTTGCTTAAAATTCTATACAGAAAATGTACCCCCTTATTGCCTATAATTAGAAACAGACTTCTCTCAGGATGCCTCCTCTACTACTACTGCTAAGGTAGTTGTTTGAATGCCATACATATATAGATTGCCTCTTATATATAAAGTATATTAAATATATAAACATATATAGCATGTTGTATATAAATTTGGATGTAAATACATGTATATTTGTATCAATTAATTTCTGTGTACATTTTCCACATAAAATCCCTTATATAATGTAAGAAAAATGTAATACATGAGAATTAATGACCAGAAATCATTAATGAAACTTTTAATTAACTTTCACTTATTTTGTTTTGATTTTTACTAATTATCAAATTAATAAATCAAGACAGGAACTTGCCTTCCTCATTATGTAGGGCAGGCAGAGTGAGTATGTCTCTGTGTTTGTGGGTGTATACACACACAAAATTCTTTTTGATATATAATTACATATACCATCATATTTATATTGTATATTACACTTTTATTTCATATTTCCATAATATATTGCATCAGATCAATTTTTTCATAATTCTACCAATCTATCATTCTGATTTATCATAGTGTTTTATACATACTGACAGCATTTTATATACAAGAATACATTTTGGTACATTTTTATAGTACATTTTTATTAGCAATACAGTATTTTAATATATGGATGTACTATAATTTGATTTATATTAATAGTTGGCTAAAATGTAATATGGATAGTTTTTCAGTATTCTTAGTTACAAAAGTACTGCAATGAGTAATCCTTTACATGAGTCATTTTAGGTGTGGCAGTGTAATTCTAGAGTAATTTCCCAGGGAAATGATTAAGTCTATGCGTATATTTTTATTTTCAAAATTTAAAGTCAAGATCTAACATTTGAGTATAAATGAAAATCAGAAAAGTTGTAATCTTTTGCATTCCTAAATTTTAAAATAAAATATTATATTTTATGTCAGCATTTTTCACATGAAATACAGTAGGTCTCAATTTTTGTCATATGTCATAATCAACTATTGAGATTTTAAAGAGTTTCCTTTTTAGAATCTCCACTTTAGAAATTCTTAGATGATCCTCATACATTGTTTTCTTTGTGTTCTACAGGTTATTATGAAGCATAGTTTTGTTTGTGGATGATTGCTCTTAAATATATGAGAATTTTAAGAATACTAGTACATAAAATCTGCATTACAGTTATTAGATGATGTTCTCATTTCTTCATTTGTCTTTTGTCCTTTATGCACAATCTTAACAAGATAATTGAAAGTCTATTTGGATTAACTCGGAGGACATAATAACCTTAGAATGTATGTGCTGCAGCTCTAATTAACATTACCATTATCACACACAACATGCAGGGTATTATTCAAAAGTTTGAGTTCTGGGACTCATATTAACCTTTTTTTCTGATAAATCATCTCACATCTCTTACATTGCAATGAAGAAGCACAGTAGTTTGCTAGTGACAAAAATTAAATAATGCTATTGTGATAAGAGAACTAAAGGGACTCCATCTTGTTCTTCAGTAGCCATCTTAGGAGTTCCGAGAAATAGTTCTGTTTCTCAGAAATAATAGAACATGGAAAGTCCTGCCTCGGTATCCATTAATTGTTACCTAGCATAACACACTTGACAACACAAAAATAGCAATTCATATACAATGTAAAATTGTACTCTTTGGTTTCCATTTTTCCTGGGCAAATACCTTGTCAGAGATTGATTGTCTAGATGTTAGTAACCATTCTCTGACATGTACTCAACTAGGGTCATCTTGACCCCATTCCCTTCTACTTTCTTGTTGCTATACCAACCTGGAAAGTCCCGTGGGAAATATCATTGTATCCACTGGATTGTCTCGCTAACTGCCCAAATTCAGCTTCTGTACCGTGGCTTGCTTGCATTGGCTAAAACCCTGCAATCAAATATTCCACTCTCTGTGGTTTTTCTCTTCATAAACTCTTGAAAATTACTGCTGGCGCACCGTCTTGCCACACTGTGTGATGTGTGCAGATGGTGGCCGCTAATCAGCTTAATAAAGGCTTTTTTTGGCACAAGTGTGATGTGGCTTGGAGTCTTAATTGGCATTTCACTGGGTACAACATTTATGGTACAACACTATTCCTGAGATTCTATGTTTATACAGACTGAATAAGTCAAGTCATGGTCTTACCTTTCTCACTTTGAAGGACAGATTAGACCACAACATAATATCAAAGTGTCTGATGGATTCCTAAATTGAGTATCAGTTAAGTTGATATTAGGTAATAAAAACCCTAGGGTTGAAACACAATAATGATAATTTCTAACTAAGATCAACAGCAAAGAGAAGTTAAGACAATTAACCATACAAATGTCAAGCAAAAGTCACTAAAAGAAAAAAAATATGAACTCCTAAATTTCCAACTAACCTAATCATAACATTATCATCTCGTGATCTCACCTCATGAGAATGAACTTCCACTTGTGCCAGATTTGAACTAAATGTTTATTTCATATCATCAATGTATATAAAAAATTCCAAAATAGAATTATCATTGAAAACATGTCTCTAACAGTAAAATAAAGCAGTAACACTGGAAAAATGAACAGCAACTTCTGAAGCTACTTTATTGTTCTCTGAGAAGAACAGGTCAATACCTTCGTCTTAATCTCTAGCTCACATTGCCAGAGGCATAGATCTAATAATTTGTTTTGAGTGGCATATTCTATAAGAAGTAAAGAGACTTGAATCACTTTCAGTGCTTGTGGATACAAGTATCGACCATCTATTCCCCAAGGTTATGTATCTTATGTCAGAAGTGATGGCAACCATGCTCCGGATGCTCTTTTCTACTTCCCTTCTCTATCCTTTTCTCCCTTTCCCTCATTTTATCAAATGTTGCTAACATCTACAGAAATTAATTTTTGAGGACTAGCTATCATAATTCAATGTTGATACTATTTTTTTGACATAGAATTAGCCAATGTATTTTTATAGTTTCAAAATACTATTTCAGCTCTATCATTTTATTGGCACTATGCAGGGCATAGTTTTAAAAAATGTGATAAAAATTTGAATATGAAGTGGAGATATGATGATGCAATGACAATAAACTGTATGAATCAAATACAACTGAGTATGTTCAAAGAATTTGGATTGGGGAACAAATTTTAAATCACAGTAATTTCAATTTTTATCTTTATATTTTCTTGAATGTTTTTACTTGAAGTCACATTGATGAGATTTTAATTGCTATCAGTATAATGATAAAACTGAAGAGTTTAGTGAGATCTTGGACAATGAACAGAATCTCTTATTTGGTAGCTTTGGGAAGTTGATCTAAACACAAAGACAATTCATAAATAAAATGCTCTTGACTTTTCACAAAACCAACATGTTCTGTCTTTTCTTGTCATCTACTTATCTTTTTCTGAGCTGTAAGTTATTTTAAGAAAGAAACTAGTTTATACACACAAAAGATTAAATATTGGCTAGCATAAGTTTTATTTATCATGTCTAAGTCACGATAGATGTTTTAGAATGATTGAGAGTAAAAAATGTCTATATGCAAATTGCTATATTCTTAGTAAAACACTCTTAAGTAAGTTTTATGCCAAATGCCTTGGGAACATGTAATAAATAACACCCATTAGCGTTCATTCCTCAGGGCAATACAGTACCAGAAAAAAAACAATAAACAAAAATCACATTTCTTTAACAAAAATTTGTCACCGATTGAGTGTGTAAGGCAAGATACTATCTGAGATAATAATTGGTAGTAATAAAACACCTAAGTAACCTATTGGCAAAGATAATAGAATAATTGTATAATGCTTGACAATTTATGAAGTATATTCTCCTGTATTACTCATTTTGAATTTTTACTTATCTTGAAATGTGCCTTTCTGTTCCCTATTGCTTTCAGCTTAGCAAGTGATGGGAAAGTAGCCTACTGTGGCATTAGAAAGACATTCTAATCCTGGTTCTGCCACTTGGTGTTGGAATTAGGCAGAGTTTACCCTTTCTATATGCCTCAATTTATTTGACTCTTAAAATAAAGGTGTAGGTGACTTCCACTTTCCTTTATTTCATAATGTCTTGATTTCCTAAAAATTAGTTATATAGTTTTAAGATAAAATTATGTGCATCTCTTGATGACCTCTTTTAGTAAACTCTATTAGTAACTAGATTTTTCTTTTTTTTTTCCTTTTATTGGTACCAGGGATTGAACTCAGGGGCACTTGACCACTGGACCACATTCTCAGCCCTTTATTTTTTGTATTTTATTAGAGACAGGGTCTCACTGAGTTGCTAAGTGCTTCGCCATTGCTGAGGCTGGCTTTGAACTTGCGATCCTCCTGCCTCAGCCTCCCAAGTGCTGAGATTACAGGTGTGCGGCACTGTTCCCAGCAGTAACTAAGATCTTTATATCTTCTAGAGCAGAGGTTGACAATTTTTTCTCTGAAGGGCCAGATGGTAAATATGTTCTGCCTTTTGGGCCATATAGTCTTTGTCATCAGCACCAATTGTGCTGTATTACCTGGAAAGCATCTGGAGACAGTTCATAAACAAATGTGTGTGGCTGTACTTAAGCAACAGCTGGATAGGGGTTGCTGTCTCTGTTCTGGAGGGACATAAAGAGAATAGTAGAAGACAATTAATTTTTCACATTATTTTTTAGAAGTTTTGTTGAAGGTTATCAGAGATAGTTACTGATAAAAGCCATACTTTGGATAATTATTGCATATTCTTGTCACTGAATTTTGTTAAATTATTAATAATTTGTGAAACATAAAGAAAAATTATAGTTTACATATTCAAATATAATATGAATTGTGTATTTGCATCAATTAAAGTTAAATAAGTATAGATTTCAGACTAGCTTAATTTTTTCTTCTCTGAGCATTTCTCTCTCTCTCTCTCTCTCCATATGGCCCTCCAGTTCTGTGGGGGTGGGAAGGGTTCACAGTATGAGCCTCCATGTCTTGGGGGGAAATGGGATAGTGACATCATACATGGGTTGGACAAGGTGACCTTGAGCTCACTGTACTCTTTCTGCTTTCCCCACCACAACCAATCTCTTTGGAATTTCCAAGTGAGGCCATCTTTGAGGATCATGGCTGCCATCTAGTGTGGGTGTGGGGAGTAGGAGTGACCTTAGCACACAGGGCACTTATCACCTGCAAGTGTTGATGATATCCATCATCTATAATATTTTTGGCACAATAAAACCAAATGCCAGTTTCAAAATAGTATTATTTAAAATTACATATATCTAAATAATCTCTTTCTCTAATAGTCATAACTCTGTGCTGACTTTTGATAGTTAAAATTGCTATTTTCACAAATATGCATTTTTCAATATTGTGGTTGATTTGCTTTGTGTTTCACTAATAACTAAACCCTGTCCATACATATAACTGAAGTATTTGTCAATTCAGTTAAAATGCAAATATTTTAGGATTCAACTTTTTTATTTTTAAGTTCTTTTGATGCATCTAATATCAATGATTCAACAAAATACTTTTTCTTAATTATGAAGTAATTTTATTTATGAGTGATTTTTACCTTCTTATCTTTATACCCTTTTCAGTATTTGCCAAATCTGTATAGCTTACAACTAAAAAAACTTTGTTATAAATTTATTCTGAGTTCATTAAAAATAGTAGCTATGAAATTCTGATAATAGCTTAAAAACAAAGGAAATTAACAACCTTTTTTTTGGTGTTGCATTTTTTTGTTTCAGTGGAAAGTTTTTAACATATATCTGGAAATAAATAAGAAAGTTGTTCAAAAATTATGGCAGTTATTTTGGCACTCTTGATAAAGTCATATTAAATATAAAGATATATTTAAACAGATTTTGTGTTTTGTTTAACAGAGATAAAATCAAACCCTGAGAAGCAGCATGGTTTTCTGGGAAGGACCTATATTGCCCTCTATTTATTAAGTGATAATTACCATCATTGTACATTTATTGAAAATTATTTTAAAATAATATTTCACGAAATGAACATAAGCATTCAGAACTTAATGAATACCATCTTGTAATTTCTAATAAAGCAATTTTCATAGCTTGAGTTTTTAAATAGCAAACTTTGCCCTTAAAAGTATATTGCCGGTTCTGGCTGGTCGTGGTGGTGCAGGACTGTAATCCCAGTGGCTCTGGAGGCTGAGACAGTAGATTGCATGTTCAAAGTTAGCCTCAGCAAAAGCAAGGCACTAGGCAATTCAGTGAGACCCTGTCTCTAAATAAAATACAAAATAGGGCTGGGGATGTTAAGTGCCTCAGAGTTCAATCCCTGGTACCCTCTCCCCCAAAAAAGTACATCACCAGTTCTGATAATATAAGCTATAAGGGTATTTATTCTATATAATTTACCCTCATTTTCCACATGTAGTAGTTATTTCTATAAAACTTTCACTAAATTTTTGCCTAGAATTTTTTGGATTAATTTAAGTGCATAAAAAAAAACTGTGTTTAATAATAAGAGAATTTTCTACTTGTCACCATTGATTATCTCAATGTATTTTGACAGTTTTAGGTAAGGTAATGATGAATTAAAATTTCTAATCAGTATAACCTTTTAAAATTTTAATTCCTAAGACATGCTATTAAATATCAATTGTCAGGGCACTTAAACATCAGTCATATAAATCACATTAAAGTTGCTACTTAGTCTATGATCTATTTAAACAGCATTAAATCTTATCAGCATTTCAGTTACATACTTTACTATTAATTATTATAGGTATTTGTAGGATACCCTGTCAACTTTAAAGTCATTAGTTGATAAATGGCACATGAATACCTTGTACCAAATGTTTCTCTGGTTGTGTATGTTTAAAGTCTCTTTGAGAAAGGTAAAATAGAGAAACTGACATTACCCCCCCAAAATTAATTGAACTTATATTAAAAGGAAACTTTATTTAGAATTTGGTATCCAAATATAAGTACCATATAGTTTCAGTGATGATATGGAAAAATAAATTATGTAATTACATTTTTATTTCTTTTTTTGTATTATAGGACATATTCACTATGATTTATTATGTGATTATATAGATTACACTTAACAAGGCAGTAACATTGTACAGCTATATTTTACATTTAATACATTTTATTTATTTATGTTTAATATAAAATATGTGTATAATAAAAAAAAAAAAAAAAAGGTGACCTTTATATCCATGGTGTTGCTGAAGAGTTGTTTTTGAAACACAAATGTTTAAGACTCTCATTTGTAGCATTAGAATCATTTATATGTATAAAATACATTTATAAGAACTTGAAATAGTTTTTTTCCTAAAACACTATATTTTGAAAGTATTGGAAGAATAAAAGTTAGTTTTTTTTTCTTCCAACTACATTAATGCCAATGATGTTTTGAGTAATTTCTTGCTGTTATTTTAATAAAAAGAATCCAGAGGATTGCTTCTAAATATATGACCATAGCTTATTTAATTTTTCTTTAGGTAACTATTTTTTCCCATTTTTATTTCTATTTCTCTGTATATATACATATATACTAAGCATATGTATATATATGCATATATATACATTGAATATGTATAGATAAATAAATATGCATATATAAATAAGAAATAAATATATATAAGTAAAAAAATAAACATTAGTACATATAAGCATATACTTACATACACATATATATTTATTTATTTTTATTTACCTAATACACCCTAACCTTTTAAGGAAAATATTGAAAACGTTAATCTTTCCTTTAAACTTTGGTCTTATAACATGCTCCCTGACTCTATTTCCAGGAGCCCTGTATTCTAGACCCCAAAGAATTCTAACACTGTAATAAGTATGCCAGGCTTCTCTGTTCCTTTGGGCCTTTGTTCATTGTATTTACTTGAAATAAAAATTTATTAAAAGGAAGAAATGCACTAAAATTTCTTTATCAAAAATCCCAGCAAAAAGTTTTTCTACTTTTCAAATTTGCTGCTGCTATTCCTCTTTCATGGAATGTCTTCTTGAAGCCTCTCTTCCCTATTCTAATTCTCACCTACTCCATATTGTGTTTCCCCTGACTGCTGCAGCATCCAATATAATTGCTCTGAAACACCATATACATTTTTGCCTGCATAATATAATTATTTATTCTAATTTATTTATTTATTATAATTAGGCATATATAACAACAGAATGCATTTTGATTCATTGTACACAATTGCAGCACAACTTTTTATTTCTCTGGTTGTCCACAATGTTTTTATCTGCATTATTAAGTTTAGCCCTGTATTTTTACAATATTCAGCTTATAATGGGCCTTCAATATATATTTGTTGTATTAATTGGGTTATTTCAGCATAGCTTTTGGATAGATTATAAACTTTGTAAAGAGGGAACAGATATAATACCATTTTTACATCCTTCATAATAATCCTAATTTCAAGTTCCAATACCTGCCTTTCAGTTCTGATTTTATGTTATTCAATGTAGGGTTTGACAATTTTCAACTATCCTGTAATCTTTGTGTTCTTTGACTTCTTGTATTTGATCATATCACCCTTTAGACTATTTTGTTAATGTTTCTCTGGAAATATCTTGTGTTTTGAATTCTCAACTTCTTTAATTTGTTACTTGTTTGGGTTTCTTTCTTTACATTTTTTTCATGGCCAGTCTTATCTTCTTTCTCTACTTAAACTACTATCCATTCCCTGACAAGAGTAATAATAAGTAGTATTTATCAAATGCTTTCCTGGTTCAAGGAAACTAATTTGAATTCTTTCCTTTAATAATCATCTGACCTAATGCTACTGGATTTCTTTTTATTTTCTTATCACGAATAAGGAAAATAAGAAATTAAGTTACATGTTGATGGTTATTGTGTTGAAGTCAGGTTACACATATAAGTTGCCGAAGTGTACACCATGAGCTTCTAACTGGGAACTTACAATACTCTCTAATGATGTTAGATCATATCTTTCTCCTGACCTATATTCTGACTATTAAGCATATCCATTCGAAATGTTTTGCACACAAATAAAACAAAACTTTTAAAAAATAAACATCATTTACAACTATATTATGCTTGCTGGCCATTAAAAATCAGTGCTATCCCTTTAGCTGTCTAAGTTAAAAATATCAGAAATATCTTTAACAAGCTTTTTCATTTTTTTTTTCTTGAAATTGTCTTTAAGGCTTTTCAGTACTAACTCTGATTCATAAATGCTCCTGACATGACTAGTGCTCACTGGTTGATCAAAACTGCTATTGTTCCTTTCTTAATTAAAGTATTGTAATGGTTGTATCCTTAAATAAATCCACCATGATACTGATACATGTATTTTGTGCAAATACAGATTTCTATTTATTTCTATGTAAAAACTTCATTGCTTGCTCTTTATTTACCTAATACATCCCAACCTTATAAGGAAAATATTGAAAACGTTAATCTTTCCTTTAAACTTTGGTCTTATAACATGCTCCCTGACTCTACTTCCAGGAGCCCTGTATTCTAGACCCCAAAGAATTCTAACACTGTAATAAGTATGCCATGCTTCTCTGTTCCTCTGGGCCTTTGTTCATCTTGTTCTCTCTACCTGAAATTTTATTTCCTTCTTTTCAACCCAGTGGAATTCACCTATCCTTCAAGGTACGACTCAAATTACATCTGCTCTCTGAGGCCTTTCTGTTACAAACTCCACTCTTCCATCTTGGGCAGAATCCATTACTCTTTCCTTAGGGCTCCAAAAATCTCTTTATACTCATCTTTACCACAGAACTTATTACAGAGTATTTCATTTGTTTTTTTGTGCTCTGAGGCATGGCGGTACTCTCCCTTGACATTTAAAAAGGTTTGCTGCAATCAGTTTTCTGTTTTAATCCTGAATATAAGTACAAAAAGGTCAATATAAAAAAGGAATAAAAATGTTTTATACATATTGCCAATAAAGATGTTGAAAATGTAGGCATTCATATTCTAATTTCTTACATTTTGCTTACCAAATTTAGAAAATTTGGGCAATATCATTGATGGCAATTTAAATAAATATTAAGTTTTATCCAATTTTATGTGTACTTTTGAATATTTTTATTTGGTCACTTGTTTTTAGTAATCAATGTCATGAAGCTTAATCATTTATGTAGCCCTGTTTGTACAAAATAAAATAATTTTGTCATTTCCTTAAAGACCATGGTTTGAACAATTCCATATCTAGTCCCTCCCATTTTGCTGTGATTCATTATACAGTGTCCAGTTAGATTAATAATTGTCACTAAGAGTTTATTTTTTAAAGAGTTAAAATTTATTTACTAATTATTATTTGGAGCAGTACTATGAAGGGAAGTTTGACATAGGTTAGGGAATTAAGACTATGAAATAAGATAGACTTGAACTCTAATTTAAGTTCCACTAATCTTATGGTTTAGATATGAAGAATCCCTCAAAAGCTCATGTGTGACCATGCAAGAATTTTCAGAGGAAATGACTAGATTATGAGCACCTTAATCTGGTCAGTGGATTATTCCACTGACAGGAATTAACTGGGTAGTAACTGTAGGCAAATAGGGTTTGACTTCAGGAAGTAGGTCATTGGAATGTGACTTTGAGGTTTGTATTTTGTCTCTGGTGAGAAGAGATCTCTCTTTGGGATTTCCATTTTGTCTGTGGTTAGCAGAGCTGTCTCTCTACTTGCTGGTTGTCATCTTCTCAGCTGCTTTTTTCCATCACACCCTTTCACCAAGATATTCTCCCTTACTTTAGGCTCAGGGTTATGGAATCAGCTGACCATGGACTGAACCTCTGAAAAGTGAGCTAAACTAAACTTCTCCTCCCCGAAATTGTTCTTCTCATGTCATAGCAATACAAAGCTGATAAAACAACTACTTATTTGATTACACAAATATATTTAATCTCTCTAAATAGCACTTCTCTCTTCTCTAGGATGAAATTAGACTGAATTAATAAACTAACAAAAACCTGTTTTGAATATTAAAAGTGGTATATGTAAAGATCAAATACATTAGATACTCCATAATTGGTATTCATTATAATCATACTAAATATATTATTCCTGTAGTCTTTCTCAAATTGTTTTTGTTATTTATAGTGTCCATATGAATCCTCAAGTATCATGATTTCCAGAAAGATTTTCTTTGGTATTTGATTGAATTATGCCTGATGTGTCAGAGTGAAAGTCCCATGATGAATGTGTGAGTACAAATATCTTTCACATGGTTGATTTGTGTGTGTTCTCATTGAATCATGAGAGTAGTCTTAGTCCCTGACTTATTGGAGTGTGAGTCACCTCCCCATTCTGCTTCTCCAGTGACAAAAGATTGAACCTTGAAATGACATCTAATTTATTTTTTATCATCTATATAATTTAGTGGCTATTGCTTACTTTTGATCTTCTACATTGTGTTCGCTTTAAACCAGACTTCAGAATATTCATAAAACACTTAGGGGGAAAAATGAAACACTTTTAAAAAGCATTGTGTTTCACCTCCACCATTTGCTTTCTAAAAAAAAAAACTGTCTGAAGTGACTCTTCTTTTAAGTTCTAACACCTAAAAAAAATGCACTTGTGGTTCTTAATGTTTGTGACAATTACCTAATAGTACAGGAGCACTTATACCATATATAATAACACACTCTAATAAAACAAAAACAGTTAATGTTCACATTAAGTTGTTATAGTTACACAATAAGTGAAAAATGAGGCTACAAAAAATATTTGAGGTGGGGATTAGCATTGGAGAAAGGAATTACCACTGTGGGAGAATATGGGATAAACTGGTACGAAGGTAAATAAATATCAATCTCACTAGATGAGGGACAGTAAGATAAAGGAAGTAGTCAAACATGAATCCAAACTTTTGAAACTTAACAATTGGAAAGAATGAGTCACATTTTATTGATAAATGGAAGACTGCAGAAAGAGATTATTTGTTTAAAGGCAGAAATTCATGATTCTAACAGGAAAATATCTGTGGAGATCATCGACATAAAAAAGGTATTTAGAGAGTGGATGTGGTGATTCAAAGAGTTAAGATAGACAGAGGGGATGCAGTATGGGGCACTCCAATTTGAAGCTCTGAGTGATGAGGACAACTTAGAAAAACAGCCTTCTGTATATGAGATACCCAGGAAAGGGGCATCACCTGGGTTAAAATGAAGAAAGAGGAACGCAAGAAGATAACAACTCAGTCAACTATAGGTTAAATGAATTGAGGTTTGATCATTACAGTCAGGAAGAGAGGTCACTGATGACTTTCATGAAGTAGATTTAATGGCAACTGGAGGTAGACATCAGACTAGAATAGGTTAAAGAAAAATATGAGATTAGAATATATATTATATATATATGATATATAAGTTTATGTATTTGTACATTCTATGTCTTATCTATACCTATTAATTAATTAATCAGTCTATTAATTTGTCTATTAGTCCATCTCTATTAACTATTTGGGGGAGTTTTAATAAAAAAGAAAACAGAGACATTGTAGACAAAGATAATCTTCTTAAAAGACTGGATAAGACTGAGATAGCTCAGTGCCATTACCACAAGAATAAAAAAAAGGTACTTAGACTCAAAAAAGCACTGGTAAAGCAGGAGGGAGAAGATGCAGGCCAGAAACTTTGGGATTCAGTGTACTAGTGGGAGATGAGATTACTTACAAGGAAAGACATATTATCTGTGTGTAGAGATGCTGCTGAGTTAGTGAATGCAATGGTGGGGGCTTGTGACAGTTCTCTTTCGACTCTACTACATTGTATGTATAATTGATGCATATGGTTGTTTTCCTTATTTCATCAAATTTTCTGTATTTTTATCTTTCTGGTTTAGTGCTTAGAATCATTATTTTGAATTACTTTTCAGGCACTCCCTTGGACACTGTGAGAGGGGGGCTGCTACAGTGCCAGTGACAGGGGTAGCAGAGTGCCCTTCAGTCAGATGATCTTGAGCAATTCTGATTGGTGTGAGGCCTATAAAAGTGACACTGCAGGGCCTTGGAGGGCCTGATTAACTCAGGCAAGGCTGCTTGACCCCTTCCTAAAGTGGAGGATTGGACTCCTCAATAGCTTCCCAGGGGCTTTGGGTAGGGCAAGCCACTTGGAATGGACTGCCAAGCTGATTTTCATGGTTGTGGAAGAGTGAGCAGAGCCAGCTGGTTAGTTCACAAGGCTGGATTGAGTAAGATGCTGGAGGTGTTTGCCTAGGTACTTCACAGAACACTGGGTGGACAGCATGTCACCACAGCAGAGAGCAAGAGGATCTCAGTGGGGAAGAGCACATGTGGCTGAACTTTCTCTATCCCTGAGTGCCCTAAAGTAGACTTAGTGTCCTTCTTGTTGGTGGCAAGTCCTTGAGGTACTTTGCCTACCTTTTCCCACCATGTAAAGTCTCTCTTGATTCAGGGTTGATCATGATTCAGATTATAGATTTTTACTTCTGATTCCTTCTGAGACAATAAATTCATTTCTTTTCAAAAGTGCATGGTCATGTGTGTTCATGAATCTCTGTGTGTGTACATCATGTAGCTTTGATGTATCATGGCCACTTAAGATTTTGATATACAGCATTACAGATGAAAGTAGACATTTTCATTGAGTGTCCTCTTCTCTTCAGAAACATTCTACTATCTCCCATTTATCCTAAATTTTATAATTTGAGGGAATTTGTCGTGTAAATTTTAAATTTTGGCATTTTTTTGTTGAACTAGTGGAAACAGAATATGAACAGAAGTCAACTAAAGTCAGAATTTACTTGCCAACTTCTTATTTGGTTCATGAGTATAAAATGCCTATTTGTTGTTAATTAAATTTAATAGGAAGAAGAAATACTAAAACTAAATGTGACCTAACGAAGCTGGACTCTACCCACCTTTTACTGAAAAACCCTCTAAAGGAAAAATGTACATTTTATGTATTAGAATTAATCATTTGACTTTTAATTAAAATAGAACAGGTAAATAAAAGAATAGAACTTTTGTTTAACAATATGCTTCCCTTAAGCAACTGTTAGTATCAATTGGCACAACTATTCTGCAGGCTAGTGATTTTTTTAAAATATATTTTTGCTGTTTCCTTTGGAAAATACATTTATGACCATGTTAATGAAATGCTATTGTCAGATGATTTTTTATAGTTTTGAAATTAATCTCAATATTTTTGAAGGTGTAAATACAATAATGATAAATTTAATAAATGTTCTTTTCAGGCATGTTAATCTTTACCTACAATCAATTGGCAACCATTTTTATAAAGATGTTGACTAATGCATCAAAGATCTCAAAGTCTTATTACAAACTTGTCTTACCTGTTTCTGAATCCATTTATCTATAAAATAAAAATATTTAATGTCATATTTATTGTGTAAGGTTTTAAATTGATAATGGTAAACTAATTTCACTGCTAGAACTTTTAAACAGAATTATTATACAAGGGCTAAAAGAAAATATTGACTAACTTTGCACCAATTTTATGGTAGAATGTACTGAATATATTATTTACTACTATTTCTCAGAGCTTAGCACTGCAACTTCTGCAAAATTTATTTACTTTTCTTTAAAAGCTTCACAAACCTCATCTGTTCAGATATTCTATTTGCTCCCACTCAGAATCTTGCCAAATATTGGCTTCTTTGTAAGTGTCCTTTTCTATATATAGGTTTAGGAATTTAGGACACTTTTATCCAATTTGCATAGTAGTTTTATAAGCAATTCTCTTCCCATTTGTGCAAAACCTTTGCAAACTATTTTTTTTTCTTGGTACATTTTTAATGCCACTGCTTTCTGTTCCAGAGATTTTGGACATTATCATTCAATACTTTATCTGATTATTTTAAAATATTGAGGAAACAAACTTTTCAAAGAGCTCTGTATAATTTTATTCAAAAATGTCTATTTTTTAAATTTAATATAAAGTGGACTTACTACATATATAACATACACATATATGATGTGTAATATGTTATATATGATATATTTGGATACATATATCCATTTTTTTGAAAATGGATATATGTGTGTATGTACATATATATATCCAAATTCAAATGTTTGAAAATATGTACACATATGAATGACATAATCTACATTTTCAGAATAGGATTGGTATAACTGAATAGATACTGCTCATACATCTTTCTAAGTGAGTAATAAAATTGCATACAAAGAAGAACAATCAATTTGATAATGATGCTTTATGCATAAAGAGTGAATTTTTGAAAAATCTTGAACCAAATATGCTGTTATGGTTTAGAAATGAGGTGTCCTCCCAAAAGTTTATGTGTGAGACAATGCAGGAATTTTTAAAGGTTAAATATTTACTTTATGAGAAATGTGGCCTAATCAGTGATTAACTCACTGATACAGATTAACTGGGCAGTAGCTGTAGACAGGTAGGATATGACTGGAGGAATTAGGTCACTGGTAGTGTGCCTTTCGGGGGTTAGAATTAGTCCCTGGTGAGTGGCGCTTTCACTGATTCCTGGTTACCATTCATGAGCAGCTTTCCTCTGCCATGCCCTTCCACCTTAATGTTCTGCCTCATTTCAGGCCCAGAGCTATGGAGTCAGCTGTCTATGACCTGAGACCTCTGAAACCAAGAGCCAAAGTAAACTTATCCTCTTCTACATTGTTCTTGTCAAGTCTTTTGGTCACAGTGACAAAAAAAAAGCTGACTAAAACAACATTTGTGTTGACAGCTAATCAAATACATAAAGTTATTAACTTGTTTCAAGAATTTTTATGCTTAGTTAGAAATTTGGATCAGCTACAACTTTCAGATTTTCAATGAACCATGGAATAGGAAGAAGTATCTAAACAAATTTCAATTACACATGAATGTATTGTTTGTTAGCATGATACCACAGGCCCTTACCTGATTATCTTCTAGCAATCCTCATGAATTGTTTTGCAGTACTTTTACTTAATCCCTAATGAGTTTGAAATAATAGTCTGCAAAATGTTGCAGTTTTATATGACTCTCTTAGTTAATGAGATGTCCTGGGCTTACTAAATGAAAGCATCAATAAAACAACTCCTATTTCTCTATGTTTTGGCAGAGAAACAATTCACCTATGTTAACTGCTGAATTTGGAGAATAAGTTTTAAATCATATAACTTCTAACCATGAGAGAAATCTAGTATTTACTAACATGATGTATGTTTTATGTATAACACAGGTAGGCACATCCATCTTTTGAAAAGTCTATTTTGCTAAAAGAATGGTAAACACTTGTATTTCTGCCTCTATTAGATTTAAAAGGAATGAAACAAAGGGGCACAATTGGTTCTTTTTTTTTTTTTTTTTTTTTCTGGTTTAATTCAATGTGGCTGTCATGGCTATCAACCAGCCATGCTACTGTTGCACTTTTACTACATAGACTACTTCTTGATTTATTAGCTTTCAGACTCAAGCTCTGCTGTGCTGTTACATTCTTTGGCTTACACAGCACCTGTGTAAACCTCTGGTGATATAGTTTTATTTATTATTTATGCAACATTAAGGGACAAATAGGAGACAAGTTGGTTCAGAGGTCATCAGCACTCTTTAAGGTCAAGCTACTTGCCCTCTGAAGTCCCTTTGCTAATGTTCTTTCTCATTTCCTTACAAATAGGGGCGGTCTAATATGCTAAAATGTAATGTGAAATGTCATGGCCTTTGGAAAGTAGATAACTTAAATGAAAAGAAATTTACTTAACATATGGCATTCCTGTTCCTTTTAACTCATCATCTCACAGAGTGTCATACTTTTTGTAGAACAGGTAAGACATGGAAACTAAGTGTCATCAATCTTCAGAAAGAATACTCTGCAAAGAAGGGGTTTTGCCAAGTTGAACTTGACCATTTGTTATCATTAGAGAACTGTTCATAAAACACAGAATTTTCTTTTCAGCTGACAATGCAGAAACCTCAAAGACCTAAATAATCAAGGCTCAGGAAAGAATTTTGGACTCATCCATCATTCTGAACATAAAGCTCCCCCAAACTCAGCAACACATGTGTTTTTATATCACACCTCAACCACTCTGCACACTTAGAGACATACAATTTGAGTGGGAAGTGACTCTGGAAATAAGTAGTCACAATCCTTTCATTTTTAGAGATGAGATAATTGGGGAGGCTATTATGAAGAAATGAATTATGTAATGAATTATGTTTAACTTTAAGAAGGAATAAGTAATTAAATATTCCTAAACTCCTTTAAGCAATTTGCAAATTTAATTTTTTTTCTCTAATATATGCATTAATGTCAGTGGTAATGTTGACAGAATTTCTTATTGTAAAAATACTTAATTTCCCTTTCCATTATCAAGTTTTAAGCAAATGTCTGGACATTTTATGGCAGGATAATTATTCCTCTTTACTCTTCATCTCTATAAATTGTACAATGACAGAGCTGGGCTGTGATTCTTTACTGTCCCACTCTTTCCTTTACCTTTCAACTCCATGTTTCTCCAAATTATTCAGTTTCTATCCATAAACATGTATCCATAATTTTCTCTATGATGTCACCAGCTTAATGTATTCCACTGTTTCTTTTTACCTGATTACTTTTGTAGTTTCAATTGACCTTCCTGATTTTACCATTGCCCCTTTGCCAAGCAGCCAAAGACATCATTTAAAAATCTAAATCACACAGCCATTTCTGTTATTAAAATCATTTTATGCCTACTTCAATTACAGATGATTTCAAACTCTATAGACTTGAGTTGTTCCCAACTCCTTATGGCCTTCAGTGGTCCCTGAGATCTGGTACCTACTGACATCATATCCTATAAATCCTTTTGCCTCACTCCCTAAGTAGTTTATATTTGTATAACAAAGAGTCTGACTCCAATTTTGATATTTGAATGGTGATGGATTTTTAAGCTGCACCTCTTCTTCTTCCTCCTTGACTCCACAGCCAAGAGATGTTTGTACCATCAGTGTGATGCCAGCAAAACCCAAGCCAGTCTTCATTCCATTTTCACCCCATTCTAGTTTTGAAACTGATCAGCAGCCACACTACCCAGAAAGCTTCATTAAATAAATAATAAACATTTCCAATGCACTTGTGTTGTATGTGGTGTTATCAATTTCAACACAGGAACCAAATTTTGGCTCTGTAGAGTGGCAAAATAATTCTTTATGACGTTTTGGAAAGATAATCTCATCAGAAGATATATTCTAAATACCCAACACTAATATGTACAAAGTTTTTGATTTTTTGACTTAAGGAGAAATCTAATAATTAAGACTGGTTGGATTCAATTAATTGCTTCAATTACTCAATTAATTTAAAGTAATGTATATTCTCTGTTGAAAAGAAAATCTTAGAATTGCACCAAATAATATATTTATAATTATATGATGATTTTAATCAATCAATTATTCCATTTAATTCTTCATTTATAGATAAAGAATAATTTTGACTTTTCAAGCACTCTAATCTGACTTGTTCTAACTTCTCAGTCATTATGCCCATATTTGTTATTTTATGTTGTTACTTTTCCTCCCCTGAATAACAATTGGAATAAATTTATGTACTATCATTTTAAAGATAATAAAATATAAAGCACTGATGTTACTACCTGAATTTTAATTATTTAGCAGATACATTTTCTGTGTTTTTTATTCAATAGCCTTCCTTTTGAGGTGATACTGTGCATAACAACATTTTTAAAAGTTTATCAAAAATAAACATTGACTTTCTCAGTCAATTTTAAATGGCAAAGAACATGGACATATGCTAGAAGCTGACAGGATTTATTAAATACAGCATCTAGTTAAATATTATCATATCAGATTGTTATTAGAACACACAGTAGATTTATAGAGCTGAAAGAAAGCTTTAAGTTTCATTCTTTAAGGGCTGGGGTCATGGCCCAGTAGTAGAGCGCTTGTGTAGCTAGCATGTGTGAGGCATTGGGTTCAATCCTTGGCACCACATAAAAATAGATAAATAAACAAAACAAAGGCACTGTGTCCATCTTTAAGCCTCACATTAGAAGGAAGTCCACATCACAGACTTTGGTATGAGGAAAATCCTTACTTTTCCTCCCTAGGTCGGGAATTGTCATGCTGATATCGTGTGATGTGAGGCTATCAGATAATCTTAATCAGATCCACATCTCAGGTTTGTAAGAAAAGATAAATTTCCTATTGTGATATAAAGTGATACCTGGGGAATAATTTAAAGCAAATCTTACACAGGAAATCAGAATACATTAGCCTCTGGATTCCCACAGTAGCCATCTTCATATCAAGTTCTTACTTTTGAATTTAGGCGAGGAGAGGAGTCATGGTGTACGCCAAAATGAGCAGGCTTGATAGATTGGAAGCCTTAAATGAAATAGGTGAATTTAATAGAGTAAAAGATATGCTCACTTGGTTTACAATATACTCTAGGAAGAGGGGGCAGAGTGTTTGGATGAATATATTTTGAATTCTCCTAAAATGTCACCTGTTCTAAATCATCTCCAGATTGATCACCTCTTCTTTGTTGGGTCTTGAACACTACAAACCCATCTCTCAGAGAGCACATTTTGTGGTATTGTTATGGTTCAAGTGTTGGACTGTCAAAAATACTCACTTCAAATGCTGTCTCTGTAATAGCTGTGGGTAAATAGGCATGCTAAGTTACATTCCTTCTTTTTGCCTTCAATTTTTCTTCTGTAACATGGAAATAATGATATCATATATCTCCTAGATTAGTGAGAAATATAAATGAGCTTATATTTGTGAAACACAAAAGTACCCAGCATATAGCAGCATCTTGATAAAAGTTGATTTAACAGCTTTAAAAAATAAGTTAGTTTTGATATATTATTTGATTCTGCACATTTTCCAATGTTCCTCTCTTCTTTAAGACTGAATATCTTGAAAAGATGATATTTTACATATAACTGTCTTTTCAGGTTCTATCAATTAGTCTGTGTACAATCAATATTATCTGTTATTCTTAAATAATCTCCCTATGTATCTGACATTATTGTAAGCAAATGGAAATAATTAAGAGTATGAATTTATTAAAGGGAATATTCTTAGATTTAATAACCTAAGAAAACACCAATCTAACTTCTTAGTCATGATACTAACCGGTGAAATTGAGACCTGTTATGAAGAAGATAGGAGTTGTCTGCATGAACCACCCTCTACAGAGGCATTCTCATAAATCCAGATGTTCTTTGCAATGGCTCCAGAAGCTGATCGTCACAGTTCCTTTATGTTCCTAAGACATTTCACATTTTTAAAGCTGGGTTTACTTCCTGACTATTAAAAATTTCCTTGAACCAACCAGAAAACATTAGAGAATTTTAGAAAGTACTGTTCTCCCCCAACACTACATATGATACTGAGTTAGAGCCAGGATATGTTAGCCAGTGCCTGCACTTTCAGTGACTTCCACAACTTAGTTTATGTTGTAAGACTGCCATTATGTTCATTTACTCAAAAAATGACAACCACACCACTTATACACCATATTTAATGCTGAAAGGGTTATAAAGACAATGTCTTCAAAAATAATAACCTGAAATATACTAAGCTCTTCCTAGGGAAAATTTTCATCTTAAAATGTCAACTTTGCTGTACTGCAATTGTCAAGAGAATGGATCAGAGCCACATAACCAGACTACTTCATGTGAACTATAAAAAGATGAGCTTGTGCAGGGCACCAAGATGAAGCTCTTCAAGGGCATACCAAAACATGTATACACCTGTTGGTTTGCTTTAGGAAAATGCCACCATCAACAACTTCAAAATACTGGGAAATAGTTTTTTGTTGTTTTTCCCTGTGACTAACAGAGCTTAGAATTGAGCTACTACTACATATGGGTTGATTCAATTTGCAGGTCTGTAATTTGTTCTCAGGGAGTTGAAAAGACAGATTGGATAGTACCGTAGTATTCTCCTAGAGGAGAAATAGGAGGGTGATATAAAGCCAGTCCTCATGGACAAATGCTTGCAGAGAAGAAAGTGTATCATGGGTTGCTTTGCTGTTTGGATTGCAACACCACGGTCATAATCTTTGGGCAAGAGGGACTCCTGCTCCTGATGAGCACATTATTCATCCACGTGGCCTGGTAGGAAAACCAGGTCACATCTGTTTTCTGAAATTGGTAACTAGACCTTGATGAAGAAACTGGAAAAAACTACATAAAATTAGACTTGTCTAAATACTGTTAAACTTATTCTACCAGTTCAAATTTAAACACAGGAGATTAGAAAAAGAGAATAATATAAAAACAAATGGTTTAGGTATGTCTTGAACTCCTGTGGTGATCTATGCAGGGTTTTAGAAAATGGTGTAGCACAAAACATTAACAGTGATTAAATACCTAAATATTAACAAAGCAGGTATGCAATCCATTCCTCAGGGACTTTGATTGCTGTTTAACAACCTGATCCAATCTTCTATCTAGGGTTGTTACTGTGGAGTGGAGTTAGTTGGCAGGCCTGTTAGACGCCACTTTGCTTTTTCATAGACATCTCATTATTTATCATCCCTTCAGTCTTTTTAATTGCTCAGAGCAAAGATTTCTTTATCCATTTAGCAATGGGGACCAAACCCATCAATACCCAATTTAAACAAGACGCTCATAAAGACAGCGGTGAAATTATCGCTCTGCTGCTTTTCTAAATATCAAGATAGTTTGGCTTCTAAAACCAAGGCTTTTCCTTTACTGCTCAATAACTCTTCTGATCCAGTGTTTCCAATTAACCAAATCAAAATCTGGAGAGGCACATTTTGCATTTGTTTGAATGTGTCTGTTAAATTGTCATTCATTTTCATTTGTGTTTAGCACACAAATAACTTGGGTTCTTTGAGCCACTGATAGTCATAAAAACATGAACAATGGTATTGTTTACTAAATAATAAATTGGCTTAAATTTTATTCAAAATGAAACACCAATTTTGTGTTTATCAAAAATTAAATTTTAGAATGAAGAGAAATAGATGTATTTTGACTAATTCATGTTTAAAATATATTTAAAACAATCAAATAATATTATTATCTAAATAATAATAAACCAATAAAATAAGATAATTAAAAATGCAAATACTACTAGTTTTTCATTTTGATAAATATCGTGATACTTTTTAAAATAATAGTATCCAGTGTCAAGCGTTTCTGACTTTAATTTCAATGGGTTGTAATTTCTTTCCTTTTTTTCTTTGGTGGTGCTGGGGATTGAACCCAGGGCCTTGTGCAATCATTCTACCAAGTGAGATACTTCCTCAGCCCTGGGTTGTAATTTCTTAATGTTTTGAAACTCACCTTTATTTCTGAAAAATGATAGGAAGTCTGTGGCAAGTTTCCAAACTGTTTTGTATATTTCTTTTAATGTGAGGTAACATTGAAATATTGTCCAATTTCATTACACTCTTCAGTGTAAAACTATTGTGGTTGGTTTTCAAAGCTTTATGAATCAAACTCTCACTTTAATTAATCATTGACTAAACTGGGAATGTGCAGCAGAAATATTAAAAACTTAATCACATAAGTCTAAAAAGTAGCAAGTTGTTTTAATCATGGTTGGTAAATTTTATAATGCATTTATTCTTTTCTCTAATTCTCATTATGGTATGATGGAAAAAAGAGTAGAATAATGTGAAGAATGCTATCATTTTTTCACAAATTTACAATGGATTTTACCTATAAAAAAGATTAATTGACTACTGGCTAACAGAAATTTGAAGAGGGTTAGTAGAAGGGACAGTGGTTGAACCTATACTCTGTAGGAAAAAAAGAGCCCAGGCCAGAGAGCAGGAGTAAGGACTGATGACAGAAGATGGAATATTCAATGAAACTGACAACAGGATCTTGAGATAAGTTATCAAGCAGCAGTAGATAGAATGAACGTGAAACAGAAAAACAGCACAAGAAAGCCATTACCAGCCCTCTTTGAGACAGGTTTTATATTAACACTATAGAGATAAGGCGACTCAACTCAGAGAAGTAAAGTGACCTTCCCAGGCACTCCTAGTAAAAAATGAACAGCGGCTCAACCCCCAGACACCTGACTATGGAATCAGGCTTGTTTTTAATTGCCAAGTACAGTAATTCATACTGTATCACACTGACAGGGCTCAGGAGATGCAAAGAGGATAATTGGAACTTATTAGTCAGCTTTTTCACTACTGTGTCTAAAAGATGTGACAAGAACAATTAAATGATGAAACATTCATTTGTGGGCTCACAATTTTAGAGGTCTTGGTCCATAGATGACCCTCAATTCCTTGGGGCTTGAGGTAAGGCAGAACATCATGGCAGAAGAGTATGGTGGAGAAAATCAGATCAGGACACAATGATCAAGAAGGAGAGAGAGAGAGCTGCTCAACAAGGACGAATATATATACACCAAAAGCACACTCCCAGGGACCCACCTCCTTTAGCTACACACTACCTGTCTACACTTTACAGTTACCACCCAGTTAATCCTTATTGGGGGTTGTTTCATTGATTGGGTTAAGGCTTTCAAACCCAATTATTTCTCTTATAAACCTTCTTGCATTGCCTCACACATGAGCTTTTAGGGAACACCTCACATCCAAACCATAACAGTAGGACTCTGTGAGGGAAGAGGGAAGGAACAAAGACAGGACATGGGTGGACAGAGAATAGTGATGCTGTTCATGGTGTGTTCTTTTACATGATCATTCCTACTGTATAGTTTTGATAATCTCTTGAGCATTAGAGATAGCCAGGGGAAGAATGGGATATGGACAGAAAAAAGATGAAGTACTCCTAATTGCAGAGCTTGGTATGAATCTGAACCTTTGTAATGAAAGAACATTGCATGTGTACTGGGAACCAAATGTTCAAGCATAAAGACTACTCAAATAAATTGACTGTTCAAGAGAAACTGGCCACTCAAGACTCAATGATCAGTCTACCTTGAAGAATCACACTTCACCTGCGTGTGGTGGCATGCAACTGTAATCCCAGCAACTTGGGAGGCTGAGGCAGGAGGATCCCAAGTTCCAGGCCAACATCAGCAACTTAGTGAGACCCTCAGTAACTTAGCAAGACCCTGTCTCAAAATGAAAAACAAAATAAATAAATAAAAGGGTTAGGGATGTTGCTTGGTGACTAAGCACCCCTGGGTTCAATCCTTGGTACCAAAAATAACAAAAAACCCAAGAACAAAACAAAAGAATCACTCTTGAAACACTAATAACTTGGGCAGAGTGACAAGCTCAGGTCCAGAAATGATGACTCTTAAACCCACCAAGCAGCTCATATTTACCATCCAGAGCAGATGCCTGGGTTATCCTAGAGCAATGGCCACTCCAGTGGATGTACTCACTGTTCATTGCTTACTCTGAGATTTTCCTATAAACCCCAAACTACTCCATGTGTGTATGGGGATGAGGTAGGGGAGACATTGATTCCTTCCATATTTCCACTTGCTGTCTTCTATCATTTACCCTTACAAAATACTTGTGTATGCATTTAAATTCTGTTCAGGACAGAGTTTTCATTTCATATTCACTGTATCAATTAATGTATGAGCCTGTGAATTTATAAATATTAACATTGACAGGTGACAGACAAGTAATGTCTTTATACAAGAAATGTCTGCATGTTTAGTAGCTATTTTCTATACTCATAAGAAAATGATTGAAGTCTCTTTCTAAAATATGTAATTTTTTAGACATATCATTTGTTTTGAACTTTATACAGTGCCCAAATATGGTAAAAATTTTATTTGTTGCCAAATCTATCATGCTGATAGATTCAGAAAGAATATATTTATAGACATTAATAAGAAAAATGCAAAAGTGTTAAATAAGTAACAAAAATCCTAATGCTCTTTCTGAACTTAAACATTGGTGGTAGTATATATTGTATCTGAACACAGCAAGTTGTTTAACTGTGGTTACAATAAAATTGATAAACCTGAAAACAGAAAGAAGGGAATAAGAAATGGAGGAAGGGATAATGAGAAACAGGTACAGACAAGAGAAGAGGGAATATGTTTTACAACATTGAAGATCTGTATAAATTCTGAATGTTATGTCAAAAGTATATAGTTTATGTTCATTTCTTGCATAGAATACTAGGGAACATTATAAATTTTCATAATTAATGTTACTGAAAGTTTCTATTAATCTTGAGTAAAAATGAAGATACTAAGAGACTATAAAAAAAACCTTTAACCTCCAGGGATCAGAGCCTAACAACTCAGGTTTCTTCTGTGGTTAAAATTAGAAAACATATCATCTGAAGTGTCAAGTTTAAGTGTGGAATTTTAGACTCTCACTTAAATAAAGCATTTATATTTGTGTTTCTGATTGAATTTTATTATATTCATGGAAACATTTGATTTTTCTACAAAAACATTTCTTGATATAGAGAAATAGTGTTAATAGTTTAAAATTCAGACTACATTTTTCATGATATTAACATTTAAAAATAGATAATCTGAAACAGTCTCAGAAGTTGTGCAGAGAAAATGTTAACATTCAATAAATAAATTTCTATTGATCTATAGAATTGACTGTTAGAATTACTTGCTGCTTGAAATTTAATATATGAGAAATTTATGTCTACACCACTATCTTTATACTTGGACACATTATTTTGAAACTATTGTAAGCCCAAAATTATAGCATTGATTGAGACCACTGGATCTCTTTCCCTCTCAGAATTTAGTAGTATATTGCACACACACACACACACACACACACACACACAAACGTGTGTGTGTGTGTGCACGTGCTCCAAATACTTTTATGAATTGAAGATAAACCACTAAAAACAAAAAATTATTATTTTAGATATCTTTATGAATAGGAGGAACAACAATCAAACTCAATTCTTTTAGATATAATTCTAAATCAAGGTAAGAAGGTAGAATCAGATAACATAGGGATTTGTTGTTTCTATAACTAAAATGGTATCAGATGCATTTTGAATTGAATATTTTCCCCTGAGAATATCTTAACTGCTATATAAATCAATGTGTTATTCAAACTTTCCTTGACTGTAATTTCACAATAACCATGATGCAATTTACCTTTTCTTTTTCCCCTGAAGAGAAAGAAAAGTCAACCTCTTACAAAGGGGAGTAGAGTAAATATAATTCTATGTTGCTGAATGAGTTTTAGAAATAATCGAAAAATACAGTGTTCCAGAGTAATAATTTCTTTCCCCAAAACCTTTAGTTTGGCCCAGCAGTGTTGATTCCTCAGGGCCTCTGAAAATACTCACTTATGCTAATAATTTACTTAAAGTCCTCGAAGCTAAGCAGTAGCTCCTGTCTAGTGGTTATTATTTCTTCAAACAAAATATTGGAACATATATAAATAAAAATTTACATCCATCTTATAGTAAATGCAAAAATAAACAACAAGAAGAACCTATGGGTTTAATTCTGTCTCTGTAGTGAGGGACTATATGGCTTCCCTAAGCTACCATTCATTATCCATTTACTCAATTATTCAACAAATATTTATTGAATGTCTAATATTTTTGTAATTTTCCTATTGGCCTTTATATATTGGGGCATGTTGAGGAGAGGCTTATTAGCATCCCTCTATTATATGATCTAATTTTGAAAAAGAAAAGCACATATACATTAGTTAATGCAAAAAAATAAAAAGAATGAATGAAAAATGAACAGAATAGAAAATACTATGTGTGGGACATGGTTCCTGGTATGTAGGTCATTTCACTCACTCAAACAAAGCCCTGCCCTGTGCAAATTATTTTCAAGGAAGGTAGGCAATAAAAATAAAACAAAACAAAAAGAAATTAAAACAACTCATGAAAAAAGCACATAGTTATAACGTGTTAAAAGATGACAGCCAGTCATAAAAAAATAAAGAAGTGAAACAAAAGAAAATATTGGGAATGTTGGGAAGACTGCATTTTTAGTACAGTGGTCAGGGTAGAGTCAGACACATTAGGTGATGGGGTTCACTCCAGATTTTGGCAGTAAGTAGAAGATGAAAAGTCAAAGTTGAACAGGACTTTGATTTGCAGAATGAGGAGGGAAGGCTTTCCTGAATGTGAGCTATAGGGAGTATTGTAAATAAGAATCATTCTAATTTTTCCCTTGAATCTTTAATAAAGCAGAGATTGTCAAATATTTTTTTTAAAGTACAGTTACTTGTAATAGAGCTCATGACTTACAAACAAGATAAAGTAGAAATGTGTTAAGTTTAATTTAGCACATTTCTTAGGATATGCTTACATCAATCTGATTCTGGGAGGTTAGGGAGGCCCATGCATCTCCAGGATATCACTTCAGGAATGTGGATGTTGATACTCACTGACTCTAGAGTGAAATACTACATATATGACAGACCATAGTTAACATGTATTTATGTATAATCTTAAAGTGAAAGAAAATGCAGGTGGTTTTGAGGAATAGAACTCATGCTTTCTTTAAGATGTTCAACATTAGGTCTCTGTTTTCAAATAAGAACAGTATGCTCAGATGACTAACTTGGTCAAAACCAAAACTAGTAATACATTTGGATCTGATTTCAAGACCTTCCAAGTACAAAACACTCTTCATTCATTTGTTCGTTCAAAAAACATTTATTGCAGGCCTCCACTATGTAAAATACTTTGGCAGGATCAGGCAATTAATCAGTGAATCAGGAACACCATCTCTGACCCCATAGAGCTTAACTCAAGCAGAAGAAGTGGAAAAGATAACAGCTGAATAAAAACTAGCTAAATATTAAGTAATAGTAAGAGCCAAGCAATATGAAGAAATGCGGTGTGATGGACAGGAGTTTTTGTGCCATTGTTACAAGTATTTGGTATGTAGCATGTCATTTGAATGTAAACATAACCTTGTGAAGATGGTGTTATTATAATATGCATTTTGGAAGTAAGTCATAGGAAACCTAAAGTTACTCAGACCACAAGTATCAGAACCAGAAGAAACACTTAAACAGGTAGATTCAAAAGTGAGCCTCCTAATTAACTTGCCATACAAACGCTCCTCCACCTACAGTGGGGTTACATCCCAATAAACCCACCATATAATCTGAACATATCATCAGTTGAAAATGCATTTAATATACTTAACCAACCTAAGATCATAGCTTAGTAGCACCATCCACTGTAGAGTGTGGATCATTTATTCTCCTGATCACGTGACTGTGTGGCTCACTGCCACTCCCCAGCATTGGTTAAGAGTATCAAACAGCATATCACTAGGCAAGGAAAAGATCAAAATTCAAATGTGAATGTGGTTTCACTGAATGTTCATAGCTTTCACACCATCTTAATTAAAAAAATTAAGTCGAATCATAGCTAAGTCAGAGACCATCTGTACTGCTTTCAGAGGAAGCCACATTTGAGCCAAGATTTGACTAAAATAGCGGTCAGCAAACTATTGCCCATAGTCCAAATCCAGCCAACTGTTCTTGTAAATAAATTTTTATAGGAAAACATCCATACTTATTCATTTATATATTGTCATTTGCTGCTTTGGGGCTACAGTGGCAAATCTAATTGTTCAAAAGACCCATATGATACACAACCTTAAATATTTGTATCTGAGCTTTTATAGAAAAAAAATAGACAATCCCTGGACTTAAAGAGGGGCTGAATCATGTAAAATATAGATTTAAAAAATTCTGGGTAGAGGAAAAAACCTGTGGAAAAAGCCCAGATGGGGTGCTTTGATTGGCATACCTAAGGAAGAGCAATAGCCCAGCAGGGATGAAGCAAAATGAATGAGGCTGGTATTATGGAAAAATGGTACAAAAATAGTCAGTAGCCAGATCACTAAGGGACCTGAAAGGACTTTGAACTTGGTACTGAGAGAAACAGGAAGATGATGAAATATTTTCATCACAGAAGTGACATGATTTGATGTATTGGACACTGATGTGCCATCCAGATCTCCTTTAGTCTTGAACTAAAGGTCTTATTCCCTGAGGAGATGAAAATGCTGGCAGTAGAAAATCCTTAGCCATCTGTCTTTTAGAATTGCCTTAACTGAAGAGAGTTGCCTTGCTGAAAGGGATGCCTCATTCTTGGGGCAGGCTGCAGCAATGACTGGTTGATATGGGAGTAAAAAGCCTCAGTCCTTCCACCCAGACTTGGAACTACTATGCAAGGCCATGGCCAATCTTAGAGTTCCCTGAGGGGTTAGCAGAGGTCTTCATTGATAATGCATTATGACCCACCTTCTCTAGATGCCATATCTGCTTTCTTCTTGTATATAGGTGATAGATAATCCCCAGGGTACTCTCTAATAGTCTCATTCATATTCACATCTGTAGCAGAGTCTGCTTTCCTGGGAAACTGACGAGCAGTATCTAATTTGCCTATTAGAAATATCACTAAAAATAAAGAAAAGTAAAGAAATGCAAGGAATATTATAGTTGGGCAAGTGTGGAAGCAGCAAAGATAAAGAGAAAAACATTACAGTAGTTCAGACAAAATATGATGATAGATAGATCATATTAAATGCTGAGATACTCAGAATGTGGATTTATTTAGAAGGTTGCACCAGTAGGATTTGTAGGTAAATTTGAGATAAAATGTGTGAGAGAGAAGAGTACAAGATAGTTATAAAATTTTATCCTCAGCAACTTCCAGAAGATCAGAATTTCTGTTTTCTTGGGGGTAGGATAAAGAAGCAATTTGTTTTATGGACCTCCCTTAGAACCTAGTAATTAGGATGTTTTTGTGTTCTATCTCTTGATAGAATACAATAAGTATTTTGTTTTCATTTATATGCAATCAATCCAATATAAAAATTTAGATTAGGAAATTCTGAGTACCTCTCCTTTAATTGTTAACTGAGAGTTGGTTATCTCTGCCTCACTCCCTCTCCTGGTTTTATCATCCTGTGGCTTCAAGATCACCCTGTTGCCCTCCACCAGCAGAGTAGGAAAGCAGGTGCTATACCTATTCTCAGCCCATAGGGGAAACATAGTGTTTCTCTCTACATTCTGTCACTCAGGTATAGTGACATGAGTCCACTTAGAAGTAATGTTGGGGAGGATTATAGGTAAATGTTCCTGACTGAGCACCTCTTTCTTATGAGCTCTATGTTGCAGAATGAAGCACTTATCCTTGACAATCACCAAGTCTTCTCTACTTCATCTATGTAAAGTCTGGATTTTTGTTGTATATTAGAGACATACAAAGTCAATTGTGAACATAGATTTACAATTCAGGGGAAATATCTAGGATGAAGAAAGAAATTCAAGAGTCTTTGATGGCATTTAAAGTCTTTCATTGACATCAGCTTTCCTAGGGCTTGAGTGTAGGTGAAAAGAGATTGCTTCCAGATCCTGACCCCTGAGTTGTGTTGAGTGGGTGAAGTAAAATTATAAGACTGGAAGGAGATGTCCGTGTCTTGGGGGGGTCTGGGGCAGTGGAAATGAGAGTGCGGTTTCCATGAAGCTAAGTGAAGCATGTTTTGGAGGCTGAGGAACTAATAATTTCAAACATTGCTGTTAAGTGAAGTAAAGTAAAATCAGAGATCTGATGATTAATTTTGTAATATGGCCAGAATAAAGATAGTTTTGTGGGGTAGTGAGTCAGCCACCTATTTCAGAGTAAGTTTAAGAGAGAATGGGCAGAAGCAAAGAAGAGGTAACAAACATAGCAACTGTTTTGAGTAGTTTTATATAAAAGGTACAGAAATCCCCTCATAAGGCGAGGACTATAGTTCATATATGGAACACTTAGAAAAAATACACACTGAGATGCCTGACATTACTGTAGTGGGAAAACTCATTAATATGCTAGTGTTGCATTATTTTAGCAACATCATGACACTGAACCTCAAGAAAACAAAAATACAGACATGAAGGAATATGCATTATTATTTACTTCTACCTCTTCCACTTTCTGTTTCTGCTTGCTTTAGCCTCATCTATTATCATTTGGGGATTTTTATGTGTGTCTTTAAAAGTTTCTTGAACATGGCAGCTCTGATGTCTTTCCTCCCTAAATTATCCAGACTTGGATAAAGAGCAGTTTCATTTCTACGCCAAAATATCTTGACAGAACTTTTTACATCTATAGTAAGAGAATAACAGAAAAAGCATGAAAAGAAATATAGAAACAATTCTATTTCTGGTACTCAGATTCCGTAGCTGAGAAGTCACCTGATCCTGGTCCGATTAGCACAGAGCTTAGTGGACTATTATTTTCTTCTTCTCAGTCCTATGTAGTTTGAGCTCAGGGTAAAATCAATTGGCTTTCCTCTCAAAATGCCCCAATAGCTGTGATTGGAACTGAGTGACCCAGAGATATAGGAGAGAGACAACAGATAAATATCTGCAGACTAATAAAAATGCTGTTTTTTTTTTTAAATTGGAAATGATACTTTAACAACTTTCAATACAATTCAGTGTATGTGTTCTGTGTATGTTATCAGTTTAGATGAGTAGGTTATGTTTATTTTTTCTTGAAAGGGCAAGGCTGGTAATGACACAACTTAATGATTTTCCCTTTCTTTGGATTTCTATTATATAAAATAATCAAAGCACTTTAGGCAGACAGCAACAGGAGCCTTCCTCTTAGATTGGCTATCTCCAGTAGGAAAAGAAATCAGCTTCAGAGTTCTAAAGAGACCACTAAGAAAACAGAAAGAAAATCCCATGACAGTGATAATTCTAATAAAATCAGAGGACAGAAAAAGAAAAAAAAAAAAAAAAGACACTAGGGACATACTACTAAGAAAGTACCATTAACATAAAAGAGATTTGCTCAGAGGCTTCTAGAAAGTTGAGAATTAATTTTTATTTTACAAAAAAATTCTTTGTTTCCTTTTTATCACTATATTCTCTTCTCCTGTCCCTGAGAAAGTTTCTGTAATTTATTTCAAGATCAGGAATATACGTGGCTGTTGTTGCAGAATTACTTCTAAAGAGCTTGGTCTAAATGAAAATAATCAGATTTTGGAAAGGATAAAGAAAGACACACATTGATGGTGGAGGGAACATTTTTATTCTTGCTCATTTCATTACAAGTCATGTAGACAACTGAAATAGAGTAGGGAAAAAAGATATTTAGGAACAAATAACCCCCTACACTTGAAAACTGAAGCGTCTGAAGGAGGGAAGTGTTTTTAGATTGAAAACTGTTCCTGGCACTGTTTCTTTGATGGGCTGTGACAGTGTGAGCTCTTGGGTAAAAATTATGGCAGAAAAATCTTGGCTCATTAGCACTCAGGCTAGATGAAGTGTCAATATGATGATTACTAGAGATTTCTCTGAAACAGGGCTTATTTGAACTAGATGAAGAAGGAATTACAACAAATTGAAAGTGGCATAGATTTTTATGTTGTAAATCCTTGTGCTTTCCAATTGTTAGAATGGAAGGATGATATTCTTGTGACACTTCTTTATTGCCCTTTATTCTTCCTTTCATTTGCTAACTTTTCAAGATATCTTCTCTGTATTCTGAGTGACTACAATACAGATTTATACTTTTTTGCTTCATTTCTTCTTTCAATACTGTTACAAGTGCTTACAGATAGAATTATTTACAGTAGGAGGTGGATATTGTGATCAGATTTCCAAAGATGCATGACCCTATGTATTGACTACACCATCTGTCCTTTTGGCATGAAAGTTTGAAAAAAATGGATAATTTAAAAGCTTCTCTCCATGCGCATGATTTTTTTTTCTTTCTTTCTTTCTTTTTTTTTCCCCCCTATTTGGGTGATTTCCAACATCAAGAACAGTGGGGACTGAGTTTCAAAAAGGCCTGATAATTCAAAGCTGCAAAGTTGAATCAGAGTTTTTGGATTTTAAAAAAGAACTTATTGAGACTTCCTAATTGAAAGCACATTCAGGAAGTAGTCCTGTGAATGGAAGGTAGCGGGTAACGGCAAGTGTTCTGCTCAAAATCCTCATTCACACAGCATCATTCTGAAGAAAATGGAATTTGTAACTGCAGATTTTCTGAAATAAAATCACATCTGAACAGCAGGATTTCTAAACAGAAGGTACCTTATAACTATGTTCTAAAATTAAACCTCATTTAAACTACATTCATTCTAAATGAAAAATGTACTGTGGTTGTTTTCTACATTAAAGTCAAATTCAAATCATTGTTATCCTAAGAGCTAAGTAGCTTAAATAACTTCTGCCATGTAATGAAGATTAGTGTGTACTTCATATTAGATTTGCAGAGTAATTGGGGAAAAATGTTTTCTTTTGCCTTTGTTGCAAAAACAGTATAATAGGAAAATTTCATTATTTGAGGAAGAGTGCTTATACGTAAGATGTGTTACTTGTATCAAATTTTAATCTATAGAAGACTAAACTATATGTAACATATTATTGATCAACCTGCTTCTCAGAGAAAGAAGGCATTTGGAATTCACTGCCTTTACTTTATATAAGAAGCTCATAATATAGAGGTCAATATTGAATACATTTTTTGCTCTGTGAGAAGAAATCAAGATCATTTAGAAGAGACAAATATTTCTAGTTGTCTATAGCTCTTAGAAGAGACAAATAGCTCTAGGCTGTCTTAGTCCATTTTCTGCTGCTGTAACAGAATACCACAGACTGGGTAAATTATAAACAGTGGAAAGAGTAGCAGTGTATCTTACTCATGGTTCTGAAGACTGAACATTAACCTTGGTGCTGGTGAGATCCTTTGCAATGCAAGGTAATGTGGCAGAAGAGCAAGCAAATACATGAGGCACAGAGAAAGAAAACTGGGTTAAATTCATCTTTTTTCATCACTAACCCACTCCAACAATAATGGCATCAATCCATTCATGAAGGCAGAAATCTCACAAACTAATTGCCTCTAAAAGGCCTGCCTCTTAATAATGGCAATTATATCTTGAGATGAGTTTTGGAGTGGGACATTCAAACCCATATATTCTGCCTCTGGTCCTCAAATCTCACATCCTTACATATAAAAATTATTCATTCCAAAGTCTTCATCTGTTATAGCACCAACTAGAAAATCCAAAGTCCAAAATTCTTATCTAGATCAGGTATGGATGAGAATCAAGAAATGATTCATCCTGATGCAAATTTTCTCCAGTTGTAAGTCTGTTATATAGTTAAAAAGGTTAGGGTGGGTAATCTATTTCCAATATGGTGGAATAGGCTTGGGATTTCTATCTTAAATGGACAAATAGGCAATGAAAGAATTACTGGTTCCAAGTAAATCCCAAATTAAAAAAAAAAAATGGTATGGGGGATTGAACCCAGGGGCACTCAATCATTGAGCCACATCCTCAACCCTTTATTATATTTTATTTAGAGACAGGATCTCACTGAGTTACTTAGAGTCTTGCTAAGTTGCTGAGGCTGGCTTTCAACCTGTGATCCACCTGCCTAAGCCTCCCGATCCACTGGGACTACAAATGCCCCTCATCATGCCTGGCCAAGCAAATGTTAAATTTTGAGGAGCCAGAATAATCTTCCTTGATTCCATGTCCCACTTCCTGGATATGCTTGGGTGAGCAGGAGGGAAATCCAAATTCCTGGGAGGCTCCACCCCCATGTTTTTGCTGCATTCCTTTCAAGCATTTACTATTATGAGTTGCATCCCATGCCTGTAGTTCTCCCAGGCTGACTTTGAATGCTGGTAGCTCTACAGTTCAGAAGTCGCAAGAGCAGTAACTGTACTGTGGCTCCAACATGTATTACCCTAGTTAGGACTCGTTTGGGGCTTCCACCCTAAAGTTGTGCTCAGCATGGCCTCAGTAGAGGCTCTGAGTTGTTTTGCCTTTGTGACAAGTTTCTGCCTGGGTCCATAGCTAGTCCATAACATTTTTTGAAATATAGGAAGAATTAGCCATGTTTCCACAGGTCTTGCATTCTGTGCACCTATGGAGTGAGTTACATATAGGTGCCAATGAAGGCTTATTGCTGGTGTCCACTGGAGCCACAGTAGGAGAGGCCAAGGAGCACTGCAGCAGGATGCAAGGAGAAGAGACTTGATGTAACTGTGGGCAGTGAAACCATGGAGGGTACCCTGGGTCCATCTGCCTGGAATGATATGATTCTACCCTCATAGAACTTTATAATGCAAAGGTCAGCCTCAAATATCTCTAAAATATCTTTGTGGACATTCTCACATTGTCTCACTGAGTAGAACCTGTCTGTCTTCTATCCATATTAATTGCTTTAGCAGTCATGTGGTCACACCCCTAATAATTTCTCCCAGATATATTTTTTCACTCTGGGTTGCAAATTTTCAAAATTTTTTTATTCCACATCTTACTTTTTAATATCTTTATTAGTTCTATTATAACTATAAATAACAGTGGGGTTCACTGTGACATATTCATTTACGAAAATAACAAAATTACTCCAATTCATTCCCTAGTAACTGTGCCTTTCTCTCCCCTCCATCCTTCCCATTTCCTTTCCTCTACTCTTCTGGTCTTTATTCTATGTATTTACATGCATTTTTTGTTTACATGTATATATTACATGCCATGGTTTAGATGTGGTATCCCCCAAAAGCTCACATGTGGGACAACACAAGAATGTACAAAGGAGAAATGATTGGGTTGTGAGAGTCTTAACACAATCAGTGAATTAATTCCTGACAGGGATTAACTGAGTGGTAACTGAAGTGGTAGGGTATGGCCGGAGGAGGTAGGAACTGGGGGCATGCCTTTGGGGTATATATTGGTGAGCTGAGCTTAGTCTCTCTCAGCTTCCTAATCATCATGTGAGCTGCTTCCCTCTGCCACACTCTCCCACCATAATGGCGAGCCTCACCTAGAGCCCTGAGGAATGGAGCTGGCCTTTTGTGGATTAAAACCTCTGAAACTGTGAGCCCTCAAATAAGCCTTTCCCCCTCTGCAACTGTTCTGGTTGGGTCATTTAGTAACAGCAGTAAAAAAGCTGACCAAGGGCCGGGCGCAGTGGCTCATGCCTGTAATCCCAGCACTTTGGGAGGCTGAGGCAGGAGGATCATGAGTTCAAAGCCAGCCTCAGCAATGGCAAGGCACTTAGCAACTCAGTGAGACACTGTCTCTAATAAAATACAGAAAAGGGCTGGGGATGTGACCCAGTGGTTGAGTGCCTCTGAGTTCACTCCCTGGTACCACAAAAAAAAAAAAAAAAAAAAAAAAAAAAGCTGACCAAAACATTATAATTATACATAAAAGTGTGATTCATTATGGCAGGCTCATACATGCAATTCCATTCATTTTATTCTCCAGTTCTTCCTCTTTTCTTCTCCTCCTCCCTCCTCCTTGATACACACCCTCTCCTCTACTTTTCTTCCTTCTATTTCAGTAAGACCCCTTTTTATTCATTTTTTCTTTCTAGCTCCTTTCTATGAGGAAAAACATGCTTCTCTTATAATTTGTCTTTAAATCATCATTTTACTCATTCGTTTTACATGAAGCAGTTTCAAGTAGTCACACAGTTGACTGAATGCTTTGTTGCTATTTTTTCCACCAGATATCCTATCAACTGCATTAAGTTCTGGGTTCCATAAAGTACAAGCACATGTGTATAAATTCCATCATATTCTTTGCAATTGTAAAATGAGACTGGCCTTTAATCCAGTTTCCAATTTCTTGTTCCTCATTTCCTTCTGTGACCTCATCAGAATGGCTTTTACTATGGATGTTTCTGATCACAATTACTTATATTAGCTCTAAGAAGATTTGAACTTCCTCTGCAGCTCTTCTCTTCTGTGTGCTCACCAAAACCATGCTTAATGTTCAATTTACAGCAATATTGGCTTTTTCTAGCTCCTTCCTCCAAATTCTTTTAGCCTCTACCCATTACTCAGTTACAAATCCACTTCCACATTTTCAGGTATTTGTTAGAGCAACAACCTCACTTCTCCATACCAATTTTCTGTGTTAGTTCACTTTTTGTTTCTAGGACAGAGTGCTTGAGACTCAGCAAATTATAAACAATTGCAGTTTATTTGGATCATGGTTAAGAGATTGAAACCAGTAGCTGGTGAGGGCCTTTGTGCTGTGTCATAACATGACAGAAGGTATATGTAAGACAGAGAAAATCCAGGCTGAATAATCCTTTTACGAGGAACACACTCTCTCAATAATTATTTTATCCTGTAAAAATGGCACTAACACATTACTGAGAGTGCACAATCCTCATGACCTTCTGTTTTTGGGAAACAAAATCCAAAATGCACAATACTAGCAATATCATCAAAAGAGTGCTTATTTCAACATATGGTTCAACTTCAAGGACAAAGAGTATACTTAAATGATACAGTAAAAAATGCCTAAGCTGTGCTTCTAGTATATATTCAAGTACATGATTGTAAGTAAGGATCTTAAAGGTCCTACTTCTTAATAATGTCAATTAAATTTCAAGATTATTTTTGGCGGGAACATTTAAATCACAGCAACGGCCCACAGAAATGATAGTTTTTTGGTGAATTATTCACCAGAAGTCAGAAGGAGTACAAAGCTATTTTAGCATTTTAACTCTTGTTACATACACATTAAGATGATTTGACAACATTTATAGACCTAGCCCTTGTCATAGACCCTTATATGTCAATCATGGCATATCAAATGCAAAAATAGCAGAATGAAATCCTTTATTCCCTTGTCTATACTTAAAAGTAAAACCAATAACATACTAATGTTAATATCTTACATATATTTGCACATACATATTAGAGAGCACATTTAGAATTTTAAAAATTCACATTAGCTCACATTTCAAGTACCGAAAACAAATTTTTCTTTTTCTAGGTGTCTGAATAAAGAGAATAGAAAAGGTTTCCAAATGACATGTTCTGCATATATCATTTTTGTTTCCTAAAGTGGTGTATTCAACATGCTCATTATATAGCTGCATGTGCACTGAGGACTCTAATTGACGACCAGTAGCTTTTTTGCACATTTCCTAGATAGAAATACTGGCCTTTGACATATCATTGCAGCTGTTGTGAGCAGTACCTGGGGTGTCTTCAGATGTGGCATTTTATGTTTGTATTTTGTCTGAAATCTGAGTGAAGAAAACAAACAAATAAACCAGCTTTACCTCCCCTGGATTGTTTGTATCAACTTAGTGTGGCCAGTAAAATTAATTGCAAGAGAGCTATCACTAAGTTGAAGTGTATACTGCTTTAAAAGATGCTTTTGACTCATTATTTACAATCTCAGTACTTGAATACAACCTAGAAGCACAGTTTAGGCATTTTTAAAAAAATAACTGAACAGTGTGTTGAAAAGAGCATTGTTTTGATGTTATTACTAGTATTAAAGTGTATAATTTTTCTTCTGAATGAAATTAAAGCACATATTGCATGAAAGTGCCAAATTCTGCTTGAGAAAAGTTAAGTGGAAGGGGTTTAAAGCACCTAAATAATGTAATTTAAAATGTATGGTCAATTCATTTGTATAAGATTTTAGGAAGAATGAAAAATGAAGTATTTTATTATTTAAAGAGAGAACACAAAATATACACATTTATTTACTTATAACTAACTTAAAGCTGCATTTATCATGTGAATAGTAATATAAGTAACAGAATTATAGACTGAATTTTTAGGAAAGAGATGGCGACTATATTTTATTGGCCTGTATTTTTACTTACTATTTCCTTGGATCATGAAGTTACAAGGGACCTCTCCAATGACAATTCCATTTGCAGAAGCCCTATTTTAGAAGACTCTTTTGCCATTTTTGGTCTTCTCTGGTCTTGATATTGTGGCTTAACCATTGTTTGCCAACCTTAATTAAGTATAAGTGTTAAGGTGTGATTCTAACATTCCAAATATAACTCTGGGTCTTTTTGAAGAAAAGACAAAGGATTTATTCTGGTCGGGGCTAAGGGAGCAGAAAGCAGACAGTTCTGCAGTCCAGGACACTGAATGCAGGTGGAGGGGCCATTTAAACAGAAAAACCACAAAGAAGCAGGTAGGTGAGGCAAGTACACTCATAAGTCATAAAAGTGGAAAGTACCAACTAACAGAACATTCTTAGAATTTACACTTCTTGTATCTACTCATAACAGCTCCATAGTTTAAAGACATTGTAGTCAGGGTGCAAGTGGGTGGGGGTGTCAGCTTCTATGCAAGTAGGCTCTAATAGGAAGGGGAAGCCAACTCCCTGCACAAGGGGAGGAATGGAGTCAGCCTGACTTAACTTTAAAGTCAGCCCATAACATAAGTTAGATACAAGAAGATGCACAAATGTTTAAAGTGTACAGGTCAATGAATTTTTTCTAATGTATATTCAAACACAACCACAGCTGAAAGTAAGATTTAAGGTCAGCCCTCTGTATTTATGGGTTCCACAACAAGGGATTTAACCAACCATGCATTGAAAATATTTGGGAACATACTGCATTTGTATTGAACACTTACAGCCTTTTTCTTTTTCTTTTCCTTAAACAATACAATAAAGCAACTATTTATATAAATTTTATATCATATTAGGTATCGTAAGTAAGAAATCTGGAGAATATTTAATGTATATAGGGAGATTTGCATAGCTTAGATGTAAATGCAATACCATTTTATATAAGAGACTTGAGCATCCAGACTTTGGTATCCAAAGGAGGTTCTAGAACCAACCTGCCATGGAAACCAAGGGATGACTCTAATACATTTCTAGCAGATTCCAAGTTCCAAGTTTCCAAGATTCCTATCACCACAGGAGAGAACCAATAATGTAATTTATATCAACATAACTTAGATCCAAATGAAATTTATAGAATGTCCTCTTGTTTTCCATTCTTTTTCATTCAATGTGATTTCTAGATTCATCTGGATGGTTGCATACATAAGTAAACTGCACATTTTATTTCTGAGTACTTTCTTCTACAATCATGACTAATTTCTTCTCCTTTCCCTTGAATGGATATTTGTGTCTTATGCACTTATTGGCTATTATGAACGAATTTGCTTTGTGTAATCTTATACAAGTATTATTCCTTCTTTACTCCTTGTTCCTTTCTTCTCCTCTTCATCCTCCTTCTTTTACTTTTTTCTTCTTCTTCCTCTTCCTTTCCTTCTGTGAACATATATTTTCACTTCTTTAAAGCAAATAACAGGAGTATAAATGATAAATCATATAGTTTTGCTTCATTAAAAAACAATTTGTTTTCATGCAAGTAATTTTTCTTGTTTGTCAATTATTGTATTAATACATTTATTTATCTTTTGAAATTTCTTCCCTTCATCTTTTTGTCTTTTACTTGATCTTGTCTTTATGGCTTTTTCTAGATTGACATGTAAATCCTTATTTTAATTTTAATATTTTTTATAATAAATGAATTTCAAATTGTAAATTTCCTTCAATCACTAATTTAGCTGAATCTCACATACCTTCCTATTTTGTATTTTCATATTTAGTCTGCTATTAAAAAACTCCATTATAATTTCTTTCTTCTTCAATTCACTGTGATTTAGAACTATGTTGCTTAATTTCCAATTACTAGAATATTTTATTGTTATTGTTCTTTAATTGAAATTCTTTGTGTTCAGAGAGCCTGCTATATATTATTTCAATATTTTTAACATATTTAGACTGGCTTTATGTTTCAAAATATGACAAGTGCTTTAAGTGCTTTTGAGATGAAAGTATATTCTATATTCACTTTGTGTAGTATTCTTTTTTATTTTTATTTTTTGCAGTGACAGGAATCGTGTGTAGCATTTTCTGCCAATTACACCAGTCCAGTTGATATTGTTAAATCATTTTCATCTTTAATATTTTTTTGCTTTTTACTCTTAGAAAGATGAAGACATTAAGTCTCTCTAAGATTATAGATTTATATTTCTCTTTCATTTCTGCCAATATTTGCTTCATGAATATTTAGGCCCTGTCATTACACAATTAGGATAGTTAAGTCTTTCTAATGAATTAACCATTTTCTTTATAATAAAAGGCAAATTTTATTTTTCCGCCAAGGCTCCTTGTCTTGAAATCTATTTTTTTAAGATGTGAACAGTGCTTCCCCATCGTTCTATGTTCAATGTTGTCTTTTTCAATCTTCTTGTTTTCGGTTTCTTTGAGAAATATTTAATATATGACTCTCATAAAGAGCACAGATTTAAGGCTTTGTAGTCTGCTGATTTATTTTCCATGAGACCTTGAGTGGTTAGACTATTTGCACATAGTGTAATTATTAATATGCTGGGTGAAAATCTAGTTTCACTAGAACAGTATAATTCCATTCAGATTTCCTTCCTTATTTTGTGGTATAATTATATATGGTATTTATACAATGTTATAAGTAACATGTTGTTGCTATTTTGGCTTCATATAGCAAGTGGATGCCAAATTCTCAACTCAGGTTGAGCTCTGCCTGTGATCCCCTTCCCTGCACCGTGTCCTGGAGATTTTCATGTCCCTGAGCTGAGGAAGGCATAAAGCTCATTTCATTCCCAGTGTCTTAGAGGTCACAGTCCCTCTATTTCTGATGTTCAATGTCTTGATACTCATTGTGTCATATATCTTATATGAGAAACATTTATTTCATTTGGTGTTTTAGATATTTCGGGTAGGTAGAGAAATCTAATTTTTGAAATTTCTTCTTGGTCAGATACAAAACTATTTTCCCTCTTTTCTCTTGACAGATATTATTACTGAATCTAAAATTCCAGGCTCACAGGTTTTTGCTTTATTGTATTTTTCTTTTTAGCACTTTAAAATATTCTATTTTTTTTTCTGGGTCAGTTTTTGTTAAATTTGAAATTTATTTTCTTGCTCATTATTTTTCTCCATACTTTTCATTGGTGCTTTATACTTCTATATAATGGAGGGATTTCTTGTTACATATTCATACATGCACAAAATACAATCATATAATTTGACCAATAACATTTCCTAGTATTTCTGTTTTCCCTCCCCTCCTCCCTCTCCCTTGTCCCTTTCCTCCTTCCCTCTACTGATCTCCCTTTGATTTTCATGAGATTTCCCCCCCACCAATTTTGTTTTCCATTTTACTCTCTAGCTTCCACACATGAGAGCAATAGAAACTTTTTCTGAGTGGCTTAACATAATTTTCTCAAGTTCTGTTCCTTTTCCTGAAAATGACATAATTTCATTATTCTTTATGACCAAATAAAATTCCATTGTCTATATATACCACATTTTCTTTATCCATTCTTCTACTGATGGGCATGTGTTGTGGTGTGAACTAATCAATAAAATCAGCAAGAGTGTAAGTTATAGATTATAGATACAAGTGAGATAAAATAAGACAATTATAAAGCAAGAACTGTCATAGACAGGCCTAAGACTCCATTTTGCTGCCTTCTATTAAAAAAAAAAAAAAAAAAAAAAAAAACTGTTACAAGAGCTGTTTCTGAGAAAGTGAAACGAAAGCTGTTTTCGTATACTATATTATTTTTCTGTACTTTGTACCCCAATGCAGGATATGGTGATGGTCTTGGTGAGCTATGACCTGGGTTCGAGTACATTTGTGGGTCTACATGACTTTGAAGTAGACCCTCGCCCCCACTAAACTCAGGTTATGGTTGTCTAACACCTGCTGGGACCCAAGATGTGGTTGCCTGAGTTGCCCTACATTATTTTAGCTTCTGTAATCTGCTTACTTGCTAACTAGACCCACCAAACGCTCTTTTAGCTTCTGTGATTGGCTTGCTTGCATGACTCTGAGAAAGTTGTGGTTTTTGTTCTTAAATTCCCAAGGAAAGCCAGAAAAGGCTGCTGTTCTCCCAAAGAGCTTCAGTCTCTGCGGGTGGCAGCCCCTGGCCAGGTAATAAAGCTCTCTAATTTGTATTAAATTCGGACTTGGAGTGTTTTCTGAAGCAGCTCCTCATAACACAGGTAGGATAATTTCATAGTTTAGTTATTGCGAAATGTGCTGCTGTAAATGTGCATATGCATGTATAATTATACTATGCTGACTTTAATTCTTTAGGAAAAAAACACTAGGAATGGTCTAGCTGGATCATGTGGTGTTTTCATTCTTAGTCTTTTAAGGAACCTCCATATTGATTTCCACAGTGGTTGTAATAATTTACAATCCCACTATCAGTGTAAAAGTGTTTCTTTTTCTCCACATGCTCTCCAGCTTTTCTTATTATTATATTCTTGATGCCTGCCTTTCTGACTGAAGTGAAATAAAAATCTCATGATAGTATGGTTTTATTTTTTTGTTTGTTTGTTTGTTTGTTTATTTATTTATTTACTTTTTGTGGTACAGGGACTAAACCCAGAGACACTTTACCACTGACATTTTACCAGCCCCAGACCTTCACTCCCTCCCTTTCTTTTTTCTTTCCTTCCCTCCCTCCTTCCCTCCATCCCTTCCTCTCTCCTTCCTTCCTTTCTTTCTTTCTTTTTAAATTTTTAGACTGGCTCTAAGTTTCTTAGGACCCTCCTAAATTGCTGAGGCTGGCTTTGAACTTCAGTCCTCCTGAGTCAACCTCCTGAGTCACTGGGATTACAAGCATGTACCACTGTTCCCGAGTGCAACATAGCTTTATTTTGCACATCCCTAATTGCTAACAATTTTGAACATTTTTTCATGTTGTTGGCCATTTGCAGTCTTCTTTTGAGAAGTGCCTTTTTAGTTCATTTGCACATTTATTAATTAGGTCATTAGCTTTTTTTGGTGTGTGTGTTCTATTTTGTGTTTTTTTTTCCTTTGTTATTTAAGAATTTTTTTCTTTATCTTTGGTTTCAGCAGTTTGACTATGAGTCCCTGAGGCATTATATTTATTCTGCTCAAGTTTGTTTAGCTTCTTGGATTAATGGGTTGTTATCATTTCATCACATTTGAAAAAAATAGCAAATATTTCATCAAATATGTTTAGTCCCATTCTCTCTTATCTATTTACTACTCTACACAATTGACTGTTGGATTATGTTAAACAACTCATAGACTCTATTCTTTTTGAGTTTTCCCCCCTCTGTTCTTCAGTCTCTACCTCCTTATACACTGATCTTATCTTATATTTTTCTGCTGTTACTCCCTTGTTTTGCAGTTTTATATTTAGCTATAATTTTTCTCAATTCCAAGGTTTCAATTTGGTTCTTTTTATACAGTTTCCAAACCTCTTCTGAAATTCCTCTCTTAACTTATTTCACCCTGGGATCACATTGTTTGATTTTCTTTGCTTTGTGACAATTTTAGAGCCATAATAAAGATTTGGCCGACTGATCCAATCAGAAAACTAGATGTTGAGCTGATTTGAAGTGGATATATGGTTTTAGTTCTTCTATGTGTTTATGCACAAAGAGTCTACGATCTGTCCTTGCTTTCCATCTTGGCTCAACTTCCTACACTGCCAAAGAGCTTATAGTCTCATTCATATTAGAAGTTTAAGTGGATAGTAATTTATTTGCAGCTTTAGTTAAATTCTACTCATCTCCATTTTAAAATGCTTTAGCTATCAACTCAGACTTATCTTTAAAAGAATATCTTATATGATTAGATCTCACAATTGTAATAAATTAAAACTTTGGAACCTCAAGAGATTTGTTCTTTAAGTGGGAGTCTGGGACACTAAGAGAACACAAAACCAAGAAGCCTTCAGCTTTCAAGACTCTGAGACTTTGATACTGCAGGGCCTGGGTCCCATGACCAAGATTGTTGAAGATCACAGAATATCAAACCTGAGAGATTGCTAGACTAAATGCCTACAGGATTGCTCGGAACAACTCTCTCTGCATCTGGATCTTCTTCAGACTTAAATTTGATACCCAAGCCCATTTGTTCATCACAGGCCTGCCTGATTTTACCATGATCTAAGAACATTCATATTCTTTTGCATCCCCTTCCCCCAACTTCAATTATAATCTTCCAGTATGAAAGCCTGCTCCTTCTGGAAGAGCACTTTCATCCAGAGTTTTATTTTTCAAAGTTCCTTATCCACAATATTTACATGTCCTTAAATCAGTATGGTAGTTCATTCAGTTTACCAGATAATTTCTAGTTTTAGCAAGAATAAATATCTTTCACATCCTTCAATTTCTTAGAGGAGAATTATTGTGTAAATTCTTGACTACTCTCTCTCTTTTGCTTCTAGTCTCTTATCAATATTTCTTTCATCGTTTCTGTGTTATTGATTATTTCCTTTCCAGTGATCTTATCATGACCCTGTTGAAATCCTTATCTGATTCTTGTTAACAAACCCATTGTTTTTAGGTTTATTTTCCTAAACTGGTGATTTCTTCATATGATGCCAATATTACATATGCTTTAGAATGGAAGTATTTCCTTTAGGAAATCTTTGGACTGTTATATAAGATTCTACATACAATACACCCAAACCATTTGTACTGTGTTGTATAATGAGAACTGATTTCTGTTACAAATTCACATCTGTAATCCTAACATTTTGGTGCTTTCCATCCACAAAAATATAAGGTTGAGATATGCTAATATATTTTTGGAAAAATGTATTATCTAATAATATGTTGCACTGATGATGTATCAATTGAACAAGCAGCTCTAACTACCTGTAGCATTACTCATTTTATGTTTATTGTGCAAATATTTAGCAACATAAAAATAAGTATGCATAAAACTTTCATATTTGGCTTATAATTTAAATCAGTTCCAGTACTAGTGTGTCAATGATAGGCTTCTTTATAAACACACACAAAAACACACACACACACACACACACACACACACACAACCACACATATTCACTACTGTTAAAATTCATGAATGCCTCTGTTTCTGAAGGAAGTTATATTTGATAAAAGTATATTTTAAGGCTGACCTTTTACATTGCACACATTAAATATAGTGGATATAGTGTATTGAAAAAGAAAGTACAATATAATCTGGAACAATTATTTTGTATGAGCATTATTCTACTCATTAAGTTTGTTTGTGATATTAGATCATGAAGGAGGTTAATACTGCAAAAGAAATTCCACACCCATGGTCAGAATGTCCACAGCACCAAAATAATAAATAATGATTACTGGCAATAAAAATGTTTTTTTTCTTCAAAATTTCTGATAGTTTTCTGTGATAATTTCTGTGAATCTGTGAATAAGTCAGCTGATAATGTCTACTATCAGTGTGGTACAAGTTTTGTATTTTCAGGCTATAGATTGATAAAAGTGATTTATTAATTTTAACGTAGCAACATCAAATAGCATAGAAGACTAAAAAATGATTGGTGTCAATGAAAAGAAGATGAATTTTACATGTAAAGATTTTGATTTAGAGCTAAAGACAGTCTAGGTGATATTAGAAAGAATTTTTGCTGCCTGGACATGTTAAAATTTCTAGGAAAGTTCCTCAAAGTAGAATATTAATGTCCCCCTGTAGATGTTTTGTTAATAGGGTCATTTTCCTACTGACTCACAGACACTTTAGATTTACATAGCTCTTTAGGTCTAAGATTACATTTTTTTCTGTGATCCTGGTATATTTGTTCTTCAATTGCACAAAGATTTCTATAATTTTACACACATTGTGAGAGATCAAACTAAGACATTTTTTGCATTTACTTGTTATCAAAATGAAAATATTATTAAAGGAGATGTCAGAGAGAATTTATTGACTATGCAAATTATTTGGAAAGGAAATCACGAAAATGATCTCATAATTAGAATAATAGTTAAAACATTTCAGCAAGATATTAACTTGATATTTAAGTGTTCTTTGTTTTAGTCCCATGAAAGTGACTTTAGCTGGATAAAATTAGTATCTACAAGGTACATATTAGCAAGACTTATTAATTTAATAAAAATATGTTTAGGACTATCATTAGATCACAAGAAAACAAATTTTCAACAAATTCACAAATTTATTTTCTACTAATTGTAGAGCATAAGATCAGCATATGAAATTCATTTGGGGAAAACATAAAAGGTAGTGATTCTCTAAAGCTGCTAATAAGTAAAAATAATTGCTCATATGACTTTTACTCATGAGACACATCTTTTATTAAGAGTTCATGACTGAGGAAAATAAACAATTGTTTCAAACTTAAACCTCAATAAATACCATAACAACAGATATTCTGAATCTCAGATGTTTTTACTTGATCCAATTGAAGTCCCATGAGTGATCCTCTACAGAGGATGCTTCAGAGTGAGAAGCAATATACAAGAAATTATTTAACACAGATTAATAAATGTGTACATAAACAAAGACAAAGCCAGACAGCAAATAATTAACAATGAATTCAAGTAAAATTAGCAGAGTGCAATGTCACAGGTATGTAGTGCTAGCTACTCAGAAAACTGAGGCAAGAGGATGACTTAAGTGTTTGGAATCTTAGTAGGCCTTCAAAAAATGAGAATTCCTAAGAAATTTTGTTAATTATAACAGGCAAAGGTTTTTTTAGAGTATTACAGGACAGGATATCTAGAGAGATAACTGACTTTCCACTGCCTTTTGGGCCCCTGGCAAAACTATTCAAACCTGGAAGCTATATAATTGTCAAGAGTGTGATTTTAACACTTTGAAAAAGGAAAATAACATGCACAAAACCCTATTTTATGTGAATTATATTTCACTCCTATTTCTAAGCAGAGAAAAAATGTTTTTTTTTTTTTTTTTTTTTTTTTTTTTGGCAAAACTGGAAGTATGTGATGATGAACTGGGTGACAAGTGACCTTGTGAGCTAGTGCCAGGTAAATGAGCCAGGCAGGTGATGTGTATATTAAGTCATAGCATCAAACCAGTCACTCTTCTGAATGATAGATAAATACTCACAACATTGTGGGGCTCACTGACTGCAACAGTAACCCAGTGTTTTGTTTAAATGCATTCAGTTGATGGAATGAAAAATATCTCAAAAGAGTGAGACTTTTTTTGTTTGTTTACTCATTTTAGTGTTCATAAAAATAATCTTGTGTGCATAGTGCATACTGCATCTTAAAAGAATATGCAAACCTATATTGAAATGTTTATTCTTATGGACAAATATTTTGTACTTTTAGATAATTGCTTCCTTCCTCTTCCTTTGAAGAGTTATTTTAGTTAACAATTTTAATGAATACCTTTAGTATAAAATGCTCTAAAATTTTTATTAGATATCAAATAGAATTAAATGGGGATGCATATATAAGTGATAAGTAAAACACTCCATAACTCTCCATAAGTAAAAATCTCCATATTATATATTATTGGTTAGTGCTGTTCAGATACTAAGAAATGGATTCTGTCCTTAAGAAATAAAAATGCAAGCTGGGTGCGGTGGTGCATGCCTGTAATCCCAGCACTTGGGAGGCTGAGGCAGAAGGATCATGAGTTCAAAGCCAGCCTCAGCAATGGCAAGGCCCTTAGCAACTCAGTAAGACCCTGTCTCTAATAATTCAAAAAAGGGCTGGGGATGTGGCCCAGTGGTCAAGTGTCTCTGAGTTCAATCCCCAGTACCCCCCCAAAAAAATACACACACACACACACACACACACACACACATACACACCACATATATATATATATATTATATAAATACAAATTAAAACTACACAGAGAGTTCCATCTCACTCTACTCAGAATTGCAATTATCAAGAATATAAGTAAAATGTTGGTGAAGATGTGGGGGAAAGTCACTCATACATTGCTGGTGGGACTGCAATTGGTGCAACTGAAAGATAGGCTTGATCTAAGAGGCCACCTCCCCCATGGAAAATTCCATTAGGAGCAACCTGGTTTCAATTTCCCCAGGCAGGAGCCAATCAGCCTAAAAGTCACTCTGTTCCCCAGGCAGGAGCCAATTGGCTTAAAGGTCACCCTGTTTACTGGGAAAAGAGCCAATGGCATTAAAAGTCACTCAGGTCAGGCACCCCCCACACCAGAAATCCCTACTTAAGTCTCCGCCTGCCTGGAGCTCGAACACAATAGCTTGTCCCTGCGGAGAGGAAGCAGCCTCTTCATGGGCTCCAGACTCACCATCTCCAGCCGGACAGCACTGCTCCAGCTGACAGCTCCAGCCTCCAGCCGGTTGGCAGCTGCCACAGCTGACAACTCCAGAGACCTAGGCCGGCAAGACTAGGCACCGACCCTCCATCCAGAGCTTGCAGGCTTTCCTCTCCCTCACTCCTCTCTCCCCGTACTTCTACTGCCTCCGACCAGCCATAGAGGCTGGTGAATAAATCTCTTGGCTGCACGGTTGTCTCCAGTGTGATTTTTGCCCTTCAGCAACCACTTTGGAAAGCAGCATGGATCAGATTCCTCAGAAAATTTGAAATGGGAAAACCATTTCATCCAGTTATCCCACTCTTCCATATATACCCAAAGAATTTAAAATCAACACGCTAGACTGACAGAGCCACATCAATGTTTATGGCAGCTCAATTCACAGTAGCTAGGCTATGGAACTGACCTAGGTGCCCTTCAACACATGAATGGATAAAAAAAAATGTGGTGAATATACACAATGCATATTACTTATCCATAAAGAAGAATGAAATTATGGCATTTTCCGGTAAATGGATGGAACTGGAGAGCGTCATGCTAAGTGAAATAGACCAATCCCACAAAACCAAAGGCTGAATATTCCCCTCTGATATGAAAATGCTAACACACAATGGAGGGGGGAATAGTAGTACTTTGGATTAGACAAAGGGGAATGAAGGGAAGGGAGGAGGGATGAGAAGAGGAAAGACAATAGAATGAATTGGACATAAATTTCCTATGTTCATCTATGACTATATGACAGTATAGCTCCATATCATGTTCAACCATAAGAATGGGTTCCTAATTAGAATAAGTTACACTCCATGTATGTATAATGTATCTAAAAACACTCTATTGTCATGTTTATTTATTTATTTATTTATTTATTTATAAATATTTATTTATTTTTAAATGTTTATTTGCTTTAGTTGCACATAACACAATGCATTTATGTTTACGTGGTGCTGAGGATTGAACCCGGGTCGCAAACGTGCTAGGTGAACGCTCTACCACTGAGCCACAACCCCAGCCCTGTCATGTTTATTTAAAAAGAACAACAACAACAACACAAAAACAGGCTGAATTGCACTCAGAGGGCATGTGCGCGCACACACACAAAACACACACAAAAGCAACTAAAAATATACTAGTGAAGAGTCATCCAAATATATACACTTTTTAGATTCTGTTTTTTCTCTCATATGTGAATAATTTAGTCCAACTGTGAAAAGATTGAGATATAAAAAGCAACCACAACACCAGTTCTTCATTTTATTATTTTAGGTATCAACTGCCCATGGTGCATGGTGTGCTGGCACTACACTTGAAAATGAGACACAAATTTCTTAGTTCTATCACAATTGTCATTTTTTAATATTTTCATATACTTATGAAATTAAAAACTTGTCCATCCATTAGTCATTGGGTAAGGAAAAAAAATCTATACAACTACAGGTATCTGGAATATCAAAGATTTGTTTAGTATGACAGGCCATCAACATATTTTCTTTCAGAGTAAGTTTTTGGCACGGCTGAGAACACAAGATAAAATCAGACTTTTGTGCCTTGAAAAAGGACACTATACTCAGCTCCCTGCATCATTACTCTGTCTTCCTGACTGCCTTCTACTGTAAACATCCCCTCCTCACACACACACAGAAACCTAATGAACCAAGCTTGTAATCTAATGAATTCTTCTCAGCCTCATTTTTCAAATTTGATAGAGTGGTATGGTAGTCCTGGCTTTTGTCCATTCCAAAGACCTGAGTGTCCAAATTTCAAGAAATTTGAAAGCCTCTTGACATCATCTTGGTAGAGGGAAATCAATTGAATTGGTAATATTTACAATATTTACAATAAGGAGATCAGCAAATGCTACAAAAAGTTTTCTCCTTTCACTCCCTCGCAGGTTGCTTAATACTTCCAAAGATTTACTGGTTGTCACTGTGGAACATAATTTCTTTTAAATTCTTTGAGAGACCATTTCTTCCTAGCTATGCTGCCCCGTCTCAGCTTGTTCTTTCGTGATGGCCCAGGGGATGGAGTTCTATGGGCCTCCACATTACTCTGGATGTGTCTACTTCTAAGGGTTTGTACTAAGCCCTTCCTATTCATACTCTATGCATTCTCTATATGTGACCCTTTGCATTCCACTGTCTTTAACAAGCATACAACACTTTCTTGAGACTTAAAACAACATATTCAATGTTTTTCCAAGCAACCTATCTGTCCACTTATTTGCTGTCCTATATCACTAATTAGAGGGCGTCCCCTCCCATTGTGTGAGCACAATCTGTAAACTCATTAGCTCACTACACCTGGCCATTCAGGGAGCAGTTTCTCCACATATCCTTAGTCAAATGTTTTATCATCTCCACTCCCCTCATCTGTCTACGAGTAGGACCAGATAAGTGTGTTAGTGTCTTTAACACAGAAAGAAGAAACTACACTGGGAAATGTTTGTCATTGGAGCAACACATATAACTTTTGTAGGATCATCTAGTAACTTGTCTCCAGAAGGGTCTATAAGCTGGGTGGTTTAAAAACTGTGTTTCTGTTGCAATGCTGAATACCAGTCAAAATGTGTTTTTCCTTATATGGTGGCATGGGACCTACACGACTTTTATGGTTTGTGATCATCCTTTTCTGAGGTAATGTGATTAGGATGTAGTTATTACTATGCTTTCCACATGCTCCAAAAATAGAATTGAGTGGAAAGTAAACAGTCCTTAAACTCTATTGTATTATACTCTATTATTGCCAGAATTCCTACAATGCCTGAAACCTGTCTCACCATTCTGTGGTTCCTACCCCTTATGGTCTCACAGTTTGGTTTTCTCCCTGATTCTGCATTCTTGGAGTAAGGATCTTCCTCTTATACTGAAGACTTTGTAACTTGACTGAGATTGCTTGATCCACAGATATAGTCTCAGAATACTATGCCTCCCAATGCAGGTTAGTCAAGTACACTGAGATTTGTCAACTGGCACCTGATCTGTCAGACTTAGAATATTACAGACTGAGATTTTAAACACTTGTTATCTGTTTATATCATCCCATCTGAAAACAATTTTCATTCCTCTTTATTTCCCCTTTTTCCCTTTGTACCTCCTTCTTTCTTCCCCATCCTTCCCCCCCTTTCCTTCCTTCCTTCCTTCCTTCTTTCCTTCCTTCCTTCCTTCCTTCCTTCCTTCTTTCCTTCCATTTTAAATTGAATATTATAAAATCTAATTGGAACTATACAAACTAAACAAAATATTTATTCCAAACCCTCACCTCTGGAGTTCAGACTGTTTTTTTTTTTTTCCAAATCAAAATCTGATTGAATTTATAGTATTTATTTATGTTGAGATTCTTCCAAAAACTTCCTGTCAAAGAGAGAAATTCACACTCCACAATAATGGTGGTTGTACTTCTGCTGGACATTGGTAATGGATCATTTAGCCTTTATAATTCTTCTGAGTCCCTCTAATTCAGGTCTGTGACCTCTTTACTGTTTTTTGAATACCCCAATTATGTTTCTTTCTCAAGAACTATGATGCTTTGTGACTCTCTTCTTGTAATAACCTGGTTCATTTTGGGTCCATTTGGCTTGCTCTTTCAACTCCATCAAGATTCTGTGCAAATAACAAACTCCAGTTGAGCTCTTTTGGGAGTAGTTTTCTTAGCTAAGATGCCTCTCCCACATATCTTATTCTTACTTCTTATTTCATTTTTGTTATTCTTATGTCTATATGTTTATATATGTGTATCCAATGCCTCTACCAATTTAATACCCTGGTTTTCATAATGAAAGACTTTCTCCTGGTAATGTGTCCTAGGTTTGTGTAGACTGTGTTGACTTAGGTTCCAAGTGGGTGTTTTAGTATATTGCTTGGGTAGTTTCATTAATTATAATTAATGTTGTTGATGTCCAGGTGTTTCTCATTGCCCTAGGCTATAGGGGTTGTTGTATTGCCATTCTAGATGGGATGGAGTTCTATTAAGTCAGAAAAGTTTACTGTTAACTCCAGGCATAATGGGTGGACCAGTAGATATGGGAAACACATCAGTTTCTGTAGGTCATATGAGATTAAGGCCATCCCTGTATCCTCAGGTAGATGTGACAAAGTGTGTTTGTTAAGGGATAGGGTCAGTGTCATAAACCATGCAAGGATCAGGCTATACCAGTAGCCTCAGATGGAGCTATCCTGCTTTTGAATCAGTGAGAATTTGAATGAATTTTCAAGGGTCCTCTTCATGCCAAGTCAGTCAGAGCAGGCTGCCCAGTGCTTTCCAAGGCCATGAGAAAATAGACAAGGGCACTTGACTGTTTCCCAGAACTGGTTTGGTCAGGCTGCTGGGGGCAGTTGCTTTATAGGTTCCCAGGTGGGCATGGTAAAAAAAAAAAAAAAAAAAATGGCACTGTGCCAACAGAAGCATGATTGAGCAGCATGGGCTGGGATATTTATTTGAGGCAATGTGTAACTGTGATAATCCAGCAGTGTCCCAAACTGGGATCGGGGTCTATGAAGGTTGAGGCTTCTGTGGTGTGAGTGGGGACATCTGAAGGCCTCCTTCTTACCTTTTTCAGCTAACAAGCAATGTCTTTGTTGCTCAGGGTTGATTTTGAGAGATCTGACAGTAAATACTATGTACTTAGGTCTCATCTTTATAAGTCCATCATGTATTTGTGCTCCCCAACATCTCTGGCAATCTGCTGGCCACATCTCAGTGAATTAGCTATTGTTTTGTACTTGTTTTCATTCTTTTTTGAGAAGGAAAGTACCTCAGGTACCTCTAGTCAGCCATTTTGCTAGTTCTCTGAAAAATGAACTTGTGTTAGTGTGTACTTTAATAATTTAAAACTGAATAAATTCTGGTCAAGAATTCTTTTTTGTGACACATTCTTAACATTCACCTTAGGGCCTTGCATATAAAAGTTACACTACAAATGACCAAGGGCTTCATCAAAGCCTATGATACCTAATCTTAATTTGACATATTTGGAAGCAACAAAATTTATGAGCTAAACATTAATTACATTATAGCAATGTAGACTTGTTATATGTTGTAGAACAATACACTGTTTACAGATAATTATACTATATTATCTTTAGTCAAACGTACATGTGCTGATATATTCATAGAACTCATTTATTCAATAAGTTGTATAATTTTATAAGATAGATATCAAATGCTTGAAAATACTTGACTACTTTAAATCACATAAATAATACATATTTACTATAAGAAGTATTGAAGGCATAAGCAAGGTTCCGAAAGTCAACTATAATCCTACCACTCTCAGATTCCAAATGTCAATAACTACATTTAAAATTTTCTCATGGCATTACTATACACATTTTATTTCTCCCAACAAAACAATTATAAAGTAAAAATACTATGATCTACTTTAAAAGGCAACATCTCAAATGTTACTTGATGTGATTAAGTGTTCTTTTGTAAAATATTTTTAAGGCCTATTTAGACTACAAATATCAACATCAAGTACTTTTAAGAACCCTCAGGATATGAAAAAAAACATTATAATTTTACACGTCTTTTAAATTGTTTTTTGCATTTGGAATGATGCAAATGCTATTATATTTTATGTTAGTTAGTAATATTGGTACAGATGAAAAAATCTCCATTTTTAGTTTCCCAATAATACAGTTGTGTGCATGTATATATTTTGCTTTTCTTTTTATTTAATTCCCATACAAAGAATTAGAGAAATAACTATGGAATATCATACATATATGTTACATATGTATGTCATCTATCTATCTATCTATCTATCTACAATTAGGTCTTATCACTATAAGTTCATCATGTATTTGTGCTCCACAACATCTCAAAATAGTATATATCATTGTGATTTTTCTAAATGTATATATTATAGAGTCTCTAACTCATGTGAGATTTTCATTTTGGAAACACGAACAAGACATATTTACAATTTGAAAAGCACACATGGTGAAGTACCAAATGTGTGAGGCACAGAGCAAGTGGTGTGTGTGTTCACAATCGAGATATTGTTGTGCTACAGTAGTCAAGATCAATTTTGGGAAGGTCTTAAGACTTGAAATAAATTTTAAAGAATATTCAGCCATAAGTAAATTAAGACATAAGGAGAGTACATCAGATATTTGGTATTTTCACATATTTTTTGGAGGTATGGAAAGTTATCACTGAGCCTGAGTTACATGGCAATTCTAATGATACTTATAGAATAACCTACAAAATACACTATAGAGTATGAGATGAGAAATTAAAATTAGAATAATTGGAGATTAATTGTATAGATAATTAATTGAAATGGGCTAGCTCACTGATTAAACTTTATTGATAATTACACCTGGAAATCAGATGAAAACTGAGAATGATTCAGGAAAACCAGACATGTGGTCATCCTACCTACAATTCATCACTGTCTCCATTAAGAAGCCTGTTGTCTTGGTTCTATACTGCTTCTGATTGTGACACAATATTCCTAGAAACCATGGTATTTATTTCCTTACATATAATTATTTTGAGTTTTGTAAGGTAAATGAATTTTCTTCTTTTCCCAAATGTATTGCCTCTACCTTGTCAGGGCCCTATTATTTTAAACACAAAATACAATAGTGGTCTCCTATATGGCTTAGAGCCTCTCAAGTGTCCTATCTTGATGGCTCTTGCTGACATTGCCCTATTATTTATATATATTTTTTAATCTGGAGGGAGAGGAACTGAATTTTTTTCATAATTTGCAATCTTTATTATTTCTTTTGATTAAAATTATCTGACAATTCAGCCTAGAGTCACCTTTTTTGGCCTTGGTCTTGGCTGCCTCTTCTCATGGCACACAAGCAAGCAAGTAATTATCTCTCTAACCAGGAATGGAGAGAGCTGCATGGAACTAGCCTTGCTCCTATTATAGCAATTCTCACATGAACGCTCAAGGGGTTGCACAGGAACTACCTTCCAAAGGCATGCCTTCAATAATCTAAGGACCTCTCATCAGGTCCTACCTCTTAAATGTCCCACTATATCTCCCAATAATGCTGACCTCAGGACCACATGAACCTTGAGGAGACAAACTACATCCAAAACACATAGATGCCAATCAGAATTGTACACAATGAAATTGTCTCTCTGTTACTGCTACTGATCCCATAAATAATGATGTTTAATTCAGAAATTATAGCTAGAATAGCATAAACTGAAAATCAGTAGGTAATATTGCCAGAAAGGCAATCACATGTTCTGTCAAAAGATGAATATTTTATATAGCAAAAACAACAGTATCCCAAAATAAAGACAACTGTATTTTGGTATAACTATTTCTAATCATTATGTGCTTTAGTTTTGAAGTAACATGTTTTGGCAGTAAAGGATCAGTAATAGGATTCTAGCAACTAAACTGAGAGAACCAAATCTAATTTTAGAGCTAGAATTTCATTTGCCTATTAGTTCATGTACAGATGAGTTGATATGTTGTAAGAAAAATCAATGATGCATTTGGAAAATGCATTTCAACTGAAAAAAAGAAGGTCATAACCCGGAAGGCAAGATTTATAGGAACAAAGATTAAGTGCTGAGGTTAATTTTCAGTTTTCCCTTTGGCTTAGTGGATAACAATATTTAAATGGTAGTAAGGATATTGTTCCTTGGTAGGGATATTACATCTGATTTCATATGCTCCCATGAACAAGTAAATCATGAAATTTAATGCTTCAGTTGATGCAAATTATAATAGCTGCACATTCTTTTTGTTGCTAAGTCCTAAAAATATAAGAGTGAAATTATTTTCCTAAAGGGAATTTTCTAAGTTACTACTGCTATTTGGCTTTTAGCAAGTCAGTCAGTTTTGGTTGGAGGCTTTTCCTCTAATTTTATTTGGTGGTACTTTCCAGCAAGTAAGACTGTGACCTCTTTGACCTCACTTCTCAAGATATTGTGTTCAGTACAAAGCAGACAGAGTTACATAGTAACTAGGCAACAATTGAGACTATTTATGGATATCTGAAGAATCTAAGATCAAAATATGGTTTTCAAAAAGTTATTTTTTATTTTTACAGAAATATATGTCAAAATTTAAAATAAAGTTGGTATGAAGTTTTAATACTTTTTCAACTTAACTTTGATAGATTGTTCTAATTAATATAATTATATACCTTAGGCTTTTTTTTTTTTAAAGTTTTTACAAAGTACAGTGCAGCTGTGGGTGTCTACAATTATTCCTTTTGATCTCTAGATTTTTGAGCACTACTTTGAAAAAAACTGTGGTGAAATGCACATAAGATTCACTACTTTAAATTGTTATTTTAAAATAGCATTTGGTGCATTCTTAAATGTCCTGGATCTGCCCCCTCTGCCTTATTCCACAATGTTTACATCATTTAAACCCCATACTCACTAAAAAAAAAAAGTCATTGCTTACTCCCTAACTTTTAGTAACCACCAATATGCTTTTGGTCCTGGTGACTTTACCTCTTCTGGATATTTCATACAGTTGAGATCATATAATATGAGGACTTTGGGGTATGGCTTCATTCATTCACTTGGTATGTTTATCAGGCTGATCCATATTATAGCATACATTATTGCTTTGTAACTTTTAATGACCAAATAACACCCCATTATATGCATATGCCACATTTTATTTATTTATTCATCCATCTTTTAATGGACTTTTGGAAGCTTTTCCCCCCATTTTTCAGCTATTGTGTATAGTGCTGTTATAAACATTCATGTACAAATATTTTCTTGAGTGTTTGTTTTCAACTCTTTAGGGATGAGTCTTGCTTTTGCCAGGCCATGCTATGATGACCAGTTCTCCTGATTTTCTGGGGTCTGAGGATTTTTCAGGACACAGATGATTCAGCACTAAAACTAGGATGGTCCCTGTACAAACCTGCTCAATTAAGTTGGGGATGTCTTTCTGAGTATGCTTAGGTGAAATTATTTATAATACTCAGAAGTAAGGGCCTAGTCTCTGCTACTTTTTTTTTATTTTTTAGTTTGTTCTAATTAGTTATACTTGATAGTCGAATGCATTTTGACACAATGTACACAAAGGAGCACGACTTCTCATTCCTCTGCCTGTACATGGTCATGCAGAGTCACACCAGTCCTGTAATCATACATGTATATAGGGTAATAATGTCCATCTCATTCCACTACCCTTCCCATCCCCACACCCCCTCCCTTTCCTTACTCCCCTCTGCACAATCCAAAGTTCCTTCATTCTTCCCTACCCACCCCCCACTATGGATCAGCATCCACTTATCAGAGAGCTTTCTCTGATTGGCCTTTCTCTCATTTGGCCTTTTAATTTTTGGGATTGGGTTATTTTACTCAGCCTGATATTCTCCAGCTTCATGCATTTATCTGCAAATGTCACAAATTTCATTCTTTAAGGCTGAGTAATATTCCATTGTGTTTATGTACCACATTTTCTTCATCCATTCATGAACTAGTTGTAGGGCATTAGGTTGTTTGCATAGTTAGGCTATTATGAATTGAGCTGCTATACATGTTCGTGGGCTGGTTCACTGCATTTCAACAGTCTTGTACTAGAATGTGAACTTCTGCAGTCCATTCCATTTTTGAGGCTCTAAAGCATCTAGGGCACTGCTTAGTAGTCATTGCTCAATGATTTCTATGTTAAATTGCAGTTGATTGTATGGAATTTATTGAAAAGTATTGGTGAAGGAGATTACTGGTTAAAACACATACTTTGGATCCAGAGTGCCTGGATTCAAATTCTGGCTCTGTAAGTTATTGACCCAGAGTATGTGTATTGTAATATTTTTAACATCAAGGATTAGGGTACTTATATTCACGGAAAGGAGTCAGCATGAATAAGTGAATCTACTTTTCACATACTAATGTACATTTTTCCCTCTTTTTAGAACTAAAAAAATAAGCAGAATATTCTACTTCGCAGAATTTTTTATTAAACTACATGAAGTAGGCTAAAAGTTGCAGTTTCTCACAATTTCTGATTACTTGATATATTTGTAGATGCCAGGAAGTAGTGTTTTTTAGTATAGAAAGAAATGGACTTAAAACCTTGAACATAATGATTAAAACCAATCATGTGATGGGCATTTAGAAGCCTAATGAAGCAAAAATAAATAAATAAAAAGAAAAGAAAAGATAAAAACCAGTAACCTAGATATGAAAGGTATTTGATCTGTTTAATGATTTTTTGAGATCACCAATCCTTATAGTTGATAATGAAGACAATTTACTCAACTTTTAATTGATCTTCCTCATATAGGTTTAGCTCCCAAAAGAGATGACGTGTCTTAAAAAAAGCTTAAAAAGTGATATCTAAGACAGTCTTCTCATTTGGCAGCCCACTGCCCCATTAAAAGACAATGTAAGATAGCAGAATCAATGGTCTGACTTGTGGTATTGAATATATCACAAAGAGTCCAGAATGATGATAGTCTCACTTAAAAGTAAGAGGCACTGTTGAAATTTTTGTATCTTTATCTAAAATTAAAATACAGACTGGGGTTGTATCTCAATGGCAAAGTGCTTGGAAAGCATGTGTGATGCCCTGAGTTTCAACCCAGCACTGCTATACATAAATACATAAGCAAGACAGAATTTGTAAACATATGGTGTTAGTCCATAAATTTCCATATGCTGTTTGTGTGTGTGTGTGTGTGTGTTGTGTGTGTGTGTGAATAGTCATGCAAACGCTGATGAAACTGTAACACTGTCCTCACCCACGGGTTGCAGGATCCCACCTAAATCTTTGAGTCAGGTCTGCTTTTTGCAATGCATGTGTATGTATAGGCCTTAATGCATTCAACACAATAAACCTTAAAGAAGTTGAGGATTGAGATAAGGATTATATATTTGATTTGTACGGAGTATGTTGTGAATAGCTGCTATCCCATGGCTAGCTGAAGGCACTCACAACAATATCCAGTCTTTTTCGTTCTTTATATCCCAGAATAAAAAAGTACGTTCTCTTGGCATCAGCCTTTATTTAATTTTTATCTTGCTGTTGCACAACGTATCGCAGAACTATTAATCTTTAAAGGGACTTAGAACATGTTTTATTTGTGGATGACTAGGAAAGTCCTAGCAACTACATATAAAAATGAAGTGGCTTGACCGCCTTGCACTAATTCTTATAAAAAAGTATTCATCTCAGTTTACAATTTGAGTGCCAGGTTTCAGGACATTACATCTTGAGTTGCTGATACAGAAGTACTCAAAATGAGTATTTCGAAAGGAAGCAAAAAGACTTTAAACCACAGCACTATGATGCATGACACTGCAATCAAGAAACAATTCTTGATACACATTTTCAGTGAGAATCTTTTATATTATATGGTTCCCTTAGGAGGAGACAAAAGATGTTTCTCACAGAGAAAATGCCATGGCTAGTGAAGGAAATGTGTTTTACATGACTTGTAATTGCTAATACGATTCAGGTGCTTGCCCCAGATGAATTTGTGAGATAAAACTAGTTTTCTATAACACATGGTTTGAGTGCTTTCTATTAGATTAGCATGTAGCAATGGAAGGTTATGGAAATTTAAACAATAATGACTGTTTCATGATAAAGAAACTATTCATTATATTGATGTTTTCAATTTGCTTTTGTCCTAAAATTCAATAATATATGGAATTTGCAGAAATTTTAATCATGTTACTATGTGTGGCCAAAGAGTGATTTTCATGTGAATTATTTTACCAATTTGTCTTATTCTAATTTGGTTATAACATGATGTTTCAGCACAGGTTATGAAAAATCCTCAGCCTGACGTCTACTCTCACGTACCTCTGTATAATAAGCTTAGATGAATAGAGAAATGTACCTCGTTTATTTTTAAAGTTTAATTTGTGAATATGTTTAATATAAAATTTCTCTACCTCTAGAATATAATTTATAGCAGGGCAATATCTTTGTCTCACCCTCTTCTCTATTTGAAAGCTTAGAACAGATTGTTAACACCATAGACCTTTTAAAAATACACAGAGAATAGTTGAGTTAATCTTGATTTATCAGGTCTAATGATTCTGATGCAAATGTCACAGTTTGTAACATTTTTCTAGTAATTTTTTGCTCTTCCATATTACTGAAAGACTATATCATAGCGTTACTCCACACTCAAGTGATGAACTTCCCATTTGTTCTCTAAGCTTGCTGACAATGACATTTCATCATATTCCACAGAGAAAATAAAAACTATTAAAAATGAATTCCATTATTTTCCCTCTACCAAATGAATAAAGTCCTTTCAACTACATCCTTCCTTTTCCTTTTTCAGGGTGTAATTTAAAGGCACATCATCTCTGAAATGTCAATCCTTCTCTGTGTCTACATGAGTCTCTTACAAATTAAATTCTCAAGGATCTCAGTTCTATCAGAGATGTTTTCTCTCTCCACACAATCTTAAAAATGATACCCAGTATCATTTTTAAAGAAATGTTTGGTAGCTGTCCTATAGAAAACCAAACAATAAAAACCAAACTGTTGTAAAAAAATCCCTCTCCATTTAGCATTCAATCTTTCTGCATAAATTGTTAATCACGACCCAGATATTCAAAGAGGTTGAAAATCAAGTTTTTTTTTTTCATTTTTTACTTCCCATGACTTGCAAAAAATCTTATCAGTGTTTTTATTATTATTATGTTATTTTATTTTAAATTTTCACATGATAATTATATATCTTCACAGGGTACAATGTGATATTTTGATAAATGCATACATTTTATAGTGATCAAATCAGGGCAACATATTTATCATCTTTATTTCATTTCTTTTTGGTGAGAAAATTAAAAATACTCTCCTCTAGCTATTTTCATAAATACTCCCTTCTAGCTATTTTGTATATTTTAAAATGCATTATTATATACTGTAGTCACTCTATAGTATAATAGAACACCCAAACTCATTCCTCCTACATACAGCAACATTGTACTAATTGACCAATCTCTCCCTATTTCCCCTCCACTGCCCTTCTCAATCTCTGGTAACCACCATTGTATTCTCAAAATCTATGAGATTTTTTTTTTTTTTAGATACCACATATAAATGAGATAATGTAGTATTTGTCTTTCTGTGCCTGGCTTATTTTACTTAATGTCTTCCAGGTTCCTACATATTGCCAATAATGACAGAATTTCATACTTTCTTGTAGTTGAATATAATTCCCCTGTGTATATACACCACATTTTCTTTATCTCTACATCCATTGATGGACATTTAAGTTGATTATGTATCTTGGCCATTATCAATGATGCTGTAGTGAACACGGGAGTACAGATACAGCTTTGAGCTATTGATTTAGTTTCCTTTGACTAATGCTCTGATATGGGACTATTGGGTCATATGGTAGCTCTACTTTTCATATTTGAGGGCCCAATGTGCTGTTTTATATTATGGTTGTGCCAATTTACATTCCCACCAGAAGTATGTAACAAGTCCCTTTTCTCCACAACCTTACTAATATTTCTTATGTTTTATCTCTTTGATTATCATCATCCTAACAGGTTGGAGGTTATATTTCCTTATGGTTTTGACTAGCATTTTCCTTGAAAAGCCTCTTCATTATTTTGAATAGTAATGTTGAGCACATATTCATAAACCTCCTGATCAATTTTTATGACATTTTGGCCATATGAGTGATTTCTTTTGAAAATGTCTATTAGGTTCATTTCCTTTTTATAAAGTGGCGTTTTGAGTTTTTGCCACTGGTGGTATGAGTTCCTTATATATTTGGATATCAACACTTTTCCAGATATGTGGTTTCCAAATGTTTTCTTTGAATCTATAGGTTCTCTTTTGCATGCTCTTATAATGTTTGCTGTGCAAAAGCTTTGTATTTAATATGATACCCCTTGTCTACTTTTGCTTTCTTTGCCTGTCCTTTTGGTGTCATGAGCAAAAAATCACTGCCCATAACTATATCAAGATGATTTTCCCTGTTTTTTTTTTTTTTTTCCTGGTTAGTTTTGATTTCAGGTTGTTATGGCTTAGATATAAAGTGACCCCCAAAAGTTCATGTGTGAAACAGTGCAAGAAAGTTTAGAGATGAAATGATTGGTTTAACCCAATCAGTTAATTAAGCCCTAGGTAGGGATTAACTGAGTGGTAACTGAAAGCAGGTAGGGCTGTAGGAGGTAGTTCTCTGGGAATGGACCTTTGAGGTAGATATTTTGTCATTGTTAAACAAAGCTCTCTCTCTCTCTGCTTCTTCATGGTCATGTCTTCACCTGCCTTCTCCTGCCACATCCTTTTGCTATGATATCTGCCTCATCTTGAGTCCCAAGAATTGGAGTCAGCCATCTGTGAACTGAGACCTCTGATATGTGAGCTCCAAATAAACTTTTACTCCTTAAAATTGTTCTTGTCGGTCTTTTAGTCATAGCAGCAAATGAGCTGACCAAAACACAGGTCTTATGCATAAATTTTCAATCCATTTTGTATTTTTAGATTACTATTAGTCTAGTTATGCACATTTAATTGTATAATGATCAGGATAATTGGCATATCCCTCTCTTTAGCATTTCTTTCTGTTTAAAGCTTTTCAGTTATTCTCTTCTAGTTATTCATAAGATGTACAATAGGCTATTATGAACAATAGTCACTTCTCTGTTCTAACACAGGAGAACTTATTACTGCTATCTAATTCTCTTTTCATACATGTTACCCAATAAACCTCCACCTCCCCTCCCACTGCTCTCCCTAGCCTCTAGTTAATCTTGTGTTCAGTTCAATTTTCAAAGTCCCTATGTGAAAGAGAACATAAAGTATTTAGATTTTTGTGTTTGACTTATTTCACTTCACACAAATTCCCTCAGTTATATCCATTTTGATGCAAATTATAATAGCATTATTTGTTATGGCTGAATAATATTCTATTGTGTATATAAACCATATTTTGCTCATTCATCCATCCATTGAGGTACAGCTAGGTTTAATTTATATCTCATCTCCATCTATTTGTATCTCTAATTCCCTTCATATCAATGTTTTATTATTTTCAGTGTAAAATTCTTCTACCTCTTTAGTTGAGTTTATTCCTAAATATTTAATTCTTTTGTTTCTACTATAAATGAGGCTGATTTCTTAATTTTTGATTTTTTGTTTGTGTTTATAAATACCACTGATTTTTGTAAATTTATTTTGTTTATTGAAAATTTACCAAAAATTATTTGTCCTAACAGTATTTTTTTTTTTTGGTGGAGTCTTTACAGCTTTCCATATATTTGATCATGTCATCTGCAAAAAGTGATATGGATTCCTTTTATTTCTTCTGTGTGTGTGTGTGTGTGTGTGTATGTTTCCATGTTTAGAACTTACAGAACTATGATTAGAAGTGTTAAAGAGAGCAACATGCCTTGTACCAAGTATTAAGGAAAAACTTTCTGTTTTACTCCATTGATCATGATGCTGACAGTGGACTTTTCATATGTAGTCTTTAATGCATCGAGATAATTTTCTTTTGTACTGATTTTATTGAGAGATTTTATCATTAGTGGTTGTTGATTTATGTCATATCCCTTTTGTGCATGTGTTAATATGAGTATCACATTGGTTTATTCACATATTTATTTTTGTATATCCTAAGTTATCCTTTAATCCAAGGTAAAAATTCCCCTATATGATGTTGCACAATGTTTTAAATGTGATGTTTAATATGCTTCAAATCTGAGGCATGGGTGCCTCCAAGGCTAGGCAAGTGGGTGCAATGACTCTAGCAGCTCTAGTTTTACGGGATATCCAGCAGTATGGGCTCTGAGGAGCTCTGTCAGCTGGGATTTGTGTTGGCAAGGATTGTGGAACTCCTCATCAGCAAAGGCTGTGAACATTCTCCTTCTCTCTTTTCCCCTAGGGTATTATGAGAAGTCACCTCTCAGATGATTCCTCTTGGTGCTATGTTGTGCCAGCTTACAGGATGGGGTAAATTGTCCTTGGATGTTTTTATGTGGCCATATTTGTTTTTTATGCTCCAGTGGATTTCTGAGATTCTTAATGTACTCAACAACTTTCTCAGAGCTATTTTTGTCATTGGGCAGTTGTCAATAGATTGGCTTTGTGGGGGCACCTGTGTTGGGACCTTCTCATCCACTATCTTGCTGACATTACTTTGAGTCAATACTTCTATTTGGGTGTGCTGAGTAGACTTCTCTCATAAAATGATATGAATGTTGAATTCTGAAGAGTGAGACAGATCTGGTAACAATAATGATGAGATTTAAAACAAAAACAAAAAGGTCCTCAGGATGACATAAAAGAAAAAATTTGCAGTTCTATTTTGTAATGGATATCATGTTTTAAAGTCATTTCATGCTTTGTGAAATTTACAATCAAGCACTTTTTTGACAATAACTCTGTATTGAACTTCTTTAAGAAATATTTCCTATTTGCACCCTTTGTGTTCTTAATTCCATGATTTGACATTTGTCTATAATTTTCTATAAAAGGAGTCTCCCCTACATTTGAAAAGTAATTAAAAAGGTGACTAAACATTTTTGAGAACAATATATTTTTTTCTAACACCATTTTTAAAAAATGTTAAAGCATTGTGTATTATTAATTTTCAATTTATTTTTAGGTTAGTTTGAAACCTTTGATTACTCAGTGTAGTAATACTACATACAGTGTAATAATACACTGAGTTGAAACACAGCAAGGTGGTCAGGTTTATAATTTGAGAGAGACTCCAAATGAAGGATATTATTTAGGTGGTTACAGCATGTAGAAAAACTATGGAAAAGTAGAAATTTTTTATTATTTTCTATAAAACATAATTTTACTGCCAATTAATAACTTTCTACTTTTAATGCTTACCAGGTCCCAGTACTATGTACCAAGTGCATAAACTATTTTGTGTCCCCTCACTTTGATAGCAGTCTTATAAGCTCAGCTTTTTTCCATACATTTTGCAGACTTATAATTCCAGTTAGTGATGTTTAGTAGCTCACCTGAGGTTATGAAAAATAATTCAAAACCCTGTTGATATGGCTGCAGAGCTCAACATCATTTGTGTTGTTGTGAATTCTCATTGTGTGGGTATGATGTGAAGAGAATAATGACCCAAAACAGAAATTTATGACAAAAGCATGAGCTCATGTTACCTGTGGGTGCACAGAATTGTATATGTCTTCTTCAAAAATATGTTATCTAAGTTGAATGAGATTGGAAATGCTGTGTGTATCGTCAGAGAACTCAGCAAAGGAGTGAACATCAGATCTTATTTTTTGGCTGATTACATAATAATCACACCATACTTATCTCATATGACCATATACTCCAATAAGAAAGAACCTAACTAAATGGAAGAAGTGACAGCAGTCTTTCTAATCCTATATTGTATTCTCATTTGATTGTTAAAACAGAAAATGCAATTTTCTCTTACATAGAAAGTGACTCCATTGTAATGCAACAAAATATACATTGCTGTGAATGAACAGATTTTTTTTACAGGGCATAAAATTCAGATTCTAATATTCAGTGTCACTTACCTAGTATATTAATTTCAGAACAGAGTCACTAATGATTTGAGACTCCAGGATGTATTCACCACTGCACCAGAGCAAAAAAGGAGTACAACTAACATCAGCAGAAATGTCAGGGATATTAATGTGGCTTTTTTAAACCTCTATAGTTGCTGACCTAGTTTTAATTGATAGTCTATGATGCTAAGAATACAGGATTTGTGGCCTGGATAGTAAAAAATATCCCCTAAAATTTTTTGAAGACAAAATCACTTAAATTCAGTGTTTCATTTTTGACTTGCCATGTAAGATAATAAAAAATATGAGTAAAGTGTAATGAAAAGCAATTCTGCATTGACCTTGTACTATGTACAGCACAGCAATGTGTAGTAAGTATTACTTGCTTTTATTGATGATTGCTTCTGTATAGAAAGTCTTTTTCCGCATCTTTATATATGCCTAGGATCTTCTCACATTTTATAGTCAGCCTAAAAATGACTTTGTAAGATTCACACCTTTCTATCTAAAGTCACTAACTCAATTCTAGTTTTTGTCTGAAATAGCACCATGTTGTTCCTTACCTAGAAATTTGCAAGTTTTTACTTATTAAATTTGTATTAGCTTCTTTATTGTGTATACATTCCACTAAGAGCATAGCTTCCATTGCTGGCATATAGGCTTGTAATATATTATTTGATAAATAGTGCTAAACATTTTACTTACAAAAGATGTAGCCTACAGGTGTCATAGAACTTTACAGTCTCATGAACAAAGGGGGAAAAAAGCAAAACTAAAGCATAGTCTCAATTTTCAAAAGGGTATTTTCTATTTGTTTTGGTATAAGCCTGGCACTTTCGAATGGATGATGTTAATATACGCTTCTAAATTACCAAAACAGTGAGTCATGTATGCAAAATCACCACTCAACTATAAACTCTGTTTCTTATCAAATTTTTGATCAATTCACTTTATTGATGTATATTATGTTTCTTCTGTATTAACTGTCTCTGAATAAGTGCATTTTAAATTGTTGTTCCAAATATGTATCTTACAATGTTAATACATACTAAGGATACTAGAGGAAACTAAAATTCTCAGCAAAATCCAGAGTACAAGAAGGAGTTTTACTTGGGTAAGATGCTTCAGAATCAGGTTAAATAATCTTAATTTAAAAAAAAAATTCTCCATACTAGTGTCATGGGAAATAGATTTTATCCATGACACATGTCTGTATAATCTTGATGTGCAAACGTGGATAAAACATTTTATGTAGTTGTTTTTCTGGAAAAATAATTTTTCATCATGCTAAGTTTGTCATAAAAATAATGTATGTAGAAAGTACTTTGTTAAAGTGCATTTTTGTTAAGAAAAATAATGCATGCACTGATTTGCATGTGAGAACTCCTTCTCAATTATTTATGAAGTATTTCCTTTTCCAATCTTCCCACAAAGTTGTTGAGAAAGCTTCTGAAGTACTTTTCTCTACTTCTTCATTTCCTTGAAAATGTTGCCAAGTGTTTGAAGAGTGATCTATTCATCTAAGCTTAATTGCATTTACTGTTTTAAAATGCCAGTGCACCCAAACCATTTACCAACATTCCTCTATGTAATAGGAATAGTAGTGCCATAGAAATTGCAAAATGAAAAAGGATGCTAAGTGAAGTAGCTTTCCCATGCTGTTACCCTGACTCTGAAGCCTCTTAAATCAAATGTAATTTGTCCAAGCATCTTTTAATTATTTGAAAGGGTTTATTTGAAAGTGTAGTTGAGTGGATGCTTTTTAGTCTTAGAAAACACAAATACAAAAGCTCAAAAAGAATACAATAACTTTCAACCTTTGGTAGGACTAATAGAATCTTCAAATTTTCAAGAATTAGCAGAGTTCAACTATTAGACTACCAGGGAAGTGAAATATTGTTAAATCTTATATCAGAATAAAAATAATAACAATGTCATAAATTTATTTGTGGTTCAATTGGAGATACTTTTATACTGTGGAGCTCAAAATAGAAAAAAAGTTTTGAAACAAAATCTTTTTTATGACACTAAAAAGATTTATTGGCTTTTAAATAGTGTTTACTAATTATTTTTACTTGAACAGAATTGTAGCTAATTTTGTGTTTTTGTGTTCAATAATAGTTATAAGTATTACTTGAAGGACATACAATAAAATTAATCTGAAAAAAATCTAAATTATTTAGGCAAAATCTTATTCAGATATATATTTGAATTTTCTTAATTTTGACAACATACAATGGTGAAGTTGGCAAATATATTAGTTTTTTGATAACTTTTAGCACAATAGGCATTTAGTTTATTCTCTAAATTACAGACTTTACAAAATACATAATAACTGTAACCATCTAGATTACTTATGGATATGCTTCAGACTCTAGCAAATAGACCCTAGCTACTGTGATTGGTTCGGCCCCATTGGTGTGGTGGTTGTAGGAGTGTGGATGGTGTTGGAGTTGTTGTTGGAGCCGGAGAGAGAAGCTAGCAGAATAAAGAGCCTGTTTGTTTCCAGTCCGCCTCTTAACTTATTCCCATGGCATTGTTGCTCCAAGCGGCAATCGCTTCAGGCAGCAACAACTGTGGAAGTAGGAGAGGGTTCAAAGTTATGTGAGGAAGACAAATGACAACAGAAAAAATGAAAGCACCGTGATGAAAACTCGACAGAAAGGAAGGCAAAGGTTTTGGAGATGAGTGGTTGCAGAGGCTGCTTTGATTGTTGATGGGAACCACTTTCAGCATACTGCTGGTGATGTCACCATTATGGCATCTTGTGTCTACAAGCCCAATTAGCATTGGTGACAGGCAAGCAAGTTTCTTTCTTTCTTTCTTTTCCTGTTTTTCTTCTCTTTCTTTCTTCCCCCCACCCCCACCCCCACCCCACCCCGGGTACTGGAGATTGATTGAATCCAGGGTTACTTGGCTGTTGAGCAGTGATTTGAATCACTGTGATTAGCGGCTGGAGTGCGCCTGCACTGGAAACTTCTTGTACAAAGGCACCAGTTGAGACTGCCCACTTGCTATGGTGACCTCCCTGTTCAAGGGAGGTTCTGTGCATGCCATGGGACTATCAATCTTGACCCTGAATTCAGACACCAGCTACCTGGGGTAAAGAATTTTGAGCACAAATTGATAATTATAATTGGGCTGCTCAGAAGTTTGTCCTTCATTCTATATGCTTTGAAGAAACTTTCCCACAAAAATCCCTTTTGATGTTAAAAAACCTATATAATAAACTGCGGATCTTGCTCTGGGTCATTGTATCTCCATCAGGGTGTAATGATCCACCTGGTTTCAGCTTTTTCTGCCAGTCTTTTCTAATTCTCCATAGCCCCTCTCCATTTTCTAAATTAACAGGCAGTCCAGGTGGCTACACTTTGCCACTGAGCTACATCCCCAGTCCTTTTTATTTTTTATTTTGAGTCAGGGTCTCACTAAGTTTCTTGGGACTTGAAATTGTGACCTTCCTGCCTCAGCCTCCTAAATTGCTGGGATTGCAGGTGTGCACCACTGCTCCTGGCCAACCAAGCAAGTTCTGTCACAAGTTTTTGGGAAGAGAATAAGTTGTCTAGCACATAGGCCATGGAGAAGTTGGGATCAGAGATTTTCTACTTTTAGACTGGACAGTTGATAAAGTCTAAACAATTTGGAACAAACATCTACTAAGCAGTGATTTTTGTTTCTTAACATCATAATGCAAATAAATGGTTGCTGAGTCTGCTTCTCAGTGTTTCTTTTTGTGTCTGGTGTACATGTTAAAGACCTGAAGCTCTGAGGTTCAGTGTTAAGATGGAATGCTCACATAAAAAGAAAACATGGCATCCCTGTGAATGTCTGTAAGAACCATGCTGGAAAGGATATTTGTTAATGCTTGACATGGATCACTTAACATGTAGACATTCCCCTTTTTAAAGCCATCCAGTCACCATGGATTAAAAATCAAACAGTTTTCATTGTACTGAGTTAACTTAGAATGCCCTGGTTGCAAAGTAGTGTTCACTGTGGGGAACTTAGGCCCACTTGCTTCCAGCTTTACACTCAGATACCCCCATTGAAGTCAGGATCCCATCAGGTAGGCCTGTTACCCTGTGCATTTTTGGCCTGGAAGACCCTAATGTTGCACTGAAAATGTCACTAGTGGACTCAACAGAAAAAGAACTCCATCCTGCTCAAACACATTGTATCCTTTGTACTGTATTTAAGTCTTTCCAGCCCATGGCCTAAAACTTGTGGTAACTTTTCAGATTGAGAATCTAAGAAACTGAGTAGGAACCTTTTTGAGCCCTGGGCTACAGTGTGGGCTGGGGTGTGTTTACAGAAGTTAATGTCAGCTTTGAAAATGCTCCTATTAGTTTGCATTGCTAGTGAGCTGGATATTTTTGTCCCTATTAAAATGATACTTCCATACTTATAGAGTGGCTATTAGTATTTATTTTAAAGGCACTCCCCTTAGAACAGCACTGATGTTTTTCTTTTCAACAATCTACACTCAATGTGAAATACCTATTTGACCCAAGGATTTTGTTTGTAACATAATAACACTGAATGATTAAAATGGTCATTGTTCTAGAGAAAAAAAAATCTAGAAAATATATTTGTAATTATTTTTTGTCTGAATAATTTGGAAAAATTATGAGAAAATAAATTGAATGACTCTGGGTCAAGGTAGTGAATATCTCTAAATAGATTATATAGAATGGCAATATGCAAATAATCCTAAGTCATTGTTAATTCTTGAGTCTTTCATTTTCTTTGTTGTGTAAACTCAATTTAAAATGACCTCTTTTATTCCATGTGGCAATCAGAAAGATTCATAGGTTTTAATGCTTCAATAGTTAGTACACTATGATATTTACTCATAAACCTATTTCTAGAAACTTAAAATTTACATTCATAGTTATTAACTGAAATTCAGACAGTTCATGAACATTTGAGAGGTATTTTTAAAAACATTTTTTCTGAGAAATGAGTAAGAAAATTTTCTGGGTAAAGGATGGATATTTCTATCAAATTCATAAATGACATAAAAGACTCCAAAATGGGCTGAGAACCACTGGGAAGTAAAAGTAAAACATTTCAAAAGTGGATACAACATTTTTCTTGGGAAATTTGAAAGCATCATGTGTTTACAATGTTTATATTCATAGGTATATATAAAGTGATGTCCCCCCCAAATTTCAATCATATATTCCCAAAAGTGAAGGATAATTTTTTTCTTTCAAAAATTTGAAATTAAATCTCTAAAATTATATCTTTATAATGTAATTCATTATCTCTTGGAATCCTAGAATTTCCTTTTCAGTGACTAGCATATGGATTCTTTACTTTGAAAAACACTTTTGCTATATCATCTGTGTAAAGAATCCTTTAATCTACGGACCAACATCTATGCCCTATAGAAAGTAAATTTATGCATTTTACCACCTTTTATAACAGTTTTACCTTACTTTTAGTGATGCACATAGCACTTTTTTGGCATTTATTAAAGTACATGATAGTCTGGCTATTAGATTCTTTTAGATAAAGGTACTTTCTTTGCATTTACCCCAGTTTTAAGAAGGGCTAGTTGTTTCTTTTATAATTTTAATAAATAATTTCAATTAATAAATATTTATTTTAAATATTAATCTTTTTTGTTTCATGCAAATGGCACATCTATAATACATTCATAGTTCATAATCTAATATTAAATTATTCAAAAGCAGCTCATGTTTTTTCCTAACAGAATCCATTTTATTTCATCATTTACAAATCTTTTTGCTTAGAAAGCCACTATCAGTTGCCTCCTTTTATAGTTCTACCTTCTGGCTCTCCTGAATTCATTATAATATCTTCTACTATTATTGTAACATGTCTAAATTTTACCAGTTAAATTCCCTCATTTGTAATTGTTTCATTATCTTTACTTTAAACATCAGTATTCTATCAATTTCTTTGTCCGAGGGAGTCCAGAGGCCTAACCCAACACGGGCCCCTTCAGTATTCTATCAATTTCTAACCATCACTTTGTCTTATTAGATTGACTCTGTATGTAGAATCACCAAATTTGCAATGACCTGATCACTTCAGGGCATTTGTTTAATATTTTTTCTTACTGATTATATGTATTGGTTAAAATAAAATCAAGTTGGATTATTAGAAAATGTGGGTGGATCCTTATTTGGACCCGATGGTTACATTTCATTTAAAAGGCAAACAATTAACTATTCATTACTTTTCTTATCAAATATGAATAATTATATGATAAAATAATACTTTCAATATACAATAGATCGTGGCAATGGAAAATAGCTGATATTATTGACAGGTTTTTTAAACAAAATATTTTATATAGGTCAGTCTCATGTGTATAGACCTAGCTGTGTCATTTCATTTAGCACGCATAGAATAATTGATTTGAAAAACTCTTCCTCCCTAATTTTCTTCCTTTTATAACACTGCCACAGAGTAAGAGTGCTGGAAATAGCCAGTTCATCTTTCTTGTAGACCTTTCATTAAAGTGCTTAACTTACTTTGAGAGGATTGATTGTAATGGTCACTGCAGATGTGGCTAAGGACATATGCTGATTAATGCATAAGTAAGCCAAGTCACCAAATTAATAGCTTTACAAGAGGATTATGATAAGCAGCACTGATATGCAAGGGTTTTTATTAATTTGTAAGATATTTTTTGTGTTTTATAACATTCATACAAATAAAATTCTTTAAGTATTTTATATAGTTTAAAATAAAATGCAGAGGGATCTATGCAAAGATTAAAAAAAAAAAGGAGAAGCTCATCAAAAGGAATTATTAAAAATATCCAAGCGAGTCATGAAGCCATAAAATTTCCTGTTATGTAATGGTGGTTTTCCATTATCTTTAGCTTCACTGATCACTATACAGGTGTGGTTATTACTTTTTCAGTTTTATTAATAAACCTATTAGTACATAAATAGCCCTTCTGGCCCTTCCTAAACAAATGGAAAATGAAATAGTTTCATTATTCTCAGGGTTATAGAACTTTCCCTGAAGGAACGGCTCTGTTTACAAGGAAATGTTTATCTTGAAGACTTTTCAAATTGGAATCTATTTTTTTCTATATACTTTAGATTTTATAACCAGAAATAGAATATTATTTGAAGCTCTGCATTATTTTGTGAAAAAAAATCTCTAAAAATATTAGAGGCAATTCCAAAAGAGGATAAAGCATGAGACCTGTCAAATTGGAAAACTTCAAGAGAAAGAAATATGAGAATAAGTGTTTTGAAGTCAAAGAAGGGTATTTTATTATAATGTAGTGATATTTCATAAAAATGAAATATTTTAATTTTAAAATGACCTTCAAAGTAAGAAAATGGGAAATCTCAAGCTATTTGCCAGACCTAATAATGTGCACTGAGAAGTGAAAGACAAATAATACTTACTCCATTCATTTATTGATTCATAATCTGATGAACCTATATGCTTCCCATCCAAGAAGTGGGTCTCTGTCACCTCCCCTAAAGCTGCACTCGCATACAGAAGATAAGTTCTTATTTGCCATAAATTGGCTCATATCATTCATGGATGCAATGCCAAATAGCTTTCTGACAACGCTATTCAGAAAACTATCAAAAATGATTTTAAAGCACTGATTTTATGTTCTTTTCTTGTGCCCAATAACTGCATTATTTTAGTAAGCTAGAGTTAACTATCTGTTCTAAATTACAAAGGATTACATGAAGCTGTAAGGAGTTAGGCAAGTGATGAAACACAGAAGTGAAAAGCTGAAGTGTGAAATATTTGTATTGGTATTTAATCTGCCATGAATAGTTGACTATGGATTGGATGATAAGATGTGATAGAGTTAAAGAAGAGGATTACTGCAATTAAATCGTTGTTCATTTAAAGAACTTCCTGCTTGGGCATTAGGGATATTATTTGAGACAAACCCTTGTGAATTCTTTGAAGCCATGAGCAATACTTATTTCTACAACTACAGAGTTAAGTTCAGTGCCTGCTAAATTAGAGTCACCAAAATTTCATTCTAAACATTTATGGCAAAACTTTTGAACTTAGAATACTATGTTTCTCCATTCAGGTGATGTAAAACCAAAGATATGCCTGAAATCCTTATTTTATATGTTTGCATCTTCATTGAAAAAAACTAAAATCTAACTTTAAAAGTTACTTAGGATCTCATACAACATATAACTGAAAATGAGAAGGTAAAGTTAGGGGTAACCTATGTCTAATGTGGCTTGCCTAAGAATTTTGACATGTAGACACGAATACACCTGTTTAAGGTGTCAATTCAGTGTCAGAATTCACGTAAGTAGCAAATTCTTTCTATGAAATTTCTACAGAATTGTGAAGATGATCTTAAAGTATTTCCTTTAAAAATGCATACAATGTATTTACCAAGGTGAACTACTGAATTATTAAAAACTTTTAAAGAGCACTGTTAAGCATTTTATTAAAGCAATGAATGAAAAATTGGGATCATGAAAATGAGTGCCATGTTTTACAATGCTCATTCCCACCTAATTAGAATTATGTAGCTTTCTCTGCATGAAAAAGGAAATCTTTTCTATTTCAACATGTGAATTCTGAGGATCAAAGGCCAATGTTTTTATTTTTTTTGTTATGTTTCGTTTTGTTTTATTTTGCAGTACTGGGGAGTGAACTCAGGGCATCACACATGCGAAGCAAGTTCTCTACCACTGAGTTGCACCCCCAGCCTGAAGTCAATGTTTTCTTAATTCCCTTTTAGAACACTTCATATGCATTTCCCAGTTTGTTACGTTCCTGTAAGTTTCTACCTTCTGAATTTAGGAAGTACATGATTCATTGAAATGGCAATTTACCAAATGTTCAGTTATTCTATTTACTTATCAATATTCTTTTTAGGATGGCCTTAAGAAATGCAATGTCTCATTTTCTAGTCCTATGGGACAGCAGGCAATTTAACTAGCTGTTATATTTTCCTAACACATTCACTTTGCTTATAAATAATAATTGTGTTTTAGATGTGAAAATGTTTACCAGGAGATTAACAATTTGTAAAAGCCCTGACATGGCTGATGTAAGATAATATAATTCAATTTTAAAACCTATAATTTCAGGTGATACAATTTGCTCTGCTCTTCTTAGTCAAGGTAGGATAAAGCAGCCTTGCTGTCAGGAATGATTGGATAATGTGATACATTACCTGATTACAGAATGATTCTGGGAAAACAACCCATTTCTCTATATTAATCTGACTTGTTTAGTGCCCTCCCTCTCTCTGCATTCAGATGAGATGCTCTACACCAACCTAATTCTTTTTTATGTGCATTGGCTGCTTTTCTAAGCACAGTTTTCTCCAAACTGCTTAAATAATGACAGTTTTGCAAAGTTCTGAATAGTTTTTCAACTGTCTTGAATTTTAATTTGGTAACATTTTCCTTCATGGTAATATGTGTGGTTTGTAATAAATTGAAATCCATGCAACTTGGTGGGTTTTAATAATATGTAAAAATATTTCATATGGTAAAAATCACTTTGAATTCATATTGACATCTTCCATTGTGTAGTTTCAAGATATTTTACTGTTATTTTGTAATTATTCACTTTTTTTTTGAAAAGGAAATTAGAGAGGAATGGATAATTCAATTTCTCACAGCAAGTGAATAAATAAAATATTAGACAAATGTCTTTTCTGAGATTTCCAAATATTTCACTGATTGAGAAAAGTAGAAATCATTTATCCATTGTTGAATACTAGAATTTTCAAGTGTTGTGCTAAAAATGTTTCTAATCTCTAAAGAGTCATACATCATGTTTTGTAAGATCTAAGTGTTCTTTCATCCATTGTACAAGTTGAACCCACTTAACTCTGTTCTGTTACTAGTACATTGTAAGATACCCCAGCCAGTAGAATGGCAGTTAAAGGCCATGATGCCCTTTTCCCCTTTACAGATTTGTTGCTATATTTTTACTCAGTATCTTAATGGTTTTGTTCTAAGGTGCTTTTCCATTGATTCAGGCCAAAAGCTGAATAGGGTTTATTCACATAAAGCAATGTACCCTTTTTATGTAAAGGAAAACCTTAAAAATCATATTATTCTACTCTCAGTCCCAAAATGTGGAAACTGAGGCCCAAGGAGATAAAGACACTTTTGTTTTAGCAAAGAAGGAATTAATGGAAGGATTGGAAATTCAAAGAACACTCCTTCTGTTGTTTTCCTAGAATATAAAGACCTTAATCTCTCTTTATAATATGATTATTTAACTAAGCCTGGACCATTTATATCAGACTGAGAAAAAGAGTGTTTCTTGTTTACTTTTAAGCTAGAAATGGTATAGGTTATGCCAGTATTTGCTGGTTTTTTGATTGCCAAGTTTGCTATATCCAACTTCCTTCTACATAGATACAATTGTATTTTTTTTCCCAAAATCTCTGCTATATTTTTAAAGTTCCACTCTTAACTGTATATTCTGTGGACACTCAGTGTCTGACTTGGGTTTTGTCTGGTTGCTCAGTTTTTGTTCATATGCCTCTATGCACAGGTCAGAATAGGTTTGAACACTGGGTAGATTTTTGGAACTGATGACCACATACCCAAAAGCTACTCATATGTGACCAAACACCAAAAAAGCACCCTGATTAGACTTAGAACTAGAGCTACAACACTGGCCTCCTAGAGTAGGTGTAGGAAGTTGCATTGAGCAGATGCTATCATCTATTGTCCATGGCTCTCTTAAGTAAACTCCTGTTGCTGGAAGTTTTACATCCCACTTTCACAGTTTGAATCTCCTATGAATATTTTTTTCCATTAACTCCTCAATTTGCTAGATTCTCCTATTGATTATATTACTAATCAATGCTTACACAACATTTATTATGTGCCATGCAATTTTTGAAGCTGCTTACAAAAACTAATTTCATATGTGATTTAATTACCAGCAAGGGAATTTTTAAACCAGAAGGTAGAGTATCTAGCACTATATTATCTCTGCCTGCCTAATAAATATCATGATGATTTTCTGTTCTTCCAGACTATAAAAGAGTCTCTGCACATATATAACAAATTATTGTGAAATTGATTCTAGCAAAATCTATGTTGTAATAGGTATTTACCCCAAACTGACAACCTGTTTTTCCTCTATTGCAACTACTCACAAATCTCTAGTTACTATCACAAATTTTGATCAATATCTACAAGTATTTCTTTAGTAACCTCTCATACTGGAATTACAGATCCCACATTTTTTCTTTTAAATCATTATTGTTTTATCAACAACCTGATAAAATTAAAGGATCTATGATGATTCAAGCGGTCTTCCAGATTTTTCTGTACATAACAGTGGATTCTCACTATAACTACAAGTTCCATTTTAGTTGATTGTCTTTTGGGAAGGTCATAGAAAACAATGTTTCCTAATAGGTCCACTGGTATCAAGGGGAATTCCAAAAATCTTAAGTTGGACTGCTCTGAGAAGGGAAGAAGGGTATTATGGGACTGAATGGTATTTTTGTTTGTTTGTTTGTTTTTGGTACCAGGGATTGAACTCAAGGGCACTAGACCACTAGGCCACATCCCCACCTTTTTTTTTTTTTTTTTTTTTTGTATTTTATTAGAGACAGGGTCTCACTGAGTTGCTAAGTGCCTCACCATTACTGAGGCTGGCTTTGAACTCGCAATCCTCCTGCCTCGGCCTCCCAAGTGCTGGGATTACAGGCGTGGCTACCACACTAGGATGAATGGTATTTTTGTTGTTGTTTTTAAATATGATTTTTCAGAGACCTCAAAATATGGAAAATATAGGTCATAATCTGGATAAAATGGTCAATGTTTCCTTTGTGAGAAAAATTTTGTCAACTGATACACTTATGTGGATTGTGAGCACCCCTAACTCCCCATGATGAGTTCTTTTTCAGAGAACTGGTTCAGGTACGGAAGTTGGGCAAAGTATAAGTTGGACATTGCAGTCATTAACATCTGTCTTTAGTGGTTTTTTAAAAATATTTTGTACTGTATTAATCAAATAGTGTGTTTTGCACTTTGTTCTATTTCACCCTTACAAATACTGTGATCTATTTGCCATTGCCACAGGTATTTATGGACCAAAGACTCTTTTATATCCCTCCAATCTTGCTTATCATTCAGAAAATTATAGAAAAATTATACTGGAAAATAATCACTCTCTAGCTTCTGATTATCTGTAATCTTTTCATTTCATTGGCACTAAAGACCCAAGTTTTGAGACAGCATCTCCTATCACCAGTCCTGGCCTTCATAGGAAGACCACTGAGAGCTTCTCACTTGTTATGATTTGAATGTGAGATGTTCCTAAAAAGCTCACATGAGAGACAATGCAAGGAGGCTTGGAGGAGAAATGATTGGGTTATAACCTTTATCTATCAGTTAATTAATCTCTCAAGGGGTTAACTGAGTGGTAACTGGAGGCAGGTAGGGTATGGCTGGAGGAAGTGGTTCGTGGGGTCGTGGCTATGGGGTATATACTTTGTATCTGGACAGTGGAGGCTCTCTGATTCCCCATGCCACTCTCTTCTACCCTCACCTCCAGCCCAAGGAATGGAGCCTGCTGTCTATGGATTGAGACCTCTGAAACCGTGAGCCCCCAAATAAACTTTTCCTCTTCTATAATTGTTCTGGTTGGGTCTTTTAGTTGCAGGAGTGAAAAAGCTGATTGAAACATATCAAAAGGCCTCTCAGTGTTGATTTTCCTTTTGTTTTAGCAACGAAATCCTCTGGACCTTCAGGTGGAATATTTTTTCCCCTAATACATCCTTTCTAGCCTGCTCAACTCTATGGGCCTACTTATCTATTCCTTGATGCTCTCTGAAGGCAATTTTGGCATATCTGTCTCTCTTAGTGTAAGCTATTGTCATTATGTCATGACAGAGCACCACAAACACTCTTGCTCTTAGTAAATGAGATGAAATGGAGGTGAAATAAAAGAACTGGCTTGTGAGAGGGCTCCATTATCCTTAGTATGTTCAAGGAGCTCTCATAACAGATTATATAAGCACTGGGAGTCTTTGTCAGAATATTATGTATTAAATCACAGAGTGTCACTATATCAATAAAATCTCCTTATTCCAGGAATTTTGTTCAATATTTCCATACTGGAGTCCAACACCCTTAAGATCTATATCCATATATGTTCTTTGACTTTCCACTGGTTTATATTGTCAAGACCTGCAGTGATTTTGGTAAATAAGGTATTTCCTTCTGCAACAAGGACCATGTTTCTCTGCATAATGTTGAGAGTCTGACCAAATTTCCAGCCCAAGCAGATAACTGAGGGCAGACCCTGGGGAGGATGAGGATCATCCTGTAAGGCATCCATCTCAGGTGAAGTCTTTGTATATTCACCCACAGTAGGGAGTTTTCTCTAACTGAACCTGTTTCTTCAGGGTCCTCAATAAAGTCTTACTTCAAGTCAGTTTCCTATGTCTTCCCTATGGCCCTAATGTAGACCTTAACTTAGAAGAACTGCTAGCTTTTGCTTTTGTTCCAACTTGTAACTTTGTTATGCATAGGATTAAAAATATGGGCCTGAATTCTTCATGGATAATTTTTTAAATGCTGCTATGTAGGATACTTAGTTTTCATAGTATTCCCCGTGTTGATAATTCTATGATTTGAGCCTTCTTTCAAAACTGCTAAGGCAAAATCACAGTCTTTGTAATATTTCTTGCTCTTGTGTATTTCAAATGCTGAGAGGTACCTCACAAGTCGGTTCTTTTATTTCACCTGCATCTCAACTCATTTACTAAGAGCAAGAGTCTTCATGATGCTCTTATCACGGCATAGTCTGTTACCATCCCACTTATCATCAGCAATGGGGTGTTTGCCATCTGACTAGAAACTAATCTAATTCAAGGATCCTGTCTAGTGTTTCTGCCTGACAGGATCACTTATTACATTGTGTTCCTGAAAGCACTCAAAGAAAACCTTAAGCATAGGTGGTTCATTTGGAAAATGATGCCAAGAACCACAAATGAGAGATCTAGGAAACATCAGGAAGGGAGTAACACTAATACCAAGGTATGCAAAAGAATAGTTTCTTGGTCTGGGCTCCTAGCCACCCCACTTGGGTTCTCTGAGAAAAGTTTTAAGAGACACTGTGATATTTATTCACTTATTCCCACTTCTCATTGGTTTGGTTGAGAGTTCATCTTGAAGGCATTAAATCCATACAATTATGGGCTATGCACAGGAGTGAGATAGGGATTTAGAATAGAGAGAGTTATAATGAGTCTTAAAAGAAACATCCACAAGCCACTGAGATGCAGAAAATGCTCAGGAACAGTTGTTTCTCCTGAGTGGCACACCCTTGACCTACGACTTTATAAAATGAGGAAAATATGCACATGCAGGGAAAACTGGCAAGAAATTGTGCAGCTTCACCCTCGAGCCACCCTGTCTGGCCTTTAACTACTGACCCTCTATAATTATTGGACCCCCAACCCAATGAGAGGCTTCTCCCTCTTGAGATAGCCCCATTTTCCCTTGAATGTGTATCTACTTTTCTAAATAAACCTGCCTGTGCCTTTGACTCATGCTGAAATTCTTTTCTGCCAAGAACCAGGCTGGTCCTGAGTTGAAATCCCCCTTCCCTCTAGGAACTCTTTGGATGCTTCTCAGGAAACATCTCTTCTGTGACAGGAGGACCAAGGAAGCCCTTACTGCCTAGAAGAAAGGTCTCACGCTGAGGAAAAGGATTTTCCCTTAGGGTGCAAAGCTGTAAACGTACTGGAAACTATGTATCACAGCAACAAGTTAACTCAGAAATGACTGAAAGTAGCTCCTGCAGTTTTCCCTACAATTATTACTAATACAGTTATCAATTTATGGCCAGTTTTTAATACCTCACACCGCTTCAATACCTCTGTCTTCAGCAGGGCTATACTTTTATGTGTATATGTGTGTGTGTGTGTGTGTGTGTGTGTGTGTGTGTGTGTGTGTGTATAATCACAATAATATCACTATACCTTAAAAGGGGCAATAATTCCATCATAAGATCAATTTTCATTAAATGTCCCCAATTGTTGCTTGAGTTCTTCAACTTGTTTTGTTAAATTAGAACCCAACGTTACTCTACACATTTAAAGGATTTTTAAGTCTTAATCTATAGTTCATTTTTCTCTCTTTGCTTTCTCTCTCTTACCCTGTTTAAAAAAAAATGTATTCATCACAATGTTTCTAATTTGGCTCTTGTAATCTCCATTTCATGAACTTGTTTCTCTCTGTTTAACATTTCCTGCAAAATAGTAGTTAAATCCTAAATCATAGCCAGTTTTCTTGTTATGCTGGCAATCATGGACGCTCATTACCTAAGTCTAGGTTTTGTCAAGGGTTTGTAAAACTGTTGATTTCATATTTGTAGTAATTTTTTATTTCCTGGAATATGTCTGTAGAGAGCAATACCCCTTCATCAACTGTAAAGCTACTCTATATAAAATACAATATTTATTCTTAAGTGAATTTTAAATGCTGGTTCTTCTTATCATTTTATGAATATTGATTTCCTTCATTGTCAGTATTGGAAGGTTACCATTGATTATTCTTTTGAGGATCATTATGAACTTATAGATTTTAAAAGCTTTGATGTAATTCAGGTCACTGCATTTATCATTTTCACTAGCTTGTGGATTTTCTTCAAAACTGTTCCAAAGTCCTTACAAAGTGACCTCTATTGTTTCTCATTTCCTTATATGAAATAGTGCTCCAGAGCTTGCTTTCTGTTTTACAGATTTAGAATTAGCTTTTTTTTTTCTCAGTAAATTCTCACTATTTTTACTGATTTACATTCTATAATGTGGATTTTAAGACTACTCATTATGGAATTGGTGATTGATACTTTTTGTTGAACACAAGTCATTAGAAGTTATATTTTCCAAAAATAAACACAAAAAAAGAAAACGACAACATCAAACACTTGTGGAGGTCAATTTTGGGAATATAGAGACTATTTTTTGTTTAAATATTAGTTTCACATTTTCTTCAAAATTTCAGTCACTAGCCAGGTGCCGTGGCACACCTATAATCCCATCAACTCAGATGGCTGAGCCAGGAAGACAGCAAGTATGAGGCTAGCCTCAGCAACTTTGTGAGGCCTTAAGCAACCTAGTGAGACCCCGTCTCAATATAAAAAAACAAATAAAAAAGGGTTAGGAATGTAGCTTAGCAGTGAAGCAACTCTGGGTTCATTTGCCATTATCCCCCATCCCACCCCCCAAAAAATTGGTTACTGATGATATTAACATGCTTTTTACTATGTATGAATAAATACAGATACAGTATATTTTGAATATTAATATAGTATATAAAGAATAAAATTTGAATTTATTTGTTTTGCATCTTTTTTGTTTGTTTGTTTATTCGTTGTTATGGGTTTTCACATTTTTAGTACCGCAATTGCCACAGATGAGGCTAGCTGGAATAGAAGTCTGATGTACTGGGGACACCCATATTTACCCGGAACTAGGGATTTTCCAGAAGCTCCATCTTTGGGTACCGACCCGGGGATGAGGGCTAATCTATTCAGTGTTACTTTTCACCAGCCTAGCACTGAATTGCAAAGCAAGATCTGGTGCTTATTATCATTTCCTACTCCAGGTAAATGCAATCTTGCTCCATGTTATGCTGCCCAAGATTGGGGCAGTGTTGGTAAAGATGGTTTCTTGGTCACTAGGCTGGTTGGTGCCAAGCTGGCCATACTTGATTCTCACCACCATAAGGACCCTGACAGATTGAAGGACACAACTTGGTCCTTGCTGAAGCTGGCACTGGAGCAGTCCAAAGCACAGGTCTATGCCTCTGGGCACATGTTCTGCCTGGTGCCAGGGTAGGTCTGGAGGTCCCATCTGGAGGTTCTGTCTGGAACTGAGCTCTGCCTGGGGATAGCTGTGCTGTCTGAGTTTGGGGGTGGCAGGGGATGAAAATCATTCTTGACTACTAAGGCTGTCAGTAAGCTAGGTTGCACTTGAGTCTCACAGTCATAAGAATTTGAGTAGTTTTGTGGTTGCATCAAGATATGCTCTAAGGTTGTCAAAATGCTGCTTCTGTCTCATGAGGGTATGGATCCCTGCCTGATGCTAGGACAAGTCTACTCTCTCATTCCTGGGTATACAGGACTTTTGTTTCTGCCTGATACTGGGTCACATCATTGTGGGCCCAGCACTGAGTTGCAAGGCAAAGTTCTGGGCTAACTCTCATGACCCTCTCTTCAGTGGATGGAGACTTGTTGGTCATTGTGTTGCCCACAGTTGTTGAAGGAGAGGTAGAGATAGTCTGCTGTTTGACTAATGAAATTCCAGCAGCTCAATTCCTGGCTACTGACCTGTAGGTTGGGGTCATGGGGCTTCGCACAAGAATATATTTCACTTTTTCACTATGTTGGGTCTTATAGTAGGTTTAGAGTCTAAGGCTTGTACTTAATTCCTTCTCCATTCCCAAAATGAGAGAAGTATCTCCATGCTGCATTGCTCAGAGTTAGGGGAAGTCTGTTACAGGTGACTCTTTCCTGCCTTCATCAATGCATTTTTTTCTTATATTATACTAAGACCAGGCACTATGGTCTCTTGTATGGATTCCTTAGCTATATTGTGAATAAAGTTTGATGCAAGGTTAGCTGTTCAGATTGATGTTTCTGTTGGGACACAAGCACTGGAGAATCTTATTCAGCTTCCATCTTGCTCCACATCCTGGTTTTAAAACCCAGATTCTTGTTGTCCTGGAACCTTATCAACTCTGGAAAAATTGGGAGAGCAAGTTGCCTTAGCTATAGCCTAAAATGTTGGTCAAATTTATTAGAAGTAATTGTTTCATGTGTGATTAAGTCACACACTCTATACATAAGTATTCTTTTATTGGCTTTGAATTTTCAAGAATTGTGATAAAATTATGATTTAATTGCCTAATTCTCACTTGGATACAATCCACCCAAACTTTCATTCTTCATCATTTTGTGGCTGTTGCTTTTAATCAAAGTCAAAATTACCTCTGAATTATGATATCCAATTCTTAGTTTTCTGTTTAACAATAGCATTTGAAACATTATTTTCTACTTACGAAAAAGCTTTCTTTAAAAGTTGATTTACAGGGTAGCTCATTTTCTCATTTCAGACTATTATACTATCAGCTCTCAATTTTCCTCATTTCTTCAGTCTCTAAATTTGAAAACTCCAAAGCACAATCCTTGGATTTCTTCCAATTTTTGTCTGTGTTAATTCTCTTGTTAATGCCTTTCAACTTAATGGCTTTTACATACCTTGTACTAATTACTGCCAAATATATATTGCTAGTTTGGCCCAATGCCCTCATCTTCATGTTTTTATATTCAACTTCCTATTTTGAAATACTCACTTGGATATCTAATAGGCAATTAAGGCTTAACTCCACACTGTCCATCCATATTTTTTTTTTTAACATCTCAGAAGGTTTAACACCATTCTTCAAGTTGTCAAGGTCAAAATCTGTGAAGTCTGGCTTGATTTTTCTCTTTTTTAGAAACATCTTTTTGAGATATAATTCATATGCAGAGACTTCACCCATATAAAATATACAGTTCACATTTTGGGTATATTCACAGGTATGTTCACCCATTATTATAGTAAGTTAGAATGTTTTCATCATCTTGAAAGGAATCCCTTTAGTTATCACTCTCTCCCTCCCCAGTGTGCCAGCTCTATGCAACTTCTGTTCACTAGTTGTCTATATAGTTGCCTATTCTGGAGATTTATTTTAAATGGAATCGTATAACATGTGATCTTTGGTGACACATATTGTTTTTAAGGTTCATCATGCTGTACTGGGTATCAGCACTTTGTTCCTTTCAATGATTGAAAGATATTCTGTTGTGTGGAAAACCTCTCATCCATTTATCCATTCATCACTTGATTAATATTTATTTTTTCCCCACCTTTCAGCTAGGATGAACAATGTAGCCATACACTTTCATATAAAAGTTTTTCTGTGGACATATTTTTTTTTCAGTTCTCTTGGGTATAAATTTAAGAGAGGAATGCTGGGGCATTAGGATAACTTCGTTTTACCACTTAAGCAAATGGTACATTAGAAATTTAGAACCATTTCTAAAGTGAACTAATTCCCACCAGGAAAACTGAATGTTCTGATTTATCAATTTATTATCAATACTTGTTTTTATCTAACTCTATGACACTAACAATATTGGGGGTATGAAGAGCTATCTCCTTGCAGGTTTTGTTTGTATTTCCTTGGCACATAACTAATAACATCCAGAATACTATTATTTTTTAATTTATTTATTCTAATTTGTTCCACATGATAGCAAAATGCATTTCAATTCATAGTATACATATAGAGCAAAATTTGTCATGTCTCTGGTTGTACACAAATAGAGTCACACCATTGGTGTCTTCATACATGTACTTAGGGTAATGATGACCACCATCTTTCCTAACACCATGCCCTTCCATTCCTCTTCCTCCCCTTTGCCCTATCTTAAGTTCTTCCATTCCTCCATGCTCCCCACACCATCCCCATTATGGATCAGCATCCACATATTAGAGAAAACATTTGGCCTTTGGTTTTTTGGGATTGGTTTATTTTGCTTAGCATAATATTCTCCAACTCCATCCATTTACCTGCAAATGCCATGATTTTGTTCTCTTTTAATGCTAAGTAATATGTCATTGTGAATATATACCACAGTTTCTTTATCCATTCATCTACTGAAGGGTATCTAGGTTGGTTCCACAATTTAGCTATTGTGAATTGAGCAGCTATAAATATTGATGTGGCTGCGTCACTGTAGTATGCTCTTTTTTAGTCCTTTGGGTATAAACGGAGGAGTGGAATAGCTGGGTCAAATGGTGGTTCCATTCCAAGTTTTCCTAGGAATCTCCATACTGCTTTCCAGATTGCTTATTGACCCTTTGTACAACTTCTTGGAAAAATTTCCATATAGATATTTTTCCCATTTCGAATTAGGATGCTTGTCTTTTATTACGAGTTGTGAAAATTCTTTTTATATATCTTGGATGCAAATCTCCACCCAGAAATATAATTGTCAAATATTTTCTCATATTAAATGGGTTGTATTTTTACATTCTAGACATCATCTTTTGGAGCACAGACATTTTTAATTTTGATAAAGCCCAGTACATATTTTTTCTTTTGTGGCTTTTCTTCTGGTGTCATAACTAAAAATCTGCTGCTAAATCCAAGATCAGGAAGACTTACTACTAAGTGTTCTTCCAAGAATTGTATAATTTTGTCTATTAAATATGTCTTTGAGCTAATTTTTATACTAAATCAAAGGTAAATACCCATGTATGTTAAATCGCTGGTGAGCATCCAGTTATCTCAGCAACATTAACTGAAAAGATTATTCTTTCCCCATTGCATGGTCTTTCTACCATTATTACAAGCCAATTGACCATAGACCTATTGATTTATTTCTACACCCTTAATTCTATTTTATTCATTTAAATGTGCATGGGCTGTCTGTCGGCCAGCGAGGAGGTCCATGGAACAGGGTAGAGGAGAGTGTGGCTGCAGAGTGGTGATGCAAGACCTCCAGAGACCAAGATGGAAGGAGGTCTGCTTTTATTGCGTAGTTGCCATGTATATATATACTCGGGCAGTAGCTAAGCAGATTATAGGCAACCACCAATACAATTTCTTGCCGACTGTCCTTGTGGCAACCAATCCAGGAGTGGGCCATGGAGCAAGTAGTGTGACTGCGACACATGGTCTTATGCCCAGGGCTGTGCCTACAGGTTTAGCAGTCTTCCCCTCATGCACCTATAGCTCGAGGGGAATAGCTTGCCACTCAGGCGTCCTTAATGTATGCCACGTATGCAGTACTCCATGCACTTGTCCCCACATAAATGTCTAGCCATACACTGGTACTATACTCACTAATTACTTTTGCATTATAGTATGTCTTGAAATTGGGAAATGTGACTCCTTCTAGTTTGTTCTTCTTTTCAAAGATTGTAATATGGAATTGTTTTTAATTTTTTTGGATCCCAATTTCTTTTAATTTTTTTTCTAATTTTCAAAGTTTTGTGTTTCTTTTGTTAAATTAATTCCCAAGTATTAAATTAATTAATTAATTAATTAATTAATTTACTTTGTTCTTTCTAGTTATACATGACAGTAGAATGTATTTTTTTCAGATTATACATATATAGAATAAAACTTATTCTATTTAGGCACTCACTTTTGTGGTTGGACATGATGTGGAGTTACCCTGGTCTTTTATACAAATGCAAGGCTAGGAAAATTATTACTGATTAATTCTACTATCTTTCCTTTTCCCCTCCCCACTCCCTTCCTTTCCTTTTCCTTTGTCTAATCCAATGGATTTCTATTATTACCCTCCCAAACTTTCCTTGTTTTGGCTTAGTATCCACAAATCCAAATCAAAGAGGTTTATTTTAAGATTGGCTTAATTTATTTAGCATGATATCCTCCAGTTCCATCTATTTACTGATATATGCCATAATTTCATTCCTCTTTATGACTGAGTAATATTTCATCATGTATATATACCACATTTTCTTTATTCATTCATTCATTGAAGGACACCTAGGTTGTTTCCATAGCTTGGCTGTTGCGAGTTGAGCTGCTATGAATATGGATGTGGCCGTGTCACTGTAATATGCTATTTTATAAAGTCCTTGGGTGTAGACCAAGGAGTGGGATAACTAGGTCAAACTGTGGTCCCATTCCAAATTTTCTAAGGAATCTCCATACTGCTTTCCACAGTGGTTGCACCAATTTGCATTTCACCAACAATGTATGAGAGTTCCTTTCTCCTGACATCCTCACCAGTCAAATGTTTATGAATATGTTGATAAATGCATAAAGTTTGGTCCATTAATTTGTCTACTCTTCTTTCTGTTTTGTAGTTCATTACTTATAATCTTGAACATCAAATCAACAAGTGAAATTTTAACTTTTAAACTTGATTTAGTTCTAGTTTTCATTTTCCTCCAGTGTCTTAAATTGGAAGATTAAGTTTGTGATTAGATTTGTGAGCTTTCAGATTTTTATATAGAAATTTATTGCTATAGTTTTTTTCTATACACATATATATGTACACACACACACACACACACACATATATATATTAGTGTTCATTTTAATCTATTTTATGATTTCCCTTTTGATTTTTTATTTGATTTTATTTGTATCACTGTGTTGTTTAATTTTCATGTATTTTTTTGTGAATTTTTCAAGCTTCTGTTATTGATTTGAAATTTTATTTGATTGTGGTCAGAGAAATTGGTATTTTTTAGATCTGGTTGCTTTATTGTATTGTTTGTGTCTAATGTTTCCTTGTTAGTCTTCTGTTTAGTTTTTTTAATCCATTCTTTAATATGGTATATTTGTGCCCCAATTATTGTTGTTGAATTGTCTATTTCTCCCTTCTGTGTGTCAGTTTCTTTGTGTATATTGGTGTACTGTTATTGTGTAGATATTTTTTAATAGTTTTGTCTTCCTAAAAAATTGATTTTTTCATCATTATAATTTCTCTTTTTCTCTATTTAGTGAATTTTTTTGGCTAAAATACTTTTTCATGGTTTTAGCTTAGTCATTTCACCTTTGCTGGTTATTGTTATATCCTCTTGCTTTCAAAAATTTTTGTCTTTGAATCTGAAATATCTTCTGTGAATATCACAGATTGTATATTATTCATTTTTATCTACTATATTTCTGCCTTTGGTTGGATTTTTTAATTCACAAATATGTAATGTTATTAGTCATATATCTGGATTTACATTTGGCACTTTCCTTTTTCTTATATATGTTTCATGCCTTTTTGTTACACTGTTCTTCTTTTCATGCTTTACTGTCTTCTGTTTTTGCATAAGTCAATGTAGCATTTTAATTTATGTTTTATTATATATTTTTGAATGGTTGCTCTAAGGCTTAACATATATATCTGAACTGACCAGAATTAGCTTCATATTTACATTAACTTCATTTTAGAGCACTGAAGATAGAACATCTATTCCCACAAATATGGGCTGAGCAGAAAAAGAAGCTCTCACTTCTTATCATCATTGACAACAATTTAGACCCAGCAACAGACAATTGGGAACAGAATAAAAATGCAAACATTCTCCTCTTTCAAGAAGAAAACCTTTTGACTGGGAACTACTGGGAAAGGTAGGCCTGTGTTCTTGGCCTCAAAAGTCTGGAATGAACTATTACTGATTTGAGAGGACATTCTCCCAACCATAGTAATTTGGGAGAGAAAAAGGAGGGCAGCTCTTAGTTCAAATATCACAGATTCACTGTTCCTACTGGATTTTAGTATATTTTATTGAGTATATATTTTTTATTGTTAAGATTAAGTAAGACTTTAAATGCATTTTTATTTTGTTTCTTTTTTAAAACATTATTTCTTCATCAGTTTCACTGAAGGATGAATTTCTGGATCTTCTCATGCTATCTTGCCAGAGGTAAAACTTTTGACTCTCTTGATCTTCAACTCACAATCAGTATATCAACTAATCTTTGCCTACTTAAAATAGTAATATTTGATTGCATATTCAATCTCTATCACACACACCTTTGTCTACACCACTATTAACATTTGGCTGGAGTTTTGCAATACCCTTGTAATTAATCACCTTACTTATATGCACTTATTTCCTATTCTCAGAACAAAAGTTTCTTTTAAGTTAATCATAGTATTCTGTTTCTTCATTTTAAATCTGCAAACTCCTTTTGAACAATAAGAGAAAAAACTATTGTATTTTAACAAAGTGCTACATATCTATATGGGTCATATGTGATGACCATCTTTTCATCTTTTTTTTTTTTTTTTGTATCAGCAATTGAACCCATAGGTGCTTTATCACTGAGCTACATCGCCAGCCATTTCTATTTTTTATTTTGAAACAGAGTCTTACTAAGTTACTTAGGACCTCACTAAATTGCTGAGGCTGGCCTCAAACTTGCAATCCTCCTGTGTCAGCCTCCCATATTACAGGGATTACAGGTATGTGCCACTACACCTGGATCACTAACCATTTTATGCCTCTTACCCCTGATCACTCTTCTCTTACATTCATCTATTACTATCCCTCAAATACACTATGCATATACCTTCTGCAAGACCTTGCAATTAACTGCTTGGAATATACTCTCCAAGGGTCCAGGTCCACTTTCTCACGTTTATTAAGTCTTTGTTAAAATCTTACCTTCTCAATAAGTCTGCCCTGATCATCTTATTTTAAAATCAAAATACCTTTACTGAAATTCCCTACCCTCATTCTTTATTTTTATTCATAGCATCTGCTATCTTCGAATATATGACATTTTGTGTATTTTATGCTTACACCTATAAAAAAGAAAACTGATAGGAGAAGGAATTTGTTTATTTCTCTCTTTACTATGATAATATCCAAGCCTAGAAGAGTTATTTAAACATACCAAGCATTAAATCAATCTTTGTTGAACACATGGATTATTGACTGGTACCAATAATAGATCATAATTTTATTAGATCTCAGTGTAATGTTTGGAATTTTGATAGACCCATAAGTCTTCAATAAACCAATTCTGAGTCAATGTTAAGAAATTCTCTTAATCTTGACTCCTATTTACTATATCATATGGAATGATTCTCATATATTTTTACAAATATCACATTTCTTATTTTTATGCTCTCATTTTGTGTTTTAAAACATGTAATTTAAGACAACTTGCATTACTAGGTGCAAGGGTAAATAAGTCACAAGATTTAGATTCTGAGGACTTGTCAAGAGGAACACAGGTCAAAGTCCTTTCAATTAAGTTGGACTGGCTGCCCCAAATCCCTTTTTACCACCTCTTAATGGTCATGTCACTATTGCTGGTTATTTTCCATTGTCTTCATTAGGGCTGCATAGACAGGCTCTGTAGTACAGCCAATGGATCTGAATGATCTCTGTGTTAAGAGACACAGAGGTCTGTGTTTCAGTAGATAAGGTGACTTTGTTTTCATAAATAGAAGACATGAACATACACACACACACACACACACACACACATACATACACACACCCCAAACAAACCTACAAACCATGTTGCTTTGACTGACTCTGAAAACACAGTAACAGGAGTACATGCTACAAATCCTAAACTCTTTTTTCCCTTACCAAAATTTGCATCAGGAGTTTTTCAAATTCTTTATTTTCTTTTGTCCAATATTGATATATTCTTCCTCAATTTGAGCAAAACCCAGATTGTTACTTATTGCAAATTTTTCTGTATGTGCAAGTTATATGTCTGCAGTAATATATTCCTTTTTGCCTTTTTTCTAGTACAGATAGAAGAAAGCAGCAAAAAATATTTAAATATTGTTCATTTTAAAGCCAAAATCCATTTTTTTTTTTTTTTTACCTCATAATGGAGACCAGTAATGGAATAATGGGAGCTTGGCCTTAAGTGTAGCAAAAGAAAAAGTGTGTATATTAAAGAAAAAATATCAGAAGTTTCCCCTTAGACTTCCATGAATAAATATTAAATCCATTTTATTGATGGCTATAGCAGGAAAATGTAGCAAGGAGCAGACAGTGATAGCTGACAAAATTTCTGTTTTTCTTTAAACAACGTGTTTAATTTTGATGCAATGTGTTTCTGGGAAATATAAATATTTCTTTCAGAAATTTGTCACTGGCATCATCGTTTTCTCTTTTCCCTAACCTAGTAGTCTAGAAATGTTTAACACTGTAGGTTGGAAATAACAGTGATTTTGCATTAGTTTTAAACTTTGCTTTTTATGCAGACCATGTACTTGCCAAGTCAACTGTGTTAGCAGAGGCTATTTCTTGCTTTAGCTGTTCTTGTTGGATAGAATTTCATCATGACAATATGTAAGCAATGCTATGAAATATGCTGGGGAATTTGAGAATCAGATTGTGATTTCCTACCTAAAAGCAGAAATTTCAAAGTTTCATAAACCTTTCCTATCTAAAATGACATGCTGCCTGGAAACAGCAAAGTGGCCTTAAATGTCTTACAGATTCACAATCATTTGTCCTTTTTTAATGTAATGCGTAGTCATAATTATTGAGATATACACACGCCAGAAATGAAAATAAATTATTCTGAGTACAAAATATTAGTTTTTAGATATAGAAAAGAAATATATTGAAAGTCTAGTAATGGTTTTTTTAAAGGCAATTGATACTATGTATACAGGTAAGATCTGAATCATGTATCTTGATAATTCAAGTAAAATTTTACTCCTATCCAGGCACAAATATGCCTGCAAAAAAAAAAAAAAAAAAAAAAAAAAAATAGTTCTTTAGATGGCTCTACCATTTCTCCAAATTATTTGTGTAGGCACAGCCTTTGCCCAACTGTGATGACTGAGTCCTTTGCTTTGCACTCCTAGGAATTTGATGTTGATATTGCCATTTTCCCTGGAGAGTTTTTAATGCTATTTCCAGGCTCTATGCAGATAAATAATTTCCACTCAAACAAAGTTGTGAGTAGTTTGAGTGCCTTGTATTTAATGTCATTAAGATATATGGTTCCACAAACAGAATATGGTATTTTCAAAATCCTCACTAAAGGACTATACTAATAATCAGCTTCATCCAATGCTTATAATACTAAAAAAAGGTTTACAACCCTGCTTCATCTTATAAAAATACATATTTAATGGACAAATTTCTCTTTAAATTGACATTTTTATACATAAGTATTAGGTAATTGTAAAGAATGATATTTAACTCTCTGTGCATATTCTATCCATGGTACATCAGAAGAATTTTATTGGAGGGGAAAAAACAAAATATAAACTATGCTAGGGAACAGTTATCAAAACTAACTGCTGTAATAGAGAAGTATTTTCTTATTTTATATACAGTATATTGGGTTGCTCTGGCAGTAATAAACATTGTTAAGTATAGGAAACTGAAATGTTTTGACTATTATATCTAGCATTTATGGCGCAAAGAACATATTTTTCTCCTGTTTTTTTTCCCATAGAGCAAATGGTCCATTATCCAGGAATGGTGCCTCTGTTTAAAACCAATGCACATTTTGGAGCTCAGATTTTTCTTTGACAATGAATTTAGTGTCCATGGTCACACCAATGCCTGTGAATCTGTGAGAGAAATGCAACAAGTATTGTTATTTAACCTTTAAATTATGTTGCTATTAACATCATTCCCAGGCTGCCTATTAATGTTATTTCACTTTTTCAAGAGTTTAGAAGTTGAAAGTATTAGGATAAATATATAATGTTATTGTATATAAAATATATATATTAGTTTAATAGATTTTAATTCACTGCATCAAACATAATGGTGTTATCCTTTTATAACTCAGTAAACATTTTCTTATTTCATATTAAAGTTTTTTTATGAAGTGCGTTTATTATCCAAGTGTTTCATCATGTTTTTATAACACGATTTGTATATAAATGATAACCTAATGTATTTTCCATGTAACTGTCTTCATACTTTCTAGTGGGTCAATAGGCAAGTTTATTAACTGAGTTCTCATTTGGCATCAGAGTGTTAAATACATGACAGTGATGCTTGTTTTTACTTGGAAGATCATACACAAAAATATGATTTTTCTAATACTTAAGTTCTAAATGAAGTAAACCATTTGTTTTAGGAGTGTAATGAAAGAACTGAGAGAGATAGGACTATATGGTGAAATACAAAGCTATAGCTTTGTTTCCAGTCACTTCAGACATTGGACTTCAAGCCTCAGTTATCATACAATTATTAGAATTCATAATTTTCAAATGGGAAACTTCTTTGTATGATTACCATACAACAGGATAGCCAAGTTAAGGAATTCTACAAACATATCTAATTTTAAAAAGGGAGGTACAGAAGCAGACAATACTTTCTGTGAGTATAATTGACCTTAAGTATTTATCTTAACCTTGTTTACACCTGTATGTGTGCATGTAACTTGATTAAAGGGCTCTTTTTCCTGTTGGTTCATAAGTTAGTAGAAGTGTGAAGATGCATTGGTATCCTGTTTTTCCTTTCTGTGGATGGGTGGATTTGGAGGATCTTTGGTAACATTATTCTTGGAAGAAGTTATCTCTATTGTCTAACATTACTGAGAAGAAAAAGGGTACACTTTCATCTCAATATATGTCCAAGACACAAATATGTACATGTTAAAAATTTAAGATTTAAAGCCGGGTGTGGTGGTGCAAAACTGTAATCCCAGCAGCTAGGGAGGCTGAGGCAGGAGGATTGTGAGTTCAAAACCAGCCTCAGCAATTTAGTGAAGCCCTAGCAGCTCAGTGAGACCCTGTCTGTAATAAAATATATTTTAAAAAAGGGCTGGGGATATGGCTCTGTGGTTAAACACCCCTGAGGTTCAATCTCCGGTAAAAAAAAACATTAAGATTTAAAGATTATATATGTATATATGTATATACATATATAATCTTTATTATGTTCAACCACTGAGTACTCAACCACTGACCCACATCCCTAGCCCTATTTTGTATTGTATTTAGAGACAGGGTCTCACTGAACTGCTTAGTGCCTAACAGTTGCTGAAGCTGGCTTTGAACTTGTGATTCTCCTGTCTCAGCCTCCCAAGCTGCTGGGATTACAGGTGTACGCCACTGCACCTGGCTAGAGAGATATTTTTAAGACATTTTGAATACCAAATCCAAGTCACAGAGTCAGGAAATGACATGAAATCATGTAATGATGAGATGAAAGGACTGGACCTTACACATTCAGAATATGACCTAGCTTCCCTCACCCATGCTCATGCAGTCTCGCAGTCTCTTTCTTCTTCTCATTACTCTCCATCCTTTAAAATCAGTTTTCTTCGTACTGTTCTACTTGCTCTATTTTCCTTGTCCCACTATTCATCTATCCTCAAATCAGCTAGTCCCATATCTCCTCTTGAGTCTTGTAGTCTCTAATACATCTCACTTATTATTACTGACAGCCTCACCCCCTCACTTTTCCTAATATCTGACTTTGCATAAAGAGGAGGAAAGAACCCTAAGACTATAGAATGGAAGCATGAATAAAAGACTTTGAAATAATTTTCATTATTTCATGGAACTATTTTTTAAATCATGTACTTCCTTTCATGAGTATTTTTTTAACCTAAAGCTCTATTGCTTACTTGCCTATAAGAATAATATCACTAAACCAATGTAACTGTTTTCCCTCCCTCCCTCCCTTTCTTTTTTCCTTCCTTCCTTCCTTTCTCCTTTCTTTTCCTTTCATCATTATATATCAACCAAACTATCATCTATGTAAAATGTCCCCTTGAACTTGGGTATACTTCAAAGCCTTCTTCCATTACTTTTATTGAAGGCTGCTGTCCACAAAGCCTCTTTTTTATGTCTTAGATTTCTTTCCCTGGAACCAATGAATGAGATATTGAAGGACCACTTTGTTAAAACAATACAATAGTTGGACACTGTCATGTTTAACATACCATGTTGGTACTGGAAAAGCACTTCAAACTATTTATTATTTAAACTGACTCTTTCCAGGAAATCTACATGATCCTGTTCTACCTAGATCCTCTTTCTGTATGAAGACTATGGCTGATTGAACTAAGGATCAGCAATTCACCTAATAGACAAAAACAATTGACCCAAGATCTCTGTCCTGAAAGACTGCTTTTTACTGAGGTTTAAACCCAATTTTATGTTCTCTTGGAGATGTTCAATTTGAGATATAAGTAATCAAGTTAAAAAAAAAAAACACATAGAAGCAGAAAGAGAAAAGAAGACTGTTAGCAAAAGTGGGATACAGTAGAAACCATAGCTACAGCTAAGTGGTAAACAAAGGCAGTCCTCCAACAATTAAATGAGAACAAACAGGTTAAGAACAACAGAACAAGCTATAGAACAGACTCCCACAGCTTCTACCAGGCTTCCAGACTACTGCTGCTTTCTATCATGTATATGATGAACTTTATTGTAGGCCTCTGTCCTGACTATGTGACTGCAGAAATTGTCCCTTGTATGCCTTGATTCCCTGTGGATTTTGCAAATAGTTCATATTAAGCAGAGCAAGTTGCGATTTTTTTCTCTAAACCTTGAAATAAACCAAACTAAAGCATTATTAAAATGAAGAAGGTCTTCATAAGTGTGATTTTTAAAAAATATATACGCATTTGGGGAATCGGTCTTTCAAAGTAATTTAAAAACAAGAGTTGACTGATAATGAAGATACTTAAATAATGCTGAAAAAGGTATTATTTGTATTATATTTCTTCACTATTGTACTGCCATTTAGAAAAAAAGTTTTAAGAATTTGTTATGAGAAAAAAATTTTTTAGCATTATTGTTTCAAAATAATGACTATAATAAAATATTATTAACTTTTTAGGTGTATAATAAGTTAGAATCATGTGAATCCTGACACAGAAAAATTTGTATTCTGCAGGCAATTGAAAAGAAGTAGATATTGCATTTTTAATAAAACCTACATATTTAATATCTTGTTTAATTAACTGTATGTTTATTTTAAGCCTTAATAATAATGTTTGTTGAGACTAAAATTGCTTAGATGTAGAATATACTTATCTAAAAATTTATAAAGTCCTTCACAAGCAGATATTTACTTTTAATGTTCTCTCTAAATCACATTCATTATTGTGTTTGGACTAGCTAACAGTGATATATTTTATGTTATATGCACATGAAATAACTGTTAAATGGGTAAAGTCATTTTTATAAAGCTATCAGCTAGTTTTTGATTCATTTATTCTGGTATTGGATGGTAATAGTCTAATTATTATAATAAATCAATTTTATATGTATCTTATTTCAAGCATTCCTGAAACTATATCATATCCAAGTGACTTTTGATGAGGTCACAAATTACTTCATTGTAGATAGTACAAATAGGAAAAACTTTCTAATCACTATCAATTTCATTTGAATAGGCATAAAGCAAAAGATTATCAAATACTAAGATAAATAAATATATAGAAGGCAATACCTTGAGAGGAATTACAGTTGAATTGGCAACAATGTGTGCAATAAATCTTGGGTTACTTGGAAAAACATAATTATTCCCTCCCACAAATTCAAAACTATGTTATGTTCAGAGAATTTCATATCGTTTATATATTAGTAGAATTTATTTCAGACAAATATAAAGATAATAAAAACATTTATATTTTAAAGAGTGGTTTATTCAATAAAACTTATTTAAAATTGTGGTTTTGAATTAATGTAGAGATTTTTATTTCATATGGTGTTACTATATAAATTGTGATTAGTCTGAGTTTTTTATTATTACCTTGCTTGGATTTTTTATGTCAGTAACAATTTATATTATTATAGTTTTATAATGTAATTTAAATTGTTAAGGGGATAACATTGCTTATCAATTTAAAATATGTTTTTAATATTCTTACAACTATTTTTCTTTTGAATGATATTTAGATATTTTATTATTTAGATATTTTATCATTTTAGATATTTTATTATTTTAAACATAAAAAATTATGTTTACCCAGATATCCAGAAACCCTGGGACCTAATCAAATTGACACATATAATTAACTACCAAAAATATACCCCTTCTTTTGTCAGCAATACAAAAGAAGGGTTTTTTTTTTTTTTTTTTTTTTTTTTATTGTGTTCATTTATTTGTTTGCTTTGGTACTGAGGATTTAATCCAGGGACACTTAACCACTGAGCCACATCCCCCACCCTTTCTATTTATTTATTTTTAAATTTTGAGGCAGGGTCTAATTTGCTTAAGGTCTCACTAAGTTGCTTTGAACTTGCAATCTTCCTGCCTTAGCCTTTCAAGCTGCTGGGATTATAGGCAGTGATGCATGGCAATAAACACCTCCTTAAAGCTTGCTTAATCTCCAATGAAGGACTGTAAGTGGTCATAATTTTCAAATTAATGTCATATAATTATCTTGTATGAAGCTCAAAATGCACTAACCCTCCCGTAGAAGAGGGATTAAAGCTTTGAGTGATATTTATTTTATTCTTGATAACCCACAACTTAAACACTACAATGTAAAATAACAATACTTAAATTCTATAACATAAAATCTATACATCTTATGTTGCATGTAAAAGTTAAGGTAGGGAAGATAACAAAATTATTTATATACAAATATATTCATAATAAAATAAAAGGATATACTTATGACAATTATAGACCTCAGTTTATAACTGGTCATGCTGTTTTAGTTGGCATTTATAATAACCTTCTTCCAGTACACATTCTGTATTCCCTTTGCTTTCATCAAACATCTCAAGTTGGTTATGGATTTTTACCTGGTAGACTAGCTTATTATTATTCCTGAAGGCTCTGGTCCATTTGTAGTTGTAATTGGATTGAGTTGCAGTTTTCATTGATGTTATTCACAGGGCATGGTAATATAAGACGTACCTTAAAGGATCTCTTATATTTCAGATATATGTTTCTTTCCTTTCACTGTGGAATAATAATCAAATTTATCCTTGGTAGAAATAAGACAAAATCAATGATCATTCCAGCCAATTTAGTATTCCCTTCTTGACCTATTAATTCAGAATCATGGGTTGTCAAAAGTGGATCAGTAATAGTCTTAACTTCCAGTGCAAAGTAATCAATGTTGTCTCCTGGGAGAACATTCCAATATTTGAAATTGAGACCTCTAGACTGTTAGAACATGGTAAGATCATGGGAATGAGAAGCAAAGATTTTGCAAGTGGGTCCCTATTGGCAATAGTGAGTGGTACCAATAATATTTCCACCCCTTGATTTCACTCCTTTGAATCCTGGCTATGGAAAAACAGCAACACACAATTGATGTTGAATCAGAGCATACAGAGCATTTTGAAGAACCCAGCCCCCATCCTACAAGGTTTTGCCACTTAGTATTGCTACTGAGCTTTCAAAAGACCAGTTCTATCTAACCAGCTGCTTCAGGATAGTGAAGAAGATGATAAAACCCCAGAGAGTTCCATGAGCATGATTCTAAGTCACATGCCATTTGCTGTGATATGCGTATCTTAATCAGACTATCACTCTGTTGGACAAGGCATTATGTAAGCTAAAGAATAATTGTATTGGCAGCAGTATTACTTTCAGAAATTGTTGCTGCCTGAAGCGGAAGTCGCTTGGAGCAACGAACGCCGCAGGAAAATTCGGAGGCAGGATGAAAACGGAAAAAAAAAAAAAAAGGTTTTTTATTCTTCTCTCTCCGGCTCCAGCAATCACTCCACACGCTCTAACTCCAACCACCACCTTCTTCTTCTTCCCACACACTTTAACCAACCTCACCCAGTTATATACATATAGCTTTAACAAGGACAAGTGCTTACAGTTCGAGCTTACAGGTGCATCACAGAGTGTTCACGGGCATACAAAGATTATTTGGATAATGCATTAATATCAGGTGGAAACTAGAACAGCAATCTTTAGCTATCTCCTTGATTATAGGCTCCTACAAGAGATGACAAGTCTATATTAAGATTTCTATTCCAGCCAGGTGTGATAGTGCACACCTGTAATCCTAAAGACTCAGTTCAGGAGACTGAAGCAGGAGGATTACAAGTTCAAAGCCAGCCTCAGCAATTTAGCAGGACTCTAAAAACTTGGCAAGACCATGTCTCAAAATGAAAAGTCAAAAAGGTCGGGGATATGGCTCAGTGTTTAAGCATCCCTGGGTTCTATCCCTGGTTCCAAAAAAAAAAAAAAAAAATCTATTCTATTAAGAACAAAATAATGCTTAATAATGCTTATTCCATTATGGAAGTGGCCCAGTGTAGTCAACCTTCCAGATGATAGGTAATAGATAATATCTCATCCCAGGAAACAGTGCCATGTACAGGGAACTTGGTGTTGGGTCTCTGATGCTCACAGACCAGATGTTCATCATTGGTCCAAGTTAACCATGTTAGTCTTCATATGTAGAAGTCTATGTTGCTAAGTCCATGCATAATCCAGGTCATTTTGTTCAGGTGTTCATTGCATGATGACAGGAATGGTTGGGAAAAGAGACTGGTATTCACAAAACATCATTCTATCCACCTGATTATTAAAATCTTTCTTTGCTGAGTTCCTTTGGTGAGCACGCGTATGGAACACAGTTATATTCACATTTTTTTCCCATTCTGAGGTTTATCCATATGTTTCCTTCTGAAATTTCCTTGTCACCAATTTTGTAATAATGTCTTTTCCAAGTCTCTTACTGTCGCGGCACCCTCTTTCTTTACAGAAAATTTTAACTGGGCTTCTCCAGAAATCTTCACCATGGCTGATTTTAGGACTGTCAGCAAAAGAATCTCTATAAAAAAGTTCAGTGCAGATAAACTTTCTATTTTCCTGTTGCTCTATTACTTGGCCACTGGCCTGGAAGAAATCAGCACTCCAGGTGCTGGACACTCCTTTGTTTTTCACAAACATATATCCAGTATAGTAGTTTGTAGAAGTGTGTCTGCAAATGCAAAGTGTGATAATAAAAAGGAAAAATTCTTTAACAAGGCCTCTGGCCTTGAGCTAGAGCTTCACAGAGATGTCTACATTTCTAAGATATGAGAAGTTGACATTTGGGCTCCATAGTAACAGATGGCAGGCAGGGAGGAAAGAAAGGGGAGAAGAAGCTCTCCCCTTCTCAGGTATTGTCCTTGAAGGGTTAACTTGCTTGGAACAGTGAAAGAAAAAAGCTGCTTTTGTATGAATTTCTGTAAATTGTGAACTTCTGAGTCCCTCCCTTATATGCTGGGTATAAAATTCTAAAACTACCTGAACTTGAGGTTCAGGGGATTAATTGATTACATCAAGAGCCCTCTGAACCAGCTGCAGCCAAAATAATAAAACTGTTTCCTGTTATCTTTGGTGCCTTACTTCGTCTGTCCCTACAACATTACCATCCAATCAAATCATTTACCACAATCCATTGGTATATAGTCACCTACCTGACCATTTATCCTTCCAAGGATAGTGCACAACTAGGTATATTACTGGAAGTACCTCCTGCTGGGAGGACTTCCCATCATAAGTGTCCTTCAGGGATATCCCAGAAAGGTACTGTAGGGCTGAATCTGTCTACTTTTAGATAGTGCCCATATATTGGACAGCACAATTTGTAAATAGGGCCTGAGCCTTCTCTTCCTCTGCCGACTCAAAATAGGGACCTCCCCATTGGACCATAATGGTAGTAACTGGGAGAGAGAAACAATGTAGCAACAGTGAAAACATGCACTCTTAAGCCACTTCTTTAAAAAGTAACCTAACTTACTTGTGCCTTCAGGGCTTATTCATGACCTATGATTAATATAGCACTTCCATTTGATAATGGAGTGTTTCTGTGCATATCTAACTTTATGGTTTGGTTGGATGATAACACCCACTTCATGATGGGCAGCTCAGGTCATGTGATAATTCATTGGACCATAGTCAAGCATTTAGTTTTTACTAAGGCCTGATAGCTGGCCAAGAGCTGTTTTTCAAAAGAAGAGTATATGTGGCTGAAGGTAGAGCTTTGCTCCAAAATCTTCAAGGCTTTGGCTGCAGTTTATCTATAGGGGCCTGCCAAAGGCCACAAATAGTGTACATACCTGTCAGAAACACTTCATTAAATGTACTATATCACATGGCCCAAGTGACAGAACAGCTTATACAGCACTCTGTACCTGTTACAGAGCTTTCTTTTGTTCTGTGTCTTCCTCAAAAGCAGCACTTTTCATGTAACTCAATAAACAGGCCAGAGCAACACATTCTAATGAGGAATATGTGGCCTCTGAAATCTAAGAAGGTCCAATAGCTATCGTGGCTATTTTTTGTTGTAGGAAAGGCCATATGAAAAAACATCCTTTATTTTAAAAGTGATATCTTGATATGCCTTAGACCACTGGATTCCTAAAGTATTCACTGAAGTAGACAGTCCCCAATTTATTTCCCAGCCTCTGAAATACAAAGGTCTTATGAATAAATCTACAACAGGTGCTAGTTTTTGCTAACTAGGTCTAATCAGAGTAAGTGAGTCAGGGTGTTATCAAATGTCAGAGAAATGTAATCAAGGTCTCTATGAATTAAATTTTCACATAAAGCTTAAAAGTTGATATACTTGTGAGATAGGACAGTTAATGTATATTGATGGCCTTATAAGTTGAAATGGAATGTTTTTGGTGATCTTTACCAGCAGGTATTAAGAAAAAATCATTTTTCAGAGCAGTTCTTTTATATTAGGTACTAGGGGATGTGCAAATTTGCTTAAGCAGTGAAAATATATCTGATACAGCAGGTACCGCAGGAGTCATTACCTGGTTAGATTTCTGATAATCCACAGTCATTATCCAAGAACCATCTGTTTTCTTCATAGACCAAAAGGGAAACTTAATTGGAGATGTGGTAAAAATTATCACCTCTACATATTTCAAAGCTCTACAGTCTCTCCAGGAATTCTGTATTTTATTCTGCCTTGTATTTAATAAGTAGAGGCAGTTCTTTCAGTTTCTTTGCCTTTCCCACCACAATAGCCATTAATCCAAAGGTCAGAGAACCAATATGGGGATTTTCCCAGCTTCTGGGTATATCTATTCTAATATGCATTTGAAACCGAAGAAATAACTAAAAGCTAAGCTTAGTTACACACTGGGCTCACTGTTCAATGTACCTGAGCAAAAACTCCATTGATTGTATGACCTTCTTAAGTCCTTACTCTGGCAGGTAGATTGAGATTACATTTTGGTTCTTTTGGAACTAATATCACTTTAGAGCCAGTATTCAGTAGTCCTAAATGCTGAACTTGTTTTCTTTTACCCAATGCACATCTACCCTAGTAAAGAGCCATGGGTCCCAATGGAAAGTAGTAAAAGAAAGGTTAACAGTATGAAACTTTGGCAGTGTTCTGATGACCTTCCTCTAGCTATTTGATCATCCCTCATTCAAGGAATTGTGAGTCTATAAATTGGATCAAGTTTTTATTTGAGGGGCTCAAAAAGTCTCTAAATAAAGGAGGCCTTGGTCAGTTTTGTTCTTATATTACAGAATACAAAAACCCAGATAATTCACAATAAAAAGAAACTTATTGATAGATAGCTCTGGAGGCTGTGAAGTCCATTATTAAGGTGATGGCATATGGAAAGGAATTTCTTTTTGAATTATAATGTGGTGGAATTTATCAAATAGTGGAAGGGCAAAGAAAGAGATGATAGAGAGTGAGAGTAAAAAAGGATGAATTCACTTCCATGTAAAGAAGGTCTTTCTTCAATATGAATTCACTCCCACAATAACACACTTCTATAATAAAGATACTCATCTTTTTATGAGGGTGGAACTTTCATGACCTAAACCCAAGTTAAAGGTCCCATCCTTTAGTACCATCACAAAGGCAGTTAAATCTTCACCTTAGTTTTGGAAGGGATAAACAATCAAATCATAGCAAGAGGACATGATACTGTTTTTTATAATTTAGTTTCAACATTTGTTTACTTGGCCCAGAATAGTACTGCTTATACATATCAAGTAAAATTTAGTTGACTTCTGATATATTTTACTTCTAGGAACAACACAATCAAGTCAGTGTTGAAGCACTTTACAAGTCAGACTATTTCAGATGCTGCTTTGAGTCCACTATCCATTATAGTAATCACACCTTCATTGTTGAGTGCTCTTAACTCCTGCCATTTTGTTTTCCAAATTCATTGACTTTGTTTCCCACTGTGAGGTCCAGCCTGTAAATCAGAATAATAGATGTAGGAGCTATTCTGACAAATTTGTTTCTCACAGCATGGGTAAAGTTATGTCTTTTGGATTCTTCCATGTGGGTAGTCTTTGAACAACAAATTTACTGTAATATTCCAATCTCTGTTAGCCTTCAAATAACTTTTGAATACCTTTCTATACATCAAAGTGAAACAGGCACTTATAATTTATTTACTGTGGTTCATATTTTGGTCAGTGTTTCAACTAACCAAATAACCAAACTGCTAAATCCTTTTCTAACTCCCTGGAATGCAATATTAAACATAGAAACCCTTCTTAGTGAGCACATATCAATAAATTTGGTATTCTAACTTTGTGTTCCTTCCACTATTATTTCATATATTCAATATTCATTTCCACATATGCTTCCTATATTTATTTTTGTGTACATTAGAAACCTCTAATAGTTCTTTTGAGTTGGAGAATATGTCCTAATGGGTCATACTTTGTACTTTGGGGCCTGCTAGAACTGTAAGTCTCTCTACCTCAGAGAAGAGGTACAGTGGAGATGAATTCTGAGGATAATGAGCCTTGTTTTACATGGTAATTGCCTCAGGGGAAGCCATTATAGTTTCCTCAGTGCAGAGTTATTCCCTTCAGATGGAAGTGGAAAGGCCAATAACACTGGAGATTGGGAAGCTGGTTCTACTAGCAAAAAGATTCATCAGAATTTAGGGGCTCAATTTCCACAACAGCATCAGTTTCTTCCCTTATCATCAGTAAAATTACAGGATACCACTATTTTTCAATCAATGCCTTTGCTATAATAGTAGCCACTCTATGAGGCTAGGTGTTAAACTGGTAATTTAGTCAATTTCAGGAGAGGAGTCTGCATTTGATTTTCAGTAGTATCAATTCTGTGTCTGAAGGAGATAAAGGTCTTTCTCAGGGCACAAAGTAACTTTCAGGTCATTTATGAAACACATGTACTGGGAATGTCAGTCCCTGGATTCATTTTTTTTCCTTTTATCCTTCCTTCCCTCCATCCCTCTTGCACTCCCTTCCTTCTTTTCTTTCTTCCTTCCTTCCTATTTTCCTCCTTCCTTCTGATACTGCTGGTTGCCCATGACTAGTTCTGCTCTCCAAATGTTGAAGTTTGAACATTAGAGAAGCACGCCAAGGCAACCATATAAAGCAGGGTTTATTTAAAAGGGTAACATAGACTTCTCCCTGGAGACAGGTCTGTGGTTTTTTTTTTTTTTTTTTTTTTTTTTTTTTTTTTTTTTTTTTTTTTTTATAAGACCTAGGGCTTCTTTGATTCTCCTGCCCTCTTCCCCTTATCTCTCTCTTTCCTGCAGTGGGATGGCCAAAAGTTGAAAAGCAGATGGGCTGAAGGAGGAGGGGCAGGATGGTGCAGCCCAGGACACATTAATTAACAACTTTATAGCTCTCTGTAGGGAGGGGCAGTTCCTGGGACAGGTTATCTTGGCAACAGGTTGGGGCAGGGGCAGGTTCTTGATAAGGGTGGAGGAAGGGCTCTGAAGGAATTAACATTCCAGTCCCTCAAGGGACAGCCTCCAACTTCCCAGGACTCACTCAAAATTGGCTTTCTTGATCTGACCTGACTGGATTTACCTATCTATACTGACTGCCTGTCAGATTCTAGCTTCACTTCTTTCCTTTTCCCCCTCCCATCCGTCCTTTCTCTCCCTCTCTCTCTCTTCTTTCTCTGCCTCTCTTTTTTTATTTCTACATTATAAGTCATTAGTCAACACCATTATAAATTTTAGTTAATTCCAGAACACCCAATAATTTCAGAAAATGAATTCTTAAATTTTTCTTTCTTTAGAACCTATCTCAATACTAAAGTCTGTATTAGTCTTGGTTCTCCAGAAGAATTGAATAAATAGAACCAAGACTGAAGGAGACAGGAGAGAGGAGAGTGAGGAAGAGAGAGGGAGAGAGGAAAAGAGGGAGAGAGAAAGCCTGGTTTACATAATTATGGAGATTGAAAATTTCCAAATTATTAATTCAGCAAATTAAAGACCCAGAAGAGTACAGATGATAAAATTCTAGTCCAGAAGCCTGAAAACCAGGAGAATCAATGTGTAAGTTCTAGTCCAAGTTTGAATCTGAAGGTAGGAATTCAATGTCTCACCTTTAAGATAGTCTATAAGAGAGGACAAATTCTTCCTTATTCTGTGTTCTAAAACGTTATATTCAAAACTTTGATGGAATGAATGAGGCTGACTAATATTATGAAGGGAAATCTGCTTTACTCAGTCTGACAATTCACAGCCAGCAAAATGTTTATCCAAATATCTGGGCTCATTTTGGCCCAGTCAAATTGATGTATAAAATTAATCATCACATTAATTATACCTAAATTCAATTTACTTTTTACCTAAGTTTGTATTGTTGTTATTATTGCTAGCATTATTAATTATTATTACCATTTTGATGGTGCTAGAGATTGAACCCAGGGGCTTATGTAAACTAGACTTGCGCTGTATCCCTAGGCTATATCCTCAGCATCATGTTTGTATTTTTATGACATTTTCTTGTGTATACATTTTTATGAAGAATATTTTGGTTTCATTACTTTAAAATCTAAACTCTTCCTTTTCATGTTTTGCAATCATGTACTTGGTAAGTCAAATATATATTTTAAATATATTTACAAATTTAGCACTGTTCAAATCTATATCGTGCAGCTAACATTTCTGAAATTATTGTGATAGTGCTTTATAAGATTTTCTTTGTTTTGGATGTCCTATGGGTTTACTACAATTAACTTGCGCTTTTTTTTTTTTTTTTTTTTGGTACCGGGGATTGAACTCAGGGGCACTCAACCACTGGGCCACATCCCCAGCCCTTTTTTGTATTTTATTAGAGACAGGGTCTCACTGAGTTGCTAAGTGCCTCACCATTGCTGAGGCTGGCTTTGAACTCATGATCCTCCTGCCTCAGCCTCCCAAGTGCTGGGATTACAAGCGTGCGCCACTGTGTCCGGCAATTAACTTGAATTTTAAATCAGACTTTAAATTTGTGTGTATTTTTGTTTTGACATCTTACATGTTTCTTCTGTTATAGGATATTTTGAGCCAGTAATCCTTTTGTGTTATTTGCCTATGCTTTACTTCTAACAATTCTATGTGACTTATTTTTGAGGTTCTCTATCAAATTACCATATCTTCTAAACTTCTCACATTTATTGTGTTTCTCTTTAGCTTATTGCAAATGAATTATTCAATACTGTCTTCCAAATAGTTGATGTTTTCTTTGTGCTGATTATATATTTTAAATCCATTGATTTTTTGGTCTGAGAATTATATTTCTCCAATTGATTCTTTTGGATGTCTATCTTGTTTTAGTTAATATAGCTTATTTTTTCTAATGATTTATTCTTATTTTTGTGGATATTTTGCTTCCCTCTATTCTTGGAGAGTATATACTATGTTTGAACCTCTTGGAGAATGTGATGTCATTTATATAATATTAGTGACAATCTCCTATAATTCAGTTGTCTATTTTTCTGTATTATTATTATTTCTGTATTTTTATTAAATATTATTTCTTCATGAGCTATTGATTTTAATCTTCATGTTCTTCCATATGTTTTGCTTTTTTATGTTTATGTGCATTCTTTTATATGGCAGTTTTGCACCAATGCCAAGATGACTAGCCAGGTTATACTGACAGGTCAGGACATAGTTTCTGTACTATGAGACATTGGGAATTTTAGAGCATAGGCTCTCAGTCTCATATGCTCAGACTTCTTTACTTCTATCAACTATCAAGTGTGCTATACTATAATCCACAGACCTATGAAAATGCTCATTCTTCTAACTTTATTTCCAGAGTAAGACTCTACTTTAAGAACTTATCCCCAGTTCCTATCTGCTGTTCTTTGTTCCAAAAGTAGGCATTTATGGTTTGACAGCTACTGTCCATTGCTGTCCAAGTCAGAACCAAATCCCAACTTCAAATTATTATCTATCACTGTGGCCATAGACTCATAAATAAGTTTTTATTTTTATTTAAATGGCACAATTAAGAATTTTTATTGTAAAATTCATAGAATCACATTTCTTAAAGCACCTGAACATTTTAAAAAACACTTTTTATGTTATAGTATTCTAAATCCAGTTTTGCCCCCTCATTTTAATTATTCTTGGCATATCAGTTCTCAACTGCCAATTCTTTTATTTGGTGGGGTGGTACTGGGAACTGAATTCAGGGGCACTTGGCCACATCCCAGCTCTATTTTGTATTTTATTTAGAGACAGGGTCTCACTGAGTTGCTTAGTGTCTCTCCATTGCTGAGGCTGGCTTTGAACTCATGATTCTTCTGTATCAGTCTCCAGAGCCATTGGAATTACAGGCCTGCACCACCACACCTGGCTTTCAACTGACAAATCTTAAGATAGTAACTTTTGTTATTATAACATTGTATATAATTTAAATACAGGAAAAATATGTATTGTGAATGCAAAATTCAGCTGTAAAATGGTGTCATGGAGACTGAGAAAACGGAAAAATATGTATTGTGAATGCAAAATTCAGCTGTAAAATGGTGTCATGGAGACTGAGAAAACAAACAAACAAAAAATGTAATGAAAATATGTAACTTCTGATAGTTTTTGGCAGTGATGAGCTTCTGGGACTTTGATATTTAGAATTTAATAGGAAATGTGAAAAGACATATAAATCATTGTTGAAATAAATTTATCATTTGAAAGAAATGGGAATAGACACTTCACTAACTACTTTTCATTGATGACAGCAAAAGAGAGTTTATGTTTTGTATTATTACATATCTTTGGTTAATGCCAGTTAAGTAAGTATAACTAAACGATGGTCTAATATGACTCATAGTTTGAACCTAAGCATTATTTAATTTTCTAGTCAATAAAGAATACTCACCATAGGCAGGAATAGTCTTGTTGAGATTTTTAAAGAAGTAATTAAGCTTAGATGGAATCTTACAGGAATTTGCTAAACTAAAAAGAAAAAAATAAAAGCAGATAAAAGTAGACCAGTTACGCCTGAAGATTGTATTAAGTGGGCAACTCAGTCTAAAATTCCTCCTATCATTTATTCCTCCTTCTAAGTCAAAGTTTAAAAAGCCATTGAGTTGGATGTGATGGTCGCTATGAATATCAGAGATAATGAAATTACTTTTAGTATGAACTTGAATTATTAAGAAGTAATGAATATTCTCTTTGACCTAAAACGTGAAATTGCCTGTGGATTGAGGAGCACTTAGACATGAAATAGTTCCTTCAATGCCTACTACCCCAAAATTTATCTCTCCTACTGAACAATTTACCTTTCCTATTTAATGTGAGGAATGATTGTAGACTTCACAGAATGTGCTTCTGTTTACTCAGTGACATTTGATTCATTCAATCGCCTCATGTTTTCTTGCATTTTTATTTTAAAAAACGTTTTCAAGTTTGTTATGAAAGGTTTATTTTCATTCTCATGATTTTAAAATGGACAAAGAAACTGAAATGCTCCCCCTTCTTTGCTTATTTTTGGAATTCAAGTAAAAGCAGGAAAACACAGACCAGGTGTCAGGCTTAATAAAAGTAACATGACAGATGGCACAAAGGTAGCAAGAGACAAAGTCCAGGTTGTTTGGCAAATTCTAAAGTTTGGATGTAAGAAAAAAGGTTATAAAACAGTTGATTCTTAAACAGAGATTGATTGCTCTTTTTAATGTTTCATTCTTTTTACAAGGTCTGTGAACCCTGACTGACAAGAGTGAAGTGTAGTCCAAAGAAAATCAAAAGCATACAGGAAAGTCTTGTCTTTGACTGAACAATGTTGTCAATCAGAGTTGTCTGACATTACTGTCTATTGGTGTTGCTATTGCAGAATCTATTAACTCAGTCTTGTCTTCCTAAATTTTCTTCATTTTCAATAAGAGAAAAAAATATAAAAGAGAGCAGCGTAATTAGAGATACAATAGAAATACCTGTCAAGGGCAGCCAAGAACAGTGGAATGCAAAGTGCCATTCCTTGCTGGTCCTACTTGGAATGAAAGCCTTATTCTTTCAAAAGAGTAGAGATTCCTCAGAACACTTGGAATGGAACCACCATCTGACCCAGCTATCCCATTCCTCAGTCTATACCCAAAGGACTTAAAATCAGCATACTATAGTAACGCAGCCACAGCAATATTTATAGCTGCTCAATTCACAATAGCTAAACTGTGGAACCAATCTAGATACCCTTCAATAGATGGATGGATAAAGAAAATGTGACATATATACACAATGGAATATTACTTAGCATTAAAAGAGAACAAAATTATGGCATTTTCAGGTAAATGGATGGAGTTGTAGGATATCATATACTAAGCAAAGTAAGTCAATCCCAAAAAACCAAAGGCTGAATGTTCTCTCTGATAAATGGATGCTGATATACAATTGGGGCTTGGGGTGGGGAAAATGGAGGGACTTTGGGCAAAGGAGAGGGAGGGATAAGGAGAGGGCATGGGGGCAGAAAGATGGTGGAATGAGATGGACATCATTGCCCTAGGTACATGTATGACTGCACATATGCTGTGACACTACAACATTTTTAACCAGAGAAATGAAAAGTTGTGCTGCAATTGTGTACAATGAATCAAAATCCATTAAAAAATGGATTAGTGAAAAAGAAATAGTAAAATGACATAAACGTTATCTTTCAAGCTATGGTGACTCTTCTAAAATTTCATGCTTAGTTCTTTATTTTTTTTTTCCATTTATAATTTTGAAGGAAAGAGTAAAAACAGAAAGAACACCTTCATTTTTCATTTTATTTACTTTACATCCTCTGAATTGAGATAGTGGAAGATGGAGTCACTTATAAATAAATACTTTATACAAAAACCTTCTAATAATATATTGGTTGAAAAATATTTTGTTTTTTTTTTTCCTGAGGATTGCTATGATCTGAATATTGGTATCTCTCCAAATTTCATATGTTGACACCTAATGTGACAATCTTAAGACATACAGGTCCTTGAGAAGGAATTAGGTTATGAGGGATCTGGTCTTATTAATGACATTAGTGTCTTGTCAAAGAGGCTGAAGAGAGTTGCTTTTCCCTTCTATCATGGTGAGGACCTACCCTGAAGGTGCTGTCTCTGAACCATAAGATAGTATTTCACCAGACACTGAATATGTTGGCATCTTGATTATGGTCTTTCAGCCTCTGGAGCTATAAGAAGTAAATATTTGTTGTTCACAAACTAAATAATTTAGCATATTTTATTAGGGTAGTTTCTTAGGATATTTTATTTTACCACTGTAAACAGGCTAAGACATGTTCCCCCCTCACCCTTAAAGGTAGGCAGTAACCAATTGAAAAAAGACTTATGGGAATATGCAGTTTAGTTTGATCAATCAATTAAGTACACTGGACATGTTAGTCAAACTCAAAGAATTATTAATAAAGTTATTTTATTTTATTTTTGGAAAGGGGAACATAATTTTGAAAGAAATAAAATAATAAATCATATTGTTTACTTATTTTATTCTTATTTACTCAAGTGTGAAAGCTATTGACAGTAATATACCCACCTTTAGTTATGTCCTATTTTATTTCCAATACTCCAACAAAACTGTAAGTATTAACAATTCTAAAGTCAAGTTTTAAAAAATAAAGTCCAAATTTCATCAGGTATAAGTAGGGAGATTATTAAAATTCAGATTACTAGGCTAACCTTATATTTATTGAATCAGTGTTTCTGAAGTAAACTTGGGAATCTGCATTTTGTGAGATATTTAGATCTTCATGTACAAAAACTTTGAGAACCATTACTATGAGGTATCTATCAGTTGTATATACAAATATTCTTTTTTCAACTTTAACTTAAAGTCTTATTTCCAACTAATTATGGAAATTATGAGAGTATTATATTTTAAAAAGAGAATTGAGGAATTCCTATTTATTTTTACACCAGAGATTTTAGTTTTAAACAGAATTTAATTTTCATTCATGGAAAAAAGAAAGCACATTTTGTAAATCTAATTTTATCTCAGTGGTTTTTCCCCAATTTTTATTTCCCATTTTTAGAAGCACATTTAAAAGCAAATGAAATCATCATACTGAAATCTGAATTACTTGAAGAACTGAAAGTAAATGAAAATTCCTTTGGAAAAGAATAGCATTTCACATAATTAATTGTGAGATAGTATTGCAACTATATTGAAACATGACTTAATGATCTAAAATTGAAAAGTTAATGTAAGACAATTCCAGGTATGCTTTTGCTTGACCTATGAATTATATGATTAGTGAGTTGTTCCACTTGAAAAATGCTTCACATATAAATTCCCCTCAGAGCTTAAAAAAATGTAACAATTGACAGAGTCTATAAAAAAGGATATATTTTTAGCATTGTTGTATTTTACAATTTTATACAAAATCAAATTCCAATATGAAAACAAATAGTTTGGTAAATTTCAGGTATATTTTGTTCTTTTTGCTATTGTTTAAAATTTATTCATTGCTCTTTAAAAATTTATAATAAAAAGTTGTATTTATTATTGAATATTTTGACGATAGAAAAATGTAAAAAAACAAAAATATTTAATTACAACATGCATTGTTATGATTAATATTTTGAGATATGTTCAGATTGCTTCTGTAAAACTACATGTGTTTATGTAAAATCTTTGAATAATATACACATTGGTTTGCTATCTTTTCACTTGGCAAAAATATTGAGCATTAATTCATTTTATATTAATATCTTAATAAAACTTTATATTTTAAAAGTTGTAAAGAGTTGCATTCAGTGAATGAACATATGCACTCATTCATGTCCTACAGTTGGATATTTTGGTTTTAATTATTCATTTTTTTATATTAAAGGTGATGTTATATTAAAGAAAAACCTATTTGTTTGTCTTCATATTATAATCCTAGATGTGACAACTTTGGCCATATTTTGCAAATTATTTTCATGACTTTCATAGAAGAATTTTGGTAGCAATTTAAGTTTCCATGACAAATGGTCAAGATTATTCATTATCCTGTACACTTTGTGTGACCTTTCTAAGAAAAAGTTGGACACTGTTATATTTCATTTATTTAAAAAATTATATGGATAATGCTGTTTGTAATTCTCCTTGCCATGTGCATTTTTTTATTTGTAAAATGTCTCAAGCTATTTTTTATTTTATTTTTGTGTGTGTGTTTGATTTTTTAAAAATATTTTACAAGATAGGCTTATGTATATCCATCAATGGTCTTTTCAAGTATTTTTCATATTGTTGTAGTTAGAGACTTCTGGACATTATTAATATCTATATTGTTAAATAAATCAATTTTTTTGCCTTCTCACTTAATGCTATAAATTTTGTTTACCAGGCTGAATCTCTCCTAGTTAGGGTCATTTGTAAATGAATTACCTAGCAGCTTCAATGATAATAAGCTAGAAAGATGTATATTCTATTTCTCTGAACATGTGTTTTTGTTCCTATTACCTACCCTATGCTTTTGCTAGTATATTTACCATTGCTGCATTGGCTATTGCTTATTTCACACATCAAAACTCATTAAGTCCCCAGTTTTCAATTCTGCAAATTTTTCAATAAAATTAACATAGGTGCATTAAGATATGTTAGAAATTATGATCTAGAATTTATATACTTACCATATTAATTAATATGATTTAGCAATGTTATATAATTATATTACATGTATAACAATATTGCAATATATATTTGAACAATATACATATTGGTTTGTTATCTTTTCATATATATTATGTGTGTAACTGTAGTAAACATATTACTATAATGTAATATAGTTACATATAATGTACTGCATGGTATATAATCATATTATATATTATATATTCAAACTTTTTTAGGTGTTCCACATCTGGGATGATGACAATATGATAATATTCAGAATTTGTAAATGTATTCAGTGAAAGTATTCTTACATACTGCTAATAAGAATATACAAGTTTAGAACCTACAAGAGAGTAATTTAGGAAAATATCTTGTAACCATTTCTAGGAAAGTGCCATCAGAACATTGAGGTGACGTAGAGATGACAGTGACTAAAGTGGCATTTGATGTTTTCATAAGAAATTAGTATTCTTTTTCATAATGGAAGAATAGAAGGAAGGCTACCAGAGTTCACATGAAAGTCTCATCTCACATTACAATATCTCATGACTATTTGTATCCCTTCATTGTTGTCTTTACCTCAAATTCAGAGATATTTACCCTCAGGCATTTTATAATCTATGAATTTCCATTGTCAGAGGTAAACATTCTTCCATGAAGACTAAAATTTTCCAGATAACTCTGGATTTTACTCATAACTTGGCACCAAAAGCATGATAATAAATACTAGATTTTTTTCTTATACCCTATCCTAATAAAAACATACTTACAGAGTAAGTAAAACGTGAAGGTAAACATTTCTAAGATAGTTAATACCCATATGATTATGGAAACCTCAGTCATGCTTAATGGCACAGAACTGTGAAAGAAATACATATTCATGTAAACAACCATGATTCCTGAACTTTGCTGCATAAGGGTTCATACAAAATGCATATAGTAAATTTTGGTGGGAAACTTTAAATATGTATCAAAAGTCCAGTTAAATTACATAATCACTTAACTTGAAGTTCTGCTTTGATAAATCATGTATAACCAGAGAATGAGAAATTATACTCCATTATATATGATATATCAAAGTGCATTTTACTGTCATCTATAACTAATTAAAACAAATTTAAAAAAATAAAAATAATAAAGTTACTTGAAATAAACAACTTTTTGAACAATGTAGCTACAATGTTGTTTGTTGTATTACTTATATAATAGTTAAAATTTAAAAAAACCATTTAAATGTTTAAATGAAGGGTTTATGAAGAATGACAATGCTAAATACAATGTTTTGCAATTATTAAAATTGAATATACAAATATCAATGCTTATTATTAATATTTTCAGAGGAAAATGTCTACTAAACAGTATTTAGAGTAAGAACTATTTGGGATAAAGTGAAAAAAATGTATATAAATATGTGTAGAAGCTGGGTGTGGTGGCACATGCCTGTAATCCCAGCGGCTGGGGAGGCTGAGGCAAGAGAATCACGAGTTCAAAGTGAGCCTCAGCCAAAGCAAGGCACTAAGCAACTCAGTGAGACCCTGTTTTTTAAAAAAAAAAAAAAAAAAATACAAAATAGGGTTGGGGATGTGGTTCAGTAGCCAGGTGCCCCTGAGTTCAATCTCTGGTACCCAAAAAAAGAAAAAGAAAAAGAAAAAGGTGTAGAAGAAAGATAAAATAGGTTTTGGAAATCACCACTGGCTATGAGCAGTAAGTTCTTAAGGTCTTATTTGTGCTTATATGTAGTTTATGTTTTATGAAATAAATGTGCATTATTATCAGAAAAAAAGAAAGAAATGGAACTATTAAAAACAGATGGAGTTTATTGGAGAAGATGGGGGAATGAGAGGAAGAGTGTGTTCTCCAGCAATTCCTTAGCTCAAGATTTTAAAGGTGGGAAGACCACCTCAGCCATGTGGGTGATTAAGGGAATTCGCTGAAATTTAACACTGGACAGAAAAATAATCACAGAGACACAAACGTCAGAAGCTTCCATCATAATGCAAGAAATATACTGTTTGAGATGTACCAGCCTGAGTGGTGGTGGTGGCGGCTGAGGCTGCTGACCTTTGCTGTGGGAAGGGGGAGGACAGGCAGAGGGAGAGAGGAAAATCCAGTGAATAACATTGCCTTGGAAGAACCTGTGGACTAGAGAGGGATGCTGATTTTAACTGACCCAGAGATGGTGGAGGCAGTTGTTAAATGAAAAGCAATTCGAATCACTCAACTGAGGGGTGGAGAGTCTGGTGAAAATCTGAGTTACTATGGTGGGAATGATTTGGAGCAGCAAGCAGAGGCTAGAAATTGGGAACTCATAAACAAACTTTCCAGCCTGACCCAGCAATCACCTTTTGTGGAGACCAAAGTGTGCCTAGATTGGTGTGAATGTGATTAAAACAGCACAGAGAAGACTGTGCCTAGAGCAATACAGGCTGGGGGTACCAGATGAGAGTGTCCCCTTGCTGCTGTCTTCCCATGATCACTGGGAAGACACCAGTAACAAGTCAGACAACAGCATCGGCATGCCAGGTCTGATCCTGGGTGATTCACATCCACAGCACTGGAATACATAAAGCCTGTAAAGGTGTAGACTCCTGATCTAACAGAGGAATTTTCAGGAGACTTCTGAGACCCAGATGTCTGGGAAAGATCAGCACCAGGGGCTGTGGATCAAATCCAAAGATCCAATGACAAAGTTCCAAAGGTCAGCCAGGAACTTGAACACCAGTTACTTGACTTTCCAACTATCCTCCACCCAATATTTTGCAATTATTACAAATGAACATATGGGGATACAGTACTTGTCGGCAATCCCCAGCCTATCCCATCCTGTAATGGCAGATGGGAAGCTGAGAACTACTACAACCAGCTTCTACTCATTATTATAATGGTCAGCAGTTAGGTGAACACAAACGCTTGGACTTAAAGCCACCAAGGCTTTGATCCAAGGCTTACAGGTACCAAAATTAAATATAAAAAAAGACACAGCAGCATGAACGATGAACTTCCATTCTTGCTAGCAGTTTTGACCACCTCAATAGAAATAAACCCTTTATTTTTCACTAAGTATTTCTTCCTATTCCCATTTTTCCTTTTTTTAATTTACATTTTTTTAACATTTCTGTGCTTGTCTTTTACTTTTTCCCATCCCGTATGACTGTATGAACGTGTGTTTGTTCTCACTATGTCAATAGATTTGAATATATACATATATGTATGTATTTTATTATATATTTGTATGGTTTTTCTTTCATTTAAATTGTTGTCTTCTTTACTCATTTATTATTTAGGCTTGGTTTGACTTGTGTGGGGTAAAATGTTATGTGGATTTGATTTATTTTGATTTTATATTTCTTTAATTAAGCCTTTGCTTTTCTTCTTCTTCTTACCCCTTCATCACTGTCTTCCCCACAAAAGCCAACATTTCTTGTTGCTTGTTCCTCTCAAAAGTTCTTGTTCCTTCTTCTTTATTTTATTATATTTATTTTATTTTTTACTCCTCCAACTTTATAACCATCATCTGCTACCTATCTCATGCAAAGATTAACTAAAAGAATTTATGACTAGCCGAGCGTGGTGGCGCATACCTGTAATTCCAGTACTTGGGAGTATGAGGCAGGAGGATCGTGAGTTCAAAGCCAGCCTCAGCAATGGTGAGGCACTTAGCAACTCAGTGAGGCCCTGTCTCCAGTAAAATAGAAAAAGGGCTGGGGATGTGGCCCAGTGGTCGAATACTCCTGAGTTCAATCCCCGGTACCAAAAAAAAAAAAAAAAAAAAAAAAAAAAAAATGACTACTAAGCCAGCTTTACAAAGAATACCAATCTTCTCTCTTCACTTTTCAAAAAATTTCAAATATTCTCTTGCCTTCCTAACATATTAACTTTTCACTTAAGAATCTGTAATTCCATTATCTGACAAAATTCTACAGTTTATATAAATCCTACCCCTTTGTGATGTTGTGATTCTTAATATAATAGATGACATGCAGACCTTTGTTGTTCAATATCTAATTGAGTTTATGGTTGTTTATTTTGGTGGTGATGTTCAATGATGAGCCCACCATTCCGTGGTAGGTGGTAATTAATGTTACAGATGTAACAATAGACACCAGCCATTTATTTTAAAACTATGTATTGTTGCTAACATTATTGCTATTCCTTGTTCCCCCTTTCACTTAGAGGAGCTGGGATGTGATTTGGACACTTCAAGTTCACAGAGGCTGAGTGACACTCACAACTCCAGCCAACTAACCAGCTAACGCTAAACACAACTAACTCCTTTTGAGCCTTAACAATACTTTAACCTAGAATAGGAGATGCAAAAGCCCCAAACCAACAACCAGGTCTGAAATAAGAACAACTAGATTGGGACCTCGGGTCTCATCCTTAGACCTCTACTCATACAACAACAACAACAAAAATAAAAAATTAACAAAAAAGAAAGAAAAAAGAAAGAAAGAAAAAGAAAAGAAAAAAATGTTCCTAGGAGGAAACTAGGAGGAAAAAGATATAAATTCACATCAAAAGCCACAGGTACAAGAGCTACAGGTACTTTCTCTCAACTGATGAGAAAGTAACAGAGAAGCAAATCTCCACCCAAAATTTACCATTCCCCAGGAAAGGAACTCAGAGACATGGAAGTGGATGTAATTTCAGAGAAAGACAATGAAAACCTTATTACTAAAATGGCTAAAAAAGCAAAAGAAGATCTAAGGAATGAAGAAAGAAAATACAGGAAGTGAAAGACTATTTTAATGAAGAAATAGTGATATTGAAATGAAACCAATCAGAACTCCTAAAAATTAAAGACACAGTGAACCAAAGTAAAAATTCACTTGAAAGAATCAAAATAATAGGTTATGAGCCGGGCACAGTGGCATATGCCTGTAACCCCAGCAGCTTGGGGGGCAGAGGCAGGAGGACTGTAAGTTCAAAGCCAGCCTAAGCAACTTGATGAGGCTGTAAGTAATTTAGCAATACCTATCTCTAATAAAATATATGCTAATAAAAGGGCTGGGGATGTGTGCACTTTTAATGTGTATGGGATTCAATCCCCCATACAAAAAGAAAAAGGAATAGACTGTATAGATTGTGTAAAAAATAGAATTTAAGATTCATAGAACTTCAGGCCTTGAAGGCAGGATATATGAACTTGAATACACAGTATGCAATAAGGAAAATTAAAAAAAAAATACCATGATCAGAATATACAAGTACTCAGGGACAACATCAAGATAACAAACCTAAGTCCTTGGAATAGAAGAAAACACAAAGATACAGGAGAAAGGCAGATAGAAGCCCAAATAGACAAGATCAAAAAAGAACCTACCCAAAACACATCATAATCAAAATTCCTAACATAGAAAATATGGAATGAATATTAAAAGCTGAGAGAGAAAAATGTCAGGTCATATTTAGAGACACACCAGTAATGCAGTTCTAATTACTCAACCCAGACACTATGAGATATTCTAGGCTCTAAAAGAAAGCAATTGACAACCAAGATTGCTATATCCAGAAATGCTATCTTTTAGAATCTATGCAGAAATAAAAACTTTCCTTGACAAAGATAAACTAAAATAATTTATGACTACTAAGCCAGCATTACAAAGAATACTTAAAGATATATTGCAAACAGAAGAACTCAAAAGCTAACCTCACAGCTCCCAAATATATAAAGTTGGGCTGGGTGCGGTGGTGTTTGCCTGTAATCCCAGCAGATTGGGCTGCTGAGGCAGGAGGATTGTAAATTCAAAGCCAGCCTCAGCAATTTAGCAAGGCCCTAAGCAACTCAGTGAGACCCTGTCTCTAAATAAAAACATAAAAAAGGGCTGGGTTGTTGTTCAGTGATTAGCCACACCTGAGTTCAATCCCGATACCAAAAAAACAAAAAACAAAAAACAAAAAACAAAACAAAATGAAAACATATACAATGTACTAAAAGAACAACTAACTAAATGAAAATGAAAACTGAATGAAATACAGTAAACAAACCAAAATTGCAGGAAATAACAAACTTCTATCCATAATAACACTGAATGTAAGTGGCCTCAAATCCCCAATTAAAAACATAGTTTGGCAGATAGATTAAAAAATGAGATCCAATTGTACACTATTTAAAAGAGACTCATTTCATAGACAAAGACACTCAGGCTGAAAGTAAAAGGATGGAAAAAGGTATTCCATGCAAATGTAGCCTGAAAATAAGCAGGAGTCACTATTTTCATATCTGATAATTAAGAAAAAATAAGAAGAGATTGTGGAGAACTGCAAATGAATTATGGGTCTTTTAATTGCCCAGAGACAGAGGCTGACACCTTCCTTCTTAATTTCTTGGTACAACGGCTCAGAGAAGTTTGCCCAGGTGTCTGGTGATGCCCTATTCAAAGTGAAATTCTGTGGTTGCCAAGGAGTTTATCAGTTCATGACCCAAGGTTCAGGTGCCAGCCGCCCCCGGGGTAGAGAATTGTGGGCCCAAGCTGATGACTATCACTGGGTTATTCAACTTTTGACCTTGATTCTATTTTGAAGCAACTTTCTCACAATGAATCTCTTTGACGTAAAAGCCTATATAATAAACTTGTAGAGTCTGCTCGTGGTCAGTCTCACTCCTACCAGGAGGCAGGTTGAATCACTGCCCCCCCCCATTTCTATTTTTATGTTTTCTTTCCAATTTCCTCATTGTCCAGTTTGGGGCAACTGAGTAAATGGTTGTACGAGTAGTGATAAGAGACAAAGAAGGACACTACATTCCAGTAAAGCGAACAATCCAACTGATGGATATAACAACAGTAAATATTTATGCCCCAAATGTCAGAACCTAATTACATAAAAAAAGTGCCTCTTGATATTAAGTCCCAGATAGAACCCAGTATAATAATATGGAGTGGTATCACCAGTAGACAGATCATCAAACCATGAAATCAATAACAATATTTCCAACCTAAATAATCCTATAAATCAAATGGACCTTTCTGACATGTATAGAAAATTTCACTCAAAAGCACCTTAATTCACTTTCTTCTCATGAAGTCATGAAAAGTTTTTCAAAATAAATCACATAGTACATCACAGTGTAAGTCTTTGCAAGTACCAAAGACATAGTATGGAGTATGATATCAGATTATAGTGGAATGATACTAGAAATCAACAGCAAGAGAAATTATGCTAATCACATAAGCACATGGAGATTGATAAATACCTTTTAACAGAGGAATGGATCAAAGAATAAAGGTGAGAAAAAATTTAAAATATTCTTAGAAACAAATATGAATTTGATTTGATTTTGATGCAGCATATCAAAATCTCTGAGATGGTCTGAAGGCAGTTCTAAGAGGAAAGTTTATAGCATTGAGTTCCTACATTAAAAAAATATGAAGAGCCCAGATAAATAAGCTAAGACTCCACCTCAAAATCTTAGAATAGATTATTCCAAAATCAGAAGAAGACAGGAAATACTTAAGATCAAAGACAAAAATTAATAAAATTGAGAATTAAACAAAACAACGGATGAATGAAACAAATATTTGGTTCTTTGAAATGATGAACAAGGTTGAAAACCATTAGCCAAACTATTAAATGTTAGAGAAAGGAGACTCAAATTAACAAAATTAGAGATAAGAAAGGAATAGCGCAAAAACATCTGAAACCCAAAGGATTGTTAGAAATTATTTTGAAGATTTGTACTCAAAGAAACTGGAAAATCTTGAAGATACTGACAGATTTCTAGACACATATGACCCGCTCAAATTGAACTTAGGAAGATATAGAAAACCTTAGCAGACCAATATTAAATAATGAAATTGAAACAGCAATAAAAAGTCTTAGAAAGAAAAGCCCATGATGATGGATTCTATGTGAGTTCTACCAGACCTTTAAAGAACACCAATCTTTCTTTAATTATTCCATGAAATTGAACGGAAGTAAATACCACCAAATACACTCTATGAATCCAGTATAATCGTTATAATAAAATTAGACAAATACACATCAAGAAAACTGCAGACCAATATCCTTGATGAACATAGATGCAAATGTCGTTAGTAAAATGTTATCAGACTGTATTACAAAGCAAAACAAGAAAATAACACACCATGATCACGTGGATTTCATTCTAAGCATATAAAGTTGATTCAACACATGCAAATCAAAAGGCATAAATCACAACATATATAGAATCAAGGACAAGAATCCTATGATTATCTTAATGTATGCAGAAAAGGCCTTTTTAAAAAAATCCAGCACTCATTCATGTTAAAAATGCTAGAGAAACTAGGGAGAGAAAGAACTGACCTGCTGAGGGGCCTGTCCCTCCAGCATCAACTGTGGGGAGTTTGAGGGTGGAAAAACCCATCCAGAAACAGTTTCAGAGAACAACATCTACTTTATTGCACAGTGAAAATAGCTTTTATAGTGGGTATGTGCCAATTTCCATATACCAGTCACAATAGGACAGAGGTGATACATAACATATCATCTTACGGGAGTCAAGACACCAAGAGTCCAGTAACTGCCATGTAGACCAACCTTGCACCAACAGGGGAATTACTTCTTGTGAAAGGAGCAAGGAAATGGCACTTGCCAGTGTTCTCACAGCACTCTATCCCAAAACACAGTGTTCTATGTTAGGACTTCCCTGCTGCATAATGAGCAAGATAAGCTCATTCCTCCATGTTGGTCCAGAATCAGGCCCACCAACACTTAATCTCCACATTATACAGGCTACATATGAGAAACCCAAAGTCAATATCATAATGAATGGAGGAGAAGTGAAAGCATTCCTTTAAAATCAGTAACAAAACAAGGATATCCACTCTCACCATTGCTATTCAATATAGTTCTGAAACTCTAGCAGAGCAATCAGGCAAGAGAAAGAATTTAAATAGATACAAATAGGAAAAAAAGAAGTCAGACTATGTCTCTTTTTTGATGACATGAACCTTTATCTAGAAGACCCAAAAAACTTATCAGAAGATTTCTAGAATTGATAAATAGATTCAATAAAGTAGCAGGATAAATGACCATTTTTAAATTAATAGCTTTCCTATACTCCAGCTGAGAAGGTAATCAGGAAGCATATAACATTTACAGTAAGCTCAAAAAAACAAAAACAAAACAAGACAAACGACCCCCCCCCCCAAAAAAAAAAAAACTTTGGGAATTAATTTAGCCAAGGAATTGAAAAAGCTCTATAACAAAAATTAAAGAACACTGAAGAAAGAACTGAAGAGTACCTTAGAAGTTGGAAATATCACCCATGTTCTTGGATAGGCAGAAATAATATCAAAATAGCCACACTATCAAAAACATTACACATATTCCATGGAATTGTCACTAAAAAAAAATCATATTCTTCATAGAAATACAAAAAAAAAAAGTTCTTAAATTCATTTGGAAAAATAAAATACCCAGAATAGTCCAAGCAATCTTGAACAAGAAGAGTGATGCTGGAAGAACCACAATACCTAATCTCAAATTATACTTCATATTTAAAGTTACAAAAACCAGCATGGTACTGACATCAAAGTAGATATGAGTACCAAAGAAATAAGACTAGAAGACACAGAGACAAACCTACAAAGTTAAAGTCATCTGTCACTTGAAAAAGTTGCCAAAAATATATGTTGGAGAAGATACACCTTTTAACAAATGGTTTTGGAAAAACTGGATATCCAGATATACAAAAATGAAACTACATTCCTATATCTCAGCCTGCACAAAAGTAAAATCAAAATGAATCAAAGGTTTAGGAATTAAACTAGAAACTTTTCAACTTCTAGAAGAAAACATATATTTGTGCAGGAACCCACATTTTTTAACAAGACCATAAAAGCTGAAGAAATAAAGCAAGAATTAATAAGTGAGATGATATCAAATTTAAAAACGTCTACACAGTAAAGGAAAAAATAAAGAATATGAAGAGAGAACCTACAGTATGGGAAAAATTTTTGCCAGCTATTCCTCTGACAGGGGGTTAATATCCAGAATATATAAATGACTAAAAATCTTAACACATACAAAAAACAAATAAAAAGAAAATAATGCAGTCAAAAACTGGGCAAAAACCTGACAGACATTTCTCAAAAGAAGAAACACAAACTAGGCCACAAAATATATGAAAAAATGTTCAATATCTCTATCAATCAGAAATGCAAATCAAATCTACACTGAGATTTTGTGTCACTCCAGTCAGAATGGCAATTATCAAGAAGACAAACAAGTCTTAATGCTAACAAAGATTTGTGGAAAAGTTACGCTCATACATTATTGGTTGGACTGAAAATTAGCACAACCACTCTGGAAAGCAGTATTCCTCAAAATTCTAGAAATGAAATCACCATATGATTCAGTTATCTCAGTCCTTGTTATTTATCCAAAAGAAATAAAATCATCACACTATAATGATATAGCCACATCAATGTTTATAGCAGTAGAGCTTACAATAATCAAGATATGAAATCAGCTCTGGTGCTAAGAGAAATGGGTCACTCAGAAAATCAAGAATCAATTGTTTTCCCTCATATTCAGAAGTTAGAGCAAAATAAGGGGGAAAAGGAGGAGATTATTCACATATCATAAAGATAGAGGGAAGTTCAGAGGAATAAAAGGAGATTGAAGGGGAGAGAAGAGGGCTGAGAAAGGGGAGAAAATGCAGAATGATGAATTTGACAAAATTACACTATGTGTATATGTAAAATATACCACAGTGAAATTCGCCTTTATGCATATATATCACGACCTGATTTAAAAAGTTAAAAGGTAGATTTTCTGTGACTCCTTTAGTTGGTAAATCATCTAACCATGTTTATGTTTGTTTTAGTTCACACATAGCAAAGCCAAAATTTGAACCCATGTCTTTTTTCCTGTTTTTATGCTTTTCTCTGTGCAGTAATGGTTTTTCTAAAGTTTGATCTAGTTTACATATCATTACTCTACATATCACATATTATTTGCTTTAGTATACATTTACTCAGATGCTGAAAATATTGCCAATAATCAATCAGTCAGGTAGCCCATACATACTGCATTTTCCCCATAAAGTCGAACAGAGTAAAATGGCTGTTGGAACCATGCACTATAGTTTTGTTTGTTATCATGATATAATATCTACCCTTAGTAAACATAAATACAATCAAACAATACAGGAAAACAAAATTGTGGTCTATTCCTCTGTGTCACTGTGGTTTAAAACTTTGTTGAGAAAGATCGATCAGTAAAAAAGTATGCTGAGCTTTAAAGTCAATGCCAGCAGAGTATATCTTTAGTTCAGTTTCTAAGACTCAAAAATTAAGAAGACAGGATGAAACATTAAAAAAAATTTAAAAATCTATAGGCAGGGGAATTACTTTTGCTGAGAAAGTTCTACTGGTTCTCAATCAATACTCCCTGATATTGTTCTTTATTTTTTCTGTTCAGATCTTTGAATTAAATTTTCTGAAGCAGGTCAGTGAAAGATAGATGGATAAATTATTCTTCAGGTACAATTAATAAAATATGTGGCATGCCAACTTGCTTATTTTATCCAGAACATCCATGGGTCATCCTTTCATTTGTGGCCCTTCCAGGAACTTCACCAATAATCATCTATGAATTAATACTTTGAAATTGCAGGCTTTGGGAAGACGATTTTTAATTTTTTTTTTTTTTTAATTTTGAGATAGCATGTTGCTAAATTGCAGAGACTAGCCTCAAACTTGCCATCCTCCTAACTCAGCCTCTTGAGTATGGTGATTAAAGCATGTGAGACTGCATTGGCTCTGGTAAACTTTACTTGGATGAATTCAGACATCATCATCATTATAATGTTGATTCTTACAACTTAAGTCGTGGTCTTAATCTATATATACAGAACAGCTACTGAAATGAAAAGAAGGGGGAATACAAATATAAACAAAATGAAAAATAGATGCATGGATAGAACTAAGGTTGTTTTTGTCCTACTTAAAACTGGTAACTATTTCAATTGATCTTTTTAAAGGAATTGAGAATTTTTATTACATATATAACCTAGCTAATATATGTAATAAACCTGAGAGTATAGATTTTATTATCTCACCAGGGTGTTAAATTACATTTTTTCAATTAATATGGTGTGAAAGTGGAAATTAAACACTCAATGGTCTAAAACATTTCAGGTAAATTGTCACTTGTTAGTTTATGAAAACATTAATTCAAAGTTAAGAATGTAAGCATGGAAATTTCTTGATGCATCTTTTAATGCAACACATTTTTTTCTTCTTACCCATACACTTTTTCTATTGCATGCATTTCTCCTTTCCCCCCTCCCTTTCTCTTCTCTTTGTTCTATTTCTCTCTAGGCTCCCCTTAACATTTCAGATTTGCACAACATGTGCATCTTTGTGTGTATATGTATTTGTGTGCATTGATTCTTGAAGAACCAGGGGATAGTGACACTACCCTCTTCTACACAACAAAAAAAAAAAAATCTATGTTCAAATTTTGACCCTTCGAAAACTTGACTAATAACAGGCTGCTGTTAACCTGAAGTCTTACTGATAGCATAGTAAGTTAGCATATTTTGTATGCTATATGTATCATATATGGGAAGAAAAATTGTGAGAAGCAGGAAATATCACTTATTATGGTGTTACCTAATTTACTAGTGAGAGAAACTGCTCCCACAAAATGATGGGTGTCATAGGGACTTTTAAGTAGATACTGGCAACATTTGAGCTCACTGCAAAGTGGAAGTGGTTACACAATTACTATGGTAAATATGGTATATACTACTGTTAATTGTTGCAGTTACAAATTAATACTGTATGTTTGTTTACATTTCTCTTAACTACAAATGATGCCATATACCATCTGTGTTAGTGTACACAAATTTTGACAAAGTTTTGCTTTTTATAATAGATTTCTATGTATTTTATGGTACTACATGACAAAATAGGTCAATTTCTTTGTTTATTTTATGCATTCATGGTATACATTTTTTTTAATATTTTGATATTTCTAGACTATGCAATATATATTTAATTTCAGATTGCTGCAAATAAAAAAAATCATATATAATCTGATTAGTTCCTCAGTTCAAACCCGTGTTGTTCAAGGGTCAATTGTGTGTGTATGTGTGTGTGAGTTGTGTGTATGAGTGTATGTTGGCATATACTTATGTATTTTACATTTTAAAACCTACAGAAAACCCAAAAAAAACAGATGGTATTTGAATTATCTAATATTATTATGTGACCTCCTTTAGAGTTTTTTAAAAATGTCTGAAGAGAAAATGAAAGTGCTTTGAAAGAGCATGACAATAGTAATTTGTTGATATTTCTAATATCCAAAATAATCATATTTTAAAGGTACATAATTTATGGTGATCTGAAAATCATGTCATTTTAAAATTTTTCCTGATTTTTTTTTATAATTTAGCAATATTTAATGAAAATAAATTAGAAAATTCTACTTCTTTGTCCTGAATGAGCTGGCCTGAGAGTAGTCACTTAGAACATGCAGGGACAAAATATAGGTCTATGACACTTTAATGAATCAATGCAATTATGCATATTTATTTTGTTGTTGTTGTTGTTGTTGCTATTTTATAACATATTTTAGAAAGAGAAAAATGAGATTTAGCAACCTTAGTGAAGATATAATTTTTAAGATTATATATAACATCCATAAATATTTACAATGCATTGGTTAAATATTTTGATTTCCCTTATATCAATTTATGTGTCATCTTAAAAAGATCATATCTTATTTGACTGTCAACACATGAAATTACCAAGTACCATCTCTTCCTTGAAGCATGTCTCAGTGTTCTGATCTCTCTTCTGATTCCTATAAAATTACCTGTATGCAGTCATGAGAGCCCACACTGATGACCTCATCTAATTCTAATCACCTCCAAAAGTCCTACTACTAAATATCATAGTTGAATTAAGTTTCTGCTCTCTTAGATATCCCACGACCTCAACATTGCCAAACTGATGGCCAAGCCTCCATCATGTGAACCCTTGGGGGAAAAACAACATCCAAATCAGAGCAGACTGAAAAATCAGAAAACAAGTTACATGCTTCCAAGGTACAAATTAGTGGAACATGGATAGAATCAACATTCCTAAACATAAGCCGGAAGAAAGAGATCACTGACACCAAGCAAGACTAAAACTCAGCAAGGAAGATGTTGAATCTGTGACCTCCAAAGACTGGCATTTTGTGCATGCTCTGGTGAATTGCTAGGACCTTATGAGTTCCTACCCCTACAACTTTGCTGGTCACAACATAAATGTCTGTTTTCATGATGTGGCTTTGCATGCTGCCAATTGTTTTGCTGTTCTGGGGTCCCTATGTTGGCAGTGCCACTCCAATGCCTCCATTAGGCCTTCCCCCCTTGAAGATTCTCCAGGTAGCTCCCCAACTGTGACTGGCCTTTTGTTGTATTCTGAAGCCTTTCTTAGAAATTTCATTAGAAGATGTTATGATCCATAGCTTTTGTATTCTGTACACCTGCAGAATCAGTACCACCAGGACTTCACCAAAGTTTATGACTTGTACTCTCTGGAGTGGTGGCAAAGGCAATACATGCCATACATGGGGTCATTTTGAACTACTACTGAAGTACCCACAAGGAATTCACTAGGAATAAAGAGACAAATTCAGAGATAGTTGTGGGAAGAGAGCCTATGGAGAGTGTCACATTGGTATTTTCAAAAATCATTCTGTTCTTCTAGGACTCTGGGCCTGTGATGGAAGACTAGCCTTACGGTTTTCTGAGATGCCCTTCATTCCTTTCTACCATTGCCCTTCAAATTAGCACCTGGGAACCTTTCTCTGTGATAATTTCTTTAGCTAGCAGTCACTTGGTCACACACGTGTGTTTTCTCCTCCTGAATATACTTTTTAACAGGGCTGCACATTCCGCCCACCCCCCCCCTTTTTTTTTTTTTTTTTTTTTTTTTTGGTACTGGGGATTGAACTCAGGGGCACTCGACCACTGGGCCACATCCCAAGCCCTTTTTTGTATTTTATTAGAGACAAGGTCTCACTGAGTTGCTAAGTGCCTCACCATTGCTGAGGCAGGCTTTGAACTCATGATCCTCCTGCCTCAGCCTCCCAAGTGCTGGGATTACAGGTGTACACCACCGCGCCCACTCTGCCCCCCAATTTTTTTATCATTCTGTTTCCACTTGTCTCCAGGCATCACTATACTTCTCACTGAAGTCAACTAATAATAACCATGAACTAACTTAAATGCTTGGTTGTTTATAAATCTTAAACAAATATATATATATATATATATATATTTATATATATACACATATATATTTATATATACATGCATATATATAAATATATATTATATATATACATATATACATACATATATAATATATATTATTATATATACATATATATACAGACACACAAACATATACACACACACACACACACACACACATATATATATATATATATATATATATATATATATATACCTATATCTTTTTTTTTTTTTTTTTTGGTACCAGGGATTGAACTCAGGGGCACTCGACCACTGGGCCACATTCCCAGCCCTTTTTTGTATTTTAGTAGAGACAGGGTCTCACTGAGTTGCTAAGTGCCTCACCACGGCTGAGGCTGGCTTTGAACTCACAATCCTCCTGCCTCAGCCTCCCAAGTGCTGGGATTACAGGTGTGTGCCACCGCGCCCGGCATATATACCTATATCTTAATCAAACATTCTATTTCATTGCTCCTAATTTTAGACTTCCACCCAAGCATCAGGGCATGGACACGGACATAATATAGCCATGTTCTTGTAACAGTGTGACAAGATTGGATGTTTTTTATTTTTAGTTTTTTTGCTTTTTTTTTTTTTTTTTTTAGTTTTTTTTTGTTTGTTTTTTAAAATTCAGTCAGTCATAGGTGGAGACAGAATGTAGAAAAAATGCTTTATCAAGAAAGCCTTTGAAAATAGCAGGGACCCTGAGGTTGAATGGAATCTAGATGAATCCCTAAACAGAGCAAAAGAAACAAACAAAAAAACTTGGACTGATCACATAGACACAATTATTTAAAAACAATAACAAAAGCAACAAAAACACAGCAAGAAATATAGGCTAGAAAATAGTGACAAAATACATTATTTTATGCATTCTTATGTTTGCATTTGGATTCTGGAGTTTTACCAGGATTAAATCAGAAGGTTAATTTAATATATCTGAAACTGCAGCTCAGTTGCTTTTTTGGCTTAAATATTGACTGACTAAAAGATAGCAGAAATTGTAAAGAAATTTATGACTATAATAGATACAAGTAAAACTCAATCTAATTAAACCTGTGGCCTGACACTTCTTGATTTTGCAAGGAACAGAAATAATTAGCTCTTCATCCTATTGATGAAAATAAAGACATTCCCATGTCAATTATTGAAAGGTATAGATATAAATATATCAATGTGTAATATTTTCTAAAGAGTAGTTTTTAATTTCATAATTATGAAGATATAATAAAAATTATAATGTATACAGAATGTACAAGAAATATAATTTAAAATTAAGAGAAACAATCTGTAGAAGGATTTCTACAGATTATCAAGTTAGTGGAATGAGTAGCAATTCCTGAGGAAGCTGAGGGTTTTCTGATTATAATGTTTTCTGAATATAATGTTTTCTGATTATATTATTAATTTTTATCATAGTTTCATGTTGCCAGATTATGCATCTTTGAAATTTCTTTTAATATTGAATTTGTCTAGGATTTCTTTGTGAACATATCTAGTGTATTTTAAGAAAAGTTTTATGTACACTTGAAAACACATAAAATTCTTTGCATTTGGAGCCATGTTGTATATGCCTATTAATCCACTTTGTTCATTTGCTTATTCACATTTTTATTAATATCTTATTCTCCTTGTGTCAACTATAAACAAGAAATTTCAATTTTCTACTATGATTTATAATTTATCAATTTTTCTACTTAATCTTGCCATTTAAATCTTCTAATTCACTGCATGCATATTTAACATAATATGTACATTGTGGTGTATTACTAATGGATTTAATTGTTTATTGTTATAAATTATCTTTATTATTTTTGCCTTAAAATTTCCTTTATCTGAGATTAGAATAGCTGCTGCGTTTTCTTTGGGCTTCTGAATTTATGGAATATTGTTTTTTACATTCTTTCACTTTCAAAATTTCAGTTTTCTTACATTTAAAATGTATATTTTTTAAGTAAGACACAGTTTTAATAATTCAATATAGCCTGAATATCAGTATTTTATGTATAATATTTTGTCCAACTACATTTAATGTAATATTATAATATTTTCATTTATCTTCTCTAAATTAGTTTCTACTCTCCATTCAATTATATGTTGTATGTCTCTTTTCCTTTTGCTTCTTTTTGACTTGTTTAAAAATATTTGAGGGACCCAGGTTGTGGCTCAGTGGTAGAGCACTTGCCTACCATGAGTGAGGCACTGGGTTTGATCCCCGGCACCACATAAAAATAAACAAATAAAATAAAGGCATTGTGTCCACCTACAACTAAAAAAATATTTGATTATTTTCTGGGTTAATTTTTTGTTATATATTTTGGCTGTTTTTTGAAGTTAGTAATTATAGTTAAAATCAAATTATTTTATCAGTATTCAAACTGCATCATTAGAAACTTAAAGCTCCAATCAATTTTTTTTCTGCCTTGAGTTTTTCCTTTTATTCATGTTAGTTATATGTATATTTTAGAGTATGAAAGACATTGTAATTTTTATGCACAGTCACTATTTTATTATATTTACTCACATACTTATCCATTTGTGTGCTTCTGCATTGCATACTTTCAACTGGATTATTGCCAGATAAATACAGGTAAATATAAAATCAATGATTTATCATTAAAGAAATCAATGAGATATACCACTATTTACAAAGAAAAAGAGTTGTAAAGCATTATGGGATTTATAACATTATAGATAAAACATGTCATTAATCACAAAATTTAGAAGAAAACTATTATATAAGACTATGACTTTTTTACATTATACATGAAATAGTATAATATATGAGGAAAAAGTATGATTTAAAACTTTACTTTCTAAACCAAAAATGCAACAAAATGTTAACATCTAAAAGGCCATTGTGAAGATAAAAAAGTGTGCCATCTACATATTCAAGTGATCGAATAGATACTAAGGAAAGGAAATAAAAGAGTACAGGTTGGATAAATAAAAAGCAAATACCAATATGGCTTGGTTAAGTCCAAATATTTTAATCCTTATATTAAAAGTAAATGTTCTGGGGCTGAAGTTGTAGCTCAGTGATAGAGCGCTTGCCTAGTGCATTGAGGCACTGTGTTCAATCCTTAGCACCCCATAAAAATAAATAAAGTAAAGGTATTGTATCCACATACATGTAAGAAATAAAAATATTAAAAAAAAACATTGAAAAGTAAATGTTCGAAATCAGAATTTACCAGTACATTAGTCAACTGTGGTTCTTTAAACTTAAATTAATTAAAAAATGAAATTTTAATATCTCAGTTTTATTAGCCTTGTTTCATATGTTCAGTATTGTAGAGCATTTCCAACATCACAGTTGTGCTAGACAATACTGAATGAGACATAGCTTTATCAGCACAGATAAAAAGATAATCCTCAACTTTTTTTTTTTTGTCATAACAAAACCCAATCAATTTTAAGCAACATCTAGTTGGGAAAAATGGAAGATATATATTATGAAAAATATATGTGGTGGCTTACTCCTGTCAGTGTAGACCTCAAATCAAGAAGTATTACAGAAATAGAATCATTTAATAATTCCAAGTGGAATAATTCATTAAGTACACATAAAAATTTTAAATGTGTACATCTAAAATATATATATATATATATATATATATATAGAGAGAGAGAGAGAGAGAGAGAGAGAGAGAAAAGAGAGAGAGAGAAAGAGGTGGGGAGAGAGGGAGAGAGAGAAAGAGAGAATCAAAATTAACATGAATCAAAATGTGACAGGCTAACTTGAGAAAAAACAAATCTAAAATTACATTTGAGATTTCAACACCAATGTTTTAATTATTGATAGAACATGTAAACAAAAAATTAATGTTAAGAAGTACAATATTTGATTGACACTAATTTCACATTGAATATTCACAATGTTAAACAAAATTCTTGGCAAACAAAATAAATATTAATAAACTTTAAATGATTGAAAAACATACAGATTTCATTTCTAATTACAATGTGGTTAAATTAGAAATCATTTGCAGAAAGAGTGCAAAAAAAAATAAGTGAAAACATGATCTAATAATGAATTAAGCAGATTAAAGGGGATGGTCACTTAGTAAGATCAGTCTTTTTAATTCTAGGTGTTCTAATAATTATGTAATGATATTGTAGTTTTAATTTGCATTTTTATGTCTTGTCATTACACTTTTTACGTTTTTATCATATCTTAGAGTCACCAAGTTTTAAACTCATCTAGTGCATAGTAATTTTTAAATAAAATATTTTTGAAAAATAAAATGTGGCAAATAAAATTTTATCCAAATTATTACATACACAGTATATTTATATACCTTGTTATTCATTTAACATGTTTTCCATACAGACAAAAAATACACATTGAGTACATTTTTTATTGTTAACAGATAACTGAATAATCTTTATTTCAGCCAACAGCAAAATATATAGTAAACAGTAAGTAACAAATGCATATAAATTATAACTAAATATAAGTGGTGATATTAATTACCACTTTTTTTTGAGACAAGGTTTTATTAAGTTGCCAAGACTAACCTTGAACTTGCAATACTCCTGCCTCAGCATCAGTCACAGGGATTTCAGGTGTGCATTACTTTGCTTGCCTGGTCTTACAAAAAAACAAAATACTTGGGAATTAATTTAACCAAAGATGTGAAAGGCCCCTATAGTGAAAACTACAGAACACTAAAGAAAGAAATTATGGAAGACCCTAGAAGATGGAAAGATCTACCTTGCTCTTGGATTGGCACTACTAATATTGTCAAAATGACCATACTACCAAACGTGCTATACAGATTTAATGCAATTCCAATCAAAATCCCAATGACATTCCTCATAGAAATAGAAAAAGCAATCATGAAATTCATTTGGAAAAATAAGAGATCCAGAATAGCTAAAGCAATCCTTAGCAAGAAGAGTGAAGCAGGTGGCATCACTATACCAGACCTTAAATTATATTACAGAGCAATAGTAACAAAAACAGCATGGTATTGGCACCAAAATAGACTGGTATACCAGTGGTACAGAATAGAGGACACAGAGACGAATGCACATAATTTCAGTTATCTTATACTAGACAAAGGCGCCAAAAATGTACATTGGAGAAAAGATGCCTTCTTCAACAAATGGCGCTGAGAAAACTGGAAATCCATATGCAACAAAATGAAATTGAACCTCTATCTCTCACCATGCAGAAAACTCAACTCAAAGTGGATCAAGGATCTAGGAATTAAACCAGAAACACTATGCTCTAGAAAAATTAAGCTCTAATCTCCAACATGTTGGATTAGGCCCCCAAGTTCCTTAATAAGACTCCTGTAGTGTAAGAATTAATATCAAGAATCAATAAATGGGATAGATTCAAACTAAAAAGCTTCTTCTCAGCAAAAGAGTACTTTTTATGATTATCCTAATGCCAAAAGGATTAGTTCATTAGATACACATAAAATTTCTAATAAGTATTTTATTATAAATAATCATTTATTTATTTATTAGAAATAAATAATCATATTTTATTATAATTTTCCATTTACTCTATGAAGTTGTCATAGAAATATTACATCACCCAAAGCCTTAAAGCAGGAATAATAGTATTTTAGTTAAAAAATAAACTTTGGGGGGAAAAAAATGGGGAACCCATAATTCTTAAATATAATTCTGTTATATTAATGGAACTGAATTCAATGCAACACAAAGCCTGAAGAAATTTACCTATTATAATTCTAGATAAGCTCAATTATAAGCAATAATAGTGCATTTAAGAATCTCTAAATAAAAACACTGCTTCTATCTGATGATTGTTTCACAAAATTTGAAGAATTTTAGGGCAGTGAAACTATGTTAATTTATTACCACAATCATGCATACAATTCAGTCATTTGTCTAAACTTGTAGAATGTATATCAATATTGAACTCTAAAGGAAGCACTTGGTTCATAGATTATTCTGAGGGGTGGGAGGGTTTGCTAATAGTATGAAAGCTTCTGTGTTTGTAGGATTAAAAAAAATCAATGCGATTTCTCTGTGCTTTTCACTCGATTAAAAAAATAAATTGTAGTTGTAGATGCATAGCATGCCTTTATTTTATTTGTTTCATTTTTATGTGGTGCTAAGGATTGAACCCTTTGCCTCATACATGCTAGGCAAGTGCTCTGTCACTGAGCTACAGCCCCAGCCCCTCACTCAATTTTGTTGTAAACCTAAAACTGCTCTAAAAAATAAAATTTGTTAAGAAAATGAATGCTATTTCCCATGCTCAAATGGTTATATTATTTCTCATATGAGAAATTATGTTTGTTTTATTAAAAATTAGTATTTGTTTTATTAATGATTAGCATTTCAATATATTTAATATAATCATTTTGTTATTTAATTATAAATGTTTCATTGGTTTTATAAAAATTAGAAGCTTTAAAAAGCACTGGAAAAAATCTGTGGTTTTTACACTTTTATGGAAAAAAACAGTTTTATGTGACCATTGGGGTTAAGGTCAAGAAATTCTACATTTCTCTATTATTGACAGTGTGAAGAGTGGAGAATTTTAACCACATTTGTAAGGTACCTTATAGGTATTGAATATATTTTGTTTATGTTTTTGTTTTACTGGGAAGTGTCAATTAGATTAAAATAGCTAAATAAAGTATTCCAACAGGGGGAAATATTATAAACTATCATCAGGAAATAATTTTGTGGATTTCCAGTTTTTATCTTCTTCTATTTTCTTTTCATGTTCTAAACACCAGTCAAATCTTTTGCCTCAAATATATTAGCACTGCTTCACTGCTAATCAATTTAAATTTGGATAGTCTTCTCATCTTTATTAAAAGCATGTTCTCAATTACATACTGAATTAAATAGGAGATAAGAAGATTCCGAGAGGTCGAAATTTATAGTTTCATTACGCTGAAAAATTAAACCTAAAAATGTGTAAAAATCCACATTAATCATTTAGTTTCAGCACATAAATGTAAATGGCTTGGAACTAAAATACACTTCAGACTGTAAGTACTAATTACTCCAAAACACTGCATGAGCATCATTAGATCCTATATTTAATAGAAGTAAGAAGCACAAGGGACCTGCACAAATTTGCCCAAATAAGAGGATTATAGTATTTAATAAGCATAAAATGGCCACCATACAGCTTCCTTGAGAAGCTTTTTCAGAAACAAAATCAGAGAAGATGGTCTTGAAAATTAAATCTGATATTCAAGTTGACAGTTTTTTAACAAAGTGCAACTGATTTTTATGCAGCTGTCTTTTCCTATACACACACACACACAAAAAAAAAAAATGAGTAAGGAAAATGATAAGGAAACTTGAAAAAATCAATGGCACTCAGAATCTTTGTTTAACACACAAGTATTTGCAAATGTCAGCATTTTTTCAACTTCTAATTTTATATAATTCACTTTATTAAATAGCAATTTAAAAATTTTTGTAGTTGTAGATGGACAGAATACCTTTATTTATTTATTTTTATGTGGTGCTGAGGATTGAACCCAGTGCCTCACGCATGCTAGGCAAGTGCTCTGCTGCTGAGCTACATCCCTAGCCCCTTAAATAGCAATTTTTAAGAAGTCATTTGAGAAACAACTTTTTCATAAGGGGATTTTGTTATGTATATGCAAACTATATTTCAATTCTCTATGCAGAGTGAGTCAGACAACATGCTATATTAAGTGACAAATTGTAGAATTTGAATTTTGAATTTGGTTGGGAATAGTCCATACATTATCAGAAAACATACATTAAATTATATATGTTTAATTTAGAGAATAATTCAATTGATAAAATATAAATTCTTATTAATACTTAATATATCATTCATATTGCAATGCTTTATAGCTGACTTATAAATATAATAATAGATATGCTGTTTTAATGTTGATTTCTTTTTATACCAAAGCACGTGTATTTCTTTTTAATAAGCATCATGCTTTTTCAAAATGAAATTATCAATGCTTAGCACCTACTTCTACAAGTGCTTAAACAAAATCTATATAATTACATTAAAAATGTAAAAATGTGACTAAAATGATCTTTTTGGGAAATGTAAGAATTTTTTTATTATATATTTCATTAAAATTCAACAGCTTTATTGCTTTTTGGAAATTTTATGTAATACTCTTGGGCACTAAAACTTAGGTAATTCATATTGGTGACCCAGATATATGGGATTCTATAAGGAAATAAAAAACTAATTACAAAGGTAACATTGGCAATGTATATAGAATTTAGTTATTTTAAAAACATTTAAAATGTAGAATATAAAAATATGTGCATATGTGATTATATGATCAGTGTAACTCTACATCATGTACCACCAGAAAAATGAGAACATTCCATTTGTGTATGATGTATTAAAATGCATTCTACTGTCATGTACAACTAATTAGAACAAATAAAAAATATTTTTTAAAAAATCACATAATTACATAAATATAATAAATTTTAAGCAGTTTGAAAGCAGAGTTTTTAATTAATTTAATTTTACCATTAAATTTGGACTATTGTTCTATAGTTTATGGTATCCTTGAGAAAATATACATGAGATCTCAATTATCATTCAGCATTCAATATTCTTGTATTTTTTTTTTTCACCAAAGACAGGATTTTAGTAGAATCAACCTCAAATATACATACTAATGTATGCATGCATAAATTCATATACTTGTCTCTCTCTCTCTATATATACATATAGGCATGCATACATTTATTGTGTGTGCTTAATTCCAGAGGTTTATGAATTGATATTTTTCTGTTTGAGGTTGAGTCTACTAAAATCCTAAATATATGTATGCATAAATATATTCATATATTTTCTTATATATACATATCAATATACGTGTATGGGTATCTATACAATTGAATATGGTCTTATGGCTTTTTAAATAATTGGAAAAATAAATCATACCAGAGTAATTAAAGGAAAATTGTTTACTTAGTATAATCAAAATGCCTTAGAATGCTATTTCTCTTTCTAATGGATCTGATTAGTTATAATTCCTTCCTGGATCTTTGTGTCCCAGCTTTCAATTAAGAATCAGTGTGTGAGTGTGTACATACGAGTGTGTGTGTGCATTTGTGTTTCAGATTCAAATTTCAGTTTTGAGACTGGGGCAAAATCTATCCATAAGTGACATTAAAAATAAAGTGAATGGAAAGCAAAAGTTAAAGTCTCTTTAATAAGAAAAAATAATAACATCTGGAAGAAAACAGTGAATGTAAAGAAAAAAAAAGGTTGAGTGTCTAAAATAGAGGTGATCCCCCACTAGCATCAGAATCACCTGGGAAACGTAAAAATGCAAAGGTTTAAGTAATCATAGACTACACCTGTTGGGGTTTTTAGCCCCTGACTCCTCTTGACCCACAAGAGAAGGGGGAACACACCCCAACGAGGACGGATCAGGAAAGGTAAGAGCCGGTTGACCACACGCACCCAGCCCTCCTTTTGGAGGACAATCAGACGCGTCAGGGAGACCGGTCAAGGCACGATCTCTATTTATTGAGGAAGTTGGATGGCCTTTATAGAAGACATGGGCCAATCAGCAGAAAGGTTATAGGGGAGCATAGGGAGCACAAGCAGATCACATTGGAGGAACAGCCACTAGCCTATCCTAGTGGTGGTTTGATTTTTCGTCATATGTCAGGGCAACACCCCTGGGCTAGGCCAAGTCCACGTATCAGGAAGTGGGAGACAGCCAGAGAGTTAGGTTTTCATTTCCTTGACTTAAATTTCTGTTCTTTTGGCTGATGTGTTCTTAATGTCCCCAACATACACCAACATCTTTTAGAAAGGAGTTTGTAACATGCATTTCAAATAAAATTTCTTTATTTTTCAAAAGTGCATTAATGATCAAAAATTACTCTTTTGAAGGCTGGTGTCTGTGAGCTAATGACAATAAATATAAATGAAGATTTTTTGTTAACATCAGGAAAATGACAAGGATGTACACTCTACTTCTTTGAGTTAGCACTTCAGAGCAATTAGGTAAGCAAAAAGAAATAAGAATCCTATACATAGGAAATAAAATGTGTTTTATTTCATATTCCTGATGCTAATGACATTACGTATAGAAAATCCTGAAGGGGTCCTCAAAAACCGTTAGAACTGATTCAATTAGAACAAATTCAGTACAGGTACAGATTATAAATTGGTATACAAAGATCAATAGAGGGCTTTTTTTCAAGATGGCAGAATAGAGGAGGTCCTGGACACTTGATGGCCTGAAACCAAGAAAGCAGACAGGCAGCTTCTCCATAAGACGAGTGAACAAAAACAAAGGGGGAAGAGGATTTCCTGGAATTTAAAACTGGACATTCAAAGCAGACAGGGGACACAGGAGGTTGGATATAATAAAGTAAGAAAAAAGTCCCCAGTTGTACAACCTCTGCAGCAGCCTGGCCAGAAGCATCAGCCAGAGCCATCCCTCTATGAGCATAGTAGAGGGGGGAAAAAAACCCGCATTTTTGAGAGGCCTGAGGCATATCTGGGTATGGAGTGTTTAGAGATCAAGAACATTGCCCAAAAAACCTGAAAGACACTCTGCACAATATCTGTGTGTGGGGAAAGAAGCTGCCATCTCTCCAGGCAGCATGCAAAGGACAAAGGAAGGAATCATTTTGCAGTTGCTGCTCAGGGGCCAGCAGCTGAAGAAGCCAATTCCTGGCAAACCTGAGTTTGGCCTGTAATACAGGCCTGAATTAGAGTGTGCTTATGTGACCAGGAGAAAATCATACGTGGACAGAAGTTTACACAGGGGGCAATTGGTCTCAGAGAGTTATACTCCATTCATGTATGATGTGTCAAAATGCATTTTATTTTCATGTATAACTAATTAGAACAAATTTTAAAAAATTTTAAAAATCAGTAGAGTTTCTGTACATTAAATATAATCAATCCAAAAAGAAACAAATTAAGGAGAAAACCACATTTAAAATAGCATCAAAAACAAAACAAACAAAATTTAGGAGAAAATTTAACCAAAGAGATAAAAAGTATGTTGATCAAAAATTACAAAACATTTATGGAAGACATTGAAGAAGACACCACAAAATGAAAAAATATTCTACATTCATGAATAGGGAGAAGAGATATTTTTAAAATGTCTATATTACCCTAAGTAATCTACCGAGTCACTGTACTTCTTATCAAAATACCAATGATAATCTTCAGAGAACTAGAATAAAAGAATCCTAAAATGTACATGTCCCGCCCCCACACACACATAACATGAATATATGAAACAATCTTTAGCAAAAAGAACAAAGCTGGGGGCTGGGGTTATGGCTCAGTGGTAGAGCACTTGTATCGCATGTGTGAGGCCCTGGGTTCAATCCTCAGCACCACATAAAGAAAATAAAAGTATTGTGTCCACCTACAACTAAAAACAATATTAAAAAAAAATACAAAGCTGGAAGCATTACACTCCCTGATTTCCAAATCTAGTGTAAACCTACTATAATCAAAACGCCATGGTACTGACATTAAAAACAGATACATCAATCAATGAAACAGGATACAAAGCCCAGAAACAAACTCATGCATCTATAGTCAATTGGGGTTTTATAATTCTGCTTTGAACATACATTGATGAAAAGACTGTTCCTTCAATGAATGATGTTAGGAAAATTGGATATCTACATGTAGAACAATGAAATTGGACTCTTATCTCACACTAGACTTAAAAATAAGACCTAAATAATGAAGGTATTTAGAAGAAAACATAGAGGAAATGTTTCTTGACATTGGCCTGGGAAATGATTTCTTGGAATTGACCCCCAAAAGTACAGGCAACAGAAGCAAAAATAGACAAATAGGGACTGAATAAAAATTTAACAATTTTTTTCAACGTAAAGAATACATAAGTCTGAAGAGATAATCAATGGATTAGGAGAAAATATTTGTTAATCACACACCCTTATCAGTTGGCTAATATCCAAAATATGTAAGGAACTCAAAAAACTCAGTAGCAAGAAAACAAATATCCTAACTTAAAATTGGGCAATAGGTCCTAAAAGACATATCTCAAAGAATAGTTATGAATGGCCAATAAATTTATGTAAAAAAATGCTCAAAATTTCTAACCATCAGGAAAATGGAAATGAAAACCTAAATGAGATGTCAATTCACACCTATTAAAATGTCTATATTCAAAAATATAAATGATAGAAATTATTGGCTAGGATGTAAAGAAAATACTTTTACGCTGTGGAAATGTAAGTTTGTGCAGAAATTTTGGAAAATAGTATGCAGCTGCCTCAAGAAACTAAAACAAAATTATCCTATGATTCAATCATCACACTTCTGACTATGTATCCAAAGAAACTGAAGTTAGCATGGTGAGGAGATGCCTTTTGTCCCATATTCATTGCAGATATTGCCACAATAGACAAGATATGGAAAAAATATTACATGTCCATCAACAGATGAACGGATAAGGAAACACGGTATGAATGCAAAATGGATGAATGGATAAGGAAACACGGTATGAATGCAAAATGGAATACTATATTGCATTAAAATCAAAGGAAATTCTATCATCTGTGACAACTTGGATGGAACTGAAGAACACAATGTTAAGAGAAATAATTGAGGTACTAACTTGCAAATTACTGCGGGATTTCACTTATATGTGGAAACTAAAAAATCAATCTCATAGAAACAGAAAAACTGATGGTTACCAGAGGCTGAGAAGAAGTGAAAAGCATGCAGAAAACAAAGATGCTAATCAACAGTGGAAAGTTTCAGTTAGAATAAATGTTAATGATGTATTACACTGCATGATAACCACAGTTTATAATAACATATACTTCAAAATCCCTAAAATGGATTTTGAACATTCTATACATACACACACAAAGATAAATTTGTGGTGTTATGGCTATGTTAATTATCTTGATTGGATATTTCTATATTGTACTTCATAAATATAAGCAATTATTATCAGTTAAATAAAATGCATTATATTGAAAAATAGCTAAATGTCAAATTAAGGCCAATTTTCTAAAGAGATATTTTCAAAAATATTAGAAAATATTGGAATGAAAAATAAGATATAGTTGAAACAAAGAGTTCAAAGAAAATAAAGTGAAGGTTCAACTTCCCATTCAACAGGAAGACTTTAAATTCATTAGAGTGCAAATAACTAGGGAAAAATAAATGTTCAGTATTGTTCTGACTTTAGACTTTCCTTTATTTCTATTACTCTAAGATTTTGCATTGGTGTTACTATACTGATAGGAAGAAAGTGAACCCTTCAGACTTTGATGAATCTAATATATCAAAGCAGAGGATTTGGGGGAATTCATGTAGTCCAAGTAGTGACTGAATATTGATGGCTCCTAGAGAACTGAAAGAAAATATTGTGGAAATATGATAAAATATCTCAATTTACATTTTTACAAAATCACAACACTTATATTGTAAGGACTCCTCTGAGTCACAGTAAATTGTAGTAAGATCTAATAAGATTTACAAGTCAGTATTGAAGTTAGTTTAAAGTATATAATGGCAAATGACAAAGAGAGGAAGGATAATAAAAAGATAAACAGAGATAAAGGGAGAGACAAAAAGGAAAATGTATAAAGGAGAACTTGTCTTACTGATGTGTGTTGATGTAAAGATAAGAGAAATATGAGTTCCTGTAAATATTAAGTTATTAGAAATAGTTCTTCAACATTACTGCTAGTAATGTACTAATTTGTGTAACAGGAATTGCAAAGGAATTCAAGTAAATTATTTCTTTAATTCAGATAATGCAAATATTTTAAACTTGATGTTGGTTTTGAAATAAATTATTTTGTTACAACCCTCTTTAAATTAGAGCATTGATTGTTATGTATCAAAGTTAATGTGACCAGCACTTTCATTTAGATGATGTTGATGCAATTATGTAATTTATTGATTTCAAATTCAGCAGAATGAAAGGCAGTGTGAGCTTTGTGTTTATACTTATTTGGGAAAACATAGAACTATATATTGGAGAAGTTTCTGTTTAAATCAAACTCTATTTTCACACATGAAAAAGACAAATAATGAATATTCCTGGTTTTGGCTACATTTGTGGGAGCAGAGTTCAGAAAGGGCTTAGTAACCTCATTATTATAACAATATATCAAAATAAAACAATATCAGAACATGTGGGGAAATTTCTTAAAGAGAAAGTGCAATTGTACTGTATTAATTAATTAAATTATTTTGGAACTCTGATTTGTTGTTCAAAAATATCCTTGAAAAATCAATATATATGTTCAAATATTTATTGTTTAACAACTATGTTAGAAATTCTGGTAGATAATGTGACTATAAAGGCTCTTAAATTCTTCTCTTGAGAAGCTTTTAGACTAAAGGGATAAAATTAAGGATGATTTTAACCTAATGTCCTAATTTTATGAAACATCACATATAATGCTATATAGAAATATAAGAAAATTGGATTTCTCAATACTTAGACTTAGGGAATTCAATGTTTTCCATAGATGATAAAATTGTAATAAGCAGAATGATAAAATTAACATAAGTATATAATAATAAGAATGAATTATATATTTTAGAATCTATGCATAGGGCATATGTAAATAATATTTAAAGACTGTGAAAGAGGGGCTGGGGTTATAGCTCAGTGGTACAGCTCTTGCCTCACACATGTGAGGCACTGGGTTTCATCTTCAGCACCACATAAAAATAAACAAAATAAATAAAGTAAAAATATTATGTCCATCTTAAAACAATTTTTTTAAAAAAGGCTGTAAAAGAGATAAATATAGAATTCAGACAAGGTAATATTATTTGGGGACACATATCATTTATTTTGTGGTGCTGGGCCTATTGAACCTTGGGCCTTACATATGCAAGGCAAATGCTCTTCCACTGAGTTACACCCCTAACCCACTGGGATGCTTTTTAATCCCAGCTATTTAAGCCTAGAAAAAAATTAATCACAAATAAGAGGGAAGTAATAAAATCAAAACTGCTTGAAATAATCATTTCATCCCCACCCTCATCACTAGTTCTCCAACTCCAGGCTAAGACAACCACAAAGGACTCTTAGAAAAGAAAAGTCATTAGTCAAACATATTCACAGCAACTGCTTCAATAATATGTGACTTTGCAAGATCAGAAACAGAGCACTCAGAATATGGAAAATAAAATTCCTAGTACTGAGATCCAAAATATCTATAATCCAATGATTAGGGAAAGAGAAGGTCCATAGTAGTCATGGGTTAAGAATCCAATTGTGTTCAATATAATGGTCAATAAACAGACTTTAGAAAAACTCATTAGGATCAATTATCTCACAGAAAAATGACTTTTCTTATACATCCCTAAATCAAAGATAAATCATCTTCTATTTTTTTTTGGGGGGGGGGTTGACACTAGTCTCAAAATGCTAATAAAAATGTATCTATATATACTTGCTCTCTTTTGAAATTCTGATACCCTTAAATCCATCTATAAGCTTTAAGTGATGAGGTAATATATTCTCATAAGTTATACTTATTGGGTTAAATTTCAAGGTCTTTAATAAAAATAAATATCCAAACCACAGCACTGACCATAGAATGCTAATTAAAACAAATTACTGCATATTTTTATATGCAGTACAAATGTTTCCCAAATATTTGAATAACTAGTGACAAAATGCCCATTTATGAATAAAATGCTTATTTTGAGGAAAGCAGTCTTGTGAGAAGGGCAGTTTTTATTCAGGAAAACAACACTTCAACATAGTTTATCAAATAATGATCTTATACCAAGGATGAGAGGTGTGTCTTCGAAATGTCTTATGGGAAGAGCATTTTATATATTCACTAAGAAAATTTATTTCAGTATATCTTACAATATTTTTATTAACACTCTTCATAATCAAAGCTAATGTCTTCTATCTGGCTACTCAACAGTCCAAATTCCAATTGAAGTTTGAAATTATAAAATGTATGGTTTTAGAATTTAAAAGTTCCTGTTCAAATTTAGAACAGACATTTATTTAGTGAGTCCTGTTGGGTGAATATTCAAGTAATTGTATTAATATTTCCTTGCCATGTGGTATTTCTGAACACAGCATAACCCTACCACCATGAATTTATTTGCTAAAACAGGTGAATATTAGCTCATTTTTTGGTCCTGGGGAAACTGTCCATGTAATCTATAGAACACACCTGAGCTTATTTATTCAAACAGGAACAAAACCAGCCAAGGAAGCAATCTGACTAGGATCTATGTTAATGCCTTATGGAAAAGGGAGCTTACTAAGCCCAATGTTGATATTCAAACCTGAACTCCTGAAACCTAAATGTTTGAGAAAAGAACACATAGTCCCAACATTTACGTCTCACCGTTTTTTTCTTTAGCCTCACAGATTTCCATATTTAAAGTTTAGCTCTTTAAGTATCCACAGTGGAAGACAGCCTCTTGCTTTATAAATGGCATATATATTGATTCTTATTCACTGCTCTTAAGTGTCTTGATTTCCACATATCCACTAATACAGAGAATATGAATACAACATTTGCTCATATTAAAGAAGCAATAAATCAGTATTAAGTATAAGAAATTTGGACAAATTGTTATGAGATTGTTCAGTAGTATGAGATCAATGAAACTCAAAACAATGAATATATGCTTTATTTTCATTTTAAATATCAGCAAACTTTTTAAAATTTGTGTTATCTGTAGATGGACACAATACTTTCAGTTTTATTTATTTATTTGTATGCAGTGCTGAGGATCAAACCCAGTGCCTCACATGTGCTGGGCAAATGCCCTACCACTGAGCTATAACACCAGCCCTCAGCAAGCATTCTTTTGCTTCATTTAAAATCTTTTGAAAGACCATATTTGTCACAATATTTTAACAATTTCTGATTTGTTTTAAATTTACCAAATAATTATTTTTGCCTCATTAGTTATTTTAACTTTAAAAGTAAGTAAACTCTAATTAGGTGTTTGCACCTTTTCCATTTTATATTATAACAATGATTCCTTATTGAAGTTTCTTAAATACACATCTTTTTAATCACATATTTTATATTTATCTCTTTAATTCACCTGGCATTTGTTTGGACGTCTATCATAAGGTTGAAGTGCAGCTTAGTACTTTTTCTCAACATTCAATTGGGATGGAGACTTCTAAAGGTATTTTGGTAGGAATTGTGTACTTAGAATGGGTATAATTTTTTTTTTTTTTTTTTTTTACCCAATGAACTTCAAGCATTTTGGATAAAACATACAGATAGCATAAATATATATGATAGTTAATGGAATACATGAATACAATATGAATACAATTACTTGAATATTCATCCAACAGCACTCACCCAATAGCACTTACCCAATGTGACCATTGCTGCTGTCACTATTTTTAATACTTATTACTGTATGCCTCCTGTGAGTGCCACAATGGGAAGACCCATTATAAGTTTTTAAAAATCAGACATGAAAGCTAGAAGAGGCGAGTATGAAACTTTTATATTTCTTTCAGTTTTGTGGATTGAGAAATTATATACTTAATAGCAGAATTGGAGGATTCTACTGATTGGAGTGGTATTGCAAGAAAGAAATCATAAGTTCTGTTTTGGACAGATTGTTTGATAAACTTATAAGAATTCTAAGAGATGTCTCAGAACTTGGTGACCTTTGTAAGAATAGTGTTAGTGGCATGACTTAGTTGGAAGCCAGATTAAAATGAACTGAGGTTGAAAATAAGGAATAGAGATAATAAACACAAAAGTTCATTAAAATTAAAATTAAATTCTAAAGAAAGCGAGAGCTTACGTACGAACTGCAGAACACAGGGTCAAGGGAATTGTTTTCTCTTAATATGGCAAATAAAGTTAGCATGCTATAATATTGAAAGGAAGAGTGCAGTGTAAAAGGATAAAGGTTTATCCAGAGGACCTGGGGGAAAACATTTAATCAGGTAGCTGAGAGGAAGAAGAAGATGTGATAAAGACAGAGTTAAATAAATTGGCTGCATATAAAATCAAAGTCATTTCCTCTCTTTAAACAGTAGAGAAGAGGCCTAGATAAATGTGTGTTTGTTAATTTAATGATGCTTTGTTGAGGAATTTTTGACAAGATGGCTTATGTCTTCTCCCTATAATTGACATAGGAAGCTGCAAGGAGCTTGGTGGGACATTAAGAAAGTTTAAAATAGTGTTTTTCCAGAGTAACAAGGAAAATTACTGATCTAAATAGAAAATCCATTGTGTCTGGAGACCAGAAATTCATAGTTGTGCTATTCTCATGGGCAATGTAATCGCCTCTGGACTGACTCAGCTGCACCAGTGGTCCACTTTATGCTCTGAATATAGCCCTTCCTACTCTGCCACTGCAACTTAGTTTTCAAGTGGACATCTTTCTTTCTCTCTTCCTCTTTCCCTGCTCCTCCCTAATCTCTCCCCTCCCTAATCTCAGGGGGAAAAGGTAAACCTTTCTTTCCCATCTCAGATTTATCTGTCCTTGAGTACATACCAACCATAGGATCAAGTAATCCAGACATTAGGGATGGCACCAGAAGATCTCAGAAGTGACCATCTCCCAAATTAACAAGTGAATTACAACTCCAACAGAGAACATATGAAATGCAGCCTTTGAATCACCCTTTAAAAGCCCCCTGTTCCTGCTGATGGACAGAATCACAGTCTTTGGGACAGGAGTCCCTTGTGTTTCTCCTTTGCTAGCAAAGCAATAAACCCCCCCCCCCTTTTTTTCCTTTTTCTCAAAATCATGTCCTCATTATTGGACTGGATTTGGGGATAAGGATTGGGCTTTTAGCAACCTTAGATAAACAGGAGAATGACACATGGTTTCAAAGTTGGAATTTATAGGGCTGGTGAATTTAAATGATTGGGGTTTACAATTTATTGAAAAATATTGATAAAGATGCAATGATTGTGAGTGATAAGGGAATTTAGCCTGATGCCCCAAAGGAATTTTTTAACATTATTTCTTAAATACACAAATTACAATTTATGACAAAAATGATTTAAAAAGAGACTTGGCCATTGGAATAATCAAAAACCACAGGAGAAGGAGAAAGATAACCTTGTTAAGGTTATCTATGCATAAAGGGATTTAGCCCAAATGTCCAGAAGCCCCTCAGGAGAAATTGGGAGAGAGTTTCTACTCTTTAAGAAGGCCTGTGGCTAGTTAATATTGGTGTGATAACTTCATCTTTTATAATACACTTTAACCTTTCCTTTGAGGAAAATCTTCAAAGAAGAAGCTGTGAATATATTGCTTTAATTAAGCCAATATCCTTTATACATTTCTGGTCTTATATATTCTATGGAGAATCAGCTGTACTATAATCATGATTAGAATCTTTTCTTATTCTGTATCTTTTTAATGGAACAATAATTTATAATTACATCATAGCATAAAATTGATTCTAATGTTTATCAAATTTGTATCAAACACCTTAAAAGATAGTACAGGCTTTGAAAAAGTAGCAGTGAAATAATTCACATGCTGCAGTGTGTGTATGAAAGTGTAAATTTATGCAAATTCACAGAGATGCCACTTTTGGTTATCCCTAGTTTAACAATGCTCAAATCCAATACTAAACCAAATATACGGTTATAGGTTAAATAGATGGGGCACCTAAAATTTAAAGTTTGAGACACCAGTGTAGCATAATTGATATATGAAAAAAGAAATAACCAAGTAAAGTTTCAAGCCTTGGAAAATGTTACATGCTGTGAGTTTTTCATGACCCTGGCATTGTAGGAAGAAATGTTACTCTTGCTTTGTCAGATAGTGTGAATAGTTGTAAAGCAGAGCATCAATCCTGGTTAGGTGTTTTCCAATTACTGTCAGTAATACTGACCACTAGCCAGAAAGTTTGCCTAAATCATGCTCATTTTATTTATTTACTTATCTAGTTATGTTTTTATTTATTTATTTATATATTTATTGAACCCAGGGGATTGAACCTAGGGATACTTAACCACTGAGTCATATCCCAACCCCTTTTTATTTTGAGACAGGGTCTTCACAAGTTGCTTAGAGCCTCGATAAGTTGCTGAGGCTGGGTTTGAACTTGTGCCCCTCCTGCCTCAGCCTCCGGAGCCCCTGGGAGTCATGTGCCACTGTGCAGGGCATCATGCTAATTTTAGCAATAGAAACATATTTTTTTGTGCTATGAAAATTCAACCATTTTTTCTTTTTCTTTTTTTTTTTTTAAAATATTTATTTATTTGTTTTAGTTGTACACAATGCATTTGTCTACCTGGTGCTGAGGATCAAACCTGGGCCGCGCACGTGCTAGTCGCGTGCTTTGCCGCTGAGCCACAACCCCAGCCCTCAACCATTTTTTCTATGAGCAATTTTGGATAGTAATATTTATTGAAAATCCTACTTAAAAGTAGGAAATTTGCTGAGAGACCAGAAAATTCTATAACAAAATCTCAAATGTTGAATCCTTACCCAGTATAAAGAAACACAGAACAAGCTGCAAAATATCAACAAAATTAGGTTTTAGTTGAATTAAGAAATTTTATTTTATAGTGCTTCAAAAATAAATAACTTCAGACAACACAATGGTTATGGTAGGACAATTTCTTATAAATAAAAGCAGCAAAAATGATTTAGCCTGATGCCTAAGGGGAAAATTCAACTTCCCTTGTCTTAATAAACAGCAAAATAATTCAAGGTAAGGTAAAAAGTATGCCAGTGTAAGTCAAAACAAGAGTGTATTGTGAAATGAGAATTCTCCGGGCTTGATGTGATATAAAATGGACTGGATAAAACAAATGAAACACCACACCAGCCTGGTTCACTATCTAAAGGGGGAAAAAAAAAAACTGTCAACAGTAAGGGAAAATGTCACCAAATGTCAGAACTAGAACTCCTACAAAATAAAGCAGAACATTTTCCTAGAGATAAAGAGTGCAGCACAAACCTATTGGAACTCTATAAATCAAATTCATGAAAAAGGGAGACCTCAATAGGCTAGAATGTCAACATTAATAAACAGAGTCAAATAGAACTACCACATTAGAGTAGTAATGAAAAAAGGAAGAGAAGTGAAACTATTATTTCTAGTTGTCAGCTTTTGCAGCAATGTTTGTGTGAATTCTGGAAGATAATGGTGGGGAAAAAAAGTATAGGATGAAGAAAGGAGATCTTAGGAAAGTAATTTGATGTATTGAGAAGAATAGACAAAGAATAATTGATCTGAAGGGTTGCAATTGTGTTTTTAGCATGAGAAAATTGTTAAGAATAGCTACCATAAATTGAGTTTGGTTATATGCCATCAACTCTACTTGCCACTTACAAGATGATTTCATCTTATCCTCATGACAGTCATTTTAGAAATGTGTTGCTATTCCCTTTTAGAGATGAGAAGACTAGATCAAAGGTATACATTAATTGAGGAGAATCACACATTGATTATGTATCTGGAATATGATTTAAGCCAACATACATTATTTTGATATATAATGGGTACATTCATTTTCTTACATTGTAACTCTTTTGCTCACTTAATTATTTAGATAGCAAAATTGTGATTTTGTACTCATAGAACACGAAATCCTTGCCAATGATATCCCAATGTAAAAAACAATGAGTAATTTTTTATTGTTATAAGCAAAGGCAACTTAAACTGGACTTGGACTGTCTCCACCTGATGGCCCATTGACCCACCCTTAAACAGTCTCCACCTGAGGGCCTGAGGGCGTATTAACCCTGTGCTTTATAAACCCTGCCCTTGCTATGAGCAGGCACCATTTTCTACTATCCTGCTTTGTGATGGACGTATTTGATGGCCCTGGCCAAAATAAAGCCTTCATTGGCTATTACGTGAGTGGCTTGTGAGACTTTTTTCCTGAAAATTGGGTACAACATTATATATCAAGTACATTTCCACATTAGATGCTAAGCAGATAAATCCATTTTACAACTGTAAAAAATATGAATGCACTACTGGGATTTTTATCAGGTAATAAACTACAAAAGGTGAAGAGTTACTGATTGGCCAATTTGACCCCAGTACAAACTTATTTTGGTCCCTGCAGAATGACTGATGATTTAGTCATAAATGATTTGACCTCTGGGCAAGACTGTAACATTATCCAGTGAAACCTTAGGAAATATTTGACAAACATTAGGTTTTTGTTTTAGCTCAGCTGCTGCTAAGCTATTATTCTGGCAATAATTAGTCAAAAGTTCAATCGCTTAAGGCTACTTCATAATGAAACCATGTCATCTGCACAGAGAGGGATAATTATCTTCTAATTTATGGTGTTAGGAAAGACTGCATCCAAATTATCCTAATAAGTAGATAAGTTATCCAACTTATTTTCTACCAAACATTGATCATATTCACAATATGGTCTTATGGGTGACATCACTTATTATATAAAGTAATTCTAAATGGTGACAAGGGTATATCCCCTGAGGTAATGCTTCTCAGATCAAGCTGTTTTTCACAGTCACTGGCAGAAAAATAAAAGCTCAGTTACAATTTCACTTCCCACAGTTTTGATTCTGCAAGCTCTGAGGGGACTTGACACATATATGTTTTCAAGACTACTTGATTTGAGGTATAGACAATGAAAATTACTTTCCAAGGAGGATACAGAAGTTTTTCCAAAATATTAGGAAATGTTCCTTAATTAAACAAAAAATACAACAGTGACAACAAAATTCCAAAGAGAATTCTTAAATGCTACCTGAATTGAGATTATTTAGAATAAAATTGCTTGAAATAATGGATAACTACATTAGAGACTCAGTATTCCATATCTGTACTAGTATGTGCATATCATTCCTTGTGCCCAAATCTATTTGAAATAGCAGAAAACTATACCTTGTAACTAATTCCATAAGAGGCTAGAAATACAAAGTAGATATCCTACTAAGCAACCTGGAAGTCCTCTGAGGGATTTTTTCCAAGAGTAGTGATCAGAGCAACAATATCTGAGCAGATTGAAGTAAAAGGCTGAATCAGAAAGACATTTTGTGATGAAATATGAAGCATTTGTACCTGTCCCTCTTATAGAGAAGCTCTTATGCTTCTCTCTGTTTTATAATGTGGAAGCCCATCACTATTTTAGTGAAGAGGAAAATTTATAACAGTTAAAATCCATACAATTCTTTGAGTCTAGAAAGAATGCCTAGAAGGTACCCAGGTATCTTCCAGTTGATACAAAGAATGAGGAACTTGAATATCCAGAATGTTCTATCTCTAGTTGCTCAGGTCAAAAATTTGGATAGAAGATTGGATCAATCTTATGGCTTACTAAGAAATAAATCACAAGTTGATGTGTATATCCTATTTGTTATTATGTATAATCTGGCAAGAAAGAAAATCGCAGTAAATAACAGGGATAGAGAATATTTTTAGCCAAGGATTAACTGATCTAGGAAGCTTACATGAGTGGGGCAAATTACCAGCTTTTAAGAAATTAGACGGGTTAAGAAGTTTGTTGGGAAAAATTAGGGACTAGAGGTGCTTACTTTCCCAAACCCAATTTATCAGACATTGTATTGTCTCTCAATGGATAGAGACATTACATTTATATACTTCTCTCCATTTCTAAGACTACCATAGTATTCAATATAGGCATCATTTGCACCTGCCTGACTTTAGTACCTTTCCAGCTGGCCTTAGCATTTGAACTCTTGTTCAATGGAAATCTAATCGCTGCACAGCTCCCATAATGACATTTTAAAAACATAAATCAGGTCATGTTCTTAACTTGCTTAAATCCATGTCATATTTATTTAAAGTTGGAATGAAAACCAAACTCCTTGCAATGGCATAAGAGACAACTCTTCCCATTTCTCTTATCTCCTGCCCTCCAACAGGGGAAAACATTTTTATTTATGAGATTTTTACAGAACATAATTATTATGAGATAAAAATGAATTGGTTTCAAAGTACACAGACGTAAAATTGATATTGTGGGATCCAAGATGGTGGATTAGAGGAAGCGCACTTCAGGGCAGCTCCGTGGAAAGAATCCAACAAAGCAGATAAATTGCCTTTCATCATATATATATAGGCTGAAAATACCGATCTCCTGAATGGTTTGATTACCGCTACCAGAGAGAGAAAGAGACAAGCTGTCTGCAGCGGCTGGAGCTGCGAGGCTCCTGGAAAACTGCCTGGGTGGTGCACAGGCCGTGCGAAACAAAGTCAGTGTGGGGAGACCGCGCTACTACTGCAACCCCAGCCAAACTCACGGCACACCAGCGTGAAACCAGTGATAAAAACCAGCGATAACAGCCAGGGGAATTGGTGCTGGGGAACCACGGGAGACCGTGGATCGACAACACCAGTTCAAATCCACACTTTGCCGGACCTGACCCTCAGTAGTAGGGCCCCGGACAGAGCGGCACAGAGATCAGCGAACAGCAAGCAGGGGCAGAGTGGAACGGGCCACAGTCCGAAGCAGCGCTGTCTGCACCATAGTCACAGTTGTGGCTTTCCAGTGCCACTTCAGCAGGGTGTCATCCACCCAACGGCTTTGAAATCGATCGGTGAGGATACGGGAGTCTGCGGAGCTGCTGTTGACTGGAAGGAGAGCACTGGCATCTAGGTCTTTCCACCTAATTGTCAACTCCATTCTCTTTCTTCCATCGTCTACTGATACTAAACCACTTCTACTAAACCACTTCAAGAGATATCTCTTTTCATACTTTCCAAGAAGGAACAATTCAATTCTGAAAGCTGCAGTGGCTGGTCCAGACAAAGGGGAGGAGACAGAGAGCGACGGCTGCAGCCATCCAAGGATTCTCCAGCTCTCTGAAGACAACGCACAATTGGGTGAGGTGGGTGAGGCTCAGGTGGTCAGCAGGGGAAGGCGTTTCTGAGGCCAGCGCAGCGGCCACAAGAAGCTGCAACTGTGTGTGGGCTTGGGGAGGGGGTGCCTTCTGGAGGGTCCCCTTCCCGGTGCCATTCATCTGCTGACAAACACAAACACCCTGGGCCACTCCTTCACTGAACCGTACAGCCACTGGCCTAAGATGCAGCCTTGATTTCACTAACAGGATCACAGACTGTCTAGAAGTGATAAAATAACAATTGGTTTGAACTGGAAAGGAAAAAAAAGAGGGGGGCTTCCCAAGGCCCGTTTTGTCTGAGACTTGGAATTCGACTTTTTTTTTTTTCCTTTTCTTTTTGTTGGTTTGCTTGTTTTGTTGGATTTCAAGGAGGGTTTTTTGTTTGTTTGTTTGTTTGTTTGTTTGTTTTTATTTTTCTTTTTTTGGCTTTGTTTTGTTCTGCTTTTTTTTTTCTTCCTTCCGCATTGATTGTTAGTGTGTTTGTTTGCTTCCGCTCCTTTTTTCTTTCCTTCTTTTCTTCCTTCTCACTCTTGTATCTTTTCTTCCTCCTTCATCTTTCATGTTTACATCCTGCCAGTGCATAATAAACAGAGGCAAAAACAAGTTATACGCAGAACTTGGGATTTCTAGAACCGGCGCAATTGAACTGGGTAGCAAAGTGGTGTTATATATAGTTTACTCTCTATTTCCTTGATTCTCTCTCTCCTCTCTCTTACACCAATTCCTACTCTTTTATAATTTTTTTTCTTTTCCAACTTACTTTATATATAAATCGGTCTTTCCACCTAATTGTCAACTCCATTCTCTTTCTTCCATCGTCTACTGATACTAAACCACTTCTACTAAACCACTTCAAGAGATATCTCTTTTCATACTTTCCAAGAAAGAACAATTCAAGACACTTCCTTCTTTCTAAATATAACACCTCTGTATCTAATACTTGAAGCTATAAAACCCTATCAGAAGCGTACAGAGTAAATTGGAAATAATATCTGGGTTAACAAAATCTGTACATTGTGATCAAACTTGGATTTTCTGAATAAAAAGTGTTAGGTTTTAAAAGTGTAAAGGAATTATAAGGTGATCTGATAGCATTGTACTACAGGAACAACATAAGGCTTTAAGGTAAAATCGAAATAGTCAAGGTCCCACAGTGAAGGAAGAATAGACACACAAGCAACATGAAAAAACAAGGAAAGAAAATGACACAAACAAATCAAGATACCTCATCGGTAGATGTCATGGCAAGCACAGTTGGTCAAATGCCAAAGATGGAATTTAGAAATTACATATGCCAAATGTTTATGGAACTTAAGAATGAACTAAAAAATGAGATGAGGGAGCAGGTACAGGAGGCAAAAGATCATTTTGACAAAGAACTCCAAAAACAAATACAGGAAGTAAAAGATTACTTCAATAGGGAAATAGAGGCTCTAAAGAGAATCCAAACAGAAATTCTAGAAATGAAAGAAGCAATAAACCAAAATAAAAGCTCAATTGAAAACATCTCCAACAGAATAGACCACTTGGAAGAAAGAACCTCAGACAATGAAGACAAAATATATATCCTAGAGAAGAATTTAGACCATACAGCAAAACTTGTTAGAAATCAAGAACATAACATCCAAGAATTATGGGACAGCATAAAAAGACCAAACTTAAGAGTGATTGGCGTAGAGGAAGGGGCAGAGTTTCAAGCCAAAGGAATGAATAATCTATTTAACAAAATAATTACAGAAAATTTTTCAAACTTGAGGAATGAATGGGAAAACCAAGTTCAAGAGGCATACCGAACACCAAACAAACAAAATCTCAACAGATCCACACCAAGACACATTATAATGAAAATGCCTAATACACTGAGCAAGGAGAGAATACTAAAAGCCACAAGAGAAAGGAAGCAAATTACATATAGGGGGAAACCAATCAGACTATGTTCAGATTTTTCAACCCAGACCTTAAAAGCAAGAAGATCCTGGAATAGCATATTTCAAGCTCCGAAAGAAAAGGGATGTCAACCAAGAATCTTATATCCAGCAAAATTAAGCTTTAGATTCGAAGATGAAATAAAAACCTTCCACGACAAGCAAAAGTTAAAAGATTTCACAACTCGAAAGCCAGCACTTCAGAGCATCCTGGGCAACATTTTTCATGAAGAAGAAGAGAAAGATGAAAACGAAAATCAACAAAGGGAGATATTAAACTAAAGGAAATACCAACCAGAAGAGAAACCAAATCAAGCTAAAGACCATAATTCAAATAAAAATGGATGGGAATAAAAATCACATCTCAATAATAACCCTGAATGTTAATGGCCTAAACTCGCCAATCAAAAGACACAGATTATCAGAATGGATTAAAAGAAACAACCCAACAATTTGCTGTCTCCAAGAAACACACCTCGTAGAAAAAGACATCAACAGACTGAAAGTGAAAGGCTGGGAAAAGTCTTATCACTCACATGGCCTGCGGAAACAAGCAGGGGTTTCCATTCTCATATCAAATAAAGTAGACTTCAAACCAAAACTAGTCAAGAGGGACAAAGATGGATATTTCTTACTACTTAACGGAACCATTTATCAACAGGATATAACAATCATAAATCTATATGCCCCAAATAATGGAGCACCTACATTCATCAAACAAACTCTTCTCAAGTTCAAGAGTAAAATAGACCACAACACAGTTATTCTAGGGGACTTCAACACACCTCTCTCACCAATGGATAGATCATCCAAACAAAAGCTAAACAAAGAAACTTTAAGCCTCCTCAAAACAATTAACAATTTAGACCTAACGGACATATATAGAATATTTCATCCCTCAGTAAATGAATAAACATTTTTCTCAGCAGCACATGGCTCCTTCTCCAAAATAGACCATATATTATGTCACAAGGCAACTCTCAGCAAATATAAAAAAATAGAGATACTACCCTGCATGCTATCGGACCATAAAGGGATGAAATTGGAAATCAACGACAAAACAAGAAATAGGAAAAACTACTCCATCAACTGGAAGCTAAACAACATGCTACTGAATGAACAAGGGGTTGAAGAAGACATCAAAGAGGAGATCAAAAAAATTCCTAGAGGTAAATGAGAACACAGATACATCATATAGAAATCTCTGGGACACTATGAAGGCAGTAGTAAGAGGAAAATTCATTGCACTGAGTTCATTCCTTAAGAGGAAAAAAAAACCAACAAATAAATGACTTAACATCACACCTCAAAGCATTAGAAAAAGAACAGACCAACACCAAGAGCAGTAGAAGACAGGAAATAATTAAAATCAGAGCAGAAATTAATGAAATTGAGACTAAGGAAACCATTCAAAGAATTGACAAGACTAAAAGTTGGTTCTTTGAAAAAAAATAAACAAAATTGACAGACCCTTAGTGATGCTAACGAAAAGAAGAAGAGAAAAAACTCAAATTACTAACATTCGTGATGAAAAAGGGAATATCACAACAAACACCTCAGATATACAGAATATAATTAGAAATTACTTTGAAAACTTGTACTCTAATAAAATAGAAAATACTGAATGCATTGACAGATTTCTAGAGTCATATGATTTGCCTAAACTGGATGTGGAGGCTATACACAATTTAAACAGATCAATTACAAGTGAAGAAATAGAAGATGTCATCAAAAAGCTACCAACAAGGAAAAGTCCAGGACCTGATGGGTTTACAGCCGAGTTCTATAAGACTTTCAAAGAAGAACTAATACCAATGCTCTTCAAACTATTTCAAAAAATAGAAAAAGAGGGAGCTCTTCCAGACTCTTTCTATGAGGCCAATATTACATTAATTCCAAAGCCAGGCAAAGACACATCCAAAAAAGAAAACTTCAGGCCCATATCTTTAATGAACATAGATGCAAAAATCCTCAACAAAATCCTGGCAAATTGGATACAAAAATATATCAAAAAGATAGTGCACCACGATCAAGTGGGGTTTATCCCAGGGATGCAAGGCTGGTTCAACATTCGGAAATCAATAAACATAATACATCACATCAATAGACTTAAAGACAAAAATCATATGATCATCTCAATTGACGCAGAAAAAGCATTTGACAAAATACAACACCCCTTTATGTTCAAAACACTGGAAAAACTAGGAATATCAGGAACATATCTTAACATTATAAAAGCTATTTATGCAAGGCCCTGAGCTAACATTATCTTAAATGGAGAAAAATTGAAAGCATTCCCTCTAAAAACTGGAACAAGACAGGGATGCCTCCTTTCACCACTGCTATTTAACATAGTACTGGAAACTCTGGCCAGAGTAATTAGACAGACAAAAGAAATTAAAGGGATCAAGATAGGAAAAGAAGAGCTCAAATTAGCACTATTTGCTGATGACATGATAATCTACCTAGAAGACCCAAAAAACTCTACCAGAAAACTTTTACAACTAGGAAACGAATTTGGCAAAGTTGCAGGATACAAAATTAATACACATAAGTCAAAGGCATTTATGTACATCAGCGACAAAGACTCTGAAAGGGAAATAATGAAAAATACCCCATTTACAATAGCATCAAAAAAATAAAATACCTGGGAATCCACCTAACGAAAGAGGTGAAAGACCTCTATCATGAAAACTATAGAACACTAAACAAAGAAATCGTAGAAGACCTCTGAAGATGGAAAGATCTACCTTGCTCTTGGATAGGTTGAATTAATATTGTCAAAATGTCCATACTACCAAAAGCATTATACAGATTTAATGCAATTCCAATCAAAATCCCAATGTCATTCTTCAAAGAAATAGAAATAGCAGTCATGAAATTCATCTGGAAAAATAAGAGACCCAGAATAGCCAAAGCAATCCTGAGCAAGAGAAGTGAAGCAGGGGGCATCACCATACCAGACTTTAAATTATACTATAGAGCAATAGTAACAAAAACAGCATGGTATTGGCACCAAAACAGACTGGTGGACCAATTGTACAGAATTGAGGATGCAGAGACTAATACATATAATTACAGCTATCTTATATTAGACAAAGGTGCCAAAAATGTACAGTGGAGAAAGGATAGCCTCTTCAACAAATGGTGCTGGGAAAACTGGAAATCCATATGCAACAAAATGAAATTAAACCTCTATCTCTCACCCTGCACAAAATTCAGTGGAGAAAGGATAGCCTCTTCAACAAATGGTGCAAAAAATCCATATGCAACAAAATGAAATTAAACCTTTATCTCTCACCATGCACAAAACTCAATTCAAAGTGGATCAAGGACCTAGGAATTAGACCAGAGACAATACACCTAATAGAAGAAAAAGTAAGCTCCAATTTCCAACATGTTGGATTAGGCCCCAAGTTCCTTAATAAGAATCCTGTAGCGCAAGAATTACTACCAAGAATTAATGAATGGGATAGATTTAAACTAAAAAGCTTCTTCTCAGCAAAAGAAACAATCAGTGAGGTGAATAGAGAGCCAACTAACTGCTAACAAATATTTAATACATGCACATCGGGTAGAGCACTAATTTCTAGAATATATAAAGAACTCAAAAAACTTGACACCAAAAAACAAATAATCCAATCGATAAATGGGCTAAGGAATTGAAAAGACACTTCTCAGAAGAAGATACACGATTAATCAACAAATACATGAAAAAATGCTCAACATCGCTGGCAATTAGAGAAATGCAAATCAAAACTACTCTAAGATTTCATTTCACTCCAGTCAGAATGGCAGCTATTAAGAACACAAACAACAATAAATGTTGGAGAGGATGTGGGGGGAAAAGGCACACTCATACATTGCTGATGGGACTGCAAAATGGTACAACCTTTATGGAGAGCAGTATGGAGATTTCTTGGAAAACTGGGAATGGAACCACCCTATGACCCAGCCATCCCACTCCTGGGTCTATTCCCATTGGAGTTAAAAACAGCATATTACAGTGACACAGCCATCTCAATGTTTGTAGCTGCACAACTCACAATAGCTAGGTTGTGCAACCAACCTAGATGTCCCTCAGTAGATGAGTGGATTAAGAAAATGTGGTATAAATACACAATGGAATTTTACTCAGCAATAAAAGAAAATAAAATAAGCATTCGCAGGTAAGTGGATGAAGTTGGAGAATATAATGCTAAGTGAAGTTAGTCAGTCTCAAAAATCCAAGTACCAAATGTTTTCTCTTGTATAAGGAGGCTATTTCAAAGTATTGTTGGATGGGGGTACATTGGAGGATTAGAGGAACACTAGAATGGTCAAGGGAAGGGAGGGTAAGGGAGGGAGCAAAAGGGGAGGGGGGAGAAAAGAAAAAAAAAAAAGGGTGGTTGAATGAGACGGATATCATTTTCCTTAATGCATGATTGAAGACCTGAATTGTACGAATATACTTTGTAGACAAACAGTTGTATGTAAAAAGATACTAAATATATGCACTATGAGTTGTACATATTAAAAATTATAAAAATAAAATTAAAAAATTTGATATTGTATTTAAGCCTATTGATACCCAACAGCTTGAAAGAAAGGATTTTTTAAAGCATGGATAAAATATTTTAATATCTTAGATTTCAGAAAGTCAAGTCTAAGTAGACAATTTTATTTTTTCCCTGTTTTTCTAGTTTCTTTTTACTTAATAATATCTTTGTTTTAGTACTAAAAGAAAAATTTTCATTTTGAACTTATTCTAAAATATCCATCACAAGAATAAATGTTATCAAAGAAAAACAAACAAACAAACAGAAATACAATGGTAAGATGCATGAAAGCATTTACTTAGGAACTGTCATATTCTCCTCCACTAAATAATATTTTCCTGAGATTATAAATTGGCTTGAGTAAATATATTCTTCTACTGAATCAAACATGTATTAGGAAATCAATATTCATATATTTTATCAAGTGAAATTTATTAAACCAATGCAAAATCCCCCAATTAAGAATTCATGTGATCAATACTTAGTAGATGGTCTTTATGTGTTTAGATGAGCCTGAGAAATTGTTATGTGCATCAATATAAGTATATAAATTCTGAAATATATTATAATCACCTGAAAAATTATGATAAGACTGGAGGAAATATAATATTACTTTATGAACTAAATAGATAAGAATGTGACACATTTAAAAGTAAAATATATTGTGTAACTATATTAATAGAGTTTATTCTAGTTGAAATCTTAATAAACAATAAAACACTAAACAAAGGAGAACTACTTTAAAAATAGCCTGCTAACTTCTAAAAATGAAATTAAATCTGAGAAAAATCAAGTTTTCAATACAATTTTATTTTTTAACTCAAATTATTATATTGAAAGAAGAAAGCAAAGATATTTGGTGTTATTTAAAAATAAGCCAGTGTCACATATGATTGTGAGGCTTAGGGATTTTATTTGTCCATAGGTCACTAAATTGCTAACACACATGAAATTCGATAGGTCTGAATAATCTGTCTTAAACTGTAGAATAGAAAAAACATTTTTCTTTGGTCATGGTTATTGTAGAATACTTAGCCGAATACACCAGCTAAGAAGAAAGGCTTACTAAGAAATAAAGCAAGAACTAATGTGTGTATCTTATTAATTATTATGTATAATTTGGCAAGGAAGAAAAATCACAGTAGGAACAAGGATAGAGCATATTTTTAGCCAAAGATTAATTGATCTAGTAACCTTACATGGGTGGGGCAAATTACTAGTTTGTAAGAAATTAGATAGGTTAAGAAGTTTGTTGGGAAAAATTAGGGACTACAGGTCCTGATCATGACAGAATAGGCTTTAACAAAGTCAACACTTACTGAAAATATCTGTCAAAACTGAACCAAGCACATCAAATGTCTATTTACAGACTGCAAGCGGGGGAAGACCATTGAGCACATTTGAAAAAATAAATTTTCAGAAAGGAGGAAGCAGGAAAAAAGCTACATATTTATCCTCTTTTTTTCCTGTATGGATATTTGTCAATTCACACAGGGATATGGAAAGAATCCTAATACTCTGAAAGGAAAATTCTGGGTTAAAGACATAGGAGTGGTACTGAGAGCCACTGAAGACACTGAGAGTTGAATATCAAAATCTCAGAGGTGGAGAAACTCCATGAAATTGAATCCAGCATATTACCCTTGAAGCTCTGTAGGAGGAATGAAAATCATGAACTCAAGAATCCATTTTCTTGAGAATAATTTTGAGGCTGTGTGTGGAGGAGGAAGGTCAGCACTCACAGACACTGATTAGATAATTCAGGGAGGTGTTTGATGCACCTGAAGCTATGAATGGCACAGATTGGGGATAGAGCCTGTTTTATATACAAGCCAGCAACATTCTGGTACCAAAGGACAAAGCACCTTTGGCATGAATATGGAGTTTCTAACTGTGGTCACCTTCTGCATGTCAGAAGTAAGCCTGCTTCCAGCAGCTTCAATGAGGAGCCATTGCAACATGGAACCTGGGTAGGGGTTGAAAAGGAGCAGGACAAACTCACATGCTGACCCATCTCCAGGCCTATGCACCTACAATTCTGATGATCCCAAGTAATTGTTGAGGATTTATTGGAACAAATATTACTTTGTGTGATGTGTTTATGTACAGCTATGTATAAACAGCAAGGCTAGAATTTATTCTAGTTTTCTTATTATTAAAATTAATAAAAGTTCACTCTGGTCACATGACAACACACAGACATTCTATCTAGATTACAAATATGCAAAGTTAGAAATTTCAGACTTCAAAGTAACAATAAAGTCATAAAATAAATAGTCATAAAATAAAATACATGCAGGCAATATTTTTCACTATTATTCCCATGTAAATCTCCACTAATTTTAGACAGCTAATGTAGTTAGTAAGACCAATAAAAGACTTCTATACAAAATTAGTACATACAATAACAAGAAGAAAAGGCCTAGTTTGATGCCTCTTGAGCAATTGCAACATATATGCATCTGGAAATAATGATAATAAAATCACTTTTAATCATTGTATTGTAGAGAAAAGGGAATTCAGATTTCAAAATTATAGAAAGCAGTGAGCTTGCATATATTTCCTGGTGAAAACATGCTTACTTTCATCACCAGATTTTTGATCAATCTCTCCCACTAAAAGACTAAGAATCATTGAAGAATTTGAAATAGCCTTGAACTGGAATTCAAGAAACAGACATTCTGGTCAGAGCAAATCAATTAACCTTTCTGGCCCTTAGTTCTCAGATAAAAATAAGGTAGCTGAACTAAATGGTCACTGTGGAATATTTCCATCTTGGACAATCTGTGACTTTCTTTTTTATTTTTAGCAACAATCAGTTTCTTGGCAATATCTTCACTCACAAACGAAACATGACTAAATCCTTGTTCAGTAGCATATGTTTTTCTGTAGCTTCACTGATTTCTCAAAGGAAACGAGAATGGATTAATAGCTAACCTTGTGGAGTAGAGATTTGGCATGACTTCTGGTAGTTATGCTTTAACAATCATCTTTTTTCCCCTGGGGCTGTGAACTTCCAGGTAATACTTTGAACATTTTGGAAATGTACTAGCTGCTTTAAAGCTTTGGGTACCACTGTACTATGCTAGGGGACTATGAAATGGAGTAACCCCTCATTTAATTGGCATTGTTGAGAAATAGCTTGATCCACACATAGGTGAAATTAGTTCTGACTGCATAATCTTTTAGCTTTAGAATAAGAGTTTATGACTATAGTTCTGTCTCACTCCCTGGTCTGGGACTGACTTTTGGATAATTATGTTTGTTTTCAAATATGCTAAACTAGCTTGTATCATTTTTTGGGAAGTTTTACTTGCCTTAAATGAGTATAGCATAATTTAAAAAGTGGTTTCAACTGAAGAGAATAGATGTAATGTTTCTTTATTAGTTCAGCAAAGTGTTTCCTGATTGCAAGGAAGATTTTTGCTTATCAGAGACTTAAATATACATCGCCGGGCGCGGTGGCGCGCGCCTGTAATCCCAGCACTTTGGGAGGCTGAGGCAGGAGGATCGCGAGTTCAAAGCCAGCCTCAGCAATGGCGAGGCACTTAGCAACTCAGTGAGACCCTGTCTCTAAATAAAATACAAAAAAGGGCTGGGGATGTGGCCCAGTGGTCGAGTGCCCCTGAGTTCAATCCCCAGTACCACACACACACACACACACAAAAAATATATATATATATATATACATCACTGTTATTTCAGGAGAAATCCTATCTATAAAAATCTAGCTATGAGGAATTTTTTATTTTTTAATTTTTATTTTTTTAATTCATTATGCATGCTTTTAGAGTGCAGTTCCTTTCGTATTACATATAAAGAGCACAGTTTTCCAAGTCATTGGTTTTACACAAAGTATTTTCATACCATTTGACCTTTTATACATGCACTTAGTATACTGATATCCAACTCCTTCTGCCATTATTTCTATCCCCTTGCCCCCTCCCCTCCCCTCTCTCCCCTTTGTTTTATTTAACATTCCTTCCTTCCTCTCATACCCCTCCCTTGCCACTATAATTCAGTATCATCATAGCAAAGGAATCAATCAACCTTTGGTTTTCTGGGATTGGATGATTTCACTTAGCATTATTTTCTCCAACTCCATCCATTTACCTGCAAGTGCCATGATTTTATTCTCTTTTAGTGCTGAGTAGTGTTCCATTGTGTATACATACCAAAGTTTCCCTATGCATTCATCTATTGATGGGCATCAGGGTTGTTTCCACGATCTAGCTATTGTGAATAGTGCTGCTATAAACATTGATGTGGCTGTGTCCCTGTAGTAAGCTGTTTTTTTTTTTTTTTTTTAAGTCCTTTGGGTATAGACCAAGGAGTGGGATAGCTGGGTCAAATGGTGTTTCTATTCCAAGTTTTACTAGGAATCTCCATACTGCTTTTCAGATTGACTGCACCAATTTGCAACCCCACCAGCAATGTATGAGTGTGCCCTTTTCCCCACAACCTCACCAGCATTTATTGTTATTTGTGTTTTTGATAGCTGCCATTCTGACTGGGGTGAGATGAAATCTTAGAGTAGTTTTGATTTGCATTTATCTAATTGCTAGAGATGTTGAACATTTTTTCATATGTTCATTGATTGATTGTACATCATCTTCTGAGAAGTGTCTGTTCAGTTCCTTAGCCCATTTATTGATTGGGTTGTTTGTTTATTCAGCATAAAGGTTTTTGAGCACTTTATATATCCTCGAAGTTAATGTTCTGTCTGATGTGCATGTGGTAAAGATTTGCTCCCATTCTCTAGGTTCTCTGTTCACCTCACTGACTGTTTCTTTTGCTGAGAAGAAGCTTTTTAGTTTGACTCCATTCCACTTATTAATGCTTGGTTTTAGTTCTTGTGCTATAGGGGTCTTATTGAGGAAGTTGGGACCTAATCCAACATGTTGGAGATTTGGGCCTACTTTTTCCTCTATTAGGTGTAAGGTCTCTGATTCATTTCCTAGGTCCTTGATCCACTTTAAGTTGAGTTTTGTGCATGGAGAAAGACAGAGGTATAATTTCATTTTATTACATAAGGATTTAATACATAAGGTTTAATTTCATTTTATTACATAAGGATTTTCCAACACCATTTGTTGAAGAGGCTGTCTTTTGTCCAGTGTATGTTTTTGGCACCTTTGTCTAATATAAGATAACTGTAGATGTGTGGGTTAGTCTCTGTGTCTTCTATTCTGTACCATTGGTCTACTGGTCTATTTTGGTGCCAATACCATGCTGTTTTAGTTATTATTGCTTTGTAATATAATTTAAGGTTTGGAATAGTAATGCCACCAGTTTCATTCTTCTTGATAAGAATTGCTTTGGCTATTCTGGGTCTCTTATCTTTCCAGATGAATTTAATGATTGCTTTTTCTATTTCTATGAGGAATGATATCGGGATTTTGAATGGTATTGCATTGAATCTGTATAGTGCTTTTGGGAGAATGGTCATTTTGACAATATTAGTTCTACCTATCCATGAACGAGGTAAATCTTTCAATCGTCTAAGATCTTCCTTGATTTCTTTCTTTAGTGTGCTGTAGTGTTCATTGTACAGGTCTTTCACTTCTTTTGTTAGGTTGATTCCCAAGTATTTTATATTTTTTGAGGTTATAGTAAATGGGATGGATTTCCTAGTTTCTCTTTCTGAAGATTTGTCATTGATGTACAGAAATGCCTTAGATTTATGGGTATTTATTTTATATCCAGCCACTTTGCTGAATTCGTTTATTAAATCCAGGAGATTTCTGGTGGAATTTTTTGGATCTTCAATGTATAGAATCATATTGACTGCAAATATTGATAATTTGAGTTATTCTTTTCCTATCCCTATCCCTTTTATTTCTTTTGTCTGTCTAATTGCACTAGCTAGGATTTCAAGAACTATTTTAAATAATAGTGGCAAAAGAGGGCATCCCTGTCTTGTACCAGTTTTTAGAGGGAATGCTTTTAGCTTTTCTCCATTTAGGATGATATTGACCTGGGGCTTAGCATAGATGGCTTTTGTGATGTTGAGGTATGTTGTTATTATCCCTATTTTTAATAGCATTTTGAACATGAAGGGGTGCTGTATCTTCTCAAATGCTTTCTCTGTGTCAATTGAGATGATCATATGATTTTTATCTTTGAGTCTATTGATGTGGTGAATTACATTTATTGATTTCCTTATGTTGAACCAACCTTGCATTCCTAGAATGAACCCCTACTTGGTCGTGATGTACTATTTTTTTGATATATTTTTGTATTTGATTTGCCAGAATTTTATTGAGAATTTTTGCATCTGTATTCATTAGTGATATTAGTCTGAAGTTTTCTTTATTTGATTTGTCTCTGCCAGATTTTGGAATCAGGGTGATATTGGCTTCATACAATGAGTCTGGAAGTGTTGTTCCTTCGTCTTCTATTTCATGGAATAGTTTGAGAAGTATTGGTGTCTTTAAAGGTCTTGTAGAACTCAGTTGTGTATCCATCTGGACCTGGACTTTTCTTGTTTGGTAGGTTTTTGGTGGCATCCTCTATTTCTTTGCTTAAGATTGATCTACTTAAGTTGTGTATGTCATCCTAATTTAGTTTGGGCATATTGTATATTTCTAGAAATTTGTTGATATCTTCATTATTTTCTATTTTGTTGGAATATAGATTTTCAAAATAATTTCTAATTTTCTTCTGTATTTCTGTAGTGTCTGTCATGATGTTTCCTTTTTCATCATAGATATTGGTAACTTGAGTTTTTTCCTCTCCTTTTCTTAGTTAGCATAGTTAATGGTTTATCAATTTTATTTATTTTTTCAAAGAACCAACTTTTGGTTCTGTCAATTGTTTCAATTGTTTTTGTTTCAATTTCATTGATTTCGGCTCTGATTTTAATTATTTCCTGTTTTCTACTGCTTTTGGGGTTGTTTTGTTCTTCTTTTTCTAGGGCTTTGAGGTGTAATGTTAATTCATTCATTTGTTGACCTTTTCTTCTTTGAAGGAATGAACTCCATGCAATGAATTTTCCACTTAGTACTGCCTTCATAGTGTCCCAGAGATTTTGACATGTTTTATCAGTGTTCTCATTTACCTCTAAGAATTTTTTAATCTCCTTTTTGATGTCTTCTGTAATCCATTGTTCATTAAATAGCAAATTATTTAGTCTCCAGGTGTTAAAGTAGGTTTTGTTTCTTATTTTATCATTGATTTCTAATTTCACTCCATTATGATCTGATAGGATGTAGGGTAGTATCTCTACTTTTTTATATTTGCTTAGAGTTGCTTTATGGCATAATATATTGTCTATTTTAGAGAATGATCCATGCTCTACTGAGAAGAAAGTGTACTGACTTGTTTATATGTAATATATTCTATATATATCAGTTAAATCTAAGCTATTGATTGTATTATTGAGTTATACAGTTTCTTTGTTTAGCTTTTGTTTGGAAGATGTATCCAGTGGTGAAAGTGGTGTGTTAAAGTCACCTAGAATTATTGTGTTGTGGTCTATTTGGCTCTTGAACTTGAGAAGAGTTTGTTTGATGAACATGGATGCTCTGTTATTTGGGGCACATATATTTATTACAGTTATTTCTTTCTTGATATGTGATTCCTTTAAGTAGTATGAAATGTCTATCCTTATTTCTTTTGATTACCTTTGGTTTAAAGACTACTTTGTTTGATATGAGGATGGAAACCCCTGCTTGCTTATGTAGTCCATGTGAGTGGTATATTTTATCCTATCCTTTCACTTTCAGTTTGTGGGCATGTTTTCCTATGAGATGTATTTCTTGAAGGCAGCATATTGTTGGGTCTTTTTTTTTTTTAAGCCAATCTATCAGCCTATGTCTTTTAATTGGTGAGTTTAGGCCATTAATGTTCAGGGTTATTACTGAGATATGATTTGTATTACTAGTCATTTTAAATTTAATTTAATTTAATTTAATTTTTGGTATTTAGCTTGATTTGATTTCTCCTATGGTTAGTGTTCTTTTATTGTAGTTATTCCCTTTGTAGGTTTTTATTGTTGTTTTTCAATTTCTCCTCATGGAACATTTTGCCAAGAATGTTCTTTAGTGCCAGCTTTCTTGTAAATTCTTTTAACTTTTGTTTATCATGGAAGGTTTTTATTTCATCATCAAATATAAAGCTTAATTTTGCTGGATGTAAGATTCTTGGTTGGCATCCCTTATCTTTTAGAGCCTGGTATGTGTTGTTCCAGGCTCTCCTTGCTTTGAGGGTCCGGGTTGAACAATCTGCTGAGATGCAAATTGGTTTTTCTTCAGAGGTTATCTGATTTTTCTCTCTTACGGCCTTTAAAATTCTATGCTTAGTTTGTATGCTAGGCATTTTCATTATTATGTGCCTTGGTGTAGATCTGTTGTAATTTTGTACATTTGGCGTCCTATATGCTTATTCTATTTGGTTTTCAAATTTGTTCTTGTTTGGAAAATTTTCTAACATTATTTCATTAAAGAGAATTTGCATTCCTTTGGATTGACTCTCTGCACCCTCCTCAATTCCAATAAATCTTATATTTGGTCTGTCGATGGTATCCCATAATTCTTGGATATTTTGTTCATGGTTTCTTACCATCTTCACTGTGTAGTCAACTTTATTTTCCATATTATATATTTTGTTCTCATTGAGGTCCTATCTTCCAAGTGATCCAATCTATTGGTGATATTATCTATTGAGTTTTTAAAATGGCCTATTGTTTCTTTCATTTCAAGTATTTCTGTTTGTTTTTTTCTCAGACTCTCTATCTCTTTCTTGAAGTAATCTTTTGCTACCTGTATTTGTTCTCTTATCTCCTTGTTGGTGTAAACAATGATTGCCTGTATTTGATCTCTTATCTCTTTGTTGAAGAGATCAATTTTTGCCTGTATCTGCTCACTTAGGTCATTTTTTAAATCCCAAATCATTTTAGTTATGTATATTCAGAACTCCTTTTCTGATATTTCACCTACTGTGCTTTCTACGGATTCTATTGCTGTAGTATCTTGGTTTGGACCATTTTCCTCCCTTGTTTTTTCATGATATCTATGTGTTTTCCTCTTGCAGTGTAAGTCTGAAGTATTTCTGTTTCTGTCCTATTGTCTTATATCTTCCCTACAGGTTACCCAATGCCTCACTTTTAAGGGAAAGATCAATATCACAGCATTCAAAGTACCCAACGTATTGCCATATATGTTAGTTTCTATTTTTATATTTACAATTTTGACACTTTAACCATAAATGATGAGATCAATTATCTTCTACATTTAGTCAGTATTTTTGTGTGGTGGTTCACAGTATCTAATGGTAGAAGGGGGCCCTATGTGTTGGATAAAATGTTTGTGAGGTAGGATGTGAGAAAATAGAGGTATTAGATTATTTGACTAGTGAGAGGGTAATCATGGGAATTAGGGTGTTGGTAGGAGAAGCAAAAGATAGGTATTCCCATGTAATATTCCCTGTTCCTGGGTCCGGGGTCTGCTCCCTGACCTGGATGCAGAGGTGGGGACTACCTGTGGTTCCAGAGTGGGTGGGCAGAGTGGGAATGCATGCAGGCAGGCTGAGCTGGAACACTTGTAGGTGGGCAGAGCTGGAGTGCTTGCTGGCGGGCATAGCTAGAACACTCACAGGCTGGGGATTGTTCCCCTGCTGTCCCTAGTGGGGATGGAGTCTCCAAGGTGGGTGGGCCAAGCTGAGAAAGCATGCTGGTGGGCCGAGCTGGAGTGCTCACTGGCGGGCCATGAGGAATTCTTTTGCCTTTGAAAAAAGTGTATAAAATGGACAGAACTTGAGAGCATTATCTTAGATGCAATAAGTCAAACTCAGAAAGTTAATAATCTTGTGTTTTCTAGAAACTAGAGAGAAAAAAAAAAAAACGAAGATAGAAAAAAGATCAGGGGAGTACAAAGGGGCCAGTGAGAGGATGGGGAAAGCAGAGGTACTAGACAATGAAATAGATCAAATCACATTATGCTACATGCATGTATAAATATATCAATTATAATGCTCCAATTTAAAAAAAATTAACAATATATAAGAGAACTGTTTGGTTTAGATCCATAAATTAATGGGAAAATTAACCTTTGATTACTAGTAGTAGGTAGCATTGCTTTATAATCCAGTAGCTCTAGATTTCATACATAGTTGCAGCAGTAGGATTTGAAACACAGGTTTAAGAAATAATTAAGTGATTTTGGAGAGGATCAGAAGTCCAGCAAGAAGTTATAGCTACATTGCTGTTATCTGAAAAGCATTAAATAATGGCTTTAAAATCCACAGATAACTTGAAAATGAATTTTATGAAGTTGGATGTATCTGAATATGAAGGAATGACATAAAGTAGAGCTTTAAGTGTTATCATGGAAGGTCCTATTTTCTTTATTATGTATTTCAACTAAAACACATTTTAATCTATGAAACTACAGTCTACCTAGGATATGTACCCAAGATTGAATGATTTTAAAATTGAATTATTAATTGTGTTAGAAATTGTGCTAGAAAAGTACTCAAATAATAGAAAAGTAATTTTACAAAATTTGAATTATATCTTTAGAAAATGAGGACTATATCTGTACTAAAAGTATATATTTCAGCAATATATACACACATATAAGCATATGCATATATACATATACATATATGCACAAATTTTAACTTTTACTTTGGTAAAATGTGAAAACCTCTTAAAAATATTACATATTTAAATTATACTTTAAATCTTATATAAAGCTATAAACACAAAATTAAATGTGGAAGAAACCTTGTATTTTCAGATATAACTCTATTTGATATATGACTCCTTTAAAAAATTTTTATACATTACTCAGAAATGATGAGATTTTTAAGAAATATTTTAATATCCCCATGTTTCCTCCTATAATAATGATGTAAGTTTTTTCAGTAGACAAAATTTAGAAGATGTTTTAGTCAGCTTTTTCACTGCTGTAACCAAAAGACCTGACAAGAACAATTTAAAGGAGTAATAGTTTATTTGGTGAACACAATTTCAGAGGTCTTAGTCCATAGAGAACTGACGTCATTCCTCTGGGCCTGAAGTGAGGTACAACATCATGGCAGAAGGATGTGACAGAGGAAGTCATTACAAGACATCATACTAGGAAACAGAAAGACAGCTCTCTTCCACCAGTACAAAATGTAAACCCCAAAGGCACAACCTCAATAGCCCAACCCTACCCAGTACATCCTACCTGCCTACAGTTAATCCTTATCAGTGGATTAATGCAATAATCAAGGTAAGGCTTTCATAATCCAATCACTTCACCTCTAAACTTTTTTGCATTGTCTCACACCTGAGATTTTGAGGAACACATAATATCTAAACCATTAGAGAAGAGAAATAAAACATAAGTAGTAATTGAAAGTAGAGTTAGATTTTCATGGATTGACATAGAGAGTTTGATGGAGAAAAGAGGAACTGAGCACTGCAACCTGAGAAGCTAAAATAGTATGCTGTGTGGGTGGGAATTGACATGACATGTGTAGAAAGAATGGGAACTTAGACCGAGCAAAGAATAAATTTGTGTAAAAAAGAGTAGTGGTAAAATGTGAATAAGTTCCATCAGTATATATTAGAGATGTAGAGTTATTTAGACAATGCAAAATAAAACAGGTAGTTAATGTATCTCATCACTACTTTTTAATGCTGTATAGATGTTTATTTTTTAGGAAGATGAATCTTGGATTGATATTTTGACTAACTCTGAGAAAAGAAAAACAACCACAAGATAATACTGAACAAGCAAAAACAAAAACAACAAAAAAACACTTAAATAATTTTAATGCAAAAACATGGAGTTCCTGCTCTACATAAAGATAAAATAGAAGGACAGGAGTGGCAAATATTAATGTTCTGGATTGAGCCAAGGCAATACAGAGGCAAGTCGTTTGTTTAGAATTTGAAAAGGAAAATGAACAAGACTGAATTCACATTTGTTTGATTCTTACAATGCCACGAATAGACACTGTTTTCCCAAAAATAAATTTTCTATCTAAGAGCTAAATATTTTTCCTTATTACTAATGAATTTAATGCATATACATGAAATCTTCAAATTAGCACATTTTAATTGTGTTTCCATTATAAAAATTGAGTCTACAGTAATGCTATTTCAAAGAATTTCCAGTTATAAAATCACCTCCTCCTAAATGTAGCTTGGGCTATATAGATTCTAGTAAGCTCATGAGCACTCAGATTGCTTCAGGTAGAATTTATGATTAAAATCCTGATGGGACTGAATATTTCTGCTAAAAAGCAGAGAGATAACAGTGATTTTTAAAGTCAATGGAACAGCATTTGAGCTATGTAAGAGCCCTAATAAGGAGATAGCTAAGATGGCAGCTAGCTGAGAGCCATAAGAGGTGTTTCAGTATTTTCACCTGATATTCATGCATTTATCTAAGAATCTTTCTATGCCCGTGAACACTATGTGACGCACCTGTAAGTTTGAGCTGTTAACACATGTATACTTGTTAAGGCAAAATGTATTTAACCAGGTGAGGTTGGCTAGAGGGGGTGGTTGGAGTTGGAGACGTTGTTGGAGCCAGAGAGAGAAGTTAGAAGAAGGAAGAATAAAGAACCTATTCATTTTCAGTCTGCCTGTGAATTCTTTCCCGCAGTATCGTTGCTGCAGGCAGCAATTGCTGCAGGCAGCAACAAGTGGTGGCCCTTACAGGGAGTTCGGAATCAGCATGTAAGAACTGAGAAGTCTCTAAAAATGGGTTCAAAAATAACTAAGACCTGAGTGACAAAGGCTGTAGCTGCCTGATGCTGTTGCTTGCAGCTACAAGGCCGCGGGAGAAAATTCGGAGGCAGGATGAAAATGAAAAAAGGTCTTTCATTCTTCTTCTCTCTCTGGCTCCAGTAACTTCTCCAACTCCAACCGCTCTAACTCCAACCACCACCTTCTTCTTCTTCCCACACCCTCTAACCAACCTCACCCGGTTATATACATTTAGCTTTAACAAGGACAAGTGCTTACAGCTCGAGCTTACAGGTGTGTTACACAGTGTTCACGGGCATACAAAGATTCTTGAATAATGTATGAATATCAGGTGGAAACTAGAACATCTTTTATGGCTCTCAGCTAACTGCAATCTTTAGCTATCTCCTTGATTAGGGCCCCTACAAAAGGCTATGGAAGAATTCTTTGATATAGCTGACTCAGTTGATAGTGAGGAGGATAAAAGTGAAAGTGATCATGAAAGCATAGCCTCCACTGAGTCAGTTAGGACCAGTAAGGATAGTATTGGCGTGGACTCAAAAATGATGAAGATCCCAGCTGCTAAAGATATTTGAGAATTATTAGAGATAGCTGAAGCATACGTGCTCTCAATTGAACCTGGGACTCAGGATGTTACTACCAGTGAAAATATTAGTAGTGAAGAGGAGTCAAATAAAAGTGACCATGAAAGCACAGCCTCCTCCGCTGAGTCGTTTAGGAAGGACCGTCAAGTGGAGGAACCCTTTGTGACCTCATGGGTTGAATCAATTACAGAAACTATGAACGGTCTTTCTAGGCACTTGTGTGCCCTTGAAACAGAGATTAACGGTCTTTCTGAGCACTTGCGTGCCCTGGAATGTCAAAACTCACAGGGACATTGGGGTCTGCCAGTATTTGAAAATGAAAATGGACAGAGGTACCACCAATCATTAGATTTCAAAACTATAAAAAATTTCAAAGAAGCAATAATGACATATGGGCCCCAACCTCCTTTCACATTGAACATGTTGGAGTCCCTTAACACTTTAACTTTAACCCTCTCAGACTGGAAAGACTTATGTAAGGCAGTATTAAGTGGGGGACAATACTTGATTTGGAGGTCACAATTCCAGGAGTTTTGTGTAGAAACAGGTAGAAGAAATGTGACTGCAGGATTTCCAGACCGTAACATAGACATGTTAACTGGAGAAGGGCAGTTTGATGATTTACAGGTTCAAATTCAGTATGATCCTGGAATTTATGATCAAATATATGCTGCAGCTGTTAAGGCATGAAAAACTTTACAAGGAACCACTGACTTACAGGTTAGCTTGTCTAAAGTAATTCAGGGACCTAATGAGCCATATGCTGACTTTGCTGATAGGCTTTTGCGAACTTCAGGTAGAATGTTTGGAGACGTTGATCAAGCCATGCCATTAGTCATTCAGCTGGCATATGAAAATGCCAACAAATATTGTCAAGATGCTATCAGACCTTGGAAATCTAAAAGGGACCTTTCAGTATATATAAGACTATGTAAAGATATAAATGACGCCTTTGTCACAGAAAATGTGATTGCAGCAGCAATGAGAGGTGCTTCCGCTCAAAATTTCACAAAAAGGACTCAACCTAAAGATTATTATAGTCAATCAGGTTATTCTAGACAATATCCCCAAAGAGAAATAAGACCAAGCTCATATAGTGCCCCAGGCTGCTGCCCCAGGTGTAAAAAAGGAAACCATTGGGCTAATAAGTGCAGATCTAAATTTGATATTTATGGAAACATTTTGTCTAGGAATTCAAAAAACGGGGCACGGGGCCCAATGCCCCGGGGCCCACAAATGTATTAGAGGAGGAATTTCCTCAAACATCCATCCAGATGATTCCTCAACACAATTCCTCTCACCCATTGACTCCCTTGTCAGAGGGACAAGATGAAGTGCAGGACTAGACCTCTGTTCCACCGCCTGAATAGTGCTAACACCTGAAATGGGGGTTCAACTGATTCCCATGGGAGTCAGGGGACCTCTTCCCTCAGGAACTGTAGGACTTATCCTCAGGAGAAGCTCTAAAAGCTTATCAGGTTTTCAAGTGACTCCTGGTGTAATAGACTCAGACTACCAAGGAGAAATTAAGATTATGCTTAGTTCACCTCGAGGCATTTGCTCTGTTAACCAAGGAGATAGAATTGCTCAGCTGCTTCTCCTTCCCAGTTTACATGACTCATTTAAGAGTATGCCTCAAAATAGGAACAATAGGGGATTTAGTTCCACTGGCTCAGGACCTATGGCTTGTTGGGTTCAGGATTGTTCACAGAGGCCTATGTGCAAAATAAAAATTCAAGGAATAGAGATGGAGTGACTGATTGATACTGGGGCTGACTCTTCCATCATCAATCTACAATAATGGCCCAAGCACTGGCCTATGCAAAAGGCTTCAACCAGTTTAAGAGGCTTGGGATATACTAACAGCCCAGAAAAAAATCCAATAGTTTTAAAATGGGAGGATGATGAAGGGCATAAAGGAACATTTCAGCCTTATGTTTTGTCCAGCTTGCCAGTTATCTTATGGGGAAGAGATATTTTGCAACAAATGGGAGTACACCTCGCAACCAAGCCCACAGGTGTTAAAAATAAAAATCTACAGGGTAATCCTAACCCTATTAAGCTTAAAAGAAATCATCATCAAAAACATAAAGGATATTTTTTTTTTAGGGGCCACTGAGAAAACAATTTTGAAAATACCATGGCTTTCTGATAAGCCAGTTTAGGTCCCTCAGTGGCCCCTATCTAGAGAGAAATTACAACCGGTCCACCTACTAATCCAAGAACAACTAGAAGCAGGACATATAGAACCTTCCACCTCTCCCTGGAATTCCCCCATATTTGTGATCAGGAAAAAGTCAGGAAAATGGCGATTGTTACATGATCTTAGAGAAATCAATAAAACCATGCAAATTATGGGCCCTACTCAACCTGGACTTCCTAATCCTGCAGCTATTCCTAAAAATTTCCATCTTATAACACTTGATATAAAGGATTGTTTCTTTTCTATTCCTCTACATCCTCTGGATGCCCCCAGGTTTGCTTTTTCAGTTACTTCTATTAATAATAATGGCCCTGATCAAAGATTTCAGTGGAAAGTTTTACCCTAGGGAATGGCTAATAGCCCCACTATATGTCAAATCTATGTAGATGAAGCTATTCAGCCTATCAAGAACAAATACCCAGAGCTTATGTGCCTCTATTATATGGATGATGTTTTGCTTGCTCATCCTAATCAAGAAGTCTTATTCACCATATTTAGCAATATATCAGAAAACTTGAAATGATATGGACTAAACATTGCTGAAGAAAAGGTTCAAACTAGATCTCCAATATTATATCTAGGATTCCAAATTATGGATACTTTTATTAGGCCTCAAAAAAATTTAATAAATAAGGAACATTTGGCCACTCTTAATGATTTTCAAAAATTGCTGGGAGACATTAATTGGCTTCGTCCTACACTAAGCCTCACTACTGGCCTATTAAAACCCTTATTTGATATCCTTCGCAGGAACCCTGATCCATCTTCACCACGAACATTGGCTCCTGATGCTAGGAAAGCTTTAAAGTTGGTAGAAAAGGCCATTGAAGGATCCCATTGTGGTAGAATTGATTTTGCTCGACCGCTGATATTGATCATTATTTCTTCACAATATACACCCACAGGAGGATTTTGGCAACAGGGGCCTCTATTATGGATGTATTTGCATGTCTCTCCTAAAAGTACAATTGAGTCTTACACCTCCATGGTGGCTAAACTTATTCTTCAAGGATTCAAGACTTCTACTAAAATATTTCAAATTCACCCAGCTACTATTATTACTCCCTATTCATCATCAAAGGTTGAATATTTATGCTTCAATGATAATGATTGGGCTATAGCTAGATGCTCTATTTCTGCAAATTTTGATAATCATCTTCCTAAGTCTCCTATACTGTCTTTTTGTATCAATCATCCCATTATATTTCCACAGATAATAAAAAATCAACCTATTCTTAAGGCATTAAATGTATTTACAGATGGGTCCTCTAATGGTACTGCTGCAGTAGTCACTCAAAAAGAAAATATGATTCATATTACTGCCCATAAATTAGCTCAATTAGTAGAGCTAGAAGCTATTATTATAGCTCTTGAAAGTTTTAAAGAATAGCCCATAAATATTTTTTCAGACAGCCACTATATTGTACATGCTGTACATCCTAAATTGGAGCTGGCAGGTCCAATAGCACCTCATACTCCAGCCTTTAAATTGTTTTTTTTCAAATTCAAAATCTTCTATGGGAATGTAAAGAACCTTTGTTTATTGGACATATCAGAGCTCATACTAATTTTCCTGGTCCTCTCCATGAAGGTAATCAAAAGGCCAATGCCCTCACTCAAACAATCTTTATATTTTCAGCAGTCCAACAAGCTACCTCGTTCCATTCTCAATTTCATGTTAATAGTACTACTTTACAACAAAGGTTCAAAATAACTAAATATCAAGCTCAAACAATTGTGAAGGCTTGTCAATCTTGTGTGACACATTTGCCTAATGCACATTATGGGGTTAACCCTAGAGGATTAATGCCCAATCTTTTGTGGCAGATGGATGTCACTCATGAGCCAAGTTTTGGAAAATTGTGATTTATTCATGTGACCATAGATACATGCTCAGGCATGATTTTTGCTTCCTTACATGCTGGAGAAAAAGTTAAAGATGTTACATCTCATTATTTACAAGCTTTTGCTGCACTGGGCATTCCCAAAATGCTTAAAACAGACAATGGCCCTGCATATATGTCCTCATCTTTCAAACAGTTTTGTGTAAAGTTCAGTATACTCCATAAGACTGGTATTCTGTATAATCCTCAAGGCCAAGGTATAATTGAACAAGCTAATTGTACACTCAAAATTATGCTTTTGAAACAAAAAGAAGGAAACTGGACAAATCCTAGGGATAGATTTGCCGTTGCCCTTTTTACTTTAAATTTTTTAACTTTGGATTCCAAAAAATATTCAGCTGGAGACAGACACTGGAATCCATGCCAACATCATAAACCTTTGGTTTACTGGAAGGATGTTCTTTCAGGCACATGGAAGGGCCCAGACCCAGTTTTAATTCGGGGGAGAGGTTCTGTTTGTGTTTTTCTACAGCACGAGTCCTCCCCAGTATGGATACCATCAAGATTAATAAAACAGGTACCAAATCAAAAGGACCAAGATGAAGTTGTTGCAGAATCAAGATTAATAAAACAAGTGCCAAATCAAAAGGGCCAAGATGAAGTAATTGTGGAATAATTCCCTTAAAAATGATATCAATCCGTGCACCTGCGTGAGTTTGTCTCTTTTCCGACAAAGGAACTTCATCTTTGCCTTTTCAGCTAAGAAATCTTTAAGCTGCATGCTTTTTCCTTCAATAAATTCACAACTTAAGTCTCATTCCCGGCCAGGACAAGAAGATCTCTCTTTAGTGTGCACACAATTGTATTTTTTCTTTTTTATATATGTTCTTATGTCTGTGCACTTGTCTAGATTTCATGTAAATGTGACGTCACAAATATATGTCTTTATGTTTGTGCGTCTGTCCAATGTGACATCACAAATAACAAAAACTGAGCGCTCATGAAAATTAATATTATAAAATTTTTTAAACAAAGAATCCAAATAACTTTAATTCATTTAAGTTAAAAAGTATTCAAATTGGGTAAACAATTAAAAAATGAAGGTACCATCAATCTTAATTTATAAGTATATCTAGGACTTCTCTTCAGCAAGGAATATGACTAATACTGTTCAACCTGATATTTTGGTATTTGTTTTGAGATTATTAATTTGTAATTAACTTTATTTGTTAAATAGCTGATTAATTTGGATTGTTTCGACAGGTATGTATACTCATGGAAGGTTGTTGTGTATGCAGAGGCTCAAAAGTTCCAGCTAACAAATTATTTTTCTAAAATGCTCTTAGCTTTTCTTTAATTTATCTTAAATGTAGTATTTTGTCAGCTAAATACCCTCGGTCTTTTTTTAATCCATTCTGAATGTGATATTTTGCCAGCTTATGTTCGTGGGAGCTCAAGCAGCAATGTGTGTGAGCAGAGATCAACTTCAATTACCTGATCTAATAATTCTATTTTTTAGTTTGACAACTCGCTTCTTGACTCAGTGCTGGAATAACACTGCTTTTCCTCTAATGATTAATGCTTGAATTTCTAGGTAGCGGGCCCTGAAGATTTGTCAGTGGCATTGTCTAGACATAAAAAGACAGCTGCTGCTACAGCTGCAGGGATCGCAATCACTACAAGCATCCCTGCTGCTCAAGCATCAAACAACTTCACCAGCCATGTGGCCTCTGCTCTGCATGCACAAGGCCTCCTAGACCAACGTGTTAGCAAGTGGACATTTTGATAAATATTTCTACTATAAGATGTTTGGGACATTGCACGGGACAATACCTTGCGGGTATTTGTCTAGAGAACTCAATGCGTTACTTAATGGAACTTAGAGCAGCTGATTTGTTTAAAGAACTTGATAGGCTATGGAACTTGGCTCATCAGCAAAAAGCTTGCCACCTTAGAACCGGAGCATCTCCTCATGATTGGACGGCTGGTAGTCAATAACGGGACAGTCTCATGTGGCCGACATATTAACCTAAGACGGGAGTCAAGGGCACAGCCTTGATTATCCCATGATGGGTAAGAATGCTGGTTGCACATGTGGACGCCTAAGACAGGCACAGTCGATCCTGATGTGGCGAGAGCTCACCCATCTATTTTTCCCTCTTTTAAAACAAAAGGGGGGAAATGTAAGAGTCCTAATAAGGAGATAGCTAAGATGGCGGCCAGCTGAGAGCCATAGAGGTGTTTCAGTATTTTCACCTGATATTCATACATTTATCTAAGAATCTTTCTATGCCCGTGAACACTAAGTGACGCACCTGTAAGTTTGAGCTGTTAACACATGTATACTTGTTAAGGCAAAAAGTATTTAACCAGGTGAGGTTGGCTAGAGGGGGTGGTTGGAGTTGGAGATGTTGGAGCCAGAGAGAGAAGTTAGAAGAAGGAAGAATAAAGAACCTATTCATTTTCAGTCTGCCTCCGAATTCTTTCCTGCGGTATCGTTGCTGCAGACAGCAATTGCTGCAGGTAGCAACAGAGCTATTTTATTTGCATAAACTTTTCTTAAGTTTTGTTAATAATTTGTATGTTTTAAAATACATTATTGTATATATGAAATTCCATAAGACAAATTTTTCTGTTTCCTTTCTGGCCATTTTATTTTAAAGTGAGTACTAAAAATAATTTTCTTGTGTAGAAAAGGTTGTGTTAAATATAATCTATTTTTAGCACCAAATATATTATGTATGGTACTAAAATAAGTAGTATAGGCTTTGGTAGGCCCACAATATGACATCAACAATTTCAAGATTTTTGATTAGGGTTTGGTGGTATAAAAACAAATATGGAACTTGAGACAAAAAGTCAACTACATAGGAGGAGGAGACTAGACAGAAAGGACAATGAGTTCAGTTTTTTCATATTTTGATCCCATATTTTGGTGGGTACTTTATTCTGAGATACCATTTAATATATCCCTACATGTGAACATATACAGTTATAAATCTATAAATACACTTATATTAAAGGACTTACTGTGATGAAATATTTGTTTCTTTGGAACTACTGTGAATCCCTGATACCTTGCTCAATGCTTGGCATAAATATAACTGGCACCCCAAAAAACTCAAAGATTGAGTATATATACACATGATGATCAGTTTCAGACCCGAGAAAAAACTCAAATGTGTAGTTCAAAATTAGATTGCTCCTTTATCAGCATTTACTAAAAGTGTCTTCATGCTGTTTGTTCAAATTTCATAGACTGGTGGTTTAGTCAGCTTTTTCACTGCTGAGATGAAAAGATCTGACAAGAATAGTTAGAGGAAGAAAATTTTATTTTGGTGTTCACTGTTTGGTTCTTTGGGACCTGAGGTGAGGAAGAATATTATGGTGGAAGAGTATGGTAGAAGAAAGCAGCCAGGAACATGGCACCAAAAAGCAAAGAGATCCTCCGAGCTGCAACCAGAAAAGCCACAGGGATAGAGCTACACAAGTCTTTTAGAGATAAATATATCATCAGGATGCCATGTGCCCCAGATACTAAACATGAAGCTATAGGACTTGTTTGTCAAGCTGGATTTTGGTCTTGCTTTGGTCCCATCCCTTCTTCCTATGCCCCTATTTCTCCCTTGTGGAATGGAAATGTTTACTATGTGCCTATACTAGGCTATGAGAGCCTTAACCCAGTCAGTGCATTAATCACATGATGGAATTAAATGAGTGGTTACTGAAGGGAGGTAGGTTGTGGTTGGAGGAGGTGGGTCCTTGGGGGTGTGCCTTTGGGTAAATATTTTGTCCCTGACAAGTGGAGTTTCTCTCTACTTCTGAATATCATGTCCTGAGCTGCTTTCTTCCATTGCAGCCTTCTGTCATGATGTTCTGCCTCATTTCAGGCCATCCATATATGGACTGAGACCTCTGAAATTGTGAGCCCCCAAATAAACATTTCCTCCTCTAATTGTTCTTTTCTGTTCTTTTGGTCACAGTGATGAAAAAGCCGACTGAAACAACTGGTTTCATCTTGCCTGTCTGGTCCTGACTCCAGTCCCTTAAAACATTTACTTTAGAAAATTTATAATTAAAATTATTTCTCTGCTCCTTTCAGATGGACATCTTTTAATAAGATTCTTGCCAGTCTTAAAAGTCATGACTGTCTTTTTGAAAGACTTTAAAAGCACTCATTTGAAACATAAATATTAAGGGAGACAGAACCCCATTTCCTAATCTGTTTGTGTGGTAGGAGCCTGCCTTAGGTGGCTGCCTTTCTGGAAGCTATAAAAATACCTTCTGTAATGAAAATATAATGCAGTTTACATTATGTTTTGATAAGGCCAATTTGTAACATCATTGTCTGGGATTTTATCAACCTCCCCAATTAAAACCTTTCACTACAGTTAAATAAGATAAATAAGTAAGGTGTTTTTGACACAACATGGTGACTATAGGCAATAATAGTGTAGTATATATTTCAGAATAGTTAGAGAACAATATTTTGAATGTTTCCACCACACAAAATGATGAATGTTTAAAGTGATGAATGTGACTATATTAGTTTTTAGATATGAGGTGTCCCCCAAAAGCTCATGTGTTAGACAAAATGCAAGAGGGTTTAGAGGTGAAAATTTTGGGTTATGAGAACCTAAACCTAATCAGTGCATTAATCCACTTAACTGGGTAGTAGCTTTAGGTAGGTAAGGTGTGGCTGGAGGAGGTGAATCATTGGGGGCATGCCTTTGGGTTCTATATTTTGTCCTTGGTGAGTCAAGCTCAGTCTCTCTCTGCTTTCTGTGCCATGTGCTGAGCTGCTGCTTTCCTTCTCTACACCCATTTCCCATAATGTTCTGCCTCAGTCCAGGCCAGAACAACAGAGTATGGCATCCATGGACTGAAGCCTCTGAAATCATGAGCACTGAATAAACTTTTCTTCCTTTAATATTGTTCTTGTCAGGTCTTTTGATCACAACAGTAAAAAAAAATGATTAAAACAGAAATTTAACATCATTTGATCACTGTATTATGTATATATGTGTATCAAAACACTCAATGGGAGTGGAGGTTGGCACGATGGCAGAGAAGAGCAAGGAGGCACTTCCTATTTGCTCTGCTGTTTGAAATTTGAATGACAGGAATACAGTTTCATAATGAGGTTAGTGTCTTTACAAAACCATTATATATCATTATTTGTCTGTCAGAGATTAGGAGAAGCCCAGATATACTGGCATAGTGAATGGTAGATAAAAGGAAATACACCTGAGCCCAGCAGGGTAAGAGGGGTTGTTGTGTCACTGCAAAAGGAGAGCAAGGCTAGGGAAAGAAAACCATGGTGGACAAATTTGGCACACAAAATGTGCTCTGTGTTTCTAAACCTTTAAATGAAGAACAGAAGTGAAGGTTCAGCTCAAGGAGTGTATGTCGAATTTTGTTCTTTCAGGAACTTGGGCATCCTTAACAAAAAATTCCACTTTGTCCCAGAGAGTGCTTATTGTGTGACCTAATGTACACCTGGAAAATCATGATCTCAAAAGAGTTATAGAGAATAGTGGATTCAGGGGGATGTGGGAAATAGGTACAGAGGAGAGTGCAATCTGCTTTTCCCTTAAGGCTTCCAGTGTGCAAATGACCATCGGAAAAGAATTAAGGAGATTGTCCAGGCAGGTATGATTGCATTAGGGATGATAGAGGGCAATCCAATTTCCTTCTGAACCCTGTGGTACAACCAGCTGAGAGAGATTGGGGGAGATCGATCATGTAGGTGTGACTGCATTTCAGGATAGAAACTTGGAAATTCATATGGGTGGTTGTCAGGCAATAGGAAAGCTGGAATGCACATTAAACCCAACTGGTGTGTTGCCCCAGATGCCCAACCAATACTGAAATCTACTCAGCCCTAGGGGTGCAAGGATTTAAGTGCTCAGGTGTACATACCCAAAATGAAGATACATAGTTCATTCTAGAATTCATCTCCTCCAGCAGCAATTTCACAAATTGATCTTTGCACCAATTCCAATCATGAATAGCAGTGATATAAAATGTCTGGACAAAATACCAATAGGTGTTTCTAGTTCCATCCCTCTGCACTGGCAAACAGAGAAACTGAGAGTCACTTCAACTTGCTATAATTCCAATCTACTCCAGAGCTGTTAAAATTACAAAAGAAGCCGGGGTTTTATATCACTCATTCATGGTTCACTCTAAAAGGTTCACAGTCCAAGAAGTAAGGGACAGAGGGCACCAATAAATACTTAGCTTTGGCTACCTCAGTGGAAAAAAAAATTAATCATTTTTAATTAAGAATTTTCCCATTATTAATATTGTTTTAGTTGTTTTTCCGGTCATATTTGCAGATTGATTTATGCATATACATTTATACACAGGTTTCTAGTTTTCTTTTTCTTATTTTATCATTTCCTTTTATTAAATTTCTACTATTTATTTCAGTTTTTCTAAGAATTAGTGACTGTTTTTGTTTGTTTCTGGGATATTTTTTCTTTATATTTTACTTTTATTCAACTTTTACTTTTTGTTGTTTTTTATTGGGGGCTTAATGTTATTCTACTGCATTTGCTTGTTTATTACACTTATTCTCATCACCTCTCTATAGCAAAATTTCTTGTTCTCTCTGTTCTACTTTTTTGCTTCTTTCCTTTCTTTGGGATCATGAACTACCTTGCTTCCACATTCTCTCCTCTTACCTTTGAATACTCCCACCTTCTCTTTGTCATAATGTCCAGAATTCTTTATCCTTAATTAACTACATTTTCAACATCCTTTTAATCAATCTACTCTACCCCTTTGGGGAATGGAGTAATATAGTTTGTAGGCAGCTACACTATCCTAATAGCTCCACAAAAATGAATCAACACAGCAATTCAGCACTGGAAAAGTGACACTACAAACTGAGAAGACTGAAAAACTCTTACTTGAAATTAGATCTGAACTCTGGATTATGAGCCTGGCAGACAATGGGACAGTGGGGGACTGAGTTAATATGAATCCATCCAAACCTGGTAAGCCTTGAGTCATGTCTTCCAAGTCTAGAAAGGGGTGGAAGACAGACTGATACCTTACATGCTCCCAAATTCAGAACATGGTCTGCATTCTCCAGAAACATAGGGACATAAGAGCTGTCTAATCAGGATGGAATAAAATCTTACAGTTAAACTCTACATACAGACTTCCCTAGAAATCCCAACTACTTTGGGTCAGAGATGAGAATAAATAAACTGTGTAATAACTGAAATTCAAGGAAGAAAATACCCTACTTCAAAAACCTAACCAAAAACAATATACAAGTAAGCAACTAAAGAACATCATTAAAAAATCTTTTAAAAATGCCTATGCTAAAACATTTTTTTAAAAAGTTTATTGTTTATTACACTTATTCTCCTCACCTCTCCCTCTAATAGCAAAATTTCTTGTTCTCTCTGTTCTACTTTTTTGCTTCTTTCCTTTCTTTGGGACCATGAACTACCTTGCTTCCACATTCTCTCCTCTCACCTTTGAATACTCCCACCTTCTCTTTGCCATAATGTTTAAAAAAAAAGTTTTAGCATAGGCATTAATTTTTCTGAAGTGACTGTCATTACTGGGGACTAGTATCTCCTCTCAATGTGGTGTTAGAGAATGGTCATTGTAGTAAGTTGAAATTGAGTAAGAATACATGATATGACAATCACAAAACCAGAACATAGAGTAAAGAAAAAGCAACTCACTAAAAAGTACCTTAAATAAAAATAGAAGAAAGGATAATCTCAGAAGGTAGGTAGAAATTCTAATAATATGAAAAATCAAGGTAACAAACCACCACATACAGGAGCTTTCTGGGAACACCTCACATCAAAATCATAACATTCAACACTGGACCCCTCAAAGCTCATGCCAATCTCATAATGTAAAATACATTTAGTCAATTTTCAAGAGTCCCCAGGGTCTCAAAAGTTTCAGTATTTCCCAGAAGCACATGCCCAAAATTTTTTCTGAGACTCAAGGCAAATTCTCAGTGAGAGCGCCTATAAAAATCAAAAGCAAGTTATATATGTCCAAAACATAAAGGCACAGAATAAACATTCCCATTCCACAAGGGAGAAATAGGGACATAGAAAGAAGGGATGGAACCAAACCAAGATAGAAATCCAGCTGGGCAATAAGTCCTGTAGTTCCATGTTCAGCATCTGGTGCACATGGCATCCAGATGTTCTTTCCAAAGGGCTTTTGTAGCTCCACTCCTATAGCTTTTCTGGTTTCAGCCCACATGACCTTTCTCTTGGCTTGTCTCTTCTTGATTCCTGCAGCTTTCCTAGGCAGACATTCCACATTAATGACATGTTTTAATCTCAGAGGTCTCCACTGCTAACTGCTACTTTGACTTTTTACTCACATCTCCACGCATTTCCCTTTCAGGGGACTTGGACCCTACTGCACTTTACTTGGCCTCCCAGGCCTTCCTTTGAAATCTTGGTGGAAGCCTCCATGCACCTCTAACTCCAGCATCCTGCATTTCTGCAAAATCATCACTGCGTAGTTGCCACCAAAGACTGCCACCATCTTAAGAAATAACAAAGCCTCCAAGGATCCTGGCCATAGCAGGATGGGTGAAAGAGCATGATGAAACACGTTTCTAACTGCCTTCCCAGCCCCAGAAGCATAGTTGCCCCATGGCCTCTTCCCAAAGGAATTTTTAATTTTACACCCTTGAGCCTGAGATGTGTATGGTCTTGTCGATTTTTGAGATGCCTTCAAATCATTTTCCAATGCCTCTCATCAAAATATTTAACTTTTTTTAGTGGCCGTATTCTCTTTACCACCCACAACTTCCTTATGCACAGTTTCACTCCCACTTTCCAAGTTCAAATTGGCAAATCGTTGTGCTCTGCTTTCTGCTCCTGATTATCACAATAAACTTGCCTGAAAGCCACCAGCAATACCTGTGTCACCTCTTGAAAGCTGCACTACATTTAAAGCTCCTCTGCTAGATTAATTAGTCCATCACCTTTAAATTGAGCCTCACACAAAATCCCAGGACATGGAAAAAATTTAGTCAACCTCTTAGTCAGACCATAACATGAATAGCCTATAGTACAATTTCCAAGAGTCTTCCTTTTTTTCTGAAACCTCATGAACCAAGTCTTTACTATCTACAGTCCTACAGCATTCTGAGCTCCCAACAGAATAATTTGTTAAACTTTACTTACAACAATCTAACTTTTCCAGCTTGCATCTCTAAACTTTTAAAAATTCCTATCATAAATTACAAAAGCTCCAAAAGTTTCTAAATAATATGATTAGGTTAGTCAGTGATAACCCTACCAATACCAATTTCTGTTTTATTTAGGTTTTTGCTGCTCTGACCAAATAGACCTGACAAGAACGATTAGAGGAGGAAAAGTTTATTTGGAGGCTCATGGTTCCAGAAGTCTCAGTCCATACATGGCTGGCTCTATACCTCTGTGCCTGAGGTGAGGCAGAACATCATGGCAGAAGAGTGTGGTGGAGAAAGTGGCCCAGGACATGGAATCAGGAAGCAGAGAGAGAGAAAGAAAGGAGGGGGCTCCCCTCACCAATAACAAAATATATACCCCAAAGGCACACCCCACATGCTACCTGCCTTCAGTTACCACCCAATTAATCCCTATCAGCAAATTGCTATATTTATTAGGTTATGGCTTTCATAACCTCATCAGTTCACCTCTGTGTCTGATTTCATTGTCTCACACATAAACTTTTGGGGGACATCTAAACCATAACATCTATCTTTCACTCTGCACAAAAGTCAACTCAAACTTGTTCAAACACCTAGGAAATATTCCAGAAACTCTCTGCGACTGCTAGAAGACAACATGGGTTTAAGCCTTCAATATCTTGGTGCAGGAGCCCTGATTGGGGAGATGGCTGAGATTGCGGTTGGCTGCGGGCCATAGAGATATTCGGACATTGCCGCCTTCCGTGGTCTCACGGGACTTGGCCCGGGATCTCGCGGGACTTGGCCTGAGATCTCGCGAGACTTGAGCCAAGATCGGATAGGGTTGGCGCCATTTAGTTTGTGGGGTATTTTGGTGGTGTGTGGTGCGTGTTAGAGTTGTTGTTGGAGCCGGAGAGAGAAGTTATCAGAATAAAAAGCCTGTTTGTTTCCAGTTTGCCTCTGAACTTCTTCCCGCAGCTTTGTTGCTCCAAGCGGCAATCACTTCAGACAGCAACATCTTGGTTCAGGCACCAACTTTCCTTAACAAGACTCCTAAAGTTCAAGAAATAAAGTAAAAATCAATAAATGAGATAGCATCAACTTAAAAAGCTGTACAGTAAAAGAAATAAGATTTAAAGAGAGAGATTACAGAATGGGAGAAAATCCTTGCCAATAACTCCTTCAACAAGAGATTATTATCCGGAACACATAAAGAACTCAAAACACTTAACAACAAAAACAAAAATATCCACAACAAAGACATGGGCAAAAGAACTAAACAACATTTCTCAAAACAAGAAATATAAATGGCCAATAAATATATGAAAAAATGTTCAAAATCCCTAGCAATCAGGGAAATGCAAATAAAAACTACATTGAGATTTCATCTTACATTAGAATGGCAATCATCAAGAATAAAATAATAGAAATGCTGGTTAGGATTTGGAGGGAGGAAATGTATACTCATACATTGCTGGTCAGGCTACAAATTAGTAAAAATACATTGGAAAGCAGTATGGTGATTTCTGGAGGGACTAGGAGTGGAAACACCAAATAACCTTGCTATCTCACTCTTTGGTATTTATTCAGAAGGACTAAAATCAACATATTATAGCAAATAGGCATATCAATGTTTATAGCAGCTCAATTCACAAGAGCAAATTAGTGGAACCAGCCCAGATGCCAAAAACAGATGAATGGATAAGAAAATGTATATACATAGTAAAATTATGGCATTTGTTGGTAAATGGACAAAAGAAATTGTCATGCTAAGTGAAATAAGCCAGACTCAGAAAGTTAAGTGTTAAATGTTTTCTCTTATATGTGGAAGCTAGAGAAAAATTTAGGAGTGGGGGTGGATATGACAAGGAGACATCGTGAAAATGGAATGGAGAAGGGGATTGAGAAGGAGAAAAGTGTGATAGGAAAAGGTTGAAAGAGCAGAATGAGGTGGACCAAACTATGCTATGTGTTTGTGTGAATGTACCATTCTACCTTTATGTACACCTATATAGTACAAGTTTAGAAAAACAATAAATAAATTAGGGGAAGGCCAAAGGAGTAGAAGGGGAGTAGGGGTGATGAAGAGTAGGAAGGGATGAGGTAGGGGGACTGAAATGGAACAAATTATATTCCATGCATATGTGATTATTTCAAAATTAACCCCACTATTATGTACATCTATAATGCACTAATATAAACACTAAAATTCCCCCAATAATCATGTCGCTGCCTGAAGAGATTGCCACTTGGAGCAACGACACCGCGGGAATAAGTTCAGAGACAGACTGGAAATGAACAGGCTCTTTATTCTGCTAGCTTCTCGCTCCGGCTCCAGCAACAACTCCAACACCATCCACACTCCTGCAAACACCACACAAAATGCGCCGACCCAATCCACAATCCCCGGGGCCAAGTCTCACGAGATAATGCAAATGGCGCCAACCCAATCCACAATGAACAGGAACAAGTCTCGCGAGACCATGCAAGGCGGTAATACTTGAACATCTTTTTGGCTCACAGCTAACCGCAATCTTAGCTATCTCCTTAATTAGGGCTCCTACATTTCCCCCCTTTTTGTTTTAAAAGAGGGGATGCTCTAGGACATCCATGTGCAACCAACATTCTTACCCGTCATCGGTAATCAAGGCTGTGCCTTTGACTCCTGTCTTAGGTTGATATGTCGGCCACATGAGACTGTCCTGTGCGACTGTGCCTGTTTTAGGTTGTCCCCCCCTGGGGATCTTACCCGTCATTGGCTACCAGCCATCCAATCGAGCCCTTCAGGATCGACTGTGTATGATGACTAACAGCTGTCCAATTGTGAGGAGATGCTGCGGCTTTAAGGCGATAAGCCTTCTGCTGATGAGCCAAGTTGCATAGCATATCAAATTCTTCAAACAAATCAACTGCCCTAAATTCCATCAAGTAACGCAATGAGTTCTCTAGACAAATACCCACAAGGCATTGTCCCTTAAAGCCCCAAACAATGAAAGATCAAAATGTCCACTTGTTATAACACGTTGATCTAGGAGACTCCATGCATGCAGAGCAGAGGCCACACTGCTGGTGAGGTTGTTTGATGCTTGAGCATCAGGGATGATTGCAGCGACCACGATCCTTGCAGCTGTAGCAACAGCTGTCTTTTTTATGTCTAGACAATGCCACGGGCAAATCTTCAGGGCCCGCTACCTAGAAACTCAAGCATCAATTATTAAAGGAAAGGCAGTGCTATTCCAGCACTGAGTCAAGAGGCGAGTTGTCAAACTAAAAAATAGAATTATTAGAATAGAAAATTAAAGTTGATCTCTGCTCACACACATTGCTGCTTAGCTCCCACAAACATAAGCTAGCAAAATATCATATTCAGAACAAAACAAAGAAAGACTGAGGGTATTTACTGCATTAAAGATAGATTAAAGAAAAGCTAAAGGCACTTTGGAAAAATAATTTGTTAGCTGGAACCCTCGAGTCTCTGTAACCTTCCATGAAATTATCTGTTGAAATAACTCAAATTAATCAGCTATAAAACAAATAAAGTTAATTACAAATAAACATTCCTATGTCAAAACACCAAAATATCAGGTTATACAGCATTAGTCATATTCTTCGCTAAAGAGAAATTCCTGAGACACCTATAAATCAAAATTGAAGTTACCTTAACTTATTAAATTATTTACCCAAATTGAATACTCTTAAATTTAAATGAATTAAAGTTATTTGGAATCATATATATGTATATATATATTTTCATAAGCACTTTGTTATTTGTGATGTCACACTGGACAGACACACAAACCTACAAACATATATTTGTGACATCACATTTACATGAAATTTAGACAAATGCACAGACATAAAAACATATATAAAAAGAGAAAGAAAAAAATACAATTGTGTGCACACTAAAGAGAGATCTCCTCGTCCCGGCCGGAAGGAATGACACTTAAGTTGTGAAATATTTTGAAGGACTCTTTTAAGGGAATCATTCCATACCTTCATCTTGGTCCTCTTGATTTTGTACCTTTTTTTATTAATCTTGATTCTTCAACAACTTCATTTTTATCCTTTTGATTTGGTACCTGCTTTATTAATCTAGATGGTATCCATATGGGAGAGAATTTGAGCTTTGGAAAAACACAAACAGATCCTCTCCCCCAAATTAATACTGGATCTGGACCCTTCCATGTACCTGAAAGAACATCCTTCCAGTAAACCAAAGATTTATGTTGTTGGTGTGGGTTCCAATGTCTGTCTCCAGCAGAATAACCATTAGAGTCTAAAGTTAAAAAATTTAAGGTAAGCAGGGCAACTGCCAATCTGTCCCTAGGACTTTTCCAATTTTCTTCTTTTTGTTTTAATAACATAATTTTCAGTGTGCAGTTTGCTCTTTCAATAATGTCCTCACCCTGAGGATTGTATGGGATGCCTGTTTTATGGGATATATTGAATTTTGCGCAAAACTGTTTGAAGGGTGAGGACGTATATGGAGGGCCATTATCTGTTTTAAGCATTTTGGGGATGCCCAATGCAGCAAAAGCTTGCAAACAATGAGATATAACATCTTTAACTTTTTCTCCAGAATGTAAAGAAGCAAAAATCATGCCTGAGCATGGATCTATGGTCACATGAATAAATCGCAATTTTCCAAAACTTGGCTCATGAGTAACATCCATCTGCCACAAATGATTGGGCATTAATCCTCTGGGTTAACACCATAATGAGGATTGGGCAAATGTGTCATAGAAGATTTACAATCTTTTACAATTGTTCTGGCTTGCTCCTTTGTGATTTTAAACCTACGCTGCAAAGTGGTGCTACTGACGTAAAACTGAGAGTGAAATAAAGTAGCTTGCTGGAGCGCTGAAAGTATAAACATTGTTTGGGTAAGGGCATCAGCCTTTTGATTACCTTCATGGAGGGGACCAGGCAAGTTGGTGTGTGCTCTAATATGCCCTACGAATAGAGGTTCTTTTCTTGCGCACAAAAGTTTTTGTATTTGATAAAACAATTTAAAGGCTGGAGTATGAGGTGCTATTGGTCCTGCTAGCTCTAATTTTGGGACGGCTTGTACAATATAGTGGCTATCTGAAAAAATGTTCATGGGCTGCTCTCTAAAATTTTACAGAGCCCTTACCACAGCTTCCATTTCCACTAATTGAGTTGATTTGTGTGCAGTTATGTAAGTCATATTTTCTTTTTTAGTGACTACTGCAGCAGTTCCATTTGAGGACCCATCTGTGAATACATTTAATGCCTTAGGAATAGGTTGATTTTTTAGTACCTGTGGAAATATAATAGGATGATTGATACAAAAAGATAATATAGGAGACTTAGGAAGATGATTATCAAAATTTGCAGAAGTAGAGCATCTAGCTATAGCCCAATCATTATCATTGAAGCATAAATATTCAATCTGTGATGATGAATAGGGAGTAATAATAATAGCAGGGTGAATGCCAAATATTTTAGTAGAAGTCTTAAGTCCTTGAAGAATAAGTTTAGCCACCATGGAGGTATAAGACTCAATTATACTTTTAGGAGAGATGGGCAAATGTATCCATAATAAAGGCCCTTGTTGCCAAAATACTACTGTGGGTGTATAATGTGAAGAAATAATAATCAACATCAGCAGTTGAGTTAAATCAAATCTATCACAATGAGCTCCTTCGATGGCTTTTTATACTAACTTTAAAGCTTTACTAAAATCAGGAGTCAATGTTCGTGGTGAAGATGGATCAGGGTCCCCGCAAAGGATGTCAAATAAAGGTTTTAGTTGGCCAGTAGTGAGGTTTAGTTTAGGGCAAAGCCAATTAATATCTCCTGGCAATTTTAGAAAGTCATTGAGAGTGGACAAATGCTCCTTATTAATTAATATTTTTTGAGGCCTAATAAAAGTGTCCATAATTTGGAAACCTAGATATAATATTGGAGATCTAATTTGAACCTTTTCCTTAGTAATATTTAGTCCATATTGTTTCAAGTTTTCTGATATATCACTAAATATGGTGAATAAAACTTCTTGATTAGGATGAGCAAGCAAAACATCATCCATATATGAGGCACATAAGCTCTGGGTATTTATTTTTGATAGGCTGAATAACTTTATCTACATAGATTTGACACATAGTGGGGCTATTAGCCATTCCCTGCAGCAAAACTTTCCATTGATATCTCTGATCAGGGCCATTATTGTTAATAGAAGGAACTGAAAAAGCAAACCTGGGGGTATCCAGAGGGTGTAGAGGAATAGAAAAGAAACAATCCTTTATATCAAGAGTAATAAGATGGAAATTTTTTGGAAAAGCTACAGGATTAGGAAGTCCAGGTTGAGTAGGGCCCATGATATGCATGGTTTTATTAATTTCTCTACGATCATGTAACAATCACCATTTTCCTGACTTTTTCTTGATCACAAATATGGGGGAATTCCAGGGAGAGGTGGAAGGTTCTATATGTCCTGCTTCTAGTTGTTCCTGAACTAGTAGGTGGGCCGCTTATAATTTCTCTTTAGATAGGGGCCACTGAGGGACCCACACTGGCTTATCAGAAAGCCATGGTATTTTCAAAATTATTTTCTCAGTGGCCCTGAAGAAAAACATCTTTTTCCTTTATCATAATGATTTCTTTTGGGGTTAAGATTACCCTGTACCTTTTGATAATCATTTCTTATAGGGTTAAATTTACCCTGTACTTTTTGATAATGATTTTTTTTTTTTTTTTTTTTTTTTTGGTTAAGATTACTCTGTAGATTTTCACATTTAATACCTGCAGGCTTGGTTGCAAGGTGTACTCCCATTTGTTGCAAAATATCTCTTCCCCATAAAGTAACCAGTAGTTTAGGTAAAACATAAGGCTGAAATGTTCCTTTATGAACTTCATCATCCTCACATTTTAAAATTACCACTCTTTTCTTTGGGAGGTTATTATATCTCAAGCCTCTTAAATTGGTTGAAGCTTTTTACAGAGGCCAGTGCTTGGGCCATTGCTGTAAATTAATTATGTAAGAGTCAGCTCCATTATCTATCAGTCCCTCCATCTCTATTCCTTGGATTTTTATTTTACACATTGGCCTCCTTGAACAATCCAAACCCAGCAAGCCATGGGTCTGGAATTGGTGGAACAAAATCCTCTAATTTTCCTTTTTTGAGGCATACTCATTTTTAATGAATTATGTAAATTTGGAGGGAGAAGCAGCTGAGCAATTCTATCTCCTTGATTAACAGAACTTATACTTTGGGGTTTGCTAAGCATTATTTTTAGTTCCCCTTTGTAGTCTGAGTTTATTACACCTGGGGTCACTTGCAAACCTAATAAGCTTTTAGGACTTCACCCGAGAATAAGTCCTACAGTCCCTGAGGGAAGAGGTCACCTGACCCCTGTGGGAATCAGTTGAACCCCCATTTCAGGTGTTAACACTATTCGGGTGGTAGAACAGAAGTCTAATCCTGCATTTCCTCCTGTTCCTCTGACAAGGGAGTGGGTGGGTAGTAGGGATTGTGTCGGGGAAGCATCTGAGCGGATGCTTGAGGATACTCTTCCTCCAATGCCTCGTACATTTGTGGGCCCCGGGGCATTGGGCCCAGTGCCCCGTTTTTTGAATTCCTGGACAAATGATTTCCATAGATGTCAAATTTTGAATGGCATTTATTGGCCCAATGATTTCCCTTTTTACACCTGGGACAGTGGCCTGGGGCACGGTATGAGCTTGGTCTTATTTCTCTTTGGGGATTTTGCCCAGAATATCCTGATTGATTATAATGTCTAGGTTGAGCCCTTGTGAAATTTTGAGGGGCAGCATCTCTCATTGCAGCTGCAATCACATTTCCTGTGACAACGGCATCATTTATATCTTTACATAGTTGTATATATATGGAAAGATCCTTTTTATTCCTCCATGGCCTGATGGCTTCCTGGCAGTATTTATTAGCATTTTCATATGCTAATTGAACGACTAATGGCATAGCTTGATCAACGTCTCCAAACACTCTCCCTGCAGTTCTCAAAAGTTGATCAGCAAAGTCAGCATATGGCTCATTAGGTCCTTGAGTCACTTTTGACAAGCTACCTTGTAGATCCCCAGGTCCTTGTAAAGTTTTCCATGCCTTTAAGGAAGCTGCATATATCTGAGCATATACACCTGGGTCATAATATTTTTGAGCCTGTAAGTCTGCAAACTGCCCTTCTCCTGTGAGCATTTCTATATTATGGTCTCCAAACTCTGCAGCTGCATTTCTTTTAGCCGTTTCTATACAAAGTTCTTGAAATTGCGATCACCAAACCAAGTATTGACCTCCACTTAATGCTGCTTTACATAGACTTTTCCATTCTGAGGGGGTTAAGTTAAAGGTGTTAAGGGACTCCAGCATACTCAACGTGAAAGGAGCTTGGGGCCCATATGTCATTACTGCCTCTTTGCAATTTTTTATTGTTTTGAAATCTACTGACTGGTGGACCCTCTGTCCATTTTCATTTTCAAATACTGGCAGTTCCCAATGTATCTGTGAGTTACCCTCGAGAGCGCATAAGCTCTCAGAAATACTTTTTATTTCTTTTTCTAGGGTATGCAAATGCCTAGTAATACCCTTCATATTTTCTGTAATGGATTCCACCCATGGGGGAGTAGGGGACACAAGTGGTTCCTCTACTTGACAGTCCTTTTACTTGTTTAATTTCTTTTTGTTCTTTTTACTGGAGACTGTGCTCCCAGAATCACCTTTTGATTCCTCTTCACTACTAGTTTCATAATTCCTAACCGGCTTAGTGGAGGAGACCATATTTTCATGGTTTTGCTCCTTCTTACTACTATCACTTTTACTGGTATCCTGAATTTCAGCTTCTAAGGAGAGTACATATTCTTCAGCTAATTTCAATAAGTTTCTGATGGCTTTTGCATCTCTTACTTTTGAATTTACACCACTACTCTTCTCACTGGTATTAACTGATTCAGAGGCTATGCTTTCTTGATCAATTTCCTCACTATCCACTGAGTCCGCGATATCGAAAAACTCATCCATGGTTTTTATTATCCGACCTTTTGTTATTTTCGCTCCCATTTTTTAAATTTTCTTATTTCTTACCTGCTGACCGAATTCCCTGTAGGGCCACCACTTGTCGCTGCCTGAAGCGATTTCCGCTTGGAACAATGATGCCGCGGGAATAAGTTCAGAGGCACACTGGAAACGAATAGGCTCTTTATTCTGGTAGCTTCTCTCTCCGGCTCCAACAACAACTCCAACAACATCCACATAATCACATCCCTCCCTGTAAATATACCCAATTATTATCTGTAATTTATTTTTTTATAAAAACCATCACTGTAGTCATTTGTTTCAAAAGAATTTAATTCAAGCCCCATCTGATCTTTCTCCCTATTGCAATTGATTTAAGTAAAGTTTTCTTTACTGTTTTACATTGTCTAGTGTCATTTGTGCCCTGATATGGCCTTCACATATATTCTTACTACTTCTTTGACTGCATACTCCATATTTTCTCCATGACTGAACTTACCCTGTCACCAGAAAAGAGGTATCAGTGGAACTGGGTCTCAAGGAATTCCCACAGAAGGGGATAACTGGAATCAGGAAAAGAGAGGTCCTTGATGTAACTGACAGAAAAGAATTTCAGCATGTGTTAGTAGAGGCACACAAAATGTATTCAGGAAGTCAAGGAGTATATATTTAAGGAATGACATGGGCATTTTGAAAGTGAGAGATACATCTTGGGAGTTTCTGGTACAGCTTTTGGAGGAAACTTGATCAGGTGCAGTTATGGGAGGGTATGTGAGGATGACATCAGTCTGGTTATGCCTGGCATCAGATCCTTGGGCTGACATGGTCTCCATTATCTGATCTGAGAGATCACCCTGAGTGATCCCCTAAATTATAGGTTTGTAAAAATTTCTCATTTTTAAATCTATTTTTTTTTGGGGGGTGGGCTAATTAATAAGAAAGATGGCTAACTCTTAAGATTTTCAGATTTCCTGAAAAATTTGGAAGTCACAGGCCTGGAAAAGTATGTGGAATTTTAAATTGAAATTATGTATTCTAGTCCTTTCTTTATACCCCCTTTCTACCTAGTTTTTATTTCTTCTATCTAAATATCAAAGCTCAGCTGCATCTTAGATTTTATTTCCTTAGAAATATTCTTCAACTACCTCAGGAAAGAAGGCCTTCTCAGTCAGTACCTGTATTATCACCTTTTTTTTTCTATATTTATTTTCTATATATTAGATAACATTAATTTAAAGTATGCATTTTATTACATATTTAATCCCACTAGAATACCAAATACTGGGTTTTCTGTGTCCTGTAAACGTTTGCATTAAAAATGCTATTAAAGTGTCTAACATATATTTTGTAAGAGGAATAGGCAAGCAAATAAATTTTTCTATAAATATTTAAAGATATGATTTTAAATACCTCATTACTCAAAAAGTTTTCTACTAATGTGATTTTTAAAACATAAAACATTGTAAAAACTTTTAAAATAATTATTCTTTCAGAACTGAAGTGCTACCATATATTTGACCATTCAAATTCTTCACTTACTTTGTGCAAGCTTCAGGTGACCCAATATAGAACTTCAAAACTGATTCATTTATGACTGAATTATTACAAACAGGGTATACAATATAACTCAGTTTTTAATAATTGTACAACTGCATGGTGAAAGAGATAGGTATTTGCAAGATGGAACAATCTGGCTTCCTTTCCTTTTTCACACAAAGATTAGAACAAATGAGAACAAAGATTAGAAAGGACAAGTTTCTATAATTGCAAAGATAGAAAGACACAGTACCAGTGAGTTACACAGTTAATTCTGTATGTGTGTGTTTCTGTGTGTGTTTCTCACTGACACTATACAGGAACAAATAGAACTTCTATGAGTTTTAATGCTTGGTTACTCAGTTTACTTAGATTATTTCTATTACTTCAGTAAATACAAACAATCTAATTAAATTAATTCAGTGAATTAACTTTGGTAAAATTTATTACAAGATAAAATCAATAAAAGGCATAGCTACTCTCAGGAATAAAATATTTCTTTCTTAAATATATAATATATACAAATTATGTGTTAGGCAGCTTTCCATCCCTGTGACTAAATGCCTGAGAACAATTTAAAGCCTGAAATGTTATTTTGGCTAATCAGCGCTTTTAGTTCATGACACTCAGTCACTTCAGTCCATCATTTAAGGCCTTTGACAAGGCAGATCATCAGGGCAGGAAGTGACTGCTGGAGCAGGACTGCTTACCTCAGGGGGCCAGGAAGCAGTGGGGGAAGGTTCTGGGGACAAGATATATCCTTCCAGGGCATGCCCTTATGATCTACTTCATCCAACTAGACCCCACCTCCTACAATTTTCATCACCTCACATTAATACCATCAAATTTTCATCACCTCACATTAATACCATGAATTAATCCACTGATAAGTTACAACCCAAGATCCAATCACCTTCCCTAAGGCCCCACCTTTGAACACTGCTGTACAGGGGTCCAAGCCTTCAACACATAAGTTTTTAGAGGACATCCAGATCCAAATCATAGCATAGTATTTCTCTATAGTGAATGCCCAGCTGCAGAGCATATCTATATCTACTTAAGTTAATGTGACTTGCCATCAAGGAGATCAAATTGAACTACACAAGCATTAATCTATATGTACTGGTAGCTAGAATCAGGATGAAGTGCCTATGTCCCCAAAAGGATCATCATGCAAATATGATTTTATTGAAGTGCCTGTGTCCCCAAAAGGATTATCATGCAAATATGATTTCATTACCAGGTAACTATGCAGTATGTAATTTCTTACCCTCCATTCAACCTGCTGCTTTATCTTTTGCTTTTCTATTTTGGTTGCAGTTGAAGTAAAAAACAAAACATGTCCCCTTATTCAATTTTCCTTTCAGTCAAGTCTGTCAAACTGAGAAGAAAAAAAAAATCAAGAAAAAAATGCAGCATGTTTTGATAAGTCTCTTTAGAATGGACATGACACCTGTCTAATTATAAAACATTGAGATGCAACAAAGTTCTTAAACAGACAGTCATCTTATCTGCCCTTGACAACCTTCTCCAGTCCTTTCCATCATACTGAGAATAAAGTAAAATTTCATGAATATTACCTCACTGATCAGGAATTTGTAAGATGAAAGCATAAGAAGCAAGCAGTTCTAAACATTGCATGGAAAACTATAGAAGGGTCTTACTTGGACATAAATAAAGTGGTATTAAATGAATGAATAATGAAAGGTTAAAAATAACATTTCCAAACATTGTTAATAACTCCTTTTCATCCATAAATAAGATGATCTATGATATATTTTAAAATAATTTGTACAAAAGAGTACAGAAGTTTCTAACACATAGAAATGATTAATATTTGAGGAGATGAAAGGCTTATTACACCATTTTGATCATTACACATCATAGACATGTATTGAATTTTCATACTGCCAACCATAAAGATTTGCAAATATTATGTTCCATAACAAAAGAAGAAATACATAGAAACATAAAATAAAATATTGTTAATTTATATTAAAAGAGAGGTATATTTAAATATGTTTAAATATATTTAAATATCAACCTAAATTTAAATTTAGGGTTAATATTAAATATCTATTTCATATCATTTGGTTGTCTTTTTACATTTCGAATTATATTTCAAAGTAAAGTAGTTTAAGGGACTACATCTTTACTTATCATATATGATTATATAAAATATAGATTCACTTATATTTTACTCTTTTAACTTTGTGTTAATATTTTTTGCTAATGATTTTTTTCCATAATAGTTTGAACTTGATATGTTCCTTGAAATATATGCCAGAATGCAAGTAAGATGAATCAAACATTTTAAATAAATGTTTAAAATGCTTTTTAAACCTATGTTTTGAAGGTAATTTCCAAATATTATTGTCCATACCAATGTTATGGAGAATTTTCCCTAACTTTTCTTCTGTTAGCTTTAAGTTTCGGGAGTTAAAACAATTATGTCTTTAATCCATTTTGAGTTGCTTTTGTATAGCAGTGAGATAAGGTTCCAATTTAACTCTTCTGCATGTGGTTGGACAATTTTCCCAGCATCATTTACTGAAGAGACTGTCTTTTCTCCATTGTGTGTTCTTAGCATCTCTGTTGAAAATCCAGTGACTGTAGAAGCATGGGTTCATTTCTTGGCCATCTGTCATAATTCATTGATTGATTCATTGTTTTTTATATTAGTATCATGGTGCATTGATTAATATAGTTTGGTAATATATTTTTAAAATAAAAATCTGATTTCACTGTCTCTTCTTAAAATATTTCTACATCATATTACATATGTAAATATTCTCACATATGTGACAAATTTAAAATTTCTCACCATGGATTGTGCTCAAATCTCATCACAGCACCTTCTATTTTTGGTTCAATTCTTAAGGCACTAATAGTCTCCAGAAAGGACAAATAACTTCATTCTCTTCCTTCCTTCTTTCTTTCCTTCACTCCTTCCTTCCATCTCCCTCTCACTCATTTTCTTCTTTCTTTCTTTTTATTCCTTCTTTCTTTTTCTATTCTCTTCCTTATTTTTTGTCCTCTGTGTTTTCCAATAAAGATAGAAAATAATTGGATCTCAATAATTGGATCTCATACATCTTTATGAACTCATTAACTCCACAACTTCAAAACAAAACAGACACGTTTTCTACAAAATTGGAAAAAAATATAGCCATTCTTTTGAATTATTTTAAAACATTTTAGCTTTGTTCTTTACTAAAGAGTATCTCACAACCAGGCTTTAATCTTTTTTGCTTTAGAACCCTATTATACTTTGTATTTGTGAATGTCTTATTTATAGCAGAAATGTCAGAAAAGGAAAAGTGATAATACCTTGAGCCTTGAGCCACTTTTTTTTTTTTTATAATAATCAAGTCTGTTCATTGACTTTGTAGTGTGAAACATTTTATTCCACTTTGTAGTGTGAAACATTTTATTCCACACCAAAGAATAACAGATACAAGACAGATGAGAGATCAAATCCAGTTAAGCTTTTCCTCTCTTTATTTTTTTTAATTACAGTTCTTTTTTTTTTTTTTTTTTTTTTTTTTTTTGGTACCCGGGATTGAACTCTGGGGCACTCGATCACCAGGCCACATCCCCAGCCCTTTTTTGTATTTTTATTAGAGACAGGGTCTCACTGAGTTGCTAAGTGCCTTGCCATTGCTGAGGCTGGCTTTGAACTTGTGATCCTCCTGCCTCAGCCTCCCAAGTGCTGGGATCATAGATGTGCGCCACCGTGCCTGGCTTCGAATTGCAGTTCTTGATAGTATGAATTTCATAACTGGTTGCTGTGCATAAAAGCACAATTCTGAAGCCAAGATTACAGTTGCAAATTTAGGCTAGTTCAGATAAATTTGGATAGGCATACAGACTGAGCCTTTGAGTAGAAGAGTAGATAACTGTTCTAGAAAAGGTAATGATACTCACAATAAACCATGTCTTCAGTTTTTTACTATGTAGTGTGAAATAAGGTGACCATTCACTTGAAGTTGTGTGACAACCTGAAACAAAATTATCTTTTGCCTATTTAAAACACTGACATATTTCTCCATAATCTTATATATATTTTTCAACATTTCTATGGTTTTATATGGTTTTGTAGCAATATATTTAATAAGTTGAGTAAATAATCTAATAATTCCACTTCTGGGTAGATGCCCAAAATAATTAAAATCAGGGATTCAGACAAATATTTGTGTGCCAAGGTTCATAACAGCAGTATCTTTGGATGCTGCCAAATTATGGGATCAATGTACATGTCATTTGAAGGATGAATTAATAAATAAAATGTGTTATATACATACAGTAGAATATTACTCAGTTTTAAAAAGGAATGAAATTCTATTACATGCTACAACATGAAGAAACCTCAAAAATGTCATGCTAAGGAGAATAGGCCAGAAAAAAAATATTATATTATTTCCCTTCTATAAAAAAATTAGGGTAGTCAAATTCATAAGAAGGTATCACAGTGGTCACCATAGGCTGAAGTAGGCATAAAGAAATGGAAATACTGATTAATAGAAATAGTTTTAGTTTGGGTTGATGAACATATTTTTTAAATAGGTAATTATGACAATTTCATAATGTTAATACACTTAATGCCACTTAAAATTTATGTTATGTGTACTTTACCATAACAAATAAAAATTATATAAATGCAATTTTAATACAGAAGGCGTTCTTTTTTTCTAGAAACTTCTATGTCCTTTTCAGTTTTGTTCCCAATAACCTATAGAATATCTACGCACTCCTCACATATGGACCCAACAAAGAGCCCTTGCTTTTGACAAGCATCAAATTGTCCATGATACACTTCATGATTCCAGGCATTCCAAAATATGAATGGTTAGTATTTGATGGTTAATATTTCCTTAAACATTTCAAAGCTATGCTAAATCTAAGATATATAGTACAATTTTATTGATTCCAGGATATATATAGTATCACCATAATACATATTTGAGAGTGGCTATCTATTCTTTCCAGTAATTTTTTAATATATAAGGTGATTATGAAACCTTGTTTCCCCACTCAGTCAGTTTTAATGAATAGTATTACTCAAATCACCTGCTATGCCAGTTTAGCATCAGGATTTTCTTATAAATATTTTCTGACACTAAAATAATTTCTTTTTTTCATAGAATCCAAAGGCCCACCCCAAGCTGAGTGAAGAAAACAATGGTTTTTTTTGAAGAAATTCCCAAGTTAAAATGGTCTTTCATTAAAAGGAGATAGGGCAGGGAGAGCCAGTTCTAGCATTAAAGAAAGAAGGATTAACATGCAATAACATGTTACTCCATCCTTCCTGAAAAATAACTATATCCTTCATCCACCTTTCAACAGAAAAGTGGCTTGCCAGGTTTTTTGTGGAAGAGGACTCTGGCCTCCTCCCAGAATTTCTCCTCTCCTATCACAAGCAGTAGTAGTCCAAGGCACAGTTGGCTTCTGCTATCATGTGTTTGTCATGCTTCCTCTTGATCATGGGACTCTAGTTGTGATAAGCCTGCAGCAGCTTATGTGACAGGCTCTCTGCCATTAGTGTCCACTCATGATTATTCTCTTGGTGTTCAGTGATCATTCAATTCCTGCTAGGAAGTGGCCACATCAGTCAGCCGGAGGTCGAGGGACCTGGTAGAAATGGCCACCCTTGTGAATGGGTACCATCCCAATCAGAGCTCACAATTTTTCAGTGCTTGGTGGAAAAATGATGTAGGGGTCGCTTTCAATGGTTGCTTGTTCCTCTGGAATAGCAGCATGTTATTTCGCAAACTGCTTTCTTTTAATACCTTTCAGTCTTGATCCTGAGGAATCTGGTTAGTACTTTGTTTCTTCCTTTCCTCATCATGTTGGCAAATATACTGATCTCTGGATTTGTAAACATTGAGCTTGCTTTTGTTTCTGTTGTAGCTTTGATGAGCTCAGTCTTCTTATGACCCTTGTCATATTTCTCCTCCTGGGTGAGCTCAGCTTTAGGCTTGAGGTAATATTTTTGTCAATTTGGGATTCCTGAATTTGGGACTATAGCTGTTCCACCTAACCTGGGTTAGCCCTGGAAGTGCCAGACAGCATGCTGTACATCCAGCACCAGACCTGACCAGCCTCTCAGTCTTTAGTGAGGAGTCAGTCTCTTTTAAAATCCTTATTGGAAAAGAAGGTGTAAAAAAAGAGGGTTTTAGCAGGCTGACCTGTATTTTCCCACAAGACAGTGCCATAATTTAAGCATGTTGTGATTATTAAGTCTTAAATTAAACTGGCACAAAGCCAGGTCTATGATATTCTACTGGGGGGAAAATGTCACAAAGGAAAGCCAGAATAAATAATGAAATGACCTCTATATTTTAATGGTAAGAGCTTAAAATTTCATTTCAAGAGGTCATGGATACAGAGATGGAAGACTGGACGTATTTGTATTTTGTCACACTCTAAAGAGAGGTATGAAAATTAAGCTCATGTGAAGGTGAATAAAACATGGTCTTTGCATTCCACAAACTCTATAATATGATTAGAAAATGGTGCATGTGGAGGAAACTAAGGTGACAAAATGAGATAAGAATGTAGATAAAAAAGTAAATTTTGTCATGCACTGTAGAAGATCCTCTGCATATAAATGCAATTTTGCATTAGGCATTGACTTATGAAGTTGACTCTCACAATTTCATCAGGATCAAAATAATTTTTATCATTTTCTTGGTTATAAAACTAACAGTGAATTTACTGCTGAAAGTTATAGTCTATACTCAGCTTAATGACAAAAATAATAATCTAAAATGTAAATATGCTTTTTAAAGATCAGATATTTGAATATTAGACCTGAACATTTATTTCATTTTAATATATATTATGAACACAAAAACAGGGAAAGAAGAGGAAGCAGTTCAGTGAATTAAAGGAAGATGGCAAAAGTTTCAGTATATACCATTCCAATTGACAGTGAAAATGTATAGGAAAAAGCTTATGCCCCCTAGCTAGACTTTAACAGAATAAGTGAGTAATGGACCAGAAGCTTATTTGGTAGGATATTTTGATTAGTTCCCCAAGTTATAGCTTCAAAATAAACAGTGGAATAATGATGTATCAACAGTGCTATTTTTATAACAGTTTTAGGATTTCTTTCTTGGACAAATGTGAAAAGGGTCATTTGACTTTGAAATATTAATTTCTCAATTGCATAAATTTCCTCAGCTTCAAGAATGCTGTGGCTGTTATTACTGAGACATTCTTATTTCAGTCAAAACTTGCATATTAAATGGTCTGTTAGTGGTTGATAGTGTGTTATTCCACAGCTTAGTGTTTGACTTCTTGATTTATTTGTAAGACATATAATAAAATGTATCTTGCCTGCAAAATAAATTTTAGATGCTAAAGAGATTATTAAGACTTGAGTTGTTGTCTTTTGAGTTGTTGGGAGATGATAAGGTATAACTGAAGGATTCTTACTATTCTTTAGTTCATGTTATATACTCAAGTAATCATCAAAATCATACATATTTTCTGAGAGTCTGTAAATTTTTTCTAGAAAATGGCATCAAATATCTGAAAGTAGGGAGAATTTGAGAGAATTATTTGCTACATCCCTACTTTCTATATGTACTTTAAAAAAATACTGCCTGAGAAATATCCTGAGTTCAAAATATCCACTGTCCTACTATATCAAAATAGAAATGTTATTTATTTGCTTGCTTTTGCTGTATCAAAACACGACTCTCAAATTCCATTTTCTTAAAATAAAAATACATTTGGTACTTACATTAGACATTGGCTCCTGATTAGTTATAGCCCAAAACCAGGATAGAGGTCAGTTTGAAACCTTCTTAATATGTCTTCTGAGCTCAAAAATTCAGGCTAAAGAGTAGCAAACTGTTTGAGACATGGCAGAGAGGAAAGTTAAGCAAGCTAATAGAAGTACATGGTCCATTCCTCAGTTTTTTTGTGTGTAATGTAACATCCACTCACATTTCACTGTCCAGAGAAAACTTATGTGCAAGTTTGAGAATGGAGAACATAGGCAGAATTTCTCTATGTAAAGAACCATGATTCACACGGAAACTGTAAGGGAGAAGAGAAAACAAGATCCAACACAAAGTCATATTCCTCACTTATCCAAAATTATACTGTAGTTTACTGCCCCAGAGCATAAAAATATCCCAAGAATCTAATAAATGGGTATACTTTTAATTCTAATTTGTTATACATGCTTGCAGAGTGCAATTCATTTCATATTACATATCAAGAGCACAATTTTTTAAGTCGCTGATTTTATATAAAGTATTTTCACAATTGTGTCTTCATACATGTATTTAGGATAATGATGTCTAAGATGTCTAACTCATTCTACCATTATTCCTATCCCCTTGCCCCCTCCTCTCCCCTCCCCCCCCTTTGTTCTATTTAAAGTTCCTTTATTCCTCTCATCCCCCCTCCCTTGCCATTATAAGTCAGTATTTTCAAAACAAAGAAATCATTGGACCTTTGGCTTTTGGGGATTGGCTAACTTCACTTGGCATTATTTTCTCCAACTCCATCCATTTACCTGCAAATGACATGATTTTATTCTCTTTTAGTGCGAGTAGTACTCCATTGTGTATATATGCCAAAGTTTCCCTATCCGTTCATCTGCTGATGGGCATCAGGGTTGGTTCCACAATCTAGCTATTGTGAATTGTGCTGCTATAAACATCGATGTGGCTGTGTCCCTGTAGTAATCTGCTTTTAAGTCTTTTGGGTATACACCAAGGACTGGGATAGCTGGGTCAAATGTTGGTTCCATTCCAAGTAATAAATGGGTATTTTAAGAACTATATTTGCACCAGAAAATATCCTTAACTAGTTAATTATGCAACATTATTTTGTAGCATTTTCAGTTTTCCCTCTCTTACTCATATTTATGTTCATATTCTTACCCATATTTATTGGTTGATATTGAGATGCTATGATTTATATATGAGGTTCCCACAAAAGCTCATGCATGAATTAATGCAAGAAAGTTTAGAGGTGAAATGATTAGTTATGAGAGTCTTAACCTAATCAGTGAATTAATCTCATGACAAAGATTAACTGGATGGTAACTATAGTCAGCTAGGCTGTAGTTAGAGGAAGTGGGTCATTGGGGGCATCTTTGGGGTACATAATTTGTCCCTGGTGAGTGGAACAATCTCACTGCTTCCTGGTGCCATGTTCTGAGCTGTTTTTCTCTGTCATGCTCCTGTGCCTTGATTCAGGTTATAGTTGAATCCTCATCTTATTTCACCTCATAAAATGTTGATTGTTTTTAAGTCTTAGTGACACAAAACTAACTATACTTAGTTTATCAATGAGGAAAACTTGAAATGTCAGCTTAATAATGTGTAAAATAATGTTTCAAAATTATGTCAAGTAGTTATGTTATTAATTAAGCTTTCATCTTTCATCTGTGTTCCCTGCCTTTCATACCTCTTCTCTGATGCAGACATTGAGTACCAAGAATCAATTTCTCCTGATTTTCTGACTTCTTGTTTTCTGCCAAAAAGAAACACAAGAAAGTGCAAAAGCATGAGGATATAAACAATACTTCCTTCTCCTGGCTTTGTGACAACTTAGCAATTGCTTTTTCCTCTCCCAGCAGTCATTGGCTTTAGTATCCATATCCTGAATATAATGATCTAGCTACACTTACCATGGAGTTAGCTCCACCACCTGGAATTACCTCTAACACTTGTTTAATTGACTTAAACTTGGATTTATGATTGAAATACCATAAGGAAGTCAAACACTTGGGCAGAAAGGACTGTTGGAGTTGAAACACTGGAGTTCATTTATCATGTGTGACCTCCATACCATCCTCCATTACATCCCTAATAGGGCCTATAAGACACTCCATTCACTAAGACATTGATAAATACATTAGTGAAGGGAACACCAGAGTACTTGAAAATCTCTGTGGTAGTGATATCCTATAGGCTTGGTACGACTATGGGGAAATGCTGCCATTAAGATGGCTTTTGTAATTTAGCAGAGATGATATTATCTTAGAGCAGTGAGGTTCAAGTGGTAGGACTTAATCATTATAGACAAGATATCACGTTTTCATAATGAGCAGCAGGCACACAATACTGTCAGAATGTTTTGATCTATGGGGACTCTTACTAGCGGTTTGTTTCATTTAGTATCCCTAAAAATAAAACAGATAGTCAGTCTACTGAAAGATTCATTGATCTTCATAATGGAAACAACTTCAGCTCAGTGGCTGGAAACTCAACTGGAGTTGTCAAAAGGAGAGTGACAATCTCTCACGTGTTCCCCAACCTAATCACTTTACAGCTTGAAACATTTTTATTGATGAGGCAATTGAATCTCCTAAAAGGCTAAGTTCTATCACATGACATAGTATTTTCTTTGAATCAGTGATGAATATGTGGTGCTGTTCCTTCATGATCAAATACGTGAGTCTAGGAAATACACAATGAAAGGTGAATTGGCAACTTCCATTATTACTCCACATGAGTCCCTCAAAACTTTTATGTTGCCAGTCTTCCATGAAATTGAATTTTTATTCTAGTACCTGGCTTCTTTTGAATGTCAAACCATTGTTCCTACAGACAAATATGAGTGTGATTATATCAGTTTTGATGATTACCAAAGGGAATAAGTTTTCTGCTGTACAGTGGTGACAGGGAGAACATTTTTGGACACAGGTGATTCAATGGAGTGTGTCTTAGTTTCCTCATGCCCAATAATAATTGTTAAAGATAGCAACAACTGCAAAAAATAAAATAAAGTCAAGACTGACTTTTCTGGAGTGAAATTTTGCATCACTCAAACTGGTAAAAATCACATCACTGAGGCTATAGCTGACATTAAAAGGGGCACAGAAAGGGTAAAAGAATGGTGGATTGGAAATAATAAAAATTACACATTCATAGAAAGTCATACAATTGTAGCATCTACACATTTTGTGTTCCTTGTTAAATGTATGTGTATGTGTATGAGAAATTGCTTTTCTCCTTATTTCCCCCTTATTGTTTTCTATAAAGATAATTGTCGAGATTAACTTACAATTGAGCCATTAGGTTAGGGAATACTAACTATATTAACAAACTATAAAACTAAAATTCAATTTAAGGAGTAATTAACATCAACCCAAACTTGGGTAACACAAATGTTGAAATTTTGTGTACCTCTCTTTGGTAAGAGAGTTGTATTAGTTGTTTTTTTTTTTTTTGTTGCTAAAACAAAATACCTGAAGCTGGGTAGTCTAAAAGAGTTTTTGGTTTTTTTGTTTGTTTTTGTTTTTGTTTTTTTAGCTCGTAGTTTTGGAGGCTGAAAGTGCAAGATCAGATAGTTCCATGCGTTCAATCATTATGAGGTCTCCTAACTATATTACAACATGATGAAGTAGAAAGGTAGGTCACATTAATCCCTTCCAAGGGTGGTTCCCTCATGATCTAAATACTTTGCACGAGGCCCCACCCCTTACATGTTCCACCACCTCAACAGTGGTACAATGGGACTGACCCTACAGCACCTGATCCTTTGGGGGATAGAGACAAACCATATCCAAACCACAGCAAGAGTAAAAACATTTTAAATTGTATGAAATGTTTCTGCTGCTGAATGGAAGTTCCTGTATGAATAAAGCTTATGTATGAATGCTATTTAGACACAGAAGTATATTCTGAGGCTAGGGTTTACATCTACATTTTTTTTCTTTGCCTCCTAAATTTGTTACTTCTTACCACTAGGGGATACAAGAGGAATACTGGGAGTAGAGAGGAAGAGGAAGAGACACATTCTTGTTGCTTTCACATTTCTGCCATAGTCAGGGCACCAACTGGTTTTCACATCAGCAGAAGCATGAAGTTACAGATTACACTTCCTCCCAATGTTTTCAGATTCAGTTTCATCATCTGTCTTGGAGTTACTAGCAGCAACCAGGTAGCACATTGTCCTCAGGGTTATGTCTCAGCTTCTTAGGGCACCCAATTTTAAACTGGTAACAAAGAACTTATAGTGAACATTAGTCTGTAGATCACACATTGAGTAACACTGACCTAAAGTAATCATGAATATGATTGGCTTTAGTACCATTTATTTCTTGTACTCAGATGTTGCAGGGATGAGGAGTTCATTTCTTCCTCTCTCCTTGATTCTTTTCTTTGATCAAATTTATGTTCCAGCTGTCCTCCTCTTCCCACACACGAGGTAAAGCGGACTTAATGACCATATAGGACGTCTTAGATAGCCATCCTCTAAAATATTCCCCAATGATATTATCCAGGGAACAAAGGATGATTCACATCATTGTGTAATTTTCTCCCACATTTTACAGAATAGGCCTGTGCAAATAGTAGTATGTGATGAAAATGGTGTCATATCACTTCTGAAAATTCATCAACTTCCTTTTTCTCTTTAAATCACTCACTCTGGGAGAGGCCATTTACCACACTATTAAGGCACTTTGGAGAAGTTTACCTGGCAAGGTCCTGAGGGTTCCAGACAACATTGAGCAAGGAACTGAGGCATTCTGCCAAAGGTCATATGAATGAACCATCTTGAAAAAATATGCTGAGTCTAGTCAAGCTCTCAGATAACTTCCACTCCAGCCAGTACCTTGATTGCAACATCAGGAGAGACCCTCAGCTAATATTAGCCAGTTATGCTTCTCTTGTATTTCTGGCCTCCAGGAACTCTGGGGGTACAGCAAATGTTTGCCTTTTTAAAATAGTGCAAAATGTGAAAATAATTTGTTATGCAGCAACAAATGGATAGCATGCTTACTACCTTATAAAACTTAATTTTAGGTATCAGAGTATGTTTAGTAAGTTAAACAGTATGATGACAATGGGTAGCATTTGAGCATATAAAATAATTGTCTTTACTCTAAATCTGTCTTAATTGCTCTCTGTACTTACTCTTAGGAAGAATTTTGAGAGTGGTAGATCCAAAGAAAAGGGATTTTCTCAAATTCTTAATTCCTCTGATCAGGTTATTAAAAGCTTTAAGCATGCATTATGTCCAGCTCTTTGAAATTAATTATCTTATTTCTGTTTAGTCAATCCATGAAAATGATGCAGAATTTTTAAAAATGAACATATTTAGAAGCAAAAATGTCATCTAGGAGCATATGTTACTCTAGGGCTTGATATCTTCTTTCTATATTTGCATGTTTTTGTTGCAGCTTGAGTCAGTAACTTTTCTGCATACTTTACTCTTAGCTAGGTACAATGGCATACCACTCCATCTACTGGGGAGGCTGAGGCAGGAGGATCCTGGAGCCCAGGAGTGTGGGAACAACATAGCAAGACATCATCTCAAGAAATAAAACTGAACTAACAAAAAAATCTTGTCCTCAATATTAATATTATATTATTTATTTAAACTCCAAATGATTCTCTCCCTCCCTCCCTGGTCCTCAATTTAAAAATTTCCTTTCAGCTTATTTAAGTCCATATCTAAGAAGTGCTTTAATTTCTCTTGCTCCTTTTTAAAAAAATACAAATTTCTACATTGTGAACAATCATACTAAATTCCCAGCTGAAGTGGTTTGGTTTACGATTCAGAGGTTTCTTATTTACCTGTTTGCTTTCTTAGTGTTTTCTGAAAATGTTACCATCTTTGGTCACTGAGTGTTTTGGTCAGCTTTTCTGTTGTGGTGACCAAAATAACTGACAAGAACAATTTTGGAAGAGAAAAAGTTTATTTGGTACTCATGGTTTCAGAGTTATTAATCCATAGATAGCTGGCTTCATCTCTCTGGCCCTGGTGAAGCAGAATATCAGAATGAAAGACTGTGGGGAGAAAAGTAGCTCAAGACATGGCACCAGGAAGGGGGTGGAGAACGCACACTTTCCTCTCCATTGACAAAATATAAACTCAAAAGCACACTCTCAGTGACCCACCTCCTCCAGCCACACCATACCTGCCTACTATTCATTTAATCCATATCAATGGATAAATCCATTGATTAGGTTAAATCTCTTACAATTCAATCATTTCCCCTCTAAACATTCTTGCATTGTCCCATACAAGAGCTTTTGGGGGATACCTCATATCTAAACCATAACACTGAGCTATAGCACTTAAATAAATTTTATAACAAACAAGAAAGAAAAGTAATTATGTAACAAGAATGATCAGAAAATTTTGACCTTGAATAGAATTAACAAGCATAGATTTTTACTTCTTTGATCTTATTAAAAGCTCTAAGATTTTCTGTCCCCACTTCCTCTTAAGGTCTATATATGGAAGTGATAGAATTAATTTCTGGTGCACAAATACATAGAATGAGCCAAGACTCATTTATATGAATATCATTTTCTTTTTTTTGCGGTGCTTGCCATATTTGGAGAAAAACTTTTGCTCAATACTATAACAAATTAGTAACTTTACACATTTGTTCAACAGATATTTACTGCATTAAATCCTAACATTTCCCATAACATGGACAACATTTTCTGTATATAACAAAAAGCATCTATTACAGTAATTTTTTTCAATAGAAGGAGTAAGATATGATTCCAAATAACTAGTGGTATTACTGAATTTTAGTATTTGATTTAATATATTTGGATAAATTATGGCTATAAGATTATTACACGTGTCCAATAAAATCATGAATTGTTAAAAACAAATATGAAAAAAGTCAACATTTTGCTAAGAGAGTTAATTTTTGTGGGATATAGTCAATATTCTAGCTTTCAATAATAAGTCAATATGAACAAGAAAAAAAAAAGAATTATCTTTTTTCTTTCTTCCTCTTTCTGTCTCCCATGCTTTGTCTTTCTTTTTTCTCTCCAATTTTCTTTCTCCTCTTTTCCCCTGTATTTGAGGTTTTTCCTCTTAGTCCAAACATTCTAAAATACTAATGTTTAAAAACTGTCATACCTAATGTGCATTGCAAATTTATGCATTTTCTTAAAAAAGAAGAAAAATCTGAGATTGACATGGAAAAAATTATTGGAAGAAAGGAAGGGCACTAGCTTTAAGTATAGTCTTGAAAATTATGATATAGAGAAATAAACAATTATGATAGAAAAGAATGAAATACTGTTTTCTCAAATGTAAAGAATTCCAGTATGCATGAACAGATTTCCCACTTAAAGATTGAAGCAAGAGAGGCCCATTTTTTCTGTGTTTTAGCAAAACTAAATATGAATAATGTCTCTTTCATGAACACTGCCAGGGAGAGAAGAAATAAGCCTACTTTCATTCGTTTAGGAAGAAACACTGTTCAAATTGGAAGTCAGTCACATAAAATGAAGTAAAAAATAGAGTTCTACATCCACTTTTTTGTTGTTGTTACTGGGAATTGAACCAGGGACACTTAACAACTGAGCTACATCACCAGCCTTTATAATTTATTTTGAGACAAGTTCTCGCATAGTTGCCCTGGCTGGCCTTAAACTTGTAATCCTATTGCCTCAGCCTCCAGAGTCTCTGGGAATACTGGTATACACCGCCATTTTTAACTCTACATACATGTTGATAGCTCCCTATCATGCATTGAATGACCAAAAAGAATGATTTGGCTGTACACTGTTATTGTTGAACTTGACTTCATAGTCATTTGTTTTTTCATTCCTTAATATCTATTAACAGTGAAGTATGTTGAGATAAAGTTTTCTAGGTTTCAAACCACAGGTTAGAATTTTCAGAATGAAACTCTCCTAGTGCCTTTCAGTTATTGATTTCTGGATATTCTAATTATTTTTCTAAAAAGAACCAAGTTGCACCATAATCGATAAGCTGACAGTTTCAATGAGCTTTTAGTATTTATATTTGAATTGCCACTCTTTCCAGAGGCTCTTTCATTGAATCTTAATAAAGACTTTTTAAAATCTAGAAAAGCAGCTCTTAATAAGTTTGCTTTTCAGTTGTAAGAATTCACATATAGGACAATTCAGGGTAAGTTAGATAGCAGAAATATATTTTGGGGATCATGAACCATCATTCAGTACTCTGGAGATATTATTTTGGGAAGGTTAGTAAATACAAAAAGTTCCTTTGGGAGTCAAATGAACCTGGACTGGAATTCTAGCTCCAACACTTAATACTTTGTGAAGTAGATCAAATTACTTACTCATTTTCAACTTCAATTTTATCATGTGCATATTGGGATTAATACCTATCTCTCAGAATTGTTTTGTGTAGTGGTAACAGTAAATGTCAAGTAGCTGACATAATAAATAGCATGTAGAAGAAAAGAAGGTGCCTTCTATTAACAATAGTAACTTAAAACAATTTCTAATATACACATTTCTTTCTGTAAAATTAAAAAAGATAATAAGAAAATAAATATTTTTCAAATGATCAAATAAATATATTGACTTATAAGGTTCTTTGTTTTGTCTAAGCATCATTGCTAGGGTTGCTGCTTGGTTATCAAAAGACACTTTCAGTTGAAGCAAAAGGACGGCAGTTCAAGACCAGCCAGCCTGAGCAATTGAGAAGACCCTGTCTCAAACAAAATTTTTAAAATGGTATTGGGAGACAGCTCAGTACTAGAGTGCTATCCTTGTATGTTCTGGGCCCTGGGTTTAATATTACCAAAACCCAAAACCAAACCAATTACTTGCTTTTAAAAAAGTTATTTTGATTACTTTTACACAGCTAATAAATGGATAGAAATTTAAGAAATGTATGAAAGAAATAGTAATTTATATTAAAACTAAATAGAATATTTTGGAAAGATTTGGTAAAGGTAAGTATAAAAATGTGAAACTAAGAGTAAGTTTTTTTTTTTTTTTAAGACTGGAAAGGATCTTATTTTTGTAAATGAAATTGGCATTGATGTTCAAATTTATAGACAAAAATACCACCATTGCCCATATAGTAAGGGTATGACTTACAAGAGAAAGATCTGGAGTGCATAGTGACCAATGCATTCTGCAAGGGAGGAAGGATTTCTTTATTTATGCATTGCTGAGGGCATGGATAAAACTCCTGTAGCAAGAGAGGATCAACAAAAGAAGGCATGAGTATTTTTAACAGAAGTTTTGTGTGACAAGGGGTCCTTCTGAAATGAAGATCTGAAGAAAGAGGAAACCCTGTTTTTATGTTTATTTTTGGTGAAGAGTGGACAGTCACAGAGGCATATGTATGATTTGGGTAAGTGAGTAGTCATGAAGTGGGGGAAATCTGGACATTGGTTTGGCTTTTTCTGTATGTCCCTTTGTTTTCAGAAATAAGGACTATTCTTTCCTTGTGGTATAGGTTGGATACCTTTGCAATGAGGGTCTTATGACCCACTGCATCAGAAGTTCAGCTAAGCTCATGGACTGCTTTGGGAGAGAAGAGAAGGGAAAGTGAGAGGAATGAATTTTCCTGCTTCTACTGTTGCTTGAAGTCCTTGATGCCGTACTGTGTGTTGGTGCATCCTGAACCTATCAATACATAAGGAGGAATCTTTGATTTTTACCTCAACTCTTTGGCGATAAATTCATATTTATGTTTTAAGTCAAGATGAAAATATCTTGAAGATTTTAAAATGTAAAACTATTATATAAAACTTAAAAATTTTATTTTATGATTCTTTCCTTTAACTCACCTTTGTTTAAGAAAATATGTTTTCTCCCAGCAGCTTGGGAAGCTGAGCCAGGAGGATTGCTAGTTCAAGCCAGCCTCAGCAAAAGTGAGGCACTAAGCAATTCATTGAGATCCTTTCTCTAAATAAAATATAAAATAGGGCTGGGGATGTGGCTCAGTGGTTGAGTGCCCCTGAGTTCAATCTCCGGAAAAAAAAAAAAAAATGTTTTTATCAGGCAATCTTTCCTTAATTCCCCATCTTAAATAAATAAAACAAAATAATAAAATGAATCAATAAAAACACATAAGAACTTTTAAATGCCTATTAAAACATGAAATGTATCACTAAGAAATGTATCACTAAGACACTTCTGTGGACAAAAGGAAGTTTTGAACACTTGTCCATGAGATAACAGAGAAGATGGAAACTATGTTTACAATGATGTGACATCCAGGGCTGGGTTCCCAAGCTGAGAATTCTTTCAAAAGAATGGTCAGATTGATCAGATTGCCAGAGGTAAAGCACTCTTTGGCATGTGCCAAAGGTTTAACATTATATACTTGAGAGAAGAGAAGAAAGGAGGCAATTGCTCAAATCAAATTCCAACTGCTCCCCTACTTGGCTTGAACATACTTGAAATGGATATCGAATGAATTTTTTCTCTCCTTCACAGCAAGGAAAAGTTGATACTTTCTGTTCAGATTCAAAATTGGCCCTGTAAAAAGATGTAAAAAAAATTGTTCAGGCTGGGTTCGCCGACACATGCCTATAATCCCAGTGGCTTGGGAGGCTGAGATAGGAGGATCATGAGTTCAAAGCCAGCCTCAGCAAAAGTGAGGTGCTAATAACTCAGTGAGACCCTGACTCTAATTAAAAAATATGAAATAGGACTGGGGATGTGGCTCAGTGGTCAAATACCCCCAAGGTCAATTCCTGGTACCTCCCTCCCCCCCAAAAAATTGTTCTGGTGGAGTAATTTAGTGAATTTCAAATATTTTCCATGAGCAAATGCATCTCTTAAAATATGTGTGTGTGTGTGTGTGTGTGTGTGTGTGTCTACCAAAATTCCCACTTTTCGCACTGGAATCCTTTAGATATAAGTGGAATATTTGCCTATCTCACACAGAAAGTCAACAAAGTTTAAAATACTGGTATCATATGTATTGCATTGTATATCTTGTGAACTGTTCACACATACTGTTATGGGGTGACTGCTCAGAAAACACTCTAAGTCCTAAATTAAAGCCTATTTGAGAATTTTCATTATCTGGCCAGAGTCTGTCCCTCACAGAGTCTAAGTGACCCTATGAAAGAACAGCTACGAGCTCTCTGTGGCCAGAGTACTTAAGGAGGAAAACCACATCCTATGGAATCTGCAAGTTGCAAGCAAGCTGAATACAGGGGCTGAGAAAGCTGTTAGGAGAGCAAAAACAGACAACCACATCCTGGGTTCAAGCACATTTGTGGGCATACTTCTTGGATGTGGGTACGTTGGTGGGCGTATGAAGTACAGAAAAAACAATTTTTTTAATGTCTTAAAAAAAACAGCTTACATAACAAATTCATAGAGGGGTTACAAACATGAAGTCACTGTGACTATACCAATCTATATTTGTCTATGGCTATATTGATTTAACCTTATCTCTATTTATGTGAGCCTATTAGCCTCTATTTATCTATTACTACATTAACTTACTGGCTTATGCTTATCACCTTATATTGTCTTATGTCTTATTTCTACCAACTTAAATTCTAAGTTTTACAGTTACATGATTACTCTGCTATTACATATGTTCTCTGTTATCTTCTAAATTATTACTAGGGCAGGTTAATATCATTTCACTCATAGTACTTATTTTATCTTACTTATTCTGCTTATTAATATCTTATACCTATAATCTATAATCTATAATGTTTATTGGTTAGACTCAGACCATAACAATATTCTTGTAACTTTGAGGAAGGCCATTTAGCAAAAGTTTCAACATTTAAAATGAAAGGATTACTTTCTATAATAAGTTTGCTTCAAGGATTTCAAATCACATATTACATTCATAAACACTGTGAAATGGAGTATGTACCATGAAAACTGTAAATAGATTAAATGTTTATCAGTAGAAAGGTAACTAAATAAATCAGTGCAAAGGTGCATAATGCAGGAATTTTTAAAATAAGCATCTCAATATGCTTATTGAATAAAGATTCTCAAGAAAAATTATTGAGATAAAATATACAAAGAAGAGAGTATATAGTTGAATTTTCTACATAAATATGCTTTTAGATATGTATTTTATAACCATGATTTAGAGCTAAATGTCTCATTGGAAGAGTCTACATGTGAATAGAAATTTCTAAATAGATACACAACAAACTATTCTTAGTTATTTGACAGAGTGATTAAAATAATTAACTTCACATTTCATATAGACCATTCTTTATAATACGTAGAAATCATGTGGATTTAATAGTGAATATGCACCTCCCCTCTCTCCTTAAACTTATGCTGCCAGTTAATTCCTTGTGCTACCAGGACTAATCTTTTTATGCTCATTATTCTTGTTTATAACCATAAACATAAGAAACTCAGGACTCCTAGGTTGCCCCTCATTCCTCAGATTCCCTTCCCCAAACACTTCTAAATCTGTCCCATGTTTTCCAAAGACTAAAATATTCCAATTGTATCTGTAATTCACAGTCCCTTATGAGCAAAATCTCTTTTTTTATCCTAATTGTGCTTTCACTCGTTACCCATCCTAGAACCTATTTCTTCTGTGAAAACTGCTTTCCCTTGTAACTCTCACACAGTGGTCCACATCTTCCTTGTTTCTCATTTCCGTTTTCAGGCAATTCTCCTTACTACATGTCTAACACACTTAGATATAGCTCTTGTCACCAAACTACACTTATACTACTTTTTTGGGCCATCTTCTTTGGATCACCTATTCTTGTTCTCTTAAAGTTTAGTACCTATGTCACTGTCATTCTTCAGCACTACTTCTTACATATTCATATTCATTGGAAATTTTAATTTTCATGTAAAAAATCACGAGCCTTATAATATTTTCACTTCTTATCCTCCTAAGACCCTGTCCTCAACCCTACCTATTCACTTCCTTCTCTTGCTGTTGAAAATAACAGTCCAGCATTATTCTTTCACATTTACCTCTTTTCAGCTCACTCCCAGAATTCTGACAATTCTTAACTCCATTGCTATATATAATTCACTGCTTTTATATCACTTGACTACTTTCACCCACCTCAAATTGTCAGGTCTCTAATTACTTGCACTAGATTCCTGGATCTTTTATTATAGCCACTGCCTTGCCAGTTTTAAACTTCTTTGCGCTTTTTGTACTTACTGTATTCAGTTGCTGAAATGCTAAACCTAATAAAATCAACTCTCAGACTAATCTGTGTGTATATAGCCAAATATGACTACTGGGTAAATAAGTACAACTAACAATACCTACCTATTGTCATGTCAAATTTGCAACAACCTACCTCAGTAATGGCCTTGTCTCTGCTTAACATTCTTCTGTGATCCTCTGTTTCATTCATTAGATCACTTGCTTTAGAACATCTCTTTCATAAAACTTCCACTGTCTTTCTATCAATATCTAATGATATATATATGAAGGAGCCTATAATCAAGGAGATAGCTAAAGATTGCGGTTAGCTGAGAGCCATAAAAGATGTTCTAGTTTCCACCTGATAGTAATACATTATCCAAAGAATCTTTGTATGCCCGTGAACACTGCGTGACGCACCTGTAAGCTCAAGCTGTAAGCACGTGTCCTTGTTAAATCTATATGTATATAACTGAGTGAGTTAGTTAGTGTGTGTGGGAAGAAGAAGAAGGTGGTGGTTGGAGTTAGAGCGTTTGGAGTGATTCCTGGAGCCGGAGAGAGAAGAAGAAGAATAAAAGACCTTTTTTCATTTTCATCCTGCCTCCAAATTTTCCTGCGGCGTTCGTTGCTCCAAGCGGTTTCCGCTTCAGGCAGCAATAAGTGGTAGCCTGTATGGGGAATTCGGCGGCAAGGTAAGAAAAAAGAAAATTTAAAAATATGGGAGCGAATATAACAAAAAGTTGGTTTATAAAAGCCACGAATGAAATTTTTGATATCGAGAACTCATAGGATAGTGAGAAAAGTGAACAAAAAAGCATATCCTCTGACTCAGTTGAGACCAGCAAGGAGAGTAGTAATGTAAATTCAAAAGTAAGAACGGCAAAAGCCATCAGAAGCTTAATAAAATTAGCTGAGGAGTATGTACTCTCCTTAGAAGCTGAAACTCAGGATACTAGTGAAAGTGATAATAGTAACAAGGAGCCAAACCATGAGAGTACGGTCTCCTCCACTGAGCCGGTTAGGAATTATGAAGCTAGTAGTGAAGAGGAATCAAAAAGCGATTCGGGGAGCACAGTCTCCAATCAAAAGAACAAAAAGAAATTAAAAAAGAGAAAAGACCGTCAAATAGAGGAACCACTAGTGCCCTCTGCTCCTTCATGGATAGAATACCTAACAGAAACAATAAGGAGTATTGATCAGAAAGTATGTGCCCTTGAGGTAGAAATTGACGGCCTTTCTGAGCGCTTATACGCTCTCGAACAACATAGACAGCAGGAGCACCTAGAACTGCCAGTATTTCAAAATGAAGAGGGACAAAGATATCACGAGTCCCTAGACTTTAAAACATAAAGAATTTTAAAGAGGCGGTAATGACCTATGGGCCTCAAGCTCCGTTCACATTAAGTATGATAGAGTCACTTAACACCCTAATCTTAGCCCCCTCAGATTGGAAAAGTCTATGCAGAGCGGTACTAAGTGGGGGACAATACCTAATCTGGAAAACTCAATTCCAGGAACTTTATTCAGAAATAGCAAAGAGAAATGCTGCAGCAGGTTTCCCTCAACGCAATATAGATATGCTCACAGGGGAAGGTCAGTTCGCCGAACTACAAAATCAGCTACAATACGATCCCGGTGTGTATGCCCAGATACACACTGCAGCTGTGAAAGCCTGGAAGACAATCTCAGGCACAGGGGATCTGCAAGGCAGGCTATCAAAAGTTATACAAGGGCCTAACGAACCTTACGCTGATTTTGTAGATAGACTCTTAAAAACAACATCTAGAGTTTTTGGCGAAGTCGAGCAAGCTATGCCTCTAGTTATCCAATTAGCGTACGAGAATGCTAATAAATATTGCCAGGATGCAATAAGGCCGTGGAGAAGTAAAAAAGACTTATCAATTTATATCAGACTGTGCAAAGACATTAACGAGGCTGTTATCAGAGGCAACGTAATTGCTGCAGTGATGAAAAATTCCTCCCCTCAAAATTCCCAAAGGATTCAACCTAGAACAGGATATTCCAGACAAAAATATTATAATCAACCAAGATATGCTAAGCAATATCCCCCAAGGGTAATAAGATCAAATTCATACCACGCTCCAGGCCGATGCCCCAGGTGCAAAAAGGGTATACATTGGGCCAATCAATGCCATTCAAGATATGATATATATGGAAATGATTTATCAAGGATTTCAAAAAATGGGGCACGGGGCCCAATGCCCCGGGGCCCACAAATGTACGAGGCACTAGAGGAGGAATGCGCACTAGAGGAGGAATGCCCTCAGATCCAAATGATTCCTCGTCACAATCCTTCCTACCCATTAACTCCCTTATCAGAGGGACAAGAGGAAGTGCAGGATTAGATCTCTGTTCTACTGCCCGGATGGTCCTGACACCTGAAAGGGGGTTCAGCTGATTCCTACGGGAATCAGGGGACCTCTCCCTTCAGGAACTGTGGGACTAATCCTTGGGCGTAGTTCCAAGAGTTTATTAGGCTTTAATGTTATACCAGGGGTTATTGATTCAGATTATAATGGAGAGATTAAAATAATGCTAAGTACACACAGGGGCATTATCTCCGTAAATCAAGGAGACAGAATCGCACAGCTGCTCCTCATTCCCAGTCTCCATAGTTCTTTTAAAAGCATGTCACAAAATAGAAATAGCAGAGCATTCGGTTCCACTGGTTCAGGACCTATGGCTTTCTGGGTACAGGATTGTTCACGGAGGCTGATGTGCAAATTAAAAATTCAAGGTATAGAGATGGAGGGGCTTATTGATACAGGAGTTGACTCTTCCATCATAAATCTACAACAATGGCCTAAGCACTGGCCTCTACAGAAAGCCTCAACCAGTTTAAGAGGCTTGGGATATAGTAATACCCCAGCACAAAGTGCTGTAATCTTAAATTGGCAAGACAATGAAGGCCATACAGGAACATTCCAACCTTATGTTTTAAACAGCTTGCCAGTTACCCTATGGGGAAGAGATATCTTACATCAAATGGGGCTACACCTAGCGACCAAGCCTGCAGGTGTTAAGAATAAAAATCCTAATCATAATAAAAAAGGCAAAGGACATTTTTTTCTAGGGGCCACTGAGAAAACAATTTTTAAAATACCATGGCTCTCTAATAAACCAGTTTGGGTCCCTCAGTGGCCCCTATCCAAAGAAAAATTACAAGCGGCCCATCAATTAATTAAAGAACAATTAGAAGCAGGACACATAGAGCCTTCCACCTCTCCCTGGAATTCTCCCATATTTGTAATTAAGAAAAAATCGGGAAAATGGAGACTATTACAAGACCTAAGACAAATTAATAAAACAATGCAAATTATGGGACCTACCCAACCTGGACTTCCTAATCCTGTAGCTATTCCAAAAAACTATTACCTTATAACTCTTGATATAAAGGACTGTTTCTTTTCCATTCCCCTACATCTTCTGGATGCCCCCAGGTTTGCTTTTTCAATTCCTTCTATCAATAATAATGGCCCTTATAAAAGATATCAATGGAAAGTATTGCCACAGGGAATGGCAAATAGCCCTACAATGTGCCAACTATATGTGGACAGAGCTATACAGCCCATTAAAAACAAATATCAAGACCTCATGTGTCTACACTACATGGACGATGTTTTATTAGCTCACCCTAATCAACAAATCTTATTTAATATATTTAGTGAAATAACAAAAAATTTAAAAAAATATGGATTATATATAGCAGAAGAAAAAGTTCAAAGCAGATCACCTATACTATATTTAGGCTTTAAAATCATGGATACTTTTGTTAAACCCCCCAAAATTCTAATAAGTAAAGAACATTTGACCACACTCAATGATTTCCAAAAATTATTGGGAGACATTAATTGGCTTCGCCCTACACTAAGCCTCACTACTGGACAATTAAAACCTTTATTTGACATCCTTTGCGGGAACCCTGATCCATCCTCACTGCGAACATTAACTCCTGAGGCCAGGAGAGCTCTAAAATTAGTAGAACAGGCCATTGAAAGATCCCATTGTGATAGATTTGATTTTGCACAACTACTAATATTGATTATTATTCCTTCACAATATACACGAACAGGAGTATTTTGGCAACAGGCACCTATATTATGGATACATTTGCCTGTCTCTCCTAAAAGTACAATTGAGTCTTATACCTCCATGGTGGCTAAACTTATTCTTCAAGGACTTAAAACCTCTACTAAAATATTTGGAATTCATCCCGCTACTTTTATTACTCCTTATTCATCGTCACAGGTTGAATATTTGTGCTTCAATGATAATGATTGGGCTATAGCTAGATGCTCTACTTCTGCAAATTTTGACAATCATATTCCTAAATCTCCTATACTGTCCTTTTGTATCAATCATCCTATCATATTCCCACAGGTGAATGTGATATTTTGCCAGCTTATGTTTGTGGGAGCTTAAGCAGCAATGTGTGTGAGCAGAGATCAACTTTTATTTTCTACTCTAATAATTCTTTTTTTAGTTTGACAGCTCACCTTTTGATCTCAGTGCTGGAATAGCACTGCCTTTCCCTTAATAATGGATGCTTGAGTTTTTAGGTAGCGGGCCCTGAAGATTTGCCGGTGGAAATGTCTAGACATAAAAAAGACGGCTGCTGCTACAACTGCAGGGACCGCGGTCGCTGCAAGCATCCCTGCTGCTTAAGCATCAAACAACCTAACCAGCAGTGTGGCCTCTGCTCTGCATGCATGGGGCCTCCTGAATCTATGTGTTATAACTTATGGACATTTTGATTTTCCATTATTTTGGGACATTACGGGACAATGCCTTGCGGGTATTTGTCTAAGAGAACTCAGTGCGTTACTTGATGAAACTAAGGGCAGCTGATTCGCTTAAAGAACTTGATACACTATGAAAACTTGGCTCGTCAGCAGTAGGCTTACCGCCTTAAAGCTGCAGCTTCTCCTAAAAATTGGACGGCTGTAGTCAATACACAGTCGATCCTGAAGGGCTCTATTGGATGGCTGGTTAGCCTATGACGGGTAAGATCCCCAGAAGGGGACAACCTAAGACACGGCACAGTCGCACGGGACAGTCTAATGTGGCCGGCATGTCAACCTAAGCCAGGAGTCAGGACAGCCTAGACTCCCATGACGGGTAAGAATGTCGGTTGCACATGGACGTCCTAGAACATCCTCTCTTTTAAAACTAAAAGGGGGAAATGAAGGAGCCTATAATCAAGGAGATAGCTAAAGATTGTGGTTAGCTGAGAGCCATAAAAGATGTTCTAGTTTCCACCTGATAGTAATACATTATCCAAAGAATCTTTGTATGCCCGTGAACACTGTGTGACGCACCTGTAAGCTCGAGCTGTAAGCACGTGTCCTTGTTAAATCTATATGTATATAACTGGGTGAGTGAGTTGTGTGTGTGTGGGAAGAAGAAGAAGGTGGTGGTGGGAGTTAGAGCATTTGGAGTGATTCCTGGAGCCAGAGAGAGAAGAAGAAGAATAAAAGACCTTTTTTCATTTTCATCCTGCCTCCGAATTTTCCTGCGGCGTTCGTTGCTCCAAGCGGTTTCCGCTTCAGGCAGCAATATATATATATATATATATATATATATATATATATATATATATATATATATATATATATATATATTTTTTTTTTTTTTTTGTACTGGGGATTGAACCTAGGGGTGCTTAAACGCTTAAACTAGTCCTTTTTATTTTTTATTTTGAAACATGGTTTCACTAAGTTGCTCAGGGCCTTGCTTAGTTGCTCAGGCTGGCCTCAGACTTGCAAATCTTCCTGCCTCAGCCTTCCGACTCTTTGGGATTATAAGTATGTGCCACCAGAACTGGCCCTAATAATATTTTATTTTCAAGAAAATAAAAGCAATGAAAGAAATTAGTATGCTGCTACCATGCATCTCTTAGTACACCATTGTATGTAAGTGTTCAGAATGTTTACATCTGTAAAGATAAATAAATGATTCAAATGTACCACATAGATACAATATTTAGGTTTGCCTGGGATGGTTCCACTTAAATAGGTGGAAGATAGGGTAAAACTTGCATCCTGTCTTGTCTCACCTGCTTGACAATGAAAATAACAAAATTAGTAACTGTTAGCATTTAGTAAGGTTTCAATTCCTTGGTTCTCATTCTCTCTTAAATTCAGTCCAACTACAATTTGTTCCTACAACTCTGCCCAAGTATTGATTTCTACATTGATATAGTCAATGATCAAATTTCAGGTTATGGCTTAATGAACCTATTAACACTATTTGAGGAGATTGATCACTTCTCTCAAAATTTCTTCTTTACTTTTCACTGGAACACCATTATTATTCTATCTTTGTCTTCTATCTTACTAGGCCTGTAGTTTTCAATTTCCTTTGACAAATCCTACATTTTTCAATATGTACCAGTGTTCACTAAATTAGACTTCTTTTGCTTCCTTGTTTAGATGGTGTTGAGTACAAAAGTCTTTCCATTTATTCCCCAATCTCAGGCAATGAATCTCCAGTGTGAGACTTTGGTTTTCAATTTTAAATGGTGAAGATTATTTTTTATTCCCTTTAGTCTGGATTATCTTAAATCAAATAAGACAGAAGTAATATTTTTCCATTTCTGGATCTAGGCTTCAATATATCATGCATTTTCTATCTATGACTATCAGGCTAGTTTATCTTGCTGGGTGGAGGGAAAGATATAGTCCAATTAAATCTGTTGTTCCAGATGATTGTTAAGTCATTGTCATATATGTGAAAGGGGACCAATTAAAATACCCAGTGCTCAGCCCAACCCAATTGTTGACCACAGGATTATGAACAAACAGAACCAATATCAACTGAGCCTCATCTAGAGTAGCATAACTGCCCCAGTGACTTGTAGGTACAAGAGTAATAACGCAGATATATTTTTCAAGCCACTGAGTTAGATACTATTTATTGTAACTGCTCATATGAGAATGAAAGGAGAAACATGGCCAAATCCTTGAAAAAGACTCTGAGGAGATGGAGATGGGGAGTAACTGCCTGCAATCATTGCTTCTTATTTGTTTGTTTTGTTTTTGTTTTATTTATCAGATAACTAGGTCTTTGTTCTGCTAGGTTCTAGTTACTTTTTAAACCCAGAACTTAAGGAAGGAGTAGAGAAGGGCTTGGGGCCTTTGAAAGTTTAGACTTAATAATAAGATTTAAAGACTTTGTGAAGTGAATGGAAAATATCAACCTTTTCAATAGAGTATTTGTTTTCTAGGGAGCTCAAAGAAGTTTTAATAACAGGGTAAAATATATTAAAAAGTTATGTTATAAAGTAGAGGTAACAGAATGTATCTGAATATTGGTTTTATTAAAAAATTACACTATAAGAAATAGAAAACAATAATAGGTCATTTCCACAAGAAATGGAATTTTTATCTCACTCTTCCTAAATTTCCCCTTTTAAAAAAATTCTACACACTATATTTGAATTTCTTTAATTCATTTGAACAATATGTACAGAAAATGCATTACCTCAATTTTTGGATGAGTTTTTGGCTAGATAAATTTTCTTTAATTCCTTTAAAATCATTATGTCTAGTTTTGTGTAAAATATAAGCATCAGCATATTAAACAAAATATATGACATGCTATGACTGTATGAAATATATATTTATTTGTCGGGAACTTACACTGTCTGCCAAGGGGGTGGAAAAGCTCTGGCTTTCTGGCTGCTTGCCACATTTCCATGCCCTGTTACCTGACCTAGGCTAAGCAGGGGGCGTGGCTGTGAGAACCAGAACCGCCCTGCTGGTCACTGATTGGCTATGGCCCATTATAAAACATTGTCCACCTTTTCAATAAACGAGTTCCTGCACCCACCAACTGGACTCCCCGGTATGTTCCTGGGCCTTCTAAAGGCAGGGGGAAGGAATATCAGCGGCCTTCACTTTCCCAATCTAGCCTCTTCGTTGGGGTAGGCCTCTCTGGCCTCTTTTGCTGGACAAAAGAGGTCCATCCCAGGTACAGGAAGGCTAAAGACCCCAACCCCTTATAACTTCGCAACATTTATTGAGTTAAAATAAGAAAATGTACAAAATCCTTCTTGGCATATAAGCTTTTTTTCTTATTAAGAACAAGAAAAAAAGAATCAGTCATCTTAAGGGATTCTTTTACATGATACACTAGCATAACATTCATATCAATGAATTCTTGTATATATAGCACTACTTGACACCTTGGACAAACATGTCTCCAAATGATAAAGACTTGAAATTTTGAAGAAGGATAGGTTATAGAAAAAAAAATTAGAGATTAAATAATTGAAGCCCAGGGGTTATGCTATAATTGGGGTACACATTACAAAATGTGTACATTTGTTTTAAGGAACTATATAGGTAAGATTTGTGTTTCTCTCATTCTCCAAAATAATGACTGAATGACAGGGAAATGGGGAGAGACAGAGAGAGGGAGAGATAACATAGTGTTATAGAGTTCATACAGGCCAATTATTCAATTTTATATTAACAACAGTGAAATTAATGTTGAATAGGACTGGAGCAGGAAATGTTCAAGATGAGCCTGTAGCTTGGATATAAGGGAGTGCACTCACACTTCAATGCAGGTATGTTAAAGGTACTCAGAGGTGAGCTGAAAGAGCTCTTAATGGCCAAACATGGGATAGTTTTGAACAAAAAAGGAAAATAAAATAAAGTAATATTGGCATGTGATCCAAAGTAAAAATTAATAGCCATCAGTTTATGCCGATACACATAATTGATCAAGTAAAAAGAGAGAATAGACAAATATCCCATATAGAATAGCAAATAATGCCCTCCTTAAGAATCCTTATAATGACTTTTGCTCCCAGAGTACAATCTGATGATTGGGAAAAATAACTTTATAATAGATAAACATAACCAACACAAACTCATCCAAGTGATCAAGGTCAACATCAACATTGATGTCATGTTGATAGTACCTTTCTTTAATATGATATAAATGTGGCATTTGCCTCTGTGACATTACTACCACCTGGAACAAAACAACTACATACAACTTCATTCTTCAAGAAAAACACCAGACAAACCTTAATTGGAGGACTTCAACAAAATGCCTAATTGATACTTCTCAAAGCTGTCAAGGTCATTAAACATCAGAAAGTCTGAGAAAATTTGGCAACCAAGAACTTCATAAGATCTGCCTTAGTACTAAATGTAATGAGGAATACTAGATGGGATACCAGAACAGAGAAAATAAAATTAGGTAAAAAATGAAGGAAACTTGAAAGACATATGGACCCTAGTTATGAGGAAATCTCAATTCTAATTCATTTACTCTGACATCTGTACCATACCAATGTTAACATGCTAATCAAGTTAAAACTCCATGTGGTGTGCATGGGAACTCTTTGTACTAGCTTTACAATTTTCAGTAAATTTAAAACAATTCAAGACCTTTTATGACAGTTTATTTAAAAAATTAAATGTGGAGCTAAAGTATGCACAAAAATGTAAAATGTGTTGTATATAAACTGCAAACTTGGCTGGGTGAGGCGATGCATGCCTCTAATCCCAGAGGTTCAGGTGGCTGAGGCAAGAGGATTTTGAGTTCAAAGTCAGCCTCAGCAATGGCAAGGTACTAAGCAACTCACTGAGACCCTGCTCTAAATAAAATACAAAATAGGGCTGGGATGTGGCTCAGTGGCCAAGTGCCCCGAGTTCAATCTTTGGTTGCTCAAAAAAAAAAAAAAAAAAAAAAAAGTGAAAACATGGAGCTTGCTGATAGCCTGCATGGCCTTCTACATATACCAGGAATTCCTCTCAGTGGTCTGAGGATTCATCCAGGATACCATAGCTTTACAAGACACAATTAAGAAGCCACTAATTTAAACATATAAGATTACTCTTGAAATTCATGAGTGTTAAAATATGTAAATTCTAGTAGAAGAAAAATCACAGATTTCAGCACCTGTTTTAATTTTCTTTACAATGTACATAATAAGGTGATACCCTGACTGTGCTGGCACAGAGAAGCAGTTTAGTAATTGGAAATCAGCATTATTAATACCAGTTTGAAATGAAACCACTGCATTATTTAATTGAGCACAGAAAAAGACAGTGATAAGTGGAACAATAAAGGTGAGGTATTGTTTCATAGAACTCCAACACTCGTGAGTGCTTAACATTTTCACATTTGTTTTAAGGAACTATATAGGTAAGATTTGTGTTTCTCTTATTCCCCAAAATAATAAAGCCATATACATTGCTCCTATCATTTAGGTGAACATAAGTCAAATATAGCACGGGAAGCATCTATATTTGAACATTCTATCTTGTAAAATGTTACAAATAGTCCTCCTATCTCTGTTTTAGTTGGAAGGATTATTCCTTGCTTTGTAATATATACTGTACCATTAAAGATTCATATTTTTCTTTAAGGGAGCATGCCGATTTGCTGTTTTGATAGGAAGAAAAACATCTGAAGCGGGTTGAAGTATTTTCTAAATCTCATATGAATTGCCTTCATAACAGTATATCTGTGAATTCTATCTATTAACAAATTTGGTTTGCTGATGACACAGAAGTGTGATATAATATTATCCAAGGTATTTGGGGATCATTCTTGTTTGGGGAAATTTTTTGAGTTGATAGAGTTCTTGCTGAAATCTGTGGTCTGTACTTTGATATAATATTTTGCCATTCCATCTAGGAATAAGCTCAATCTTTTCTGACGGCATTAGCACTGATATGCTCATTTAAATTTAAAATGTTCTCAAATCAAAGAAGCATCTAAACAGCAGTAAAATCCAAGCATAAGAAAATGAACTTACTGACTAAAAGAAATGAAGCAACCATGACATCTGAAAGGAACACATGTCCTTAGATCTTCGATGACTTTCACTTCAAAATGTTGGTTTTTCAGTGTCATGATAAATCTGCCTGTAATAAAGTATCACCTATGTGGTGTATCCTTAGTCTCATTCTCTATATTAAATTGGTTTTCTTCATTTTTCTTTTAATAAAATGTTTCATCAAAGGACTAACTCAAGGAGAAAGAAAAAGAAAGGCACTTAAAATCCAATATTTTCATGGGCTTTAAAAACAGGCTTAGACTTTGATCATTTCTCGTTTGATCAAAGAGTATTTGGTACCCTTTGAAGGGAATGGTATTGTAGCATCCGTTAAGTTTGATTCACAACTTTGTTATCACAAAAATGAAAAAAAAATCTACTTTTATTGTGCTTTCAATAGTTTTATAAGCATATATACTAAAATATTTAATAATATATACATATCTGTATAAACATATATATTTAAAACATTTTATCATACATACCTATGTATATATACAAACACATACATATTTCAAATATCTAATCACTGGTCTGGTATAAACTGATATCCTAGAATAAAACTGGAAAAATGGAAAAAGAAAAATATAATTGCATCTAAAATGTGGCAGTATTCGTTCTTTGATGAGTACTTTAAATAAATTATGTTCATTAATGGTCTCTTATCATAAGTGATAAACAGTAGTATTTCCTGGCAAGAATTTTTTAAAAATAATCATGGTAGCACTAAATATAATTAATGTGCTGAACCTAACAACTAACTTTCTTTAAACTTAAAGCTCATAAGGAATCTGATCCTTGAATCACATCATTAAATATAAATCTCAGGTTCTAAGGCACTTCCTAGAATAATGTTAGGTGTGTTGAAGAGAAAAACAAGTTTAATATCCAAGGATGTCTAAAAATAAAAAATAATTTAGTTATATTTCAAAAGCTCTTTTACCTGTGTAAATTCTTTGACATTTTAACTGGCTTCTGAACACATGGGGACCTATATTATTTTAATTTAGTGTTTAATTATTTCTCATAGTGTGATAAATACCATGCAGAATACATACATGGATACAAGTTGAATTCTTAAAGCTTTTAAGGTGGAATGCTTTTGTTTCCCTACTTTTTCTGGAATGCATATGCAATATGAAATATCAAGATTAAAAATTGAAACAAGAAATCTGGATCTTTTATTGATAGAGTTTCATATATATATTTAATTAAAAACAAATGGACATTTGCAATCTCATGAAAATGTTCTTAGTTATTGGTTGAGTGCAATTTAGATATTAGAGACAGTCAATTAGCCATTGGAATGCAAGTGATGGTATATTCTTGAGATTTTGCTTCAGTACAAATATGCATTAATAAATGTACCCAATGGGACTATTTTGTCCCAGTGCATTGTAATTTTGTCTTATTGTTTTTGTACAGATCTTCCTAATATAGTACAGCTATGCACTGTGTGACAATGTTTTGGTCAATGACAGAACACACATCTGTTGCTGATCTCATAGATGATGGTGATGTAATAGCCTAACTAAGTGTAAGTACTCACACTGTGTGAATTTCACATAATGATGAAATACATTAAGGACATAATTCTCTGAATATAATTCCTATTGTTAAGGAACAAATGACTGCATATAAATGTAATAGTTATAGATATGAGGAGAGAGAGTATGTGGAGTATCTTTAAATTTTTATAAATGTTTATATACATAATTGCATGCTGCCCAGTGCTATTGTTCTCCCTGCCCCTCTTTGTTTATTTAAACATTTATAATTCAGAATGGGTTTAACACTAATTTGAAATTGGAAATGATGTTATCTTTTGTGAAAGGGAAAATGAGATGTTTCTTATGGTTGTGACTATTAAGTGAATTTTTATTAGTCCCTTTAAAATTTTTTAGAATGATTCAAAGAATATTCTTAATCCCTTAGGTCTTAGTTCACTTTTTATTGCTATAACAGAGTAGCACAGGCTGAGTAATAAAATTAGGTGAGTTGGCTCACAATTCTGGATTCTGTGAAATCCAAGAGCATGGCCACAGCATCTACAAGGGTTTTGGTGCTGCATTATTTCACAGAGCAAGTGCTTATGTGTGGAAGACACAGCCCAGGAAGCCAACTTGCTTTCATACTAACCTGCTTTCAGTAATTAACTCATTCCCATGGTAACAACATTGATCCATTGACAAGGGCTCCACCCTTATGACCCATAGCCTCTCTCATAACCATCCCACCAACAATGTGAATTAAAGCCTCTACATAAGAACCTTTGGAAAATACACCTAAATCATAGCACCTTGCTTCCAATTCATATTTTATTAACATATAAGTATCAGTTGTGTTGTGGGTGGGTTTTAGTGTCTTCTTAATATTATTTATTAGTTTTTCAAGTTTCTAACCAAGACTAAGAATAATGCACTGCATGTGGCTTCATTAAATATATTAATATGATTAGGTTAATTTTTCTTTCTTTGAATTTTCTACTACCATGACATAAATAAAAACACGGAAAAACAAATAAAATGAGTTTTATAACATAGATAGTCAAATGTCTTAAAAACAATTGGAAATAACTCAAAACCAAAGTTATAATCCAAAGCACAAACAATAAAAGTTTTGGCAAAAAAGTGGAGAAATTGGGCCCTAATATATCTTGCTCTTAGTAACATAAGACAATACAACAACTTTGAAAATAGCCTAGCAATTACTCAAAATATAAAACAGATTATCATATGACATAGCCATTTGACTCTTAAGAGTAATCAAGATTAAATGAAGACCTGTCTCCCCATAAAGAATTGTACATGAATTTCATAGCATTGGTCACAATTTCCCAAAACTGGGTGTGGGGAGGCGAGTAACAAATGTTCATCCATTGATGAGTAATTACATAAAATGTGGTATACCATATTATGTCATGTAGTTTGGTGATAAAAATGCTACCAAGTGGATGGATGAACTTCAAAAACTCTATGCTAAGTGAAAGAAGTCACAAAGTTCCACCTATTGTATAATTTCATTTGTAGAATTTTATTTCCAAGAATAGAAATAGGGTATGGGAGATAATTGGGAGTGAACACTAAAGCCTCTGAGGTTTCTTTTTCATGTGGCGAAAATATTCTAAAATTAGACTATGTGGTTAATACAATATATTATAGTTGCCCTATGGAAGTTAAGATCAACCTCCCTCCCAAAATGAGTTTATATGTCACAATTGATGATGCTACACATACCAGGAAGATATAGAAATAGTAATCACTTGTATTATGAGACTCTCCAAGAAAGCAGGGCTGGTACATACCAGCCCAGGTGACAAAATTGAGGAGAGACAAATGGCTTGGCTTTTATTCTGGTTAGGAGGTAAGGCCAGAGTGAAGGTTGTTATTTATGGCCAAATTTGCATGAATTGAAGACTGAAGCAGTGTTAAGGGAGACAGAATAAGGGATTTCCTGTTGCCTTGCCTAGGTTAGGGAAAAAGAGAAAGAAGAGAGAGGGAGACAATGGCTACTGAAAGGTTTTGGTCAAATAGGCAAAATGAAGTCTTTCTCCCTATTACACATGACTCTAAATATATTAAAAACTAAATTTCATACTTTAAATGGGTGAATTTTTTATATGTATTTTATATTTTAATGAAACTATTTTTAAAAAGATTAAAAATACAACATATTGGCTAAGTTATGGAGCAAATAAAAATCTTATGTATTACTGACAAATATAAAATGACAAAATCACTTTGGAAAAAGTGTTGGACATGTGATTTCACAGTAAATATCAACTTACTGTTCAAGCAAGCAATTCTATTTTAGGTATTTTAATTAATGAGGAATAAAATTATATTTCTATAAAAAACCTGAGAGAATGTTCAGAGAGTAGCATTATTCATAATACACCCAGGCTTCATACAACCCATTGATAGGGAAATGGTACATCAATAGTGATATATACACACAACAAAATACAATGCACTGTAAAATGGAATAGGACCCTGCTATCTGCAACCACATGGATTCATCTCATAGACATTATGCTGTATGAAAGGTGCTAGATGGAAACCAGTTTTATGATTCAATTTCTGTTAAGTACTTGAACTGGAAAACTAATTCATATTTATTTACTTAAATATATTTATATTATATATATTTATATTAAAATATATAAATAAAATATATTTGTAAGTGTAAATATATTTATATACTAATATATAAATATATACATTCATTTTTCAAAATTATACAGTTTATATGGATAGAATTCAATACACATGGATTATATTTTCAAAAGTAGCTAAAAACTGGCAATATTTAAATAGGGGACCAAGGATTTGGAATACATATTGATGAATTTTATAAGAATTTATTTACTATGTTTTGTTATTTCTAATTGCATAAATTTGTGAAATAACTAAGATAATAGTTTTTTGATTCATAAGAATTTATTTATGGACTATCATATATTTAAAGTATCAAACGTGATGTGTAGAGTCACACTTTTAGGCATTGGCAAAGATGAGACCTATGATATCAGATTTTGCTCAATTATTGTGTGTGTGTACGCATGTGCTGGGAACTTTTAGATTGCTGTGGTTTTTAACTCTCGCGGGGCCCAGGGAAAACCTTCTCTGTCCAGCAGTGAAGGCCGGGAGAGCACGCCACAGTGAGAGGCGAGATTGGGAAAGGTAAAGGCCAACTGACCGCCCACACTCAGCCCTCCTTTCAGAGGACAAACAAATGGGTCAGGGAGCACAGTCAAGGCACGGAACTCAAGTTTATTGAGGAAGTTGGACAGTATTATAGAGGACATGGGCCAATCAATAGAAAGAATACAGGGACACATAAGGAGCATGGGCAAATTGTATTGGCCGTGCCCCTACCCTATCCTTAGGGTAGTTTCAGTTCCCATGACACATCAGGGGAAACGCCTCCTGAACAGGCCAGGTCCTTAACAGGGAGTGGGAAGCAACCAAAGAGATAGAGTTCTCTATTCTTTCGGCTGATGTGTTCTTAAGTCCCCAACATGCATGCACAGAAGTGGTATGGGGAATTGAACTCAGAGTGTTGAACATTCTAAGTAAGTGCTCTACCACTAAACTAGACCTTCAATAATATTTGTTTTAATTAAAGATCAATTGTATTATTCAGGATTATATCATAAATTTATTGCATATATAATGCTTGTTGTGAATTTCTCATTCCCTGATCTGTTCTACAATAAAATGTAATCTCTTTTTCTACCATGTTAAAAGTCAATCTTATGTGTCATAGAAAGACATGAGGATATTATTGCCTGAAAACTAATTAAATTTCATTAACTTCAGATATCTTAATTTTTAAACATACATATATTTTCTTTAAAAGTCACATAAACCTGTATCTGACTATAGTATGGATGTAAACATGTGTTCTACAATTTAAACCAGGTGCTTTCTGCAACTATGTATGTATTATATTTGTCATCGTACTTTATTTTTGAAAGATAAATAGTGAAATGAGGAATGCAAGATAAAAAGAGCTCATTATTTAGACTTGGGTGTAACCTTTATTTCTCCTCAGATAATCCATCAAAATAATCAATGCAAATTTTCATATCTTTTCATTTCAAGCAGATTGATAAATAAACAGAATCAATTCAATGCAAAGCCTCAAAGTCACAACACGCGTGGAGGTCAGATAGTGTAGCTGAATCATTAAATTTTGACGGAGTTTAGTCAACAATATTTGTAAATACAATCTTTAGAATTTAGACATAAATCATAGAAAATAGGTTGTAGTTTTAAATGCAGAAAGCAAGATTGAGAGTAATTATGTTAATGTCATCACATCCCAAATGCAATATAGGAATGATTTCTTTTTAAGAAAACAGCTCCCTGTGTTTCCTTGACCTCATTTCTGCCTTACTTTTGTTCTCCACCTCCCACTCTCAGAGGTCTTTCTCCACCTCTCGGAAATCATTAAAATGTTTGTAACTTTTGAGCAATCTTTAGGTTTGTATGTGGATGAATGAGGAAAACTTGTGAATCAATTAAATCTTTAAAAACGTTGGAGAATAGTAGTAAGTCTCAGTCAAGTTACATTCCCATAGTTGCTGCCTTTACTTTACGATATCTTTTGTTTATATTGAATGAAGATGCAAAAGTATAGATTATCCTGTCAAACTTTGCCTTTTCCCTTGACCTCCACATCGTTATCTCCAGTAAAAAAGAATGTGCCAGAACTCACATATTGCCTATCTGCTTCCATTAACAGGAATTAAGAAGGAGCCCAGAGTCCTGCATATTACTTGCAAGATCCCTTTTTACCTTCCTTACAGACTCCTGAAATCATCAAAAATTCTGTAAAGGATAATCTTAACAGGTCCTGCTTGATTGTTTCTGTCAGACTGAACAACAAGACCCAGGAACTCTTGCTCATTCTCATAGTGCTTCGTGTATCCCCTATTAAGACTCCATTCACCACCCCTTTTGAACCCTCAAAATTGTTTTAATCTAATTGTCTGTAACCAGTAGACTATCATCAGCAAAATACCATACAATTTTTAATCATGCCTTAAGCTGTCAAACCATGGCCTTGCCTGGCAAATATCTAATATTGGTTAAGTAAAAAATTCACCTACTGCACTGTCTATGCATGGTCAAAACATATTCCCATCACTATACAAACATTCTGACATTTTTTTATTAAAAAAAAATACAAAACCCATTCTATGTGTTGCATTCTTTCGGGGTATTGACTTGGAATTCTGTCCCCTTCACAGCAAAAGTTTTGAAAAAGTTTGTCTAAGCTTGATGTTTTGGATTCTTTTCCCACCTTTTCTTTCTTTCTTTCTTTCTTTCTTTCTTTCTTTCTTTCTTTCTTTCTTTCTTTCTTTTAATATTTATTTATTTGCTTTAGTTGTACACAATGCAATGCATTTATGTTTATGTGGTGCTGAGGATCGAACCCGGGCTGCTCACGTGCTAGGTGAGCGCTCTACCACTGAGCCACAACCCCAGCCCTCCCACCTTTTCTTATTGAATGCTCATTTTTCTCTCCAATCACCTCCTAGCTCCTGTCAAGGCCACAACCAATAAATGATACATCCAGTGGTAAATTATAAGAGCTCACCTTGATTCATCAACATTCATTGACAAAGTCTATCCCTTCCTCTTTCTTGAAACATTCTGCTATGGTGTGGACAAGTGTGCCCCAAAGACCCATGTGTTGAAGGTTTGGTCCCCAGTCCATGTCCATGTTGGGAAGTGGTGGAATATTTAAGAGGTGCTATTTAGTAGGAGAGCTTCTGGTCATTGAGGCAAGCCTTCAAAGGGAATATTGGGACCCTGCCCCTGGCTCTTTCACTTCTTGGCCAGCATGAGATAAGCAGCATTGCCTTGTAATCTGCCATGCCACAGGCCCAAAATAACAGCCCAACTGAGCATCGACTGAAACCATCAAAACTGAGATCAAAAATAAGACTTTTTTCTTATTAAGTTGATTTGTTGCAGATATTCATCACAGTAAAAAATATATAAAAAATGCTAACACATTTTCTATTACATGGCCTTTGGGAAAGTGTTTCTCTCAGTTTCCTTACCAAATGGCTGCTCCTTCTCAATTTTCCTTTCTGTCTTTGCCTCGACATTCTAACTTCTCAGCCTGAGACCTCAGATGTTCTCTCCTACTCATCCAATCACACTTTTGCTTTAAATATTAGCTCTGTGCTGATAACTCACATATCTACCTCTCCCTTCAACTGCAGATGTATGTATTTGCCTGCCTGGTATCTCTGTTTTGATGTCCACTAGGTATCTAACTTATCAAATGTCCCCTAAATAATTTTACATTTTCTACTTCCAGGTATTCTCCCTCCCCATTCTTATTGACCTCAGTAAATCCAGTTGCTTTGGATAAGCAATGGGGGGTCATCCAAGATTCACCTTGCTCTCATAGACCACATTCCATACATCTCATCTATGCACTGTTGATGTTACATTTAAAATACCCTCAGAGTCTGAAGCTTTCTTACTCATCCTTTATCATCTTGACAGAACCTTCATTATGCTGGGTTTGTATTACAGCCATAGCTACCTAAGGACTTGGGATGTAGCTCAGTAGGAAAGCATTTGCCTAACATGTAGGAGGTCTGGGCTTTCATCTCTGACACTAAAACGAAAACGAAAAACAGTATCCTAATTGGACCTCACACACACACACACACACACACACACACACACACACACACAGTTCTTGCTTCTCTTTTCTACAAAATATTCTTATTACAGAACTAAGAGTGAAAATTTACAAGTCTAAGCAAATTATATCATCTCTGTGTTCAGATGTCCCAATGGCATCTGATTTCATTCAAAATCAAAGACAATTTCCTTAGAATGCCTGACTGGCTACATTATATGTACCATTTTTCTGACTTCACTCACCATTCCTCACTGGATTGGACTCCCTAGAATGTACATGAACATCTCAAGGATTTTCTCACCTACATGGCATCAGGTGATCAGAAATGATAAATTTTGTTCCTCTGTGTTTCAGTGCTTCAAGTCTCTGTTCAAATATCATGTTAGCACTGAAAATTTCTCTTGCAGTCTATATGAAATAGCAGCTCTTCCACCTCTTCCCTATCTATACTTTATTTTTCATCACTAGATCCATTGTATTTCTTGTGCATGACCCATAGTAACATGTAATATTTAATTGTATTTTGAATGTGTGATCCATTATGTAGGAATTATAATGTGTGAGAATAGTGAATTAAAGAAGAGGGAGAAAGAGGTGAGGGATGAAAAACAAAGGCACAGGGACTAGTAAAAGAAGGTTAAGATGAACAGGAAATCTTAAAATATAAACATTAAGTGTGTGTGAAAGTTTTAGAATCAGAAAATTTAGCTGCAAATTGCAGTTTTGATACTTACTAAACATGTGTCCTTAAACAAATGACTTAAATTATCTGTGCCTCAGGTTCCATATTTGATAAATAAAGATACCAGTTTCCTCATTTTGTGAATATTAAATTCAATAATGCTAGCAACATGGTAGCACACGATAACTGAAAACTACAATTTAAAACTACAAAATAAATCAGAAATCAAATCACAAAAACCCTTATTTCAGAAGTTGGTTAGTCCTATCCTTTGAAAAACAGGGAATCTTTGTATTGTGTTCTTTCTCATATAATTTGTAGGATTATGGTAACATGATGCTTCACATTATGAGTGAAATGAAATTTTACAGGCTAGTTAATGAATAATGTGATTATGGAGAGAACAGAGGAATATGAATGTTTGTGTGTCAAACAGAACTTTGTCTCAATCCCAGTTCTTTTACTTAACCCCTTTTGGCTTCCATTTTTTCATTATTCTAAAATGAGGATAATAATACCTGCATCTTAAAGCTATTATATATGATTATATATATATGTATATATATATATGTGTATGTATGATTTCATATATGAAATACATAAATGTAATTTCATATATATGTATAATAATTATGTATATTATATATAATATGTATTTTATGTATATATATTAGTGTTATTCAACAAATTTCCTCAAGTTTTGTGTCTTAAAGCAATGAATGTTTATTACCTGACAGTTCCTGTGAGTCAGAAGTCTGGGCATGATTCAGTGGATTCTGTCTTTGCCCAAACCTAGCATCAAGGCATTTAGGTAGGGTTATGGCTCTCATCTGAACCTCTGCTTTCTCTTCTAAACTCATTCAGGTTGTTGCAGAGTAGTTTCTTGTGATTAGGGCACTGATGTGTCTCCTGTCTTTATAGGAATCAGATGAAGTTCACTCTCAGGTCCAGTCACACATCCATCCTCCTTGCTTTTGCCTAATCCAGCAGGACAGTGTTTGTTGCTGTTCATTGTGCCTTTTAAGGGAGCAAGTGAATAGGTCAAGTTCATACAAGGTAATCTCCTTTTTTTAGTAACTCAAAGTCAATGGATTAGGAAACTTAACTACATCTACAAAATCTCTTGCACCATATACTGTAACATGATTATGGGATTGAGACACATCATATTCATAGGTCCCATTTAAATTCAAGATAACAGGACTATAAAGTATGAGTCACTGGGGGTTATCTCCAAATTATTAGGTCCACCATGTGGGAATTAAAACAGGTTTTTAAATATAAAACCATTTTCCACGTCTTATAAAATGTGGGCATTGAATAAAAAAGCTTTATTAGTATTTTTCATGTTTTGTGGGAAGTAGCTTGTAGTTTTATGCTATTTGTAACATAAAAATAATTGAGTACAGAGATAAAATAAAAGTATTCTCAGTTTTTTTTTTTTAATTAAAGAAGACCAATAAAATTTGTGAAATACCCGTTCTCTTTTACCTCTGTTTTAACTCACTATTTTTCCACTTGAGCAATTTGCTCATCCATTCCCTAGGGGACTGAGAAAATTGTACTTGTAAGATGTTGCAAAAGGAAACTTCCATGGCCTTCAAGTACAAGCTACATTATTTATTATCAGATCAATGTTCTGGCAGTGTTGCTTGTAAGTAGATATACTGATTTAATCTTAAGATCAGTCAGGTGAGCTCAGTTTTGCCTTGGGCTACAAGATAAGGAATGCATCTTTTCTAGTGCATTTGAAGTCAAGCTTATTGAAGAAAATATTCAGAATTCCACCAGTTGTTAATATATTAGTCTATTTCCTTGGACAATATAACTGAACAAAAACCTAAATACTTAATTGAAATTATTTGGCATATATCAGTCATGAAATTTTGATAAAGACAAGATCTCTAGGTAAAGATGAAATTGACTAATTCAACATATAACCTGGTTAATTCTACATCTAGGAATACGAAAAACCTTTACTCCATAGTTTCTCTCATCAGATGTTCCCCTGTTTATTTTCAGCATCAGCACTTTGTTAAACATTAACATATTAACACTATATGATTAAATCTTATAACTTCATAAAAGCACCTAGAGATAGACTATCAGTAATGTTCATAAACAAATACTAAATTAAGATAATTCTGACATAAAATACAGGAATTTTAGAAAGGAGGTATTTTGCAAGATTGCAATTTTAGGTGAACTTTGCCTAAAAATATTAGATCATATTTGGGTGGAAGAGGACAATGTGTGCTCACAGAGTACTGTATCTGGTCCAGGCTGTCCTAATGTAATGACTTGACCAGGTCTGAACCCTGTCCTGCCCTTATCCTTCTAGTCTCCCCCCTTTTGTAGTCACAGAACCACTGCTTCTAGGAGAATCCATTTCTCAAGTGGTGCACTAGTCTAATTCTTGCTGGTTGTTTTTTGTTGTTGTTGTTGTTTGTTTTGATTTTTAATAAACAATCTTTTTTTTTTTTTTTTTTTTTTTTTTTTTTTTTTGTGGGTACCGGGGATTGAACTCAGGGGCACTCGTCCACTGGGTCACATCCCCAGCCCTTTTTGTATTTTACTGGAGACAGGGTCTCACTGAGTTGCTAAGTGCCTCGCCATTGCTGAGGCTGGCTTTGAACTCATGATCCTCCTGCCTCAGCCTCCCAAAGTGCTGGGATTACAGGCGTGCGCCCCCGCGCCCAGCGACAATAAACAATCTTTATTTGATTACCAGGTTTAGCTTCTAAAGAACGTGGCTATGGCTCTTGTGAGTTTTCATTACATATTACATTCTCTACATTAAACTAATTTTAAACTGTTTTCTTGCCTGTCATTTCCACCCTTCCTCTTAAGAACTGGAAATATTCACTAGACCCAAACACTGAGATACCCATTTCACTGAATTCAGGGGCCCCCTTTTGACTATGTTCTACCAGATAATTTCACACTATCTTTTTCTGACCTCAAGAAGATGAACAAAATCAAAACTATCTTGACACCTTTCAAAGGCCATATTCCCTTCCACTATGTACAAGTAAATTTACGGTTGTTTTCATATGTTTAATTTTTTAGTTCTGGTTCTATTTGAATTAAACATGTTCTGCTGCCACCTGAAGACAATTTCTGATAGCATAATCCCAACACTAAATACCTCCACATTATAGCAATCAATTTATAAAATGTATACAGATTTTATGAGATTTTTTAAAAATCTAAAAGAACCATAAGAATGTGACAAAGAATCATCATTTTTAAATTATTTAAGTATTACTTCTTTTGCTCATTGAGATCTTCAAAATGATACATTTACTTCATAATTACTGATATATTAATTTTACTTGATGATATAACAAGTAAAACCTCTGGAATGTTTTAGAGTTTCTTAAATTATCATTATCAACAAGAGGTTCTGTGTATAATTTAAACCAAAAATATGAACTGCTTCATAAAATAGGGCATTTAAAACATACAACTCACCTATGCACTAATATTTTTTTCTTATCCAGCCTTTACAAAAAAGTCCATTTTGTCAATTTTATTGAAGAATCATACATGGACACATGAATCAAAAGTATAGAGTGAACATACTTTGCAATAATACCTAGGAATTTTTAATGAAAAAACAATAAAAATTACTTGGAATACTGAAGTCCACATGAAGCTTCTTTTTATTCTCTATCCAGTAGCTAAAGTTAAATGCGATCTTATTTTTACCACCATAGGTTATCTTGGTCTATTTTTTATATTTATGCAGGTGGAATTACATAATACATACTCTTTTCCTATCTTCTTTCACTCAATATGTTCATGATTTATGGTTGTATTTCATTCACAATTGTTTGTACACATAGTTGTACATTGTTCATATTTATTATTATATATAACATTCTGTTTTATTAATATTTTACCATACAGTGTACATTTTAATATCTAAATATGGCTATTTGCTTCATTTTTGTTCATTTGGTTTTATTAAAATCAGTACTTCTATGAACAGTTTTTATTTGCCTTTTATGTGGTAGGGGGTAAAGATTCTTTGTTTTTGTTTGTTTTCAAATGAATATCCAACTGACCCAGCACAAATGAATATCAAATGAATCAGATATTCATTTGAAATGCACTGTGGTACCACTGATAACAATCAATTATGTGACAGTGTGGATATGGGTCTGTTTCTGGGCTCCCTGTTCTGTACCTTAATCTGTTTTTCTATCCTTGTGTAAATACCATACTCTGCAGTTTATGTAGTGAATATGTCTTGATATAAATAATTTAATTTTTTAGTCACTTTCTCCTTCTTTAATATTACTTGAATTTCCATATATTATACAATAAAAATCAGCTTGATGATTTCTAAAGAATATAATTCTGTGAATATTTTGGTAGGAATTGCATTAAATTTGGAAAAATTGAAATCTTTTCAATATTAAATTTTGTAATTCATGGACATAGCATATTCCATTTATTTAGGTCTCTTTTAATATATTTCTGTAATAGATTGTATATTTTACCAGAGGAAAAATACAAATTGTTTTTCAAATGTAAGTTTTAGATTTGATGTTAAACTTTTATTTACTAATTTGTAGTGATAGGATTGAACCCAGAGCCTTGATTATGCTAGGTAAGAGCTCTACCACTGAGCTTCACTCCAGCCCCTGATGTTATTGTAAATGAGTTTTCTGCATATGATGACAATTTTGTTCTTATAACCCCTTTTTAACTTATTTTTCCTTGTTGTACTGCTCAGAATGTCCAATATAATATTGGACAAAAATGGTGACTAATGGCATCATTGCATCATTTCTGATATGAGAGGGAATACTTCACATAATTCATTACTTGATGTTACTTATCTTGAAGATTAAAAATGTATTTACTTGCCTCAAAGTTGACTCCCAATAACCCTTATATGTTTGTACTCTTCATTATATTTATGATTTTGTGTGTTTTTCCTTGAGTATGGAATGGACTTAGTGACACAATTCTAATTAGCAAAACAGGACAGAAGTGATGTGCTACGACTTGCAGCCTTGGTTATCAAATGTCACTTTTGCTTTTTCTCATTTTACTTGCTCTATGGAAGTTTGCTGTCATGTTGTGAGATGCCTCATGAGGAAATCCATGTGGTAAGGAGTGGAGCTCTTCATGCAGCTGCGAAGAAGAGCTGAGTCCAGTCAAAACCCACATGCATGAGCTTGGAAGAGGCTTCTCTAGCCTCAGTCAAGCTTTGAGTTGACATCAAGACTGGCCAAAAAGGACTAAAATGTCACAAAGACCCTACCAAACCCAGACCTGTTTCCAGGTTTCAGACCTTTGAAACTATGTGACATAACTCATACTTTTTGTTTCAAGTTGCCAAGTTTGGGAGAAATTTGTCAGGCAACATTGCTCACTAATGCAAGAAAATTCTCTTCTTTTCCTAGATATATAAAATATTTATTCACAAGAGGCTTTTAAATAATCTTTTAATCTACATCTATTGAATTAGAAATCTATTATGTATATTTGAAATATTCCATGTGTGGAGTATAAGAAGAGAAGAGCAAAAATTCTGATGTGAATATACAGACTAAAGGTCTCTACCTAAATTAGCTCAATGTGTGAATAATAATATTAACTGGTCTGTGTTATACTTTTCTATACATATGTATGTTGTTTCTGTGTATTCTTTGTTTAAAAACTTAAAATACGACATTATTGATAATAATGGCACAGATTTCAAAAGCTTACTATTACTAAATATTGGCATATTGAAATTTTCAGTAAAAATGAATAAGTTGCATTTTTTGAAATTTATTTTCTAGTACACTAAGATATGAGGTTATGCTTTGCTTATAAGTAAGGCAAATAAAGATTGTTAGGGTGCAGTATTATGTTCCTTATTGTATAGGTTTATTTCTGAACTCAGTGCAACACTTGAAATTTTTTAAATTATTTTTTATTCTAAGATGTTATAAATGACAGCAGAATGCATTACATTTCACACTACACATATAGAGCATTTTTTTTTTACAAATCTCTGGTTGTATGCAAAGTATATTCACACCATTCATGATTTCATACATGCACTTAGGGTAATGATATCCATCTCATTCTACCATCTTTTTTTTTCCTTTACCCTTTTGCCCCCTTCCTCCCCCTCCCTCCCCATTGGCCATTCTAGTATTTCTCTAATCCTCCTATGTTCCCCATCCCAACCGACTGTGAATTGGCCTCCTTATAGCAGAGAAAACATTTGGCATTTGGCTTTTTGGGATTGGCTAACTTCACTTAGCATTATATTCTCTAACTCCATCCATTTTCCTGCAAATGCCATGATTTTGTTCTCTCTTATTGCTGAGTAATATTCCATTGTGTGTATATACCACATTTTCTTTATCCATTCATCTACTGAAGGGCATCTAGGTTGGTTCCACAGTTTAGCTATTGTGAATTGTGCTGTTATAAACATTGATGTGGCTGTATCCCTGTAGTATGCTGTTTTCAGGTCTTTTGGGTAAAGACCAAGGAGTGGGATAGCTGGGTCATAAGGTGGTTCCATTCAAGTTTTCCAAGGTATCTCCATACTGCTTTCCATATTGGCTGCACCATTTTGCCGTCCCACGAACAATGTATGAGTGTGCCTTTTTCTCCACATCCTCTCCAACATTTATTGTTGTTTGTGTTCTTAATAGCTGCCATTCTGACTGTTGTGAGATGAAATCTTAGAGTAGTTTTGACTTGCATTTCTCTAATTGCCAGAGAGGTTGAGCATTTTTTCATGTATTTATTGATTGTATATCTTCTTCTGAGAAGTGTCTGTTCAGTTCGTTGGCCCATTTATTGATTGGGTTATTTGTTTTTTTGGTGTTGTGATTTTTGAGTTCTTTATATATTCTAGAGATTAATGCTCTATCTGACGTGCATGTGGTAAAAATTTGTTTCCAATTAGTAGGCTCTCTGTTCACCTCACTGATTGTTTCTTTTTCTGAACATTTGAAATTTTATTTAATCTCTTTCTTTTAGAAATGAGTCTATGGCTTTAAGTGACTGCACACTGGGTCAGTGATGATAACATTTGACTTTCATCTATGTGCAATTGCTACAAGGATGTTAATTTGTTTTATCAGGCCAAGAAGTTTATATAATAAGGACTGGTAACTGGTAATATACATCCACATTCCTTGGAGTTCTAAAGAATTTAATAAATGTTTGCTGATATGATACAAATAAGCATGAGAAAATATGAATGGATAAATGTAAATACTAGCTGACTGAAACAGCTAATCCAAAAAGTAAATAAGATTGTCATCTCTGAGCTCTAATATCATAACTAATTCTAAGGTTTCATTAAAACATAATTATTTTTTCTAATGTGACAAGCTTATTATCTTATGAGGTAATGAGAACAGATACAGACATTCTTAAATTCTTTAATTTTTAAAGATTGAGCTATTTCGTTTGTCTAATACTTATTTTTATGCAATAAAATAAAAACCTCAGATGTTAATAACATTCTTTAAATGTTAACTTTCTAATTAAAGAGAAAAGCAACATTATTCATTGTTGTTTGCCTGGGGTTTTTGCCACAGGTTTGGAACCTGTGTGTAATGCTTTTTTTTAAAAGCTATTTTCTGAATGTCTCTTATATGCCAAATATATATAAAGTGTAATGTAGTTTCCATAAATCAATAGGAAAAACAATAATGAAAAGCTTAATATGAAAATGGTGACAATTAAGAACATGTTATTCTTAAAGAGGAAAAGAAGAAGTTATAACTTCTCAAAAACATATGAAAGAAACGACCAACTTCACTAGCAAACAGAAAAATAGAAATTAAAATATATTGTTACAGTATTTTTTACTAGAAAAGATACAGATTTTCTGAGATACAGTGTTCTTTCAGAGGTACAGAAAAAATGATACTGCATTGTTGGAAAGAAGTCAGATAATATCTTTAATATTTTAAAGTGCTACATTTTTAATGCAGCAATTCATCCTCTGAATGAATTCATACACAAAGATATTCTTTACATTATTGTTTATAATAGCTCTGAATTGGATTTAATCTTCCATTAATGAGGGATTATTTAATTTTTGTATAACCAGCCATAAAAAGTAAATAGCATGAAGCCATTGACAGTATAAAACAACTTTAAAGATAATAATAATAAATAATATCCAAAATATTTTCTTTTAAAAAAATACAGTACATAATTGCTTACATAATATCAAGAGTCTTTACATGTGGCCACCAATTTCTTTCATCCTTATACACACAGTCCTCTTCTTCCATCAGGAGGATGGAGTCAATTTCCCCTCACATGAATCTAGACTGGTTCTGTGGTTTGCTTTTACCTAAAGAATTTGGTGAAATTGATGCTATCAGTTTGTTCCTTATGAAATCTGTAAGTCTGCATTTTCATTGGCTGAGAAACTAGTTGTCATCATTAAAAGAAACTCATTCAAGGTACTTTACTAAATGATGAGAAGCCATGAGGAGAGATATTATGCAGGATGGGAGACCATCAAATATCTCTGTGGACATGTGACCTCAGTGTGTACCATGTGGAACAGAGGAAAGTTCAATTTAGTCAAGTCAACTCAGAAAATTATGATAAATAATAAATCCTTGATATCTTAAATTATTAAGTTTTGAGGTGATCTGGACAGAGCAATAACTAACTAATCCAAAAATCAATACATTAAAAAGTAAAACAGCAGTTTATGTAATGTCATAGAATTGTGAAATGTGGTCATCAGCAATACTATTTCTCCAACCAAGAGGTTATGACAGTTAACCTGGATTGTCAACCTGGTTGGATTAAGAGACTTCTGGATGTGTTTATGACAGTGTTTCCACAGATGATATAGGCATGTGGGACAGCAAACTGAGGGGGGAAACCTGCCCTGAATGTGGGCAGCCCTGTCCAATAGACTGGGGGGCCTGAAAGAAGGAGCAAGCTGAGGGAGATATAATCTCAAATCTTCTTGAGTGGGTGTGCCCATTGCTGCTTCCATCCTCCAAGGACATGAAACTTCAATTCCTTACTTCTAGAAAGCAAGCAAAATATTTCAAAGAAAGACCTCAAAGAAAGAAAAAAAAAAATGAAATCTAGGATGTGTTGTAAGTTCCTTTGTCAAGAGAACAGAAATTTTAAGATGATATCTAATAATAGATAATAGGTCCACAAGTGGATAACTGAATGAAATTTAGTATCTATATTTATCCTGAAATAAGGCATGGGGTATCATGATATTGAAACCAGAATTAGACAGGCAGTCAGTATAGATAGGTATATTGAGTCAAGTCGGATCAAGGAGGCCAGTTTTGAGTGAGTCACTGTCCCGAGCACATTAAGTAGACATAGGCAGATATGTCTTTGCAATGCCAAGGTTTATTCACAAACAAATTCAAAACTAGATTCACACAGTCCTAACTTAGCCTCTATCTCCCCGAGTCCCAGGGGGCTCACCAAGGGACGTCTTCTTAGCCGCTCGCTGGATCAGATGAAGTCTGGTCCGGGAACTCAGCAAGCAGCCGGCACCATCAGCCGGTCACTCTGACGGGAAGCGTGACGGGGTCCGGTCGTCTTGAAGACGCTTCGCTTGAGTGAGCTGGGGACTCGGTTTATATACTATTTCTAGCTAGGCCCTTACGTCACTCATAGTGACATATCAGGGTCATGCACTCTGTTATCAGGGTTACACACGCGGGGGCTCTTTCAGGCGTTGCCATGGATACTCACTGTGCATGTCACAGCGTGTGACAAGGCAGGACATATTCATGACACTTATAGCATTAAGCACTATTTCCACACAAACACTAAGTTAATATCAGATTCATTAAATTATTATTATTCTTTGGTACTCAGTACAGTCCCCAGGAAGTTGGAGACTGTCCCCTGAGGGATTGAAATATTAATTCCTTCAGAGCCCTTCCTCTACCCTATCAAGATATCCTGCCCCTGCTCCAACCTGTTGCTAAGGTGACCTATCCCAGGAATTGCCCTTCCCTATAGCCATCGAGCTATAAAGTTGTTAATTAATGTGCCCTGGGCTGCACCATCCTGCCCTTCCCCCTTCAGCCCACAGAGCATTCCTGGGCCTAGTCTGGGAGAAGTCTATGTTACCTCTTTTTTAAATAAACCGTGTTTTATATGCTTGCCTCAGCGTGCTTCTTTAATGTTCAAAACTTCAACATTTGGGGGAGCAGAACTCATCACCTGTAACTGGTGGCATCAATATTATTTAAGATTTCATATAACTGTTCTGGTTTATCATGTCCTTTGCACCCTTTTGAGTACCATGATGAGAGCAAACAGACCCTACATGTATGAAGAAGTCCAATCACAGCTTTAGCTGGAATTGCTGCACTGCAGTTCTTCCCCTCTAAGAGAGGGAAAAACATCCTTATTTTGCAATTGAAAGGAATCCTTTATGGGAGACTAGGGGAAGGTCCTTAAACAGATGCAACACTTTGTCATACAAATAAATAAAAGGCTCCAGAAAATATAAACCTGTGTATCACTCTGGAGGTCTCCAATGTGCAAGACATACTTAACATTTAAACACTTTTAATGCAGTTTGCAAGTAAATTTTGCTTGGAAAGCCCTGTTCACGATAAAATATGAAAATACCTTTCTTAGAATTCCATCCTTTGTTTCTCATGATATGGCTTATGTCAAATTTAACACTTATATGTCACTACATCAGTTATTTTCTTTTACCAAAAGGGACTAAAGCCAATATGCTTGGTTTTGTCTTACATAGCACTTATCAAGGGTATACTAGCAGCAGAATTCCGAGCAGCAGACCGAGACCAACCTGCAATGTTGATTTCAGCCATTCCTACTGAGCAACTCAGATTCAGTCAGCCAAGTACAGATTATTAACCACCAGAGTCTACCTTAGAAAGCCAGGTGTCTTGACACAATCTTCTGGCTCAAGACACTAACACAGGAATAGCAGAACATGTTAATAATTTGCATACACAAGATGAACTTGGCCTGCAGAGGAGGAAGTTTAAGACAATTCTTTCACCTGTAAGAAACATGACCAGTTAGTTAAGGATTCCTGGGCTGAAGTAGTGCCATCAATCACTTAAGTTAAAGTCAGGGACTAATTTCTAATGATAGATCCTCCATTATAAGTAAAACTACTCCTCACAGAATATGCATCTAAGGTATCTCCTTAAATACTTAAATGTGTCTGATGACCATGCCCAGGTACAAATCATAGCTAGTTCTGAAGACCAGACCAGTTACAACATATGTGATAGCATTTCAGCTTCACTAAACATTCCCAAGACAAACCAATGACTCTCAGAGAATCTGTGAATTAAAGGCCCCTAAATAGCCAGTGGTTTGGGTTTTGCTTCAGGCATCATAGTGGGAGGTAAAGGCCCCTCCCTCAACAAGGACATCTAAAGCTTTTCATGTAAAGCATTGTTAATTGCTCACTGAAGAGCAGAAGAGCTGTTTTCTGCAATATAGAAGTCTACTTGACAAGACATTTTATTTTATTGTTTTTATTTTTTAATTGTCAGTCATAGAGTACATCCCCAAATGAGTAATTAGTCTAGAGTTACCAGGCCTCATTGGGTCAGGCATTTAGCTTCTATAAGAATTCAGCAACAAGATTTTTAAGAAAGGTGTAGCCAGCAGCCAAGTTCAATATTCAAAAAGGTATCATTAACTGGAGGCTATTGGCAGTAACAAGTCAAAAAGAGTGTTTTTTCTCTGATTGCAGAACTTCAAAGGTTAGTGACATGTGTGTTATATCCTAATCTATCCACTGGAGAAAAAAAACAGGGGAGTTCACCCAATAATCCATGTATCCATCTGCAGCTTTTCTCAGTTGGGATGATCCCTGAAGATATTATGAGCTAGGAAATTACAAGTAGAAGACACAGGATATAACATTTTACCATGTCAACACACACAGAAAAAATAAACAACATAAAATCATTTTCACATTCAATCTTTTAGATCTCATTTTGTTTTTTGAATAGATATTTGCTGAAACTCCTGACTATAAAGGTAGTATTTCAAAGATTAAAATCACAGGTAAGAGGTGTCTACCAGCTGGGAAAGAGGGAATGCAGGGACAGACTGGATCCATATCCATAAGAAATGGGTAGAAGAGGCATGAGGAATTAATGGGACCACAGAAGGGGTCTCGATGTCAGTAAATGTGACATATTTGCAATGAGGCTTGAGAAAAATAGAGGCAGCTCTACTCAAAGCCTTATTAAACTTTGAGAACTAATTAAAGGCTTTCTCTTACCTCACCTGTACATGCCTAATATGGTTGGACTTAGATTTAGAGATTAGATTTAGAGATTCTTGGACCCATTTCTTAGATTTAGAGATTCTTGGACCCATTTCCTCTGTCTTAGGGAGAGAACAACACAATCCTGGAGCCTATCCAAATCCTAAACCATCTTTGAAAACTCCCATACTCTTCTTTCCTCTTTTCTGAAGGAGACACAAAGAAAGAAAACACCATCTGCATTGGTCATTGCATTTCTAGCTCTTAGTTCTGAGCTAACAACATGCCATCTTCCCAATCCCTCTGTTATAGGCAACAAAGTGCAGTAAGTTTGCGCAACATATCCCCTGCCAACTTCCATCTTCATGGGCCTGTGAAGCCCATTTTTCTTCTAGAAAACTTTCTCACAGAATCCCAATTCTCATCAAGTGTTAACATTGGTGTTTAATTTGCATACAGACATGCAATGTATGACAATATTTTAGTCAATGACAGACTGCATATATATTAGTGGTCTTAGAAGGTGATAACAGAGCTAAGAAATTCCTATCACCTGTTGACATCACAGCCACAGTAATGACATAGCATGATGCATTACTCACATGTGAATGATGACAGGAATATAAACAAACCTGTGCTGCCAGCTGTATAAAACTATAGCATAGACAATGATCTATAATATACTACTTGAGAATGACTTGAAAAAATGACTATACTACTGGTTTATGTGTTCACTATACTTTTTATTGTTATTTTAGAGCATACTCCTTCTGCTTATAAAAGATGTTTATTCTAAAATAGTCTTCTGTTACCACAGCAGCAGCCTCCTACATCTCATTTGCCATGACTCTTGGTGACCTCAAGAGGCCATGTCTAGTGATCCACCTGTTCCATTTAGGTTAGTGTGAGTACATGCTCTGATGCTTGCACAATAACAAAATCACCTAAGCATGCCTCAGAATATATATCTTTCATCAGATGATGCATGACTATAATTATTTATTCTGAAAGCAGAGACATAAAAACTCAAAATTTCTGATAATTAAAAAGTATAAATTATATTGTACATCATATTATTTTAATGTGATTATTTCTAATGTTAGTGAAGATATGGTAAAGGTGAGCAAAATCATAAGGTTTATATTTCTATTTACATAATGCAATTCTAGTGACTATTAAATACAATGGAGTATTGTAAGTTTATAGATATATTCTTACTACATATAGTAAGAGTATATATATTGTAAGTATATATATATTGTGAGTATACCTGAGAGGAAATATATTCAGGATGAATCAATTCATTTTTACAAAATTCAAGATTTCTAATAGGACACATGTTATTATGCTGTTTTTGTTAAGAAAGAAAACTCTCTGCATATACATATATAAAACTAGTATTTACTAGAACACTGGTAAAATAATAAGTGATTTTTCTTAGGGTACTCAGAAGAGGTCAAAAATAAAATAGGGAGCTTTCATACTTTTACATTTATACATTTCTCTACTTTTTGTCATTTGAAATAATATCACTGATATTCATATAAAGCAGAAAAGTTCTTGAAGCACACATGTTTTGGGATAAGTAAGCTTGCTTCTATTGCGAAATATTCCTCTATTTGCAAGCTTCTGTAATAAGAAACACAGAAATTTAATAAAGAAACTGGGTCAATCAGAAAACTTGGAATGGAACCCCCATTTGACCCAACTATCCCACTCCTTGGTATTTACCCAAAGGACTTAAAATCAGCATACTACAGTGACACAGCCACATCGATATTTATAGAAGCTTGATTCACAATAGCTAGACTATGGGACCAACATAGATGCCCTTCAATAGAAGAATGGATAAAGAAAATGTGGTATAAATACACAATGGAATATTACTCAGCCTTAAAGAAGAATGAAATTATGACATTTGCAGGTAAATGGATGGAGCTGTAGAATATCATGCTAAGTGAAATAAGCCAATCCCCCAAAACCGAAGGTTGAATGTTTTCTCTGATATGTGGATATTAATTCACAATAAGGGGAGGGAGGCTAGGGAAGAACAGAGCCACTTTGGATTAGACAGAAGGGAGTAAAGGGAGAGGAGGGGGTATAGGGGCAGGAATTATAGTAGAATGAATTGGACATTATTACCTTATGTACATGTATGATTACATGACTGGTGTGATTCTACATCACATACAACCAGAAGAATGAGAAGTTATACTCCATATCGGTATGATGTGTCAAAATGCATTCTACTGTTATGTATAACTAATTAGAACAAATTAAAAAAAAAAAAAAGAAACTGGGTCAAATAAAGTAAAAGTTGATTGTTCTTATTTTTCATAGTCCTGAGGTTAATTGCAATACTCAAATATGCATTACATTCTCACTACCACAGTTTAAGTACCAGCTTGGTAAGGATTCATACATGGGCTCCTTCCCACTCTTTCTCATGTAGCAGAATTCCCTAATGAAACACTTATCACTTATTGAACCAATTTCTTACGTCTCTTTGGTCTCATCACATGTGATGATATTAATCACTGTGCCCCCAGGAATATGGCAGATTTCATTCACTGGACAAATACTACACATTAACCATTAACAAGGTACCTTGTCTGCTACTACGCAGATACCTAAACTAAAACAATGACAGAGATTGCTATCTACACTATTATTATAGAATGCTGAAGAACAGCTCTTCAAAAGTGTCCATGTCCTAATTCTTAGACACTGTAAACTCTCTCTTTACAAGATGATCAAAATCAGAAGGAGGAACCCGAGGATATATATAAAGGTGGAACCAGAAGATATAGTGATGGGCTCTGAAGGCAAAAGAGGGGGTGATTCACCAAGGATTGAAGGTGGCCTCTAAGCTGAAAAAGGCAAGGAAAAAGATTTTCCACTTAGCCTCGAGAAGGAATGAAGCCCTCCTGATACTTCCTTCTGACCTCCAGAACTGTAAAGGAATAGGTTTGTGCTGTTTTAGATATCCAGCTTGTAATGGTTTATTGGGGCATTAATAACAATTAGGAGGGAATTACTAATCTGTTAAGAAGCAAATGATACTCTTTGTTCTACCAGAAATCATGACCACATTTAATTTGATTATAAGCTTGTCATTAAGTTTCTCAGGAACAATCCTTTACTCTTTTTTCTCTTTCTACATTTTTATTGGCATATTGTATTTGTACATAATGATGGGATTTGTTGTTACATATTCACACATACAATATAACAGTTATCATTTGGCCAATGCCATTTCCCAGCCTTACCCCTTTCCTCTCTGCCTCTCATTCCCTGTACCTTTCCTCTATTGATTTCCCTTTCATTTTCATGAAATGAAACCCTGACACCCTGTTCCGCTCTATATCAGAGAAAACATACAACCCTTGACCTTCTGAATTTGGTTTATATCACTTAACAAAATGGTCTCAAATTAGAGCCTTCCTTCAGCAAATGACATAACTTCACAATCTTTTACTTTTACGGTATTTTGTGTAATGTATAGTATTTTTGCTCCAAAAGTCCTCTCCAGAACAAAAATATAAGAGCACAAGAAGCTCTACTCAAGTATACACACACACACACACACACACACACACACACACACACACACAATGTTGTGGAATCTATTACATCAGTTCTATCAGCAATAGAAATTGTACAATTTGTGATAGAATTGATCATTTTGCCATGACTAAAAATGCTATACAATATGTTAAGGTTAGAATTAGATAGAATGGAAGTGATAACACTTCTCAAATGCTATTAATTCAGAAACCCATTGGAATACTGTTCTATTCAATCCCCTTGAGGAAAGTCTAGAAAGAAGCCACTTACTAAAAGGTCTTTTCTTCCCTCACATATCTAAGTAAATGTAAGACCTTTTTGCTCTAGAGTAAATCTGATTACAATGGATTAAGTGGATAGTTATCATTAGTATATCTTCCAGTTCTTTGAAATTTAGATACTAACACACAAAAAATTAAGCTCTATTGATCAACTGATTTGAGCATGGAATGGTGTCATACTGGCAGTGTTGAAGCTGGAAAAGGGACAGTCTCATTTGAGGCATATCAGCATACCAGGCTCTGTTTCTATTTGTTTCTTCTGAGATACAACTTAGGCATTTTTATTAGGCCAAAAATTTCCTTGTGATGGGCTCTTTGTACAAGTCTTAAATCTCTCATGCAAACAAAACCCTGGCAACTCTAATTCTCCATGAAATATGTGTTTCTTATGTTCATAGTGACTGATAGAGCTTGGTCTATAACTCTTTGGAAACCTTGTAACTTCTTGAAAATAAGCCACCAAATTGTACTGCTCAGTTTTTAATGTTGCTTTCTATAACATTAAAAGATAATAGCTTATAATTTAGAATGGAATTGAACACAGTTTAGCACATTTTCTACTCTTTCTTGTCTGATATCCATTCACCTCATTCTTCTATATTACATGCCTGGTCAAAAGAAGCATGTAAATTCACAACCCTGGTGCTACTTTCTCTGCCAATTTCATGTTTCTTTTCTCCCAATTATATTATGTGGTTAAAACATCTTGGGATCAAAGAGGTTGTCATTTGTATTTATATCAATTTCTTTGCAGTTTCTCCCTTCCCCATTGCTTTAATGTTCCAGTAAACATTTATTGAATGATTGATGTTGCTATTGATTTCTTCCATATTTCTAAGATGCCCTGGTTATAGAAAATAAAAAAGAAAATCAATGGATGTGAAAGAGAAAGTTCCTGTCAGGATTCTTTCAGAATAGTGGAGTTAAGATTCACAGATAGCAATATTTTCTCCTGTGTAAGTTTTCTTGAAGTAACCTCTTATTTTCCCCCATGCAGAAATATTTCTATTCTTAAGCGCCAATCTTCCATGAAAAGTTTGCATAGATTTTTCTCATGTTAACAATAACATCTAGTTTTACTATGCTGTAAAAAGTAGTTTTCTAATATAAATTTTGTTTAGCATATCAGAAGAATTATTTTGTTTGTTTTTACTCAGTATTAGAAGGTTACCAAGAGAGTTTTTAAAATTATAGGTCTATATCACAGAACATGATTTATTAAAAATCACTCTAAGCAAATATAAATGGAAAAAATATAGCATAAGTTACTGAGAATAGTCTCAGTATAAATGTAAAGGTAATATCTATAGCAAAGTAACATTTTGGGTCTTGATTACACAGTTTCTGAAAATATTTTAATTATTTTATCATTTAGGGCTCTAATATCTTGTGTTTCTTTTTATCTTTATTATCAGCTTGGTTGGAAGATGTAGCTTATATATATATATAGCCACTATGAGTCTCTATTTCTGAGCCATAGAATTAGACAGATAAGACTTTCATCCAATCTCTGCATGAGAACTCCAAAATGGTATATGACTTTTGTGGTACCTCGGATGCTTATGGAAATTTTTGCTGAAAGGAAAGGACTGGCATACTACTTTACTTATGTGTTAAATATAAAATATTCACAGTACAACAATGATGGATATTTTCTATGATTCAATGTCCTTGTATTTTGTTTCCAAAAATTATTATGGAATTTTCAGCTTTAAAACCACTAACACCTGATCATGCATTTGAGTTCTTCTTTTGGTGCTACTATTAGCCTTTATTAATGTTTGTTACATATTTTAGCACAATTTCAATTTTCATTGCACATATCTGTCTTTCATTATTGTGTAGTCTGAGAGATCTCCTTCATCTCAGAGTCTTTGCAAAGATTCAGAAAAATCCAGGTACATATATTTCTAAATTTTAAAGTCTATCTCTCATTTTGAACTTGATAATTCAACCCCCTTCATTGTTTTCATTTCATACTTCTATTTATTGCTTTAAAATATCATAAGGATAAAAGAAAATCATGAAAAATTATTTGTATAATCTCATGACCAAAACACATTGGTTCTTTCCATTATTTACTTTGTCATGAGGTCCTGGATATCAAAAAACACTTATTATTCACCTGGAACACCAGTTTCCCAAAATACAATGTCATAAGGACAAATAGGTAAGTGTGAGCATTTGCCTGGGGCTTTATTGTCTAATCGACTTGCACTCTAGTCTTTGAGTGATAGTAACTCCATGAAGTTTAGGCTGTGTAAAATGAAATCTCCCATTGTGAAAATTGGTCCCTAAAATCTGACCTGTGACATTTTTCTATTAATCCTATTAGAGGGAACACTTATCCCAATTCTTGATATATTTCTTCACGTAGAAGGACTTCCTTTTTTTTTTTTTTTTTTTTTTTTTGCTGCCTTACTCTTCAGAGGAATGATTGCTGTGTTATTTTAAATTTGGGACCCCCCCCCCCCCCCCCCCCCCCCCCCCCCCCCCCCCCCCCCCCCCCCCCCCCCCCCCCCCCCCCCCCCCCCCCCCCTCCCCCCCCCCCCCCCCCCCCCCCCCCCCCCCCCCCCCCCCCCCCCCCCCCCCCCCCCCCCCCCCCCCCCCCCCCCCCCCCCCCCCCCCCCCCCCCCCCCCCCCCCCCCCCCCCCCCCCAGAGAAGCAGGTATCTCAGTCATTCCATTCTGTGAAGCTGCCTACCTGCAGAGAGCAGGTCCTCTGATTTGCTCCTGCCTGAAGAGGCTTAGATGTCAAGTCTCTAATTGGGCGATGCCTGGGGGCTTCAGTAGGACTGTGTCCAGGTGGGTTGTCTAATTCTGCAGTTCACTATTAGAAGCATATAATTGTCTCATACCTCACCAGTACTAAATTTGCTACTTTGACCTCCCTTTTTAAATATATTTTAGTGCTATGCAGGTTTTGCAGGGAAAGACCTCAGCAGGGGCGTCTTGCAGTATGGGGAAGGGCAGTTCAGTCAGAAGTGAGGCATTACAAATGTGTGCATCCATCAGGAAATTTTGAGCCTTAAGGGAGAATTAGACACATCAAGGTATTACAGTATGATGGAGGTTCTGGTGATGTCAGCATAGGAACTTTAAGTATTGGTGTTCCTCACCTAAGAAAAGCAGTGAAAATCCATTGCTACAATTACAGCAGTAGTAGTAGTATGAACCTAGAAGGTTTACAGTGTCCAATATTGTGCCACCTCACCTGGCAGATTTCTTGGTTGCATGGTTGGCTTTTAAATGTTTGCAGCCTTAAATTTGCAGACTTTAAGCCAGTGGGCTGCATGTAACTTTGGTCTTGGGACTTACCTATACCCTATGTCATTTTTATAAAGAGAAGTCTGCATTAGGATAGAGTCAAATGGCAATAATGTCAAAAACAGGCTTGGGGTCTTACTGTACAGGCTGCTATAGCTTACCCTTAAATTGGACAAATATAGTCTGGAGGATATTTCAGATGAGGTTGTTTGGAGTATAATTTTTATAAGCACTGTCAAAAAATAAAAATATAAAATAAATAAAAACCTGGTGCTTTCCTGTATTATGTAGGAAGGCAATACCAAACAGAAAGTTGCCTGACTTCTGCCTGAACCACACAGCACTGGTGAGTTTCCAGGTTCAGATTGCTAACTCCAGGTCTATGTAGGCAGAGGTAGATGGACTCTGATATCTGTGATCTGCATTCAGGGACAAGAGTGAACACTGGGGAAGATGACTTTGTCTATCTGTGGCTTATTCACCACAGGCTCGAGATTCACCCCTAATGACATGCCCTGTAATTAATTGAGTTTTGCATTGATTAATTATATAATCTATCACCATGGCTTTGGAGTTTCAAGATCCAAATTAAACAGTGTTAGGAGGAGCACATGGCAGGGATGTTGATTCCCTCTGTCACTCTGGGGCATACGTTTCAGAGGCATCAAAATAGAAGATTCAGTCTAGGAAGCCTCTGAGGATAATTCTTAAGCTAAAACAAATGTTGGGATTACATAACACTCAGTGCCAGAAACACAGGTCTCAAATGGAAATACAAGTTAAGAATTTTGAATATATCCAAAGGAAAATGAAATAAGTCTCTATCAAGGCCCAGTGACTAGAAATGCTTCATTGCTAATCTTCTAAACTTTAAAATAAGGTTGAAATGGCTCCTAAGTACTCTGTGGGTGCCTTCATTATTATACACACACTATCTAATATCATGATCATGAATTCTGGGTAAGTACCATAGACTGACAGCCTTCTAACAGTGATCAGTAAGCACTGGACCCTGGAAGCACATATTCATATTCATTAGAGACATTTTAGGTAGCAGGTACTCCTAAAGAATAAAAAATGTACTCAAACATTGATAATCTTTCTAGATGACATAGAATTTATTAATAAATTAGATAGGATAGGTTTTGAATTCATATTTTTTTCAAACTTCACATCAGTATGGAGAGAGAATGTGACTTTGAACTCAAGTTAATTTGGACTTTAATTTGCAAAAGGATTTAATTTATGGCCTTAATTCTTGTATGGAAATTTGATCATGGAATAGAATTGATTCAAATATGGGTAACTTACAGTGTATTGTATTATTTCTATGAAGTCATTTGGTACCACCAAAGGGCTTCTGTTAGGCTATATCAGACTACAGGGAGGAAAAAAGTTGACAAATAAAAGGACAAAATTTTGGCTTTGGTTCTATAATGGCCTTGTAGCTAACTCAATTAATGCAATGTTACACCTCATTTCAGGTCAGTATGTTTTTCAAAAGCATTTATAAATGCTATGAAGTAAAAGTTGTTTGCCCTGCCAAAGTCAAGCAGAAATGTAATACCCAAATTATATGTTAATGTTCTTAAGAGGGTTGAAATTTAATGTGACTATGGTGTTAGATGTGGGACCATGGGGATGTAATTTGGATTAAATAAGGTCATTACTATGCAGCCTGTCTGTGGCTCATGGTGATTTTATAAGAGGCAGAGAAAACACACATACACATGTATGGGCTTCTTCAACAATCTGTTGTAGCCAAAGAAAGTTCTTACCAGAGCCCGCACCATGTTTATTTGAGGTCATTCCTTCTCTGTGCCAATGGACTAAATCATAGCCTTCACAGTGGAGCAAAATGGATTGAAAAAACAAACTGGGACTTTTTAAAAAGGAATGCTTTTTTTTTTTTTTTCCCATTTATTATTATTATTTTCAAGTAGGGGAGACTGTTAATAAAAAATGCCTGCATTATTTTTGTCCTTTCAGATATTGACTTACCTTATTAGTGATGATGATAAAATTCCACAGCAAATATGGCTTCTATCCTCTTAGTGGGTAACATCTCCCTGCAGAGGGAATAGGGTATGGGCTCTTCTAGGACTTGCATTAAACTTAGCAGTAGATGGGTTCTACTCTTTGGAAAAAGTGCTTCTGTTGGCTAACACTGCTTTTTGATTAGTTGGGAAACTTGCAACTCTAATGCTTAGCATTAACAAGGCCATTTTCACTATATTCCTAGGTTTACCTATTCTAAAATCTCTCTCTCAAGGAAAGAAAAATAAATCTGCTAATATTTTATTTTCCATCTTCCTGACTGATTTTCTTTGATTGACACCAAAATTTGGTTAGAAAAAAAGGCAAATGCCATTATTTTATTCTCTTTTATTGAAGTTGGAGAATATAATGCTAAGTGAAATTAGTCAATCTCAAAAATCCAAATACCGAATGTTTTCTCTGATATAAGGAGGCTAGTTCATAGTATTGTTGGATGGCGGTACATAGGAGGATTAGAGGAACACTAGAATGGTCAAAGGGAAGGGAGGGGAAGGAAGGGAGCAAAGGGAAAGGGAGGGGGAGTAAAGAAGAAAAAAAAAAAGGTCGTTGAATGAGACAGATATCATTATCTTAAATGCATGATTGAAGACTTGAATGGTACGAATATACTTTGTATACAAACAGTTGTATGTAAAAAGATACTATATATGTGCACTATGAATTGTAATTATTATAAATTAAAAATAAATTAAAAAAAGAAAAAAGCATATCAACTATTAAAAATGCATCAACTATTAAAATCATAACAAACACTAAGAATTATAACCACTAACTGAAAAAAATCCTATCATTTTTAGATAATTCTTTTTGTGTAAATGATAAAGACCATAATGAATAATAGATGTACTTCTGAGGAAGCTAACACGTCATCCAAAATATTTACAAGTGTCAAAATAGACATTTCAGGATCAAAATTATTGAAGATTCTGAAACCTAGCTCTTTTACAAAAATAAAAATAAAATAAAAAATGAAAAACCAATTTTATATTTTGTATAATTGCCTAAAAATGGTCAACTTTAAGAGTTTTCAACTACTTTCTATCTTTTGCTTTCCTAATAAAGAATTGTGTTGATATTTTAACAGAATGCCTGTGTTTCTAGGATAGCAATGAAATTGCTTGATGGTAAACTCCAAGAAGGCATCACTGTCAGACTCAATGAACCCTAAAGAGTTATAGTAGAGCTCACTATAGTATAGCTATGGATGAATTTTGCCCTCCTCCTCACACTTGGCCTCAGTTGTTTTTATCCAAATAGTAATTTGGATAAATTACCCCATTTAGATATCTGCTGTAAAGCTAGTGTTCAATTCATTGTATCAATTAATAAAAAGAAGGACTTGAGAGAATAGAATGCATCAAACACTGAAAGAGTTAAAGGTTAGAATTAATTACTAAAATGGAAAAGCTCTTACAAAATATTTCAATATATCCAACTCTTCCAAGTGAATGACCCTCAGTGTGATACGAGGTTATGTAATTCCTTAAATGTAAAAGTTAATAACCACTGTTTTGCTTTTTTTCCTTTTTGAAAAGGTAATAATGTTTTAAATGTACATCTGAATCAGAAACCGATGTTTAAATGTACATCTGAGTCAAAACAAAATCCAACATACAAACTTCATTCTGTGGAATATGCTAAGTTTTTAATTTTCAATCCGATAAGCTGTTGGTGAATTTTTTAGTTTGACTTTAATAATTAATCTGTTGGCTTAAAAGGGGAAATTTTTCTTAAATGCATATGGTTGAAGTTCTCTTTTGATACACTTTTCTCTGACTAAAAATTGATTGATTCTACCTAAGTCTACAATTAGAAGGATTATAGATATATGTATATGGAAAGTGGATGATAGCAAGAGCTTCAGTTTTATATACTAAGTGTGTATTATGAGAGAATGTTAGGGAAATGCAATAAAAATAGAATACATTTTCATCTCATTTTTCATTCGAGAAATTTGAGAAATAATCTAACACCTGCCTGAATATTGTATTCATCTGTGATTATAATGGTAACTTTATAAGTATTCATATATTTCATATAAATTACAAAGTCTATAACAAAATGATAGTCTAGCATTTAAACATTCATATCAAAACAAAGACTGAAAAAAGCAACAAATGCAATAAAAAACATTCATCAGGGACTCCTTAAAAAGCAACACAATTTTTTGGCATTGTTCAATAAAAGAAAATTTAGAATCATTGAATTAGATGTCAAATTGGCAACATGGCTTCTACTGACTCATCAGAGTTGCTCATTAGCATGAAAAATAAGTTTTTACAACATTTTTGCTCATGTTAGAAGTATGTAATGAGTGAAAATAAAAAAGGACATAAAACATGTCACTGCTTCAAAGCCACGCTATAAAAAAAAAAAATAAAAAGATTAAAACCATCTTGGCTTACATGCTAATTAGGATGATTTGTCACTCTTTAGCAAATAAAGTTAGAGTTAAAATATGTGAAATCATTGAATAGAGTGGAAAATTTCAGAGGAAATATTAGTGGACTGCAAAACCAAGAATTTTGATTTAAATCTCCTTGAAGATAGTGAAATAAAAACTCCATTTTACAATTACCAGAGTCATTAATAAGTTATGTTTGCACAACAAACTTACCGTGAAAATCTGTAGCCAAGTGATATATTCCTTGAGTTGTAAATTCAAAAGTAGAGCAGAGGTCAGTTCTTCCCACTCACTTCATAGACTAGAAGATGAACCCTATTTCAAGGGTTATTCGAATTTCCCTCAATAACACCAGCCAGTACTAGAAAAACCAACATCGTAACCCAGGTTTCCTGCATTTCAATATGTGTATGAGGCTGAGAACTGATGATCTGGAGATGTCACAAGAACTCCAACCCACCAAAAAAAAAAAAGAAAGAAAATCTAAAGAATAAAGTATGGACTGTGGAATTGCTTATGTAAGAATCAGTTCTCAAAGTTAAGGAAGAGACATGAGAGCCATGAGAGTCAAGACCAGAGGCCCATATCATGAACTAGAGACCCCATCAAAGATTGACAGCTGTGCTTAAAAGCAATCAGAAAACATTCCTGGTTTTCCAAAATCATACCCTAAGAGAGTATCCCAGCCTACCAGAAGCCTCACCCATAAAAGATTCTAGCTAAAATGCCACAAACTCTTGCTGTTTTCATTGACATTTAGAAGGTTTTTCTTGAATGAATGTTTTTCTATTTTCTACACGTTCTTTTCCAGAGACACTGAATTTCTGGAGACTTGCATGATTGCTTTTATTTTCTCCAGTTAAATGAACTTTGTTAGGGAGATTTTTCCTTTTAATGTTTCCTTTAATTGCTTTTACTTCTCATTTTAAAGTTGTTCTGGTGGTTTTCCTTTAAATTGAAGGTACTAAACACTATTGAAGTAAAAATTCATTAATGAGATATTTGGGAAATGGGTACATTCACTACTTTCACAGTAGTTATTCAGTGGAAAAGAGAATAAATAGGTTTTTTTTTTCTAAAATAGCCCTGCAGATTATTAAAATTTTTATTTATATGATTTTTTTCTGGACAATCCATCTGTTTTGATCATTAATGTTGTATTTTATACACCTTGCCTATAAATTATTTGTAATTTTACTTTCTTGAAGAAAGGAGTCATTGAAATACCTGCTATGATACCACACACCTGTTCCTAATTTCTCATTTTGTTTCCCTGTAGCCTTAGGCTTCTGGGTTTTGTTCAGCTTTATAGGCACATTGCTTTGTCTCCTTCAATTTAATCCTTTAATTGGAAAAAAATTAAATTTCTCAGTGACACTTTTTTTTGGCACACCTTTTTCTCTAGTTTATCTGTCATTCCTATTGTATTTATTTTCCTATCATCTTAAAACAATCTCTAAATCCATTCTCCATACTCTAATTTGATACCTTACGCCTGGATCCCTAGACTAATTTATATAACTATTTTATAATTTACTTTTGCTTAAATTAGAGCTCATGCCTCTCATAAACATATCAGCCTTAAATTTGGCACACTTTCATACATTTTTTCTTTCTAATCAATACCATATCAAAGAATAACAACCACTCACAATACTTCAAATCTTTATTGAAATAGTTTATACCAATTTTACTTGCCATAAATAATTTTCAAATAAGTTAACTTTAGAGTTATTATTTTCATAAACATAGCAGGAAATTATTATTGACATGGACAGATAATTCTCACCAGTGCTTCCAATTGAATCAATCAACTTTAAAGAAAATCACCAGCTTAATTTTATTTTCTCAGTTCATTTGTTCTAGTAAGATTTTTTTAAAAAAACTATTACACATTTTTGGCCCTGTCATTCCCTAATCATTTATTTTGAACGTTGTCTGCCATTTTTCAACCAGTAAAACATCTGCATATAACTTTAGCCTATGGCTTTAATAAATTTTTGTCAATTGTGTAACTTTCAAATTCCAAGGTGATATCAAATCTAATCATGAAGAACATTTTAAGGTGGATATTATGGGTTATGTTATCATACATTTTAATATATCTTTTCTGGAAAACCAATCTCTTACATGCTGTAGCCGCCTGAAGCGACGGCCACTTGGAGCAGCAAAGTTTAGAATAAGTTTAGAGGCAGACTGGAAACAAACAGGATCTTTAGTCTGTCAGTTTCTCTCTCTGGCTCTAACAACTCTAACACATACCACACACCAGCAAACAACCAACAACCAAAATGGCCCCGACCCGCTCCACACTCAGCCCAAGTCTCTCGAGATGCCGGGGCAAGTCTCGTGAGACTATGGAAGGCGGCAATGTCCAAAACTCCATGGCCCGAAGTCAACCGCAATCATAGCCATCTCCCCAAACAGGGCTCCTGCAACATGCTTCAAAATAGTTTTGATGACTGTTCTTTACATTTTAAAAAAGTCCCAAGATACACGATTTCACAGTCAGTTATACTATGGATTTTCTTAGCTTTTTATATTTGATTTTATTTACCAGTACTAAATGTCAAATTTTAAATCATCCTATGAGTACAATTAGTAATTTAGAGTAGGATGTCCCTATTTCTCAGTAGTTTAATAACTTTAAATGGGTCAATATTATCAGTCTGTGCACAGTGAAAAGGATTTTAAGATCTATACTTAATTTATCCTGAGTTTTTCACATTGTATTATTTTTCATACTTTTGATTTAGAGATTTTGACAATATTACTTTGGGCTGTGAATTTTTACATATCCATATTGAAGTATAAAGTTGCTGCTTTAAAACATAGTAGAAAAAATTCTGATAAGTAAAAGGAGACAGACATAGAAAAATGCTCTAAAATCTACATCTAAGTGGAATCTAAAAGAAGAGTTGAATACATGGAAACAAGAGAGTGGAATAGTGTTTATCAGAGGCAGGAGGAGGGAGGAGATGGCATAACATGGGATACACACTTGCAGTTATGTAAGGTGGATAAATGTAGGAATTTAATATATGGAAAGAGAACTAGAGTAAATTATATTGTGTTGCATATTGAAAATTTGCTGAGGGAGTAGATTTAGGTGCTCTTAGCATGACCTTGGGGAGTGGACTAAGAAAGTTGACACATGTATTTATTTGTTTCACTGTAGTAATCAGTTCATTATGAAAATGTATATCAAACATCATGTTGTACACCTGAAATATATACAATAAAAATAAAATTTTAAAAACTCTTTTTTTCTAATACAGTGATAAAAATAAATTAGTGTGTTTCTGCTTAAAGGGATTGGGCAGTGTAACAAGGAAGGGTAAAATCTCTCTTACTCCTTCCAAATGTACTATAGCTATATGAGACTCCCGTTTACAGTTTTTGTCATAGTATTAATTCTACATTTGCACATGTGGCATATTTATACAATGAAAAAAATAGAAAGACTTTTTGAAAGTTAGCTTTAACAGCTAAAACTATAACAAAAATCATATGTGTTTTTCCTTGCAAACACTATTAAAGATTAATTGCATTTCATCTGTTTACTTGTCACTTGTCTTTGTATTTATGTCTACATGTGTCTTTTATGTGGCACATAGGAGGATCTTTTTTTTTTTTTTTTTTTTACTATACTCTTTACTGCATTAAACTGGAGTTTTGGGAATAATAATGCTTAAGGTAAATATTGGTAGATTAAGATTTAGAAAGACCTACAATTTTATTATCATCTATATTGCTTTTGTTTCCCTCATTTTGTATATGTCTATTCTTTTTTCCTATATTCTTTCACATAATATATATATATACACATATATGTATATATATGTGTATATATATATATCATATAGTATTCTGTTTTTTTTTTTTTTTCTATTTTTTTTCTGGTTGCTCTAGAGATTGCAAAATACACACAGAATCTTTCATAGCCTAAGGGTTAATTTTGTACCTAGGTCTTTTTTTAATCCCTCCCACTGAATTTTATGCTGTCGTTATTATAAATATAAATCTATAAATATAAATCTATATGCATTAAAAACTACCAGACCTTTTTATAGTTTTTACTTTAAGCATACCATATTTTAAGAACCCAAGAGGTAAAATACATCTATTATTTTTACCTAGATATTTGCTTTTCTATTGTTTGCTCCTTATTCTTGAAGGTCTAAGATTCCCTCTCATACTATTTACCTTTACTTTTATGTTCTGCTATTAGCATTGCAAATAGAGTAGGTTTTTCAGAAATAAATTCTCTCATCAGAAATATTTTTACTTCCATTTTATATCTAAAGATCATTTTCAATGAATGTAAAATTCTAGGTTGACAGTCCTTTTACTTAAGTACTTTAATGATGTCACACTGTCTTCTAGCCAATGTTTTTTAATTAGAAATTCATAATCATTATAGTCATTTTTTTAAGTTGCTTTTAAGTGTTTATTTCCTTAATCTTTGGTTTTCCACAGCTTGAGCATGATGTATCTAAGAATAGCTTTCTTTGGTTTTATGCTCTCTGAAATCCTGAGTTTGTTGAATCTGTAAATGTATATCTTTTACCATATTTATGATGTTTCAGCCATTATTTCATATATGCCTATATGGATACATTTACATGTGTATGTGTATTTATGTATATAAAAATATATATGCACACATAATATTTTTTTGTGTCAATTCCCTACTTTCTTCTGAGTTTCCAAGATCCTAATTGGATGTTCAAATTTTTGATAGTTTCTCACAAGTGCCATGCAATATGTTATTTGTGAATTTTTCCCTGTTCTTTAAATTAAAAAGTAAAACAAAAACTATTGGTATATCATATGTTAACTATCTCTTTCTCCTTATCAACATTCTGCTACCTACTCCCCCAATATTTTCTATAATTTAGATCTAAATTTTTCATTTAATTAATATTTTTACTGTTTTTCACTAATGAGAATTCCTATTATTTTCACTTTTTCTTAATTTTAGGTTGGCTTCCCTTTACTTCTCTAAATCTTTTTTACATTTTCATTTGCTGCACCTATGCATTTTTCAGGGTTTAATCTAAAAACAATGTCAGTGGTTCAAATTTCACTTCACCTTACAAAGCCCTCATTATATTTTTTTTGTGTCTATCCTATGCTCCATAAGCTTGGGCTAATACCTGTGTGGGTTTCCATATAGAATAATTTTTCTTCTGGCTTTTTGGATTAGTCTGTGATCTTTATCTACAGAGTTTCCTGGCTTCTCTGAAGCATAAATGTGATTTGTAATAATGTTTTATCCTTTCCACATTGCTTCACTTCTACATAAGTAGATCTGACACCAACAGTCACAATAATGGAAAATATGTCCCTAGAAGACTCACTTTTCTAGATTTGACTAACCTCCACAATTTTAACAGATTTTATTTACTTTTTTAAGTTTTCAGGCAATCATATTTGTCTATCACACAGAAATTCCATCATGTCCTTATTTCTTTCTAGTTTCCTCATATGAGAGAAAACATTTGACTTTTGACTTTCTGAGTATGACTTATTTCTCCAGTTCTATCCTTTTAACAGCAGATGCCATAATTTTATTTTTCTTAATGGCTGAGCAGAACTCCATCATACATAGATGTCATCACTGGAGAGGATGGCTTTTGGTGAGTTTACTTTTATAATTGAACCATCTTTTACTATTGCTTAAAATATGAAATATTACAAATAATTGATCTAAAAATTACAGAAGCCATTTTAGTCCCAACCCATAAATTTACAAATTAGAGAATGTAAACCTGAATTAATCTTAATTATTGCAAAATTTACATTATGTAGATATGAATATAACTCATATTCTCTAATGAAGTACTACATGAGAAACACTTATGAAAATTAAGGTTCAGCTAAACAATTCAGTTTATTAACATTGTAAGATAATGTGTGTATTTGCATTCAATCAACTAATGATTATGTATTACTAACAAAGCACCTGTTTTTAATTTCAAATAAAGTGTTGGAAGTTATTAAGAGACACTTAGAAGAAAAAAATTATGATGACAGAGTTTTCAAAAATGTTTACAAGATGAGGTTGGAAATTAAATTTCCAACAACAAACCTGGAACTATTTTCATCATATCCTGATAAAAGTCACATTGGAATATATTCTGTGAAATAAAACCCCACACTGCAATTCACTTTAATTAATATCAATTTGTGACTATATGACCTTATATTTTTGCTTTGTGTGTCCATTTGCATCATAATAACAAATTAATTACTGAGGCATTGTTAGCACAGAGACACAGTGAAGTGGACACAATTTATCATTTGTCAAGCTCTATGTGCCAAAATCTCTATAAAGAATACCAAGTTCTACCACTCTGAATGTAAGTCTTGCTCATGAATTCCTCTCCTACCCATCATATAACACTTCGTGCCCTGTAAAAGCTTAAAAATGAGGACAACTTTCCAGAATTTTTCCTTTGCTTTCAAAGACAATACCCAATTATACATTTTTGGTAGGTAGTATAAACGTAATCAAATTCACTTCTAATTGATTATAAAAAAATTGTTTTTAAAATACACTTCTAAGTGACTTGTATGATTGCTAAGGTTGAGCTCTCAACTGTGTTCAGAGGAGGGACTTTTGGGAAGTGATTAGCTCATGAGGACTCTAACGTCATCAGTGGATTAGTCCATTTGATGGATGAATAATTTGAAAGGATCACAGAAAGGAGGTGGAAAATGTAGGCAGTTGGGGTCTCTTTGGAGTAACTTAGTCATTGAAGACATGCCCTCGGGGTGTATATCTCATCCTGTCTCCTTTCTCTTTTTCTCTCTCTGTTTTCCAACTGCCATGAGCCAACAGGTTTCCTCTGCCACAGCCTTACACTAAGGTAATTTGTCTTGACTCAGGTTCAAAGCAGTGGAGCTGATTGGCCATGGACTGAAATCTCTGAAACCTTGAGTCAAAATCAGTCTTTCACCTTTTAGGTTGCTCATGTCAGTTATTTAAGTCACAGTGATGAAAAACAAACTAAGACAATGATATTCTGTATATTCCTTGCACTACTTAAATGTTTGTGGCTAATGTAGGCTGAAAGTTTTGGTATCCTGGGATAAAATGGAAAAGGTGAACACATTATAGTGGAATTTTCTGGATAAGGATACAAAACTTTAAGCCGGGCATGGTGGCGCACGCCTGTAATCCCAGCACTTTGGGAGGCTGAGACAGGAGGATCGCGAGTTCAAAGCCAGCCTCAGCAATGGCGAGGCACTTAGCAACTCAGTGAGACCCTGTCTCTAAATAAAATACAAAAAAGGGCTGGGGATGTGGCCCAGTGGTCGAGTGCCCCTGAGTTCAATCCCCGGTACCACAAAATAAATAAATAAATAAAAGGATACAAAACTTTAAATGTGTTCTCTCAGTCCTCCAAACTGATCTTTCTGTTAATAGTTAATTTCTCATTGTGGTATTGCTTTATTCTTATTTAAAGTGGTAGTAGAAGTAAGTGTTTTTAAGGAATGTAGGAATTATAATTAGCACTCAAAAATTGTGCTTGTAAAGTGTGAGTTGTGCATTTTTTGACTGAAAATTTCATTATACTTATCAAGAAAAAGAGTTTGGGGACTACTTTACTTAGTAGCTAACTGTAATGCACAGGTTTTCTCTAAGCACTTTCAGGGTCATTATTTTTTTTTATAATCCATGTCTGTTTGGTAACCCCAGCCCTTACACAGGCAGTTTGGCACTCCAGTAGTTGTAGGACATTCCCTAGTGGAATTTTGTCTGGGCAGACAAAGTGTTCTTAGAATGTAAACTCGAATGTCTTAAGCAAAATTATTTCCACCAGTTTAAGACTTGGTTATAAATAGCAACACAGGACTGAGAGTATTACATTATTGGCATAAATTTAAACAGTTTATCTGAAACACACGTATGCCATGAGATTCAAACATTTTGAAATGTTTTTCCACTATAGAAATCAAATACTCGAATAAATTCAAAATAGGTTTAGGTTTTTATAAATAAATCACAAATTAAATATGTGTATTAGGAGCTCAGTGTGTAACCCAGTGATGAAATACTCGCCTAGTATGTGTGAAGCCTTGGGTTTAATCCCAGAACTCTTTAAAAACCTATGTGTTACATTTATGAAGAATTTTGATTTTGAGTGAAAAATACTTATATAATTACAAAGTGTATAGCCTATGTATATAGTATGCTTTCTTCGATAGAAAGTTTGCATGTCCTATTTTTATCTACAAAGATGTAATTAAAGGCATAATTTTTAATTTGTGATTAAGTACAATGTTTCACATTTTCATCAACAAGCATATTTTATTTTACTTTTTAAAAATATTTATTTATTTGTTTTAGTTGTACGTAATGCCTTTTTATTTTTATGTGGTACTGAGGATCGAACCCAGGCTGTGCACGTGCTAGGCGAGCGAACAAGCATATTTTAGAAAGGAAGAGTAAAATTGTAGCCTCTAGAACTTCTTCTCCACCTCAGACCAGTCCCAAGTTTATATAGCAAATGTCTTGAGGAAACACTTGCATTTATGTCATATAAATGCAAAGTCTTGGGGATTTTCATTAAATCATAATTTATTCATTTTCATTTTAGAACTCAAAATATCCAGTAAAAGGTCACATTTTAGAAAGATGGGGAAAGCCTATCTGGGAGATTCATATAATCTAGAAACATGAGGTGTAGGTAAAAAAATTCAAGCAGCAATGAACTAGACAAACTTTCATATTAGAAGATAATACCTTTCCTGATCTGTGAGTGAGATAACATCCTCTTTTTTTCTGCTCAAGAGGTGACATGTTTTGCTCCACCATGCATTCGCTCCTCAGGCCCCAACTGACGATGAACTGAAAACTCTAAAACTGAGAGCCAAAATAAACATTTTCATTTCATAAGTGTATTGTCTCAGATATTTGTTACAGTAATGAAAATCCAGCTAACACAGAATTACTAACAATGGATCGAAAAGTGAAGAAGTTGAAGTAACTTCTGAAATTTAAATAAGCACAGCCATTTAGTTTGAGATGACAGAGCTCAGTACTGTGTAAGGGAGGAGAATATTTCCATAGGCCTAGCTTTAACGTTGCCTGTTTCTGGCCTCTGGGAGATTACAAATATTAGGAAACACTGTCCTAAGTATGTGCAGCATTCTCTCAATAAAATGAAACTGCACATATGAATATATGGGAAATAAAATAAACTTCAACAGTAGATCACGAAATTGAAAGAAAGCCCATGGTGACTGTTTCCTCAGCATGATACATAATCCAGTTTGTGATACACACAAAAACTGATTTAGGAAACATGAAAAATAACTGAGTTGGGCTCTATGATGTTGAGGGTGATTTTAGATACTGTTCATGGATATTTGAATTTTCATCCTAAGTCACTCCACCATCACACATCCTCCTTGAATTATAAAAGCTGGTGACATTTGCATTAATAAGTGGCCTACACCCTAAATATATGTTATGCTATATAAAGTAATCAAAATTGGTGTTTTAACTACTATTTTCTTTCCATATCCCTGTTCTCAGTTGGCAGTACTACTTTTCCTTAAAAAGTAGAACTAGAAATTTCCAGTTACAAATGAGGACTCCACTTTTCATGAATATTTCTATTTTGTTAAGAATATGTTTGTGTGTGTAAACTATACAAATTAAGCAAGTGTCTTTGTATTCTTTATTTCCTTATTTCCTTTTGCATTACACAAGATGTATTGACTTTACATCAAGACACTTAGGGGATTAACAGTGTTGCCCCTCCCATCACAGGCCCAGAGTACTAATGCCTGGAGAAGAAAACATGTTGAAAAAGAGGCCTAGATCAGCTTCAGGAACTTGGGGTTCATTACCCAGGGCCACCTCACATCTCAGCTAACTAACATTAATACACACTCCTTGAACATTTCAGGTATGGCTCAAAGGGGCTCAGTGTGGTTCAGGCATTTACTTCAGAAGGAGTGAAAAGCAAATCCTGGTGGTATCCACACAGTGCTAAATCTGTAGTCATGAAGAATGTAATAGCTGTGGGTGCATGGCTTCTTCTGTCTAGATCTCAAAGTATGTCATGAACAGCCTACAGGACCAAGAAAAAACTTAACAGGGGTGGAGCTACTCAAGATGGTCCCTCTATTGCAGAGCCTAACAGAACAACTAATAGAGTCCCAATAGGACAAGGCCTAGCAGAGCCATTGGAGTGTGGCCCTGTGGAGTCACCTGAAGGCAACACCAGTCTGGGAGAGCTGCAACTGTGGGCCATCTTCAGAAACATCATGGGAATGGAAGACCCAAGTTTCACCCCGCTATGTTCAGAACGTGGGATATTATTCTGGATTATTCAGGAGCCTTAAATTTTTGTGTTATTTACCCTTTGGGATTTGGACCTACATTCAACCAATTATTCCTTTCCTCTGGCCTTTTCTTTCCCCTTTAGAAACGAGGATATCTGTCCTATGCCTGTCTTATTGCATTTTAGAAGTAGATAATTTATTTGATTTCGAGACTCACAAAATAGATGATCGCAGGACAGATCTTCCCTTGAGTCTCACCCATATCTGATTTAGATGACACTCTGAATTTGGAGTTTTTGAGTTGACACTGGAATGATTTTTTAAGGCTTTGGGAACTATAGAAAAGTGCAGGAGCCCTGTTTGGGGAGATGGCTTAAATTGAGGTTGACTACGGGCTTTGGACATGTTTGGGCATTGGCGCCTTCCATAGTCTCACGGGACTTGGCCCGGGATCTTGCGGGACTTGGCCCGGGATCTTGCGAGACTTGGCGGGAGATCTCGAGGGACTTGAGCGAGATTGCGGATGGGGTCTGCACCATTTTGGAGGTTAGAGGAGCGTGGACGGCCTGTCGGGGTGTAGCTAGAGCCAGAGAGAAAAGTTATCAGAATAAAGGGCTGTTTGTTTCCAGTTCGTCTCTAAACTTCTTCTCGCGGCTTCTTTGCTCCAAGCGGCCATTGCTTCAGGTGACTACAGAAAAGAATGATTGTATTTGGTTTGTGAGAAAGACAGGAGTTTTGGGGTCCTTGTTGGAATATTAGACTTCAACAAATGTTCCAACATATTTAAGCATGATTTTCTAACTCTTATATGTATTTTATGTTTTTTTCTTTTTTCCTCATTTGTTCATCATTATTTTCCAATTTTTCTATTTAAATTGCTGATATTTGTAATAGTCTATCCATGCTTCCATAGGAAAAAAAGACAGTCTGGGTAAATTAACAAAAATTTATTTCTCATAGCCCTGGAGGCTAGAAGTCTAATATCAGGATGCCAGCAGATTTGTATCTCCTAAGGCCTCTCTCCCAGGCTCGTACGTGGGCATCTTCTCTGTGTCCTCACATGGCCTTTTATTCTGTGCTCTCATTCCAGAGGTCTCTTTCTCACAAAGATACCAGGTCTACTGGATTAGGAGCTCACTCACATGATTTATCCTTAATTACCTTTTTTGAGACTGTATGTGTATAAACAGGGAGGACTGAGGCTTCAACGTACAAATTTTAGGGGAAATAGTCCATAGCGGTATTTATAATTTTAATTTCAAGTGCTCCGTTTTTCCCCTATATTTTTCAGTAATAGTATGTTCTTTTCCCCCTTAGGTGAAATTCTGCCTCAGTTTTTTGAAGATATGTTAATCATAGTACATTTGAAGATTCTTTTTCCTTGCCTTTATATAATATGTAAAAACAATTCTTTTCTGGTAGCTTCTTTTGTTTTCTGTCTCATTACTAGATTTTGGCGTTCAATTTCTTGGGATTCCTTAGCTGTTTCAACATGTTTAAGAATTATTAATTAAAGCTGTTTGAGATTGCTGTGTGGAAATATACCCTATCAACTGTGAATTTGGTGGAAGAATGGTCTGGCAGGACTTATTGTATTTAGAAACCCAACACAAATATATTTTTACATCTTTTCTCTGGGGAAATTTATTTCTCCAATAAAAGATGTCTACCATCTGCCAAAAGGATGCTGATTAACCTGACCTGTTATATTCTGGGAGTTGAGTTTAGTGCAGAAAGAAGGTTGGGTGCTTCTTATTTTCTGATGACAGCATTAATTGATTACTTATTCTGTATAATGAACTGTTTAAATAGTCTAACTTAATTTTCTTTTTTATTTCTCTCACAATTCTAAGGTACATGAATTATACATATTTTAAAAATGATAAATCAGAACTAGAAAGGTTAAGTAACTTTTGTGAAGTTAGAAAACTAGGAAGTAAGAAAGTTGTGTTAATCTTTCTGCAGAATGGAGTTTTTTTCTTTTGATCTGTGATCAAAGGTTTTCAATTTCTACTGCAAATATTAGAAAGTTTATTAATATTTTGCCTATTTGATTGTTTATTTTGATCTTAATTTTCCAAAACAAACTTATTGCCCACTGCACGGGCCATTTTTTGTTACTTCATTATAGATGATTATACATGAAGTCATACATATATGGCATGTTTTCTTTTGCCTATGTGTATATATACTTCCAAAATCATGAGAAAGCTTTTATTCACATTATGCTATGATCACATTAAGAGAGAATTATGCTATTATTATTCTCTCTAGTTGCAATAGAATTGTTTTTCAGCTTTTATACTATTAGCCCAAATTTGTCTGACATAGAATCTGTAGTTATCCTTTAACAATAAAACTATCACAGCAATTTTATCTTTTACTCATGGAGGAAACAACAAAGATGAGGTAGAATTGAGCAACTGACTTTTAATTATATATGTGTGTATATGGAGATCTCCATACACACACATATATAAATTCAAGGCCAGTTGCTCAATATGGACACACACACACACACATATATATATATATATATATATATATATATATATATATATATATATATATATTCTTAACTAGGGCTAGAAGAAAACTAGAAAGAAATGCAATCACATGTATTTCACATAAGTGATTAAATATTGAAGTGAAAACATATTGCCTCTCTACAAATTGTTGTAAATGTTGATTGTGATTAAAAATATTATAAAACACTAAAGATGATAATGTGAATACTGAAAGCTCTAGTTATATAGCTTTGAGAGTTAGACTGTGGTGAAATACAAACAAGTTGGAAATCATATTAAAATTGATATTTCTATCCTCATATCAGACAAAGTGGACTTCAAGCCAAAGTTAATCAGAAGGGACAAAGAAGGACATTTCATACTGCTTAAGGGAATTATACATCAGCAAGGCATAACAATCATAAATACTATGCCCCAAACAATCTACATATGTCAAACAAAACCTTTTCAATTTCAAGAATCAAATATACCACAACATAATAACACTGAGTGACTTTAACTCACCTTTCTCCCCACTGGATAGGTCCTCCAAATAAAAACCACCAAACAAACTATAGAACTAAATAATACAATCAATAATTTAGATTCACAGACATACATGGAGTATTTCATTTAGATTCACAGACATACATGGAGTATTTCATTCATCAGTGAAAGAATACACTTTCTTCTCAGAAGCACATGGATGCTTCTCTAAAATAGACCATATCTTAAGCCACAAAGCAATTCTTAGCAAAAACAAAAATATAGAGATAATATCTTACATTCTATCAGCTCAGCACATAATGGAATAAAATTATAAATCAATGATAAAATAAAAAATAGAAGCTACTACTTTAACACTTGGTAACTAAATAATATGCTATTGAATGATGGATGGATAGCAGAAGAAATCAGGAATGAAATAAAAAAATATTTAGAGGTAAATGAGAAAAGCAACAACATATCAAAATCTCTGGGACACTATCAAGGCAGTGCTAAGAGGAAAGTTCATTGCATTGATATCATTCATTAAAAGAATAGAAAAATGATCAAGTAAATAACCTAATGTTACTTCTCAAAGCCCTAGAAAAAGAACAAACCAACATTAAAAGCAGTATACACCAAAACAATTTAAATAAAATAAAATCAGAGCTGAAATCAATGAAATTGAAACTAAAGAAACAATTAAAAATATTAACAAAACAAAAAGTTGGTTCTTTGAAAAAAAAAAACAATAAAATTGACAAACCATTAACCACACTAATGAAGAGAAAGAGAAATAAAACTCAAATTCTTAAAATTTAGGATAAAAAAGGAAATATCATGACACTACTGAAATACAGAAGATAATTAGAAACTATTTTGAAAGTTTACACTCTAATAAAAAGAAAATTTTGAAGACATCGACAAATTTCTAGAGACCTATGACCTATGCAAACTAAATCAGGAGGACACAGACAATTTAAACAGATCAATTTCAAGCAATGTAATTGAAGATGCCATCAGAAGCCTACCAACCAAGAAAAGCCTGGGACCAAATGGAATCTCAGCCAAGTTCTACAAGACCTTCAAGGAAGAATTAACACAAATACTCCTCAAATAATTCCATGAAATATAATAAGAGAGAACACTTCCAAACTCATTCTGTGAGGCTAGTATCACTCAGATACCAAACTGGACAAAAACACATCTAGGAAAGAAAACTTCAGACCATTATCCTTGATGAACATAGATGCAAAGATTCTTAAGAAAATTCTGGCAAATTGCATACAAAAACATATTAAAGGGGCTGGGGCTGTAGCTCAGTGGCAAAGCACTTGCCTAGCATGTGTGAGATACTGGGTTCAATCCTTAGCACCACATAAAAATAAACAAAATAAAGACATGTTGTCCACCTACAAATACAAAAAATGAAAAAACAAACAAACAAACATAAAAAGTTAGTGCACTATGATCAAGTGGGGTTTATTGCAGAAATGTGAGGTTGGTTCAACATATGGAAATCAATAAATATAATTCATCACATCAATAGACTTAAAGACAAGAATCATATGTTATCTCAATAGATACAGAAAAAATCATTTCACAAAATATGGCATCCATTCATGTTCAAAACACTAGAAAAACTATGGATAGCAGGAACATAGCTCAACATTTTAAAATCTATATGTGTTTAATCCAAGGCCAACATCATTCTAAATGGAGAAAAATTGAAAACATTCCCTCTAAAAACTGGAACAAGACAGGGATGCCCTATTTTATCACTTCTTTTTTTTTTTTTTTTTTTTTTTTTTTGTGGTACCAGGGATTGAACTCAGGGGCACTCGACCACTGGCCCACATCCCCAGCCCTTTTTAGTATTTTATTTAGAGACAGGGTCTCACTGAGTTGCTAAGTGCCTCGCCATTGCTGAGGCTGGCTTTGAACTCTTGATCCTCCTGCCTCAGCCTCCCAAAGTGCTGGGATTACAGGCACGCGCCACCGCGCCCGCCTTATTTTATCACTTCTATTCAACATTGTCCTTGAAACTCTAGCCAGAGAAATTATGCAAAAGAAAGAAATTAAAGGGACATGAATAGGAAAAGAAAAGCTCAAAATATCCCTATTTGCCCATTATGTGATTCTATATTTAGAAGACCCCCCAAAAAGAACCACATAAAACAACAAGAACAACAACACACCACCAGAAAACTTCTAGGGCACAAAAATAAATTCCGCAAAGTAGCAAGATATAAAGTTAACACCCATAAATCAATTGTATTCTTATACATTAGTGATGAATCAACTGAAAGAGAAATTAGAAAAACCACTCCATTCCAAATATATCAACAAAACAAAACAGGAACTCAATGTAACAAAAGAAGGGAAAGACCTCTATAATGAAAACTTCAGAATGCTAAAGAAAGAAATTGAAAAAAACCTTAGAAAATGGAAAGATCTCCCATGTTTTTGGATAGACAGAATACTGTCAACATGGCCATATTTTAAGCACCATACAGATTTAATGCAATTCCTATTAAAATTCCAATGATGCTCTTCAGAGAAATAGAGAAAGCAGTCATGAAATTCATTTGGGAAAATAAGAGACCCAGAATAGCAAAAGCAGTCCTTAGCAAGAAAAATGAAGCAAGGAGGCATCATAAAACTTGACCTTAAATTATACTACAGACCTATACTGACTAAACTGGCATGGTATTGGCACCAAAACAGACATGTAGACCACTGGTACAGAATAGAAGACACAGAGACAACCTCACATAAATGTTATACTAGACAAAGATGCCAAAAATATACATTGGAGAAAAGATAGCCTCTTCAACAAATGGTGCTGGAAAAACTGGAAATCCATACATAGCAAAATGAAATTAAACCCCTCTCACCCTGCACAAAAGTCAACTCAAAGTTGATCAAAGACCTAGGCATTAGACCAGAGACCCTGTACCTACTAGAGGAAAAAGTACACCCAAATCTACATCATGTCAGCTTAAGAAACAATTTCTTTAACAAAACTCCCAAAGTTTGATTGTATCAAACAAAAAAGCTTTTTCAAAGCAAAGGAAACAATCAAGAATGTGAAGAGAGAGCCTACAGAATGGGAGAAAATCTTTGCCACCTGCACTCAAATTAACCATTAATCTCTAGGATATATAAATAACTAAAAAATCTTAATGCCAAAAAACAAAGAAACAAATAACCCAATTAATATATGGGCTAAGGAACCAAACAGGCAAATCTCAGAAGAAATACAATCATTCAACAAATATATGAAAAAATATTCAATATCTCTAGCAGTTAAAAGAAAATTAAAACTACACTGAGATTTCATCTTACTCCAGTCATAATGGCAATTATCAAGAATACAAGTAACAATATATGCTGGCAAGGATGTTTAGGAAAAGGTACACTCAGACATTGTTGGCAGGACTGCAAACTGGTGCAACCATTATCAAAAGCAGTATGGAGATTCCTCAGAAAACTTGGAATGGTACCATCATTTGACCCAGTTATCCCACTCCTTGATATTTACCCAAAGGACTTAAAATCAGCATATTATAGTGATGTGGACACATCAATGTTTATAGCCACTCAATTAACAATAGCTAAGCTATGGAACCAGCCTAGGTGCCCTTCAACAGATGAATGGATAAAGAAAATATGGTATGTATACACAATGGAATATTAATCAACCTTAAAGAAGAATGAAATGATGGCATTTGCCAGTAAATGGATGGAAAAGGAGACTATCATCATGCTAAGTGAAATAAACCAATCCCCCAAAACCAAAAGCAGAATGTTTTCTCTGATATGGAGATGCTAATTCACAATAAGGGAGGGTAGGGAAGAACTTTACAAAGGGGAATAAAGGGAAGGGAGGAGAGATGGAAATAGAAAGATAGAAGAATGAATCGGACATTACTATCCTATGTGCATATATGATTACAGGACCAATCTAATTCTACATCTCATACAACCAGAGGAATGAGAAGTCATACTACACATATGTATAACATGTCAAAATACATTCTATTGTCATGTATAACTAAAAAGAAAAATTTTAAAAAATCAATATTTCTATGATAGTATGAAGATTGGGATTCCTTGTTCTGCCATCTTGCTTTAATTGTCTAATCAGTGAGTCACATGAATTCTTCCTCAGGTAATTCATACTTGTTTATTTGTTTAGACACACTTTCTTTTGGTCAAGCCATATTTTCCTAACTATGTTTCTTGTAGTGTTGCATTGGTGTCTGCAAATGTAAAGGAGCACTCACCTCTCAGGCTGTTTAGACTGGTTGTAACAAGGGAAAACCTTCACAACTCTGACCTATAGAAATTCTGGGAGCCTCTCATACATTTCCTATGAATGTGCATGTTCCATTCCTCTTCCTCCTCCTAAAGGAGAAGTCTCAGGGTTTCAGGGTTGTTCCTCTTCTCTGAATCTCACAAAGTTGTGTCTGCTCTACTTAGGCACCTTTGTCTTTTCTTTGTTCTTAGCTGCCCCCAGTGTTCAAACCATATTGATTCTTCAGCACCCTGGGTGTATTAGCTTTTGTACCACTGCGAATAAACAGCCCAACCAGAACAATTACAGAAGAGGAAAAGTTTATTTGGGGCTCAAGGTTTCAGAGATCTCAGTCCATAGACAGCAGGGTTCATTCCTTGGGGCTCGAAGTGAAGCAGGACATCGTGGTGGAAGAGTGTGGCAGGAGGAAGCAGCTCCCACGAAGATCAGGAAGCAGAGAGATCTTCACTTGACAGATACAAAAGCCACGCCCCCAAAACCCCACCTTCCCCAGCCACACCCTACCTGTCTCCAGTTACCACTCAGTTAATCTCATGGAGTGATTAATTCACTGATTGGGTTAAGGCTTTGGTAATGCAACCATTTCTTCTCTGATCCTTTTTGCGTTGTCTCACGTGTGAGATTTTGGGGGACACCACATCCAAACTATAACTCTGGGTGAGGTAGGATAGAAAAGGCTCCCTCAGGTAGCACTCTGATAAGCCAAGACAGTTGGATGATATTAGCAGGCTCTATTGGTTTTTTTCTGTACCAAAGATTGAACCCACCCAACGATGAGCCACATCTCCATCATCTCCAACCTTTCTTATTATTTATTTTGAGACAGGTTCTCTCTATGTTACTTAAGGCCTTATCAAGCTGCTGATACCATCTTTGAATTTGTGATCCTCCTTCCTCACTCTTCTGAGCTGCTGGGAATACAGGTGTCACTGCTCCTGGCCTTAGCAGGCTTTTGATAAAAGGAAAACAGTTACAATAATTACTAAAAAATAATTTTAACACTATGTCAAACACTTGCAAATTTTCATGGTATTTAGCCATCTTAACATTTTGATTATTATAAAATAGAGAATGTTCAGATATATTTTTAAAGATGTATGTTTATGTACCAATGTTGTGTTTAGCCCCAAATTCTGGATGTAACATGTTTTTGTTTTGTTGCCTTGTGTAAGAGGTAGAACAAAAACTGCCACAATACTAATAGTTGCAAGTTTATTCCTTTGTGAATAGGGATGAAATTTTATTTTAAGAGAATTTTTCATTTACAGGTGGATCTGAGGGAGGAAAAATTTTAGTGAATCCTTAATTATAAGAAAGTGCCTACCTATTGTGAAAAACTGCATGAAGTAAAGCAGCCCCAAAAGAGACATGTTAGACTGAGATAACTATTCTGTTTAATAATAGAAACTATGCCTTTGGAAATTATGATACTCATTAGAAAATGGTTATTTTGTACATCTGGACCTGAACTAAATTATGCCTTTAATGTGGGATCCATTCCTCTTATATTGTGTTTGCAGTTAGCAAGTAATGGTTTATAGAAGAGGCAGAGCTTGCATGTAAATGATGAAAGAACAGTTCTTAGCTGGAAAAAAAAATCCTGTAATTTATCTAAGTGTATATCAGTGAGGATCCATTTAGCAAAATAGAGACTATTTCCAGTAGTTCAAGTCTAGAGAATTTAACTGAAGAAATTGGTCAAATCATTTGATAGAAATGGCTGAAGATTATAACATTAACCTAGAAATTAGCAAGAGAAGATTCCACTATCTCAGTGGGAGGAGGTTTAGGTTGGAGATCAGAAACCACAGAATTCAGAATTGAGCTTGAACAAAAGCAATGCTACTCTTGCAGGAGCCAGTGCCACTAAGTGAAGTTCAAGGCAATGGCACAGAGTTAAAAGGACATGAGGGCAACAGCCAGGGCCGTCAGTGTAGACAGAGAAATAGGGAGAGATACTCAGAGTCCTTTCTTTTCTACCTATTATCATTTCTTCCGCTTCTTTTCCCTCAAATCTTCCACAATTGCCTCCCGCTGACTGAATCTACAGGGAAGCCAGAGAGTAAGGGAATTTGGAAAACGCGGTTTTCAAGAAAAGAGTAAGAAATGGATTGGCAAGTAAATAAGCTGATGACAAACACAAGAGAAAATCTTCTGAGATTCACAAAAGCATTTTTAAAAATTTGAGCGTGGCCAGGTGCAGTGACACACACCTGCAACCCAAGCAGCTCAGAAGGATTGAAAATTCAAAGCCAGCCTCAGCAACTTATCGAGGCCCTGAGCAACTTAGAGAGACCCTGTCTCAAAATAAAATAAAAACAGCTGCGGATGTGGTTCAGTGGTCAAGTGCACCTGCATTCAATCCCTGCTACCAAAAAAAGAAAGAAAGAAAAGAAAAGAAAAAAACTTTAGCCTGGTCTTAGTTTCTGTGTAAACAAGAAAAGCCTTCTTAGCTAAAAGGAACTCAGTGAAGATCTGTAGACCTGGTACAGGTTAGTATAGTGGTGCTAGTGGTGAGTTTGGTGAGTTCTCGTAGCAATATGGATGTAGATTTCAACAGTTATGTTTTAAACTATATTTTTTATTGGTGTATAACTATGTTAATTAGAATATCCAAAAAATATACACTTAAAAATCATTAGATGCAGATACAGAGGATTCCCTAGACAGAAAGTATCTTCTAAATTGATAATTAGAACTTTAAATTAAATTATAATCTATCCAAGGAAGGATGGAAAAGGAAGAATTTAACAACTCTTGTGACTATATTCTCAAAGCCAAAAGCCTAAAGCATACATCACAGGCTTAGATATCATGTTGCCATTTAAGATACATAAAAAGAAATCTCTAAGGCTTACGTAATATTGGAAAATTTCTATTCTGATTAAGAATACATTTAATAGGATTGTTTAAGTCAATCTGATATTATATTTTTATTGAACAGTGATATATCTTATGCCCAACATTCCATAGTCTGTCATTAAAGGTCTTTTTACAAAATGCTCTTTAAATGGTATTTCTGAAATCATTCTTTCTTTTCCCTGTATCCATTCCCCATTGAGTAGATATATGCTCACTTATTCTGAAACATGTCTTGCAATTTTTTTTCCTTTTTTACTTACTTTAATTTATCTGTTCTAAAAAATGTCTTCCCTTTCCCTTGTCACTCTAGTTCTAATCACTTCTCAAGATAATTTAAAGATTTTCTTACATATTCTATTCTTATTTAGAATCTTCTCTATCATTAGGGTAAGTGCTACGTATTAACATACAAGATAATAGACAAGATATTGTCCTGGTTTTTAACTCTATTGTTGTGTAGAAAAGGATGTGGACTCTGAGCTTGCAATTTCAATGACACTAATGTGAGTTTTATCAATTTGTACTCTGTTAAATTAGCTCTGTTGATTTAAATAGTAAGTAAAATAGTCACTATTTTTTTAAATAGTAAATATTTTTTCTACATTTACTAGAAATCACTTTTATGTATCTGATATAGGGCTACTGACAAAAGATATATGGAAGGCAGGGTGCCACAGCCATATACTGTGAAGATTGATGCAGGACCCCTCTTGCCACTGTATTTCAAGTACATTGTAATTTATCCGGTGGATCACACCGTTGGCACAGTATTGTACCCAGGCCACAGTTTCTCATCTCCTTTCATATTTCCTTCATTATATAATACCACTCTATGTCATACATGCATGCAACATTATTAAAAAGTTTCTATTTCTTTTTTAGGTTAAACAAATCATTAAGGTTGGAGATGTATCCTTATGGATTTTAGGATGCCCTGATGGATTCTATTATGTTCTTGCTCTGTTCTACTTTATAGCCAGTTTTACCTAAATCTTACCGTCCAGTAACTTCAGACCCACCATTAGATTCAGAGGCAAGACCTGACATACAATTTGTCCTGTGCTCCCACAACTGTGAAAAGCTTAATCACAATAATGGATCCCTAACTGCATTGCTCATATTATATTATTTTTCTTCTTTATTCAATCACTAGCTGATTTAGAAACTTTTTTCTATAAACAGTTCTATTAAACACAACTGATATAATTTAAATCTTGAAAGTCTTTCAAAGTCTCATGTGTTGAAGATTTTGTTCCCACTCTATGGCACTATTGGGAGGGGATGGAACATTTAGGAGGTAGTGTCTAGTGAAGGATGTTAGATCCTAATAGACATACCCTTGATGGCAATATCAATATCAATATCTCCTCTTTCTCTGTTGATTTTACTTCCTATCTGCCATTACATAAACAGATTCTTCCAAGATATTCTCCTGTCATCATCTACTGCCTTACCATAGCCTAAAAAGCAGAGAAGACAACTAACCATGGATTGGAATCTTAAGCCAAAACAAACCTTTTCTTCATTAAGTTGATTTATCTCAGGTATTTGTTACAGTGCTGGAAAACTGACTGGAACAACAACTTTCAGGAGAGGTTCATTAAAAATTGTATCTAATATTTTTAATTGTAAGGCATTCATGGCACCATTTTCAGTGGTAAAGAATGCCATACTGGGGAATTATACTGGCCAAATTATATTGTTATATTCTGAGCATGTAAAAATATGTAACAATAAACCAAACTATTAGGTACAACTATAAAAGACCAGTAAAATATGAAAAAATGCCAGTACCCTATCGTAATTTTTGGCAAAAAGATCACTTAAATTATCATACTTAAATTAGACACTTGTACCAAATGCCTAGAGAAAGCAAGGCTTAACACAACAAAATAGTTGCTGTCAATAATATTTTAGGGAAAATAGGATCTTAGAGTAAATAGGATGATGATATAACTGATTAGTTGTTTCTAATTGTACTGTATTATTTAGGGGTAGGGGAAAAACAGTGTGGATCTTTAAATTTACAATTAAAGGTCAAGGAAAGTGGTAAGTTTATGATCACTTTAAAATAAACTTTTATTCTTTTATACACTGAGCCAAGATGATAAAAACCACATCTATAGTCCTAATTTGTGGGTGATTGAACTGCAATGTAAATGGAATTCATAGTCCCATAAGGCCTCTTATATCAAAATTAAAAAAAAAACAATTAGAGAAGAGTAGGATATTGAAAAGTGGGATGTGTGAATTCTTATAAGACTAAGGATCTTGATTTCCTAGTATGTTGAGACTCTCTGCCAGGAGAATAATCCTTTTTTTTCCCCTGGTAGGTATGGTTTCCTCATGACTGAAGAATCAATCACCATGAAGGTGAGGTGCCAATTTTTTTTTTTTTTTTTAAGAGCTATCTCTACCTCTTCTTACTCTTTCTAAAACCAAACCAGATTCAAATCTGAAGAACTCAGAGGGTAAGTTACAAATTACATATTCTAAGAAGTGATCAAATAATTTAAGATTTTCCCAACTTAATACTTTCTGAGGGTGAGAAGGGTAGAATAAAGTAATGTTGGATCAAGTTATATTGTGTCTTCTTTTTAAAAATGTCTAATCAGGTCTTTTTCCCATTCTAAAATAAGACTTTTTCTATTGAGTTATATGAATTCTTTACATATTAACCACTTATCAGAGATCTTAAATGTTCACCATGTACTCACACAAATAGTAAATAAGTGAGGTGAAAGATATGTTAACTAACTGTATTGTGGTAATCACTTTACAATATACATGTTTTCTGAACTGCCATTTATATTTCTGTAATTTTATTTGTGATTCATAATTCAATAAGGCTGGAAACAACAAAACACACAAAAAACAAAGAGGAGATATAGAAACATATAGAGCAAAATCTCTTAGAAATATCTTTCAGAGTTGGAATGATTATTCTAGTACATTCATGTACACTAAATTAACAGCCAATATATGATTCTCCTTATCTGAATAGCTAGCAAAAGGAGCAAATATAAACATAAGCTATGAAATGTGACCAGCTTGAAGAAAGTAAGGGACAACATGTTTATAATAGTTGTTTTTTATATGAAATCTATGTATTTATTATCTCCTTTCTCAGTCCATTCTTCTGCCAATTGAAATAAAATGTGTTAATAATGGTTAACATTATGCATCAGGACTTAGGAAAAGCAACAAGTTTGTGACAGTAGAAGTAGACTCAAAACACAACTAAAGATTAATAAGTCCCATTGGGAAATGAGTTAGCATCATTTTTTTTTTTTTTGTACAAGTAATTGCATCATATTCTGTGGAAACATTTTTAAGTAGTGTCTGATTTAGGAAGTTAAGAGTTTTAAAAAGTTAAGTTGTATAGATACAAGGATGATTAAGAGGTAGACCTGTAGATGGATTGTACTATGTTAGCTTAGAAAAGTTGAGACTACAATTCCTAGAATCTCCTTCCCAATATGGTTCTGGAAATAATTACAAAGGTTAAGTCAGGCTTGAGAAAATCCAACATGAGAAAATCCAACATGACATCTTGAATTACTATCAGGCATAGTTAAAACAGGAAGCCACTATCATCACTGGACTTGAACGTTGTTGAATAGAAAGTGCTTATTCCTCAAATATGTGTTTCAGCTCAAAATTGTGTAATGTCTCCACTTTCAATTAATATTCAGTGTTTAAAAGTTCCCTGATAGTGATGTAGTTTTCACCTTTTCATTAATTTATTCAATTACCATTAATTATGTAAGAGTTTAGTCATAGCAAGTAAATTGCATAGTCTTGGAAGATACAAAATTCTGTGGAAACAATGTGTGTAACAGATTCCAGGAGTACCAAGGATGGGGTGATGTTGCAGTAGTAGTGTTGTAAGGAATATATCATGGATAAAGTGAGACTTAAATTCAAACTTGATGTCAGCCAAGTAATTTTCTGGGGAAAGACAATTCAAAACAGAGGATATAGTGAAGGGCAAAGACCTTTAACATGGAGTGTGCTTGGAATGATTTCAGGAATAACAGTGTTACTGGGGGAAAGTAAACTAAAAAGAGGGAAAAGAGATTATAAGAAATTGCTGGGGTGCAGGAGATCAAATCATGTGGGATCAAGGCAACATTTTTTAATGGAAGAAATTCTAAGCTATGCTGATGAAAACATTCTAGTAAAGAGGAAAAAATGATGATGTAAGAGAGTGGTGCTAGTTTTTGTACTTCTGTCTTTTATCAGGTAAGAGATAAGCACAATCATAGCTACTAGCTTTACTTAAGCAGTCATGCTTAAACTTGTTCCCTAGCAACATCAGAGTAAAGTATGGTATCCTCAAGAGAAAATTCTATGCTGTCATTTCTATTTCTTATTAAAATAGAAAACAGGGTTATCTAATTAGAAGGAGAGTGGAAGAGACTTGGGGGTATGTAGAATGAAGAAAAAGCATGGAATAGTTTAGGAGAACAGAAGAAAGCATGGCACCCATGATAAGAATAGGATCATGAAGCAGTTCTAAAGATGCACTTTGGAGTTAGTGACTGTGATCGTGGCTATAGGTTTTTTGTTCAGTCACATTCAGTTGTGCAGTAAATTGAATTTCATCATGATTGGTGATTTACCAGGAAAGTAAATTGAGGTTATAGAGAAACATGGATTATATTTATGAATTTGATTTTAACAAGAATTATAGACCACAGATTTGTAAGTGATATCTTTAACATGCTTCAGAATCTCTTGCAGACCTTTTAAAAATACAGATTATGGGGATGCCCACTAAGAGTCCTGGGTTCTGTTAGTTTGGGGAGTATCCTGGGAATTTGCATCCTGAACCATTTTGCAGGTGATTGTCACATTAGTGTTCCAACAGTGATACTTGGAGAACTATTCTCTTCAGATAGTCTAAAGGGTCTGTCATTTCTTGTCCCTCCCTTCTGCTATCATTCTCTGACAACATTTCTTTGCATTGTATATATTTGTTAGTTGGTTCACTCATTCATTTTGTTAATGTTAATATGCTTGAAATTATCCATAATTTTACCTACAGCATTTAAGATAAATATGATCCATATTCTTATAAAATAGGAGGAAAAATAATAACTGTCTCTCATCATTTTTTCAGTTTCTCCTAGCTATAGTGTTGTTAAGTAGACTACTTCTCATGATTTTTAAAATTAATTTTGCAAGTGATAATATGATAATGATAGTTTATAAATTCTTTGTAAGATACATATTAGTTTTTATTCTAAAAATTAAGATGTATTTTAACATATTAAAAAAAAGCAAATTCCACCAAAGCCAACATAGAAAAATATGCAAAAATATTTTTCAACAGACACATTTCTCTTTAGCAGAAGAAAGCAAATTTGTATTAGAAGTATTGATAGCAGTTTAAGTAAAACTTCATTGTTGTAGAAACTATAAGGACACTTGTAAACTTCTATCAGTACAGAAAAATATATTAGAGGTTTTCTTTCACTACAAATCAGTGTGCCAAATCTGGCAGTAGGATGATGTTGTCTTTGAAGAGAGTCAGCAGGAGCTCCAGGAGGAACATTTGGTGAGGAATCTGCCAACTGCTTTTATTGCCTTCGGAACTACCTCCAAGTTACAGGTATTTCCAGTTTTGTTCTGCAGATCATTTGAGCTCCATCTGTGGATGATGAATATTTTTTAGTATGCTATTACAAATTATGGCTTTAGGCACTGTTGTACCCTCTTCTTGCAAATTCAGCTACATAAAATATTGTATCTCTTGATTCTTTGGGTATATTTTCACAGTGGGAAATGCAGTGAGAAAAATGGGGATACTATTTTCTGTTGTAATTTTTTGTTGTTTCCAAAAGAAGAGGGACAGGAAGGAAAGGGAAGGGAATGAAAAGGAAGTGAAAGAAAAGCAGAAGTTGCCATTAATTTTGTGCTTAAATAGGAGGTTATTAATTCTAAAGTGTAAATTCCCAAAAGAGTCGATATAAACATTTTCTGAGACAGTGTACATAACTTCTAAATTAAATAAAAACTTATGAGGTAACTAGATAGTCTCACATAATTTGGTTTGAAATAAAAAGGATTTGATTATATTTATATTATATTTATATTGTGGATACTTCATGTGTATGCTCAAGTTTTATTTAATTATAGTACATTTTGATGGAATTATTTCTATAAGTTAATACTTTTAAAATATATTTTGTAGTTTTATTTATTATTTCTTAGACAAAAATCCTGAAATGGTCTTAGAACATGAACTATTGTATACTGAATCTGCATATAGACTTAGGGTCCTGGGCAGTCAATTATGATTGAGGTTGGAGTTAGGTTAAGGTTACAATTTAGAGACAGAAAGGAAGCTCAAGTTAGATGATTGAAAAAGCAAAGCACTAAGAGTTTGACAATTGAAATTAGTTACTTTTATACAAGACCAAATTAGTATATAGTATAATAAAAGTAGAAGGATTTGCATCTTATTATTTTTTTGGTGTGTTGGAAATATTGTCAAGCATTTGTTGATATAAATTTACACAAAAATCTGGACAATTCCTCAAAATCTGTGACTTTAGAAAATGTTTTTTGTTTTTTACTGTCTCTGAGACAATCATGCTTGTTTTTCTCCTTCATCTATTATTGTAGTTAATTTTATTATTAGATATCTTGAAAAGCCATTCTAAGATGGAATCCAAGATGGCAGGCTAGAGGGATGCTGCATTCTGTGTCACTCCGTGACCTGGGATCCAAGCACTGGGAATACTGTTCCTCTGTGAGTTATTAGAGGACCCCCAACAGTTGCTCCTGTACAGCAATCCTGGTGGTCGTTGTGCCCACACAGGTCCCTAGGCCTCAGTATCAGTTCTGGACCCCCGGACGCTGGTTCATGCGGGATCTCTGGCCACCATGCCCAAGCAGGATCCCTGGATCAGTGCCCATGCAGGACCCCCCAACTGTCCACCCATGCAGGACCCCCATCTCTTGCTCGTTCACAGGACCTCTGGCTGCTACTCCAGTGTGTATCCCCTTCTACCAATGTGGGGATCCCCCAGTCGCTTCCATCTTGGGACACTGCAACCATAGCCACAGTCCCCTACACGTAGTAGCCTATACCTGGGGACACTGGAAAGGGTCTGGAGAAAGCCACCAGATATAGCACTGCATGCCACAGACCTGCATCTCTGAACACTCCAACCAATGCTACCACCCAGTTCAACTGGACCCAACACCCCATCTCTGAAAGCAGCCACCTCCATCTTGGGACACCTTTGTTGCCATCTTTAGTTGGGGCAACTCTCAGCTTGGGACACGGGCTGGGGCCTAGAAACAATATCAAGGTACCTATAGTCCCCAACACACTCCTACCCCGTAGCCACTAACCTGGCACAGTGCTTGCAGGTTTGTGGCCAGTCCATAGCTCACAAAGCCAGGTCCTGAACTTCCCAATACAGAACAGCTGTCTGCCACAGGTGTGCAGCCCACAAGACCTCTGGAGAGAGAGGTTCCTGATTGGGAAGTAGAAAGGGTTGGGGTGGGTGAGTGAGATACAGTTTAAAGACTAAATTAGAGACCAGGAATTGTGAGGTATAGAGGTGAAATAAGGAGATAAGGCCAGGCACCCACATTACATGAGTGGAACCCAAAGGAAATTCTTGGGGTGCAGTATCCCATGGAGGACCAGCAAGTGCTATACCCCACCTCCAGGACCTCCACCCCTAAGACCAGACCTCCCACCCTAATAAGCTTCACCATCCTGAGGGTGGAGATAATAGCAAACAATAGACAACCCCACCTACTGGTTGAGAAGGGAAGAAGGAAAGATAACGAATTCCAACAAAAACAATCTTTGTATTTTCCTTTGAGATTTTTTTTCTCTCTCTTTTTTCTTTCTCTCTCTCTTTTCTCCCACCCTCACATCCCCAACATTTGTAAAACCAAGAACTTTCATGGATTAGTCTACTGAGGACTGGGATATCTGAATAGTATATTACAGTTGTGTTGTATATTATTTATTTTATCTCTTATTTTTAAATTTTTTATTTTTCTTAATTTTTATGGATTTTTTGTTTGTTGTACTCTCTCTATTGTCTTCCCACTTACTTGTCTCTCAAAACCAGTTTCTATCTTTTCTTCTGCTACTAGCCAACTTATTTAGATTCCTCGTTCATGCTTCCTAAGATCTGATAACTCTATATCCTCACCTCTTACCTCCTTAACATCTCATCCTACACCCCACCTCCAGTTCTCTCTTTGTCCACCATCAGAAACTGTAGACCCTTTTGCAAACCTACTGTTTATATGGTAGATAATAATTGAATTCACCACTTCTATATATTGTGACAAAACTATAAATGTCTTAATAGGAGCTATTTGGTTTAAGGCTGTATAGTTTTTGTATTGGAATCTGTTAATATTTATCTTCCCCTTAAAGGAGAGGTACTGAAACACTGCAATGACACTTAAGCCTGTAGGGTAAAAACTGTAGCCCCTGGATCTGCAGTGCTAGAATGGAAGAAACATGAACAACATGTAAAAACAAGGGAAGAAAGTGCCCCAAACAAACCAAGATATTACATTATTAAAATCCATGGCCAGCAAAGCAGAAGATGACAGTGAATTAAAGGATGATATAAGTGAGCAAATACAAACAACAAAAGATCATTTCAATAAAGAGCTACATAAGCACATACAAGAAGCAAAAGATTACTTCAATAAGGAGATAGAGGTTCTGAAAAAACAGAATCCTTGAAATGAAGGAAATAATAAACCAAATTAAAAAACTCAATAGAAAGCATCACCAACAGGTTAGATCACTTGGAAGACAGAACCTCAGACAATGATGACAAAATATATAATCTTGAAAATAAAGTTGACCACACAGTGAAGATGGTAACAAACCACAAGCAGAACATTCAAGAATTATGGGATAAGCCGGGCATGGCGGCACACGCCTGTAATCCCAGCACTTTGGGAGGCTGAGGCAGGAGGATCACGAGTTCAAAGCCAGCCTCAACAATGGCAAGGCACTTAGCAACTCAGTGAGACCCTGTCTCTAAATAAAATACAAAAAAGGGCTGGGGATGTGGCCCAGTGGTCGAGTGACCCTGAGTTCAATCCCCGGTACCACACACACACACACACACACACACACACACACACACAAAGAATTATGGGATAACATGAAAAGACCAAATTTAAGAATATTGGAATACAGGAAGGCATACAGTTCCAAGCCAAAGGAACCAACAATCTATTCAACAAAAGAATATCAGGGAATTTTCCAAACATGAAGAATGAATTGGAAAATCAAATACAATAGGCTTATTGGACACCAAATGTACAAAATCACAACAGATCTACATCAAATCACACTATAATGAAAATGCACATACAGAATAAAGACAGAATTTTAAAAACCACAAGAGAAAGGAATTAGATTACATATAGGAGGAAACCAATTAAAATCTCTGCAGAATCCTCAACCCAGACCCTAAAAGCTAGAAAATCCTGGAATAACATATACCAAGCTCCGAAAGAAAATGAATGCCAACCAAGAATCTTATATCCAGCAAAATTAAGCTTTAGATTTAATAATGAAATAAAAGCCTTTCATGATAAATAAAAGTTAAAAGAATTTACAACTAGAAAACCTACACTAGAGAACATCCTTGGCAAAATATTCAATGAGGAGGAAATTAAAAACAACAATGAAAACCAGCAAAAGGAGGCATAACACTAAAGGAAAAACCAGTGAAAGCAGAAACCAAGTCAAGTTAAATACCCAAAATAAGCAAAAATGACTGGGAATACAAATCATGTCTGAATAGTAAACCTGAATGTTAATGGTCAAGCTCACCAATCAAAAGACATAGACTGGCAAATTGGATTAATTAAAAGACCCAACAATATACTGCCTTTAAGAGACTCATCTCATAGGAAAAGACATCCACAGACTGAAGGTGAAAGTTTGGGGAAAAACACACCACTGACATGAACAGTGGAAACAAGCAGGGTTTTCCATCCTCCTATCAAATATAGTAAAGTTCAAGCCAAAGTTAATCAAAAGAGATAAAGAAGCATATTACATACTGTTTAAGGGAAACATACATCAACAAAACATAACAATTACAAATATATATGCCCCAAACAAAGGAGCATCTATGTTCATCAAACAAACTCTATTTCAAGAGTCAAATAGACCACAATACAATAATACTGGGTATTGACATATTTCTAGAATCATACGTTTTACCCAAACTGAATCAGAATGATATACAAAATTTAAACAGATCACTTCCAAGCAATTAAATAGAAGACTCCATCAGAAGTCTACCAACCAAGAAAATCCCAGGAGCAGATGGATATAGAGCTGAGTTCTATAAGACCTTCAAAGAAGAACCAATACTCCTCAAATTCTTCCATGAAATAGAAAAAGAGGGAATACTTCCAAAGTCATTCTATGAGGCCACTATAACCCTGATTCTAAAACCAAAGACACATCAAAGAAAGAAAACTTTAGACCAATATCTCTAATTCTTCTTTCTTCTAACTTCTCTTTCCAACTCCAACCACCTCTCTAACTAACCTCACCCTGGTTAAATACATTTTGCCTTAACAAGGACAAGTGCTAACAGCTCAAGCTTACAGATGCGTCACACAGTGTTCACGGGCATAAAAAGATTCTTAGATAAATGCATGAATATCAGGTGAAAATACTTGAACACCTTTATGGCTCTCAGCTAACCGCCATCTTAGCTATCCTCAATTAGGACTCTTACAAAGAAGACCTTAGAAGATGGAAAGATCTCCTTTGTTCTTGGATAGGCAGAATTAATATTGTCAAAATGACCATACTTCCAAAAGCACTATGCAGGTTTAATGCAATTCCAGTCAATATTCCAATGACATTCCTCACAGAAATAGAAAAATGAATAATGAAATTTATCTGGAAAAATAAGAGACCCAGAATAGACAAAGCAATCCTTAGCATGAAAATTGAAGCCCGTGGTATCACTACACCAGAATTTAAACTATACTGCAGAGCAATAGTAACAAAAATGGCATAGTATGGGCACCAAAATAGACTTGTAGACCAATAGTACAGAATAGAGGACACAGAGACTAACCCACATAAATATAGTTATCTCATACTAGACAAAGGTGCCAAAAACATATATTGGAGAAAAGGTAGCTTCTTGAACATATGGTGCTGGGAAAACTGGAAATCGATATGCAGCAAAATGAAATTAAGCCCCTATCTCTGACCATGCACAATACTCAAATCAAAGTGGATTGAGGATCAGGGAATTAGACCAGAGACCCTGTGCCTAATAGAAGAAAAAGTAGGCCCAAATTTTAATCATGTCAGATTAGGCCCCAACTTCCTTAACAAGACTTCTATAGTGCAAGAAATAAAATCAGGAATTAATTAATGGGATGGATTCAAACTGAAAAGCTTCTTAGCAAAAGAAACATCAGTGAGGTGAAGAGACAGTCTACAGAATGGGAGCAAATTTTTACCACATGCACATCAGATAGAGAATTAATCTCTAGGATATATAAAGAACTCAAAAAAACTTAACACCAAAAAAACAAATAACCCAATCAATGAATGGGCTAAAGAACTGAACAGATACTTCTCAGAAGATGATATGCAATCAATCAACAAATATATGAAAAAATGTTCAACATCTCTAGCAATTAAAGAAATGCAAATGAAAACTAAGATTTCATCTCACTCCAGTCAGAATGGTAGTAGCTAAAAATAAGAGACCCAGAATAGCCAAAGCGATTCTTAGCAAGAAGAGTGAAGCTGGTGGCATTACTATTCCAGACCTTAAATTGTACTACAAAGCAATAGTAATAAAAAGAGCATGGTATTGGCACCAAAATAGACCAGTAGACCAATGATACGGAATAGAAGACACAGAGACTAACCCACACATCTACAATTATCTTATATTAAACACAGGTGCCAAAAACATACATTGGAGAAAAGATAGCTTCTTCAACAAATGGTGCTGTGAAAACTGGAAATCCATATGCAACAAAATGAAATTAAACCCCTCTCTCTCACCATCCACAAAACTCAAAGTGGACAAAGGATCTAGGAATTAGACCAGAGACACTACACCTAATCAAAGAAAAAGTAAGCTCTAATCTCCAACATGTCGGAATAGGCCCCAAATTCCTTAATAAGACTCCTGTAGTGCAAGAATTGATATCAAGAATCAATAAATGGGATAGATTCAAACTACAAACTTCTTCTCAGCAAAAGAAACAATCAGTGAGGTGAATAGAAAACCTGCTAATTGGGAACAAATTTTGACCACATGCACATCAGATAGAGGATTAATCTCTAGAATATATAAAGAACTTAAAAATCTTTTTAACACCAAAAAAAAAAAAAAAAAAACCCACAAAAAACAAAACAAAACAAAACAAAAACCAAATAACTCAATCAATAAATGAGCCAAGGAACTGAAAAGACACTTCTAAGAAGAAGATATACAATCAATCAACAAATACATGAAAAAAATGTTCAACATCTCTGGCTATTAGAGAAATGCAAATCAAAACCACTCTAAGATTTCATCTCACACCAGTCAGAATGGCAGCTATTAAGAACACAAACAACAATAAATGTTGGAGAGGATGTGGGCAGAAAAGCACACTCATACATTGCTAGTGGGACTGCAAAATGGTGCATCCAATCTGGAAAGCAGTATGAAGATTTCTTGGAAAACTGGGATTGGAACCACCTTATGACCCAGCTATCCCACTCCTAGGTCTATACCCAAAGGACTTAAAAACAGCATATTACAAGGACATAGCCACATCAATTTTATAGCAGCACAATTCACAATAGCTAAACTGTGGAACCAACCTAGATGCCCTTCAGTAGATTAATGGATAAAGAAAATGTGGTATATATACACAATGGAGTATTATTCAGCAATAAAAGAGAATAAAATCATGGCATTCGCAGGAAAATGGATGAAGTTGGAGAATATAATGCTAAGTGAAGTTAGCCAATCCCAAAAAGCCAAATGCCAAATGTTTTCTCTGATGTAAGGAGGCCAATTCAGTGTGGGGTTGGGACGAGGAGTATAGGAGGATTAAAGGAACACTAGAATGGCCAATGGGGATGGAGGGGAAGGGAGGGGGCAAAAGGGTGAAGAAAAAATAAAAGATGGTAGAATGAGATTGATATCATTACCCTAAGTGCATGTAAGAAGTCACGAATGGTGTGAAAATACTTTGTATACAACCAAAGATATGTAAAAATGTGCTCTATAAGTTTAATATGAAATGTAATGCATTCTGTTGTCATTTATAACAATTTAGAATAATAAATAAATAAATAAATAAATAAGAAAGATTCTGGATTTAACTGATTTAATTTGCTTAGTTGTCAAATTATTTGCATTTATATTAATAAAGCTAGGTTGGTTTATATAATTTTCTTTTCTTGTGCAATTTTACTCCAATTTTGGTATAAAGAATATACAAACTGTATTAGTGAAGAAATTCTCTTATTTACTGCATGGATTTGTGCAAATAATAATTAATTGGTTTTTAAGTTTTAGTTAAATTTGTTTTTTTTCACTTATATACTTCTGTTTCTTGACCTATTTTAAAGATTTTATATCTTCAATTTGGTCATTATACTTATCTGAAAATGTATCAGCTTTATTTGTATTTTCTAATTTGGACTCTTGAATCATTTTAAAAACTTTTCTATGACTTTAGTATCCCATATGTACATGAAGATTGATTTAATAACCTTATTTTATACTTCAAATTTAGTTTTGGTGGTTTCTTTTCTGTTTTCTTGTTGTTTGTTTGTGTTTGGTTAGTTTATTCAATAATTTATTTTTTTTTCATTCCATTGTAAATTTAAAAGGACTACATTTGGTTTTGTTCTATATTTCACGATAAACAACTAATTAAACGTGTATGTATACATATTTATATTTTACCTTCTCTTTTTGATTTGAATTTTTAGTTTATTAATTTTTTGTTTCTCTATATTATGAAGCTGCAAATTATTCACAAGTAAAAATGTCTGCTCTCATAGATTCTGAGATGTAATAATCTCATTGTGACCTAGTGCAATAATATATATCTCATTTGCATTGCAACTTATTTGTAATTTATGAAAATATGTTCAGTTTTTAAATATGGTATGATATGGTTTGACAATATTATTTTTTATCATTTTTAATTATTAAATTGTCTAAAGTCCAGACTATCTGTTGTGGTGAGGGTCCCCTGGCTGCATCACAACATAGCAGAAAAGCAGAAAGCAAAACAACCATGTGCAGAAAAGGTCAAGGATGGCTTTGTAACAACATGCTCTCAACATAAGTTTGTGACCAAGCTTCTAGCTCATGAATCTTTGGGAACACATAGAAACCATATCCAAACCATAGCACAGTCCACTGGAATGTAAATTCCAATTATAATCAATAATAGCTATGTACAAATTAATCTTAACTTATATAAGTCATACATACCTTTCTCACAAAGGTGTAAAGTTACTGTTTCTGACCTCATATATTAAACAGGAATTGTTTGTATGCTCTTCTTTACTTTGTTCCCTAATTCTTTCCATGTTAGTTTTCTAGAACAGACCTTTCCAAACTCAATGAAGATGTCATATTGTCGTGAGCCATCCATGGGCTGTGTGTGTGAGCTATGCGCATTTGAGTGTGTGTGGGGGACTGGTCTGGCATTGTGCGCTGATTGGGCTGTGTGATGCAAATATGCCTTTGCTCTTGCTCTGCCTGTGATCCTACACAGTACCTGAGATGGGTGTGACTTGCCAAGGTGTCAATCAATCTGCACACCACATGACATCACCAAGCAAGACTGCACGCTTGGAAACCCTACCCCTTGCCTTATTTGGGTGGAATATTCTATAGAATATTTCCCCCCAATAAATAGGGAGGGGTCTTGGGTGTGCTCACTCTCTTGCTCTTTTCCAGCACTGCCCAGCAAGGAGCTAACCCTTGGGGTTACCAAGTAGTCCCGCCCTCATTCTTAGAAACTCAGGTTCGTAGCCAGGCACGGTGTCGCACACCTGTAATCCCAGCACTTGGGAGGCTGAGGCAGGAGGATCGCGAGTTCAAAGCCAGCCTCAGCAATGGCGAGGCACTTAGCAACTCAGACCCTGTTTCTAATAAAATACAAAAAAAAAAGAAAGAAAAAAAAGAAAAGAAACTCAGGTTCATGTGCTGCGTGGTTTCTTCGCCGTTTTCTTAGTTATTGATAACAGCCAGTTCCTTTGAACCCAGATCATCTCACCAGCCTGGCCAGTTGGCGACATCATGTGGATGAAATACAGGTGTGAATAAGATACTAATTCCCTCCTCCATCAAGAGTGTCTAGGTATTAAGTGGGACAGCTTGATCTCCCAACTCTGTGTCTCTATAAGTCTTCCCTTTGAACCTCAGTTTTACTTGGAATATTTGACCTTTTCTCCCTTGACCATAATGTGAATAAGATGGAGAACACTGTTCTAAAAAAATACTTAAGTCTTAGTTTTTAATTCAGCATAGTACATTGGATCCTTGTCAGATTTGTTGCCAGAATATTCATAATCCTTAGTATTAGATGTAATTCCTTTGATCTGACTTATCATTTTCTTTTTATTGAAATAAAATTGAAAGCTTGGAATTTTTAAGTTGAAACTGGATGTTTATTCAATTTACTTGAATAACACAGTTTATTTTTTTTAAAACATTTTGAATGGGATGACTTTGATGCAACTTGCTAACCATGATGATTTCCCAGCTTTGCTCTCATAGTGATGAAACTCTTTCTGTTTGAAAGATAGTTATTTTCTAGGGCTGCTTCCCATGTTCATTATCAGTGATAAAAAATACTTGTCTTCTGTATTGACTTATGAATATAAGCCTCAGGCTCATTTGTGGGGTAAGACACTATGGCCAGGTTGAATAAATTATACTGATTATCTTAAACACAAAGTTCATTACTACTTCTAGGTACATCATTATTTTAATTTTGCATGCAAAATCTTAGGCAACATTTATGAATATTGTAAGCATTTTAAGCATTTTAAACTTGATAGCTTGACTCCAGACCCTTGGCTATTCAGCAATGTACTACTTGGTTATTTTCCTTTCTTCTAAGCACCCCTGATGTGATGAGGAAAAAGTATGATCAAAGACCCTTTTTAATGTTTCATGGTATAGAAAATATTAGGCTGGTCATAATAGAAGCTAATTTTAATAGTAAATATGAGGGATTTTTTTTCTTTTTTTTCTTTTTTTTTACCTCCAAGGCTTAAGGCATTCTCCATTGGTTTCACTAAGCCTGTATTTAATTGTTTAACAATATTCAATAATCTACAACTTGCATAAGACAACTGCAGACCTTATGTGTCAGCTTGGCTTCTTCAAGTAGCAGATTAGAAAATGCACAAGAGGTATATTAGAAAAATATCTATAAAAGATAAATTTGTGAGAGAGATGAAATAGCTGGGGAAAGTCTGAGACCATAATGAAGAATAGGAATAACCTCAGAGTGCAGTACAGCATGGGAAACTCTTGAATTTGCTCCTTTTTTAATCTGTTCTCTTCCACTAACCTATTAGTCTGTCTTTATGACAATATCAAGCTGTTTTAATTTCTATAGTATTACAATAAGTCAGGCACTGTTTAATCCTCCAATTTTAATCATTTTCTTTAATATATGTTGACTATTTTACTTCTTTTACTTTACCACATAAGTTTTTAGAATCAATTTGTTGATATCCACAAAATAAGTTGCTGGGATTTTAACTAGTATTTCATTGAATCTAGGGAACATGTAGGAAAATAAATGATGTCTTAGGATGTTGTGTATTTCCGTGCATGGACATGGAATATCTGTTCATCTATTTATGCCTTTGCTATCTTTCATCAAACTTTCATAAATTTTCTCATATCGGATTTTAAGCAGAATTTGTTATATTTAATTCAAGTATTTTATTTTTGCTCTAATGTAGCTAGTATTGTTTTTGTAATTTCAAATTCTAATTGTTCATTGCTGATATGTGATTGCAATGGAGTTTTATATATTACCCTGTCTATTGCAACTTTGTCATAATTACTTATTAGTTTAGGGCACTATTGTTAATTCTTTGGAATTTTCTACATAGACAGTCATGTCATGTGTTAAGAATGACAGACTTCTTCTTTTCTAATATGCATAGGTTTTATTTCATTTCTCTCTTTTATTACATTAGGTGGGACTTCTGGTAAAATATTATGTAGGAATGGTGGGATATACTTGACTTCTTCTAGTGACTGTGGAGAAAGAATTTGATTTCTAATTTTTAAGTATTTTATGTAAGTCAATAATTTCTTTCATTTTTCTTTCATATTTTATGTAAGTCAAAAATTTCTTTCATTATTAAGTCAAAGAAGTTTCTCTGCTTTCTTATTGAGCTGAAGGGTTTTTATAAAAAATGAGTGTTGGATTTTTGTCAAATGATTTCCCACATCTATTTATATAATCATATGAATTTTCTTCTTTGATAAAATAGATTACATTGACATTCAAAGGTTGAAATAATCTTGTATTCTTGAAATAATTCTACTAATTTGGGAGAATAGTTATACACTTTAGATTTTATTTACTAATATTGTTTTCATTTTGGCATTTTTTTCTTTCTGGGAACTTTATCTGGTAGTGAATTCTTCACAGAATAGTAGAAATTTTCTCTTTATTTATAGTTCCTGAAAGATATTGTAGAGAATTGGTTTCTAAAGAAATGAGCATTTGAATTAGTGGGATGAGTAAAGCTAATAAACCTTCCAAATGTGAGTGGGCAGCATCTAATCCATTGAGGGCCTAAAGAAAAGGAAAGGTGGAGAAAGAATGAATTTTTTTTCTGCTCCTGATTGCATAAACTAAGACACTGCTATTCTCCTACCGTTGGTAACTCCTGATTTTCAGGACTTCAGTCTTGGACTAGAATATATGTCACTGACTCTGGCTTTCAGGCCTTTGACATGTACCACCGTTTACCTGGGATTCTAGCTTGTTCATGGCAAATTGTGGGACTTCTCGGCCTCCATAGTTGCATGAATTAAATAAAACACACTGCTTTATAATAAATATAAATTTCACTTCTCTGGAAAAATCTAATATAGTCTGACTAGATTATTTTTATTTTATTACTATTTTCAGAGGGTTTTCTCAATAAAATCAATTTTATTGATTTTTGTACTAATACTTAGTTTTTGATTCTTCTTATTTTAGAATTTACTTTTCTTTATCAATTTGGAAACATAGTTTATGGGATTTAGGTCTTCCACCTTTTAAAATATATGCATCAATACTATGAATTTATCCTTAAGCATTGTTTTCATTGTACCACAAAATCATTTATTTTCATTTAGTCCAAAATAATTTAAATTTTTCTAAGACTTCTTTACTCATGTATTATTTAGACTTCTGTATTTATGTATCATGAAGAAGAATTTTTTAATCTCCAAATATTTTGGGGTTTTTCAGTTTTATTTGAGTTCTTGCTTTTTCATGTAATTCTCCTGTGATCTGAGAGTGTATTTTATATGCTATCAGTTCTTTCACACTTATTAATGTGTGTTTTATGACCCAGAACATGTATTTTCTTGTTGACTCTTTTGTGTTAGCCACAAAAGGTATGCATGCTGCTGTTGTTTGATGTAGTAGTCTGGCAATGGCAATTAAATTTGGTTTATTAGTTTTGCTGTTCAGTTCAACTATATCCTTACTGCTTTTCTGAACATATGATTTGTCAATTTCTGTTAGAGGTGTGTTTAAGTCCTCAACAGTAGTGATTTGTCCATTTTTCCTTGTAGCTTTATCACTTTTTGCCTTAGTCTTTTCTTCTCTGCATTTCAGTTGGGGAAGTTTTTACTGACCAGTCTTCATGCTCACTAATCCTTTTCTCAGCTGTGTCATCTACTCATCAAAGCATTCTTTGTTTCCTTTACACTGATTTTGACTTTCACCATTTCCTTCTGATTCTTTAAGTTTTTGTCTCTCTGTTCACCTCATTTATCTGCTCTTGTATGTTGTCTACTTTCCCATTAGTGTTAGTAACATGCTAATCATGGTGATTTTAAATTTCTTTCTGATAATTCCAAAATCTGTGTCAAATCAGTCTTGTTCTGATGCTTGCTATGTCCCTTCCAACTGTTTATTTTTTCCTCACCTTTTAACATGCCTTGCTATCTTTTTGTTTGAAATCTGGACAAGATGTATCACATAATAGAACCTGAGATAGTAGGCTTTTAGTGTACTTTTTTTTAAATTAAACCTTTTAAAAACTGGATACTGTTTAATATTGGCTAGCTGTAGGTTCCAGAGTTTTAATTTCCTCTAGTCTCTTTGTTTTTCTTATTTTCTTCTTATTGTCTTTAATTTTCCCTAAGAACTTCTTAAAAATAGTTGTGTTTTATAACTCTCTTACTTATACCATGCCTTATTAGGTTGGAGCCCAGTTCCCCTGTAGGTAAGATATTATAAAGGTAAAGCTTTCCATGACAACATTTATTTTTATTGGCCTTGGTTCTTGGACTCTGACCTGTAGAAGCATTTCTTGGCCATTTTACCATTTTCTCCTCTTCACATGTCAGGAAGGCTAGAGGAAGCTGTAGTTATCTAATTGCCTTTATATCAGGTCCGAAAAGGCTGATAGTTTCCTTCAAAGTCTGGCCATTGTTATGGAAAGTTCTGTGGATGCATGTCATAATGGTTTCCTTTATGTGGGCATAATTCAAAAATGGTAATTTTTACATTCCTCATGACAAGAAATGTGAAGGAATTTTTCTTCCACCATCACTTAGGAGAATCTGGTAGGGCTCATGGTCATAAAACTAGGATGGTGTGGTGATCCTATGACTATGATCTCATCTGGACTTTTTTCTGCATTTGTGCATTTTTCCAGTTGTTGAGGTGTTGGTTTTTCTGTCACCTCAGCTCTCTAAAACATATACAAAAAATTTTTGGTTTTTAGTTTGTGCAGCTTTTTCTTTTTTTCTTTCTTTTTTTTTTTTTTTTTTTTTTTGGTACCAGAGATTAAACTCAGGGGCACTCGACCACTGGGCCACATCCCCAGCCCTTTTTTGTATTTTATTTAGAGACAGGGTCTCACTGAGTTGCTAAGTGCCTCGCCATTGCTGAGGTTGGCTTTGAACTCTAGATCCTCCTGCCTCAGCCTCCCAAAGTGCTGGGATTACAGGCGTGCGCCACCGCGCCCGGCACAGCTTTTTCTTTATTGTTGATAGCAACAATGACTAAGAAGCTTTTTATGTCTTAAAGAGATAACCAGAACTTAGTTTATTTAATGTTAATAATTTTCTAATGCTTGTGTTTATGCCAGTTAAGCCCCCCACCCAAAAATAAAATCAACATAGTAGTGATAGATGGCAGAAAGACAAGTGGTGGAACATGAGGTTGGGGGATGGTCTTGTGTGATAGGGGACAGATAGATGTGAACAGTGGGAACATAGGGTTAAGGAAAAAAAATCTATAAAACAGACTCACTGGGCTGACCCCCTACATGCTTTATTTTCCAAGAAGCAATTTTTCTGCAGTCCTGCCTGGGTTAAGTGAGCAGGATATATCACATTCCTCAGCAAACTACCTGTGTCTGTAGGAGAAAGGCAAGGCCCCAAATAATGTTAGTAAGAGGAATCCAAGTTACCCTGAAGGGAGAGACTTTTGTGACCTTTTTCATAGACCAGAGCCCAAAACTCAGGGAAATATGAATAATTCCTTCTAACTATAAAGTCTGTAAGAATTTATGGTTAAGAATCTAATTAGAACAAGTCAGCATGGGTCAAAATGGCCTATGTTGTCATGGCAACAGGACTTGAAAGCCAGATGTCATCCTGCTGTCAGTGAAAAGTCAAGAGGTGGAGATGGATGGAACTCTAGAAACTTCTCTGGAATCCCCAATAAAGCTGAGTGCAGGACAGGTACACTTTCCCTCTCCTCTCTGAGAGGACCCACTCTCTCCCTTGAGAGTGTGCCCTTTCCCTTTTCATATCCCTTCATTAAATTCATACCTATTACTCTGAGCAAAATGTCTGAAATCTTTCTGACTTGCTTTTAAGGATTATGGTTTGTTGGGTATCCTTTGTGTTGCCTCAGTTTACCAGAAGGCCCCAGCCAGAAACCTGTGGTCTGGATGTACTGTCCTGACTCTCACATGCTTCTTTTTAAAGAAAAGTTTACCTGAGATTGCTGTGGTCCTTGTCTGTCGACAGGATATACTATATTCCTCAGCAAACAACCTGTTATCTGCATGAGATATGTAGGCTCAAAAGCCTCTTCCCTGTGGATAAGAAGAACACAAGTTACCCTGATGAGGGACATTCATGACCTTTACACTTTCAGAATCAAGTCTCATAGAGACAGGATAATTTGAAGCAAAGTACTCCAACTATAAAATCTATAAGAACAATCTCTAATCAGAATCAGTCAACATGGACCAAGATGACCCACAGTTGTCTTGGATCTTTAGCATGTCCTTATGTGTAAAACCTCCCTTCCATGTGGTAATCCTGAACAGTGGGGATGTGAAAGTCTGGTCCAATCATGCTACTATCAGTCAAAGCTGAAGAGGTGAACCTAGGTGACACTTTCTGAAGTCTTCTCTGGGATATTCAAATAACATAGGAGGGCAGAAGCAGTGCACCATCCTTCTCCTCTCTGAGAGGACACACTTTCCTCTCTTCTTCTTGAGATAATTTCCCTTTTCCTGTTTTCTGTCTCTTCTAATAATCTCATGCCTGCTACAATGAATGATTCACCTGAAATTCTTCCAGTGACCAGTGATCAAAGACCTCCAAGATGACTTCAGCTTATGGATGGGTTTGGTCTGCAACAATACCTGAAGATCTCTCTCATGGGTTAAATTATGTTGTTACATGTTACATTGAAGGAGCCCCAATTAGGAAGGTTATTGCAGCTAGCTGGAAGCCATAAGTTCCACCTGATATGTATGTGACGCACCTGTAGGCACCCACAAAGCTAAAGGTATATAACCGGGTGATAGCAGTCCGAGTTAGGAGAACAAAGGAGAATTCATTCAGTCAGTCGTGCAGTCGCTCGGTCGGTCAGAAGAAGAGTTCAGGTCGGAGAAGAAAAGAATCAGAGCGGCCAGAACGTAGGCAGAGCAGTTACAGAAGAGAAACCAGATAGAAGAAGTAATTGCTGGTCAGAGTTAGGCCGAGGCTCCCAAGGGCTGGTCAGAGTTAGGCCGAGGCTCCCGAGGAAGAAAGAAGAAGGAAGAAAGAAGAAAGAAGAAAGAAGCTCTAAAAAATAATCTTTCTCTAAGCTAAGCTCTAAAAATCTTTCTTTCTCTCTCTCTAAGCTAAGAAGACAAGAAGAAAAGCTCTTTCTAATCTTTCTCTCTAAAAATCTTTCTTTCTCTCTCTAAGCTCTCTCTAAGAAAGTAGAAGTAAAAGTAGTAATAGCTTTACTCTGCCTCCGAGAGTTTTCCTCCCGCGGCGGTCTGTGGCTGGCCATGACAGGCAGCTTACATTGCATAATTAATTGGGTCCTTCAACCAGAACAAATATGATTACTCAATTTTTCTCTGGGATAACATAGACCTTACAGAACTGGCCTGACATATCTAAATAGGTGTTTATATTGTCCTATGACTTGGATGATTTGTTTGGTTGTTTCAAATAAGGTCACCAACTGTGAGCTTCTTGAGCCATTCCTATATCTCATTTACTTTTGTGTCCTTAATTTCTGGAACACTGTTAACATATAGAAAAACCCAGTAAGAATTATTTGAAAGAGCCATATGCTTTAAATTAAAACTCCAACTGTGAAGACTCTGTCTTGAACATCTTTATTTCTCTATTCTCTTTTTGAGCAACATGGTTATATGAGTCATTAACAAATATTAGAATAATAAATGTATAAACAAATAAATAAATGTAATTTTTAATCTTTGTCCTCAAAAGATGTTCACCTGTGGTACAGTGAATATAATAAATTCCTATGTGATCCAAATTAAGAGCTTTAAAATTATATAAGCTTGCATTTAAATTCCAGTTATGTCCTTTACTAGTGGGAAGATTGCATCATTCTATGAACGACCTCCTCAATGTGAAATGGAGATAAGACCTGGACTATAGTTTTGTTATAATTAAGGTGATATTTCAATATTTATATAATTCTATACTAGATAAATGAAGGAGCCCTAATTAGGAAGTGCTGTTGTAGCTAGCTGGAAGCCATAAGTTCCACCTGATATGTATGTGACGCACCTGTAGGCACCCGCAAACCTGAAGGTATATAACCGGGTGAAAGCGGTCCGAGTTAGGAGAACGAATTCATTCGGTCCGTCGGGCAGTCACTCGGTCGGTCAGAATCAGAGCGGCCAGAACGTAGGCAGAGCGGTTACAGAAGAGAAACCAGATAGAAGACAGAAGAGAAATGACTGGTCAGAGTTAGGCCGAGGCTCCTGAGGAAGACAGAAGACAGAAGAAAGAAGGAAGAAAGAAGAGAGAAGAAAGAAGCTCTAATCTTACTCTAAGCTAAGCTCTATCTTTCTCTCTGAGAAGACTCTAAGCTAAGCTCTATCTTTAAGCTCTACTCTAAGCTAAGCTCTATCTTTCTCTCTGAGAAGACTCTAAGCTAAGCTCTATCTTTCTTAACTCTAATCTTAGAAGACAGAAGATAAGAAGAAAAGCTCGCTTTAATCTTTCTCTCTAAAAATCTTTCTTTCCCTCTCTAAGCTCTCTCTAAGAAAGTAGAAGTAAAAGTAGTAAAAGCTTAACTCTGCCTCCGAGAGTTTTTCCTCCCGGTTTACGGTACCAGGCAGCTTACAGATAAATACTTGGTCCTTTATAAATATTTATTTATCCTAAAACATATGATTTAATATTATAGATGTTAGTTGTGTATACAACTAGAATTCTATGTAGTGGTTGGGGTATGGCTCAGTGATGCACACACAAATATGTATGTATATATTACTGTATATATATTTTATATTATGAAATCAGACAATTAGGTGATGCAAATCAATCATTTAATTTTATATATTTCATATACTAATGTATAATATATATTATATATTTTGAAATGAGATAATTGAGTGCTAAAAATAAATAATTATATCTCTTCATTCATAATCATATTTAAGTAGAAACTCCCTGATCCTTCATTAGCCCTTCTTTGTATTAAATTTATCTGTAGCTTTCATCATCTCCTAATGTATTATGAATTTTATTGACTACTTGTTATATTTCTCACCTTCCCCAATTATATCCTAAGCTCCATGGGGGCAGGAATTTTGAGCATTTTGTTCACTGGTGTACCTCAGCACTCAAACGAGTGCCTGACAAGTGATAGGAATCTTAGAAGTATCTGTGCTGTGAATAAATGAATATATGGACATTGTCAATAAAGAAACCATAAGAAAAGTTTATAAAATCTTTTAAAAAATGTGTAAACATCATAAATTGCCTCAGTGTTCTCCATTTTATGGGTACAAGCTCTGATGCTCTAAACATAAGTGAAAGAAGGACAGATGGACAGTGCTCTTCTGTGGTTATGATATTTTCTCACAAAGGCCAATTCTAAGACCTAATTTCCAAGGAGAGAGACAGAAACAGAGAATGCCTGTGAATGACTTTTTTACTGATATATTCAGAATGCATATAACCATGAAAATGTGGTATTACTTTACCGGAAATTTGTATTAATAGTTCATTCTCAATAAAGTGCTCATTTAGCATTTTGTATTGTCCAGGCAAATAATCATAACTGCTAAATTTTCAAATAATATAATAAGTCTCCCCAATTGATATATGCTTTATTATATATTATAGATTATATTGGAAAAAATGAAAACTTCTTTTCTAAATGTTCATTCAAATTGATATATTTTAGGGAAAAAATACTTGACATTTTAAGAGCAAATTCATTAAAAGAACAAGTTTATACTATTTTGTTCCAGAATCCCTTAGATAAATAAAAAAAAATCTTTGAGAAAGTCTTAATGTTTTTTATTATACAAGTTGAGTGATTACTAGATACTCTATGCTATGGCTAGTGCTGGAGATACAAAACAGAATGAAACAAAATATAGCTTCTAGTTTCTCTCAGGTCAATTTGTCTTCTTCTCTTGTTAAAACAATATTTCTTAAAGTCTGCAATTTATCTGAAATCAACATTATTCTCTTTCTGGAATATCCAAAAGCTCTACATTCCTTTCTGTCATGGCTAATTCTGTCAATTTGAATAGGTCATGGTACCCAGTTGTATGATCAAACATCAACCTTCATATTGTTGTGAAGATTTTTTGTCTTTTTTATTTTTTTAAAGATGTGGTTAACATTGAAATAAATAGTCTGACTAAAGTAGATTACCATGCATAATGTGGGTGAGTCTCATCCAAATCAGTTAAAGGCCTACAGAGCAAATATTGAAGTTTTTGCACAAAGGATGTCTCCTTGAGACTGCAACACAGAAAGCCTGTTTAGATTTACAGCCCTGCTGCACTGTGGAACTAAGACTCAAGACTCAAACATCAACCCCTACCTAAATTTACAGTGTGTCTGCTGGTTGGCCATACAAATTTTATAGTTGCCAACCTCATAATTATGCAAGTCATTTTCTTAAAATAAGTCTTTATACATTAAATAGATAGATGATAAATAACCAGATGAGAGAAAAGTGACATGGGGAAAGATGTCATAAGTAAACAAGTGAAAGAAGGACAGATTAACAATCCTCTTCTATGTCATCTATATCTTCTATCAGTTCTATTTCTCTAAAGTATCTTATGTGAAACATTTTTATTCACAATATTTTGTAATTTTTTAAGGGCAGGAATTATTTATGCTTTATTCTGTGTTTTGGAATAGTGTGCAGTGTATAGTGATTAAGTTGACTTTAATCTTTGGTGAATGAAGAAATGTTCTTCATCATTGTTTATGGATAAATTCCTTAGTGCTAATGTATGAAATTAGTCTATATTAAAAACAAAAGGATATTGAAATAAGAATTCCTTGGAAGGGAAGAAATTTTGATTACCAAGTACATAGTATTTGTATACTTGGCGATAGACTGGTTCACTGGAAATGATTTGCAAATGAACAAAAAGCATAATCAATGGAAATGGGAAGGAAAAAAATTTCTAGGTAAATGTATTATACAAACATCAAAATGGCAATGGCGATCTTTGCCTACAACAAGTAGAAAGGGTGCATGGTGGAAGTATGACAACTCACTTTTCTCCATGGAAGGTCTGCATTGTGGTTTGGATAGAATGTTCCCTGAAAAGTTTGTGTGCCAGACAATGTAGGAATGTTCAGAGGTGATATGAATAGACTTTGAGAGCTATAACCTCATCAGTGGATTAATCCATTTGATGGAGTAATAATTTGAAGAGAATGCTAGGTGGTACCTGTAGGCTAGTGGGCATGGGTGGAGGAAGCAGTTCTTGGGAGCAGGCTTTGGGAATTATATCTTGTCCCTGGCTCCTCAGTCTCCTTCCTGGCTGTCATGAGCTGGGAAGTTTTCCTCCTTCATGCGCTACCACTATGATGTTTCTGTCTTGGAGCCAACCAACCATGGATAGGACCTCTGAAACTGTGATTCCAAAATAAACTTTCTTCCTTTAAATTATTCTTGTCAAGTGTTTTGGTCACAGAAACCAAAAGCTAACCTGATAAAAAGGGGCTTGTACATATATAACTATGTGACTAGTGTGATTCTATATCATATACAACCTGAAGAATGAGAAATTATACTCCATTATATATGATGTATCATTCTTCTGTCATGTATAACTAATTAAAACAAATTTTAAAAAAATTTAAAACAAAGGGGTGGGGGACTTGCACTGAAGATGAAGAAGGAACTGAAAGAATAGTAGAACGATGTTACATTTTGTTTAAAATTTTAGCTTTATTCCCTAGTTCAACTTGAAGTGTTGTATACGTTCCTTAGAAGAGTTTATTTAATAATATAATTGCCCCTGAGGTTACAAAACATTATTTTAAGCTTTACCCCCATGGAAAAACTTTGAAGATTGTCTTCTATTTAAGGAATCTAAATGGTATTTCAAGAAAATAGAGGGACTTGAAATGAACTGCTAGAATCTGATAACATTTAAGCTATTATCAGTGGATCCTGTATTTATTTATATATGTATTTACATATCATGCCATATTATATATATATATGTGTGTATATACTTGCATTTTAATCAATTTCAGAAGATTGTTAGGATTCCCCTTAACGATTATTCTTTTAAATGATTTGAATATTTCATATTCAGATTAATATTATTATAATTATTCCAGCTTTTAAATCTATATCATTAATTCTATAGCATATAATTAATTTTTCAGTATTTTCATTATTTAAAACAATATTTTTGGCCCATTCTCTCTGTTTTGTCCCATTATATGCATTATATTTGAAATCTCTTTTGTGCAGTTTGCATTTTTCAGGAATGGATTCAAATACCTGATATATAATTATAATGGTATAAAAAAGTTGTGCTAGGGGATTTTATTGACTATTAACATCTATAAATTATTTACCAACAGTTTTTTTTTTAACTTTCACTTATACTGTAATATTTTCACTACCACCATTATCAACCACAAGAACTTTTGAGTGTCAAACTGACAATAAATGTTTTGGTTCTAAGTAATGGTCATGCCAAAAAAATTATTTTGTGAAATATCTCACTAGCAAAACCTCCAAAGGTGATGAGGCCTACAATATGTTTAAAAGATTGGTGTTAGAATAATAGACATTGCTAGAGTGTTCATGGTAAAGATAACTCTTTAAGAGAAATAATGTGCTAAAATATATATTGTAATGAATGCATTAAAATAAAAACTATATAGACATATATAGTTTCATGTATATAAACATAACTATATATAGTTGCAGATAGTCATTTTATATAAGCTTTTTAAAATATATGTTAAAAACAGAAAGTGTTTCTAAAGCAGCAATTTTCAACTAAAGTAGAAGAGCACATTAGAATATAAACTTTCTAGTTCATGCATAATTTGAAAAGTATATGACATCTTTTCTTTTATTTCACATTTATCCTAAAAATACAAAATTTGTTAACACATAAACTATTGAAATCAAAGAGAGTGTTGGTGTTCTACTTTTAGGAGTATGCATACTAATCAACATCTACTGTGACAGTTTTATATATCAAAAGGTAAAATGGATTTTGAAATATTTGGGAAATGTTGCCTAAAATGATAAGTAATTTATAAAGTAAAAGACTCTAAAGTTGAAGAGAAGTACAGAAATTTATGAGAGTTTTTTTAAAAATCCATGACAGTGATTATAATTTTTAAAATGAATTAATTTATTGTAGAATGTACCATTAATGTTTTGTTTTTTCCTTTGTTCAAAATTTATCAACTAATTTTGAATTTATTTCTTAAAATAATCCATTTTAAGGAAGTGAAATAAAATATTTTAAAGTGCTTGACAAAATAATGGATGTATTATATCAACTGTTTAGATCAATTGCCTAAATATACCTTTATTGAATATAACTGAAGATGGCCTTTTTAAAAAATATTTTTATTTATTTGCTTTTAGTTGTACACAATGTGTTTTATTCAGTGCGTTTTATTTGTACGTGGTGCTAAGGATGGAACCTGGGTCGCCCACGTGCTAGGCGAGTGCTCTACCGCTGAGCCACAATCCCAGCCTGGCTGTTTTTATATTAAGAAAAATTTATATCAATAGCAATGAGCACATAAATTACTTTATATTTTTCTGCAGTACTCAGGACTGAACCCAGAGTGGGTACATGGTAGGTAAGTCCTCAAGCACTGAAGCACAACCCCAAGCCTTTTTATTTTATTTTGGGACAGGTTCTTGCTAAATTGATCAGGCTGGCTTTGAACTTGTGATTCTCCTGCCTCAGATTCCAATGAAGCTGGAATTATAAGCATGTACCACTGTGCCCAGGTATGGATTAATTTTATTAGGGCACCAGTTAATGGATCTATAGGAATTATGTTTAATCTGTCACATATAATTTATAAGGTTTGTGATAGAAATATTTGTAAATAATGCTAATAGATTTACTGTGCTCCTTACCCTAATTTTAAATTAGCAAAAGGAAGATAAAAATAGGGAACATTTCATTTTTACTGAAATGTTAAATTACTGTGACACCTAATAAAATAAGAAATACTTATTAAAATTAAGTTTTTAATCAAAATCAGTGAAAGTCCTGCCATTTGTGGGTGAAATTATATTTCTCTTCAAGAAAACAATAATGCCTTGAAAAATCCTACTTAGTGTACAGTTTTTGGAATAACAAGGTCTTGGTGTTTGAGGACATTTGAGAGATAGGAAACATCAATACTCAAACTTTCAAAGACCAGCTATGCTTCTCCCCTATAGTAAAACTTTGATAGTTGCCTTTTAACCAAAGGGGTGACAAATAATTTGAGAAGCCACACATGGACCTGACTAAATGTAAGATGGTGTAATTACTGCAGTCATATTATATATATTTTCTCTAACAATAGCAACAAAAATCCATAAAACTCCCAGGACAGTGACATAAAGTGAAGGAGCAAAAACTGGAGGAAATAGTCAAGAAGGCATAACCAAGAATTGATCCACCAAACCACAAAATGAATATCTGTCTGTAATCCACATATGGACTATGCTTCAATGTAAGTTTATGAGCATTTTCTTCTACTGTGACCTGCTTATACTTACATGAGGATAGAGTTTGCAGCTACCTAAAATAGTAGATAATACCAAAAGGTTCTTAACTTACCCAAATTAAAGATGCTTGGTATTCTAGATTGCTTTGACTAAATATTGTTGAAATAATCAAATATTAAGATAGATCTTTCCTAGTTAAAAATATAGGACTTCATATGATCTACAAGGCAGGTATTATTTAGTTATTTCTTACTTGTCTAATTGTATACAAAACAATAATAAAAGAGAAACATGCAAATACTAAAAAAAAAATGATTAAAAATACAATTCACAGAAGAGGAGATACTTATGACCTAAAAAATATAAGAAAGGATGCTATTAATGATCTGAGAAAAATCACATTATTAATTTAATAACTATTTCACAGATTGGCCAACATGTAAAAGTTTTAAAATGCAGTATTTTATCCTATAATGTAAAGAATGAGAACATTTATATACTGCTTTTGGGCATATAAATTGATATAAGGCAGACTTTTCTAGAAAAAAATTTAAATGAATTATGTATCTAACATATAAGCTACATTCTTATACATAAACAAGAAAAGATGCATAATAGAATATTAACTTTGACATTATTTTAATATAAAATACAACCTAAATATCTGTCAATAAGATAATGGAAAAATAAATATCAGTAATTTTTTTTCAATGGAAATAAGCAGGAAGCAGGAAATATGCTATTTCTATCAGCATGAATTGGTTTCATAAATATAATGCTGCTAGCTGCACTGTGGTAGGTAGATAGGGTTAAAAATACTGAAGAAAACTTAAGGGGTTCCCTATGACAAATTCTACAAATCTATACTTTATTGCAAGAAAGAATACAATATTGTCACAATAATTACAGTTTTATGTCACTTCCCAGAGCTTTCTCTCAGTCTGCAGATGTCGGGATATGGGCCATATACTCCTCCCTAAATAAGAAGAGAATATATAGATATTTTTTTGTATCTTCCTTGGATCAGGAAAAAAAAAAAAAAAAAAAAAAGCTGCAGTATCCACAAAACATCTCAGAACCAAGAAGCCCAACATGGAATCTTGGTCAGGCATACACTTGATATGAAATCAACTTAATTTAAAAAATATCTAGATTACAATATCAATCTCAGTATCATCAATAAATTATTCTGACAAGCAGGAACAAGCACACTGAAATTCCTGGTACTCTTATTAGAAGGAAATTCTATTAATCAGAGCATTCCATGACTTTACCTGGGTCAGTGACCTACACAAGAACATTAGCAGTATAGTTCAGATTAATTCCAGGACTTTGAGAATTAAACTTCAAAGAACACTTAAGGAAATAGAAATTTAAAAAGACATATGCAGTATGTTATCATTTATATAAAGTTTGAAATCCCTATAAGAATGCTTATGAATGTGTGTACACTTATTTTAATATTGTTAAAGTATAATATATAAAGATTAACACATGTTAAAGTATCAAGAAGTATATAAATATTATAAACACCAACTTGCATGGAGAGAGGGGCCTATAAGCAGAGAACTATACAGAGTTTAACTGTTTGAATATTCTATGTTCTAAGTTGTACAAGAATATATCTATTTCCTATATTGGCCTTTTAAACTTTTCTCAAATATTTCATAAAATCTGAAGAAAATAACTATTGAATTAAAGAATGAAAGAATTGGTGGTAAATAGCAAGTCATTTAAAATATAGAATAAAATAGACAAAAAACTGAGAATTATAACTAAAGAAATGCTTGGATATTTATGTGAGAATATTGTGATTATCACAGAGAGTGACAATGATTGACAGAAAGGTACACAAACAAAATATACATAAGTAATTTTAACATTGAATTTAAGATTTAAGAAATTAAGGACTTACATGAATAAAAATTACTAGGTAAAAGGGGACATACAGACCCACTGAACAATGGAGGCATGACTTACTAAGGTCAGGGTCAGGGCCCCTCCTCAAGTGTGCACAGGTGATGAAGCAAAAGATTGGGCTAAGAGATGGTCCCTTGTTGAAGTTTCTCCATAACTCTGGCAGTTCTGTGACTGTAACACCCAGCACTTCAGGCTCTGTGCTAGCCAATTCGCTTGATGCAGTTTGATGTAAATTAGAGTATGTGTGTATCAATGTGTGAGCTTCTTACTCTGGGCTTGCACACATGAATCTCTGGTAGCTTGCATGTACTGTTCCCTGAGCTGACTGGTCTCATTTAGAATCCATGGCAATGAATAGCAAAGGGAATCTAAAATCTACCTAGGAGTCATTCTCATTTTCCCTAGCCCCTATAAGCTCTCATTCTCTTAGAGTAAATAGAGGTTAGGGGTTTGGAACAAGCACAGAAACACTGATTGAAACAGGAATCCTAAAACTTAAAGACAACTGGTTACAGTCACACTTATGTAAATTGACCTCACGCTTCCTACCCACTTGGAAATAATGGAGGTGACTCTATTGCAAAGCAAATCCAAAAGTTGATATCAGTCACTTTTTACAGTCTGTAGCTGGTAGAATGGCTAAGGAATAAACTTTATTTACCAATGGTGTAAAAACAGTTTGCTATTCCTCCCTAGTAGATATATTTTAAGTTTAAAATTTTATTAATCTTCCTCCTTTCTACTGCTACTTAATATGTGAATTGAGAATACATAAGTTTTCTTTTGTAGATTATCTGATCACATAGAACCTCTCATTAAATAAAAAAGTAGAAATATATCTATATATATTATGAATCTCAATAAATATTAATGGGTCAAAATTTCTTGCTCAAAGTTTTATTAGATTTGACCATTTTTAGTTGAAAAACCTTCCACTGTTTACAAAGATATATCCAAAAGAAAATTGAAATGAACAAGATATAAAAAGTCACAACAAATTACAGCTAAAATAATGCATGGTAATTTTAATAGTCAGCTAAACAAATTAAATTTTAACATAAAAGTAACATTTAGGGATACAAATGTTAATATAAAATAATTGAAGGATCATTTAATTGGGAGTGAAAATAAATTGGTGTACTCTTTTCTTTCACATAGAAGCTTGGGATTTAGCCATGGAATTTTAAATGGAAATAACTAATGGTATAATATCCAACAATTTACTAAATAAAATTACTTAAGTATGGTCAAGAACAACTATCTCCTGGACCAAGAAATATCTCAAAACTGTATAATAATGTTTTCAGGAATACTCTTCCAGTCAGGGCTCAGTTAATAAAACAGAAACCATTATAGATTTTTAAAACAGTTGCCCAGAACAGAATCAGAACCAGAGTATAAAAGAGGAAACACTGTCAGCTGGCAAAGGACCGGTCGGCTATGGAACAGACTAAGATTGCTGCTGGCTGCTGTGCTCAGACTCCCTGAGGAAACTGTGATCGCATCCTCCTGCAGGGCAGCAGTGGGTGACTGGCAGGAGAGACCTCTTTCTACAAAATAGTCCACATTTGTTGAAATCCACATCATCTACCATTGCTTTCCAGTTCTCTTATATGTATAGCTCATTGAGAGATTGTAAGCTGCGTCTAGAACATTATAGGTAAGAAAGTCTAGGAAACATAATTCTTTGAGTTCCAGTTCCTCCAACAAAGAGAAGGAACTCAATGTTAATGAAAACATTTGGAAAAATTGACAAAAATCTTCCAAGTTTATTTCTCTGTTTGTGTGGTGGTATTCATATTTTACTTTAGAGCATCTTTATCCTGTTATTTTTATATTCTCCCAACCCCTATGTTTAAAAACATTAAAATAAATTTTGGGATAGGTTGTATAACAGAAAAAAAATGGTTGCATAGACATGACTCTAACACATGAAAATAGGTAACACTTCGCTTAAATTAGTGTAATTATAGAGTGAGACCAGAGCACAAGAGAATGAAGGAAATAAAAAAGGACTAATGACAAATATCAAAAGTAAGTTTCTGAAATTCTCACTATGAAGTATCTAAGAATACTTTATAAAGAGCAATTAAAGCATAAAAACCCACACTGAAAGTATAGTATATATCAATTATGTAGCAAATTTAAAGTTTAAACACCTTACATAATGTTCTACTTCACAGAAGTGACAAGTGCAAGAATTAGACCAAAAATATAACCCTTTGCATATTTTAAGTATTAATTAAAATTCAGGATTTTTCACTGATAAAATTATACTTTTGATATAAAAAATAGTTAGCATAACTTAGTATTTACCTAAGTATTTAATTAAGTAAATAAAATATTATGTAATTTATTAAGTACAAAGCACTTAGAAATCAAGAAAGAATTTGGTAATATTCTACATTTTTCTTCCAGAAACTATACTAATCTCACTTTCGTCTATTTTTATAATTGATTTAAATTGTTGTAGAATTATTTTATATTGTAAAAATTTTCAATTTATATTATCAATGTTTTTTTTCACATTTGTTTTAATATAAAACAAATACATGGTACAGTACTCAAGAATAAATTTCTAGAATTTCTAGAATTAAAATGTTTCAAGATTCCTTCTATTTCCTTTCAGTAAAGGACGGAAATTTTTACATTTTCAAATGAGAAAATACATATTTTTGTACTTTTTTTAATGCAAAGGCTTTTTAAAAAAGTTATTAGTACATTACAGTTATAAATAATATTGGGGTTCATTTTGACATAATCATACAGGCTTGGACTATAATTTGCTCTACTTCAATAATTCTGTGTATATATCACATTTTCTTTATCAATTCATTTGTTGACTAAAATGTGGGCTAGTTCAATAAGCTGGCTACTGTGAATTGCACTGCTATAAACATCAATATACCTGTATCACTATAGTATGGTGATTTTAGTTCTTTTTAATGAACACCAAGGAATGGGAGAACTCTATCATATGGTGGTTCTACTCCTAGTCTTTTAAGGAACTTCCATAATGCTTTGCAGAGTGGTTATACTAACTTGCAGTCCCACCAACAATATATATGAGTATACTTGTTCCCCTACATCCTGCTCAGCTTCTATTATTTATATTCTTGGTTGTCATTCTATCTGGAGTGAGATGAAATCTCAGTGTAGTTTGGATTTGTATTTCCTTGAATGTTAGGGATGTTGAACTTTATTCATATATTTGTTGGCCATTTGTATTTCTCCTTTTGAGAAGTATCTGTTTAGATTTTTTGCCTATTTACTGTTTTTATGTTAATTTTGTGTACTTTATAAATTCTGACACTAAACCCCTATTGGAGGAGCAGCTGGAAAAATCTCCCATTCTGATGGCTCTCTCTTCATGCTCCTGTTTCCTTTGCTGTGCATTTTTTAAAAAATTGATGTCATCCAACTTATTCATATTCGGTTTTATTTATTGCACTTTAGGGCTTTTGTTAAGGAGATTGGTGTCTGTACCAAATTGTTGGGGTATTAACCTATATTTTCTTCTAGCAGTTGCTGTTTCTTTTGTGCAAGGTAAAAGATAAGGATTTCGTTTCATTTTTCTGCATATGGAAATTCAGTTTCCCAGAATCATTTGTTAAGAACTTTGTAGAGTATCAGATTACTGTGTCTATGTGAGTGTGTCTCTGTGTCTTCTATTTCTTATGGTCTGAAATACAATATTATGAAGCTTCCAGTATTGTTCTTCTTGTGCGGGATTGCTGTGGCTATTCTGGCACTCTTTTTCTTCCAAATGAAGTTTAGAACTATTTTTTTTTCTAGTTCTGTGAAAAAGCACATTGATATTTTGATGGGGATTGCATTAAATTTGTATAATGTTTGGGTAGTGTGGCCATTTTGACAATATTAATTGCTGACTATCCAAGAACATGGAAAGTCTTTCCAACATCAAAGTTCTTTCTCAATTTCTTTTCTTTTTTTTTTTTTTTTTATATTCAATAGTTTTCATTGTAGAGGTCTTTCACCCCCTTGGTTGGATTTATCCCCAGCTGTTTTGTTTTCCAAGGTTATTATGAATGGGATAGTTTTCTTGATTTCTTTCTGAACACATTCATAATTGCAATATAGGAAAGTGATACATTTATGTATATTATATCCTGCTACTTTGCTAAATTTGTTTATCAGCTCTAGAAATCAACTGGTGGAGGTTTTTGAGTCCTCTAAATATAGAATAATGTAAACAAAGATAATTTGAATTTTTTTCTTTTCCTATTTATAGCCCTTTAACATCCTTCTCTTGCCTGATTGCTCCGGCTAGAGTTTCAAGAAATATATGGAATGTGAGTGTGAAAGTGGACAACCTTGCCTTATGCCTGAATTGAGAAGAAATGCTTTACATTTTTCTCCGATCAGTACTGTGTTGACCTTGTGTTTGACATATAAAGTCTTTAAATTGTTGAAGTAAGTTTGTTCTAGCCCTAATTTCTCCAGCATTTTAAACATGAATAGGTCCTGAATTTTGTTCAATGCTTTTTCTGCATCTATTTACATGATCATGTGATACTTGTTCTTAACTCTATGTATGTAGTGATTTACATTTATCAGTTTTCCTATGTTGAACCAATTTTCATCCTTTGGATGAATCCAAGTTGATCATGGTGTGCTATCTTCTTATTATGTATTTGAATAAAATTTTTCAATATTTTATTAAGAATTTTTATTACTATATTATCAGAAATATTGGCCTAAAGTTTTTTTCTTTGATATGTCTTTGACTAATTTTGGTGTCAGAGTGATACTTGCTTCAAAGAATAAATTTGGCAGTGTTCCCTCCCTTTCTATTTCTGGAAATAATTTGAGAAAGACTGGTATTAATTCTTTAAAGATCTAATAGAAGTCAGTTCAGAATCCATCTAGTCCTGCATTACTTTGTTAGAAAGCTTTTTATTGCTTCTTCAATCTCATTGAATGATATTGTTCTGTTTAAGTTTTCTGTATCTTCATGGTTCAATTTGGGTAGTGTAGTGTCCAGAAATTTGTCAATATCTTTTAGATTTTCCAATTTATTGGACTACAAATTTCTTAGTTTCAAATAATTTTCTGTATTTCAGAAGTGTTTGTGGTGATATCTTCTTTTTCATTTCTGATTTGGGTTTTCTCTCTTTTTTTTTTTCAGTTGGTTTTCTTAAGAATTTATCAATCTTGTTTACTTTTCAAAGAATCAACTCTGTTGTATTGATCGTTTGTATTTTTTTTTCTTCTCAATTTCATGAATATCAGCTCTGGTCTTAATTATTTCTTGTCTGATACTGACTTTGAAATTACTTTGCTCTTTTTCTGGGTCACTGAGGTATAACATTAGATTATTTGGGGATCTTTCTGCTTTTGATATAGAAAATCAAGGCTGCAAATTTTCTTTTTAGAACTGCTTTTATCTTATTGTATCTCTATTCATTTATTTCTGAGAATTCTTAAATTTCTCCTCTGATGTGTTTTATTATCTATTCCTTTTTTATTAAAGTTCCATTATTTAATCTTTAGGTGTTAGAAAGGGTTCTGTGCTTTATCTTATTACTGATATCTAATTTCATTGCATTATGATCTGATAAGATGCAAGGTAGTATTTTTTCCTAAGATTTTGATATGTGTCTTAAAATGTGATTTAGTGTAGAGAAAATTCTATACGCTATTGAGAAGAAAGTAAATTGGGTTGTTGATAAGCAAAATATTCTATAGATGTCTGTTATATCCATTTTATTAATAGTGATGTTTATTTCTGAAGAGTCTTTACTTAGTTCATGTCTGGATGGCCTATCTAATGGTGATAAAAGTGTTGAAATTTGAGGTTCATTTGGTTCTTTATTGAGAAGAGTTTGTTTTATGTATGTAAGCATCAATATTTAGGGAAGAAATATTTGCAATATTACACCTTGTTGTTGGATGATTTCCTTAACCAATGTTAAGTGACCTTTTCTGTCACTTCTGTTTAATTTTTACTTTAAGTCTACTTTATGTCATGTGAGAGTAGCTGTCCTTACCTGCTTTAGCTATCCACTTACATGGCATATCTTTTCCTATCTTTTCACCTTCAGTCTTTGCCTTTAAGTCAAGTCTCTAGTAAACAACATATGGTTGGGTCTTGTTTTTTGATCCCTTCTGCTAATTTATGCCTTTTCATTGAGGAGTTTAGACTATTATATTCAGTGTTATTAGAGAGAGATGTTTGTATTTCCTGCCTTTTTATTTCTAATGGTTAATTCAGACTTAATTTACCTTTATTTGACTATTCTTCTAGTGGATTCATTCTTATACTGGCTGTAGTTTTTATTTTTCATTTCTACTGCATTAAATATTTCACTGACTATGTTTTGTTGTGCAGACTTATTCATTATGAATTTTTTAAAATTTTCTTCTTATCATGGAAGGTTTTTAATTCTACTTTAATTCTGAAGCATAGTTTTACTGCATATACTGATCTTGATTGGCACCCATTTTCTTTGTTATGTATTATTCCAAGCTTTCCTGGCTTTTAGGGTCTAGACTCAGAAATTAGTTAAAATCCTAGTTGGCTTATCTCTAAATGTGATCTTCCATTCTTCCTCTCAGGGCTTTTAAAATTCTACCCTTATTCTATATTTAGGCATTTTAATTACAATTTGTCTTGTAGAGGATATCTTTTGGTTTTGTCTATTTGAGGTTCTCAATGCTTCTTTTATTTGGATTTTAATCTTGTTTCTAATGTTTGGAAATTATTCTACCTCATAGAAAAGCTGTGCATTCCTTTATTTTTATTTTGGTGCTTTCATTGATGCCAATAATTTTTAGATTTGGTCTCTTAATGCTATCCCAAATTTCTTGAATATTTCTGGTCTTGGTCTTTTAACATCTTTCTTTTTTAATTGTCAACTTTAGTTTCAAGATTATATACTTTGTTTTTAGGTCTAAGAATCTGTCTTCTATATGGTCTAAACTATTGGTGGTGGATACAGCTAATTTTTAATGTAATTTATTGCCATGTTTCAAGGGTTTCTATGAGTTTCTTTTTCATAATCTCTATGTTCTTATTAAAACATTCTTTTACTTCTCCTATTTTATAAGTTTATTCCTTACATCTTCTTTTAGCTCATTGAACATTTTAACTATGAACTTTCTAAATTTTTTTTCTGGTATTTTCTCCACTGTGGTGTCAATGGGACCAGTAATTGAAATGTTGTGAACTGTTTAGGGTGACTTGTTCCTTTGATTTTCCATTTTTTTTTAAGTTTGTCTTTCTGCTGGGATTATTGTGACCTTACTTTAATGCAAGTTGTTGTTATATTCCCAATCAACATGTATTCTCTGTAGTTCCCAGTATCAGGATCCCTTTAAGAGAAAATACTAAACTCAATTAACTACCTTCACTTCAGAGCAAAGTCATGTACTAATAAACCTTAGGGGTGATAAAACTTCTGGAAATTTTTCTCCATAGTTCCTCTTATCCAGGTATAAAGTTGTAGTAATGTTCTGGAATAGATTGAGAAATTAGTTCTTAAAGGTAGTAAAATTCTTTTTTTTATATTTGTTTGTTACTTTCATTGTACATAATGCCTTTATTTTTATGTGGTGCTGAGGATTGAACCCGGGCTGTGCACGTGCTAGGCGAGCGCTCTACCGCTAAGCCACAACCCCAGCCCCAAAATTCTTAATATATTATATAGGGGCTAAAAAGGAGAGGAGAGAAAACTTTGCCAAAAAGAAAAAGAAAAGAATAAAAGATATAAAATGATAATGCAAACCAAAGTAAAAATAAGAAGATGAGAAGATGGGGGTGATATTTGAGGCAGAAGCTGGTAATGCAAAAGGGAAAAGGGGGACTACGAGGATGAAATGTCAACCTGAGCTAGGAAACTGAAAAGAGAGAGAGTCTCCCATTAATGCTTTAAAACATTGGAAGGAATATTATCAAATAAGTTGAGGACACAATATCAAATAATAATGCAAAATCCATCAATTTGAAATGAAGAATAATACATATAAGATCAAAATTGACATTAGAGCTATTTATAACAATCCACACCAACGTGGAGAAGTTTCTGACTGAGTCTTCCTAGTTTGGATTTCATTAGGATTTCATTCCTGTAGAAGATGCCCACCACTCATCAGCTTTACCTCTGTGTTTCCCTGGGTGTGGAGGTAGTGATCATGCCAACTCCTGTAATACATTTCTGGGATCCCCATTCCTATCTTTGGTGTGTCTAGGTACTGTCAGCTTTCTATTGGGTCAGCAGAGATGGTCCATAATTTAAATTTAGCAGCCTGGTTATTTTCTGTTAGGAGATGTAGTTTTGTGTGTCCTCCTAAAGAAAAACTCCTTGAACTCCATGCTGGCAAATCCAGTGTTGGCTACTCCATGTGTATTTTGGAGTATGTGGGGTTTGGCAGTCTAATTTAGAGGTATTATTGTTAGTTTGAGGTGGTCCTGGGTAGCCCATAGAGGTGGTATAGGGCTGCTGCCCTCTGAATTGTACAGAGAGTAGATCAGTGGGCTTGTATCTGGGCATACTGTGTCTGTGGGGTACTCCTACGTAAGCCTCTTTGTGGGGTGTATTGCCATTTATGTGTGAGGTTCTCTTCTAGCTGCTTGGGGATATCATCAGGAATTGTGTTCTGTTGGATTCATGTGTCTGAATGAGAATCAAATTATCTGGCAACTCTGAGACTTGCAGCTGTGGTTATTCTTCGAGGTTCTAGGACAGAGTAGCCAGTTTTTTGGTTGCTATGTATTTCTTGCCAACCTGTTCTTGTTTGTCAGCACTGGAGCCCTCCCTTGGATGCTTGGTGGGTGCTGTGCTGTATCTGGTGGCTGTTAGTATTGGCTGCAGTGGCACGGGATCCAGGGCTCAGGATTGTTCTGTTGATATTGTGGGATGCTGTGGACCCACTCCCCTCCACTGGGCCTTTTAAAACATGCCATAGAGTTTGGTGCTGCTTATGAGCATGGGACCTGTGATTGCAGATGGTCTGTGGGTGGTCTGTGGCATAGAACCCTCCACCCTGACTGATATAGAATACAAGGGTACTGTCCCCTGTGACATGTGAATTGTAATTTTAAATCACAATCTAAGATTGTGAATACTGTAAATTAGAAATAACTTCCTCTTTTTGTTGGCCTGGATTGCCAGTTGATTTAGTACCATAAAATATCTTTCTTATTCAAGTTTTTATGATGTACCACTTTTCAACTTTCTTGATAACTGTTAATTGAAAATTAATCCTTTAAAAAATGTTATGGTTTACGATTTTTTTCTGCAGAAGGAATGCCCCAAATAGTCGTTTGATTTATTGTGTGAATGTATCATAACTTATTTTTCATTCCTGTTGACAGATTGTTAGGTTGGTTTTTCACTGTTTTGCTTTTAACACTATGATAATGGTTATTATTTTTCGTAAATAAAAATATTTTCTTAGTATGCATACTTATAATTTTTTGGTACTTACCATTTTTAAAGTATAGGCTTCTGCTTACCTAGATATTTTGCTTGGCATATTATTTTGTTCAAATTTTATGTGTCAACTGGGCTGCATTAGGGTGCCCAGTTTTTCTTTCTTTCTTTTCTTTTTCTTTTTTTTTAATAAACACTAGTATAGATAATGCTATGAAGGTATTTTGTAGATGAGATTATCACCCATGTGAAGAAGAAGGAATTCTATCTCAATATTGTAACAGAAATATTACCTGAGTTTGCAGATAGTCAATTTTCCTTAAAATTTTCAGACAAAAACTGCAACATTGACTCATGCTTGGGTTTTCAGCTGCTAATTTGTCCTGTGCATTTTGGGTTCAGCAGGTTCCAGAATCCATCAATTATTGACCCCTAAAATTAATCTCTTTACACACACACACACACACATACACACACACAATTGATTGTATTTCTTTTCACAAGACCCTAACATCCATGTGTTAGAAGAATTACATTAAATATTAAATAACATTCATAATTACATGAAAAGAATTCAAAATCCTTGTTCAAGAATGAAGCAAAGATATATGACTTATTAAAGACATCAAAAAAAAAGTATGGTAGAGACAGGTAAGACTTTTTAAATCTATTTTGTCTTATTCCATATGTCTTTGATATTCCTTAACACATGCCAGTAGATTCAGGTTTATGCTTTGAAGTGAAATCTAGCTAAATACCAGTTGGATATGTTCTTATTAAAAACTATTATTAAAACAAATAGTTGGGCAGCAGAAAGAGTTTAGAAATGACAGAAAAGCCATTTTGTAAATGGCTCAAAGTAATTTAAAACCAAAGTAATTTAAAGTTCCTTTTATAAGTGACTATGAGTATCCCTTATACAAAATACTTGGGACCAGAAAGTGTTTAGATTTGTTTAGATTTTTTTTCATATTTGTGTATATATTTATAATGAGTTATCTTGGGAATGAGACTTAAACCTAAACACTAAATTCATTTTTGTTTCATGTGCATCTTATACATATGGACTGAAGTTAATTTATATAATATTATTAGTGTACTTGCATTTCAACTGAGAGAACATATACTTTCCTAGAACAAACTACCTAAAATCACATTACAGTCAACTGAGGAAAAAAACCAAGATCAGTACATAGGAAATATAAGATGTGTTAGGATAAAAATACCAGCAATTAAACCAAGTAACATAAATATATGTATATGTGTTTATGGAGAGGTAAACAATGATTTATAAATTCACATTATATACATTCTTTTACTGGTGCTGAAGGTAGCCACAGAAATGAATCCATACCAAATTATATGCTTAAATCATGCACATAGTTTAATTTAATTAACTCTTTAACATTTGGAAATTTAGGACTTTGTGGAATGTTTTGAATAAAGAAGTACCATCAATCTTTCATTTCCCCTATATTTTCATATTCACTAATTAGAAATGATTTATTAATGATCCCAAGTAACCCTTCTTGGCCTTTAAGTTTACTGATATGGATTCACACCAAGGCTCCACTACATGGAAAATTGAAATAGCAATGTAGGTCATCCATTCCCCTCTACTGTAGCCCCACATCTTTGCCTTCAATTGTTTCCATATCATAGTAAGCTGGCTGATCAATAATTTATATTTTTGTCTGTGTCATGATAAATAAAAATTCATCTTTGACTTCCTTACTAATTTGTACAAGCCACACAGAGAAATAAAATTTTAATTATGAGTAGTAGAACAATTTTATCTTACTTATAAGGTAAATTTTAACGTATGTTGAGACTGGAAAGATTTATGTTGCTAAATGATACTGATTGGTTAAACAAGATATTTCCTATTCATGTATACCTGACAAAAATCAAAATAAAATTACTATGGATGTGTTTAAATTTCCATACCATCTGTATTAGACAGCTTCACAGAGCTGTGATCAAAATACCTAACAAGAACCACTTAGAGGAGAAGTTTATTTTGATGGTAACTCAGCTCAGTTCATGGTGAGCTGATTTCATTGCTCTAATCCTGATTTGGGGCAGACTATCATGGCAGAAGGGCATGGCAGATGCAAGCTGATCAGCTCATGGCAGCCAGGAAGCAGTGGGACAGAGAGGAAGGGAGAGAGAGGCAGAGTGGAGATAAACACTTCACACCTCCAGTGACTTACTCCCTCCAGCAAGGTCACTGCTCCTATTGTTTCATTTAGCCCTCAATGGATTAATCCACTGATGATGTCAGAGCCCTCACGATCCAATCATTGTCTAAAAGCCACAACTCTGAACCTTGCTTCATCAGGGATCAGGATTTCAACACATGAGCTTTTGGGGCAATTCCAAATCCAAACCAATCCATCATCAGAAATATTCTTTATAACATTAAGTTATATAGTTTTAATAGATTTTATATAGAGTAAAAATAATATATAAAACCCTACAAACTAACAATCAATCATAAAACTTGTATGGAAGAAAATAATTGTAAATAAACGATAAAAAGATAACAAGACAAAAGGTAAAAATAGATCAATGTCATTCATATAGTAATGTGTGAGGACAATTTCAAATAAACTAATACAGCTCTATATTAGTCATGAAATACATCTAAGTGTAAGTGGCCATAGAATGGTTGAAAACAACATGTAACTAAATATATGATTCTCACCTGAAAAAAAATTAAATAAGTGACAAAAAGAAGTTAATTACTATAACTGGTGAAACATACCAGGAAAACAAACTAAAAATAAATAAATAAATAAGTAAACTTAGAAAAATACAAAAGCAGAATTCAAAGTGAAATACCCTATGTATAATAAAATAGGTAATTTTATAATAAAACTAATAAAAAGTGAGTGTACTGGAATCATGAGTCATAATGACCCAAAATAAAATCAAATAGATATAAATGAAAAAAGGGTAAAATGAGAAGACAAAATCTAAAACATATTTTCAAGTCATATCTACTGCCATTATGCAATAATGGAAAAGAGACAATAAATTATTTGAAAAAAGAGTCAATACATTTTAGGGAATTATGAATGTATAGCACAGTTTGTATTTTAGGAATAGCAAAAACTATATAATAAGGGGAAAGTAAGAATTAAATTTATATTAATGATGTAGTAAAATAGTACATGAAACCAAATGCTGACTTTCTGTTTGGTATTAGGTATATGTGAAATCCTCATCATCAAAAACTCTCTATTCATTGGTTGTGTAACTTGAAGTATATGTCTTATATACTAGTTAACAATATAATTATTGAAATATTTGAGAGTAAATACATCAATTCACTCATTCCACAAATATTCAATATTTAAAATGTGTTAGATGATGTAGCATTTGGGAACACATTAAAAATTTACTCTCCTGGAACTTATGTTCTATTTGGGGAAGATAAACGATAAACAAAACAGATACTATAATAAATGGCAATAAATTATATGGTTAGAGTAAAGAAAAGGAAGAGATAAGCAGAATAAAGAATGTCATTTCTGTCATATGTAGGAGAGTCACAGAAGGCCAGGGGGCATAAGGTTCAGGGAAGAACTGAAGGAAGAAAGAGTACCAATTCTCTAGTAAGCAAGAATATTCAAGAAAAAGAAAGCCAACTGTGATGGCAGAAAAACAAGATCTTAATGTGGTTGAAATACAACAAGGAAGCCTGATTAGAGCCCACAAATAGTGCTGAATAAAGGTATGCAAGAGTTGTAGTGCGGTCAGAACTTGTACAACTTCATAGACAAAATAAAGGATTTTGAATTTTATTTCAAGTGAGATGCAAATGCACTGAAATGCTTTGTGTTCAGAAGCATAAAGATTTGGTTTACATCTTTTCTGTGACTTTCACATTGAAAAGGAATATAGAAAAATGAGACTAAAAGTACAGATACTTTGTGAAGTCATGGTGATAATGCACAGGGGAAAAAAGGAGGGGTCGGATTACTGTTGGTGGAGGCTGTGTGAAGGAGAGGTAATTTGAATATTTTTTTAGTGCAGAGAAAATATTTGAGGATGGTTTCAATCTGAAGTATAAAAAGAAAAAGTGAATTCTAATAAATTCAGGATTTATTTTCCCTGAATATTTGGAAAGATAAAGTTTCCACTTCCTGAGACAAAGATGATTGTGGGATAGGTGAGTGAATGTGGAAGTCAAAAATAAAGTTTTGTACTTGTGAAGTGTAATCCATTAGACTGAAGATGTCAAGTAACTATCTTAATATGTGACAAAACACTGGGCTGAGATCCCAGTGTTCTAGTTAGATATCGCAACTAGAAGTTTACCAATCATTCACAAATATCTGTCAAATGTAGTGCGACTGCTAGTTTAAATAAAATGTAAACAACAACAAAAAAATGCCCGTTGCATTTAGTAAAGTGGGTAAAAGTGATGATTTACTTTGTTGGGAAATAAAAGTGAAAATTACTGAATTCAAGAAAGATTATGAGAAAAAAAAAGATGCATGGAGATAACGAACAGTTTTGCTATAAGGTGGTGCAGCAGATGGGGCGGTTATAGTGTAAGGATGATTTTCTATGTAAAAAATATAAAATAAGGAAAATAAAAATGGGAAAAGAGAAAGGAAATAAAACAATGAGAAAGTGAGCAAATCCTGGAACTCTGAGTACAAAAAAGTACATAGTGAACAACTAGAGCAATACATCTGTATTCACAGAAGTTAAGAGAGAATAAACACCAGTGGTGGAACAGTTGGAAATGAGACACTCCTTACCTAGAATTATTTTCTTGTGATTATTTCTGCTTTCTCAATGAAATGAATGAATAGATAAGAGTGGTGATCATGTTTCATTCTGATGAAAGAAAAGAAGCAGTAAAACACTTCTTAAGATTTAATGTACTACAAAATTTTAAGAGGGTTGCAAGGTCCTTTAAGGGCTCACCTGAAGTTGGTGATTATGATTTAAAATGAGTTCAGTCAACAAGGTTGACTATTTTTCTCCAAGCCCAGAGTTGATGGAGGATTCCCAGGATTCTCTAAGCAGTTTCATGGGCGAAATAGATTATGTAGGCTGCTGAGAAAGTTTCAAGGGAGTGATAATAAAACTAAAACATATCTAATCTGGAGGTGGAGAAAAATGAGAATAAGGTAGGTACAAGGATCAGAAAATGGGTGGCAGGATCAGTGTATTGTCAGTTCCTCTGGGACCAAGTAATAGGAGAGTCTCAGCACTGCAAAGGATTATTGAGATGGTCAGATGTCACCATGGCAAGCCAAGGACAGCAAATAAGGCTAATTTTACAAAAATGATCAAGAAAAAGTGAGGAAAAAGACAGAACATTTAGATATAAGAAAATAATTCCTGCCTGGTCATACATTGGAATTGAAAATCCACAATTTGTGTTTCACAATGAAAATCATGAGAATACCTGCATTTTTTAAATTTTCATCTTAAGTTAGAGTATATTTATCTATCACATAAGTGTGTGTGTGTGTGTGTGTGTGTGTGTGTGTATAAGGGACCACTCCTTCGGGCTCTCGGACCTCTACCACACACTCTACCTTAAGTTCCTTTCTGTGAGGGGAAACTGGGAAACTGGGAAACTGGGCCATCCTAGACCAGGGAAAGCTCCTAGATCTGGGCATGTGCCCAGGGGATAGTCCTAAAGACAAGTTGTTATTTAACATATCATTAGGCTTGCGGTTTGCTCCTGTTCTGTGCATTTTCCAGGGGAAAAAGAAACTTATACACAGACTGTAGAAGAGAAATTATGTAAAATTCAGCTGCCAATCAAGATGCCAATCAACCCCAGATCCACCCATGGGAAAGAAGGAAGAATTAGCACAACCCAATACAGCTACTCCATACATGGAGCCATGAGCTACTTCTCAGCTCAGCCCACTCTGCCCTTCCAGAGTGAAATTTTGCTTCTCTGCCAGTGTTACTTTTGCTTTCAAATAAACCTCTGCCTTTCCTGCCAAAATTTGTCTTTCTCAATTCTCTGCTGAGGATGCCAAGAATCTGGACCTGGGACTCCCTGGGGAGCCCTGCCCTTACACCAGTATTATATACATATTCATGTATTTACATATATCTGAACACTGAGGAGGTATGAATAGTTTTGAAATATTCCATCTTAAGTACACATCAAATGTTGAAAACCTACGTGTTAAAATAAAATATCTTTATTTTTATTTTAAAGGGAAAATATTTGATTTGTGAAAGGATGGAGTGGCAGTTTGAATATAAAGAATAATTCCAACAAAAATATAAAGAGACTGGTCATTGCAAAGAAAATGCAACAATTTAAACTCAAACTCTACAGCAATAGAAAATAGAATCTATGTAGCAAATCACTAGCTCAAATGAGGACCACAGCTGAGAGTGTAATGTATTTCTGTAAGACCATCTTGTTTCCTTTGTGCTGTCATTTTCTTCTTATCAGGGGCTGAGCTAAGGAAGAAGAGCTTACAGCATTTAGGTTAGAGATAATATAAACATTCGAACAAAATTTACAAATTACAGACACATTTGACAAACGTAGGACTATATTCCTAAGGAATCATTTGAAAAACTGCTTTGGTTAGGACAATAGAGCCATGGCAGTAGCTCATTATGCCCCACAAAAGACTGAATTTGACAGCTTTCAGCTACCTTTTCCAACAAAAGACTGCTATCAAGATTTTTTTTATTTATGATAAATGCTTTTAATGAAACTCCTGTGGGCAAGTTGTAAAGTGTATGCATGTCACTTTCACATGCTCCTTTTTTAAATGTAAGATGAAAACTGCTGAACATCTTGGCTAGCACTCTTCCGCAGAACATGAGTCCTCTGCTGCCTTTAATGACCATATCTATAATACCTTAATAAGAGTACAGTTTCCTGCTGAATGTCCTGTTGTTGCCCCACAGGGAACACAGTTACATTGATGTAGAAAAACTGTTTAGTGACAATGCCTATTGTTGCAGATTTGATTTTTTACCTTCTGTGTTTTTGATACATTTTATTATATAAAGATTTGGAAAGTACTATAAAGAAACAGTTTTTTTATCCCTCAGCTGGAGTGGAGGTGCTTTGCCTGAGAATTTAACCAACTCATCACTTCATTAAAACCCTATGATAAGTTTTCACATTGGAGGAAACACATTGTGTCTAAAGAAAGTGTTTAAAAGAGCACAATGGCTATGTGTTGGCTTTTGTTAAAATTTCATCCAGCAAATTCCACATAGATATGTGAAATTCCATAAGAAGCAATTACAGAATTTTCTAGCTTATTTATAGAGTACAAGGATTTTAAACAAGGACAGAAAAAAAAAAAACTTTCTTTGCCTCTACTGTTCTTTTTATTTTTCAAATATTATCATATTTACTGTAATGAATAATGGCTGTATAAATTTATGCAAATGTATAAATATCAATGTCATTCATTGATAATGTAGAAAAGAGAGATGGCTTTTCTGCATGGAATAAAATTCTACAACAGAAACAGTTATCATTCTATCTTTTTTTTTTTTTTTAGTACCAGGGATTGAACCCAGGGATGCTTACCACTGAGCCATATCCCCAGCCCTATTTATTTATTGTTTTGAGACAAGGTCTCAGTTGCTTAGGGCCTCACTAAATTGCTGAAGCTGGCTTTGAACTTATGACCCTCCTGTCTCAGTCTCCTTGGCCTCTGGGATTATAGGTGTGTGTCACCATGCCCAGCCATTTATTCTATCATAATAACACAATGGAAGATCCACAGTTTGGTTATTGTGAGGGTCAGGAATGGCATTAGTTATGATAAATTGGGGAAATGAGCAGGGTCCAAATACACATAATGACTTAAAACAGCACATTTGTTTTTGGTTAATATGGTGGGAGGGAGGAACAGGGAAGCAAAACTTTTTTAGCTTATAATTTGGGAACCTTATTATTACCAACACATGCTTTTGAAGATTTCCCTATAGATAGAAGCCACTCCTCAGGTAACCATGGTAAGGAGCTGTGACAGGCAGGGAGGATTCTAAGGGCCATGTGTGACTGTGACATCCATCATTCCTACTTCCATGGAGTCTGGCTGTAGACCTATAAAGAAGAGAAAAAAAACAGTTTGATTATTAGCTAGAAGTCTCCTGTTGCTATCCTTTTCAAGGCCTTATCAATACGCAAGCCTTATGTTTATATACGTTGAGCTTTCTGCTATGCTGAGGATCACACCCAGAGCCTCATGCATGCTTGGCAGGCATTCTTCCACTGAACTACACTTCTATGTCTATAGAGGCCCTATAAATGCTATAAACATACCAGTTGTAAGTGGTGAAATCCACATGTATTAATAAATATTAAAAGTATTTTAAAATCTGCATATATTGCATAGGTATAGTGCAATGATGATATTTAAATATCCTCTAAGTGTCAATTAATCGTCAGTAGTACAGTCAGGAAAATGTTACTCATGTGGCTGTATAATGTCTCTCCTATTGCTTCTTCTTACATTTTCCTAATTTAGCATGATCTGTTGTGCAATTTTTGGATCCTCTGTGATATTTCCTGGTATAATAAGCTTTCCCAGTATCAAAATGATAATTGCCTTCTCAGAGCCAGCATACAATTTGCAAAGAATTTAGATTTTTATATTTCTATTAAGTACAGTTTAAATGTTAGTATTTCTTTGGCAGTAATTACATCTATTTTATGATTATGATAATAATTTCAAAAACACACAAAAAATAAAAGGTATAAATTTCTTTGAAACTACAGTATTCCATTCTTTCAATGAAAAAGCTTTATTAAACAAATCCTATATGCCATGAACATTAGAAGGTCCTGGGCTGTGTTTTAGTTCATTTTCTGTTGCTGAAACAAAATAGCTGATCTAGGAACTTCATAAATGAAAAGAGGTTTACTAAACTAACAGCTCTGAAAATTCAAGAGGACAGTGCATGCATTTGTTTGACTTCAATGAGGGATTAGGGCTGCATCACTACTTAATGGGTGGCATCAGAGTGGAAGCACGTATGAGAGGGAGATCATGTGGCAAATCAGGACACCAAAAGGATTTGGTAGCCAGGGTTGCTCTTTTTATAACAAACTATTTTTTAGGAACTAAATGGGCTTTGTTGAGAGCTTCAGCCCTTTTGATGGCAGAGGAACTAACTAAGCACCTTCCTTTAACCCCAGTTCTTAAAGTTTTCATGATATCAACATTGTCATACTGTAAGCCCTGCTGCCAGCACATGAAACTTTGGGGCCTCATTCAAACCCTGTCTTAACCATAAGAGGTTTCAATGGGTAATTGATTTCAGGAAACTACAGGACAATACAGAAACAAGCCTAGAGATTAATTAGAGAGTAATATGAAGATATGTAAGAGCCTTGAATGAAGAAGTAGTTAAGATGGCGGCTGGCTGAGAGCCAAAGAGGAGGCATTTAATTGTTTACACTTGACCTTAACGTAATTAACTAAGAATCTTTCTGTGCCCATGAACACTGTGTGACACACCTGTAAGTTGAGCTTGTAACACGTGTATGCTTGATGGGTGTAGAGTATTTAACCAGGCTGGGGGCGTCAGAGAAGGAGAGAATACAGAAGTGAGAATACAGAAGAGAAAGCAGAGAAGAAGAAGCAAGAATAAAGGAACCAGTCATTCCCAATCTGCCTCCAATTTCTTTCCTGCGGTATCATTGCTGTAGGCGGCAACAAAGATATATCTTTTTATTTTGGATTACTGAGGCAGGAGTGGAGTGTTTTAATAAAATCTTTTGATTAGATAAGAAAACTAAATAGGTTCTGATTAAAGATTTATTTAACATAATCTCCATTTTAATTATCTTAAAATTTATTACTTCCAGATCTAACTATGTTCCTTCTACTTCAGTGCTTGAGCTTTCAGAACTATTGAAATGAGAGTTTGAAGCAGTATGACAGAATCAAACTACACTTTTAAATTTCCCTCTCACAGAAACTAATATTTAGACAAATAAAGAAAAGGTAGACAGGAAAACAATACAGTAGTTAAAAGAATAAGTGCCAAACCTCATGTTCTTTCTGAATGCAGTATTAGGTAAAAGAGACATTTTTAAAAGTCTGTGTAGTTTGACTTCATGCAGATTACAGATCTCTTACTTCCAATGTACATGTAAAGAGTATAAAATTAAAGATAGTTAAAATCAAAGATAAGTTTAAAAATATCTTTTGGTCTTATTCAAAACACACAACACACACACACACACACACACACACACCTTCAGAGACAGAATCAAGGATGCAGTGAATATCCTTGGAAAGAAAGCAGATTCTTTTCTCATCACTTTTGTATCCTACCTAAGGCAGCACATAAATTTTGGACTTAATCCACTCAATGGCTCTCAGCTAAAGAGAAGTTAATAGATACATCCAGAGGTAATTGTCTCTAGCAGTACTGAAAAGTTTTAAGAGACAATAAAAATAATCCTTTTAGGAAGTAGGACAAGGTGCAACCCCAAATAAAATTAGATCTTCCGGGTGAATGACATGCAGTTTTACAGAAGACAAAAGTCTAAAATCTACAGTAATAAGTAGTGAATCATTGTTTGCCATGGGCTAGTGAGTGAAGAGAAAGTGTGAAAATATGAAGGAGAACTAGGACATTTTTGATGTGATGGAAGGGATATTTTGATTATCATGATGTTAACACAACTATCACTGCATTTCCAAATGTATATAAATGAACATTTAAAATAGATTGACATTATGATATGTACATTATACCTCCATAAATTTTGCTGAAGTTAAAATAGCCAAAAATGGAAAGATTAATCATAAAAAATTGGCAAAAGTATGTCCACACAGACATTTGGAAGGAACTCCAAAAATCAAATCATACAAACAGATTGTGAGCTAAGACTTGTCACTAAAAGAGTGAGGTACCTATCAAATGTGGGGTCATCCTAAGGGCATTCCACAAGATCAGTGCTACAGATGGGAGACAATTTTCAGACCAGTAGTGACATGTAGAATAGAATTAGAGACTCCCATATTATAGTAGAACACTTTGAAGGGAGAGAAAGTTGCTACATATAATTACTAGATAGGGATACAAAGAGGGATAGCAAAATTATTAGATAACAGTGGAGATATGAAGAATAGAATGGGAAAGTCTAATATATGTGTCTGATCAAATATCCCAAAGTAGAAAAGAGAGAAATTGGCAGAAATGAAATATTTGAAAATATGATGATCTAAACTTTTCTGGAAGGGATTAAAAATATAAACCCACAAAGAATTTCTTAAAGCGCAGTTTGAAATTCACAAGATAAGAACAAAAATATAAGTACGTGTAGGCTTTTAGGAATGCTGAGAAACACCATACTCAAGAGATGTATTTTAAAAGTAGTCAGAAAATGCCTGGGGGAATGACTCAGTGGTAGAGCCTAACATGCAAGGGATCTTTGGTTCAATTCTCAGCACAGCAACATGATAAGTACACACAGAAGCTAGAGAAACATATAAGATCATCTATGCATCAAGGAATAATAATTAGACTGATGACAGATTTCTCAGCAATTAAAACCTGAAGATAGAGTTTTACATTTGGGGTGGAATGTTTCTAGAACATCATTATCAATTGAGATTTATATAACTGGCAAAAATATCATTTGAAAGCAAAGTGAAAATAAATAGACATTCTCAAATATATAATAATTGAGTATACCATTATCAGGATTATACTAAAAAATCTTTAAAGGAAGTTTATATATTTTAAAGGGGAATATTGATAAAAAAACAATGAAAATAAAACAAAATCTAAATATTTTGAGAGGTAATGGGGAAGAAAACTGTTCAGGATAAATAAATAAAAATGCATGATAAAATTCCAAAAAGTAAGAAATCCTACTTGGTGTGTATATAATCAGGATAACAGTAAATACATTAATATGGTGTTTAAATAGAGGTAGCAGTTTGAATTTTAAAATTTCAGCCTTATGCTCTGAATAAGAGAACAACCTAAACATAAGTAATTGAAAATATGTAAGTAAAGGGAAAAAAAGAAACAAGTAGTTGTTAACCAAAAGAAAGTTTATATGGCTTTACTCAGATAAAATATACCTTAAGATAAATATGTTATTAAGAATAGAAGGTCATTTTATATGATAAAAGTTCTAATTTAACACTTTTACTTCTTATGTACCACATATCAGGAGGAATTTGAGAAATCTATCCTAAATATCCCTGAGATATTTGAACCATTTCTTGCAATTAAAGTATTTCATATACAGAAAAGCTTGTAAATATGCAGAAAATTTTTAAAAAATGAAATTAATGAACTCAGTTCTTAGAAATCTACTAATTTGCCTACCTCTATGAAATTGACATTAGATAGTCTTCTCAAGCACATATGAAGTATTAAACTGCTGACCATATATGAGGACATAACACAATTTTTTTTCAAAAATAATATGTACATCATGTTCTTTGATCACAATACTTTTAAAATCAATAAGGAATCAGTAATATGAACACCTTAGATATGTTGAATTCTACAATAACATTTGTAAGACACTCATAATTCAAAGAAGAAAATATAATGGATAATTTAAAAGTAGTTATAAATGAATATTAAAGCAGTAGCTACAGGCAAAATTCTTATTTTTAAATGCTTATTTTAGACAAAAATAAGGTCTAAATTATTTATGTATGTATATATTTATTTTTGTGGCACTGGGGATGAAACCCAGGGGAACACCATCACTGAGGTACATCCCCAGTCCTTTTTATTTATTTATTTGGAGAGAGGGTCTTGCTAAGTTGCCCTGCCTGATCTTGAATTTGGGATCCTCTTTCCTTAGTCTCCTGAGTCTCTGGGATTACAGGCATGTTCCTCCAGGCCCAGCAAAACTAAAAATTAATAAACACATTTCTAATATAAAAATGTCAAACAAAATAACCAAATAGCATCATAAATCTCAGAGGAGGAAAGATAAACATAGGAACAAAAGTTAATGAAATAGAAGATATAGTAAGAATGATCTATAAAGCTAAAACTTAATTCCTGAAAAAGTCTAGTAAAATAGACAAATGTTTGCTCATATTGACCAAAAGTGAAATTTATGAAATAAAATAAATACTAGCTATTGAAAAATGGGATAAATGGCCCCAATAATTCTGATATTGTGTACATAGGCAGGGGAAAATATTTACAATATAGCCAAAGTGCACATATTCCAAGATAAATTAACTCACCCAAGCTCAATTTTAAAGGTTCATTTAAAAATCCAAATAGACCTATTATCATTAAAGAAATGAAATAGCTAGTCTATATTTCCCATCAAAAAAAAAAAAAAAAAAAAGACAATAGGAGCAAATCATTGCTGGAAACTTTTCCATATTTTCAAAGATGATACCCACTACTATATAAATTCACTGAAACATAGGTTAAAAAATTTAAAATAAAAAGGAAAGTGATTATTTTCTTTCTCCTTTAAACAGACTTGGAATCATTTACTTGGGAGGTCTGGTGGTCACACATTTGTACTCCTCTGAAATCCTTCAGTAGAACCTGCTGCTGGGAACAAAGGTAACTAAGAGTTACAGATTGTTATCCTTTGGGATCCACTATTTAATTGTGTCAAAACCACACTCTCTTAGCTGCTGTCAGCCCCTGACTGAGTGTGATCAGGCACTAGTGCCAGTCCAGTCTTGCCTACTGAGGCCATTCCAAAGGCCACTCTCTGCTGGGTACTCTTTGCTCTAGAACTGCCTTGTTACCTGTGACTCCTACTACCCAGTCATGCTTTCTTCTTCTTTTTCCTATGCTTCAAATCTGCTTTGTGGTTATAAAAGTCTTGCCTGCCAACACCTGCTTTGTCCTTTTCCTTTATATACATTTCTCCAGAATACTTTTATGCAGCTTTAATTCAATGTTGGCATTTGCTACTCAAAGGTAAACAACAGACATGAATGATAATCAAACTGAGTGACAAACACAGGGATAGGGTTTGGGGACAGGCCACGCATGGTACACCTGTGAAGGAGGACCCATCCTAAATGATATGAGTTGTATAGAAAGTTGCTGGTATAGTTATGTTGTCCATTTGCAAAATTTTTGTCATAGTGACCCTTAGGAAAATTTCCAGGTGAGGAGAATCTCAGTGTTAGTGTGATGATTCAGGCATTTAAAAGAAATGAGAGGAAAATTCCTCCCAAGACAACAGAGCTGGCAGGTTATTATTAAATTGTATTGAAAGCCAACAGAAGAATAATGAGATACTGAGGTTAAATACCAACTAAAAGTAAGCATGAGATCTCTTTGGTATCATAGAAAAGACCCTTGTCTTTTTTTCAGTAGACAGGCACAAATGAGGAATTGTCATAGGATTTGGGAGTTTGAGTCAGAAAACTCCAGAAATGTTTATGTCCCATTCATAACTAAGATTAGGATGCCATTTGAGAAAAACTGGAGCTATGGAATGTGGTATCAAGATATCTGGATGGATATCACCAAGAATTTGAACTCTTCAAATCTTTTAGAGTCCTCCAAATTTGCAAGAGCAGCCTACTCATTCCCTAGTTGTAGCGGGAAGATTCTATGGAGGTCTCTTCACAAAAAAGAAAAAAAAAAAAAGTTATTGCTATTAGAATCTTCCTATATCTCCACTCCTGACTACTAGGCTGAAATCAAGGCATAAATTTCATAACAACACCGCTCTGGAAAGAGCTGTAAGAAATAACAAGCTGCATTAGTAGGCATCATATCATGTGAACACTCTTGGGATTGTATTTTGTGATTGGTTGATCAAAAGGTATCAGAATCTAAGACTGAAGAAGACAGACTTTTCCGTGCTTTTTTGGAACATGGGATTTAATGCCCTGTAAGGACTCAAGGGGCTGTAGTTGAGAAAGGCCTTGAAAACAGTGATGGCTTATTCTGAACAAAGTGGAATATGTCTGAATTTCTCTAGCATGTAGTAGAGAAAAAATAAAGAGGCTTAAGTAGGTGGTTACTCTAAGATAAATATTTGTGTAAGACCAGAACACTAACAGAAGATTATAGTCTTTGTGACAACAAGAAAATACACCATTTCCTAGGGCTATCAGAAAAGTTCTTGTGAGAGGGAAACCAGCATTACTAAGGTGTTCAGTGGCAGATGGCCTCTGAAATCTGGAACTGATGGTAGCAGAAATAATCCCAGATCCAACCTCTTTAATCACAGTAAGGCTGGGTCAATGGCGCTGAAGTGATCCGAGCCAGGTAGTGATGAATCCACTAGGTACATGGACCCAATCTGTATTAAATTCTACTCTTCCTGATTATATAATTGGGAATGAAATATTTCAGAGTTGAAATATCTCAGCATGGATCCTTATTCTGAGAGGTAAGAGCTACTGTAGTGGGGAAGGCTGAATGGAAGTCTCCCAGGCTACCCTTCTCTTGATGCTCTCCTCCAAAAGACTGAAATGAAAATCACCTAACATCTTTGGAAGGGTGAAAGAGATTAGTGATAAAATTAAATATATAAAGTACACCAGGAAAGTAGTCCACATTATATCTAAGTGTCATTCACCAGTATGGCCTCAAATGAAGTTGAATAAATCATTGAGAATGACTGTAGATTCAATCAAAGAGAAGCCTTTGGGAGTACCTGTGTTTAGAGGTTATCATTGCTTAAACAGTAAAGCATCAAGTATATGGTATGTTGGCAATAGATTTGGTGAATGTGTCTTCTTTTATTTTTCTTGTTTTCTATTTCTTTATTTATTAGCTGAAGGGATCAGGAAATACAAATTTGTGTGAAATGGGTAATTGTATTAGTTTAAAGATTTTCCGTAAGTCTGTATTAATTCTTCTTCCCTCAATAGTAAAAGTCCAGAAAGATCTGGATCACCTGGCCATACCTCAGAACATAACATAGATATATTATAATGATGGCATTGTGCTATTTAGTCAGAGCAATAAGTGGATAGTATGTCAAATGTCTTGGTAATAAATGTGCTCCAGATGTGAACAGATAAACCTTATGCAGTTTCAGAGCTTGCTACTCAGTAAATATTCTAGGCCCTGATGTTCAAAGTTGTGTAGGGATATAATCTTCAAATAAATAAAAAACCCACAGAATATCCCATCTCCTTACCACAAAGAATGAAGACCCTGGTAGATTTTTTTTTTCTTTTTCTTTTTCTTTTTTTTTTCTGGAGACTTTGTATTCTACCCACAGGTATTTTGTACAGAACCACATATTGGTAGACACAAAAGCTGCCATGTTTGGCTGTAGCTCAGCAATAAAAGTGCTCTATGTACAGGAACAAGGTCCTGTCATTGACATATGTTTTTTTTTTTTTTTTTTGCAGGTGGGAGGTACCGGAGATTGAACTCAGGGCCATTTGACCACTGAGCTACATCCCCAGCCCTATTTTGGGTTTTTATTTAGAGACAGGGTCTCACTGAGTTGCTTAGCGCCTTGCATTTGCTGAGGCTGGCTTTGAACTCACTATCTTCCCACCTCAGCCTGGGCAGCTGGGATTGGAGGCATGCACCATGGCACCCAGCCGAATTATATGTCTTTTGAGAAAAACTTCTGCTATGTTACAGGGCCATAGTATAAACAAGCATTCGATCTTCAGATACTTCATGGCCATGTTTCCACAACAGGTTACTGAAGCTGAAGAATAACAAATGAGACTGGAGTCGTAGGCAATAAATGCAGTTAGAGATAGATCATGCAGAACATAACTCTGCAGACAGAAGAGCTTCAAATGCAATCAGAATAGAAACCTATAGAATCTGATATATAATTCCAAAAGAACACTCTGTGAGCTGCTGTGAGAAAATGGATGAAAGGAAAACAAAGAAGTGGGAAGTACATTGGTTGCAAAGTAATGAATAATTGGACTGGCAAAGATAGAGATGGTAAAAAAATAATTGTCTTCAGTGTTTTGATTTAGAAGGAATGATAATAACTGATTCATTGGGTGTAGGGGAGTCAGTATTTTTAAAGTTTAATATTTATATTAATCATCTGGGGATCCTGTTACAATACAGTTTCTGAATTTGTAAATTTGAACTGAAAATGTGATTTTGCATTTTTAACAAGTTTCAAAATGATGATGAGCCAGGATCACTCTTGGAGCAGCAAGTTCCTAAGGATTGAAATTGAGAACAATTTGGGGAATTATATACTGGGCAACTCCGATGAAGTAATTTGATAATGGGTACTATACTGCAGCTGGTCAGGAATAAGGGAAAATAAATTTAAGATTGCCATTTGTTGGGGACGTTAACAACACGCCAGTAGATAGAAACTCTCTGGCTTTCTCCCACTTCCTGATAAGGGAACTTGACTTAGCCAAGGGGTGTTCCCCTGACATATTACAGAGGTCAGACTGCCACTAGGATAGGCTAATGGCTCCACCAATGTGATTTGCTCATGCTCCCTGTGTGCCCCTATGATCTTTCTGCTGATTGGCCCATGTCTTCTATAAAGGCGTCCCGTCCAACTTCCTCAATAAACGAGCTCATGCCTTGACCGGACTCCCTGGTAGCTCTGAGTGTCTTCTGAAGGCAGGTGTGGGTTACCAGTCAGCTCCTGCCATTCCCGATTTCGCCTTACCACTGGGGTGTGCTCCCCCAGCCTTCTTTGCTGGCCAGAAGAGGCTTACCCTGGGTCAGGGGGAGTTAAAAACCCTGGCAACTTTAAAACCCCGACAGCCATTAAGTATACATGTTGAATTGACAAATGAACAATTTAATGTGTCAATCCGAAATGCAGAAGAAAGATCAGGGCCAGAGTTGTCATTTTAAGATAGTCAGTTTATAAGTTATACTTTAATCCAGGCCATTTTCTGAGTTAATTCAGAAAGAATGGACACATATAATTCAGTTGGGCCATGTACTGAACTCTTAATCGCTCTTAAGTTTGTTTATAATGTAAAGTATAAACTAAACTCAAAATACTTTTAAGTTAAAAGCTGTTAAAAATATGTTTCTTTTTCTTAATTTTTCAGCTTTTGATGAAGGAATAGAGCAAATTAATGCAGACATCTCAAAACACAACTACAAAATTGTCGAGGTTCTTTCCCTTTTGTTCAGAACAAAGAAAAGAAAAGTAGACAAGTAATTTTATTTATAAATTAATTGACCAATAACAAGTACATATTTTATTAACTAACATTTTTCCTACTTTCACTTTCCTCAAAATATGCAACATTTTAAAAATTCTCCACAACATAATTTAACATTTTGTAGCTAATATAAATCTCAATGGTGAAGTTTGTATTTCAGATGATTGAAGACAGGCTGAGTAATAAAATAATTTGATAATAATGATAAGAAATATCATTTACACTGAATGAGAGGAAAATATAATATTGATATGGTTAATTTTTAAGTTAACCATTTATCTCAATATCATCAGATTGGAGCTAGGCTAGATTTTTTGCCTCCATAGTATGGAAGTGCCCTAATCTTTCACTTTTCTGGATAGGTAAAGGAAATGATTTGTATAGAAAATGTGAGCAAATATTTCTATATCTAAGTGAATTATAATGCCATTTAAAAATTAATGTTGATTTTATCTGATTAGATACTTATATTCCCAATTTTATATTTTTAATAAAAGAAAAGGATTTTTTTTTGTTTCAATACAATCTGACACATGTCATATTTAAAAATTTTATCCTAATGAAGTGAATGACTACCTCCTTAACATAAAATCCAGGTAACTAAATATAATAGTGAGATAGAGAAAAAGAAAAAAGATAGGTAGAGAGAGAGATACAGAGAGAGAGAGAGAGGGATGATTGTAAGACAAGAGCAAAATAATTTTTATTAGTGAAACATTAGAAACACTCTCATTAAAGGTCAAACAAGAAAAGGATGGACACAGTTATTACATTTATGTAACATTATTTTGGACATACTAAAAATGCATTTAATCAAAATTCTTGTACTATGTAGTGTAAATTCATATAGCATTTTACATTATTAAATGAAACATCCCATTTTAGATGAAATGATAAAATTAAATGATGTATAGCTTGAAAGTCCCAGGAAAATCAGCTGAAAAGTTATGAGAAACAATGTGAGAAATCAGTGCTGTACTTCCCCATATGTATATGAAGTGATATGCATTGTAAAATATTTTTAAAACCCCATACAAAATAGAATACTAGGATGTAAAAGACAAAATTTAAAACTCTACCAAGTGACAGAAGATTTTAGCAAATGTTTGTAGAAAAAGTAAACTAGTTCCTTTGATAATTATTTAGTTAAATTATTTACCTTTTTTGTTATAATTTTCAGATTTTGGGAGATGATTTCATGATTTATTTAATATTGGAAAATAAAATTTTATTCAATTTGGCCTAGTTGCTCTTTCTAGGATATAAAATTTTAAATTAAAAGCTAAATGAATTTATATAAAAGTTATGTCTGAAGCATATAAATAGTGTATCAGAGTGACTTACATAAAGTTTCAAAAACTTTGCTTTCAGGAGAGGATAAAAATAACCATTTTGAAATATATTCAGAGGACTAAATCATTCACTTTGCTTTCCATAGTAAAGATCAACCTTCTATAAAAACAAATTTTAACAAAGACATAAAGAACAAAGGCAATAGATACAAAAAAGGAGAAAATGTGACATAATTCTGGTAATTATTAATGCAACCATATCAATAATACTCAACTGTGAATCACCTGAAAGCACCAATTAAAGATAAAGACTAAAGAGTGAATTAAAAAAAAAAAAAGAAAAGAAAAGAAAAAGAAAAAACAACTACAGTTGTCTTTAAAAAATTTAATTTAAAGACACACAGATTTGAAGTAAAATATTGAGACTGATGTGTCATGTTAACTCTAATGAAAAGAGTCCTGGAATAGCCATATTAATTTCAGACAAAGCAGACTTCAGAACAAGAATAATTATCAAGCATAACAATGGGCATCATATAATGATGAAGAGGTTAATTCTTCTAGAACATGTAACAAAACAATGTACTAACAATAGAGAATCAAAATACATGAGGCAAAAACTATAAAATGGCAAGGAGAAAATAGACTATTCCATCATTATAATATTTTATAAATTTTAATTCCATAATTACACTTGGAGACTTCAACAATCTTCTTTTAATAATTAGCAGACCCAGCACGTAGAAAATTGGATGAGATATGATTGAACTAAACATCATAATCAATTAACTAGATCTAATTGACATCTATAGAACACATCACTCAGTGATAGCAGAATATCCATTCTATTCAAGATTGAAGGAGCCTATAATCAAGGAGATAGCTAAAGATTGCGGTTAGCTGAGAGCCATAAAAGATGTTCTAGTTTCCACCTGATAGTAATACATTATCCAAAGAATCTTTGTATGCCCGTGAACACTGTGTGACGCACCTGTAAGCTCGAGCTGTAAGCACGTGTCCTTGTTAAAGCGATATGTATATAACTGGGTGAGTTTAGTTAGTGGTGTGGGAAGAAGAAGAAGGTGGTGGTTGGAGTTAGAGCATTTGGAGTGATTGCTGGAGCCGGAGAGAGAAGAAGAATAAAAGACCTTTTTTCATTTTCATCCTGCCTCCGAATTTTCCTGCGGCGTTCGTTGCTCCAAGGCGGTTTCCGCTTCAGGCAGCAACACAAGATCACATGAAGGGGCTAGGGTTGTGGCTCAGCGATAGAGTGCTCGCCTAGCATGTGCGTGGCCCAGGTTCAATCCTCAGCACCACGTAAAAATAAGACATTGTGTACAACTAAAATAAATAAATAAATATTTAAAAAATTTCTTTAAAAAAAAAAAAAAGATCACATGAAGTGTTCACCAAAATGGTCTACATTGTGGGCCATAAACACACTAAATAAATTTAAAAGCATAGAAATCCTGCAAGTTTCTCTCAGAACATAATGAAATTAAACTACAAATTAATACCAGAAAAATAGATGGAAAATTGCCAAATATTTGAAGTTAAAAATAATACATATCTAAATAGCACTTGAATAAAAGAGGAAATCTCAAGAGAAAATTTTAAAAAACATGTTTTACACAAATTGGAAATGAAAATAAAATTCTCAGAATTTGTTGGATGCAGTGATAGTAATGATTAGAAGAAAAATTATAGCATTGAACACATATATTAGATAAGAACATGTGAAATCAATAACAGGCCAGAGGCAGAAAAGTAATATGTAGTTGAAGCAAGTAGAAGAAAAACAGTAAGAATTAAATTGAAAATTAATGAAATTAAAATAGGTAAACAATATAGAAAAATCAATGAAACAAAAATTAGCTCTTCTAAAAGATCCATAGAATTGATTAACCTTTATCTAATGTAAGAAAAAAAGGGAAGAAACAAACTACTAATGTCAGTAATAAAAGAGAGGTCATCACCTCTTTCCCAAGGACATTAGCAAGCTAATAAAAGAATATTGCTACTCCTCAAATTATTCTATAAAATAAAAAGGAGGGATCCCTTTCAAAATCATTCTATTCTAGAGTCACTCTGATACCTAAACCAAAGACACATCAAGGGAAAAAGAAAACTTCAGACCAATATCCTTGATGAACATAGATGCAAAAATTCTTAATAAAATTCTGGCAAATTGCATACAAAAACATATTTAAAAGATAGTGCTCCACAATTAAGTGGAGTTCATCCCAAGGCTGCAGGCTTTTTCAGCATATGGAAATCAATAAAGGTAATCCATCACATCAATAGACTTAAAGACAAGAATCACATGATCATCTCAATAGATGCAGAAAAAGCGCTTGACAAAATATCGCACCCTTTCATGTTCAAAATGCTAGAAAAACTAGGGATAGTAGGAACATACTTCAACAGTGTAAAAGCTATATATGCTAAATGCAAGGCCAACATCATCAGAAATGGACAAAAACTGAAAGCATTCCCTCTAAATACCAGAACAAGACAAGGATGCCCCCTTTTAACACTTCTATTTAACATAGTCTTGGAAACTCTAGCCAGAGCTATTGAGACAGATGAAAGAAATTAATGGGATGCAAAAAGGAAAAGAAGAACTCAAACTATAATTAATTGCCGATGACATAATTCTATATTTAGAAGATTAAAAAATCCACCAGAAAATTTCTAGAACTAAAAAGTGAATTCAGCAAAGTAGCAGGATATAAAATCAACATCCATGAATCAAATTAATTTCTATACATCAGTGATGAACCCTTTGAAAGAGAAATTAGGAGAACTATTCCATTCACAATAGCCTCAAAGAAAATCAAATTCTTGGGAATCAATCTAACAAAAGAGATGGAAGACCTCTACGATGAAAACTATAGAACACTAAAGAAAAATATTGAAGACCTCAGAAGATGGAAAGATCTCCCGTTCTCTTGAATAGGCAGATTTAATATTGTCAAAATGGCCTTACTACAAAAAGTGTTATACAAATTTAATTCAATTCCTATTAAAATCTCAATGACATTCTTCATTGAAATAGAAAAGCAGTCATGAAATTCATTTGGAAAAATAAGAGACTCAGAATAGTTAAAGCAATCCTTAGCAAGAAAAGTGAAGCAGGAAGCATCACAATACCTGACCTTAAACTATACTACAGAGCTATAGTAACAAAAACAGCTTGGTATTGGCACCAAAACTGACACATAGACCAACAGTACATAATAGAAGGCACAGAGACAAACCCTCATAAATACAGTTATCTCATACTAGACAAATGTACCAGAAATATTCATTAGGGAAAAGATATCTTCTTCAACAAATGGTGCTGGGAAAACTGAAATCCATATGTAACAATATGAAATTAAACCCCTGCCTATCACCGTGCACAAATCTCAACTCAAAGTGGATCAAAGACATAGGTACTTGAATGGAGACCATGCACCTAATTGATGAAAATGTAGGCCCAAATCTTTACCATGTCAGCTTAGAACACTACTTCCTTAACCAAATTCCTAAAGCACAAGAAGTAAAATCAGTAATCAACAAATTGGATAGATTCAAACTAAAAGCCTTCTTCACAGCAAAGAAAATAATCAATACTGTGAAGAGAGTGCCTACAGAATGTGAGAAAATCTTTACCACCTGTACCTCAGCTAGAGCATTAATCTTCAAGATATATAAAGAATTCAAAACACTTAACACCAAAACAACAAATAACCCAATCAATAAATGGGCTAAGGAACTGACAGACACTTCACAGAAGAAGAAATACTATCTGTCGACAAATATATGAAAACAATATTTAGCATCTCTAGCAATTAGAGAAATGCAAATCAAAACTACTCTAAGATTTTAGCTCACTACTGTCAGAATCGCAATTATCAAGACTGCAAACAACCAATAATTGTTGGCAACAATGTGGGGATAAAGATACACCCAAACTTTGCTGGTGGGACTGCAAATTTGTGCAACCACTATGGAAAGCAATATGGAGATTCCTTAGAAAAGTTGAAATGGAAAGAAAATTATCAATCAAATTTTACCATTTGACCCAGCTATCCCACTCTGAGTTTAAACCCAAAGGACTTAAAATCATCATACTACCTTGATGCAGCTACATCAATGTTTATAGCAGCTCTCAATTCAAAATAGCTGAACTATGGAACCAATCTAGATGACCTTCAACAAGATGAATGGATGAAGAAAATGTGGTATATATACATGATGGAATATTACTCAGCCTTAAAGAAGAACAAAATTATAGCATTTTCCAGTAAATGGATGGAGCTGGAGGATATCATTCTTAAAAAAAATAAGGCAATCCCAGAAAACCAAAAGCTGAATGTTTTTTCTGATATGAGAATGCTAATTCACAATATAAGGGACTAGGGAAAAACAGAAGTACTTTGGGTTAGGCAGAGGTGAGTGAAGGGAGGGGAGGTGGTATAGGTGTAGGAAGGATAGCAGAATATTCATTATTATATATTATTATATATATTACAGGGACATTATTACCCTATGTAGATATATGACTACATGATCTGTATGATTCTACATCATGTAAAATCAGAAGAATGAGAAGTTATGCTCCATTTATGTATGATGTGTCAAAAAGCATTTAACTGACATGTAGAACTAATTAGAACAAAAAAATAATATTATGAACAACTTTATGGCCATATCTTTGTTAATTTAGACGAATTGAGCCAATTTCTTGAAGGGCATAATTTTCTCAAGCACAGTCAAGAAGAATAGATAATCAGAACAGGCTTTTATCTATTAAAGAAATTGAATTAATAATTAATACTAATCCTCCAATACAAGATCACTGAGCCCAAATCAGTTTCTTTAATTATTTCTACTAGATACTTAAGCAAGACTTTAAATAAAGGTTCCATAATCTCTTCTAGAATTAGGAACAGATTATATTCTTCTCAACTAATTCTATGAAGCCAGCATTACCCAAACTCCAAAGTCAGAAATAGATGTCTTAAGAAAAATATAGAACAATCTCTCTCATGAACACAGATACAAAAGCCCTTGACTTTTTCCAATAATGTTTATGGAACATCATAATCAGGCAAAATTTATCCCAGCCATTTAAATGCAATAATTAGAATGTTTATGTACAAGGTTTTTGTTTTTTATGTTTAGGTTGCAAGGACAGAACTTTTGGGAATATGAGTGTCCTTATTAAAGAGGTTCTAGAGAGCTGTCCTGCCTCCTCCACTATTTGAGGATATAGCTAGAAAACATAATGTTAAACAAAACCAGTATCTTCACCAGAAAAACTCTTTGTGCCTTGATATTCAACTTTCAAGCCTCCAAAACAGTAAGTAATAAATTCCTGTTCTTTATAAGCTATCAATTTATAGTGCTGTGTGATAGCAACACAATCGGCTAAAACAGGACTAATTCAACCTTTAAAAATCAAGGTAGCTGGGCGCGGTGGCGCACGCCTGTAATCCCAGCACTTTGGGAGGCTGAGGCAGGAGGATCGCGAGTTCAAAGCCAGCCTCAGCAATGGCGAGGCACTTAGCAACTCAGTGAGACCCTGTCTCTAAATAAAATACAAAAAAGGGCTTGGATGTGACCCAGTGGTCGAGTGCCCCTGAGTTCAATCCCCGGTACCACAAAAAAAAAAAAAAAAAAAAAAAAAAATCAATTAAGGTGGGGCTGGCACTGTGGCTCAGCAGTAAAGCGCTGGCCTAGCACATGCGTTTCGATCCTCAGCACCATGTAAAAATAAAGGCATTGTGTACAACTAAAACAAATAAATAAATATTTTTTAAAAAATCAATTAACTCAATCTGCATCTTCAATGGACTGAAGAAACAAAAAAGCCATATGGCCATACAAATAGATGCACAACAATTTGACAGAATCCAACACATATTCATGGGATTAAACTCTCAGGAAACTAGAATTAAAGGGTGAATTTTCTCAACTTGTTAAAGAACACTTAGCTAAAAATCTACAGTTTATATTATACTTAATGATTAGAAATTACATACTTTCTCCCTAAGACTGAGAACAAGACAAACTTCTTCATCTTGCTGAAAGTCCTATCTAGTGCAATTCAAAAAGAAAATATGTATTGATTTGAAGAAAAAAAATGAATAATCCTTGTTTGAAGATAACACAATTCTGAGGAAAATTTCAAAGAATAACAATGACAACAATAAAACTTCTGGAACTAATAAGAAATTATAACAGCAAAGTTGCAGAAGTTATTAACATAAGAATCAATTGATTTTTATATATATCAACAATGAACAATACATATTCAAAATTTAAATAACAATACCACTTTCATTAGGACCAAAAAATTTTTACTTAGTTAAAAATTTGACAAAATACATAAAAATCTATATAAGGAAAATGATAAAACTGATGAAAAAATTGAAGAATGTGTAAGCAGAGAGGAATTTATGTTCATGTATAGGATGACTTGATGTTTTTATGTTGACAAATATTACCATTGTTCTAGATAAATACATAATGGTACACAAAGATAGACCCATGCAAATATAACCAAATCATCCAGGGGAAATAAGCAAAGACAATTCAACAAAGAAAATATACTATTTTCATCAAATGTTTCTGGAAGTAATGAATATCTGCATAGGAAAAAAAGTAATCTAGACCTACATTTTATACCTAAAATTGCTCATAAAATAAGATTCCTATACTGTCAGTTATTTGAAGGTACACTGAGGACTCCCAAAGGAAATTTTATTAGGCCTTAGGTCATCTGAAAAGTAACCTGTTAAAAACTTTTCTGCTTTATAAATGTGTTGTATAACAGAAAAAAAAAACGAATCAGTAGATGGAAGTTGATTTTATTGATATAGTTATATGTTTTGAATTTATGCAATAAACTAAAAATCACTGTGATCACATTTGTTTATGTAAAAATATCACACATTTCAGCAGGGGATTTGACATCTTCCAAGAAAAAGAACAAAGGAATGTTTCTAATAGTATATCCAAGAAGCTTTTTTGCCAATCTCATTCATTCCATATTATCCCTGGATGATACATGCACATGATTTCTGGTGACTATGGAGAAGCACAGCTGGTAGCTACCATCAAAACTCAAATCTACATCTGTTGTGATATTGCCTAAAAGAATTTCTCACTAATTTATATGACAAAACATCTTTTACCCACTACCCCTTCACACAGAAGTGTAAGATATTTCAAAAACATCTGGACTTTCTGCTCAAAGGAGGCATTTCTTGTCTTGTAGGGCATTATTTTCATTAGATTTTACTACGATTTGCTATTATTATCCAGTGAATCATTAAAAACAACATATTAGTGTCAAAGATATGTTAATTCATAAACATTTTTTTAACTTTCTTTTTAAATCTTTCTGAGCTATTCCAACTGTCTCAGGCTTTCCAAAGCAAAGCAAATTACTTTATTTCCCTACTTCAGCAAATTAATTTTTTCTCTTAATTATTTTTCCAGAGACTCAGCATTCCATAAATTTTTAGATCTCCAAAAGTTGCCTGAAATAAATCCAGCACAAGAATACACAATCAATGTTTATAACTCATACATTTTTAGGTTAATTTTTAAAAATATCTCATTTGTTATTTGTACATTGTGTGGTGGTCCTGTTTTTGACACATTCTTAAATATAGCAGACTGACCAAATAGTAGGCAACTAAATTAATATGATCTAAGAGCCCTATCTTCGGTTTTTCTAAGTTCTTAGAGTATACTACTCAATTTTTATTGATTATATATGACACAGTATCTATTTTAAATTGAATGCATGATATTGGGTGACATAAAACCATAGGACACTATAATGAGATACAAAAAATAATCAAATAATAAAATATAATTTCCTAATTATAGATGGGTATTAAATTTTTGAATTTTCAAGCATGAAAATATCATTATAAATGTTAAATTCCACACTTGGGCAAATTACACAACAGAATGCTCATGTATAATCTGCAAATTCTCCTCATTTCTAGCTGGTTTTCAAAATACTCACAGTATACTTTCTAAACTATCTTTGTGAAATTAGGCATAAAACAGCTTATGAAATTTACAAGGCCAGTCCTAGTCAAGTTTGTGCTACATATTAATGCACATTGTTGATCCAATAAACAAATGAATATACAATTTTCCTTCAAATATCACAAGGTCTATGTAGAGCAGCATAAGGTAATAGGTTTGGACAGCAGCTATTTAAAAGAAGGGAGGTAGTAAATTAGAGAAGATGGAATCAAGTGAGGTAGCACCATTGTTGACTCTTTTAAAGAATTTGGAGTTAATTTTAATGTTATGTAGCTAATGTGGGAAGATTAGCAAAGTACTGCTTTATCTAATTTATCTTTTAAAAGTTTATTTTTTTCCAAAATTTTAAGAAAAAGTACTGCTGGTTAAAACACATAAGGAGGTCAGAAATGGGGCTGTCTTGATGTCTGTATTAAGTCTAAGCTGACCTCTCAGTAAATTCAGATGGTGCAAGTAAACTACAAATCAAGAATCCAGGATGCCCATGTTAACCATCTCTCATGCATTGGCATCTTTCCTTCAATTCACATCTATTTCTATTGCCTTATACACACACTAATGGAAAGTTAAAGCAAAATTCAAGGTTTGGGCAGTTCAATGATATAAAAGTTAAAATTGTTCTCATTAACAGTTCTAGGATGAAAGACAATAGTTAGAAGAAATAGTGTACATATTGAAATAGAGGGTTAGAGGCAGATGTGAATGACGTGGAAGGTTGGAGGCAGATATGAATGACTTGAATTTTTTGTCTGGTTCTTAAAGTAGCAATATTGGAATATCACTGGCACAATCTTGGAAAACGCTATGAACCTGTGGACTTTAACACAAGCATATGAATTCTTGTATCTCATAGCAGCAGCAAATTATCTTCTGTAGAAGAGATAGTAAATCACCACACACATACACACAGTGATTCATTCATGAGTGGTATTCTTGGTCACCATTGTACATACAGAATAGTCCTAGGAACAAAGTTGTTATGGTTTCAGATATGGAGAATATTCCTGAGCCCAAGTGAATACTCTCCTTTTTACTAAATTGGTCTAATTCTTCTACCAGCAGAGACAAACTTTGAGTCTCCATGATGATATTATTATTTCAATAGGAAACCAGTCAGCAACTTGATGGCAAATAAATTCTCCAGCTTTCCTCTTTGACCATGGAAGAGGCAGGAAATTATCTTTAGAGAAATTATATGTATTTGAAGTGTAAGAATAAAATGATAAAAAATTATAGTCTAGTAGACTTTAATTTTTAAAATTACTATTTTAAGTATCATTCTAGTCATTGTGACCATCCATGACTGTGGAAAATTAGTAACATCATGAGTGGTTCCAAATTGTGTAAGCAATAGACTAGAATATAGAAAATCTTGTTGGAACTTCCATCTGCATTGCTTTGTCAGGTATTTCATTGTTTAGACCAATTATTTTTTTTCCTACTGTAATCACATGTTCATCATTGAACAGGTTTTTGTTGACATCAGAGCAAGATCAGCCTGGCAGGCTATAAATGCTAGGCAATTAGTGACCTTAGAAGTCCCTCAAAACCAATAACTGATAGAAGCTAATGAATCCATATCAACAGTTGAAAATGCTCATAAAACACATACTTTACAGCAATCTTTCCTGTAACTGTTTTTGTTATCCCTTCCAAAATAAAATATTTTTATTTAAATCTTTCTTTCTGATTTGTTTTTGGCAGAAGATTACAGAAGACATTCAAAAAATATTCCCTGATTTATGTTTCTACAAATACGTTCACCAATACAAGGGAGATGTCCTTTTCACTACAATCCTGGTTATATCCAGCTTAGCATGTCTCTCTGAGGATTAATGAAAGTTTGGAGAATTGTGAGTGTTTGATGCTTCTTTCCCTGAAAATATTTCCTTAGTTAATTCTATTTTTTGTTAGAACTCTAAAGCATTGGCTGTGTGTGTCCATATTTCCTTTTCCACAAGAGTAACAGTCTGTTTCTTCTTCTTGGTGATGACATTAATTCTTGTTCTAATTCAGTACCACATTAATGCCCTACACTGTAATACTAAAAAAAAAAAAGGTTCTATAAATATTTGATTCGTGTAAAATAATAGGGAAATAGAAGAGGGGAATCTGTATATTGGCTCATATGGATCAAGTGGTAGGGTATGCCTTATAACCTGGACCAGCTGAGAGGTCTTGTCTTGTCCTGAGGACCTATTCAATTTGTGTAGTTTTATTTTTTATTTTTATTTATTTATTTATTTAAAAAAAAATTTTTTTTTATTATTATTTTTTTTTTGGTGGTACCAGAGATTGAACTCAGGGGCACTCGACCACTGGGCCACATCCCTAGCCCTTTTTTGTATATTATTAGAGACAGGGTCTCACTGAGTTGCTCAGTGCCTCGCCTTTGCTGAGGCTGGCTTTGAACTCACAATCCTCCTGTCTCAGCCTCCCAAAGTGCTGGGATTACAGGCATGCGCCACCACGCTTGGCTCAATTTATGTAGTTTTAAAGACTAAAGATATATTGGAAACACATGCCAACCATTGGTATGGATTACCTCTAAGTCCAAAAAAATCACTCATCTTGTGCTGCATCACTTTCTTTAGAGGTCAAGAGTACACCTATTCAGCAGTTGGTATTAAGTTTATGTTGTTGTTGTTTTAGAAGCAATATTTTGACATGCCTCAGAGTACTGCATTTCAGAAGATACCCCAAAATCTGTGTTTTATTTCCCCCATCATCTTCCACTTACTTATATGTAATATCAGGTTTTCTGCAGTACCTGCTTTGGTTTCCCAGATATAATCCACTTGATACAATATGGTAATTCTGAATGATTCCCCAACAATGCATAACTGAAGCTTCATTGAATCAAGGTATTCAATGGCACCATAGACTAGCTTAAGATAGAAAATTGAAGTAAAGTAATAAGAAACATTTTTGCTACTATTAGTGAAAAAACACATTGTTTGCTGCATGCGAGTTCCTTAGTTAAAAAGCAAATTATATTAGCGGGCGCGGTGGTGCACGCCTGTAATCCCAGCACTTTGGGAGGCTGAGGCAGGAGGATCGTGAGTTCAAAGCCAGCCTCAGCAATGGCAAGGCACTTAGCAACTCAGTGAGACCCTGTCTCTAAATAAAATACAAAAAAGGGCTGGGGATGTGACCCAGTGGACAAGTGCCCCTGAGTTCAATCCCTGGTACCACAAAAAAAAAAAAAAAAAAAAAAGCAAATTATTCACTTGGAATCTTTGGAAGTGACAAGACCAGACCTATAAGGGGCCTCAAAATAGCTTTTCCCTATATCATTTGAGAACAGACAAGGTTGACAGGACTAGAAGAGCAATCACAGAGGATATACACTATCTATGCTACTGCCCAAAACACAGAAGGCTAATCTACTAGAAAAACTGCCATCCTTGTGAGACCTACAGAGACAGTGGGATCTCCAACCTCTGACACAATACACAAAATGTCAAAGTATACTATTCACCAACAAAAAACTAGCAGGAAAATTATATAATGAAACCAACTTAGACTCAATTCATAACTTAATATTGCAGGACACATTATCAAGAAAAGGCTGTTGCTTAAAAAAGGCCCTCACATAAAAGTGAAAGAGAAATCCAACCCAGCACATGTACAAATATCAACACAGGAATGCAAGAAATATAAAAACAAAGTAATGTGACACCTCCTAAGTTTCATAATTCCCAGCAAATCCCTCCAAAGGTAATAAAGTGAATGAAATACAAGAAAAAATATTCAAAATAATGATTATAAATTATTTAAAAAGACAAATGAATTCCAATAGAACACAGACAACTAAGTGAATGAAGGAAGACTATACAGGATATGAATGAGAAATTCAATAAAGAGAGAGAGATACTGAGTAAGAATCAAAGAGAAATTTTATGGGGGTGAAGCACAATAAAAAACTCAGTTAAAAGTCTCACCAATAGACTAATAAATAGAAGACAATTTTAGGACTAGGAAATTCATGGTAATAAAAAAAAAAAATAAGAAGCTATTACTAGAATATACAAGAACTCTTGGACAATAATAAGAGACTAACTTAGGAATTGTAGGTCTTGAGGAAGGAGAAGAGGTATAGGTCAATGGCATAGGCTGTTCTGTACAAATAATAGAAAATTCCCTAAACCTCAGGAAGAAGATGGACATTCAGAGTCTAGAGGCATATATAACCCCAAATAGCATTAGAAAAGAACTTCTCCAAAATGTATTACAGTTAAAGTGCCAAAAGTCAAGAAGAATAAAAGTTGCAAAAGACAGACACTGGATCAATTATAAAGTCAAACAAATCAAAATAACAACAGATTTCTAAGCAAAACTTTAAGGGTCAGGAAGGTTTACACTGTATTTCAAGTCCTGAAAGAAAACAACTGCCAACCAAGGTTGCTATATCCAGAAAAGCTATACTTCAGAATTAGAGAATATAAACTTGCCAGGATAAACATGAACAAAATGAATTAATGACCACTTACCCATCATTGCAGAAGAAAATCAAAGAAGTCCTACACAATACCAAGAGGGCATGGAAAAGAAGAAATATCATTAGAATTGTCCATAAACAAATGGGAATTAGAAATAAATCAAGCCTTAGAAATGAAAAAAGAAAACAACAACAACATAAGAAGTTAATACATACCTATGCATATTTATACATATTTATAATGAGGGAGAATGCAAATCATCTTAATTATTCAATTAAAAGGTACAGACTGCCCTATTGTATTAAAAAATAAAGTCAATTTTATATTTTCTTCAAGCAAAACATACTTCACAGGTAAAGCTATTCACAGACTGAAAGTATGAAAAATGATGTTTGATGCAAACAGAATCCAAAACAAGCAGGCACGATCACTCTAACACCAGAAAAAAACACACTCTAAATCAAAACTAGTCCAAAGAGACAAAAAAGATCATTACATAGTAGTGAAGGGAAGAACTTAATAAGAATAAGTACTATGATTATAAATAATAATGCTCCTAATATTGGTGCATCTCATTTTATAAAACATATGTTACATGATATAAAGCTAACCTCAATTGTAATGATAGACTCCTTTATAATAAAATTGGGGGGACTTCAATATATCACTCACTGACAGATCACTCCCCCCCAAAAAATCAACAAAGAACATCAGATTTACACTTTAGTATAGATAAATTGAACTTAACCGACATCTACCAACAATTTATTCAAGAACAATCAAATACACTTTCTTTTATACAACTCATGGAACTTCCTCAAAAATAGATTATATTTTAGACCATTCATTCATAATGGAATAAAATTAGAAACCAATACAAACTGTTAAAATACATGAAAATTGTACAATACACCTTTTAATAATGAGTGGGACATTGAAGAAATTGAGGGTTAAATTTAAAAATTCTAAGAATTAAATGAAAATGGAGACAATGTACTAGAATCTCTGTGATACAGTGAAGGAAGTACTAAAAAGGAAGAAAATAGCTATGAGCACCTACATTTAAAAAAAAAAAGAAACAGATTTTTCAAATGATGAACCTAATGGCCCATCTCAAATCCCTTAAAAGAACAAGAACAAGGTCATCCTAAAAACAGGAGGAGAAAGAAAGAAATAATAAACAATGGAGCTGAATCTAATGAAATAGAGATTAAAGAATAACAGAAAAAATCAACAAAACAAAAAGTTGTTGAGGTTAATTGTCTCTTAAAAAACTAATCAAAAGAAATTCCAAATTAATAAAATTGAAAAATAAAATGAGGATGTTACATCAGACACAACAAAAATGCAAAGTATCACCAAGGATTGTTTTGAAAACTTATATTCCAATAACTTAGAAAATTTAGAATAAATGGATGAATATCTAGACTCACCTGTACCTACAAGATTTAGAAAACCTAAACAGACTAATATCAAACAATTAGACTGAAGCACTAATAAAAAATCTTTCCAGTAAAGAAAAGTTCAGGATCAGATTGATTCAAAATTAATTTTACTGGATGTTTAAAGACTAGCTAATGCCAATACTCCTAAAATTATCCCTTAAAATTGAAAAGGAAATTATGGTTCCAAACTCATTATATGAAGCCTGTATCACTCTGATACCAAAATGGGGTAAGAACACTTCAAGGAAAGAAAACTACAGAACAATATATTTGATGAACAAAGATGGAAAAATTATCAATAAAATATTAGAAAATCAATTCAAGAACACATTAAAAACATTACATACATGATTAAGTTGATTACATTCCAAGGATGCAAGCCTGATTTAACAGATGTAAATCAATATATATAATACACCACATAAATAGAACCAAGGGGAAAAAAACTACACGATCATTTCAATAGCTGCAGAAAAATCTAATAAAATTCAACACCCATTCATATAAAATCCCTGAAGAAACTCATAATAGAAGGACCTACCTCAACATAATAAAGGCTTACATATGACAAACTCAAAGTCAATATCATACTGAATGGGAAAAAGCTGAAAGAAAGCATTTCCTCTAAAATTAGGAACAAGACAAGGTGTCCACTCTTACAACTCATATTCACGATAGTACTTGAAATTTTATCCAGAACAATGAGTCAAATAAAGGAAATAAGAGATTACAAATAAGAAAAAAAAAGTCAAATTATCCCTATTTGCAGTTATACTCAGAAGACCCTCAAGTTTCCAGCAGAACACTGTTAAACTGATAAATTCAGAAAAGCAGCAAGATACAAAATAAACGTAAAATAATCAACTTTTCTATATACCACTAATGAATCAGCTAAAAAAGAAATCAGGAAATTAATTCTATTCACAATAGCTTAAAAGAATAACCTAGAAATAAATCTGACCATGTTGCCACAAGGCGGCAATGCCCAAACATCTCCATGGCCCGCAGCCAACCGCAATCTTAGCCATCTCCCAAATCAGGGTTCCTGCAAATACTGCGGGAAAGAAATCGGAGGCAGACTGGGAATGAGTGGTTCTTTTATTGTTCCTTCTTCTTCTCTCTTCCCTTCTCTATCTTCTCTCTGATTCCGGCCCTGTTCCTCTCTACCGTCTGGTTAAATACTCTTTACCCATCACAGATACATTAGTTTTCTTAATAAGCATTCATGTTTCTCACAAGTTCAACTTACAGGTGCAGCATGCAGTGCCCATGAGCACAGAAAAATTCTTAGTCAATTAAACAAAGCCTTGCTTCTGACAAACAAGTAAGCGCCACCTCTTGGCTCTCAGCCAGCTACCATCTTAGAGCTACTTCTTCATCAAAGGCTCTTACATGACCATGAAGGTGAAAGTTTCTATAATGGAAATCATAGAAAAACTAATATAACATTGGAAAATGGAAAGAACTTCCTGTTCATGGATAGAAAGAATAAAAATTGTTAAATGACCATTTTCAAATTCAATGTAAACCCATAAAAATCTTCATAAAACTGGAAGAAAACAATCCTATTCACATGGGAGAACAAAAGACCCAGAATAGCCAAAATAATCCAGAGCAAAAAGAGCAATGCTAACAGCATCACAATACCCAATTTAAAATTATATTACAGAGCTATAGCAACAAAACGGCATAGTACTTGCATGAAAACAGACATGCAAAACAACAGAACAGATTAGAAGACTCAAAAACAAACTCATCCTCTGATTCTTAACAAAGATGCCACAAATGTATTTGTGAATAGGCAGCTTCTTTAACAAGTGTTTCTGGGAAAACTGGTTATGTGTTTGTAGAATAAAACCAGATCTCTTATCTCTCACTCGATAGAAAAATAAACTCAAAGTGGATCAAAGACCTAACTATGTATATTACCAAAAACTGTGCACTGTTGCATCTGTTAGAAGAAAAACAATAGGGAAAACTTTTAACATATAGGATTAGGCAAATATTTCCTGAATAGGAACCCTACATTTTAGGAAATGTGATCAATAATTAACAAATGGCATAGCATAAAATTTTTAAATCTGCACAAAAAAAGGAAACCAAAGAGTCAAAAGCCAAACCACAGAATGGGAGAAAATCTATGCCAAATATTCTTCTAATATATAATCAGTATCCAGAATATATAAAGAATTTTAAAAAATCACTATAAAAACAAGTAACCCAATCAATAAATGGGAAAATGAACTCAATGGAAACTTCTCAAAAGAAATACAAGGGACCAATAATTATGTGAAAAAATATTCAAAATCTTTAGCCATCAAGGGAATTTGAATCAAAACTATACATAATTTCCATCTTACTTCAGTTAGAATGGCAATCATCAAGAATGTAAATAATAATATTGGCAAAGATGGAGAAAATAACTCTTTTGCTCTGTTGGTGGGAATGTACAATCATGTAGAAATCAACATTAGGTTACCTTTAAAATCTAAAAGTAGAACAATCATATGATCCAGCTGTACCACTTCTTAGAATTTATCAAAACAAAAATTAAGGTCAGGATACTTTAGAGGTATATGCATACCCAGGTTCCTTTCAGTACAACTCTAAGTTGTAGAAGAAGACTTGCTGTCTATGAGCATATAAATGGATACAGAAAACATGGTATATATACACAATGGAGGTTTATTCAGCCACAAAGAAGAGAAAAATTATGTTGTTTTCAGGAAAATAGATAAAACTAGAAACCATAATTTAGAGTGAAAGAACTCAGAGAGAAAAATTTGGTCAAATTAAGGAATTATATCAGGAAGCTATCTGTAATCAGGGTATCATCATTTATTTTCATGATAATCTGCTTACATTTTTCAAACCAAAATGCCATCCATCTTTCACCAAACCACAAGGATTTTCTGTAACCCCCAAATTAATATCAACTTAATGTATATAAATCAAAATCCCTCTAAATTGAGTATTTTCTCTCTTCTGATATGCATATTCACTTTAGCAAGTGACTACAAGTCAACATTATCATATTTCTGGTAATGTTAAAATGTCCTTCCTCAAATTAAGTTGTTCCCTTTTCATTCTAAATGCACTGTGTCCATGAACTGACTCAGGTCTATAAATTGGTAAAATATCTGCATCCTCCATTATAATAATTTCACTTATATATATTTCCCTATGCATAAAAGTTTTTCTGTTGTGCTTTGTTTTAAAATTTATTTTATTTATTTTTTAAAATGTTAAATATGTTTTAATTAGTTATACATGACAGTAGAATGCATTTATGCACTTTTGATATATCATACATAGATGGTATATAATTTCTTATTTTTCTGATTGTACATGTTATATAATTACATTGGTCATGCAATCATGTATATATATGTTATTACATATATATATTATTACATACACTAATAATGTCTGTTTTATTCTACTATCCCTCCTATCCCTATTGCCCCTCAATTCATCTCCCTTTACTCCCCTCTACCTAATCTAAAGTAACTCTATTCTTTCCTAGTGCCCACCCCTCTTATTGTGACTTAGCATCCACAGATTAGAGAAAACATTTGGCCTTTGGTTTTTTGGGATTGGCTTACTTTGCTTAGCATGATATTCTCCAACTTCTTTAAACCTGAGTCATATTCAATTGAAAAAAAAAAATATATATATATATATATTGCATTTTCTTTATCCACTCATCTATTGAAGGACACCTATTTTATTAGAAAACATTTTATAACATGTCCAAGATGATTTTATTAGTTTGTTCATCTATTTTTGTCCTTGTAATATCCTGAAGATTTGTCCTCCATTAAGGAAACTGTAGTCCAATCCAATATTTTTTCATTTTTTAATAAATTTTATTTTATTTTTTTATTAACATACAATATTTAACATATTTATGAGTTGATTCTGCTGTTTATGAATGTAACTATGTCCATTCTGCTTCTGGCATTTTCTTGGACAGTGCCTTTCAAGAGAGATACAGAACATAGTCACTGATGTAGGTATTTCTACCAGAAAGTAGAAAGCAAGTAGGTACTTAAATATCACAAGAGTGGCTGGGCACAATCACATCCATGTTGCTGCATGAGAAAGCTCTAGCCATTGTGCTCTTTCTGCAGGTTTCCCTCTTAATGCTGCCTCTGATCTCATAAAGCTAAGAATCTGATAATAGAATTCCAATCTATCTATTTCACAATTTCATGTGCAGTGATTTGTGTGTCAATTCTTTTGACCCAGCTCGGTATAATTGATACCCAATTACTGGTTATAATTGATAAATAAAACCTCTATTTATGATGCACAACATGATTTTTTTTTTTTTTTTTTTTTGTGGTACCGGGGATTGAACTCAGGGGCACTCGACCACTGGGCCACATCCCCAGCCCTTTTTTTGTATTTTATTTAGAGACAGGGGCTCACTAAGTTGCTAAGTGCCTCACCATTGCTGAGGCTGGCCTATGAACTCGCGATCCTCCTGCCTCAGCCTCCCAAAGTGCTGGGATTAAAGGCATGAGCCACCACGCCCGGCACAACATGATGTTTTGATATATACCTATACACTGTGAAATGATTACAATTAAGTTAATTAGTATATCTACCTTCTCACAGTTACTTTTTTTGTGTGTAGAGAACATTTAAGATCTATACTCAGTGAATTTTAGGTATACAGTAGAATATTTTTGATGATAGTCACCATGTTGTACCACTCATTTCAAGTCTTCAGCTACTGTATCTAATTATTGTAATCTACTTATCTAGAGCCTTACTTGAAAAATGTTGTGAAATTGTAGCTTTTGCATAGACATTTTTCAATGCAGGAGGTAGAGTACTTATAGTTGCATAGTTTCTAATTTTTATTTATATTCTTATTTGTGCTTTTTATAATATCATTAACATAAGGAATTTGAAAATTAAATTGGCAAAAATTCATGAAAAACAATGAAAGCATGTTTAAGGTGAACCTCAGTCATAGAGCACTCACCTAGCAGGTGCAAAACCTTGATTTTGATCCCCAGCACCACATATACACAAATAATAGAAATAATGGCAGCTGTTTTTTTTTTTCTTTCTTTCTTTCTTTCTTTTTCTTTTTTTTTTTTTTTTTTTTTGAGGACTTGTGATATACTAAGCACTGTTATCATATTTTCTGTGTTGAATCTTTTTCTTTTTCACAGTAGCCCTATGGGGGTACTATAATTATAGTACCTATGTGTAGGGAAAATAAAGGTGCTGAGGTCTTTAGCTATCCCTAGACCTGGGATGGACCTTCTCTGTCCAGCAAAGAAGGCTGAGAAAGCATACCTCAATGATAAGGTGAGATTGGGAAGGTAAGAGGTCGCTGATATTCCCTCCTAAGCCTTCAGAAGACCCAGGAAAAATACCAGGGAGCCCAGTCAGGTCAGTGCTGGAACTCAAGTTTATTGAGGAAGGTGGACAACATTTATATTGAACTAGGACAATAAACAAAAGGAATACAGGAACACACAGGAAGCATGAGCAAATGGTATTGGTGGAGCCCCCTACCCTATCCTTAGAGTAGTTTTGGTTCCCACGATACATCAGAGGAATGCCTCCTGCTTAGGTCAGGTCCGTAACAGGGCGTGGAAAGCAGCCAAAGAGTTCCTTTTCAGCTGATGTGTTCCTAAGTCCCTAATACCTATGGGGTAATAAAATTATTTTATAGATAAGAAAATTTAAATACAGAATGCTACATAAAACAACAAATACCACATAAGTAAGTGGCAGAAATGGATTTCAAACTCAGTCATTGTGTTTTCAGAGAATATACCTGAATCACTGTTCTACACCACCCCTAGTTCAATATTTTCTCAGTATAAGGCTCATTATTCTCCTCTTCTCTCTCTAGCTGTAGCAAGAAAATAAAAAAAAACAAAAAACCTAATCTAGAGTCACTTTTACTGTGCCTTTTTTTCCCCAATTATTTTCAAGTCTTTCTTGACCTAGGTACATACTATTTCTTACATTCACTAAACTACTAATTGTATATCTTCCAAGTGAGCTTTAATTTTTTTATCTCACTTTCTTTCATTAAAAACAAACATCTTTAGCAAAAAATAAGGATGTATACCATGCATTTAAACATGTCAAACTATTTTTCTAAATATAAATTTATTTATCATGAGTTCTAGTGATTGAAAAATATTTAGTTAATTTATTGTAAAAATTAAGAGGTATAGAATTTTTGTATTTTAAAAACTACAAAACATTAATACTAATTTTAGATATTAAAAAATATTTCCAAATACATTGTTTTCTATTATTAAAACTACTATCTCATCATCACAGTTGTTTTGGGATTAGATATACATATAGAACAAAAAACTTAAGTTTTTCTTAAAAATGTAGAAAGTTAAGAATGTGACAAGACTTTTCTGGTCTATTTACACACACACACACACACACACACAAAAGATGAAAGGTGATGAACTGAGATAATTAAAAGAGCAAAGATATTACATAGCACCATGTAAAAAGAAAATTCCAAATTAGAAATTTAACTAGTGAACTTCTCTGTGAAAAACATAGGAGATTTGTTATGATCATACAATCTGTGTTATTCCCTCTCTCTCTTTTCCCCTTGTGGGGCTGGGGATTCAACCCAGGGTCTCACACACATTAGGCAATCTCTCCACTGCTGACCCATATTCCTATGTTACTTTGGAGAAAATGGTCATTTAGCTGGTGCTCCAGTGTGGACACTGGTACATATCCATTGCTTGCATAACTAGGCTACCTAAACAGTTTGCAGTGAATGGAAATAGGAAGACAATTCATATAAGTGCAAGATTGCAAGCTTTTGTGTTTTTCCCTAAGCAGATAACTGTGGACACATGTCTGACTTCCCTTTGTGAAATTAAACCTTTAACAGTGAATTCATAGAAAATATTCTGAAATTCTATTAGTTAAAATTATCATACTAAGTAATTGAAAGGACAGATCACTCAATTCATATATTGTGGTATAATTGCTCTTTATTAACAAAAACAAAGCATTATAGAATCTGATTTAATTCACAGTGATGGTATCAGTGACTGGAAAGTCTGGAGTTATCATACCCTTCCAGTCTGAGTGGCTTGGAGGTCAGTATTTCTAGTATAAAAGGCAGCATTCAGCACTTCCCCATCACTAATGCTAAACCTTACTAATTCCACAAATTGTTTTCAACTTTAGCAGAGATATCAAATCATACCTTTCTGATAAACTTTGTGAACACAGATTTATTTTTTTAGTTAGAATTGAGGTTTAAAAATGATCTGTTACTCTGTTGAACATTGGAAAAAACCTCTGGAAATAGACCAGAAAAGTTTTGTCACATTCTTAACCTTCTACATTTCTAAGAAAAACTTGATCTGTACCGAAATTACGGTAATGGGCCAAGGTTTTTAACCCCCCTTGTGGACCCAAGATGGACCTTTCCTTGTCCAGCAAAGAAAGGTGGGGAGAGCCTACCTTGGCGGAGACAAAGCTGAGAAGATAGGAGTCGCTAACGCCTCCTCCACCGCCTTCAAAAAGACTCAGAGCCGTGTTAGGGAGTTCAGTCAGATATGGTGCTGAAAACTCGTTTATTAAAAAGGTGGACAACGCTTTATAGTGGACAGCAGCCAATCAGTAAACAGTAGGGTGGTTTCGGTTCTCACGATACATCACAGCCACGGCCCCTGCTTAGCCTAGGTCTGTAATAGGGCGTAGCAAGCAGCCAAAAAGCCAGAGCTTTCCATCCTCTTGGCCAAGAGTGTTCAGAAGGTCCGACATTGATCCATATCAAAGAATTTTACTTTGAAATATTATTGTGTCTTAGATTTCTTCCAAAGAAAGATGACTACCCTGTTGTTTGACACTTTTCTAATTGAAAGAAAGTGATAAGTCTGCAGACTTTTTTCTTTTTACTTTTAATATATAATCTAAAAAATAAAGTTTTTTATGAAGCTATGTTGCCGCCTGAAGCGCTTGGAGCAACGGAGCCGTGGGAAAAACTTCAGAAGCAAACTGGAGACAAACAGCTTTTTATTCTGATAACTTTCCTCTCTGGTTCTAACAACGACTAACACACGCCAAAACACACCCTAAAATGGCGCTAACCCGATCAGCAATTTCAGCCAAGTCACTCGAGATCCCGCAACAAGTCCCGTGAGACTACGGGTGGCGACAAAGGCCAAATCTCCACGGCTCATAGTCAACCGCAATTCAAGTCAATCCCCAAACAGGGCTCCTGCATTTTCCCCTTTTTGTTTTAAAAGAGGTAATGCTCTAGGACGTCTATGTGCAACCAACATTCTTACCCGTCATCGGATAATCAAGGCTGTGCCCTTGACTCCTGTCTTAGGTTGATATGTCGGCCACATGAGACTGTCCCGTGCGACTGTGCCTGTCTTAGGTTGTCCCCCTCTGGGGATCTTACCCGTCATTGGCTAACCAGCCATCCAATGGAGCCCTTTAGGATCGACTATATATGATGACTAACAGCCGTCCAATTGTGAGGAGATGTTGTGGCTTTAAGGCGACAAGCCTTTTGGTGATGAGCCAAATTGCATAGCATATCAAATTGTTTAAACAAATCAGCTGCCCTAAGTTCCATCAAGTAACACACTGAATTCTCTAGACAAATACCCGCAAGGCATTGTCGCGGAAAGTCCCAAACAATGAAAGATCAAAATGTCCATTTGTTATAACATGTTGATGTAGGAGGCCCCATGCATGTAGAGCAGAGGCCACACTGTTGGTGAGGTTGTTTGATGTTTGAGCAGCAGGGATGCTTGTGGCGGCCGCGATCCCTGCAGCTGTAGCAGCAGACGTCTTTTTTTATGTTTAGACAATGCCACCGGCAAATCTTCAGGGCCCGCTACCTAGAAACTCAAGCATCAATTATTAAAGGAAAGGCAGTGCTATTGCAGCACTGAGTGAAGAGGCGAGTTGTCAAACTACAAAATAGAATAATTAGATTAGAAAATTAAAGTTGATTTTTGTTCACATACATCGCTGGTTGAGCTTCTACAAACATAAGTTGGAAAAATGTCATATTTAGAACAAAACAAAGAAAGACTGAGGGTAATTACTGCATTAAAGATAGATTAAAGAAAAGGTAAAGGCACTTGAGAGAAATAATTTGTTAGCTGGAACCCTTGAGTCTCTGTATACAGAGCAATCTTTTACCTGTTGAGATAATTGAAATTAATGAGCTATTAAACAAATGAAGTTAATAACAAATCAACAATCTTAAGTCAAAACACCAAAATATCAGGTTATATAGCACTAGTCATATTGTTTGATAAAGAGAAGTCCCAGGGACACCTATAAATCAAAATTGAAAGTACCTTCATTTATAAAATTATTTACCTAAATTGAATACTCTTAACCTAAAATGAATTAAAGTTATTTGGATCCATATATATATGTATATTTTCTTTTTCATAAGCGCTTTGTTCTATGTGACGTCACACTGGACAGACAAACAAACATACAAACATATATTTGTGACGTCACATTAACATGAAATGTAGACAAATGTACAGACATAAAGACATGTATAAAAAGAAAAAAAAAAATACAATTGTGTGCACACTAAAGAGAGATCTCCTTGTCCCGGCCGGGAGGAATGACACTTAAGTTGTGAAATATTTTGAAGGACTCTTTTGAGGGAATCATTCTGTACCTTCATCTTGGTCCTCTTGATTTTGTACCTTTTTTATTAATCTTGATTCTTCAATAACTTCATCTTGATCATTTTGATGTGGTACCTGTTTTATTAATCTAGATGGTATCCATATTGGAGAGGATTCGTGTTTTTGGAAAAACACAAAACAGATCCTCTTCCCCAAATTAATACTGGATCTGGACCCTTCCATGTACCTGAAAGAACATCCTTCCAGTAAACCAAGGTTTTATGTTGTTGGTGTGGATTCCAATGTCTGTCTCCAGCAGAATAACCATTAGAGTCTAAAGTTAAAAAATTTAAGGTAAACAGGGCAACTGCCAATCTGTCCTTAGGACTTTTCCAATTTCCTTCTTTTTGTTTTAATAACATAATTTTCAGTGTTCGGTTTGCTCTTTCAATAATGCCCTGACCCTGAGGATTGTATGGGATGCCTGTTTTATGGGATATATAGAATTTTGCGCAAAACTGTTTGAAAGATGAGGACGTATATGCGGGGCCATTATCTGTTTTAAGCATTTTGGGGATGCCCAATGCAGCAAAAGCTTGCAAACAATGAGATGTAACATCTTTAACTTTTTCTCCAGAATGTAAGGAAGCAAAAATCATGCCTGAGCATGTATCTATGGTCACATGAATAAATCGCAATTTTCCAAAACTTGGCTCATGAGTAACATCCATCTGCCACAAATGATTGGGCATTAATCCTCTAGGGTTAACTCCGAAATGAGGATTGGGCAAATGTGTCATACAAGATTTACAATCTTTTACAATTGTTCTGGCTTGCTCCTTTGTGATTTTAAACCTACGTTGCAAGGTGGTGCTGTTGACATGAAACTGGGAATGAAATAAAGTAGCTTGTTGTAGCGCTGAAAGTATAAATACTGTTTTTGTAAGTTCATCAGCCTTTTGATTACCTTCATGGAGGGGACCAGGCAAATTAGTATGTGCTCTAATATGGCCTACGAATAGAGGTTCTTTTCTTGCCCACAAAAGTTTTTGTATTTGATAAAACAATTTAAAGGCTGGAGTATGAGGTGCTATTGGTCCCGCTAACTCTAATTTTGGACGGCTTGTACAATATAGTGGCTATCTGAAAAAATGTTTACGGGCTGGTCCCTAAAATTTTCCAGAGCTCTTACCACAGCTTCCAATTCCACTAGTTGAGCTGATTTGTGTGCAGTTATGTAAGTCATATTTTCTTTTTTAGTGACTACTGTAGCAGTACCATTTGAGGACCCATCTGTAAATACATTAAATGCCTTAGGAATAGGTTGATTTTTTATTACCTGTGGAAATATAATAGGATGATTAATACAAAAAGATAATATAGGGGACTTAGGAAGATGATTATCAAAGTTTGCAGAAGTAGAGCATTTAGCTATAGCCCAATCATTATCATTGAAGCATAAGTATTCAATCTGTGATGATGAATAGGGAGTAATAATAGTAGCAGGGTGAATGCCAAATATTTTAGTAGAAGTCTTAAGTCCTTGAAGAATAAGTTTAGCCACCATGGAGGTATAAGATTCAATTATACTTTTAGGAGAGACGGGCAAATGTATCCATAATAAAGGCCCTTGTTGCCAAAATACTCCTGTGGGTGTATATTGTGAAGAAATAATAATCAACATCAGTGGTTGAGTTAAATCAAATCTATCACAATGAGCTCCTTCAATGGCTTTTTCTACTAACTTTAAAGCTTTCCTAGCATCAGGAGTCAATGTTCGCGGTGAAGATGGATCAGGGTCTCCGCGAAGGATGTCAAATAAAGGTTTTAGTTGGCCAGTAGTGAGATTTAGTGTAGGGCGAAGCCAATTAATGTCTCCCAGTAGTTTTTGGAAATCATTGAGGGTGGTCAAATGTTCTTTATTTATTAGAATTTTTTGGGGTCTAACAAAAGTATCCATGATTTTAAATCCTAAATATAATATGGGAGATCTGGTTTGAACTTTTTTTTTTTTTTTTTCTTCTGCTATATATAATCCATATTTTTTTAAATTTTCTACCACATCACTGAATATATTAAATAAGATTTTTTGATTAGGGTGGGACAATAAAATATCATCCATGTAATGTAGACACATGAGGTTTGGATATTTATTTTTAATGGGTTGGATAGCCTTGTCCACATATATTTGGCATATGGTGGGGCTATTAGCCATTCCCTGTGGTAAAAACCTTCCATTGATATCTCTGATCAGGGCCATTATTGTTCATAGAAGGAACGGAAAAAGCAAACCTGGGGGCATCCAGAGGATGTAGGGGAATAGAAAAGAAGCAATCCTTTATATCAAGAGTAATAAGATGGAAATTTTTTGGAATAGCTACGGGACTAGGAAGTCCAGGTTGAGTAGGCCCCATAACTTGCATGGTTTTATTGATTTGTCTAAGATCATGTAACAATCGCCATTTTCCTGACTTTTTCTTGATCACAAATATGGGGGAATTCCAGGGAGAGGTGGAAGGTTCTATATGACCTGCTTCTAATTGTTCCTGAACTAGTAGGTGGGCCGCTTGTAATTTCTCTTTAGATAGGGGCCACTGAGGGACCCACACTGGCTTATCAGAAAGCCATGGTATTTTCAAAATTATTTTCTCAGTGGCCCCGAAAAAAAAATCTTTTTCCTTTATGACAATGATTACTTTTAGGGTTAAGATTACTCTGTACTTTTTGATAATGAGTTCTTTTATGGTTAAGATTACCCTGTAGGTTTTCACATTTAACATCTGCAGGCTTGGTTGCAAGGTGTACTCCCATTTGTTGCAAAATATCTCTTCCCCATAAAGTAACCGGTAGATTAGGTAAAACATAAGGCTGAAATGTTCCTTTATGGCCTTCATCATCCTCCCATTTTAAAATTACTGCACTTTTATCTGGGAGGTTATTATATCCCAAGCCTCTTAAACTGGTTGAAGCTTTTTGCAGAGGCCAGTGCTTGGGCCATTGGCGTAAATTAATAATGGAAGAGTCAGCTCCAGTATCTATTAATCCCTCCATTTCTATTCCTTGGATTTTTATTTTACACATAGGCCTCCTTGAACAGTCTCGAACCCAGCAAGCCATGGGACTTGAGTCAGTGGAACAAAATCCTCTATTGTTCCCTTCTTGAGGCATACCCATTTTAAATGAATTATGTAAATTGGGAAGGAGAAGCAACTGAGCAATTCTATCTCCTTGATTAACAGAACTTATACTTTGGGGTGAGCTAAGCATTATTTTTATTTCCCCTTTGTAGTCTGAGTTTATTACACCTGGGGTCACTTGCAAACCTAATAAGCTTTTAGGACTACGCCCGATAATAAGTCCTACAGTCCCTGAGGGAAGAGGTCCCCTGACTCCTGTGGGAATCAGTTGAACCCCCATTTCAGGTGTTAACACTATTCGGGCGGTGGAACAGAGGTATAATCCTGCATTTCCTCTTGTTCCTCTGGCGAGGGAGTGGATGGGTAGTAGGGATTGTGTCGGGGAAGCATCTGAGTGGATGCTTGAGGATACTCCTTCTGCAATGCCCCGTACATTTGTGGGCCCCGGGGTACTGGGCCCCGTGCCCCGTTTTTTGAATTCCTGAACAAAGGATTTCCATGGATGTCAAATTTTGAATAGCATTTATTGGCCCAATGATTTCCCTTTTTACACCTGGGGCAGCGGCCTGGGCACGGTATGAGCTTGATCTTATTTCTCTTTTGGGATTTTGCCTAGAATTGCCTGATTGATTATGATAATTTTGCCTGGAATATCCTGATTGATTATAATATCTACGTTTAGCCTTTGTGAACTTTCGAGAGGAAGCACCTCTCATTGAGGCTGCAATCACATTTCCTGTGACAAAGGCGCCATTTATATCTTTACATAGTTGTATATATACGGAAAGATCCTTTTTAGTTCTCCATGGCCTGATGGCTGCTTGGCACCATTTATTTGCATTTTCATAAGCTAATTGAACAACTAATGGCATAGCTTGGTCAACATCTGCAAACACACTACCTGCAGTTCTCAAAAGTCGATCAGCAAAGTCGGCATACGGCTCATTAGGTCCTTGAATCACTTTTGACAAGCTACCTTGTAGATCCCCAGGTCCTTGTACAGTTTTCCATGCCTCTAAGGCAGCTGTATTTATCTGAGCATATACATCTGGGTCATAATCTGTTTGAGCCTGTAAGTCTGCGAATTGCCCTTCTCCTGTGAGCATGTCTATATTATAGTTTTCAAACCCTGCAGCCGCGTTTCTTTTAGCCGTTTCTATACAAAGTTCTTGGAATTGCGATCGCCAAACCAAGAATTGCCCCCCGCTTAATGTTGCTTTACATAGACTTTTCCAGTCTGAGGGGGTTAAGCTAAAGGTGTTAAGGGACTCCAGCATACTCAACGTGAAAGGAGCTTGGGGCCCATAGGAAAAACTTCAGAAGCAAACTGGAGACAAACAGCTTTTTATTCTGATAACTTTCCTCTCTGTTCTAACAACGACTAACACACGCCAAAAAACACAACCCTAAAATGGCGCTAACCCGATCAGCAATTTCAGCCAAGTCACTCGAGATCCCGCAACAAGTCCCGTGAGACTAACGGGTGGCGACAAAGGCCAAATCTCCACGGCTCATAGTCAACCGCAATTCAAGTCAATCCCCAAACAGGGCTCCTGCATTTTCCCCTTTTTGTTTTAAAAGAGGTAATGCTCTAGGACGTCTATGTGCAACCAACATTCTTACCCGTCATCGGATAATCAAGGCTGTGCCCTTGACTCCTGTCTTAGGTTGATATGTCGGCCACATGAGACTGTCCCGTGCGACTGTGCCTGTCTTAGGTTGTCCCCCTCTGGGGATCTTACCCGTCATTGGCTAACCAGCCATCCAATGGAGCCCTTTAGGATCGACTATATATGATGACTAACAGCCGTCCAATTGTGAGGAGATGTTGTGGCTTTAAGGCGACAAGCCTTTTGGTGATGAGCCAAATTGCATAGCATATCAAATTGTTTAAAACAAATCAGCTGCCCTAAGTTCCATCAAGTAACACACTGAATTCTCTAGACAAATACCCGCAAGGCATTGTCGCGGAAAGTCCCAAACAATGAAAGATCAAAATGTCCATTTGTTATAACATGTTGATGTAGGAGGCCCCATGCATGTAGAGCAGAGGCCACACTGTTGGTGAGGTTGTTTGATGTTTGAGCAGCAGGGATGCTTGTGGCGGCCGCGATCCCTGCAGCTGTAGCAGCAGACGTCTTTTTTTTTATGTTTAGACAATGCCACCGGCAAATCTTCAGGGCCCGCTACCTAGAAACTCAAGCATCAATTATTAAAGGAAAGGCAGTGCTATTGCAGCACTGAGTGAAGAGGCGAGTTGTCAAACTACAAAATAGAATAATTAGATTAGAAAATTAAAGTTGATTTTTGTTCACATACATCGCTGGTTGAGCTTCTACAAACATAAGTTGGAAAAATGTCATATTTAGAACAAAACAAAGAAAGACTGAGGGTAATTACTGCATTAAAGATAGATTAAAGAAAAGGTAAAGGCACTTGAGAGAAATAATTTGTTAGCTGGAACCCTTGAGTCTCTGTATACAGAGCAATCTTTTACCTGTTGAGATAATTGAAATTAATGAGCTATTAAACAAATGAAGTTAATAACAAATCAACAATCTTAAGTCAAAACACCAAAATATCAGGTTATATAGCACTAGTCATATTGTTTGATAAAGAGAAGTCCCAGGGACACCTATAAATCAAAATTGAAAGTACCTTCATTTATAAAATTATTTACCTAAATTGAATACTCTTAACCTAAAATGAATTAAAGTTATTTGGATCCATATATATATATGTATATTTTCTTTTTCATAAGCGCTTTGTTCTATGTGACGTCACACTGGACAGACAAACAAACATACAAACATATATTTGTGACGTCACATTAACATGAAATGTAGACAAATGTACAGACATAAAGACATGTATAAAAAGAAAAAAAAAATACAATTGTGTGCACACTAAAGAGAGATCTCCTTGTCCCGGCCGGGAGGAATGACACTTAAGTTGTGAAATATTTTGAAGGACTCTTTTGAGGGAATCATTCTGTACCTTCATCTTGGTCCTCTTGATTTTGTACCTTTTTTATTAATCTTGATTCTTCAATAACTTCATCTTGATCATTTTGATGTGGTACCTGTTTTATTAATCTAGATGGTATCCATATTGGAGAGGATTCGTGTTTTGGAAAAACACAAACAGATCCTCTTCCCCAAATTAATACTGGATCTGGACCCTTCCATGTACCTGAAAGAACATCCTTCCAGTAAACCAAGGTTTTATGTTGTTGGTGTGGATTCCAATGTCTGTCTCCAGCAGAATAACCATTAGAGTCTAAAGTTAAAAAATTTAAGGTAAACAGGGCAACTGCCAATCTGTCCTTAGGACTTTTCCAATTTCCTTCTTTTTGTTTTAATAACATAATTTTCAGTGTTCGGTTTGCTCTTTCAATAATGCCCTGACCCTGAGGATTGTATGGGATGCCTGTTTTTATGGGATATATAGAATTTTGCGCAAAACTGTTTGAAAGATGAGGACGTATATGCGGGGCCATTATCTGTTTTAAGCATTTTGGGGATGCCCAATGCAGCAAAAGCTTGCAAACAATGAGATGTAACATCTTTAAGTTTTTCTCCAGAATGTAAGGAAGCAAAAATCATGCCTGAGCATGTATCTATGGTCACATGAATAAATCGCAATTTTCCAAAACTTGGCTCATGAGTAACATCCATCTGCCACAAATGATTGGGCATTAATCCTCTAGGGTTAACTCCGAAATGAGGATTGGGCAAATGTGTCATACAAGATTTACAATCTTTTACAATTGTTCTGGCTTGCTCCTTTGTGATTTTAAACCTACGTTGCAAGGTGGTGCTGTTGACATGAAACTGGGAATGAAATAAAGTAGCTTGTTGTAGCGCTGAAAGTATAAATACTGTTTTTGTAAGTTCATCAGCCTTTTGATTACCTTCATGGAGGGGACCAGGCAAATTAGTATGTGCTCTAATATGGCCTACGAATAGAGGTTCTTTTCTTGCCCACAAAAGTTTTTGTATTTGATAAAACAATTTAAAGGCTGGAGTATGAGGTGCTATTGGTCCCGCTAACTCTAATTTTGGGACGGCTTGTACAATATAGTGGCTATCTGAAAAAATGTTTACGGGCTGGTCCCTAAAATTTTCCAGAGCTCTTACCACAGCTTCCAATTCCACTAGTTGAGCTGATTTGTGTGCAGTTATGTAAGTCATATTTTCTTTTTTTAGTGACTACTGTAGCAGTACCATTTGAGGACCCATCTGTAAATACATTAAATGCCTTAGGAATAGGTTGATTTTTTATTACCTGTGGAAATATAATAGGATGATTAATACAAAAAGATAATATAGGGGACTTAGGAAGATGATTATCAAAGTTTGCAGAAGTAGAGCATTTAGCTATAGCCCAATCATTATCATTGAAGCATAAGTATTCAATCTGTGATGATGAATAGGGAGTAATAATAGTAGCAGGGTGAATGCCAAATATTTTAGTAGAAGTCTTAAGTCCTTGAAGAATAAGTTTAGCCACCATGGAGGTATAAGATTCAATTATACTTTTAGGAGAGACGGGCAAATGTATCCATAATAAAGGCCCTTGTTGCCAAAATACTCCTGTGGGTGTATATTGTGAAGAAATAATAATCAACATCAGTGGTTGAGTTAAATCAAATCTATCACAATGAGCTCCTTCAATGGCTTTTTCTACTAACTTTAAAGCTTTCCTAGCATCAGGAGTCAATGTTCGCGGTGAAGATGGATCAGGGTCTCCGCGAAGGATGTCAAATAAAGGTTTTAGTTGGCCAGTAGTGAGATTTAGTGTAGGGCGAAGCCAATTAATGTCTCCCAGTAGTTTTTGGAAATCATTGAGGGTGGTCAAATGTTCTTTATTTATTAGAAATTTTTTGGGGTCTAACAAAAGTATCCATGATTTTAAATCCTAAATATAATATGGGAGATCTGGTTTGAACTTTTTCTTCTGCTATATATAATCCATATTTTTTTAAATTTTCTACCACATCACTGAATATATTAAATAAGATTTTTTGATTAGGGTGGGACAATAAAATATCATCCATGTAATGTAGACACATGAGGTTTGGATATTTATTTTTAATGGGTTGGATAGCCTTGTCCACATATATTTGGCATATGGTGGGGCTATTAGCCATTCCCTGTGGTAAAACCTTCCATTGATATCTCTGATCAGGGCCATTATTGTTCATAGAAGGAACGGAAAAAGCAAACCTGGGGGCATCCAGAGGATGTAGGGGAATAGAAAAGAAGCAATCCTTTATATCAAGAGTAATAAGATGGAAATTTTTTGGAATAGCTACGGGACTAGGAAGTCCAGGTTGAGTAGGCCCCATAACTTGCATGGTTTTATTGATTTGTCTAAGATCATGTAACAATCGCCATTTTCCTGACTTTTTCTTGATCACAAATATGGGGGAATTCCAGGGAGAGGTGGAAGGTTCTATATGACCTGCTTCTAATTGTTCCTGAACTAGTAGGTGGGCCGCTTGTAATTTCTCTTTAGATAGGGGCCACTGAGGGACCCACACTGGCTTATCAGAAAGCCATGGTATTTTCAAAATTATTTTCTCAGTGGCCCCGAAAAAAAAATCTTTTTCCTTTATGACAATGATTACTTTTAGGGTTAAGATTACTCTGTACTTTTTGATAATGAGTTCTTTTATGGTTAAGATTACCCTGTAGGTTTTCACATTTAACATCTGCAGGCTTGGTTGCAAGGTGTACTCCCATTTGTTGCAAAATATCTCTTCCCCATAAAGTAACCGGTAGATTAGGTAAAACATAAGGCTGAAATGTTCCTTTATGGCCTTCATCATCCTCCCATTTTAAAATTACTGCACTTTTATCTGGGAGGTTATTATATCCCAAGCCTCTTAAACTGGTTGAAGCTTTTTGCAGAGGCCAGTGCTTGGGCCATTGGCGTAAATTAATAATGGAAGAGTCAGCTCCAGTATCTATTAATCCCTCCATTTCTATTCCTTGGATTTTTATTTTACACATAGGCCTCCTTGAACAGTCTCGAACCCAGCAAGCCATGGGACTTGAGTCAGTGGAACAAAATCCTCTATTGTTCCCTTCTTGAGGCATACCCATTTTAAATGAATTATGTAAATTGGGAAGGAGAAGCAACTGAGCAATTCTATCTCCTTGATTAACAGAACTTATACTTTGGGGTGAGCTAAGCATTATTTTTATTTCCCCTTTGTAGTCTGAGTTTATTACACCTGGGGTCACTTGCAAACCTAATAAGCTTTTAGGACTACGCCCGATAATAAGTCCTACAGTCCCTGAGGGAAGAGGTCCCCTGACTCCTGTGGGAATCAGTTGAACCCCCATTTCAGGTGTTAACACTATTCGGGCGGTGGAACAGAGGTATAATCCTGCATTTCCTCTTGTTCCTCTGGCGAGGGAGTGGATGGGTAGTAGGGATTGTGTCGGGGAAGCATCTGAGTGGATGCTTGAGGATACTCCTTCTGCAATGCCCCGTACATTTGTGGGCCCCGGGGTACTGGGCCCCGTGCCCCGTTTTTTGAATTCCTGAACAAAGGATTTCCATGGATGTCAAATTTTGAATAGCATTTATTGGCCCAATGATTTCCCTTTTTACACCTGGGGCAGCGGCCTGGGGCACGGTATGAGCTTGATCTTATTTCTCTTTTGGGATTTTGCCTAGAATTGCCTGATTGATTATGATAATTTTGCCTGGAATATCCTGATTGATTATAATATCTACGTTTAGCCTTTGTGAACTTTCGAGAGGAAGCACCTCTCATTGAGGCTGCAATCACATTTCCTGTGACAAAGGCGCCATTTATATCTTTACATAGTTGTATATATACGGAAAGATCCTTTTTAGTTCTCCATGGCCTGATGGCTGCTTGGCACCATTTATTTGCATTTTCATAAGCTAATTGAACAACTAATGGCATAGCTTGGTCAACATCTGCAAACACACTACCTGCAGTTCTCAAAAGTCGATCAGCAAAGTCGGCATACGGCTCATTAGGTCCTTGAATCACTTTTGACAAGCTACCTTGTAGATCCCCAGGTCCTTGTACAGTTTTCCATGCCTCTAAGGCAGCTGTATTTATCTGAGCATATACATCTGGGTCATAATCTGTTTGAGCCTGTAAGTCTGCGAATTGCCCTTCTCCTGTGAGCATGTCTATATTATAGTTTTTCAAACCCTGCAGCCGCGTTTCTTTTAGCCGTTTCTATACAAAGTTCTTGGAATTGCGATCGCCAAACCAAGAATTGCCCCCCGCTTAATGTTGCTTTACATAGACTTTTCCAGTCTGAGGGGGTTAAGCTAAAGGTGTTAAGGGACTCCAGCATACTCAACGTGAAAGGAGCTTGGGGCCCATAAGTCATTACTGCCTCTTTGAGATTTTTTATTGTTTTGAAATCTACTGACTGATGGACACTCTGTCCATTTTTCTTTTCAAATGCTGGCGGTTCCCAATGTATATGTGAGTTGTCCTCGAGAGCGCATAAGCGATCAGAAAGACTTTTTATTTCTGTTTCTAGGGTATGCAAATGCCTAGTAATACCCTTCATATTTTCTGTAATGGATTCCACCCATGGGGGAGTAGAGGACACAAGTGACTCCTCTACCTGACCGTCCTTTTTCTCGGTCTTTTTTAGTTTCTTTTTCCTCATTTTCTCAGGATCACTTTTACTAGATTCCTCACCACTGCTAATTTCACTGACAGCAATATCCTGAGGCCCAGGTTCCAGTGAGAGCAAGTATCCTTCAGCTTTCGCCAATAACTCCCGAATAGCTTTAATAGCTTGGATTTTTGTCATTTTGGGGTCTCTTCTAATACTCTCTTTACTGGTCTCAGTTGGCCCAGTGGAATCTACACTTTTTTGATCACTTTAACTTTTGTCTATATACTCCTCACTGAGAACAGAGTCAGGTATATCAAGGAGTCTTTGCATAGCCTCTATCACTTGGGATTCAGTTATATTCGAACCCATGTTTAGAGACCTTTCAGTTCTTACCTGTCCGCTCTGAAGTTCCCTGTACGGGCCGCCACCTGTTGCCGCCTGAAGCGCTTGGAGCAACGGAGCCGCGGGAAAAACTTCAGAAGCAAACTGGAGACAAACAGCTTTTTATTCTGATAACTTTTCTCTCTGGTTCTAACAACAACTAACACACGCCAAAAACACACCCTAAAATGGCGCTGACCCGATCAGCAATTTCGGCCAAGTCACTCGAGATCCCGCAACAAGTCCCGTGAGACTACGGGTGGCGACAAAGGCCAAATCTCCACGGCTCATAGTCAAACCGCAATTCAAGTCAATCCCCAAACAGGGCTCCTGCAAAGCTATCTCATAACATCTTCTTATCAGCCAGATAGTTCTAATTTTGTTGATAGAAGTGAGTGAATTTACTGACAACACTTCTAAAGGACTAATATAACAAATATTTAGTAATAAAAAAGTTATTAATAAATTAAACTGCTTAGATACAAATACATAAATAACCAAACATTTGATGGATGTTTTCCAGAACACTCTAGAATGTAATCCAGAATACATGAAATTGAATTCTCAAAGCAAGAGTTTAATCAATATTGTAATTAATATACAAGTCTGCAATAAGTAATAGGCGGTACAATTATTGTGGTGAATTGTATTTTTTTAAATATTTATTTATTTACTTTAGTTGTACACAATGCAATGCGTTTTATGTTTACGTGGTGCTGAGGATCGAACCCCAGCCGCACATGTGCGAGGCAAGCGCTCTGCCGCTGAGCCACAACCCCAGCCCCGTGAATTTATTTTTACATATATAAATTTATTTTCCTGAACTAATTTCAGCTATTACAGGATAATGAGACTTTAGTACACTTCAATGTCACAAATATGGTCTTTCTCAACCCTATGACAACTGACTCAAGTCTAAATTAAACTCTTCTAAGCTGCCAATCTTATTGAATTCCATTTTCACTGAGCACTATTAATTCAATTATTAATACCCTACTTCTTTTGACTGATTGCACCTTGGTGTTTCTAGAGAAGTAATGGAACTGAAACCTATATTCTTTTCTCCCTTTTGTAATTACAAACTGCAATGATTATGGCATAGCTATGCCTAGTTTCCTATTTCAGACAATCAAAGGGACCTCATTTAAAAACAGAGATAGTAGGATCCCTTCTGAGTAAGGTTTAGTATGCATAAATATCTCCCTTTAGAATTTTAGTTTACAAAGATTTGCAATCATCAACTCATAAAATATAATTTAAATTTATCTTGGATGAATACTATGTCATTTTCTGGCATATGTATTTGATTTTATTACAGATTAATCTTGATATCTTTTAGTATCGTTATATTAAAAACAGTATTTAACTAAATTTATTTCTTCAGAAAAATTAACTGATTTTAACAGTCTTTGCCAGCCTTTTTAATGGCAAATAATTCGGTTGGCTACCTATTTGGAAGATATTCTTAGAAATCCTGGTATATTGGAAAACCTTCCAATCAACACAAAATTTAGTAATATTCCTTTTATCTGATTCCTTTTCAATATTTTTTGCATTCTAAAATATTATTACAGAAGTGAGATCCAACTTTAAATTTAATATACATTAAAATGCAATTAAAATTTGTTATGGTTATTGAAAAGATTAGACAAGGCTACATCAGTAATTACACTGTACTATTTAGGGAATAATCATGAGGAAAAATCTATACATATTGAGAACAAATGCAATATTTTTTCAAATATTTTTATCTGCAGTTAGTGGAATTCATGAGTGCAGAACCTGTGGATATGGGATGGCCAACTGCATTCATTTGAGTGGCTGCATATGCTTAGTTTCTTGGGTGGATTTTAAAATCCCTTTACTAGGGTTTTAGAAAATACTACTCTGCTCTCTACTCTTGGTTCCAACCATAACTCAGTTTTGTAGAAGCTGCTGAGATATCGAATTCATTTTCTGGAATAAAGAACATGAAATGCCTTTATTTAAACAAAAATTCCAGTTAGACTTCAATGTTAAAATTTTAATATGATAATAAAGGATAAATGATTTTTGAATAACCTTCTATTTAAAAATAATATGCATTCACATAAAATTTGCAAAATTAATACAGAGTTCCTATATAGTCCTTGCCCTCTTTTCTCTAGTACTGACATTGTGCATTATGGTGCATTTGTTCCAAACAATTATATAGTATTGATACATTGTTCTTAACTAAGTTCACACATATTTATATTTTCACTGTTTTTGCCTAATGCTTTTGCTGCTTTAGATTCCCATCCAGGATGCATTACATTTAACAATTATGACCCCTCTAGGCTTCCCTACCCTTTGACAATTTCTCAGACTTCCTTGCTTTTAATAATTTTGAAAGTTTGAGTATTGACTATTCTGCAGAACACCTCCTAATTTGCATTTGTCTCATGTTTTTCTCATAGTTGAACTGTGTTGATCGAAAGGGAAAAGCACCATGTGAGGTTGCATCCACATGTCTTAATCACGAGTAATGTTAACCTTGATCCCCTGGCTGAAATATGGTTTCTTATTGTAAATTTACTTTTTCCCCTCCTTTCTATGCTGTACTCTTTGACAGGAAGCCACTATGAGTAGCTTACATTTAAAAAGTGCTCCATTTCCTTGAGAGAGGAGTATCCACATAAATTACTTAGATTTCTTTATGGGATATTTATTTCCCTTATTTTTGTATTTCTTCAATTACTTATATACATATAAAATCATAGATTTTTTGTAAAAGAACTTTGTGTTATAATTAAATCTCATTATTTACTTTGTTTTTCAGTCTTCCAGTTTTGGCCACTGGAAGCTTTTTCACTTGGCCCCTATGAACCCCTGCCCTGTGTTCTATTAGCTCTTATTTTGGGCAGTACTTCAGTTTCATCTTGTATATTCCATGTTCCATCCCTAGAATCAACCATTTCTTTAAAAATCCCTCATTAATTTTACTGGAGAATGAAGATCTTCAGGAATGAAGATCCAGACACTGGATTTGCTCATTGCTGCTAGTATAAACTGATATTGGGGGAAAATCCATAATTGATTGATGACTTAGAACCTCATAGATAAACTAACCCAATTCATCCCTGATGAAACCACTATCTCATATCTTGGGACAGTATTCTATGGTTTACCTCTCTGCTGCTACCTACGTATGAGACCAAAAGCATGTCAGTGTACTCATTGGACTCAATTTATTTTAAATATTGGATAAAAGTAATGGATAGGGGCTTCCCAGAAGGACATTAAGCCTAATTTGTAGAGGTTTATGGTTTATAATGTCTTTTTTTTTTTTCCTTTCTGTTACATAAATACTCCTAGGATGGCTGATTTCAAACTACTAATCAATAGCTTGAAAAAACTCCTGAGATTTTAATTATTGGTTATTTTGAGCTAGTATGAGAGATCCAGGACAACACAGGCAAATGGATTACATACAAATACAAACCACAGATGAATGTGCAGAGCCATGCACATTCATTTCTTTGTTAACCTTCAGAGTCTTAATATTAAGAACAAATTAAAATTAATTGCGCAACCAAGGGCTGAGAAAAGAAGTAGCCTTGGCTGTGCTCTACTGTTCTCCCCAAAGAATTTCCGTACCACCTCCATCATGTAAATCTGAGAACAGGCACGTGAATCTCTAGACCCTTCAGAACAAATTGAGGCCCCTAGTATGCTTGGGCTTCCATTGGCTTGGGAGCTTCTGGGTTTTTCCTGAAAGAAGGTCTGACCTCTGGTTCCCCCAGACAACTTTTCTCTAGACGTTGGCTTGACATATCAGAGCTTCATCTTCACTATCATTTCCTACAAAATTGTCTGCAAAAGAATCCTAATTGATCTCACTGCTGTCTTTAAAATCTGAATGGAAAAGGCTGATAGAACTTGATGGGATGATGTTTTTTGGTTTCTTTTGAAAGATACACTCTTGAGCAAGGTGAAAACCACTGACTTCATGTCCTGATCCTCCACCAGGTCAAGAGCTTTAACTTCCAGATTTTCTTGATGGGGTTCTGCTGATGCCCAGGCTTCTTCTCTTTCTTGGATCATACATCATATTAGACGATGAGCTGGATGCTACTTTCTAAGTTCAGCAGCTCATTTAAGATGCAGTAGGTATATGGGTATGTGTCTAATTTTCCATGTGTATATATTTATATTTAGCTAGCTTGCTAGAAATATTGGATTGTTTCTCTCTCTCTCCCTCTCTCTGTGTATATATATATATATATATATATATATATATATATATAATATGTATATTATATATATATAATATATATGTGCTCTTTATATATATTATATGCATATATGTAATATATACACATATAGATTTAAAATCACCAGTAAACCACAAAAATGTCAGTTAATAATCAGATAAGTAAAAATTTATCCAATAATAAACAAGTTTGTGTCCAGTTCTTGGGAAACATTTTTTTTCATCCTTATTTTTTCTTAATTTTTATTTGCACAATTGGTAAGAATAACAGACTTTCATCAACTATCATAAACATAGTGAAAAAATAATTTGCTATAGTATCTTTGGAGAAATATTAGGCAAGATCTGCCAAGATTCTTATATAATTCTTCACATATTCATGTCAATAATTCCTTTCACAAGAAGTTAATATAAATTAATCATCAATAAGTTACAAATGTGAAGAGCTTTATACAGAACAAATATCTTAGATTTAAATCTAAAAATCTGAAATACAGTTTCTTCCTTCAAATAATGCATATGATGATAACAAAACTGCCATACAGGGTTATTACAATGATTATACTAAAATTTACAATAATAAAATTTTTAAGAATCATGGAATTGATTAATATGATAAAGTACAATACAGCCACTGGAAGCTGTTTTGAATACAACATTTACTTCTTTCCTTATATTTCCTTTTATTTTGAAACGTTTCTACTGTGAACACGTATTATTTTAGAAACATATATTTACAGATAATTGTGCCATTACTTCTAAGTACAGTGAAATGATGGAATTAGTCCATATAATGTGCCTTGCTGCTCTAAGCACACTATTTCAACTGCATTCCCTAAAGAAGGTGAATTACAGGTAAGACAAATGTACATTTTTTAATGTTGTTTTCCATGGTCTCATATTGTTATTTTTACCCTCTTAAATAAGCTTTAACTCCATTCTTTATTCATATATATTTTAGGGGTTCAAGATTTTATATTCCTGAATGAAATATTTTTCTTCTGTTCCTCCTACTTCCAGCAGTGTCTGCTTCTTAACCTTTATGACCAATATTAGCTTGACCTTTACTATACTCAGCAACACCCAGATATGTGGAGTAATTATAAAAGAGACTCCCTCAATGGGAGTGCTCCAATACCATCAGGAGTATAAAGAAACTTCAGCCTTATTTCCCAAGTGTGGAACAAAAGGTACATGAAATGTTTGTTTCTCACTTATTGTAAATACTAAAGGCACACTTTATTTTCTTCTGTGATTCCCAAGTCCACTTCAGATTTTATGCTTTTGCCAGAGAAATTCTGACATGCAAGATGGCTTACAAAACAAGTAAAGTCAGATCTATTTGTCATGTCACCTTACTCTCTTACAGCCACAGATCTAAAACCAACTATAGTTCTAGTTTTATAATTCATAAAATCAAAATTGCTTGGACTATATTAATTCTTCTTCTGATTTTCCCCCTTTTTATTTTGGTCATTGATTTATCATACTCAAAATCTAAAATACAATAAAAATTCCCAAATATAATTGGCAACAAAAATGGGTCTTGACTCCCTGGGGATCGGTGAGACTTTCATAGTGTTTTATTTCTGTTTATTACAGTATCACATTCACAAAGTCATTGTATAAAGAACAAAAGTGCTATAAAAACTAAAATTCTTGTCCAGTTGAAGAAAGCAATGCCTGGTTTTTGTTTCTTATTTTTGAAATTAATGCTAACCATTAACTGTGGGTTTGGAAAGTTGTACAGTGAGACACAGATAGTGTTGCCAGGCATCCTGTATCATCAGAACATTTCCTGTATTTAGTGTTCTTGTGTCTTATAATGACTGCCAGGAGTTCCTAAATGTCTCATATTCCAATTTTTCATTAGATTTACAAAAATTCAGCAGTTAGAGCTAATTTTAAATGCAACTATATATCCTGCATTTTAGTTACTTAATCTGATAACACCACACACAAGTTTTTTTAATATTAAACAAGTTTAAAATGCAATTTAAAAGATTTTCTTTATAATTTCTAGTTCCCTTAGTAAAGGATACAGCACCCTGCAGTATTAAATATTTATTTCAGGAAATAATAAAAAATTGGAAAGTAAAGTACATTTCTTATTTACATTTATTTGATTATATGATTAATATATCAGTAAGCCTCTAAACTGGCATTAATACACTCCTAACATTGAGATCTCTGCTACTATCTACTCTCTACAGGTAAAACATATTACTTCTTTCACTGAAACCACCATTCTGAGATCACTGAGAACTGTTGGTTAATTTCTTACCGTTGTTGTCTACACAGGCCAATCTCTGGTTAATTTGTCTATTAGAAGATACCACTTTGGCTATCTGGCTACTGGCAATTTGGACAATTGAATCACTGTGTCTGACCCTTCTAGTGGTTACTGCATTCCAGTCTGAAACTTACAGCTATGTTTTTTGAAATCTTTGTTAAACTAATTAAATATAAAGGCAAAGAAGGATAGATAGCCGGGGGAGGGACTCCAAGATCTAAAAAAGAGGATAGGCAAGGAAAGTGCATGGGTAGTTAAAACTGATAAATTTAAGTTATCTATTCTGCTCTATCTTCCTGTTATACTCTGGAAGATTGTGATAACCCAGCCTTGTTAGTCTGAGCTGTTGCCCTTGTTAGTAAGATATCTATTTCTATATATTTCTTCTCTTTATGTTATGGCTACGGCACTTCAGGAAATGATATGGACTGAACTGTACCCCTCAACCTGAAGCTGGAATTAGACAGGCAGTCAGTATAGATAGGTAAATCGAGTCAGTTGGATCAAGGAAGGCAATTTTGAGTGAGTCCCAGGAAGTTGGAGACTGTCCCCAGATGGATTGAAATGTTAATTCCTTCAGAGCCTCTCCTCCACCCTTATCAAGAAACTTCCCCTGCTCCAACTGGTTGCTAAGGTAACCTGTCCCAGGAATTGCCCCTCTCTACAGGGAGCTATAAAGTTGTTAATTAGCATGTCCTGGACTGAACCATCCTGCCCTTCTCCCTTCAGCCCATCTGCTTCTTACCTTTTGGCCATCCCACCAAGGATTTCTGGGCTGGTCATGTACACGGGAAGGAGAGAGATAAGGGGAAGAGAGCAGGAAAACAAAGGAAGCCTAAGACATATAAAAAGGGCAGAATACTTCGCTTCTGGGGATACCAGGATACCAACAATGGCCCCCTTCTCCCTCTCGGGAGAAGTCTATGTTACCTCTTTTAAATAAACCTAGCTTTATATGTTTGCCTCAGCATGCTTCTCTAATGTTCAAACTTCAACATTTGAGGGAGCAGAACTCCTCACTGGTACCCCTCCACACCCTCCACACACCAAATATATATGTTGAAGCCCTAAATTCCAATGTGATGGTGTTTGCAGACACAGCTTTTTGGAGGCCTTTAGGCTCAGATGAAATCACAGTGTGGGGCTCTCATGAAAGTCCTAGGCTCTCACAATAACAGACTCCTAAGAGCTTTCTTCCTTCCTTCTCTCTCTCCCTCTCTCTCTCTCTCTCTCTCTCTCTCTCTCTCTCACTATTTTCACACTCACACCCCAAGGAAAGATCCTGTGATCTTTCCTTGACCACCTGCCCAAGACCAAGCCCAAGAAGAGACACCTCATAGGATATGGATTCTGCTAATACCTTGATCTAGAACTGTGAGTCTCTAGAAGTGTGAGGAATACATTTCAGTTGTTTGAACTACCCAGTCTTAAAGTATTTTGCTACAACAACCTACACAGACTAAAACAATGAAGTCATTAAGTTAAAATGCCTTCACCTAATCATTCTTGATAGTCCACTCATACTTTAGGATCCAAACTACTACCACCAGGGACACAGCTTTGGCTTTCTTACCTTGTTCCCAGAATTTTTTTAAACAGGATTCAAATTTTCAGGATTCATGAACAAATTCATGAAAAATTTGCTAGTGTCAGTATTTATCAGAAATTGTTAAAGCTCTGTGTGATGCATTATTTTTTAAACTCAAATATTGTTCACATTTTTAAAAACTCTGTTTAACTTAGTGGGTCCATTTTTTGTTTCTAGTAGTAATCCTGGAGAATGCAATTACTTTTATGTTGAGAAAACAGAATCACAGCAACATTTTCTCGATTCTTGCAAGGTCCCTGTTATAGAATCAAAATTTAAGAACCAAGACTTAGCCAGCTATTGTTTCAAATCAGACAGCAGACTGTTAATATCTTTGCAATACACATTTCCATTGACTAAGGTGCAATAATTTTGACAATAAAGTTTCCCATGTACAAGCCATATGACACTCTGGATAGTGGTAATCATAGAATAGCAACCCTGGAATTAATTAGAATCTGGTTGTAGGAAGAAGAATGTCTCTACTCCAGACAGAAAACAACATTTGTATAGGAATGTTTGTAAGGAAGTTAGAGGAGGGGCTGAGGTCCTTAGCTATCCCTAGACCTGGGATGGACCTTCTCTGTCTAGCAAAGAAGGCTGGGAAAGCATACTTCAGCAATAAGGCGAGATTGGGAATGCTAAGAGGCCTCTGGTATTCCCTCCCCCATCTTCAGAAGACCCAGAAAATACCAGGGAGCCCAGTCAGGTAAAACTTCAGCGCTGGAACTCAAGTTTATTGAGGAAGGTGGACAGCGTTTACAGAGGACACGGGCCAATAAACAAAAGGAATACAGGGACACATAGGAAGCATGAGCAAATAGTATTGGTGGAGCCCCGTACCCTATCCTTAGGGTAGTTTTGGTTCCCACGATATGTCAGTGGAATGCCTCTGAAGTTAGGCCAGGTCTGTAACAGGAAGTGGGAAGCAACCAGAGAGTTCTATTCTTTCGGAAGATGTGTTCTAAAGTCCCCAACATAAGCTCAATTTTGCACTGATTGCTCATACTTTGTGATATTGAAAATATCTGAGATTCTGCATGAACTACTTTAAGAGCACACAGTAAGGTTTGTTGAATAAACATATCTAAACACACTAGTGCATATTTTTCCACAAATTAATATTCAAAATCCACATGTCTTATTAAGTTAAAAAAAAAAACATAAATCATTTTACAAATTCCTCAACCTGATGCTTTGGTATTGAAGATATTCAAGGAATAGATAAAAGATTGTTTAATTTGCCTCTTTATTTAGTCTGGATAATTTGTATTTTTTAAGGAATTTGTGAATTTTATTTGTATATTTGTCTTCTTTTATACATTTGGTTATTCTGGCTATTTGTATTGTACTTTTTAAAATGAATTCATTGTATTTATAGATTTTCTCTGATTTGTGTTTTCAATTTTATTGATTTATGCTTTTACTTTTACAACTTTGAATTTACTTTGGAAAATCCCACTCTGCCATCTTTTAAAATATTAAGCTCAAATCATAGATGAATGCAAACATGTAGTTCTAAAATGGCCCATTAGTTACAGCTTAATATCTTACAAATTTTGATATGTTGTATTTATATTCCTCTCCTTTTTTTTTTTTTTTTTTTCAGTACTCCATATTGGAACCAGGGGCACTTTGCCACTGAGCCACAATCCCAGTTCTTTTATTTTTTATTATGAGACAGTCTGAGGCTGGTCTTGAATATGGTATCCTCCTGTCTCAGCCTTGAAAATCACTAGGATTACAGGTGTACACCACCACACTTGGCTCTATTTAAATTTTCATTCATTAAAAAAAAATTTCTAGTTTCTCTGTTGATATTTTCTTTAATCTTTATATTATTTAAAAACATATTGTTTACTTTCCAATAATAGGAAAAAATGTATATGTTATAATTTTATTGTTTCTTCATGTCATACTTTGTAAAATTGTAATGTTTAAATTTATTGAGAGTAATTTTTGACTTGGAAAATCATTTATCTTAGTGATGATACAATGTATACTTAAAATTGTTTATTATGATTTTATTTGGTATAATTCTCTATAAATATTAATTCTGGCTGATCAGTGGTGCTGTCTTTTATATCTTTATGGAATTTTAGTGTGTTTATTTTATCTTATTCTGAGAGAAGAATATATCAAAGTATCCCATATATCGTTAATTTTTAAATTCATCTTACCAGTTTTGCTTCAAAATTTTTAAAGCTTTGCCATTGTTATATCCATTTGATGAATTGCCCCTTCTATTGTCATGGACTGTCACTCTCCTTTGTATCCCTGGCAATATTTCTTACTGAGAATTCTACTTTGTCTCATATGAATATGATCATTTTATCTTTTATTGGTTAGTGCTGGCATACAATAAATTTTTTCCCATCATATTTCTTTCAACTTATTTTAACTGTAATTTATAATTACACTATTTTTATAGACTTTTGAACATTTTATGTGTTTTATTATGATTTGTTTTTGAATCTAATAATCTCTCCATTTGAATTGGAATATTTGTAGCATTTAATTTATGTATTAATTTGATCACATTTAAATCAATGATCTTTTTTTTATTCATGTTATAAATCTTTTCCTTTTTCTTTGTGTTATATTGTTTTTTAAATTTTCACTGTTTTATCTCTACTAGACTGTCTAGAAACACACTTTTAGTGTTTGTGCTGTGTTTTACCATACACAATTTTAACATCACAAATCTCCCTTAAAAATATTACAAAATCTTATTTTTCATTAAAGAATTTAACATTTTTATTTGCCTTGCAAACTTTGTTTTGATCAAACACTTTAATGTTTTATGTACTAATGAGTTATTATATTTGCTCTATAATATAGTTTTCCATTTAAAATATTAAATTTGATGAAAATGTCTTCTCCATGTACCTATGTGTTTACCATTTTTATTACTTTCTATTTGTCATTTTGAAAACATAATCCTTCTGTTATTACTTTTTTTCTGCCTAAATATTTTAACTTCCTTTAGCAGTTCCCAGAGTATAGTCAGATGACAATGCATTGTGTCTGTTTTTGTTTCTCTGAAGGGTAATAGTACTGTACTTTTTCAATTATTTGGGGATGGGTTAAGATAGTAAGCTTAAAGAGTTATTTTTTTTTTCAAATTTTCATCCAAAACTGCATTATTTATGTATTGTCTTACAACTTACATAGCACTGCATGAAAATTCTGTGATTTGTGCTATTATATTTACTTATAATATCCTACTTTCTGCTTTTAAGGTATTCTAAGATTTTTTTTTTTTTTTAGGTAATTTGATCATGATTTGGTGTGATGTTGTAGTGGCACCCCTCCTCCACAGAAAATCTTAACTAAGCTTCTCCAGAAATCTTCACCATGGCTGATTTTAGGACTGTCAGCAAAAGTGTCTCTACAAAAAAGTTCAATGTAGATAAATTTCCTATTTTCCTGTTGCTCTATTTCTTGTCCACTGGCCTGGAAGAAATCAGCACTCCAGGTGCTTGATGCCCCTTTACTTGTTTTTCACAAACATGTATCCAGTATAGTAGTTTGTAGAAGTGTGTTTGCAAATGCAAAGTGTGATAATAAAAAGGACAAATTCTTTAACAAGGCCTCTGTCCTTGAGTTTGAGCTTCACAGAGATGTCTACATTTCTAAGAGATAAGAGAAGTTACTAATTGGGCTCCATGGTAATAGTTGGCAGGGGGAATACAGAAAGGGGAGAAGAAGCTCTCCCCTTTTCAGGTGTTGTCCTTAAAGGATTAACTTGCCCAGAACAGTGAAAGAAAAAGCTGCTTTTATATGAACTTCTGTAAACTGTAAACTTCTGAGCTCCTCCCTTTACATGCTGGGTATAAAATTCTGAAACTACCTGAACTCGGGATTCAGGGGATTAATTGATTACAGTGAAGGGTGTACCCTCTGAACCTGGCTGCAGCTAAATAATAAAACTGTTTCCTGTTATCTTCAGTGCCTTGCCTTCTCTGTCTCTACAACAATGTGTCTTGGTTTCTTCTGCTAGGATTGATTAAAAATTCTTGGATATATTGGTTTATAGTTTTTTTAATACTAAAATATTTTAGCCATTGTAACTTCAAATAGTTTTGTTATACCACTGCCCCTTCCTCCTGAAGCTCTAGTTACTTATGTAGTTAGATTTTGGGGTAATTACAGGTTACTGGTGATCAGTTTATTCATTTATTTTTTCTATTTTCCTCTCTATGCCTCATTTCAGATTTTTTTAAAATATTACTATGCTATGTCACTTTGTAGCACCATATAAGCTATTAATTCTATCTAGCATATTTATTTTATTTTCCATTTCAAATAGTGTACTTTTAGTCTCTAGGAATTAGGTTTCAGTCTGCTTTAATTTTTAATTTCTGTGTTGACATGTTCATGTTTTCCTCCTCCACCTTGAACATAATGATCATATGTATAAACTTAACTTTTGTCTACACTACTTGATCATTTCTGTCATTTTTAAATCTATTCCTAGTAATTGATTATTCTCATTTTGGGTTGTATTTTTCTGCTTCTTTGAATGCCTATTATTTGTTTTATTGAATGATGGACATTGTGGATTTAACATTGTTGGTTCCTGGATTTTGTTTTAAGACTTTGGAGAATGTTAACACTTATTTTGTCATATATTCAGTTACTTGAAGTCAGTTTATACCATAGACTCCCTTTATCCATGATTTTACTTTCTGCAGTTTGGGTCACCCAATCACAATCCCGAACTATTAAATTAAAAGTTATGGAAATAACTTTTATTGCAGTATTTTTATAACTATTCTATTTTATTATTAATTATTGGTACTAATCTCTTGCTGTGACTAATTTGTAAATTAAGCTATATACTATCTATGTATTGGAACAAACAGTGTGTATATACATAGATGACTTGGTACTATATGCAATTTCAGGCATCTACTGAGAATCTTGAGGTGTATAAAGATAAAGGGGAACAGTTGAAATTCTTTTAAAACTTATATCTAAGCACTGTACAGTGAGTTCAGAACAATCTCTTTTCTGGAACTACTTTAGTCCCACTTTTAAGACCTCTCAGCACTCTACTTGATGCCCCAGTTATTACAAGGAGCTTCTATTCTGGTTTATGAAAACTTCAAATATAGCTCGCCATTTGTGATCTCCACAAATTCTTGGCTTCTTTGCCAGTGCTTCTTTTTCTAGATGATAGATGATTAGTCTTCTTTATACTTCCAAGGTCCCTTTCTAGTATATCCAGGGCTGTCTCTGTAAATCTTATTCCTCAAAATATCTGAACTTGAAGGTTCTTCCCATTTTCTCATGACTGATTCTGAATTGTGGCCTTATGAATTCAAGACTATCTGGAACCATAAGGTTCTGGAAACTGCTCTAATGAGGTGATTTGTTTAGTTTATCTCATTTGTGTCTTTAACCTTAGGGCTGATCTGGTCAGACTATTGTCAAATATCTGAACATCGATGTTCCAAATATTTTTTGGCTTTGTAATTGTTCAAGGCATCAGAGTAAATCTGATATCTGTTACTCCATCATGGCCTGAAAATACCTATGGTCAATTTGATAACAATGAATTCATTTTCTTGACTAGATGCAAGGCTATCTGAACACTCTATTTCTACTTATATCTGTTTTAATAAACTTTTTAATTGCCATATTTATTGAAATATTTTCATTAATTGTTTAAGTCTTTAATATGTTGTTTCCTATTATTTTAAACCTCATTTTCCCCAAAATCTTTATCAGTTTATCTATGATTCATCAATATATTCAGAATTTTAAAAAATCCAAATGTTTGCATTGTCTCCTTTCCATTTTTTAATGGTTTTCTTTATTGTACTTATTCTATATTTAGTTTGCCCTTTCTTCTTTAGATTATTAAAGTGAAACTTTATTGATTTAGACCTTTTCAAAATTTCATAGTAGAAACATTTAAAGTTACCAATTTATCTTCCAGCATCACTGTTATGGCATCCTATATATGTTGATATGCTGATATGATGCCCTACAATGTCAGCTAGCCCTTTATATTTCATTTTAAGATAGGATCTCACTATGTTGTCTAGTCTAGCCTGGAACTTTCAGTGCTCCTGCATCAACTTCCTGAGTAGGTAGAATTACAGGCATGTGATATCACATCTGACTCCTGTTTCTTTCTTTCTTTTTTTTTTATATGGAGGGTTTTAAAAATCAAACTTCAGACAAAGCACTGAATTATTTATAAACCCATGCTCATAACCCATTCTTTTAATCAATTTTTTGCATGGAACATTTTAGTTTGTGGATTAAGTATGGAAGTTTATATGTACCCAAAGGATGACATCCATAGGGTACTGAGAATAAAATATTCATTATGACTTCCTCCCTGGAGTCAGCAAGTCAGCAAGTGAGCCTGTAGGCTACTCATCTGCTTTTATAAATAAAGTTTTATTCACATCTCATCCGTGACTGTATTCAGAATTGAATATTGCAATGGAGATCATTTGATCTAAAAATTAAATGAGTTACAATCTGTCCTTTTAAGTAAAAGATTGCCCAACCATGTATTGAGCAAGTTTATAGCTTCTATGGTTTTATTAAATATTTAAATTATTCCTAAACTGCACACTTGTAACTTGGTTGTTTTTAACTTTACAAAATTAACATCATATATAAGCACTCTTTTGTGTGGTGTTTCTCACCCATAATTATGTTACAAAGATCTATCTATATTAACATGATTTATTTTAATTCATTTGTTTTTACTGATTTATAATAATATATCATATGACTATTCTACATTATTAATTTACTATTATTTTAGAAGTGTTCAGATTTATTTCTGTCTTTCTATGTTATGAATAGCTTTGTAGTTTAAAATGCTACATGACTATTAAGTAATGTGATTGGGACTTAAAAATATTGAGTTTTTTTTTTTCATTAACCAAATCATATAATATTGTAAATATCAGGAAAATCTATCACAACTTTAAGGAAATCTTTTAACATTTACTATTCAATTCAGTATAGTTTTAATGTATAATGAACTTAAAAAAATCAAAAATATTTAAGCAATTTATTTCTATTAAGGTCTTTAAAATATATACTTTTCTAGAGAACATTACAAAACTTTTTTTTTTAATTTTTAAACTTGATTATAGTAATTGTGTTAGTCAACTGTCCATTGGTATGACCAAAATACTCTACAAGAACACCTTAGAGAAGGAAAGGACTTTGGGGCCTCAACAGTTTCAGAGGTCCCAGTCCATTGATGGTTGATTTCATTGCTCTGGGCTACAGTTGAGGACGAACATCATGGTGGAAAGGAGTGGTAGAGAGTCCTGCATTCATGGCAGCCAGGAAGCAGAGAGAGCAAGATAAAGGGGATTATACAGCAGGGAAAATGAACCTTGCCAGGACACATCCTCTGTGACCCACCTCCTCCAGCCATATACCATCTGCCTATAGTTATCATCCAGCCAGTTCATTCAAACTAGGATAGGCCAATTAGGTTAGACCTCTCACAATCTATAATCATTTCATCCCCAAACATTTAATGTTCCATATTAATGCAGGAACTTTGTGGGGACACCTCATAGCCAAACTATAGCAGTAATTTTGTGTTTATTTAATTCCATACTTTATTTTTGAAAAAAAATTCATCTTGCTGTGGATATTACTATAATAAAATTACTAAAGTTCTTATGAAGAATTTTCTCAATAATTGGACACACCATATTCACAGTTTACTTTGCATTTATTTTATAAAATATGCAGTACCTTGAGATTTAAATATTTCATTAAAAATCATTTTTTAATGCTGGTGGAACAGTAGGACTGAAAATATAGCAACTACTTAGGAAATAAAATAAATCTTTATAGAATTCAAGTTAAGTTGACACAAGATATAGATTTAGAAGTCTATTTTATTCAATAGAAAAATTCCCATTTATTAAAATTATTTGTCATAGTAAAACACAATTCTGAAGTCTGTTTTGCATTGTAGGCAAGCATTTTCAGATGATTAGTAATTTACACAAATTATTGTAAAACATAAAATTATGTTGCTATGCAAACAAGATATTGAGTTATAATATATTTAAACAAGTTATAGGCTTATGCAATTCCCATTGTATATTTTGTAATAAAATAAAAATTAATTACTTGTAAAATATAATAAAAACTCATAGTTTTCTTACTGAGCTTCAGCGGTCTTAATTTGTGTATTAACTTAATGACCAGAAATAATTAGATAAAGCTAGTTAAATCCTAGGCATGTTATGGATTATGTTATCTGGTTGGATATTTAAAATAAAGATCCAAGAAAACATAAGAGGCATTTAAAGTTTTGTAGAAAAACAAATCTTTTTTTATCCATAAATTTGCATTTTTCTTTCATATAAAGAAGAAACTTGTAAACCTTGAATACCAAATTTCAATAGTTGTACTTAGGTTAACTTGTGCTTATGAATGGTTATAACAAATTGTTTATTTTTGTAGTTTGAATATATGTTTGAACTGGCTGAACTAGACAATTCAGTTCTTAGGTTCATTCATTGCATGCATGAACATGTGTTTAGGGAGCACATAATATCTATATTATACCTACAGTGTTGTACATTATAGTCACAAGTTACTTAGCAAAGAGAATGCATTATAGAAAAGACATTACTAAACAATATTATTATTGTCTGAACATCAGAGACTGTACTTACACAAACTAAGATGTCTATGAAATCACTACTTGTTAAGCAAAACATCATTAAACGGTTCCTGACTGTACTTCAAATAATGAGTCATTTAATCAATAATAATTAAGTATACCCTACTAAGTGCTTGGTCTATCCTTCTCAAATATATCCAAATTTTTGAAAACTTTAAATAGCAATTACTTACTGATTCCTGTAATAAATTCCTCATTGGTTAACATTTTCTATTAAGTAAATCCCAATATATATCTTTTTCCTTTGAAAATTAAGACAATCTCTAGGTTTTTTCTCCCCCTCTATTAGAATTCCTTGAGTCCCATTTTCTATGTTTTATTTATTCTAAACATTTTTCAAACTTACATCTTTCACTTAGGTTCCTAATGTAACAGTAACAATGTAGTTTCTTTTCTTTTCTTGCTTTTTTGTGTGTATATGTGTTTGTGCTCTAGGGATTGAACCCAGAACCTCATACATGCTAAGCAGGCACTCTAACCCTAAGCTACATTTCAATTCCAAGATCTAGTCTAATGTTTTACATTTGTCCAACATTTCACCAGAAATTGCTACATCTCTTCTAATTTAATAAGAACATGCCATTTAATAATATAGCAATTATTATGTATAATTATTACATACAATTATATATGTTTTCTTAATATAGACATTCCCCCAAAATAAATATAATCCTATCAGCAATGTCACCATGGGGCTATATATTCAAAGGAAATAAAATCAGGACATCTTTACTCCCATTTTAATCACAGCACTAGTCATAATTGTTGAGAAATGAAAACAATCCAAGTATCCATCAACTGATGAATACAGACAAAAAATATGGTATATGAGTTTAAAAACTCAATCACAAAAAAACAAGTAATAATTGATATTTCATATGTGTAATCTAAAAGAGCTGATCTCAGAGAAGTTGAGAGTAGAATAATGGTTACTAAGGACAGGGAACAATAAGGGAGGGAGGATAGAGAAATGTTCATCAATGGGTACTAAGTTATAGTTAAATAGTAACAAGAAAATTTCTGGAATTCTATCCAAAGATTATGGATAACAATTTTATACTGTTTATTTTCTAAAGCTGGAATAAATAAAAATTTCATTATAAAGACATTATAAATATTTGAAGACATGTATGCTTATACTGATCTAAAATTTACACAATATATTCATGTGTCAAAGCATCAAATGTACCTCATAAATAAGTGCAATTTCTACGTTGTTTATGTTGGTATATATCAATAAGACATTTAATTTAAATTTAAAATGTTTTCTTTTATTTTGTTTTATTTTTCCACTAATTAAATATTAAAAAATAAGTCTAGTTTTTTTTTATTGTTTAGACAAACCTAATTTTTAGAGAAATGTTATTCTCTCTATAAGACTTTATATTGATTCCTTAGTGTTTGAACTGAAAATACTTTACTGAGTTCTTTTTCTGCTTTAAACTCCCAAAGTGAAATATTGCTAACTTAACAAAAAACATTAATGCATGAGTTCAACGCTTTAAAATATTCCCTAACTAATGCTTTCACTGTGTTATATGATTTATAATATATTTTTTATTTAGTTACAAATATTTTTTAAGTTTCTCTTGAGACTTCTTCAAACTCTCTGTCATTTAGTATAATGTTTAATCTCCAAATACTCAAAGATTTTGTAGTTGTCATTGTGTTAATATTTCTGGTTTAATCCTATTCTGATTTGAGGACACACTTAGCATGGTTCCTTTCAATTTTTTAACATATTCCCTGGATGTCACCTTTTTTTTGGTGAATGTTTCATGCAATCTTAAGAAACATAGATTTTACTGCTGAAGAAGTATCATTGAAGTGTTATATAAATGTTAATTAGATCAAATTGATTGAAGGATAATTCAGGTCAACTATATATTCACTGATTTTCTGTCTTCTTGATCTATCCATTTTTAGAAAGAAGTTGTTGAAGACTGAAGGATAATTATAGATTTGTCTATTCCTTCCTGCAGTTCTGTTTTTGTCATACATATTTTGACACTCTTAGTCGGTACATACACATGGAGTATATGGTATTGTTTTGAAAAATTGGCCAACTTTTTATAATATAGCCATCTTATACTTCATAATTTTTGTTCAGCCGAAGTCATCTTTCTCTAAAATTAATATAGCTACCATAGGTTCCTAGCATTTTCCTCTTCCCTTTATTATTTTTTTAATTTTTTTTTTTGTAGATGGACACAATACCTTTATTTTATTTTTATGTGGTACTGAGGATCAAACCCAGTGCCTCATGTGTGCTAGGCCAGCATTCTACCACTGAGCCACAACTGAGTCTCTCTTCCCTTTACTTTTAACCTAATTTTGGTTTTAATATGTCTCATCTACTAGTCCAGTTTGCCTTTTAGTTGATAGATTTATACTATTCATATTTAAATTAATTATTTTTATAGCTATTTCATATTTACCATACTTATAATCAGTTTTTGATCCCTAAATTTGCTTTTTATCCCCTGGCTTTTTTCTGTCTTTTCTAGTTTTAATTTAATTTTCCAGTTTTAATTTTATGATTGTTGTCTCAGTCAATTTTTAGTTGTTGCCTCAAAGTTTTTAATATACATGTATCACTAACTGAAGGACATTCATAAATACTACCTGAGTTTTAAAAATAATGCAGGTACTTTATAAAAGAGTCTGTTCCCACTCCTTCTCCCATTTCTTATAGTAAATCTGTCATTAACTATATAATCTGTCATTAATTATATAATCACCCAATATATTGTTACTGGTTTTCCAAATAGTTAAGAACTAGAAAAATTAGAAAAATTAAAAAATTTTAATGGGATTCCTTTCTTTTTGTATGTGTATGTGCAGTTCTGGGATTTGAATTCAGGGCCTCATGCATGATAGGCAAGTACTCTTATTACTGAACTACATCCCTAGCCCTATAAAAATTAAATCTTATTTTATCTTCCTTTATTCCTTCTCTGATGCTCTTTCTCTAATGGATCTATATCATTTCTATTCTACCTGAAGACATTTTCCCAACTTTCTTCTGCACAAATATAAATTTAAGACATAATTCTGGCAATTAATATTCTCAGTTTTTGTTTTTCTGACAAAGTCTATGCTCCTTCTTTTTGAAAGTTACTTCCAGTGGACATAGAATTATAAACTAGAGATTGTTTTTTCTTTTAACACTTTAAATAGTCACACAACTCTCTTCTGACTTTCAGGGCTTGATTAGAGAAATCTGATATTATTCTGGCTCTTGTTCCTCCTTGTTCCTCTATGTTGAAAAGCACCTGCTCGCGTGCACACATGCACTCGCACGTTCTCTCTCTCTCTCTCTCTCTCTCTCTCTCTCTCTCATTGATTTTTAATATTTTTGTCCTTGTTTTGCTGAAATTTGAATGTGGCATATATAGGCTTAATTTGTTTACTGTGGGTTTCATCCATGACTTTGTATATGGTTTTATTTTTTAAAAATTCAAACCATTATAATATTAATTTTTTTTTAGTTTATTTATCTCTTCTTATTTTCTGCTATTTTCAATATAGATACATTACCTTTCATAATTCTTCCACAGATTTTGGATATTCTGTTCTACTTTTCTATTATTTTTTTTGGGGGGGGTACATAATCACAAAAACATAGGATGTAATTTGCTGTAATTCAGTCCCCAGCACTTTCTCCCTCCTCCACTCCTCCTTCACCTGCTTCCCTCCCTCTACTGATTTTTCTTCAATTTATTTGTAGGTTTTTTTTTTTAATTGCTGCTTTGTGAATATACTTGATATTTGAATTCACTGTGGTATATTCATATGTATACAAACAAAAGTTTGGTCAGATTCATTTTACTGTTCTTCTTTTTTCCTGTCCTGCCTTCTTCCCCCCTCTATCCCATCCCCTATTTTACTGATTTTTTATCTATTTTGATGAAATTTCCTCTCCCCTTTGTCACCTTTCTCTCTCCGTTTCCTTCTTTATTTTGGATTAGTATCCACATATCAGAGAAAACATTTCATATTTAGCTTTTTTGGGGACTCATTTATTTCATTTAGCTGATAGCCTCCAGTTCCATCCATTTATTGGCAAATGTCGTAATTTTACTCTTCTTTGTGGTGGAGTAAGACTCCATTTTCTTTATCCATTTATTTGTTGAAGTGTACTAAGATTGGTTCCATAGCTTGACTATTGTGAATTGTGCTGTTATAAATATTTATGTGGCTGTATCTCTATAGTATGCTGATGTTAAATCTTTTGGATATATACCAAGCAGTAGGATAGCTGAATCATATGTTGATTCCATTCCTAGTTTTTGTGCAGAATCTCCATACTGCTTTTCAGAGTGGTTTCACTAATTTGCACTCCCACCATCAATATATGAGTGTACATTTTTTTCCCACATCCTTGCCAACACTTATTATTATTTGGATTCGTGATAATTTCCATTCTGACTGGAGTGAAATGAAAACTTAATATGGTTTTCTTTTTTCTTTTTCTTTCTTTCTTTTTTCTTTCTTTTTTTTTTTTTTTTTTTTTTTTTTTTAGTACCAGTATTGAACTCAGGGGCACTTAACCACTGAGCCACATCCCCAGCCACTTTTTGTATTTTATTAGGGACAGGGTCTTGCTGAGTTGCTTAAGGCTTCATTCACTAAGTTGCTGAGGCTGGCTTTGAACCCATGATCCTTCTGCCTCAGCCTCCTGAGCCACTGGAATTACAGGTGTGTGCCACTATGCTCAGCACAAGATAGTGTTGATTTGCATTTCCCTTATTGTTGGAGATGTTGAACATTTTTTTCATGAATTTGTTGAATTTTTGTATTTCTTCTTTTGAGAAATGTCTGTTTAATCCTTTGCAAGAAGAGTGAAGCTGGAAACATCACAATACCAAATCTCAAATTATACTTCAGAGCTAGAGTAAGATAAAACAGTATGGTACTAACACCAAAACAGCCATAAAGACAAATAGAATAGAATAGAATAGAACAGAACAGAATAATAGAATAGACAGAGACAAACACATATAAATACAGTTATCTGTTAATAGACAAAGGTGCCAAAAACATAAGTTGGAGAAAAGATGACGTTTTAAACAAATGGTACTGAGAAAACTGGAAACCATATGTAGAAGAATAACATTTGACCCCTGTTTCTCACCCTGCACAAAAGTCAACTAAAAGTGGATCAAAGCCTAGAAATTAGTACAGAAGCTCTGAATTTGTAAGAAGAAAATGTAGGCCCAACACTCTAGTATGTTGGCGCAGAAACCATTTTCCTTGACAAAACTCCTAAAGAGCAAGATATTAAAAAAAAAAAAATCCATAGGTAGGATGGCATGAAATTAAAAAGCTTTTGTATAGCAAAGCAAACAAAAGTGTGAAGAGAAAGCCTATTTTTTTTTTTTTACTCTCTGTTTTCTTTTGCGTAATTTCCAACAACATTTCAAGCTTACCGATTAAGTAGTTAAAGTAGAAAAAGATTTTCAGGCAGAATAAAAATGATACAGATCCTTTAAAGAAAGAGCATGAGAGAAGAAATAAAGGTAAAATAAAATTTAATTTTCTAATTTTTAAATGATAACTACTTGTTATAAAAGTAGCAATATATTTCTTATATTAATAAGCAAAATTAATAAAAACAATATCACAAGGGATGCAAGGAGAGGTGGCAATAGATTCTTGTAAGGTATCTACATTACCCTTGAAGTTCATATAGTATTTATGAGTGTCTTTCAATCAGTGATACATGTATATTGCAATCTCTACAGTAGCAAAAATTGATAAAGAAAAGTGTAATTGACGTGATGTGATAAAATGTAATCATATAAGTATATCAGAGTCAGTCTTTATTTCTGTTACAGATCTTTTTGTGTTTTGTTTCACATTGTATTTTTGCAGGGAATTTGTCTTTATATTTACAATGCCTGTTTGTTTTTGCTTGATATCTATTTTTTCATTAGCACATTTAATATCTTATTCTTAAATAATTTAATATTCCCAGTGTTATGATTCCAATGTCTCTGTCAGATATGGGTCTGGGTATGGTGTTTCCATTTTCTCTTTGAACTATGAATTTTCTGTGTTTCTACATGGCTCTCAGTTTTTTTGTTTGCTTTTGTTTTGTTGTTTTTAGCATGATGTATCTGGTAATGGTATTGTATTACATTGGTTACAAATGTGTGGTTTATGGCAATCTGGCTGGGATTTGGCCTATATTTAATTTTAAAAAAATAGATTCTTTTTAGTTATACATGACAATGCAGTCCATTTTGATAAAAATTATACAAAATGGAATATGTCTTATTTTGATAAAAATTATACAAAATGGAATATGTCTTATTCTAATTAGGACTCCAGTCTACATGATAATGAGATTCACTGTGGCATATCCATATATGTGTATAGGAAAGTTATGTCAGATTCATTCCACTGTCTTTCCTTTTTGTATTTATTGTAGTCATAGTTGTCCAAGGCTTGAATTCCTCTGAAACACTCTTTTCCTCTCTTATTGTCGTGGAATTTCCCTAAAAACTCCATATTTATAAATAACATCTATTTTTTTTTTTTCTGATCTTTCGGCTTTATTAGCTGTTGTAGTTACTGTACTGCAACTCTTGATGTGGTGGATAGATGTGAGGAAGGAGAAGCATTATGTAGTCCTATGAACTTACAGTGAGCCTGACATAGTCTGTGTCCCTCAGAAGTACTTTTCTGCTTGTTTTCCCACCTTAGCTGTGAATGAATAGGAAGAATACTTGGAATTGAGCAAGACTCCTACCATGACTTTCTCCCCGTTGAGTTGGGCTTTGCCATGAAAACTGCTGTGAGTGTATTAAAAATGGTTACTTTACTCAATAGTTTCCTTGGCTCTTAACTTTGAAGACCAGGTAGAAGACTTTATTTATCCTGAAGATAAAGTCAATGATGTGGTTTGGGGTGGCCCATACTGCCAAAAAGCTTTAGAACTTTTAAAATAAATCCCTTTACTGCTCTGCCCTGAATCAGGGACAGATTTCCACAATACCTCTTGGATTCAAGGCATTTCATTTATTCTTTTTTGATTGAAGCCCCATCCTTTGTAATTACATTATGACTTACATTTATTTGCAATATTTGTGCTGTCTGTGGACCATTTATGATGAACAGGAGCTGACTAATGTGTTTATTGTTCTCAATATAATGTATCTAATATATCAGAAGCATAAATATGCCAAATATTAATGTTCCTAAAAATAATGCATTTATAGAGTTCACTGATTTTATGACTTAAAATTATTTTGATTCAGGAGGTTTAAAATGTTTTGCTCCTAATGCAGTATATTTGAAGTATCTCTGAATTAGAGAATATTTTATGATATTTTAGCTAAAGGAAATAAAATTTCACCAAATAAACACAAATAAATAGGAATATATATGTATATATATACATATATATAACAAAATGCTTGCAAAAATTACAAGTGTTTAATTAAAAATTCATGCCTTTATAATATCTGACAAATGTAGATTTTTAAAAAGTATATCTTAGTTCTAAACATAAATTTCTAGTGTCCAAAAAGCCAAGACTTTTTGTGCCTTATTATTATTATGTTACTTTTATGATATTTGAGGTAGAGATTGAATGCAGGGGTTCTCAACCATGGAGCTATAACCCCAGCTCTTTTTATATTTTTTCAGACAGGATCTCATTAAGTTGCTGAAGCTGGCCTTGGATTGTGATCATCTTGCCATCAGCCTCCTGAGTCACTGAGATTAAAGGTATGTGCCACCATGTCTTTCTGGTGTCTCATTTTTTTATATAATATATATTTGACATGAAATAATAATAGAGGATATTTTCTATCAATATAGTTTCATAATTCAGATATCAAAAAAACAAAAGTAAAATTATAAAATATATTTGATGAAATTCCCCATGTTTAGAAATTTTAGAGGTTATATGATCCTTTGAATGCAAATATTTGCTCTTCCTTTATATTTTTCTTTAAATGTGTCAATATACTCTTATACAGTAATTTTTTATGTAAAATAATTATTAATTAATTAATTATCATTAATTTCATCATATTTAGATAAAAAGCATTGCATTTTTTCTTATTACTCCATTAAATATATTTGTAACTTTAGGTTTACTTCTATTAATAACCATAACAATGATTGACATACTATGTGCTTTATATTTTTAAACCATTTGTCTCTTTAGGAAACAGTTTTAATTAACACCATTTTATAGATGAGAATGCTGTAATTTAGAGCCCCTGAGTCACTGTCCAAAGTCTCATGTCACTGACTTTCAGAATCAAGCTATATCTCAGTTCTATGTGACTTCAACGTGAAGTTAAGTACTAATGTGAAATTTTTCTTTATAGATATATTGAAATACGTGTCAATACTTTTCGTACATTAAAATAAAATGTGTCAGTCAGAATTGTTTTTATATTTTTACTTGAACAATAATGTACATATATTTATAGCCAGTCAAAATATTTTATCACTGGCAGATCATAAGTGCTAGTCTCTGTGCACATACTACAACTGGGAAGATACAGAGACTAGCAAGACCCCTGAGCAAGGATGGCCTGAAAATTCATGAAGAGTTCCATATTTTTTTGTGATTAGAGAAGTCCTCCAAAGAAACCACTGGTTTTGATCCATATAAAGTTAGAACCACACTGTTCAATTAGTAGCCACATGTAGGTATTAAAACTTTTAAGATAAATGCATACTATCAGTTGCATTAGCTACATTTGAAGTGTTCATGTGACTAATAGATTCTCTATTGAACGCTATAGAGATATGGAACATTTCCATCACTGGACAAAGTTCTTTTAGATAGGACTGCATTAGAATATTCTCACATACTGATTTTCTTCAGATTGTTTAATTTTTATTATTTGATAATGTCAATGCCTTAACTTGATAGGTTGTAAAGTTTCATTGAAACTCTTGAAGATACAACTTATTTTTAACTTCTTTATGTCAAACATATATCACTTTGCTCATTTTTTTCAGTTTCCAATAAAGTTTGTCTTCCACATCATCTTCCTATTAAAAAATAAATGAATAAACTGATAAATACTATGGTCTGAACACATATGACTCCTCCAAATTCATATGCTGAAATCCTGATAATCAAGGTGATGGTAGTAAGAGATGGTGCCTTTCAGAGGTGACAAGGTCATGAGTGCAGAGCCCTAGGAATAGATGAGATTCCTTATAAGAGATTGAGGGAGTTTGTTTGCCCCCTCTGCTTTGGATGCAGCAACAATACACCAATGACAATGTAGAGAGCACCTCACTGGGCACTGAATCTGATGTTGCCTTGGTCTTGGACTTCCCAGACTCCTAAACTGTGAGCAATAAATTCCCAAACTAAATTTTAAATTTATAAACTACTCAGCCTTGATAGCACAGTGGGCACACCTGTAGGCCCAGCTACTTAGAAGGCTGAGATAGGGGGACCACTTGAGTCCAGGGGTTCCATGCTAACTTAGGCAGCACAATGAGACCTTTTTAAAAAACATTGGTTAGTCTGAAGTTTCTGTTATAACAAACTGAATGGACTATAACAGAGATTACCTAGTATTTTTGTCTTAAAAATACTAGATTACTACAATTCTCACATTGCCGCAGTCTAATTTTTTTTTTTTAATGGATGTCAGTAATTAAGCTAGACAGATGATTTCCACTAATGGTGGTTCTACTTAACGATATTTTGAGTTTGTGATGATATGAAAGCAATAAGCATTCAGTCAATACCATACTTCAAATTTTGGATTTTTTTTTTTTCCTTTTCCTGCACCAGTCACATGTGCTACCATAGTCTTATGATGTTGGACAGGGGTAAGAAGCCCAATTCCAGTTTAGCTATGAGGTCTTGAGGGTAAAGAGCACAGTGTACTATGGTGTTAAATTTTGCTGTTTGCTCTTTCTTTAAAAGATCTGTATCATTTTTATTCTGCCTGAAAATCTTTTTCTACTTTAACCACTTAATCAGTAATCTACAAAAAAAAATTATCAAGATATAACTCCATCGTTAAGGATCATATGTATAATAAAAAGTCTGGGACTTTTTTGTCAGATATTCTCTGATATATATTCTGTTTATGTTTATGTATATGTATATATGTGTGTATATATATGTATATATATGTTCTGCTATGTTACTCTTCGGTTAGATGATTTGTACTTTTTTTTTTAATTTTACGTTTTATATGTGACACATAATCTTTGTCCTCCATTTTTGTACTAGGAATATCATCTAATACACATAATTGTCCTGAACATTAAATGAAGCAATACTATGCTTCATTTAAATCTTTGAATGCTTGCTTTCTGTTTTTGTTTTGTTTTAGCAATGCAAGGCAATTCAAAGCATTTAGAGTTTATATTTCTATTTATTTTCCTTTTCTTATTTATTCTTATGCTAAAGTGAAAATAATTCAGCATGGGAAACAAAACACTATGTATTTTGTCATATTTTTTTAAAAAAAACTTGAAACAATAATCATAGTGAAATAGTGTATGTGAATTGATTTTTAGTATAACAATTTAACAATATTTATTTTTGTGGAAAAAAATTCTTTCATATGATTAGGTTTCATAGTATCCTACAGTAAAAATGTCAATTTATGGACAATATGGTAGCTACTATTTAAATAGTATACATATACATATATATTTAGTTTTTCTCTGTGTGTGACATATTTGCTAAAATTGTGAGTCAGTTTGTTCTACCACATGGAAAACAGTGAGATATTTGAGGGAAGTTATGGTTCAAATAATCGAGCATAATTGAATACAACTGAGCTCTGTATACACGACCCCAGAGAATAGTATTCTTGTAACAACCACTCAAGCAAGATCTAATAAGCTCTGCTTCTACAGGCCAAGTGACTTTTTGAACACACAAAAAGTGAAATGACCATGAATTATATTGCCAGAAATGTTTCATTATCCTTCTGGAATGGAATTTATAATAAATGCAAACCCCAGAGCTCCACATGTTCTTTTTCATCATTAATATGAATGAGACAAGATGAACAGCAAATTTATTTTAGAAATTCTAGGGTCACTAAAATTATTCTTGAAATATCATGCAGGTAGATGTTTGATAGTTTTGATTTAATAAGTTATGAAATTTGATAGGTATTAAGTGATTTATTTTTTACTTATTTATACATTAATGATCATTCTATTTATCATATCTTTTAGACACCTGAAAATTCTAACTACCCATTAAAATTCTGAAGTATACTGCAGTCAGCATTTGTTCCTTACTTATTATTTATTATTTTTATTTTATTTATTACTTATTATTTTTGTTATTATTTATTTTCTAATAAAGTTTTCCTTATTTTAGAAGAAATATATTTAGCTAAGCAAATGCTATTGACAAAAATCAATGTTATTTTGGGTTCAAATTCCCATTATATGATTTTTAATCCCCCCCAGCTTTATTTCTTTAACTATATTTGCCAAATCTTGATCTGTTCCTTAAAGATAAGTATCTTATATAATAATATTTCTCAAATACTAAAAATGAAAAATCAACTTTAAGGTTCTACACATATTCTTATGGAAATTGTTTGCAAACCAGTAATCAGCATGACTTTACATTCTATTCAAGACCAGTTGTATGAGAATGTAGATTGAACTTCAGTCAAAATAAACCACAAATCTTATATTTTATTTCACATATTTTTAATTTAATATTTATTATTTTTCTTAAATTCCTAAATTTTCCCACTGTTTGTATAGAAATTGATGTTCACATTATAATTCTGTAGTCCTCATAATAATAATGCAATATATTACCTATGACTCATTTTTCTGAGTAGTTTTTTCATCAGTTTTTAAACATTATCCTTGGTACTCTGATTTAGTGCCTATTTTGATGCTAACCACCTTAATATATGAATGCTATGTGCATATAATAGCATACATGTGTGTAAATTGTTTATATTGCAGAAACTTACTGACTATTCCAACATAGCATAAGTTAAATGCCTCTGAAATTGTTTTTTATATATCTTAGCTAGCCTTTTGTGTGTGTGTGTGTGTGTGTGTGTGTGTGTGTGTGTGTGTGTATCTATATATATATAGACAGAGAGAGAGAGAGAATGAACAAAACAAAAATACTGTTAACTATCCTGGACACATTCAATTAAAAATAAAAAATAAAAAGCTATGCCACCTGGAAAATTGGGCCCTTTAAAACAGATCAAAACATGATCACTTATAATTTCATAGGACTCTTGCAATGTTGAGCAATCCTTAGTTTATGAAAAAGACTTCATCATAGAAACAAAAAAAATGGATTTAAGATACTAACAGAAGCTTAATTTTTATCAATTAATCTCCTTTTGTTGTTCAGTCCTTGCAAATATAGTTTAACAATGAATTGGGTTCTTCATGTCCGCCTGAAAGTATATTTATAGGTAATTTAAAAAAACAATAAATAATAAACATGCTTAGGTGATAAATAATTTGTTAATTGAATTGAAAGTTTTATCAAATTTTTAGTTGGACTTTGTTCAATTAAAGGTGCTAATATTTTGCTGAAGTGCTACTTTAACTATAAACATGCATACTTATGAGTTAGCTGTTTGGAATAAAGAGATAGCAAATAGATATGCTAAAAGTAACAGCACATACCAGAAAGGGAACCCAGCAGCAGTAAACTGGGTTTTGACCTTGATTAACTTGCTTCTTATTTTGTCTTGATTTCCTTCAGAGCAAAGTGATTTTATTATGATTCTGTAATTGTTCTTCCTGCAGTAAATTATATATTTCTCAAAATTTTTTTAATATTAATGAAAGTCACATCATAACAAATATCATATGTATAAGAAGAGTTGATATGCATAACTATAAATTGAGAATAATGTCAAATATTTATATTGACATCTAATAGTTATGAAGGAAAAGATCCTTGGAGATTAATTTGATGCTTTTCTTCCTTTTCTTCCAAAACTGACAATGAAATCAAGACAATACAATGACTATCTAGTGAGCAGATCCAATAAGTTTTTAAGACATAGACAAGCCCTTTTATGGACCTACTCTAAGTGATTGAAAACTCTACAGTACATCCATCAACTATAAAAAAGAAAATGTTACTTAAATATGTATAATAATTATAGACCTTAATCTTATTGTGTTCAAGTAATCCCTTCAGATTGTTCTCCTCAGAAACACATGCTGAAAAGCTAAAGTAGATGTATATTTGGTCTATAATATTGAAGGAAATAGATAGAAATGTAATATCTAAGAAAATATTTGAAGAAAGTAAATTAATCTCCCTTCAAGATGGTAACAGATGTTTTCTTACCTCCTTCTTCTCTCAATTAGGTGCAAAAATTTAAGTTTTGCCAACAGAGAATTAATTGTCTTTGGGTAGAGAGGTCCCAGAAAAACACAAAGGATTTGCATAATTTTTAGACAAGAAGAAATATTTGCAAGAGGTAGGTTTTGGAAAAACTTTAACCTTCCCCTCTGTAGTTGAGATCAGCAACAAACTCATTCAATCCACATTCCATAACCTCCTAGCTGCTTCTGTTTAATACGGAATCCTGAACAATTATAGGTAGAATAATAGATGTTATTGGTTTAGTTTCCTTTAGGAAGTTTTCAAAGGGACAGTTTTATTATCCTCAAGTTGTAGCTGATCCTTTGTAAGCTTGCTTTACAAATGGATACACTGGATAGTATAGGGTTGTTATGGGTATTGATCTTAGTAGTTTTAAACTGTAGGATTTGGTATAGATTCATTATGTTTCAACCAACTAGTAACAGTGGGATATCAGTACATCAATTTATCCTGGTCATATAGCAGGGCAGCCTAACTTGTCTTTTTTACTGAATAGGCATTATAAAGAAGAAGAAGAAGTGTGTGTGTGTGTGTGTGTGTGTGTGTGTGTGTGTGTGTGTGTGTGTGTTTCTGTGTTTTAGAGTGTTATATAGAGTAAGGAAGCCCTAAAGGAAATAAAGGAAAATCATCAGAAAACTATTTAGCTAAAACAGCAATGTCTAACTATGTGTCATCAGTAAGATTACAAAATAGATTAAAATATCAAAATAATATAAGCAAAAATTTAGATCTGTTTAATTTGAACTATAGAAATCATTTTGGATATTTCCTAATTTGAATATCTAAGTAATATTAATAATCTAAATCATTCATTATCTCTAAATTCTTAAGATTTTTTATGACATTTAAGAAACTGATGCTAAGGAAATTCCATGCTTTAGAAAGATTTTTACTCAAAAAAATGCAAATATTTGTATTAATACCCAAATATTTTATTTTTTGCTGTGTTTTACTTGTGTGACATATTGTAAGACACAAAGAAAATTTATAAAATGAGACAAGTAGGACATTTTAAGCTGGGATATAAAGAAAACATGGATTTATATTGTGGAAGACATGGAAAAGGAGTATTAGAAATGAAAAATATTTTGGCGAATAGAGCTATAATGAATCGCTAGAGGTTGGAAACTGTGAAAATGTAGCAGAAGTTATTAGTACAATTTTTTGGATTTCTCCAGGAGCCCTTACCTATTCAAAAGGAAGAAGGAAGAAGGAGAAGGCAGATGGTTAAGTTTAACTTGGTTCTGAATCAAAACAGCAGGAAATATACAGAGACAAAAGGAAAAATAAGATAGATATTTGTTTTCCCTGTAAAGCTGAAACCAGGATTTCTCACCTATGCTCCTTCCAAGAAGAAACATTTACTACACAAGTTGACTTCTGTTCTGAAATCTCATATAGTTAAATATGATAGTAGCTTGGGTCTACAGAAATTTTCCTAGCATAACTTTCTATAAAAGCTGTAGATTTGCTTTTTATTTTATTAAACTTGTAGAAATAAGGATTCTGAAAAAAGTTGTGAAGATTTTTTTAAACTTTTTTAAAGGAATATGGAAGACTTACTGTTAAAATAATTCATTTTTGTCTTGAAATAAAACCATAAATATTCTAAAAAGAGACAGCCTAAATTATAGGTAATACTGAAGGAAATTAGACATGTAGATGATGGGCATTAATGCTGTACTTCAATTTGTTTGAGCTTTTGCTAATAAAAACAATTTTTGTTTTGCCTATCTCTTCTTTGGTTCCAAATAAAACATTAAAAAATGCTTCAAGTTAATGAACTGAAATTTTATTTAATTTTAATATTAATTTTATTTAATTTTATAAGCTATAAAAATTATCTGTGGGTTTTAGAAAAAGCTTTAGAGAAGTTCATATTCAATTCATTTAATCATGTGCAAGTGTGTATAAACACATATGAATCTAAATTTACCCTTCTTGAGCATATTGATTTTTACTCATGTGTTTCATAATATTATAATAACATGGTCTTTTCATCCAACTTTATGGGATTTTTGTTTTGTTTTGTTTTTTGCATTGCTTGGGATCAAGCCTAGAGCCTCACATGTGGTAGTCAAGTTCTCTGCTCCTGAGCTATACCCCTAACCAACATGAGCACATTTAAATGAGTTAATGCATGGATCATATACAATCCTGGTGAAGAATATTCCTCTGAAGAGTGGTTATGCATTTGTCTTTTCCAGGAATTCAGGCAGTGTCAATAATCAGAGACTGATATTTATTATAATTTTAAGTTAAAAACTGTTATTCAGCTTTTCATGTTTATAACAAAATATCTAAGGCAGGAAAATGAAGAAAAGAGGTTTACGTAGGACATAGTTATAGAGGTTCAAGAACATGGCACCTACAAAGGCTTAGGCCAATTCAGGGTCCTCCTGACTGTGTCAAATCATGGTGGATGGTAATGGCAGGAATGCATGCAACAGCAAGTGATCACATCCCCAGAAAAGAAACAAGAGAGAACTGGTAGCGCCAGAATCCGCTTTTTACAGTATCTTTCCTGCAAGATCTACTAAGGAGTTGCATGTGAAGTTCATTAATGTCTTCTGAGGGAAGGGTGCCTCAATGATCTAAGGACCTTCCACTAGATCCCACTTCTTAAAGATTCACATCACCTCCCTATACTGCCACCCTGGGGACCAAACTCCCAACATATGAATGTTTAGGGGGACACAGATCATATACAAATCACGGCATACATTTTGTAGCATATAAATTCCAAATTCAAAACCATGTGTTGTTCAGGTTATGGTTCCAAATTATCTAGAGATTATTTTTCCCCAACCAAGAATGCAGGTAGTTAAAGAGGTTCTTCTTTATCTTCCTTCACTTGCAGTTAGTTGTTTTTTCTTTTTCTTTTTTTCTTCTTTCTCTGGGTTTACTTTTTTTTCCTAATTATGACATCATTTGAGGATTCCTGATTTATGTGAAATCTACATTCAACTTCCACTCTCCCATGTGCAGAGGTCTCATATCCTTCTCCTGTGGCATAGGCATTTAAGAGCTTTTTGCTGCTAGAGAATCATTTGTTCCATATTAGTGCAGCCAATACAATCCTTCAGTCATGTGCTGAATGAACTAGTTTATGCTCTTCTGTATTAGTGGTTTTAAGAGTTTTAATTTAATTTTGTTTTAAACTATGCATTTGAAGAAATGTTATAATTTCAAGCCTTTGCAGCAGGAAGAGTTTCTGGCTATTTAAAAGGCTGCTAGAACTAGTAACTTTTATTCTTGGTTTTGATTTTTGAGTTGCTGGAGATTGAATTCAAAGCCTTGCACGTACTAGGCATGTGTTGCACCACTAAGCTACATTTCTAGCCCTCCAAAGTTTTCATTTTGGATCATTAAATATTTAAACTTTTAAAATAATTTCTTCTGCATAAACTATTCTCTTAAAATTAATTACTCCTATAATGTAATATAATTGACATTTTACATGAAATGTTCCAATTATTTTAGATCACCAAATTTCTTATTTTAGAATTATGATATTAAGTACTAAGCAATGCTAAAGTTATTGAGTACCTACCATATTCTAGACACTCTTATCTGTACCAAGGATATAACAATAAACCAAATACTCATTTTCCTCATTCAGTTTGCATTCTAATGGAGAGTTCATGTTACAAACAAATAAGAAAAAAGTGTGTAATGGTTTTCTAAAACCTATCCTTAAATAAGAATATATTTTCCTCCTCTCTTGAAGTTGGGAATAGCTTCTATAACTCTCAATGGCACAGAATTTGGAAGTGAGGCAGGTGTCATCTTGCATTCTTACCTTGTAAAATTGAAACAATGGTATCTTTATTCTACTATAAAATGCCAATCTTTTTCCTCTTTAGTTCTTTATCCCTTGCTTTCTTTTCCTATGTACTTTCCTGGTCTGTTTGTGCTCTTTTTATATCATCATAGTTCAATGCATAAAACTCCTATAGCTATTTCAAGGGAATTAGATGATCAATTGTGTTTGGAAAGGCTGGGAACAGGAAAGTCAGAGAATCACCACTCCACAAACTCCAAGTTACTATGACCCTCATGATAATCAGGAATTGAGGAAACTTCTCCTGTATTGACTTCCACCAATGCAACTGCACAATCATGATCCAGGTGTATGGACACTGGAAGCAGAGCTCAGTACTCACAAATACAGCTAATAAAACTTGCGAGCCACATCCCACAGCTGCAAGAAGATGGCAACTGCTGTACTTCTAAATTTTATACCATTGTACTTCATTCACAGAAGCTTTAGTACTTTAGGACCCTAATTGCAAGAGATGATAAGAAGTGTGTTTTTACCCTCTAGTAACTGCTATGCCATGAAGGAATGGGCTAGATGGGGTGAGGGATGAACAAAATAAACAAAACTTAATGTCTGTGTTCCTTATATTCAATCTTTTTTTTACTATAAGATTTTGAGGTGTTTCTTGGAAATGCCAAAGACAATATTATTTCTTAACATCAATTTGATAGTTTTTAATCTTTATTTGTAAAGTTTAGTCTTCTCATTTCTGCAACAATGGGAAAAACATGTTTCTTTTTGGGTTACATTATGCATGAAATGTGTGTGAATGGATATGTTCTTTTCATCTTCCCTTTGCCTTATTATTGGTGATGGAACTAATTTGTTTTACTTTTCAGTCTGTGACTCTGATGCTTTAATATGAAAATGAAACACCAAATATTTTCTTCACTGATATTCTGCACACCTATCCTCAGAATGAGTTGTATCTTTGAACACTTGATTGTTTTTTCTTACTCTTCATCTCCGCACAGACATTTAGAAAGTTTAAATTATCTTTGTTCTCTTTTTCATGTTTTATCTTCTTCTCACCTTGTTTATCTTTCACCATGGTGTACTTTTCTGAATAGTGAAGTACTTTTATCTCCAGAATCAGTGCTTATTACTTATACTATGCATTCTTAAGGTCATTCAATACATGCTGTTTTGTGTGATATGAGGGTTTAATGCATGACTCTGCCAGGGGCTGCTAAGGCAGATTGGTTATTACTTACTTTTATCTTAAGAATTTTATTAAGAAAATTATTTTCAAAGTGTTTTCTAAATGTTAATATAAAATGTTATTGTAATTCATAGCCTTCCCCTTCTTTGTTTTTAAATCTTTTCTATTTTCTGACTCTATTGTCATTATTATTATTTAATTATATTTTCAGAGGAAAATAACAATAGCAATATTTCATTATCAGTTTTAATTATATTTCCAGATGAAAATAACAATAGCAATATTTAATTATCAGTTTTAATATCATGTGTAATTTGAATATGTCAACACTAAATATTAACTGTGTTTTTAAAATAACATATCACATTATACAACACATATGAAATATAAAGCCAAATTGCATTTTAACTCTCATGTAAATTATTAGTAGCAAAATACATAATGTACAAATCCCATGGATGTAAAGAATATTTAGTCAATTATAAAATTTAAAATGAAACAATAGGCAATTTTATTGTAATTCTTGGAAATAAATTTGTCATTTGTTTCCAAATCAGACCTGGATCATATATTTTACTAATATTCCAACTGCTGAAAAGTTCTTTTTAATGGTAATGAAGAAGAATTATAATCTAATTCCAAATATTGTCTCTTTGATTCTCATTTTTAAAAAATCCTATCTTTTGCTTGATACTTTTGATATCTCTCGATTCATTATGTACAGATAAATATTTCAAAATAAAATTAATTGTAATATCTTAATATCATCATGTTTATTTTTCACTTAAGAAAGTCTTTACCCTGGGGCTGGGGTTATGGCTCAGTGGTAGAGTGCTCATCTACACGTGCACGGCCTGGGTTCGATCCTCAGCACCATGTAAAAATAAAACGCATTGTGTATAACTAAAAGCAAATAAATAAATTTAAAAAAAAAAAAGTCTTTACCCTGGAATAAAGATTATTTTTGCAGCACACATTATTTATTATCTTTTCTTCTTCTTTACACTGGAAGAAGGATTAATCTTGCAACATATGTTGTTATTATTCTTGTAACACACATTGTTTATTATCTTTTCTTTATAGATTCTGAAATTATGAGGCACAGTTTCTTGACACACAAATTTGATATATATTTGTCAAATTTAAAATTTTAGTTTCATATATTTTGAATAGCTAGAATCAATAGCATTTTATACTTAAAATATAGGTGCTTTATAAAATTCAACACATACTGGAACATGAAATTTTAAAAAATTTGGCATTATAATCATTATAGTCAATATTATCATCATTGCTATTATTTTTATATTTATTTAACAGAGATTGCCTAAGAACAGGGTGAAGATTATATGTGAGCTCTGTTGTCTTAATGAAAGAAGAGAAGGTATACTAAATTTCATTTAGAAATAGGATGGTAAAAGTGACAGAATTAATGCTTGCAGAAATAGACATTAACAATATTCCTGGCCCTATCTATCTATTTATCTGTCTATCATCTATTTATCTATTTATCTGTATCTTTCTTTCTACACCATTTCTTTCCCTCAGTTTCTGAGTGTGAAACATGGGAGTCCAGATTTTTTTACTTCTATAATTTGGTTTGAATATATATGGTAAGAGTAACACATAATCATGTGAAGTAGACCTTCTGAATTTTATGCTCATTTATTCACCATCCTATGGTATGCAAAGCCACACACACACAAATTCAAATTGACAGAGAAATACATCCCAATATACTCACATTACTTCCCCCTTGTCCTTAATTATCCTTCAGCTAAGGATGGGCATGTGACACATTTCTGGGAAATGAAATATAGGTGAATATCATATCATTATCTCCTCCTTGGGTTATTTTAGTAGAAACTTACCCATAATACTAGACTTCTACAGTGTGATTTCCGTGTCACAGCTATTTTTAGGCTTCTAATCAGATTCTGTCACCCTACGCTTGTGTTTATTTCATTGTAAATAAAATGAACACAAGAGTAATAATAAATATAGTGGAGGCAGAAAGAAAAGCATGTGGTTAATAATAATGGATGAAGGGTAATGGATATTATCCAGATGAAGAATGAAAAGTCAAAAGTGTGTATGTTTTAGAAACATTTATTAAATTGTTATTATAAAGCAAAATTAAGAATAGAGAAAGATAAAACTTTGGAGAAAAAAGATAATAAGTTATAAATAGAATAGTTAAAATCTAATTGACTACAGAGAATTCAGGAAAATAAATGTAATAGGTTAGTTCATACATGGCCTGGATTTGCAGGATAAGATTTGCATTATGAAAACAGATTTAGATTTATGGTAAGTGAAGACATATTACTGTGTATATTCCTGATAAAGACTCTGAGATGACATGAGGAGAGAAGATAGTCTGAGAGAAACGCTGAAGTGCAGAAATCTATTTGGGGATATAAGGAAGAACATGAGCCAGCAATGACAGCTGAGTAGCGATGGTCAAGTAAGTAATTAGTATAATGAAAAAGAAGGGAACAAATGGTTTCAGGACAGAAGGAAGCAATGAAGATAATGAATGGTCTCCATGGAGAATAAAGAACATAAGTCATCTGTGACCTGAGCAAGAACATCTTAGAAGGAATAAGAGGGCAAAAAAGAGTTTGCCAAGCATTGTGATGTAACTGAGGAATGAAAAATGTAGATGAAAATTATTTAAAATTTCAGTTGTTAAGATCCTTGGATGTAGGAAAGACTGTGAAACCAAAGCAAGAATTTGGTATTATTGTTCATTTGCTTTTAAATGAACGTGTTTAAACATAGGTGGAGATAAGATAGAAAAGGCTAAAAAATGCATTGTTACAGAGAGGAGATTGGGAACAAATTACACAGATGTTAGAACATGATTCCAGAATAGGTAAGAAGTTAAGCTTACTAGAACAACAAGGTTGGGGAGTTGAGATTTCAATGGAAAAAAGCACATACATATCTTCACCAATAAATGGGAAGAAAAATAAAACAAATGTGTGAGTTACAGGTGCATTTGTACACTGTGTGAAGTACCATGGCTTTAATTTAATCACAAAAGAGGAAGAGATTTTGTCTGAAAAGGGTGAATAGATGAGTTGGAATTCAAGAATTTGAAGGTTTGAAAGAGTGTGGAGAGAGTGCTGCCTGATTGATTTTTTATATTGTTGAGATTCTATTTGAAATTGTCAACTCTGACTGTAAGTTGGTACTGCATTCCATGTCATATGACTTTCTACAGGTAGGCTCTGTACATCAGGGTTGGATGAGAACAGAGAGTTAGGTCAAGGGTATTCAAATTTTTAACCTTGGAAATCTTTTGAAATAAGAATTCTTCATAAGAAATTATCTGCTCCAAGTCTACACCCCTAACTAAACTTGTACCTTTCCTCTTTTGGATTTAGTTTATATTTCCCATTTAACACTATTAAACTTTTATTGAGTACTAGGTATATTTCTGGGTGTCCTATCTCATCTGATACATAATAAGTACTTATGTTCGTACTTGTGGTTCCAATGCCTAACAGATTGCCTCGTGTCACCTGTTTACTGCATGATAGAAATTGATAACCTGAAAGAAAATAGTCCTGAGATTTCATCAAGATCACTCATGGGATGGAGTTGTGGTTCAGTGGTAGAGTGCTCACCTGGCACATGTGAGGCCCTGGGTTCGATCCTTAGCAACACATAAAAAAAAAAAAAAAAAAAAGCTATTGTGTCCAACTACAACTAAAAAATAAACATTAAAAAAAAATCACTCATGTCAAGGAATATTCTCCCAGACCTGTGCTTGGTTACAAAGGGAAAATATGAAGTGAATTTGTATGTTCGATTGCCGGGGCTGCTGAGTTATGAATGGGGCCAAGTTCTAAGCTATCCCCTTTTTGGGCCCAAAAGGGGTTTTTCCTTCTGCCGGCAGAAAGAAAACAACTTACCCAGCGAGGGTGAGCTTAAGGACAAAAATAGCTGAGTGTCTACCTCTGTTTGGTGAACAGAAACCACACCACACCCAGGGAGCTTTGTATAGCAAGCGAGAATCCAAAAAACTCGGATTTTATTGGCAAGGTGCTGAACTTAAATAGGCCTAGAACTAACCAATCAGCCAGCAGGGCAGTTCAGTCTCTCACGCTACGTCATAGCCACACCCCTTGGCTTAGCTCCGGTCCTACTAGGGCGTGGTAAGCAGCCAAAGTCCTTCCCCTGGCAGACATGAGTCCCAACATTCGATCACAACAAAAACATTTATATATTGAAGGATAGGAATTAAACTCCTTGAAATAGAAAATATAAACCTCTGCTGTCCAATACATTTAATCACTAGCAAAAAGATTCTATTAAGTGTTTCATATACAGCCAGTTTGAACTGATATATGCTTTAAAACAAAACACAAACTAGATTTTAAAGAATTAGTATAGAAAAAGAATACCATATATTTGTTTAATGTATTATATTGATTTCACATTAAAATAAAATGTTTAGACATATTGAATTAAACAAAATATATTACTAAAAGTAAACTCACCCATTTCTTTTCTTTTTTTTATTCAAAGTTGTTGCATTTGTAATAGTAGTATGCATTACAATTCATAATACACATATAGAACCTCTTTTTACATATCACTGTTTGTATACAAAGTATATTCATATTATTCAAGTCTTCAATTATGCATTTAGGATAATGACATCCATCTTATTCTACCACCTTTTCTTTTTTTTCCCCTCCATCCCCCCTTGCTTTCTCCTTTCCCCTCCCTCCCCTTTGACCATTCTAATTTCCTCTAATCCTCTTATGTACCCCAACCCAACACCACTGTGAATCTGCCTCCTTATATAAGAGAAAGCATTTGGTATTTGGATTTTTGAGATTGACTAATTTCACTTAGCATTATATTATCTAACTTCATCCATTTGCCTGCAAATGCCATTATTTTATTCCCTTTTATTGCTGAGTAAAATTCTTTTGTGTATATATACCAAATTTTGTTAATCCACTCATCTACTGAGGGACATCTAGGTTGGTTCCACAACCTAGGTATTGTGAATTGTGTTGCTAAAAACATTGAGATGATGTGTCACTGTAATATGCAGTTTTTAAGTCCTTTGGGAATTGACCCAGGAGTGGGATGGCTGGGTGGTTCCATTCCCAGTTTTCCAAGAAATCTCTATACTGCTTTCCATAACAGTTGCACCATTTTGCAGTCCCACCAGCAATGTATGAGTGTGCCTTTTCCCCGACATCCCCTCCAACATTTATTGTTGTTTGTGTCCTTAATAGCTGCCATTCTGACTGAAGTGAAATGAAATCTTAGAGTAGTTTTGATTTGCATCTCTCTAATTGCCAGTGATGTTGAGTATTGTTTCATGTATTTGTTGATTAATTGTGTATCTTCTTCTGAGAAGTGTCTTTTCAATTCCTTAGCCCATTTATTGACTGGGTTATTTGTTTTTTTTGGTGTTAAGTTTTTTGAGTTCTTTATATATTCTAGAAATTAGTGCTCTATCTGATGTGCATGTATTAAATATTTGTTCCCAATTAGTTGGCTCTCTATTCACCTCACTGATTGTTTCTTTTGCTGAAAAAAAGCTTTTTAGTTTGAATCTATCTCATTCATTAATTCTTTTTTTAAAATTTATTTATTTGCTTTAGTTGTACACAATGAAATGCATTTATGTTTACGTGGTGCTGAGGATCGAACCCAGGCCATGCATGTGCTAGGCAAGCGCTCTAACCGCTGAGCCACAACACCAGCCCCCCCATTCATTAATTCTTGATATTAATTCTTGTGCTACAGGATTCTTATTAAGGAACTTGGGCCTATTCCGACATGTTGGAAATTGGAGCTTACTTTTTCTTCTATTAGTTGTATTGTCTCTGGTCTAATTCTTAAGTCCTTGATCCACTTTGAATTGAATTTTGTGCATGGTGAGAGATAAGGGTTTAATTTCACTTTGTTGCATATGGATTTCCAGTTTTCCCAGCACCATTTGTTGAAGAGGCTATCCTTTCTCCACTGTACATTTTTGGTGACTTTGTCTAATATAAGGTAGCTGAAATTATATGTATTAGTCTCTGTGTCCTCAATTCTGTACCATTGGTCTGACAAGTCTGTTTTGGTGCCAATACCATAATGTTTTTGTTACTATTGCTCTATAGTATAATTTGATGTCTGGTATGGTGATGCCACCTGCTTCACTTTTCTTGCTCAGGATTGCTTTAACTATTCTGGGTCTCTTATTTTTCCAGATGAATTTCATGACTGCTTTTTCTATTTCTTTGAGGAATGTCATTGGGATTTTGATTGGAATTGCATTAAATCTGTATAATGCTTTTGGTAGTATGGACACTTTGACAATATTAATTGTGCCTATCCAAGAACAAGGTAGGTCTTTCCATCTTCTGAGTTCTTCTATAATTTCTTTCTTTAGTGTTTTTTATAGTTTTCTTTATAGAAGTCTTTCACCTCTTTCGTTGATTCCCAGGTATTTTTTTTTTTTGATGCTATTGTAAATGGGGTACTTTTCATCATTTCCCTTTCAGAGGATTTGTCACTGATGTACAAAAATGCCTTTGACTTATGTGTATTGATTTTGTATCCTGCAACTTTGCCAAATTCATTTACTAGTTGTGAAAGTTTTCTGGTAGAGTTTTTTGGGTCTTCTAGGTATATTATCATGTCATCAGCAAATAGTGCTAATTTGAGCTCTTCTTTTCCTATCTGGATCCCTTTAATTTCTTTCATCTGTCTAATTGCTCTGGCCAGAGTTTCCAGTACTATGTTAAATAGCAGTGGTGAAAGGGGGCATCCCTGTCTTGTTCCAGTTTTTAGAGGAAATGCTTTCAATTTTTCTCCATTTAAGATAATGTTAGCTCTGGGCCTTGCATAAATAGCTTTTATAATGTTGAGATATGTTCCTGATATTCCTAGTTTTTCTAGTGTTTTGAGCATAAAGGGGTGTTGTATTTTGTCGAATGCTTTTTCTGCATCTATTGAGATGATCATATTCACCCATTTCTTTCAACTCTCTTTATAAATGTAGCTACCATAAAATTTAAAATTACATATCTGGTTCTCATTTATGACTCATTATATTCCTCTTAATTCAGGACAGTATTGATATAGAAAAATGTGTTGAACTAAATAAACTTGTCTTTTATAAATATTATTTTCTCAGTATTTGTTTTAATGGTCTAAAATCTTGAATCATTTAATTTGCAAGGTTACTGAAGAGTTTCTATATTCTTCACATGACACATCAAATAACACTTTTACACTTTAGTTAAAATTTATTGAAATAATTGCTAGAAATTTAAAGAGTACCAGAGACCAATTATTTGATAAAATGGTAAATTATTGTTATGTTAAAATTAATTCTGAGTTTGATACAATCCGGTGTTAGAACTTTGTTCTTCAAAGCCATTGAGTTTCTGACTACAATCTATAGGTGTGATGAGACCATTTAACAAACTCTTTATTACTAATCACAATTCTAAGTAAGCAAATTATATTTGCATTTGCCAAAGCATTAAGATTAACATATTAAAATCTGCAGTGATAGTTTATATAATAAAATACACATTTGCAAATTTTGTACATGGATAACAACAGGGTAACATGTCTGAAAAAGAAACAGTAGTTAATTAACCAAAAAAAACAAAAATTGCAGGAGACTCTACTTTCCAAAGTATGTGGTGATTCTCATAGATAATTGAAATGTTAAAATTGTGTCGTATAGCTCTGTTAATTTCCGTCAAATTAACAGAAAACTGTCACATTTTGGTTACATATATGTTTATAAGATGTGAGCTACATGTTTTCCACTGCTACTACTGCTATGAAATCTTCATGTACATATTGAAAGCAATAATCTGAAATTCACTGTTAATTTGCATAGCATTTTTTAAAATCTGACTTCCATTTTCTTTATGCTTGTCATTTGTCCATAATGCTATTAAAGTTGTTCAAAATACTATACAGCCAGATTAGAATCATAGACAAGAGAAACAGTTTTAAAAAATCCCTCTTTGATAAGTAATTCACAAATACATTCAAAAGACTTTTCATTTTATTTTGTACTTTTCCTATGGTTTTTATTTTAAAAATTAAAGATACAACCTTTCTATCCTAAAATTATTTTATGTGTTTTGCAGATGATATGCACAATAAGCTTTTATTTTACATATAATTCATTGTATTTTCATGATAAGGAATAGAGTTTGAGCATAAAGACTAAGGGTCATACAGATGCCTGTTTTTCTATAAATCAGTAGAACCAGAATGAAGAACCCACTATAGCCAGAAACATAAACTCTATCTTGAGAGAAATATTAACTATAAAAATTATGGCAGGCAGGATCCTGGAAAGATGGCTGACAGGAGGGAGGTACTCTCTGGACACAGTTGCTAAAAGACGCTTAGTGGGAAGTTTGAGCAAGTTACTAGCAATTCTCTTGCAACTGAAAGGGAGCCGAGACATTCATGCACCTCTGGACAGTGAAATACAACGTTCTCCGGACCACAACGAGCAGGGGCAGAGTCAGAGAGGTCCACAGTTCGAAGCAGCACTGTCTGTGCTGAAGGCGTAGCTGCCCGATATCATCTCGGCAAGGGGACGATCCACACAGCGGCTTTGAAACCAATCAGCGAGGAGGGATAGAAAGAAGCCTAGAGGCGTGGGCGGTGTCCACGTAGCACTCTTTAGCACAGCTTGCCAAGCTGATCTCGTACTCTGGACTGACACAAGGGTCTACGGAGCTGCTGTTGAGTGGGAGGAGAGCACTGCCATCTTTGAGGAGTACAGTGTCTGACCCAGACAAAGGGGAAAAGACAGAAAGGAAGACCAGCTGCAGACATCCAGGGAGCTGCCAACGCTCTGAAAACAACGCACATCTGGGTGAGGCTCGGGTAACCAGCAGGGGAGGGCGTGTCTGAGGCCAGCACAGTGGCCCCAAGAAGCAACAACTGTGGGTGGCCGTGGGGAAAGGGTGCCTTCTGGAGGGTCCCTTTCCTGGTGCCATTCATCTGCTGACACACAACCCCCCTCAGCCACTCTTCAGCTGGGCCATTCTGCTACTGGCCAAAGGTGCAGCCTGGATTCCACTGGCAGGATCGCTGTCTAGACGCAATCTGATGCGGTTTGCTTAAACTGGAAAGGAAAAAGAGGGGGGCTTCCCAGGGCCTGTTTTGTTTGAGACTTGGGGATCCACTTTTTTTTTTTGTTGGTTTGCTTGTTTTGTTGGTTTTCTGGTTTTTTTTTTTTTTTTGTTGTTGTTGTTGTTGTTTGTTTGTTTCTTTCTTTCTTTTTTTTGGCTTTGTTTTCTTTTGCTTTTTTTTTGCATTGATTGTCAGTGTCTTTGTTTGTTTGCTTCTGCTCCTCTTTTCTTTCCTTCTTTTCTTCCTTCCCACTTTTGCATCTTTTCTTCTTCCTTCATCTTTCCTATTTACACCCTGCCAGTGCATACTAAACAGAGGCAAAAACAAGTTATACGCAGAACTTGGGATCTCTACAACGGGTGCAATTGAACTGGATAGCAAAGTGGTGTTATATATAGTTCACTCTCTATTTTCTTGACTCTCTCTTACACCAAATCCTACTATTTTATCATTTTTATTTCTTTCCCATCTTACTTTATATATAAATTGATCTTTCCACCTAAATGTCTACTCCATTCTCTTTCCTCTCTCGTCTACTGATACTAAACCACTTCCATTAAACCACTTCCATAGAACTCTTTTTTCATACTTTCCAAGAAAGAACAATTCAAGACACTTCCTTCTTCCTAAACATAACACCTCTTTGTCCAATACTTGAAACTATAAAACCCCATCAGAGGCGTACAGAGTAAATTGGAAACAATATCTGGGTTAACCAAATTTGTACATTGTAATCAAACTTGGATTTTCTGAATAGAAAGTGTTAGATTTTAAAGTGTAAAGGAATTATAAGGGGATCTGATAGAATTGTACTACAGGACTAACATAAGGCTTTAAGGTAAAATCGAAATAGTCAAGGTCCAACAGTGCAGGAAGAAAAGACACACAAGCAACATGAAAAAACAAGGGAAGAAAGTGACACAAACAAATACTTCATCAGTAGATTCTATGGCAAACACAGTTGGTCAAATGCCAGAGATGGAATTTAGAAATTACATATTCCAAAAGTTTATGGAACTTAAGAATGAACTCAAAAATGAGATGAGGGAGCAAGTACAGGTGGCAAAAGATCATTTTGACAAAGAACTCCAAAAACAAATACAGGAAGTAAAAGATTACTTCAATAGGGAAATAGAGGCTCTAAAGAGAAACCAAACAGAAATTCCAGAAATGAAAGAAGCAATAAACCAAAATAAAAGTTCAATTGAAAGCATCTCCAACAAAGTAGACCACTTGGAAGAAAGAACCTCAGACAATGAAGACAAAATATATATCCTAGAGAAGAATTTAGACTATATAGCAAAACTCGTTGGAAATCAAGAACAGAATATCCAAGAATTATGGGACGGCATAAAAAGACCAAACTTAAGAGTGATTGGTGTAGAGGAAGGGGCAGAGTTTCAAGCCAAAGGACTGAGTAATTTATTTAATGAAATAATTACAGAAAATTTTCAAAACTTGAGGAATGAATGGGAAAACCAAGTTCAAGAGGCTTACCGAACACCACACAGACAAATCTCAACAGATCCACACCAAGACACATTATAATGAAAATGCCTAATATACTGAGCAAGGACAGAATACTAAAAGCCACAAGAGAAAGGAAGCAAAATACATATAGGGGGAAACCAATCAGATTATGTTCAGATTTTTCAACCCAGACCTTAAAAGCAAGAAGATCCTGGAATAGCATATTTCAAGCTCTGAAAGAAAAAGGATATCAACCAAGAATCTTATATCCAGCAAAATTGAGCTTTAGATTCAAAGATGAAATAAAAACTTTCCACAACAAGCAAAAGTTAAAAGATTTCACAACTTGAAAGCCAGCACTTCTGTACATCCTGGGCAACATTTTTCATGAAGAAGAAGAGAAAGATAACAACAAAAATCAACAAAGGGAGATATTAAACTAAGGGAAATACCAACCAGAAGAGAAACCAAATCAAGCTAAAGACCATAATACAAATAAAAATGGATGGGGAAAAAAATCACATCTCAATAATAACCCTGAATGTTAATGGCCTAAACTCTCCAATCAAAAGACACAGATTATCAGAATGGATTAAAAGAAACAACCCAACAATTTGCTGTCTCCAAGAAACACACCTCGTAGAAAAAGACATCAACAGACTGAAAGTGAAAGGCTGGGAAAAGTATTATCACTCACATGGCCTGTGGAAACAAGCAGGGGTTTCCATTCTCATATCAAATAAAGTAGACTTCAAACCAAAACTAGTCAAGAGGGACAAAGATGGATATTTCTTACTACTTAACGGAAGCATTTATCAACAGGATATAACAATCATAAATCTCTATGCCCCAAATAATGGAGCACCTACATTCATCAAACAAACTCTTCTCAAGTTCAAGAGTAAAATAGACCACAACACAGTTATTCTAGGGGACTTCAACACACCTCTCTCACCAATGGATAGATCATCCAAACAAAAGCTAAACAAAGAAACTTTAAGCCTTCTTAAAACAATTAATAATTTAGACCTAACGGACATATATAGAATATTTCATCCCTCAGTAAATGAATACACTTTTTTCTCAGCAGCACATGGCTCCTTCTCCAAAATAAACCATATATTATGTCATAAGGAAACTCTCAGAAAATATAAAAAAAAAAAAAAAATAGAGATACTACCCTGCATTCTATCAGACCATAAAGGGATGAAATTGGAAATCAACGACAAAACAAGGATTAAGAAAAAACTACTCCAACAACTGGAAGCTAAACAACATGCTACTGAATGAACAAGGGGTTGAAGAAGACATCAAAGAGGAGATTTAAAAATTCCTAGAGGTAAATGAGAACACAGATACATCGTATAGAAATCTCTGGGACACTATGAAGGCAGTAGTAAGAGGGAAATTCATTGCACTGAGTTCATTCCTTAAGAAGAAAAAAACCCAACAAATAAATGACTTAACATCACACCTCAAAGCACTAGAAAAAGAAGAACAGACCAACACCAAGAGCCGTAGAAGACAGGAAATAATTAAAATCAGAGCAGAAATTAATGAAATTGAGACTAAGGAAACCATTCAAAGAATTGACAAAACTAAAAGTTGGTTCTTTGAAAAAATACACAAAATTGACAGACACTTAGCAATGCTAACAAAAAGAAGAGGAGAAAAAACTCAAATTACTAAAATTCATGATGAAAAAGGGAATATCACAACAAACATCTCAGATATACAGAAGATAATTAAATTACTTTGAAAACTTGTATTCTAATAAAACAGAAAATATTGAAAACTTTGACAGATTTCTAGAGTTGTATGATTTGCCTAAACTGGAAATGGAGGCTATACACAACTTAAACAGATCGATTACAAGTGAAGAAATAGAAGATGTCATCAAAAAGCTACCAACAAGGAAAAGTCCAGGACCTGACGGGTTTACAGCCGAGTTCTATAAGACTTTCAAAGAAGAACTAATACCAATGCTCTTCAAACTATTTTAAGAAATAGAAAAAGAGGGAGCTCTTCCAGACTCTTTCTTTGAGGCCATTATCACATTAATTCCAAAGCCAGGCAAAGACACATCCAAAAAAGAAAACTTCAGGCCCATATATTTAATGAACATAGATGCAAAAATCCTCAACAAAATCCTGGCAAATCGGATACAAAAACATATCAAAAAGATAGTGCACCACGATCAAGTGGGGTTTATCCCAGGGATGCAAGGCTGGTTCAACATTCAGAAATCAATAAATATAATATATCACATCAATAGACTTAAAGATAAAAATCATATGATCATCTAAATAGATGCAGAAAAAGCATTTGACAAAATACAACATCGCTTTATGTTCAAAACACTGGAAAAACTAGGAATATCAGGAACATATCTCAACATTATAAAAGCTATTTATGCAAGGCCCTGAGCTAACATTATCTTAAATGGAGAAATATTGAAAGCATTCCCTCTAAAAACTGGAACAAGACAGGGATGCCCCCCTTTCACCACTGCTATTTAACATAGTACTGGAAACTCTGGCCAGAGCAATTAGACAGACGAAAGAAATTAAAGGGATCCAGATAGGAAAAGAAGAGCTCAAATTAGCACTATTTGCTGATGACATGATAATCTACCTGGAAGACCCAAAAAACCCTACCAGAAAACTTTTACAACTAGTAAATGAATTTGGCAAAGTTGCAGGATACAAAATCAATACACATAAGTCAAAGGCATTTTTGTACATCAGCGACAAAGACTCTGAAAGGGAAATGATGAAAATTACCCCATTTACAATAGCATCAAAAAAAATAAAATACCTGGGAATCCACCTAACGAAAGAGGTGAAAGACCTCTATAATGAAAATTATAGAACACTAAAGAAAGAAATTATAGAAGAACTCAGAAGATGGAAAGATCTACCTTGCTCTTGGATAGGTAGAATTAATATTGTCAAAATGTCCATACTACCAAAAGCATTATACAGATTTAATGCAATTCCAATCAAAATCCCAATGTCATTCTTCAAAGAAATAGAAATAGCAGTCATGAAATTCATCTGAAAAAATAAGAGACCCAGAATAGCCAAAGCAATCCTGAGCAAGAAAAGTGAAGCAGGGGGCATCACCATACCGGACCTTAAATTATACTATAGAGCAATAGTAACAAAAACAGCATGGTATTGGCACCAAAACAGACTGGTGGACCAATGGTACAGAATTGAGGACACAGAGACTAATACATATAATTTCAGCTATCTTATATTAGACAAAGGCGCCAAAAATGTACAGTGGAGAAAGGATAGCCTCTTCAACAAATGGTGCTGGGAAAACTGGAAATCCATATGCAACAAATTGAAATTAAACCCTTATCTTTCACCATGCACAAAACTCAATTCAAAGTGGATCAAGGACCTAGGATTTAGACCAGAGACAATATGCCTAATAGAAGAAAAAGTAAGCTCCAATTTCCAACATATCGGATTAGGCCCCAAGTTCCTTAATAAGCGCAAGAATTACTACCAAGAATTAATGAATGGGATAGATTTAAACTAAAAAGCTTCTTCTCAGCAAAAGAAACAATCAGTGAGGTGAATAGAGAGCCAACTAATTGGGAACAAATATTTAATACATGCACATCAGATAGAGCACTAATTTCTAGAATATATAAAGAACTCAAAAAACTTAACACCAAAAAAACAAATAACCCAATCAATAAATGGGCTAAGGAATTGAGAAGACACCTCTCAGAAGAAGATACACGATTAATCAACAAATACATGAAAAAATGTTCAACATTGCTGGCAATTAGAGAAATGCAAACCAAAACTACTCTAAGATTTCATTTCACTCCAGTCAGAATGGCAGCTATCAAGAACACAAGCAACAATAAATGTTGGAGAGGATGTGGGGAAAAAGGCACACTCATACATTGCTGGTGGGACTGCATAATGGTGCAACCGTTATGGAAAGCAGTATGGAGATTTCTTGGAAAACTGGAATGGAAACCACCCTATGACCCAGCCATCCCACTCCTGGGTCTATTCCCAAAGGACTTAAAAACAGCATATTACAGTGACACAGCTATCTCAATGTTTGTAGCTGCACAATTCACAATAGCTAGGTTGTGGAACCAACCTAGATGTCCCTCAGTAAATGAGTGGATTAAGAAAATGTGGTATATACGCACAATGGAATTTTACTCAGCAATAAAGGAAAATAAAATAATGGCATTTGCAGGTAAATGAATGAAGTTGGAAGACGTAATGCTAAGTGAAGTTAGTCAGTCTCAAAAATCCAAGTACCAAATGTTTTCTCTTATATAAGGAAGCTAGTTCATAGAGTTCATAGTATTGTTGGATGGGGGTACATAGGAGGATTAGAGGAACACTAGAATGGTCAAAGGGAAGGGAGGGTAAGGGAGGGAGCAAGGGGGGAGGGAGGGGGAGAAATGAAAAAAGAAAAAGGTGGTTGAATGAGACGGATATCATTTTCTAAATGCATGATTGAAGACCTGAATTGTACGAATATATTTGTATACAAACAGTTGTATGTAAAAAGATGCTATATACATGCACTATGAATTGTACATATTAAAAATTATAAAAATAAAATTAAAAAAATATGGCAAAACAGACATTTATGAATACCCATCTTGGTGATAATTTTTCTTATTTGTGGTAGTAATATTATCGTAGATATTTTGACTACTTATGATTGCCATTGGTATTTTCCACCTTAAGTACATCTTCCCAAAGTTAAAGCTGGAAAACTATTTTATCGTAATTCATTTGCAACTAAGGTAGGTTTCACCTAACAGGAAATTTGGCAAGAAATAGAACTTAATGAATATCAGAAATAGTTTTTTAAAGAGAATTCTTACAGTATTTTGCCTGTCTGATTTAATATGTCCAAATATAACATTTGAACAAGCAATTCAATTCAATATAACATGAAAATACCTTCAGCAAAATATATTTCACTTTACATCATAAATGAATGTCAAGCACTTTGCAAACTATTCTCTACTACCAATAAATTGTAATTAGGGATTCAATGACATGTTTGAAGAGGAATAAATCACTGATATTTGACTACATTAAATAAAAGGAGATTCTTTTGCTGATAATTTTATTCTGAAAATTATTGAATACTTGGCTTAAGTATTTTCATGTTATAACAAATGTTAAATGAACAATTTGTTGGAATTAAGTGCTATTATGTGTGTTATATATGAAAAATATAAAATATTTTCATCATGCTTTTACTTTTATGTACTTTTAAATTAATTTTTAGCTGACACATTGGAAACAAAAATATACATATTTAATAAGATAACATGTAACACAATGCATGTATCATTGTGTAATAATTAAATGAGGTTAAAATATATCTATCTGTTCAAATGTTTCTCGTTTTCTTAAGATGAAAACATTCAATCTCCTTTCTTCTAGTTTTTATGAAATATGCAGTATATTGTCATTTTCTATAGCAACTCTACTGTACAATAGCACACCAGAACTTCTTACTCCTTGTCTAACAGCAGCTTAGTACCCGCTGATAGATATTGTCATTGAAAATAAATGTGACTATTAACAGAATGCAATATAACCATGAATTTTACTTCAGTATTATTTTTATATTAGCTCTGTTCAAGAGATATAAAATGTGAGCTACAGATTTCAGCCACATATACATTTCTAAACTTTCTATTAGCCACACTTTGAGAAAGTAAAATCAATAAGACTATATCTACATTAATATGTTTTATTTAATAAAATAGATCTAAATTATATTCCTTGTAAAGTATAATCAATATAAAATATAAGAAGTTTCAAAAGTTTTGTGCTAGGACTTTTCAATCCATGGTTTACTTTACATAGCCCATCAGAATTCTGACCAGGCATATGCTAAATTCTGTGGCATCCTGTGGCTGTGTTTTTGATAGTGCATCTTTTGCTAAGGTAGGCACATCCTCATAATCATAACACATGTTCCAACTTATATGTATGGATTATTTAGTTATGAAATTCCTAGAACAATGAGAAAAATTTTAGGGTAAACCAAACTAACCTAAGCCAAACAAATTTTTAACAAATGAAGAAGGATTTTATAGTAAATGGCCTACTTCCCACAAAATCATTTGATTTTGATGAGAGCCAAACTAGTAAAGGAAAAGAGTCAAAAACTAATGAAAAGTTTTGGTGAGAATCTGGATTCAATAACAAAATCTAATATATAACTCTGAGGGATTTCTTCCTCCCTCTCCAGGTCTGCACAGATATGCTACTCTCTAGGACTCCAGGGAAAATGAACCTGTGGGTGTATCACATAATAAATCATTATTACAGACAAAGCATTCTCTTCATGAAGAGAAGAGAGACTTCATCAAAAAAGTTTTATAAAGTAGTATCAAAAAAACACACACAAAAAACAAAATCTAGAAGAGAATGAAAGAAGCAGGATAGACACATAGTCAAGATTATAACTGAAATATTGGTTGAAGAGATACTGGACAGTATAGCTTTTTGACTTCCAGTGGGAAAAAAAGAAAAATATTTTGGCATAGGAGCATGGAAGATAGAAATTCTGCTACTAAGATTGTGAACATTTGTTCCTACATATATATTTATACCACATATTTTTTAAATTAAATAGCATTTTTATATTATACATAAAATAATAATTAGTGGAATATTTGAGTATGGTTCCATTTCAGATAACCAAACAAATATATCTACATTTCTTCCACCTATATTATTTAAAATACACTAAATAGATCTCCTAGAAGATAGTTTTAATTTGGCAAAGCAGTAGTAATTAATATATACATATATATTAATATATATTACAGACTCATATTACAAATGGCCAACAGATAATGAAAAAAAAATGTCCAATATCACTAATCATCAGAGAAAAGCAAATCAAAACCCCAATAAGATATGACCTTACTCCAGTAAGAATGTGATTAAGAAAAAGAAAATCTAAGAAAACAAGTGCTAGTGAGAGTGTGGAGAAGAGGGAACACATGCACACTTTTGGTAGGAGTATAAATTAATACAGCCATTAAGGAAAATTGTAAAAAGCTAAAACTCCAAATACCATATGATCTGTGAATACTACTCCTGGGAATATACACAAAGGAAATGAAATCAGTGTATCAAAGAGACATCTGTACTCCCATGTTTAGCATCACTATTCACAATAGCCCAAAATGTAAACAACCAAATTGTTTGTCAATTGATAAACAGATCAAGAAAATTCACACCATGGAAAGTTGTTTAGACATTAAAAACAATGAAATCCTGTTATTTTCAGAATTGGAGATCATTATGTTAAGTGAAATAAGGCAGGCACAGAAAGACAAGTACCATGTGATCTCAGTCATATGTAAAATCTAACAAAAGTGATAATTTTCTATAGTAACATTATCATTTTCTATAGTAACAGATAGTAGGGCATGGGGAGGGAGAGTGGGGACAGTAGATAAATGGGTACTAAATTAGAGTTAGTAGGAGTAAGACGTTTTGGTTTGTTATTCTACAATAGAATGACTATAGATAACAGTAATCTACTGTGTATTTCAAACAGCTGTAAGGAAGAATTTTGAAGAATTCATCATAAATAAATAGTAAATGTTTGAAGAGATAGATGTATTTATTCTGTAGATGAGTCAGCTTTTCCTCATTGTGACAAAGTAAACCAAGAAGAGCAACTTTATTAAAAAAAAAAAAAAAAGGTTTATTTTGGCTCATGGCATCAAAGGTTTCAGTTCATGATCCTCTGAACCTGTGGCAGCATGGTAGGCCATGGCAGAAATTCATGGTGAAGGAGGCTGCTCACCTTATGGTAGCTGGGAAGCAAAGAGAGAGATGAAGGGGTTGGGGTGCCAGTATCCCCTTCAAGGCTACACACCCAGTGACCTAACTTTCTTCCACAAGGTCCCACCTCCTGAAGGTTCCACCACTTCCCAATAGCACTACAGGCTGTGGAGAAAGCCTTAAACACATGAGGTCTTTGGGGGACACTAAATCCAAATGGTAGCACCATGATTTAAATATTACATGGTGTATTCATATATCAACACAATCACATAGTACCAGATAAATAAACAGAATAAATATCTGTTTTCAAGTATTAGTTAAAAAACAAACAAAACATAATGTTTAAAAGTACACATTAAAAAAAAAAAAAAAAAACCCTAATACTAAAAAAACTCAGTGACCACAAAAGTAGAGAAGTGATAACACTGGCATATTCAAGAATCATCTGTATAGAAAAATGCATTAGTGTAAACACAAGAAGAAAGAGAAAAAGATAGTCAAACAAATGAACGAACTTTGGTTGTCTTATGTCTTATGCCATAACAAAACCAAACTCTGACTTATTGACAAAAATTGGTGGTAGAATTTGAAACTTGATAGTTTATTCAATGGTGAAAATTTGTTAAGCAAGATATTGAGAACACATGAGTCATAGAAAACATGAGCTTTGATATTAACAACTGAACAACAATCTATAGAAGAAAGCAGCCATCACAAATCCTTTAGATATAAGGTTCGGCACAAAAATATTCAAAATGTGACTTATAATGTTAATTTCTTGAAGTGCTTATTAGAAATGAATATAGATACTCTTTGAATGCACTGTATTTCCTTGTGAGTAGTTAGTATCAAGTTAAAGTTATACAGTTTAATAATACTTTCCCATGGAAAATGTGATAAATATAATTCCTTTCTCAATTCCAAGATTTGTGATTATCTAAACACATAATATTTAATAAACAGATGGTTTTGAAACATATATTATGAATATTTTGGTAGTAAGTAAATAATTAGGTAGGAAATTCAAATATCTGTATGGTTTCTTGAACCCAATGTCAATACAGTGAGCCCTTCCTGCATATGTGACTCTAAGTGTTATGAAGGAAATAAGGAAGAATGGACACGTGACTCTAGGTTTAAAGGCCAAACAGAATAGAAATAAATATTGTCTGACCAATATTTTCATAAAATAAAATCTACAGAAACAAAATCATAGAAAATGGAACATTTAAATAAATCATCACAGAGCATGTTGTGCTTCTTTATTACCTTGATTTGTTACAATAAATGTACACAGTGAAAAGTGATGGCCTAAGGGACCCCCAAAAGGGTGTTGCCTTCCTGTTGATGGTTTAGAGATGTGAAGAAAGAGACAGGAAACCGATGTTGGGATGGAAAATACTGATTTTTTGCTTTTTTGCTTTTTTGCACTAACACCAGTCTGTTAGTCCTAGCTTTTTGGCATTTGTTATGACAGAGTTCACAATAGGCATAGACCATATCAATAATCATTTAATTCTGACTTCAGAGTTGGACCAGGAAATAATGTGATATTCTGAATCTGCTAAAGTCCAGGGTTATAAACCTCTGCATGTTATAGAATGAGGAGAATGTAAGTAGAAAATAAGTTGAGAATTTCAGAAAAACAATCAAGATAGAACTGGGATATGGGAGCTGAAGGGCATTTTATTCACATTATACAATTCTATAATGCACTATAACACTTCAAGCTTACATTTTGTGCAGTTTGTCCTTATTTTTATCTAAATATTATAAAATAAAAGCCTACTTTCAACAAATTCATGGAATTTAAAATAGCTTCCTTGGGGATATTTTTCCAAGTGTCTTTGGGAATGGATCCTCTTTGGAAAACAGTAATTTAATTGTTGTTGAGAAAATAAAACAGAGAACATATTTTGTTATCCTTCTGACCTCCCTTTAAATATCCCTCCAGAAACTGAGAGTATTGTTGATTTAATAGCTAGTCTTTTTTCTAAATTCAGTGTTGTGTTATATTTTTCTATATATTTTGGGCAACCCATGTTAATTTAAATTCCTGCTTACATAAGTAGTTTCAGCAAATCCATAGGTATATTTGGATGAGCACTGTGTGGATCTTTTTAATTAGAATTTTCGCTAAGTTGAGCAGGAAGTGCATTTCCTCTGATATGCATGTGTAATTTCCACTAAAGTGAGCAAGCATAACTAAGGGCAATGTTTTCCCCTTTGAACACTTTAAATTCTATGCACTCCAGATGCTATGGAGACTCCAATGACTAGTCTCTTATTCAAACTGTTGACTTGTCATGGCAATATAATTCCTTATGAAATCGCTTTTGTTTGTTTAAATGAAGTTTTAGACCCCTCCAAAGTCATATAAGTTCTGGTTATGGAGGTGTTAACTTTTCAGTGAAGGAAGAAATATTTGCTAAGTGAAATGAAAATATTTGTCAAGGCCATCATGCTTCTAGTTTGATGATTCTGGACAGGATGCTGATACTAGCTGGCAGAAAGATATGAACATCCCTGCAGATTAAAATGCAAATTTTATTGCTGAAAACAGCAATACACAGAAAGGCCATAGAGCCTTTCAGCTTTCTGACAGCAGCTTGCAGAACCAGTACACTGAATCACTCAATATCTTTAAGTGTCTATCCGATTCGGGAACTCTAATAAACATCTGCTCACACTGTACCTCTGCCAAGCTCTAGTTTTAAGAATATACAGGCTTCAACATTAAATAACTGTTGGGTTAAACACTTTCTCTGGGTAGATTGTGATTGAATATGGTCTTAATTAAAATAAACTTAAAGAGTTTGGGTCAAAGTAAAGGTGATGAAAAAAATCATATAGAAACAGTGGGCTTTTACGTCTATATGTCCAGCTCTATGAAAAGTCAAAATTTGAATTCAGCTTTTATGGAATGAGAATACTGCATGCAAAAATTGAATATTTAAATTATGCAATGGAAATAAAAGATTAATGGGTTTTTGTAACAATCACTTATTAAATGATGCTTAGGTATCATGGCACCTGCTAGGTGAGAGGATACCAAGAAAATGTTAAAAAATGGACTGTCTTTCAAACATGAATAGGGGCAAAGAGAACAAATCAAACAATTAATTCCAGTAAAACATTATTTTAAAAACTCCTTTGTTATTTCAGCACATTATATGCACATGATTGATTCCCCCAACCCCATTCTTAACAAAGAAAACCCACTTTTCCCACAAAGGAAGAAATTTGATTTTACATTGGCCTTCAATGACATGCTTTCGAAGAAAGTGGACTGCAGTTATGTAACCACAAAATCTACTGCCGTCATCATTTTATAATGATCCTCTGTGCTTTGGAAAACTGAGATCAAGAATACCAAGACTGATCTTGGTCAAGATAAACATTTTGTCACGAATGTCTTTCTAGACTTGATGCTGACTCACCAGAGGGCAGGCACTGGTCATTCAGAGGGGTATTTAAGTTTAGTTAGATAACCATTAGTATATAATTTAGTGAAAAATATTGTTAGAAGAGATAATTGGTCTCATTCTTTTCAGTTCCTCCAATTAAATATTGAAATAATGACTTCAATTTCAAATACGTAAAATACCTTATTGTTTGCCCCATGTACTTCAAATGTGATATTTTATTATTTCCCATGTATTTTAACACATTTGCTTATTCTTGAATTTTGCACAGTACATTCAAAATTGAGGCTATCTGCTTATAGTTGAATATGTAGAATATTTTACATTGAATTTTCTCATATTAGGGAAAATAAATTGAGGTTACTATAAAATTCACAATGTAACTTAATGTAGCTAGCAAATTATAATTATGAATCCATTAGTGAAGAAAGTCTTTCTATATAATTTGGATTCAAATGAAATGTTTAGGGAAGTTTTATTTTATTGTAATTTATTTTTAAAAGTTATTTGAGCATCTGTTTCACTTTATCATGAATAACCTAAACGTAATTGCATTTGCCTTATCTTTAATTTAATCATGTATGCTTTCATCTTGTTCCTTTCCCTTCTATTATCTCTAATTTTGATAGCAGAGTTTAACAATATTTTACGCAGTGTAAATAAGTGTTCTTAGGGTGCACCTTACATTTCCTTACAATGTTCTTGTTGCTAATATTTTCCTATTTACATGAATACTGATTGTAAGAAATATGAAATGTGTCATATTTTAAAAACCCATTTACAGTTTACATGGAACTTAAATTATTCTCTGTGGTGAATAATTTTAAGAGAGGCTGGAAGACAAATAAACATTAATGCTATGATAGTTTCATACCTAAGAACATATTCTTTCCTTTGGATGTGGCTTGAGGTACTATGAATGATGCAAAGGTTGGGTATTTACATTCAAGCTGAGCAGAGAAAACAAAACAATAGAATTATCACAAAATGATGTTGATTTAATATTTTCTCAGTGAGCTCAAATATGAAAAGTTAACAAGTACCATCCTTATGTATTAAAAACAATAGTAAAACAAACTATGCATGGATATATTACTTGGTTGTAATGTAGCTCTGCTCTCTTAATGACTTTTATAATTAAACCATGGAATAAAGGGAGTGACTTGCCAGCAAGTGGCCATGCATGTCAATGAGAGCTGGGCTCACTGCCACTGGCCAAAACTGATGGGAGAAAAAAAAAAAAAAAACTCAGAAATAGTCACTCTTTTGCGGATTCCTCTGTGAAGAAAAACTTTCCAAACACCAAGGATTTAAAAAATAAGGTAGGAAAATTTTAACAACTTGAACATTCACATATGTTTGATATTTTAAAATAGTTATATGAGGACAAAGTGTCTTCTTTCAGCTAATGACATGTTCTTGTAAAGCCAAACTTTTATGTCTATTTAAATCCAGAAATTGGACAGCGTGCTAACACACGAGGCCACACATGCACTTCAATTCAGGTTGCATGGCTTAGTTTAATATATTTCCTCTCTATATGTTTTATTGATGACTTTTAACTCAGCCTTGATGTTCTCTTTCATCCAATTGATGTGATTGAAAAAAGAACTAAGGCCAAGTATATACTCAGTCATTCGTGGTTCCAAGGCCATCAAAATAAGCCTGATCACAAGCCAGCAACTGTAATTGTAACCACACAGTTGTTACAAGTCATTGACAGGGAATAATGAACACATGGCTGATATGCTGTGAATGCTAATTCTGCCACTTTGTCTTAGGGATCCAGAGCTGTTCATTTTCTCTGACAAAGATTCTCTTACAAAGTTCTGTGGTGTTAATATTCTACTTTACACTCCATGTTATTATATTGAGGATGTGAAATGTATTCTATGCTTTAAATTGTATATTGGGGAGCGATAATATCATGACATTTTATCATAATTTAGAATCTAGTTGTTAAATTATAGGGACATGATAATATTTATCTCATCAAAATGGTCTACAAATGAATTAGGAAAACAAGATAAACATGAGTGAAAAAAAAGTATATTCAATTTTTTAAAAAACATAATAAAAATAATTTGTACAAAAGATTCTAAATAGTTAACAAGGTCATGGTATATGTAATTAAAAGGATGATTTCACATGTATATGTAAAACATGTATCATAAATATGTATACATGATATTTGACATTTATTGAATTCTTACTAATATAGGCACTGGAAAAAGTTCCTCGTACCATTTGTCATCACAATTGTCTTATAACTTATGTTATAAATCCTAAGGTTCCAGAGTTTGTAGAGATTTCCTTGTAATGAAAAGCTTAAATGTCTCTTTAAAAAGGTGAAATTCTGAACTTGGTTGTTAAGTGTCTGGTTATTAGTACCTGAAATTTAGCTATCATAAAGTATAAAAGATGACATCATAAATGAAGAACATGATTTTAGGAAAAGATGTGTCAACAGATTTGCAAAGATGTAACTTAGAAAATACAGACAAAATTGATATGGCAGTTTGGTAAATTAATGCAATTGCTAGAAGTTGGTGAAATTTAAGAAATGAAAATTTCAGAGGATTTTTTGCACTTAAGGCAAGATTGCTAAATTTTTTGTATTACTTGACATATTCCAGATGATGTTTGCATAACTATGTAAGAAATAATAACATATTTAGTACTTGCAAGACATATGAGATAGACACTTTTATTTTCCTTGTTCTATACTTGATGAAATCAAAGCCCAGAGCTTGACTTGCCCAAGGTCAGACAGAGAGTGACAGTGTTTGAATTTTCTCAAGTAGGTTATGGGAAATTATAGCATCTTTTTAATATGTATAGGGAAAGGGAGATACTAAATACTATTAAGTTTCTGAGACTAGCAAAATGGAGAATTACATTGTTATTGACTACCATCTCCCCAAAAAAGTAGAAAATTTAAAAGCAAATCCAGAAGGTGAAGGTCACTGAAATAGCATGATTTATTTTGCATTTTTAAGATGTGAAGGATCTAGAATGATTTTCTAAAGGACACTGTTAAGAAAATTGAATCAATACATAATCTTCTTGTTAATTTTTAAGTTTTTGACTCTGTAAGTATGAAGTCATTACAAGAATATTAAAAAGTCCTCAGAAAGATGGTTTTTGATGCTGTATTATATTACAGTTTGGGTATGCAAAGTCTCCCAAAATCTCATGTTCTTAGAGGTGGGGCTTATGATAGTGATTAGGTCATAAATCTCTTACCTCATCAGTAGATTAATCCATTTGTGGCTATATGTACTACTGGAAAGAGGAACTTTGTTGGAGGAATTTGGTCTTTTGGGAGATGTCCTGGAAGGGTTTATCTTTTCTCCCACCCCTTTCTTTTCCTTTCTTTCTGCTTCTTTGCTGCAACAAGTTGAGTAACTTTTCTTCCAAAACACCTTTCTGCCATGACATTTTACCTCATCTTGGGTCCAGAACGATGGAGTTGGACAGCCATGGACTGAGACATCTGAAACTATGAGTCTCAGTGAACTTTTCCTCCTCTAAGTTTTTCTTGTCAGGTATTTTAGTCACAGCAACACAAAGCTAACACATACTATTAGAAAATTGCCTCTAGTTTAAATGGAATGGTTAGACTTTGACACATTACCTATGTATATATATGTCCTCTAGTTATAAAGTGAAAGTGTTATTCTGGGAGTGGTAGAAGATGAGGAAAACCCTGACAGTAAAATTTCTTTAGGAAAAATCATGAGGAAAATCTGTCACTTTTGTATTATTTTTCAATTGTTGAAAGTATTATGTACTAGAGTATTAACTAAAGATCTGCACCTCTCCCAGAGCAGAGCAAGTACTCATCTGTGGATAGAGAAACTCCAAGTTTAAGTCTGTATCTAAGATATACTAATGGGACTCCAGGTACATCTGATTACAGTCTCAATGTCTTCATTTTAAACATATGAATAATTTTAGAGATACTCACATTCTTAGCTAAATGAGATAGTATATGCAAATATACTTTATAAATAACTGTATAAGCATAGTTTTCTCATAGACCTATATTTATTGAATGACAGACACCTTTAGTCAACAGAAAGACACCTGTAACAATAACAAGAGAGAGTGCAAGTGGCAGACAGACACCTTTAACCATAGGAGAGAGTGCAGCATTAAGTCCTCATTCTGGAAAGAAAAAAACCTGATCTCACTATGGCAAAGGCTCAATTAATTACCTGATCTTTGTATTATGTAATATAGAATGGAGGCAGCATAAACTGAACAATGGTCAACTTTTACTTTTGTCTTGAAAAAGTGTTGGATTGTTTTCATATTTTATTTAGCAAAAAATAAGTTAGAAATAATTTATTTTGTATATTGCCCTAGCTAGTGGCAGGGTTGGGATGGGGGTTGAAAAGAAAAAGGTTTGTGTATATATACTTCTGTGAGTGCCTACAGAATTTGTAGGTTAATCAAAATAAATAATTCTTTCAGTAATCTTATTCTTTCAATCTGGCCATTTATTTTCTCAATTTTTAACTTCCTGCTACCTATCATTATTTTCTTGCATCACATTTGCACTGAATTGGTCTTTGAAATCAACATTTGTCCTTTTTCCTATTTTTTATCTGATCTGAAATATTTTATTATCCATCTAATCTTGTATCCTATTCTGATACTCCCAACTGTGAATGTATATAATTTATAATTCATTATAAAATATTATAATGTCAGTATTTATAGACTTAAAACACAGTGCCTAACCAGGCAAGAATGATGTTAGGGAAATGTTCTTGACAATTACATTATCAAACAACATCAACTGGCTTGGCAAAGGTTAAGACTGACAATTACCTCTGGTTGCTGCTAAAATGGCCACTGTGCATCTTGGCATTTTATTTATCTTATTTCAACTGAATGAGAGTTTAAGTACACAAAGTAATTACCTGAAGGCTGAACAGATTAGGTTGGACATTGCCTCCTCATCAGAATTCAGCAGCAGTGTGGAAGAATGAAAATTAGTATAAAATGGATAGGAAATAAAAGATTGGCATAGAAAAAGAAAAGCCATGTTGATTCTTAATTGATATGAGAAAGAAAGGGGGTTGGTTCAATCTTAAATGTTGTTTTCTCACCACTTTTTAGGATGACATATTATTACTACTTAATTGCTTTGAAGATTTCTAGTTATCATTCATGTAAGTCTTAAAGAATCTAGTATGGTCAGAAATGAAGCAAATGGAGAGGGCATTGCCACACACATTTCAATAGACTTTGGTTTCTAAAAAAGCATGGCTTCTGTGCTAAAATACAAATATAGAAAGGATGCACTTCCCTTCGTGATAGAATAATATACCACAAGACAGCTATATTTTTAATAAAGATCTTTAATCATAATCTGTCAGGTGGTTTTGAGATCACTGGAATAAATTCATCTTAAATTAAAACAAAATATATGTTTGTTTTCTTTTGCATTTTCTAAGACTTGGAATGATAATTATTTTACCTGTGGATTTTTGAATAAATGTGTACTGTAGTTAACCTCCCAGAAAAAACAAACAAACAAGCAAAATAGCTTACAAGTGGAGAAAGTCAATACAGAATAATACTCCCTAAGGGAAATTTTTTGTATTTGTTATAAATTTCACCTATGAGTTATGAAGATGTGTCACTAATTCAGAAACCTAGAAATAGTTTGGATAGAGAACATTAAATGTAGCAGAGTTAAGAGGAGGTAACATCAAAACTGAGCTGAATTGAGTATAGTTTTAAAATCTGAAAATGCCATTTGAATAAATGCCATTTGAATATATATATATACAAATGGGGGGGAGTCAACTTGAGACATGAGGTGAGGTATGATACTTTCAGGATACATACTAAAGGTATATAGCAAATAGTAGAAAGATGTACATGTAGAAATTCTTTGTAATATTCTCAATAATTGTGTTAGTCAAGCTTTTCATTATTAAAACAAATATCTGAGATAATCAACCTGATAGGAGAAAAAGTTTATTCTGGCTCACAATTTGGGAGCTTTTAGTCCCTAATTTGTTGACTCCATTGCTTTTGGACCTGTGGCAAAGCAACACATCATGGCAAGAAGTGAGTGGTAGAGGAATCTGATCACTTCATGACATTCAGTAAGCAGAGAGAGAGGGAGAAAGAAAGGAGGGAGAGAGGAAGGGACTAGGAACCAAAATCCCCTTAAAGGACACTCCCCCCTAGTGATCTAACGTTCTCCCACTTGATAGACCCCATTTCCACCAACTCCCCAAAGTGTCACAGTCTAGTGGCTAAGCCTTTAACTATTTGGGGGGCATGTGTCCAAATTATAGCAGTACTGAAATAAAATAAAACTGGAAATGAAACAAATGACCATTAATATGATTGTTAAATAAATCATGAGACACCTCTATGATGAAGCAATATGTAACACAAAAAGTAACGAAGACAATTCATATGCATTTATCATAAGAAGCTCTGTATAATGTATGTGTATTATATAATAAGATATCCAGTATAATCCTGAATATATTAAAGAATAAAAATAACTTACAAATTCAATAACTGAAAATTTAAATTTAAGTTTTAAAACCAAAAACTGGATTACTTATAGGAATTAATAAATGAGGACAGATGTAGAAAGGGACCTTCTGATATTTTACTTGTGCTCTTTTATAAATATTAAAAATTTAAACATGATAAAATATCATGTTTCTAATAATAATATATGTATGTTAATTATGACTATATTTCATAAAATCTGGTTTCATATATGTTTGCTCACTCAAAGAATTCAAAAGACTCTTCAAGGATGTATTCCAGGGAATTTCTACGTTTTTTTTTTTTTTTTTTTTTTTTTTTTTTTTTGTATTATTTTAACAACAAGCACATTATTTTGTAAGAAAACTTGTTATGATGTATAATTTAATTATTTGAGAAATTGATTTCTGGAGAAAATATTCAACTTCTGTTTTAAATCAATTAGATTTAATAATGCACATAATGATGTACATTTAATTTACATCTTTCCTAGAAAATATTTATAATTTATAATGATTTTAATGAACACCCTAAAAGCATTTTGAATAATATAAATTATTTAGGTTAGTATTGTTTTAAATATAATAGCTATTTATGAGACACATATTGGAGAATGCTGCAGGTATAATGATATGATGAAAATTGTATGCATTTTACATGAAATGTTTAACCAAATGGAGATATAACTAAAATGACCATTGTACAACATGAATAGATTTCCCCTTATATATTGAACTTTACTTTTCTACAACATTCCTATGATTAGAATGATGAAACAATATCATTTATCAATAGGTTCTAAATATAAATTTATATTACATAGAAAAAGGAATGTTTAGTTTTCAAGCGTTAAAAATTGCTTTAGAAAAAAATATTCAATTTCTGAATAACAGTATTAATATTGCTTATTTCACCTATTTTTCTCCTTATTACTGGAAAAAGTAAGCAAACAGTTATTCACACTGCTCTAAACTTCAGTCCAAGTTTTAGAGATAATAAATATATAGAATTAAAATATTTGTCAACTAATTTAGGAGACTCCTATCTAAAGTTTGTAGAGTGATTAGTAGTGAAAATTGGATAATTTTGACAGAAATTAACTTTGAAGTTTCATTTTGTTTATTTTGTAATTTTTAGCTTTTGATGACTATGGACAAGTGGACATATCTAATAAACAAATAAAAATGTGAAATTGAACCTAAAGAAAGAAAACCAGATGCTTTGTAGACTTTAACATGTTTGGACCACTCAAGGTGAAGTATGTTTAAAGAAAAATATACAGGATTATGATAAGAAGATTTGAAACAGAGCCCAAGAAAAGGACTAAGAAAGAGCAGAGATGCTGAGTTGAGGGAATCCCAGAAAGTTTCATCATGTTAATCAAGAGAGGAGTAGTCATAAGAACAAGTAGTATAAAACAATGCTCAATACAATATTGAAATATGGATACTGAGTAAAAATGTTTATAACTGATCATTTTTCCTCATTTTGTCTGTATTCTCTTCATAAGTAAAATTGTGAAGCTTTTAGAACAGTAACTTTTACATAGTTAATACTACAGGAATGTTTGATGAACAAAGTTAAAGTGATCTAACAATTGAGAATTCACATGTGATCCCCAGTCTGAACAGACTCAATAGACATTAGATCCCAGTGGGTTGAGGACTAAAATCAGAGAGAGCAAATGAATATACATTGCTTTCAAGAGGCTTTATATACAAAGGGGGGGGGGACAGTGAATTTTGGGCTAAGACTTTTAGATACCAAGAGGATAATTAATTTTCAACAAAGTTTTGCTTATGGAATGTTGAAAGGTCCTATGTGACAATTCTAATTTTATCAGTTAAATAAATAAAAATGTTATTTGTGATAGAGACCAAGGACATGAATTCAGTAACCTAAATGAGAAAACATTGTTGGGTGCAATTAGATTCTGACAAAGAAAAGTAACACCTGTTCCTATTGTTCAAAGGTCTTAAGATCATTGCTTTGCTGGCCATGGTGGCAAACACCTGTAATCCCAGCACTTGGGAGGCTGAGGCAGGAGGATTGCAAGTTCAAAACTGGCCTAAGCAATGGCGAGGCACTTAGTATCTCAGTGAGACCCTGTCTCTAATAAAAAATACAAAAAAGGTCTGGGGATGTGGCACAGTGGTCAAGTGCCCCTGAATTCAATCCCCGGTACCCCCCCCCAAAAAAAAAAAAAAAAGAAAAAAAAAAGATCATTGCTTTAATCATTTGATTCTCTCTTGAAATCTCTGCTTCTTCCATATGAGGTGAGTTCCAGTTGCGGATATCAACAAGCTATATTTATAAAAAAGTTCACATTTACAGTAATGCAAAGCTTTATACTAAAAAAGATCCATTAACACTAATGAAATCAAAGAGTTTCTAAAAATTTACATCTTTACATGTGCCTCAAACAATTGCAAGAATCAATCTTATGGTCAAAAAAAGAGGTACACAAAGTTAATTTTCAGTTACTATAATAAAACATTCAAGGAAGGTTAATTTTTATAAAGAAAAGAAAATAATTTAGTTCATGAAATTTTGGAGGTTAAAATTTTTTAAAAATATATTTATTTACTTACTTTAGTTGTACACAATGCAATGCATTTATGTTTACGTGGTGCTGAGGATCAAACCCAGGCCGTGCACGTGCAAGGCGAACGCTCTGCCACTGAGCCACAACCCCAGCCTCTGGAGGTTAAATTTCAAACAGCATAGCATTAGTTCTGGTGAGGGCCCATTGGCAGTTGGTGGAAATATATGCAGGAGGAATAAGTCATATTGCAAAAGAGTAACCAGGGAGAAATTCAGGAATAGCACTTGCTCTTATAACAACTCCCTCTTCAGAAAGCTGAGAGTTTCCATGAAAGTTAGTTGCTTTGATCCTTTCTGAGATTAAACTCTTCAAATGATCCCCAGGGCTTCCTCCTAGGGGCCACTTCTTGGAGTTTCTATCACCTACCACAGTGCTGCACTGGGAACTAATCTCCCAAAACATGAACCTGTGGGGTTCATACTGAGACCAAGCCATAACACTAGATAAAAGAGGTTTAGTGTCTAACCTAAGATCAAAATTCCTGGCAATGCTGATAAAATCAGAGCCCTCCAGAGTCTCCTAATAGAATATGTTACCTGAGAAAGCTTGCATGAATAAGCAATTAGCTGTGAGAATGTATCACTTATCCTTTGGTTAAGTGTTTTTGTTTTTGTTTTGGTTATTCAACTGCTATATTGAAGAGGGAATACAAAAGAAAATATTTTCAACAGGTCTCAAGTGAAACTTAAGGACATTTTGGTAGCTGTAAATCTTACTAATAAAAGTAGAATCCATCATCTAGTTCTATACATTTTTTTTTCAGTGTTATGGTTTGAACCCAGGGCCTCATGCATGCTAGGCAAGTGTTCCACCTAAAAGATATACTCTAGCTCCAGCACATATTCATAATAAATTTTTAAATACATAGAAAACAGATGGACAATGTCTTCCAGCTCATGCATTACTAAAGAGAAGAAACACAATATCACAATTCAGATGAAAGTGCTAGAATGGAATATCATCTACATATCAGATGACAACTTTTGCTTGAAATGACACAGCATAACATAAATAAGACCTTGCAATTAAGTGAGAAATAGTGAATTAAAGTTGCATATCACTTCACGGGAGGCTAGAATAAAATTCTTTGGGTGATTCCATGACAAAAAAAGACATAGCATACAACATGGTATGAATATTGAAAAAGTCTTTTAAAAACTTGGCCTTCCTTCAGAAAAAAAAAAAAAAAAAAAAAAAAAAAGACATCAACCTCTCCATAACCCTGAAAATGAAATGAGGAATGTTGCTAAAAAGATCTGCAGCTGCTTTTGCAGGAGAAGAAGAGGTGATGATGTGGTAACAGATGCTCAGCTTCTCCCTCAGTGACAAAGCATATTGGAGATTTCAAGTAGGGCTGGCATCTCAGAGAAAGCAATTAAGTTCTTCCTGAGTGATGGTGGTAAAGAAACCAAAGTAATTAGGTCAGATTAAAGCAAAGAAAGATAAATATCTTGCCCAAACAGAGGTCAAAGTTACACGACCACAATTACATGGGCAGTAAAAAAAGTGAGGTGCATATGGTCCAGGACAGCAGTGCTTTACTATCCCAACTGTTTATGTCGTATAAAATGGTTATGGAAAGTATTTAATTTAAGATGGCATGTGCAGTCATATCAAGAGAGTATATATGTTTTTTCAAAATATTCACTGATGGCCTGTTTAGATAGTTAAATAGGTTGTGAGTCTGTTTTAAAGCTACTATTTTGAGAGAATTTTAAAACACTTTATATTATGAAAACACAACAGACTCTGGGATAATTTCTAAATTTGAAATCTGTTCTTTGATTTTGCAGAGATGTTATCTAGTTGGAAACCACTTTTTTTTTTTTTTTTTTTTTTTCAGGCCCACTTGACTTGTTTTCCATTCCTGTTGGCTTGCTAGCATTACTTGATGGGCTAGCTTCCTGAATATTATTTGGTAGTGACATATGTACAAACAGACAATACTATGTAAAATTAATTAGTTTAGGGGATGCCCACACACACACAAAAAAAAGCATATCTACAAGAATGACTGACAGGGTCTCACTATATTGCTTAGGGCCTCACTAAGTTGCTGAGGCTGGCTTTGAACTTGCGATCCTCCTGCCTCAGCCTCCTGAGCCAGGCATGCACCACCATGCTCCCTCATTTTCAGTCTTCTTAATAATCCAACAAAAGGGTAAGAATGATTCTATGGGTCTAAGAGGAAAAAATAGAGGTGTTAAATAAATATGTGGGCTAGTATGAAATGTATAGATTAAGTAGCTGTCCTCTTTACTTCAACACAGATTAAAATGTCAGATAAACATGGCCAGGCTTAGATTGACATGAATGATTTGAACTGTCAGAGAAGAGAATGGCTCTCCCTCTTGGCCATTTGCATAGGTGACTCTTTAAGATGGGCTGGAAGATTCTCAAAGAAATTTATACAATCTAAGGATTTAGGAGTTAATCCCAAAACTGTTCAGGAGAAATGGACTAATAATACAGGGACATGAACTCCTCCCACACCCCTCCACTGCACACATTTTGTAGATATTTGGGCCCTCTGGATTCTAAAGAAATAAATTTGAAAGTCATGTCTATATTATGTGTGAAATTCAGATACTGCACATGTCCAGAGCTGATTCCATGCAATTACATTGAATTTACATATATTTCAACATTTTACTAAATCTTCCTTTCTCTTCCTGGTTCCATCTCCTGACAATATCATAGCAAACTCAACAGCAGAAGCTAATGATGAGACTTACGATGTTGTCATTTGAAGAGCTTTTGAGTCTTTCCTTTGATGATTCACTACTCACAGCACTTCAGAATAATTTGGTCATTGAATATTCTGGAAGTATCTTTATTCCTTTTATTTTCTTTTTCTCCCAGAGCACTGAATTGAAGCCGAGGCATTGAAATAAGATACAACAGAGAACAACTATAGGAAATGAAAATGTATTAAAAGGCATCTTGAGAGTTACTGCATGACAGAGAAGGAGCATACATATGAAAGTTTGCTTTTCCTCAGAATTAGACCCCATTTAAATTTTTTTGTGTTCCTCAACAAATTTAATCACTGATATACTAATTTTACATTAATGTCATCAACATGATGCAAAAGGTGGAAAATGTATGGACAGATTATTAACTTTCAAAGCCTTTAGTTCTTAAATTATGTTTGATTATTTATTTATTTTTTTAATATCTGAAATAAGATGTGGTTTAATCTGGAATGTCTCCAATGCAACAGTGTTCAGAGGTGGGGTCTATATCATGAGTGCTCTGACCTCACCAGTGGACTAATCAATTGATAACCGAATGGACTACTGAGAGGTGGTGGAAAGGTAGAAAGTGTAGATGAGACATTTCTTATCTCAAGCCCCTGTCTCCCTACCCCCCACCTCTCTTTCTCTCCCCCTCCTTCCTGGTCCCCATGAGATGACCAATTCTGGTCCACAATACCCTCTCCTTCATGATGCTCTGTCTCATTACATCACATAGCAATGAAGCCAGTTTACAGAAACCTCTAAATCACAGCCAAAATAAATCTTTCCTCCTCTAAGTTATTTTATGTAGATTATTTGTCACAACAATGAAAAGCTAACACATAAGAACAACTAAAAATGAACATATCTAAAATATGTTTTTGAAATCCAGATTTTTTAAAAAATCTAGAAATGAAATATAAATAAAATATGAAGTTCAACATGTAACAAAGACAAAAATATTTCAAATTTAGGAAAACAGATACTGGATTGGTTGATGTTAGTATAAAGATGAGGTGGCATACACGAGAACTTCAATAAAGCAAGACACAATTTATAAATGAACAAACCACATCTGTGACTATGGAGTCTGGGAAACAAAAATAATTTGAGTAATTTAATAGCAAAAGTGATTTCTAAGTAACACTGGTGAGTAATATCTAATATAGTTTATGAAAATACCTTTGTGGATAAACACAGACACATGTGACCATCAGCTATGCCTCAGTTTGGGACCTTGGCAGTCTGCATTGCATGCAATGTTACATCCCTTATCAGGTATTGTGATTTTTTTTTCTGACTGCAAGGGTGTGAGTATTCTCCTCTCAGTCACTAAGAAAATTGAGACGCACTTCACACCTCCCCTTGATCCTCTGCTTCCTCCTGGTGTGTGAATTGTTAGTTATGATACCCTAATGAATGTAAAGATGAGGAAGCTGATGGCCTTGGCATTATGGATGATATATAACTTTGGGTCAGGCAAGCTGAGCAAATTAGAATCAGGAACTGGCCTCTAGTTTATTTAAATCATTGTCTCCTTTTTGTAGCCACAGAATCCTTGAGTAAAAGAAATAAAATGGAGTTAGTCTGAAAAAGTCCTTATATTTGAGGGGACTATGAATCAACTTTGAGTTCAGCATAGAGTATGTTTAGTTTAAAATTATTATTTTTTCTTATGATTACCACAGACATTGATTAAATTAATGCATCTGCAGAATAAATCATTCTTACGTTCTTAGGTTTCAGGTTTAACCAACTCCGTGAACACACTTTGAAAACACTGTATTCTTCTTTCTCCCCACCTCTCTCTCTCTCTTTCTCTCTCTCTCTCTCGCCCCCCTCTCTCCTTTAATAACCTATTTTTTTTTGTTGGGGGTGGTGGGTACTGGGGATTGAACTCAGGGGCACTCGATCACTGAGCCACATCCCCAGCCTTATTTTCTATTTTAGAGACAGGCTCTAAGTTGTTTAACACCTTGCTTTTGCCAAGGCTGGCTTTGAACTTGCGATCTTACTGCCTCAGTTTCCCCAGTCACTGGGATTATAAACATGTGCCATTGTGCCCAATTTGAATAACCTGTTTGAAATATGATTCAAGGAAGAATGTATTCTCACGTTTTGTCCCTTGCTCTTCAGGCAAAATCTGATGCCTTATAGACAGTGCTCTCTCATTGCAAAATGTCCTGTCATTATAAAAGTTATCTGGAAGCCTTTTATGATTTTTTTTACATTTGAATACTCATATATTATGCTATCTTGCATTAACCCATGTTTATTGAATCCTGTAGCATTATAATGCCATTTTTAATTACCATCCAGATATCAGCCTGATTCAATAGCAGGCCTGCTTCCCATTTTGACCTAGGAACAAAAATTGTTTTTTGTAATACACCTACACATTTGCAAATTTTTCAAAGGAAATCATCTCTCAAATTTGGTTCAGTGTCTTTTATTAATTAAGATAAGAAGATTTATAACAAATTTTCTATATCATTCTAAGGTCAACCCAGAAATCACTAAATGCTAAGCAACACAAATTAAGGGAGAGTGTTCTACATTAATCTAATCTAGTGATTTTCTACACTATCAGACATGAATTACATATTTTATTATCATGAAATGCTATCCACAGAGAATATAAACTACACCAATTTTTTATAAAAAGATACTGTAATCATAGAAGATATGAAAAAGTAAATTGCATAAAACTGTATTAAACGTGCAAGCATAGATAAATTCTACCAGAGCAATAGTTTTTAAACTGGAATAGACTCCCAAAGATGCACAAAAATTTCTAAAGATTATAGTGTTTATTTTAGTAATTACATGGCATATATCCATCAGAAAGTGATACAAACATATTAAAATAAAGCAATGGAAAAATTAGAACTGTTAACAGGTGAACATGGATTTATTCTCTCATATAGATATGTGTGTGTATTTGTACATATATATAAATATATGTTCATATGTATGTAGGACTCACACATGCAAACATGGATATAATATTGGATATTAGAATTCTAGAAATCCAGCCTAACTTTGAATTTTCAAATCTTTGCAATTTATGATCAGGTGGCATATTACATGTACACTTCATGGTTAGCCTGGAACATTCAACTTTCTCTTTCCTTTTTTAATTTAAAGACTGTAGTCATAGTAATTATTTAAACACTCAATTCTAGGCACATATTCTGATCCAGAAATGTGTAATTATTTTAATATATTTTTGAATTTTACTTTCCATTTTATTATTACTTTCATTCATGTTGGTTTTGAGTTACTTTCTTGCCTATTTTAATTTTAAATAATCTCAAGTCTACATGATCCACAAACCCAATTACTGCATTTTTTTCTTTTGTATGTCTACAATCTATGTTTTGGTATTAGAAAAAATATTGACCAGTGTTAGATAAAATTCAGGCTGGCAGGCCAGACCCCCAGGTGCCTTCCCGGAAGTGCCCATCTCTTGTGAGAATCCATCTTTGGTGGGCTTCGAGTCCCCACCCTTCCTGATCCTGGGAATACTCGCCTCTCACGGGAATTCACCCCAGGACGGGCTTTCCCTTTCTGAGCCAATCCAGACCATACAAGTCACGTTCCCGCCCCTCTGTACTTAAGCCCTGGCCAGTCCAAAACACTGCCTCTTTCGCCACTATCTTCTCACCAGATCTCCTCTTTTCCATCCCCCTCTCCCTTTCCCCCTTCCCTTTCTCCCTTTCTCCCCTTCTCCCCTTCCCTTAATAAACCCCCTTTTTCTACAAGGCGATCCCGGCTGGTTTCTTTTCCTTCATTTTGGCTCAACGTGGGGCACATCTCTAATCACAGGACAAAGCCTCCTAGGAACTGCTTTTTGCCCGTTTTTCCGACCGCCGACTCCGAGGCACACACCGCCGGTCATCGGATCCGTAAGCCCTCTCCATCTCCAGGGCTCCTAGACCCGTCGGGCCTTTCACAGTGGGAACTGACCGTCAATGGCCCAGCAGCCCCACTGGTGGCCCATTCGGGGAGGATTGCACCCCACCTAAAACCTTCAAGGTTACAGTGGGCCTCAAGGAGCTCTTTTCTGACCTCAGCCTCCGGACTTAGGTCTCATTCCTCCCATCTGGGACAGGATACAGAAAACTTCTGCGCAGGGTGACCTACAGTCTTCTGGTCCACTTGGACCCCTCCATGCGTCCATGTGCCTTTCCGTCCATCTGCGTGTCCGCGCCGCATGTCAGCCCTGTGCCCTCTATCTTTCCCATGCAGAACGGGAATATGGGGGCCTTTCTTTCCTCTTTATTCTCCACCCTAGTGCTTGTCTTATTCTTCAGTCTCGTGGTCACTCGCTATTGGTCGCTCTCCTTCCCATTCCAATCACGCCCAGTTGATTCCCCTCTAGACAACCTAGCCATTCTCGGCCTAAGATCCGATATACAGCCTTTCTTTCTGGACATTGACCCAGGTTAGAGGCCTGCCCCCCGTATCACCATTCTAGAAACCCTTCTCCGTCCTCAGCTCCGCCCTTCCTGGCTCTGCCATCTTCTTCTGTCCCTGACCCTGTCTCCACTTCCACCCCTCCCGGCTCCACCATCTTTTTTCTGTCACCCCATCTCCTCTCCTCCCGCTGGTTTTCCTCCTCCCTTCACGTGTCCCTTAGATGATTAATAAAACCCCCCTTTTCTACACGGCGGTTCCAGCGTGTGTTTCACCTGCCCTTCATTCTGGGCTGGGAAACATGTCTATTGTGAGGGCATAAACCTCCCGGAATCGCCTGGCTCAGCTTCCGTTCCTCTGTTCATCTTTTCAACTGCAGCATCATTGGATTTGGTAGGCTTCCTCTCCCCCGAACCTTTGCCACTCAGCTGGGGGCAGTTAAAGAGGTTCCTTTCCGGCCTCTGATCTACTCCAGAATTGGATCTCTCCTTCTTGTTCACATGGGACACAGAAAATCCTTGCACAAGGTGGTCCTTTGTCCTCTGGTCCCTGCAGACCCTATGTCTGCCTGACTCTGGTTATGACCGAGTCACAGACTTGGATCTCACTCTAATACATATTTTGAGAAGGACGCTTTTCAAGATATAGTATTAGCCTCTTCCTGTTCGGAACGGGAAAAATGGGAACTTCTTAATCCTTCCTGGCTGACTCCCCTCTGACACCTGCCTGCTGGAGCTGCAGGGCTCTGTGTGCTCCGTTGAAATCCCTTAGATAAATCCCTTAGATAACTAAAGTACTTGAGAGATCTTTTTCAATGTCTGCTAGCAGTCGAAAGAATGGGCAGAGATCTTTTTTATATCCAAGCTTTCTTCCTCCTCTGCTAAAACTCATTTGTGATCCTTGCACTAACTTTTAAGCCACGCACTCTTTTCCTTCAGCAGACTCACAATCCCCTCCTCTCCCTCTTCCTGCATCTGTGCCATTCCACTCCTTCGGCTCCTCCCTCCTTCCTCCTCCTCCTCCCCTGTTTCAGACCTCAGCCAGGACTTACATTAAAATGAAAATGGGAGAAACCTGCAAGCTCTGAGGCCCGAAAGGAAAAAAAAAAAAAAAAATAGAGTAAAGTGTCCCTTTCCTAATTACCGGCTTTTTTTTTCCCTAAGAGGACAAGGATTTCTTAAAACATTAATTTATCCATAATGTTGTGTTTATTAAGTTTTGTTTCTTTTGAGCAAGTAATCTTAAAAGGAATTAAGAATTATACAGCTGTGGTTAAACAGCAACTGTTATTTCAGAATATTATGTTATTTCTTTAAGAGCTAAACTTGATTAAATATAAAAACATCAATGTAATTGTGCTATTATTCTTTGTATACTAAATGTGTTCATATCTTTCAGGTATACAAGCCTTGATATTGTAAAACACAAAAGCATTTTGCTACTTTTCCACAAAAGGTTAAAAGCTCTCAACTTTTCTTTAATTCGTTCTAAATGTAATATTGTGTTAGCTAATGTTCATGGGAACTCAAGCAACAATATATGTAAACTCTGTAGAATTCTATTTAAAAAGCAAAGATCAGCTTCAGAAATAAAACACCTGACCTACTATTTATAAAGAGCCCCACCTTACCTAAGATAAGGCTCTGGCCTTTCACCTTAACTACATGCCAGAAAGGCTCCAAAGTATGCCAAAATTCAATTTGTTTACCATTATGCTCAAAAGAGTGATTCTTGATGTTAAGACTACTAGGATATATGGTTATTACACAAACTAAATGTGTTTTTACTCTTGTTAATTTTATTTTGTATTTTCCTCATAAAGTGTATAAAGTTTGCCTGTTAATGTTTTGCAGATGTATCACTTCAAGAACACAACCTGAGTTAATTTAAGCCATCATCTAGAGGAGAGATAGGGAGCATAGACCCCAGCTAATAAAAAGGGTAAATGAATGACTCTAAGTTTATAAGCATTAAAATTAAAGCCCAGTGCTCTCAATTTAAGACTGGTGAGACTAATTTGATAGATGTTTAAGATCAAGACTTTAAGTTAAATTAAAAGGGCCAAGAAAACCAATATTTGGCTCTTGCCCTCAGAGTCAGTCTGAATCCAGGGAACAGGGAACTTCTCTAAAGAGCTTTGCAACTCTGGGCCACATGGCTTCCTGACCAGGGAGGTTATGAGACCTATGAAGAAGAGAAAGCCAATCAGTGCACTTGCTATGAAAAGGAGGGTCCTTGGAGAAGGGAGAGATAATCCTGCTGCTTCCAAGGGAAGCCATATGGTCAAGCAAGACCTGGACCCATCTTAGCACAAAAGGCACTAGCAGAATGAAGAAGCTGCTCTCAAGTTCCCCCAAGAGTGACTCCCATCAGAAATCAACTGACTGTTAGCAATAGATAAAAGCAAAAGTCAGGTTGACCTACTTCATCTTAAACACCTAGCAAAAACAGTTAAAACCAAAACACAACCATTCCTGGGCATTTAAGAAATAATAGTTAAATGTAACTTAAGATACACAATTGTATTAGCCCCAAGAATTAGTAAGACAGGAGGCTACAAAACAAATTCTTAGGTGATAATGCCTGAAAACTATAAAAATAAACAGTTTAGCTATTAAGTGACTGCCAAGTCAAAAGTTTTTAGTCAGTTTAAGGCCTACAGATCTTCCTAACCTACACAGGTAGGCTTAATATTCACTGGTATGATTATCTAGCCCTAAGTAACAGAAATAAAGTGTTTTCTACTAGACACAGAGATCATACCAGTAGAAAGATTTTATAAGATCAGATGACATTAAGTAGCTTAACCACCATCTTATCTGGATATACATCTGTAACATTAAAAGTTAAATGTTGTGTTTATATTCCTGATAACTCTGGGGATGTTAAAGATTTATATTCCCAAATAAAGGCCTTGTCCACTCTGGCCTTATTATGGGGACAACTTCTTAGCCCTCATACCTCCTGGAGAGAAATCATTGTCTGTTATCATGTTCATGGTATACATTGACATGTTCAGATGCTGCAGCATTTATTCAGTACTCATATTTTTGTTTCTCTCATAGAAGCGCTGGTCCCTGATGACTTTACAACCTGTTCTTTCCCAGGCTTCAATCTGACCTGACTTCTAAAAAGGGAACTCCAAACTACTTGCTCCCATCTCACCACCCCCGTTCATCTTGAAGAAGCCAGATCCGGTCATCATCCCATTCCCTTACAGTAGGAAGGAGTTCCTAAAAATTAGAAGGGAAATAAAGCCAGAATTTCATAGGCAGTCAGCATATATAGGTAAATCAAGTCAGGTTGAAAGCCAATTTGAGTGAGTCAATTTTGGGTAGTTGGGAGACTGTCCCCTGAGGGATTGAAATGCTAATTCCCTCAGAGCCCTTATTCCACCCTTATCAACAACCTGCCCCCAATCTGCCCTGACCTGTAGTCAAAGTAACCTGTCCCAGGAATTGCCCCCCCCCACATATCCTGGGATGCACCATCCTGTGTTTCCCCCCTTCATCCAATCTGTTTCCCACCTTTTGGCCATCCCACTGGTCACAGTACAGGCCTGTTCACAGTATGCAGGAAGGAGATACCTGCCTTGCTTCTTGGGATATAAGATACCAGCAAAGGCTCCCTTCTCCCTGCAGGGAAAAGTCTATGTTACCCCTTTTAGATAGCCCCTGCTTTATATGCTTGCCTCAGTGTTATTCTCTAGTGTTCAAACTTCAACATTCAGGGAAGCAGCACTCGTCATCGACAAAGGTTAAGCAATTACAAGAACAGTTAAAAAGGGAGAATTACAACTGGCACAAGATCCCATTGGGACACGTTCACAAAACCCCTTCATCAGCTAGGCTCTCCTGATATTGGGACCTCTAGTTGGAGTTCTCCTATCCTATGCCTTCCTTCCCTGTGTCATAAAAATTCTACAGGAACAGCTAAGTAAAATCTCAAAACCTTTAACCAGCTTCTCCTCAGGATTATCAACTGTAAAACCACAGGTGACTTCTCATCACTTCAAGATGAACTTGCTAGACTCTAAAGGGATCAACTACACCTTGATGACTCTTAGCCAGCTTGCTCCGAAAGGCCCTTAACCTGCCACCCTATGTTCATTATGATAACCTTGCTTACAAGCCTCCTACTCTCCATTGGCCTCTTCACTGTAAGTCCTGCTTGGGGGAACACAGGTCTATGGACAATAATCCCTCTCACCTTCTTTCTCTTTGTTGTTTTCATAATAGTGTTAAGATGCTACCTGTAAACTTGCGAGGCCTACAATTCCTACATGCTCTTCGAGGGGATAGCTGACTGATTCCCCCGGTGACCTCTGCAGAAGCCTGGTTTGACACCCCCTCACTGATCTATGGCTTCAAGGAATCTTCATCCATCTCACACCTGCAGAGATTCATCTTTTTGGTGCCTACCTCCTGGGAATTTTTTTCCGCCCTGAAGCCTGACCTGCCTGTCTTGTATGCCCACATCCCCCCAACCAATAACACCCCACGTCGCCCCCTTTCAGCTTGAAGCAGCCAGACTGATAGACACGATGCCCACTTTCTAAGAAAACAAAAAGGTGGGAATGTTAGATAAAATTCAGGCAGGCAGGCCATACTCCCGGGTGCCTTCCCGGAAGTGCTCCTCTCTTGTGAGAATCCACCTTTGGCAGGTTTCGAGTTCCCACCCTTCCTGATCCTGGGAATACTCGCCTCTCACGGGAATTCACCCCAGGGCGGACTTTCCCTTTCTGAGCCAATCCAGACCATACAAGTCACGCTCCCGCCCCTCTGTGCTTAAGCCCCGGCCAGTCCAGAACGCTGCCTCTTTCGCTGCCATCTTCTCACCAGCTCTCCTCTTTCCCATCCCCCTCTCCCTTTCCCCCTTCCCTTTCTCCCTTTCTCCCCTTCTCCCCTTCCCTTAATAAACCTCCTTTTTCGACAAGGTGGTCCCGGTGTGGTTTTCTTGTCCTTCAACCAGAATATTAATATATCTGAAGTCTTCCAAGTATATCATGAAAGTGTTATTTTATATGACTCAAAGTACTGTATAATGCTTATCATACTTTTAAAAAGATAGTGCTAAATAAAATGCAGAATAACAAAGAAGTTTTGTGAAGAAAGTAGAATTTGAGCTGTTTCTACATATTGCTAAGTTGAGATGAATTTTTATATGTTTTTAAGTTATATTTAATACCATGCCAGTAATGAAAATTATTTTTGAGATGTTTAATAAGTGGTTTGAAAGACTTATTTTTTACTCTTTTATGTCACAATGGAAAAGTAAACATGAAAGTAAACATAAATAACAGCTGAATTGAAAGAACATGATTTCTGATATCTGACATGTAAAAGAAAATTTATTATAAAATGAAAGTCCAACATATAAAGATATATCTCTAACTTGAATAAAATTCCCTTGATTTTATTTTTTCTGTATCAATGAAGCCATAGAATAGAAACTTAGGGGATCAAATATAAAGGATGGGAGAAGTGGAAGACATTCCTCAGTGCCTCCTTGTTTTCCCAGGGATGTCTCTGAAATACAATGGCCTCAGCAGCTGACATGGAGCGAGAGGCCTGGTGCAGACATCCCAGAACTATGTGCCATCTTCTGTCTGTTTAGCCACTAATGCCGAGTTTGGAGTGGGACATAGGTCTTCCGAACAGACTCAGGACACATCTGAGGTCTGTAGATTTTGCTGTTCCTGTACCATAACCCATCGGACATGCTTACAAAGTACTATATAGAGCCCTGCCATTTCTGTACTATTTACTTTATTGCTTGCTGCTTTACATACCTATTTCCTGACTCACTGTAGCAGAATTTGCTAACATTTACCACAGATTGGCATCAGATTTATTTTCTTCAACAGAGAATATTAAGATTAAAAAAACATACAGAATTGATCTAGGGTTAATAGGACTTGTAGGTAACATCTATCCTAGACCAAACACCCCATACCATTGATCTCTTTTATAATTCCTATTCTCATGTGTTTCTAACATTTATCTAATACTAATTATTTCAATAGAATCTAATTTTAAAAACTTTTAAGACACATTTTAAGAGGGGTGAATCATTCCAATAGTACTAATGATTATTTTTTAACTTTATAACTGTTATGAGATTTTTCATACTTGTGTCAGACTTAGCAAAGTGTAAGAATTATTTATAAAATCTCAAAAGAAATCCTTATATGATTAAGAGACACAAGCTCTTATTATATTATTGTTATTAACATTATTATTAAGTGAATGTATAAACATATACTAACACATAAGAGGAAATCAATAAACTAAAACAATTTCATTTATTTAAATAATCTAGCTTTACATGGAACATGTGATATATCCTGGATTTATTAAGTCTATCATTTCTCCTTAAAATAATTTGAAGAAAAAAAATTTGTTTCAAATCATCTACAGTTTATAATTCCATAAAAAATTCACATCTAGAATTATACTGAGAAAATCATGTTTTTTAGTCCTTTTTAGTTTGGATCTCCATGTGGTACACTGACAATTTTTGTGGGAGTATCAGTTTATAGAACAGCTTTACCAATTTCAAAAGATCTCTATTGCTGGAATCAGCATGCATGAAATGAAACATAGTTGACAGAAAGAATAGCATATCCGAAGCATAGATCACCAACTCAGAAAAAAACAGCATGTGGGAGAGATTCAGCAAGGGAAATAAAAATGAATATCTATATGAAGTGCCCAGTGCTGCATAATGAATTCCTACAAGCTGTTGCTGAGCATGTTAAAGGTATTACAAATTTTAACTTTCAGGGAGAGAAAATTCCAGTGCAGATGTCCAGGAAGGGTAGGAGTAGGCTTACCTCCCCTTTGGTTTTCTTTAGACATTGTTGAAGAGAACTTTTCATAGCTTTCCTTAAGTGATATGTTTTCTATTAAAAAAAATCAACGAACAAACAAAAATCATTAAAACAACTTCGAAATGAAAAGACGCTATGGATCTGATGAACAAGTTGAAGTCTGCCTTTTTATAGCCATTGACTTTGTGGTTTGAATACTTTCTGCTTCTTCTCATCCCCATTTTTCTGTGCTTGACCTTCATTATTATGTAGTAGAAACCTTAATACAACAAGAGAAAAATCACATAGGAAATGTGATTATTTTTCTTAGCACTGAATATTCTTTCTGAATTACTTGACTTAAAATGATTTTGTATTAATCCAGAAAGAGTTCCAGGTAGTTGTTTACTAATCTATATATTATAGTCAAAATGGATCCAATATCTATTAAAGTGCTTTCTTATATCTCTGTACACTGGTACTTTGTCTTTTTCCCAATTTCACAAATGTCTAGAAGTCCATTAATCTCTATTCCTCAATACACATATCTCAATATATTCTCTTTTCATTAGGTTTTGATTTTTTTCCATACATAAATCTATTAGGGACTTACAGGAGAACGCAAAGCTTTTCTAATCCATCCAGTGAAACCCCTTTATTCACTCCTTCTGTTGGCCCTCTTCTTAAGGTATTTGCATACATCTTTATTTCATATACTATTTTGTGCCTATATGTTATTTGCATAATATTCTATTCCATCTAAATAGAAAGTAACCTAAACAGTAAGAGTGTGTCTGCTATTTTAATTACTTAAACATATTACAATGTTCAATTTCACAAGTACACATATGAATATATATATAAGAGCTGACCTATTTCAAAATGTTCTGTGTCTAACAGAACAGTAAGTGTGTCTGATATTTTAATTACTTAAACATATTACAATGTTCAATTTCACAAGTACACATATGAATATATATAAGAGTGGACCTATTTCAAAACGTTCATCATGATATCGTAATAGATGAAATGGTTATTTAAATAATTACCTAAAGTACTGAGAGGATATTAGTAGTTTCTTAAACTCAATTTTTTTCTGTATTTATTTAATTTTTTTCCTGCTTCCACTGTTTTACTTTGCCATAAATAAGAGGTATGATCTATGGAAAACATATGCAAAGATTCAAATAGGTTGTGGGAAAGCAGTACATATTTTTACCTGCTTTCATTTTTTTTTTTTTTCTTTTCAACAAAATGGTATTTAAGGAATGGAGTACTATTAATTTGCAGAATTAAAAAACAAGAAACTGCAACAAGTTGAATTTGCAAAAACATTTTTCCTTTAGATCTATACATATAATATTTGTTATTTTTGTAGTATAGTGTAATTTTAGAAAGTACAGAAATTACCGAGTCCTTATTAAGACATCCTTTTATTTCTTACTAGCTTATCCACTAATGTTGTGATATTAACTGCATATCTAAATTGCCCTCTTCTTTCTGAGGTCACAAAGTGCTTTAAAATCTTACAGGTATTAATTATGAGATTCCAAAGCAAAATTTATATTCAGGTTGCTCTGTCATTATAAAAGGGAACCAAGTCAATGTTGGTGATTCTAAGAATTGTTTATTTCATCTTAACAATTGTGAAATCAATTATTATCTCAAAATTATTATTTCTAAAAATGTTTACTAAGATTCTTCCATGTACCAAGTTTTATTCTGGGAACTGGGAATGCAGCAATCAGAGAAGCTATGTACTATTGAGGGGTACAGACCATAGTTGAATAGGTACATAAGTACCTACATAAGAAATTACAATAGTTTTTAAGAGCCACATAAAATATATACTAGAATGACATAGTACAATGCTGTTGTGATTCTGTTAGGCTGGTGGTTTCAAGTGCACTCTTGGATGTTGCGTAAGTCCCAAATTAGAAGTATTCATGGGAAAATCAAATGGAATGATATTAGAAGGAAGGACTCTGAAATAGGAATGTCCTCCATGTCTTCTAGAGACCAGAAAACATTGTGACCAGACCATAGAACTAAGGGAAAAAAGGGCGAGGGTAAAATTATGCTTCAGATTTTATGGAGGATAATGTAGATGTTGCTTTAGCTAGAAAAGTTTAGAGTTTAATTGAAGTGCCAAGGGAATCTACTTTAAAGAGTTTCATGCAACTCTGAGGAAAACAGTTTTTAGAAGTTTAATGTGAGGGAATAGTGATCATATAAGAGGCTATTTAAATAAACCAAAAAGAGGTCATAGTTATTAGTATGGTGATATTAGAGCTAGTACAAATTAGAGACATTAAACATTGTATTATATCAGAAGTGATCAAGAGTTACTGATGCATTTAGATATTGGGAGTTGGAAGGAAAGTAAGATTCAAAGTCAATTTCTCAATTTTTTTTCTTGAGCAACTGACTGGAAGTGGCAATATTTACTGAACTAAGAAAGATTAAAGAGAATGAGATGAAAGTGTCAGGAGTGGGCATTGACTTTTTGACATGTTAAATTTGAGATCACTATCAGAAATGTACATGAGTATGCTGAGAAAAAAGTCTGAAGTTCACAGAAGTCAAATATAAATTTAGCATAGCCAACACATAACAGTGATGTCTATGTTCATGAGTCAGTTGAAAAGTAGATACCTATCATACTAAGTGAAATAATCCAATCCCCCAAAACCAAAGCCTGAATGTTCTTTCTGATAATGTGGATGCAAACTCAGAATAATCAGAAGGTAGTTGGGGAAGTGGAGAATAGAGGTTCAATGGATTAGACAAAGGGGAATAAAGGGAAGGGATTGGGGACGGGAATGGGAAAGACAGTAGAATAGATTGGACATAACTTTCCTATGTTCATATATGAATACATGACCAGTGGAACTCCATGTCATGTACAACCTCAAAACTTGGAAATTATATTCCATGTATGTATGATATGTCAAAATACATTCTACTATCATATATAACTAAAAAGAAAATAAAAGTAGACACCTATTTCACTATAGAAAAGGGCAGAGTTAACTTCTTGAGAAAAGGAGAAGGGATTCATCCAGAGCATAAGCAGAGAGACTACTCCCTTTGTTTATTCATGCTAGGAAATGACATCCCCATAGTAGTAAAATGGAAACAAGAGAATACAGAAGCAAATGCACTTGCATTTATTCCTGTTCAGATGAAATGAGTCTTCTCAGATTGTTTCTGTTTCCTCAATGAAGCATGAGCTAAAGCCATTAGCTAAGAATGAGGAAAAATAAGCTAAGAAGAGGGAAAAAAGAAAATTGAGAAGGGTATAGAAAAAGCAATAAAGATTTTAGTTAGAAGGAAATTAAAGCAAATAAAGTGAGATTTTGAGTGGAAAGAAGTGGACTTTTAAAATTTGTTTTCTTGGATTTAAGGTAAGGCAATTCAGATCTGTTGTGAGCAGTGATGGAGAAGGTAGAAAATTAAGTTTAATTAAATATCACACTTTCTCAGGTAAAACAGATGGAAAAGGAGAATGGGAGTTAAAAGTGTTTGCAAGATTGTTGTCACAAGTGTGGAACACTGAATCTAAGTCCAGTAGGAATGAAATGAAGATGTAAGTTGGAGAAAGCAGTTTGTAGGAAAAAAAAAAAAAAAAAATGGGAGATTTCAGTGAAATCAAAATATTGGTGGAAAAGACACTGAATTGGAAAGACAAGATAATTTTTATGTTTACTGTGTTCACCATTCTTTGAACTCAAATTTATATAGTGATTAGAAAAAAACCAAAAACATTTTTATTTGAAAGGACTTCAGGGGTAGTATTGTCAGGATACTAAAAAAGTTTCTATTATAAAGAGAGAGAATACACATGCCAAAATAGTTTAAAAGTTTATTTACGTGTTTCTATACTGTATGGGTTTCTCTGGTTATGAAGGGGTGTATAAGATGTAAGTACTAAGATGTAATGTGTGTGCATACTATACCCTTGCACATGTAACCGAAAGCTTGGTCCTTGTCCCCAAAGCCAATTAATGCCAATTTAATAATGAGGACATGGTTTTGAGAAAAAGGAAAAAGAAGTTTTATTGCTTTGTTAGCAAAGGAGAAACACAGGGGACTCCTGTCAAAGGTTCTGACTCTTCCCATCAGGAGGGACAGGGGTGTTTAAAAGAACCTTTCAAGGATTACATTCCAGGTGTGCTCTTGTATGGGGTCTCAGTGTGCCCTGGTGGTGTTTGGATTCACTTGTTAATTTGGGAGATATTCACTTCCTAGATCTTCAGCAGGCATCTCCTTTCTGTAGTGGGTGCGTTCAAAGGCAATTCACTAGGGGAAGAAAAGATAGCACTGTCTCCCAGATCTTGTTAGGGAGGGGGAGAAGGGAGAAGAGAGAAAGAAACATTTCTTAAAAAACTAAGCCTTGAATCAGTGAAGGCTATACACAGAAGGTGGAGGGACCACTGTTATGCACAGACATAAAAGTATATTGATAAATAAATATATTTATGTGTGGCATATATACATATATACAAGTGTGTGTATGTATATACAATGCATATTTGCTTTAGTGTATGCGTTTTAAACTATAGAACATTGAATTTATGAATAAAAATTTAATACTGATTTTAATTAAATTTTAATGGTTTCTTTTCCACAAAGAGAGTGACTATATGAAAGGAGAATATATTAACTATTGAAGAGGGCCACCTTATTTTGGAGATCATGCAGACTATACACAATTTAAGAAATCTATTATCAAAATTTATGTAAAATTAACTTAGATGTCGTAGCATGTGCAAACAATACAAAATAAAGATATATTTAACTTTTAATGAAAAGTCATAGTGAAATGACCTGATCCATGAAATGATAAAAATGATAATGAGGGCTGGGGCTAGGGCTCAGCAGTAGTGCACTTGCCTGGCCTGAGTGAGGCAATGGGTTTAGTTCTCCGCACTGAATATAAATAAATAAAGGTCTATCAACAACTAAAATATATATACACATATATATGTATAATTTTTTTAAAAATGATAATGAATCTGTACCATAAAATTTCTATTTTTCAAGAGAAGTTTATATTAAGCCATGAGAAACCTGATTTCTAGATTGAATGTTTAATATATTTATTTCTTTGTATCTGTTTTTAAAAGTCAATATATATGCAATTTAAATGTGTGTTTTAATATTTTCAATTTAATCCTTTAGCAGAAATGCAACTTATATCTTTGTAGAGCATGAAATTCAGTTTTTTAGGTATTTCAGATTGAGTCTTCCTCTTTATTTACTTTGCTTGCATTTGATTTAATCCAGTCACCCCAAACTTGATTTCTTCAATGGCCATTTTTCTCTACATACTTATATTATCCTTCACCTCTAACCCAGACTGTCACCCATCACCATATTACTATTTATATATATATATATATATATATATATATATATATATATATATAGTGCTTATGTTGTAACTGTCGTGGTGTCTAAGAAATTGGTTGATATTTACTACATTGGATTCTGTTTCCTTAGCAAAACATTTCTAATACTCAAAAACTTTTAAAAAATGGCTATTATCAATTTAAATTTATCTACCTCTAAAATACATATATAATGCCTTTATTAAAAATTTTTTTTCCTATGTTGTACTCTGCAACACATTTTTTTAAATTTCTGAATATTTTGGAAAAAATATATCTTTCCAAATTTCTCTTTAAGAGAGCCATATGATTAATAAAAAATTAGCTTGATGAGAGTGGAACTATGAATGTGTTCAAAGACATGGATGGACTCAAAGCCTGAAAGTGTAGGATGTATCTTATAAAATGGGATACTTTTGTTTGATGTTCATTGTTGGAGCCATAAAGATGAAAATAGCATGCATGGCTTCAGAAAACAGAAGATGAGAGATTAACTGAAGTCCCAGACACAAATGTCCTGTGAAGTACCATTGGGTACAATCTATTTAATATATTCTCTCTTCATATTTCTTCTACTTTAAAATGCTTCCCTCTTGACCTAAATTGTCTATATAAATGAGTTTTAGAAAATATCATAGCATGTGTGAACACTGTCATCTATAATAAACTAATACTTCTATTTTATAGATTTCATATTCTCCATTATGCTAGGAGAATTTGGAGGTAAGAATAACAAAATCTCAATTTTTTTTTTGTTTATTTAGAGGGTAACATTTTGATATAATCAACTTTTTATAATGGTAGCATTTTAATTATTGAATGTACATGCATGATATTTTATCATGAATATTGGATTATTTACAATTTAAAGTTCCTTTAAATATTTAATCATAATACTCATAAGACATTGATCACTTATTCTTTCATGCTTTATTATTTCTAAGTAAAAGTGGTAGAAAAGAGTGTTTACTATACATGAAGAAATAGTGCCAGAAAATTAGAATCTTGTGTTACTTTCCTTCATGTGGTATTTTAAGCTTATATTTTATATGCCATGAAAAGAAGTAAAATCACCAAAAATGAGTGCTGAAAAGAATTTGATGTGGACAGATGGATAAATGCATACATTAACATAACTGTTTGAGACATTCAAAGGGGCTTTTGGTAGTTTTTTTCCTCATCCAAAAAGTTTCTCGTCAGAAAATATCATTGCAGGTAAATAGAAATAAACCATTATCCAAATTCTAAAAGCCAATAGTATTGGTACCAGTACATCATTCTATTTAACTCTTGGGGTATTGTCTGAATTACTTGGTTTTATTTATTACTTTTTTCCTTCTTAATTTCATTATTTTTTAAAGTGAAAGTGAAACTTAACCAAATTATTAGTTAGCTAGTTAAAGACAACACAGGAGATGTTTTATCCATTGGTGGCATAAATCATACTTGATTAAGCAAAAATTGCCTAAAGTTTCTTCTTTATTACATAATTATTTTTTACTATCAAGTAATCAAATTGTTGAGTCAAATAACAAACATTACTATTATGAAGAGGATCTAAACTTGAGGAGTGAAATGTTATGAAATCATTAATGATAACTCAATATTTATATTCTTGACAATGTCATCTAATATTTTATATGAATTCATTTCTATATTTTCATTTCATATGGGACATACAGGGTCTTTTGCCTAAAAATCAATTAATATTTTGCTGAGATTTAATTTTGTTATACTGAGAATCCTAATTATTTCTAAGTTATGGCATTAGGAACAGGAAACTTAGGTTAACCAAAAATATTAATGATTTTTTTATTGATTAATTTTTATAAAATGGCAAGGTAAAACTAAACAATACATTGAATAATTGATCAAGTAATGTATACCATAAAGAAACGTGATACCACCAGTGAACAATTGACAAGAATGTGTGATACAATGTGATAATTTCCTGTTAATTGATTTATGAAAATCTATGATCAATGTAAGCAAGGTCTAAAGGTATTAAATCTTTGAAACTAAAATAAAATTGAAATTAAATCTTCTTAATTTTTTTAAATTAAAATTGAAATCAAATCATTAAAATTAAATCTTTGAAAGTAGAATTAAAGGTGTCATGAAAAATATATTAATATTAATGAGTATTGTTGTTTCTAATCACCTTATCCAACATTTGAAATCTCTTCTGCAGTTAAGTGGATCTGAAATTGGACAGATCACTTTCAAACCCATTTTTCTACCACAGGACCCCAACATTTTTGTTTAATATTTGGGTCATATTCATTCTCTAAATGCATAACTTTGATAATTAGAGTCATATAGACTCTTGCAGATATAGTACAATGCTTATTACAAACAGATATTTCCTCTAATGTCCACAAAAGAAAAGGTATAAATAAATCAATAGTCACAGTCATTGTTTTCTTGTTTTTGAATACATTGAATAATAACAAAGAATTCAAGTAGTAGCAGGTTCTAAAAATAGTACAAGAAATATAAATGTTTACTCCTGACTCTATATACACTGGAATAATCAATACATTTATCATTTGACTTCACTGACTTCCCTTTTCTGGAGTAGCTTATAATTATCATTCCCAGGTTTTAGTTTTGAATGGTTTAACATTCCACTTAAATAATATACTTGCCAATATAAACTGGTATTTTGGTATTTTGTATCTTATTTACTTTTTCTTTTCTTTTTCTTTTTAGAAGACTTCCTTTGAAAGGTGGTATTAAAAATCTTATATTTAAACTAAACTATACAATAGTACTTGTGAGTCACAGTTTGGTTTAGAAGAAAAAATGATCAATTTCCTGAAGACTTAAAGCTCATGCAACTAATAATTTAACAAGAAATTAATAATGTGTAATATGTTGATATAACTATCTGTGATATACATTCACTAGTGCATCTTAATTTAATAATCATAAAGGTATCTATATTGTTCTCATTTCCCCCCATATTTAATAAAAAAATCATCAATATAAAGCTCCTGAATTGCTAATCAATAACCTGTATGTGTATGTGGTGTGTGTGTGTGTGTGTGTGTGTGTGTGTGTGTGTGTGTGTATGAGAAAGAGAGAGAGAGAGAGAGATACTGGGATTTGAACCTAGGGGTGCTCTATCCATGAGCTATATTTTATTTCTTTTTATTTTGAGTCAGAGTTTTGCTAATTTGCCAGGGCTGAACTTGAACTTGTGATCCTGTTGTGATTCTCTTCCTTCAGCCTCCCAGGTTGCTGGGATTACAGATGTGTGCCACTGCACTGGGCCCCAAAATTTTTTGATCGCATTTTTAAATTTTTCATTAAATATTATCTTTTTTGTCACACTTGTGCTATACATTGTAAACGTGTGTAAAACACATGAGTATGTGTATATAATCAGAAATGATTATTATAAAAATTGAAGCCACTTTCATTACTAACATAATTGTTTTACCAGTATAGAAAACAATGAGGATTTTGTGAGTCTTTCAGGGAGAAAAAACAAATATTTTTAAATGCTTATTATTTAATGATACTGAAACAAACTAAACTGCAAAAAATGTGAAATTGCTATATATATCAATATAAAATACATTTTCTCAATGTGACTGATCCAAAGACTGCTGATTTGGATTGTCCTATTTTTATTAACAGAGTAGAAACAACCTCCTATGCTCAGATTGATCGGGATGAATTAACCTTGACAGCAAATAGCAGCACTGTCACAGATCATACACAACATACAACATTTTACAGTGGAAACACTGCCTGAGGCAGCATATTAAAAGTACTATAGGGCTACTTAATACTCTGAAATATGAGTGGTTCCATAGACTTGCCACAATTGTTTATTTCTTCCTAATCAATGCTTTTAATGTTAGATGATTAGGCTGTTTTCAGCACCACACACTTTGTGGCCATGAGCTGCTGTATTGTGTACTAAAACCATTAACATTTGGAAATATTAATGCTGGCTGTAAGTTAAGTTTATGGTGAGAAATTACCTCAGATCGGTTTTATTTTCATTATTTTGTGACCTAGTTAAATATACAGGAAAATATACTTTTTCCTCAGTAAACAGCCTGTTTGTTGTGTCTTCATTAGTTCAATTCCATGCATTCAAACTCCTTAATGAAAGCTTCTGGGTATGATACTTTTTAAAATGTTATTTATAATATAAAAAGTTTACTTTATAAAATTCTACCTCATAGTAACTCTTGCAATGTATTCTCATCTTCATTTTTTACATGATAACTTTGGTCTTCTAGTAAATGCTATAAGTTTTTCGAATATCTAAAGCTTCCTCTCCATCTTCTCTCCCTATGGAAAATATTGCCATGTTCCCCAAACACTTAACTACAAATTATAGTAATCAATTAATTACATGAAAACCTTTTCTTGGAAACTTACTACATACCTACTGCAGTTTTTGCTATGGATGGGAGAAGGGACAAAAATATTTAAAATAACTCTCAAAAGTTAGTCTGTAATAGTGACTTCACATGGTTTAACCCAACAATGTATTTAAAAAAAAAAAATATTTATTTATTTGCTTTAGTTCTACACAATGTGTTTATTTGTACCTGGTGCTGAGGATTGAACCCGGGCCCCCGTGCACGTGCTAGGCAAGTGCTCTACCGCTGAGCCATAATCCCAGCCACCAACAATGCATTTTATCAATACTTCTAACTTCTTGTCCTGTTAATGTTTTGAATTAGTTACATATGTCCATTAAAACATTTCTTCTCTACAAAACATTTTTTTCTTGCTCTTTAGTCTGTCATTGGCTAAAATTCTACTCCATGTTAATAATGCCAAATTAGATCCAACCTCTTGTTTAGCATGCTAGTGCTATGAATTCAGGCCCATTGTCTCCCATTACCAGACAATAGAAGATGACCTCTAAATAGATTCCCTACAAACAACCTTTTCTATTCTTGTTGTTGTAAGTCAAATAACTAAAAATCTACATACACTGCCTTCTACAAGTTCAAGATTGTCACTATTTAGCATCTAGGCTGGCTTATGAACAAAAATCATTTTATAGTAGCTTTGTTATGAATAGATTTTAACTTCTACTGTGGCCATGGAGTCAATCTGCTCCATCTTCATCAATAATAGACACATTCTATGTGTGTTAACACACAAACCATTAGCCCACTTGTAATGCCACAAATCCTGAGCTAGCCTATCTTCCTTGCCTTGTATTAGCCATCTCAAATTGTTCTCATCTTTTTTTCTTCTCCCACTGTTTAACAAGGCTTTATTCATTTCTCCCCTTCTTTTCTCCTTCCACTTTGTTTTGTGTAATTTCTCTTGCTCTGTTCTCAAGTTCATAATATTTTCTTTTGCAATTTTAATCTGTTTTGTTTTTCCATTGTGTTAGACAGTTTTCCACTGCTCTTACAAAATGCTTAGGATCATCAATTTATAAAGAGGAAAGGTTTATTTTGGCTTACAGTTTTCGAAGTTTCAGTGTATGATTGACTGTCCCCATTGCTTTGAGCCTGTGGAGAGGCAGCACATCATAGTGGGGAAAAAAAAAAAAAAAAAAAAAAACTGTTCACCTCTTAGCTGGGACACAACAGAAAGAAAGAAAAAAGACCAGCATCCTACAATCCCCTTAAATTGCATACCCTTAATTATCTGAATCCTCCCATTAGGCCTTACCTCCTACAAGTTTCCACTACCTTCTGATAGTGCTAAGCAAAGGGTCAAGCCTTTAATAAATGGGCTTTTTGGGTACTCTCAAGATCTGAACTATAGCATCTACCCTGTGAATTTTTTGGTATTATTTGTATACTAAATTAAAGTTTTAAAAAGCTATAGTTCTTTTTGTTCTTCCATGTCATTCAATGTCATCTTCATGTTTATTTTAAACCCTTGAACATATTATAGCAGTCATTTGTAAACCCACCTGGACTAATTTTTGAAATTTCTTATTTACTAATTTGACTGTTACTGTCACTTTTGGAAATACTGCTATTGATTACATTTATTATGCTTGCAATTTGCATTTGACTTATTTTTTACCTATCGATTTTTTATCCTTTGCTAAATATCACAAATGCTTTGTAATTTAGATTTTAAAATATTGTCTTATATTCAAGAATGTGGAGATATTTTTTGTACAAAAAAATAAATAAAGTGATTCCCAATGAGCTGAATTTCCTCGAGATTTGCCTACAAACTGTTGGAGTGACTATAAGAGCTTGTTTAGTAGGGGTGCTAAAGGATGACAGCTCTGGTTTCTTTTCTAAATGCTCTTGAATAGAAGGACATTTCTCCATGGTAGCTGGTTGGAACATTTACTATCCCCTGTCACACACATGTTCATGAGAATGTTCATTAACAGTGTTGTCATCCCTGACAACAGTTGTTTTTTTGCTGGGCCTTTTAGAATTCCATCTAACATGTGTACTGATTTGAATTCAACCAAAGCATAACCCCACCTTTTTTATTTGTAGCTACTTAGTCTCCTAAAGTTCTAATTCCTCTTTTTTTTAAGACTATAAAGCTTGTATCTGCATCTCCTATTTCAAACCAGAAATTGCCTCTAGGGAAGAAATAGGGATGCTGTAATAGTCACCTTGCTTGTTCGCCTTCTCTTAGGAATTAGAGTTCTATACTGGGCAATTGCCATTGTGTAAAAAATATTTATCCAATTTCTATTGACTTACAGAGGAAGAACTTGAGCTAGAACTTTGGCTATTTGTTTACACATTCTCCATACTGACTAGAAGAGAAAGTTGCTGCATCAAATTTGATTGCTCTAATTGCTAACCTTTTTCTTGTTTTCTGAGATCTATACCCATTTAGTATTGGGATTAATATCTAGTTTTTCCAACTTACCTTTTGAGTAACTACCTTAGACTTCTGCCTCAGAATTCTCAAAGGTAAAATCATATTCCACTATTTGTATTTATCTTTGAGTGATCCTCCAACTGGATTATATATACTTGATGCTGCTACCTGTTTCCTATTTAACACACTGAAGACATTTTAAAACATAATATTGAAGGATTGGCATTATTTGGATAATTGCATTGGAAAGAAGAGAAAATACAAATAAAGGGAAAAATCATAGGATGAGTGAATTATGGAAAGATTAGGAAAGTAAACAGAGTGTAATGGCTGGAAATAAGATTTTCAGATGAGGGCAGACTTTTAAATTTCTGCATATTATTTGGTGTTTCATCAAACAGATAGAAAACAATAAATATTTTTCTTTTTAAATTTTCATCTTCAGTCAGACAGAAGATATCCACACCTATGGAAAGAGACAAAATGTGGACCAAATGATGGTGTGAAATTCTTCTCCACAAAAACATTATTATCAAAAGTAGGGCATTTAATTTTATATTCATAATGATCAATTTAAATTTATAATAAAAAATTTAGTATTATTTACCTTAATGATGATTATGTATACATGCAATTATTGCTACTATATCTACATTACAATACTAATTGCAAGAGGGGACTTCTCATTTTAGGTATATTTGCTATTGTTGGAAAAGAATGAAAAAGGTCTATGCTTGAATTAAAAGTTTAAAGCAAAATTATCATAACAGACTAACTGATTCATTGATTTGATGCTTCAGTGATACGATCACTGAATTAAATATAAAGCTATACATATTTTATACTTTTGTGATTCTGATAGCCTTGATTTCATGTAGAAATCAAGACATTACCTAAATTCATTCTCATTACTTTCACTTTTCATCTGTACTTTTCTTGATGCACTATTTCTTAAATATTAATAGATTCATTCAATTTTATCCCTGGGAGGTAAACTAATACATATTTTTTAACAGGAAAGGAATTGAAGGCTTTTGGAAGTTCAATGACATCAGTGAATTTACACAGCTGGTAAGTAATGGAGCCAAGGTTCACTTTTGATGTTGTATCTCATGGCACCTGAACTTATAGTTTATCACCATTCTTAGTATATGCTTTATAATTCATACAATAATTTTGTTTAAAACAGCAATGCAGTTTCTTACTTTTATATAAGTGCCAATCATCTATCCAATGTTCTGACATGTTGCCGCCTGCAGCAATGATACCGCGGGAAAGAAATCGGAGGCAGACTGGGAATGAGTGGTTCCTTTATTATTCCTCCTTCTTCTTCCTTCCTTCTCTATCTTCTGTCTGATTCTGCCCCCCCCTTCCTCTCTACCATCTGTTTAAATACTCTTTACCCATCACAGGTGCATTAGTTCTCTTAACAGGCATACACGTGTCACAAGCTTGACTTACAGGTGCAGCACGCAGTGGCCAGGAGCATAGAAAAATTCTTAGTCAATTCAGGTGTAAATTATAGTAAACAAAGCCTTGCTTCTGACAAACAAGTAAGCGCCACCTCTTGGCTCTCAGCCAGCCGCCATCTTAGAGCTACTTCCTCATCAAAGGCTCTTACACTGACACTTATGTAAGACTGTTTATCAATCATCTATCACCATCTCTATCCTGTCTCTATGAATGCCGCTTAAGTTCTGGGTCTATTCACATGTATCTATTGATCTCACATCATATGCTTTTGATTTCTCCTGCTAAACTGTAAGAACATCAATTTTCCCTAATTCTTTATATTTTAATTCACTTTTTTTGTTTCATTTTATAAAATTTGCATAATTGATGACTTGAGGTGAATCTCACATTTCTCTCAATACAATAAGCAATAAAAATAATAGTATACCCCGAATATGTTACTCTTAAAAATTTGTTAATGCTTTTCTATTGATCATTGAGGAACACACTGCAGAGTATTTTAAGTGACAGATTTGAAGTTTTGGAAGAGAAACTGTAGAGTAAAAGAAAAATTTTTGGCAATACAATTGAAAAAATTGGATGTGTATTCTTAAAGATTACCAAAAAATCTTCTAATACCAGTCAATTATAATGCTGTAAGTAAGATTAAGTTCCAAGTTGCTTATATAATAAGTTTGTCTTCTGGAGATTTTATAGATTTTCTCAGTATAAAAAGGCATCCACAGATTATTATAATAAAAAAAATGCTTCCTTCTTTTGTTTAATCCTCTTTGTGCTGTTTTGATTTTAAGATTTGTGTCTCTGAAATCTTTCAATTTACTCTAAGAAATGCAGCAGTGGAAGCAGTTTAGATTGACTATTTAGCACTTATATTTAAAGTATCTCCTAAAGCACTTTATTTCTGATTTTTTTCTTCAAAATATTAGACACTATAAATTAAATATTTGGAGATTTAATGTAATATTTTGCAAATCAGTTTGATCATTTCTTCTGTGATTTTTTTTTAAAAATTATTTGTTCTTTTCAGTTATACATGACAGTAGAATATATTTTGACATATCAAACATACACAGAGTATAACTTCCCATTTTTGTGGTTGTACATTATGTGGAGTTACACTGGTCATGTATTCATATATGAACATAGGAAAGTTATGTATGATTCTGTGATTTTTCTTCAATGAGCAAAACTGATATCAAATATGTATATTTTAATTTATAATTCAATGTATTCAACAAATCCTCCACTTATATCATAGTTTATTCGCTGATACTCAGTACCTTGATTTCTCCAACATTACAGCCTCATTTTTCTTCTATTTTGGATCTCTAGCACTTGAAATAAAGAGACTGAGTAGTCTGTGGATTCTGTGGATCCACCAAATTCAGACTTACAATGAAGGTTCCCAGAGGTGAGACCCTGAAATCACCATCCATTAGGAAGGTAGCATGTGTCATTCTCAATTATAGAACATCATATACCAGCCCTCTTCTTTCCCCTGAATTGTCAGCATAAAGTTAAAATGTTCAATCAAGATTAGTAGCTGGTGTTTTTGATTTTAAGGATTAAATATTACACATGGGGTAATAGTATTTGGTAGTATCTACCTGGCTACAGTGACGATTTTTATGTACTTTTAGACTGACATCAAAGATGTGTGAAACTTTTCCTCTGGGAAAATAAAAATAGAACTATTAAGACTACAGGAGAATAAAAAGAAGAAGGAGTTTTATATTTTATATATATTGTGTATATATATATGTATATATATATATATATATATATATGTGTGTATATATATATATATATATATATATATGTATATGTATAAAATGAGAGAGAGAGAAACCATAGCAGAAAGATCTCCTGGTTGAAAAAATATGAAATTTGAACTCTTGTCATAACACTGATTTTTAATTTCTTAGAAATTAAGTTCTTAGTCACAAAACAAAATTTTATTATATGAAACAAACCAATGTTTTTTGAAATTTAATATGCACATAGATTGCCTGGAATTATTAAAATGCAAATTCTGATTTCATAGGGTTGGGGTAGAGGAAGATTATGCATTTTCAGTAAGTGTTCTGATGCTTTTAATGCTGCTGATTTACATGTCATAATTTCAATACTCAACATATAAAAATTTTCCCTGAGCCATAAAATTCTGCTTTCCCACTACCTTTTAGTGCCTTAGATTTAGTCTATGGTGTGAGAGCATTAAAACTGTCCATTTATAGAATCATTGTTTTTAAAAAAGAGAATTACATGTAATTTAAAGATAATGAATAAAGAGGGCAATGATAGTTAAGGCTAAGGGAGAAAATATTTCTGGCTTTGAAAATATCAGTTTGCCTACAAATACATAGTAATTCAATAATTAGCATTTCATTTTATTCTAGAAATTAGTATCATATAAGAGAGCTATATAAAATAGATGTGCATGCATTTTAATTATATGCTATAATTCAACTTCATTTGTAAGACGAAGCTTCATATATAATATAACTTTGTTAGAATGTGGCAAATGAAATTTATTACTCCCAATTCCCTTCAGATGGTTAATAATATCCATGAACTTAATCCTTCAATCTTCACCCCTCACTCAGCATAGTAATTTCCTACTGCTGATTTGACAAATTGTGACAAAATTGGTCACTTCAAATGCCTATTCTTTTGTAGTTCTGGAGGTCGGAAATCTAAAACACATACTTTGGAAAGCATGCCTTCAGGACACATTGGGGAGAACCTATTTCTTTAGTTTTCCAGTTTCTAGAAGCTTCCTACAGCTCTTGATTTGTGGTCTCTCCTTTCACCTTCAAAATCAGCGGGTGTAGCATCTTCATATTTCCATATGAGCCAAATGCAGTGGTGCATGCCTGTAATCCCAGCAGTTTGGGAGACTGGGACAGGAGGATTGCAAGTTCAAAGCCAACCTCAGCAAAAGCGAGGCACTAAGCAACTCAGTGAGTCCCTGTCTCTAAATAAAATACAAAATAGCTCAGTGGTCCAGTGCCCCGGAATTCAATTCCCAGTATCAAATAAATAAATAAATAAATCAGTATGATTGCTTCCCACAATCTCTGTTCTCAAATCCCTTTTAACTTGGATCCTTAATTTAATCTCACAGGCAAAGTTCCTTTTACCACATGGGGTAACCTAGTCGTAAGTTCTGAAAACTAGGACTTATCATCTCTTAGAGCCATTATTCAGCCTACCTACTTACCATTTTTCCAGTAATTCACTCTGAAAACTTTCAGTTGGAAAATTTCATCATGTCTCTCAATCGGCATCATCACTGGCAATTTGGGGGAACACAGAAGTGACTAAGAAAGGTAAGTCTCTTTATCATTTCAAGCTTACATTGCAGTGCAGTGAAGTAGATAAAATATAAATCATCACTGGCAATTGTTGAAAAAGTTATTGCATCTGGTTATTCAACCACTCATTGATTAACAAATTCAAGATTATCTACATAGCATGTATTCTGTGTCAGGCTCTGTGCTACATGCTACATACACAATGATGGAACCCACACATCAAGTGTGATTTAACATGTGTTTCCTAAGTGCTTCCCTGTGCCAGTCAGTGCTCTAATTTGGGGGAACATAGAAGTGACTAGGAAAGGTAGGTCTCTTTATCATTTCAAGCTTACATTGTAGTGCAGTGAAATAGATAAAATATAAATAATTTAGAAAATGCCATGCAAATAGTTAATTTTGCAAGTAGTTAAAATAAGATGTAATGTGATTAATATTAGCTAGATAGCCACGTTTTATTGCTTGGCAGGAAGGCTTCTCTGAGCTGATGACATTTAAGCACAGAGATGGATAACATTAATGACCCAGTCATGTAAATATCATGTTTCACACAAAGAAGAAAGCTTTTGCAAAACCCTTTGGGGAAAATGATTTGGCCTTTTTCTCCTAAACACCAAAGGGCATAAAGTGTAATGTTATGTTAAGTAAAAATATTGAGGGCAATGAGTGGGAAGTGTCTGGGCCAGAGCCATCCTGGCAAGTCTGTAATTACTGCCATACCATTCTCTCTGACTTGTATTGTTTCACTCAGCCTATATACTCTGTCACCTTTCACAACTATCCTATTCTGTATTCTGTTTTCACATAAAGCCAATTTGACTTTTCCTCAACAATTTATTGTTTTTCTTCCATACATCTGCTCCTCAGTTGCAATGGCTCTATTCAAAGACACATCTAGACCATCATAACTCAACTCTATCCCTCTGATCCATGTCATATAACCGCATCACCCCTTTCTTATTATTCTCAGTATCCATCACTACCATCTCAATTCCTTTAATATGTGGCTTCCCATAGCTGTGTTATGAGTTCTGTCCTTCCAAAATCCATATGTTGAAATTTTAACCTCTAGTAACTCAGAATGTGGCCTTATTTGGCAACAGTGTTGTACCAGGTATAATTAGTTAAGATTATATCATTAATTTGCATAAGAGTCAATATGAATGTATCTGTGTAAAAACAGGAAATATAGGGAGGATGCCATATGAAGAGACAGACATACAGAGGGAAGACAATATGAAGACATAGGAAGAGCACAACCTTCCAGCCAACTGCTTGCCCAAGGTTACTAGCAGCTGGGAGATAAGACCTACTAGATACTTCCCGCGTGTCTTCCAAGGGACAAAGGCCCAGCTAGCATTTTGATTTTGAACTCTAGATGCCAATACTGTGAAACTATCAATTTTTGTTGTTTTAGATAACCAATTTGGGACATTTTGTTATAGCAGCCCTAGGAAACTAACATTAGTTAGATCAGATCATCACTCACAATGACAAACCCTGGAGCTTCTCAAACTTATAATAGCTAAAGCCTCTGAAATATTAAATGTGAATGTTGAACCCTATGGCTACAACATCCTATGGTTCCAGCATTATCCCTTGACTATCACTCTAAACCTTTACTTTGACCAAACTTGATCCCTCAAGATATACCCATTGGTCCTTCCAGTGCTCAGTTTGTACCCTCTACAGTCAACTCTCTTTGGCTTTTTATTTATTTTTCTAATTTAATTATTTAATATCTTTATTTTTGTTTATATTTATATGGTGCTGAGGATCGAGCCCAGTGCCTCATGCATACGAGGCAAGCTCTCTACCACTGAGCTACAACCCCAGCCCTCTAATTTAATTTTTAACTGATACATTAAAAACAAAATTGTAAAAATTTATTTTTAACTGATACAAAAAATATAAAAATTGTATACATTTATGGGTTACCCATATGATGTTTTAGTGCATGTAACCTTTAATTCAGGGTAATCAGTATTGTTTAAATCAGGGTAAACCTATATATCCATTTGAGCCTTGATCATCTCCTTATTGCAAAAACATTTAAATTCTTTTCTTCTAGCTCATTTTATTGATACATTTATCTATTTATTTATTTATTTGCTGTTTTTGTATGGTGCTAAGTCTCAAACCCAGTTCCTTGTGCATGCCATCAAGTACTTTATCACTGAGCTCCACCCCAGGCTTTTTGAAATATATGGTGCTTTATCATTATCTATAATCTCTTAACAGTGTAGTAGCACACCAGAACTTCTTACTCCTATATAACCTTTCATTTGAAGTGGGATTTTCCCAATAATTTCAACTTCTTTCTCTTGTAGTCGGACAAACCCTAATTATGAATAAATTCCAATTTTTGGTTTTCCTGTTCCTTTAAGTGCTGTGTAGAATGGGGAGTAAAACTGCTAACACCTGGATAATTTTTACTTATACTGCTTTATTTTAGGTAAAATGAATATTCAGTCAGATTTATAAATGCTATGCATAACATTTGGTAAGTTTTGACCAGCACATCCACCCATGTAGCCTATATCTGTATTATAAAAACATAATACATTTAAATATTCAAAAATTTTCCCTCATAGTATTTCTCATTCAACAGCATACTTTTCATCTGAGGCAATCAGTGTATTGTTTAGTGCGCAGTTTTTTTTTTTTTTTTTGTTTTTTTCCAAAAAAAAAAGAGAAATTTAAGTCAACCATGTTGTGGCTACCACTGGGTGGATCCTTTTTATGCTGAATAACATTATTATTATATTTGATAATTTGATTCATATTTATGTTGTATTCAGGTTTGGTCTGTGATAAACAATGTTTTCATGAACATTCCTAGTGACAAGTCCTTGTGTAGAAATGTGTTTCTCTTATAGGATAAACAACTAGTGTGCCGAATTTTTTGGTAGTGAGTTAAGTATCTTACAAGCAATATATGTACCTTTTCAAAAGGGGTTGTGTCATTTTTACATCACTACTAGCAATAGATAAGAAGTAGAGTCGTTGTACATTTTTCTAAATACTTGCTGTCTTCTGTATTTACATTTGTGCATACTTTTATGCTGTATAGTAGTATTTCATTTTCACTCTTAATTCTTAAACCTGAATATTGATTGTCTTCAGTAGCAGATAAATTCTCAACATTTCCTGGAAAACACTGTATTTCCTATGAAAATATCAAAGTAGCATGTGATGTGTCACTGGGCTCTGCCATGAAGTTAATTCTATAGAAATTATATAAAAATAATTAAAAGGGATGGGGCAGAAGATAACTAATAAATTAAAAAAAAAAAAACTGTAAAAAATTCCCCTTGAAGTGTCCTATCATTCTGACCAACAAGGTAACTCATTTGCCCACAATTTTTCTTCATCCATAATGCTACAACCAAAGACATGTTCTTCCTGTTTGAGACAACTTTTGACCATGTAGTACATCTGGCTCCTCCAGAAATAAACTTGATTAAAATATGTGCACAGTGTATATATCAAATATGTGGTAAGATGTTTAGGTTTGTATATATCATTTATTCTTTAAGGTAAAAATTTTGCTTTTGTTAGAAACAAATATGCGTGACTGCTATGGGAAAATGGAATAAGAATAACATAAATAAAAAATCAATCATTTAGGTAAAGTGTGTGCATGTGTATGCACATGTGTATGCATGTAAATAATTGAGTCCATATGTGACCAAGTAACTGGAGAAAAATAAACCATTTATATAAAAAGAAAGATGTGTACCTTTTACACAATAAGGATGCTTTCACCAATTTTACTCTGCTGAAATTTTAGGGGATTCAAAGCAAGTAAAATCAACATGTAAGCTCTTCATGTAATAAATTTATTGGAATAAGTTACCTGATGGATAATATTTCTTTCTTAGATCTTTAAATACAATCATTATTTTTGATCTTCAGATGAATAATTATTATATGGTGGTAAGTTAACTGAAGTGTACAATATCTGTTCTATTTAGCACTTTGTTTTACTTGTTTTAAATTACTTTTCTAGCTATAATAAAAAATAATTATTTGGCTACACTAAGACTGGCCCATTTTTTTATGATATCTATATATCTCAGAACCACTACTAAAATTTTTTGTGCATCTGTCAGATGTTCAACTTTTTCTTTCTTTTCTTTATATAATATTTAAAAAGGATGGGCTTAAGATCTATGCTAACTGCTTAAATATTTCATGGATGTGTTATAACAGTTTAATGTTTTTTTTTTTTTTGTGCTAGTATGTTTATCTATCTATCTATCTTACATTACTTCCCAGCAGAATTAATTGTTTCAGACAACTAATGCTAATATTAATACTGAATTATCCTGAAGACTACTAAGAGAAATTGAGTAATAGAAATACAACTTACATTATAGACAGAGGTCTGTATTTCATTGGATGCATTTTGAGGGCTTTCCAATCCATTGGAATTACTGGGTAAATATAATGGGGGGAGTCCTACTCCACTGAGTTTATTATATTCCATGAGAATTCTATCCTATTTATAATTGTAGGGAATTTTTTAAATTAAGTTTTACATATTTTTGGTATCTGTTAAAGGGAAAATTAGCACTAAGGAGAGTTCAAATTTAATGAGCACTACTTTCAGGAATAAAAATATATATTTATGTGAACATTTAACTCAAAACATTAATTGGGTTGCATTCCAAGTATTTCTCAAAGATTTTAAAAACAATTCTACATGAAGGCAAACAAACTTATCTTTTCTGTGGAACTATCTGAGATGTAAACTTTGGTTTATTTTTATCCCTACAATAGATATTGACTGAAACATAGATGTCAAGACGAGTCTTCAGTGAAAAATTTCCTTACTGACTTGTAAATAACTGATTAAGTACTATCCATAACCTCAATATTTCCATATCCACTCACCAAATAGTTAAAATTAGATTTATTACATGATTCAGTAATTTCAAGACTGAAAATAACATCAGAAATATAAATTTTTGCTGACAAGTAGAAAGAAATTCTATGCACATAATAATTAAAATAAAATGGTATCATTACATTTGAGTTTTTAAAAAAATTTTTTAGAAATAATTTACCTCATTAAAATGGAAGTAAGAAAGCAAGAATGTGAGGGAAAATGTACACTCATATATTGCTGGTGGTACTTGCAAATTGGTACAATCCCTATGGAAAGCATTATGGAGATTTCTCAGATAACTTGGAATGGAATTACCATTCCACACACTTATCCTACTCCTCAGTAAATGCACAAAGGTCTTAAAAGCTACATTGTATAGTGATACTTCCCTATCAATGTTTATAGCAGCTCAATTCACAATAACTAGGCTATGTAACCAACCTAGGTACCCTTCAGCAGATGAATGGATAAAGAAAATGTGGTATATATGAATGAAATTATGTATGACATTTAACAGTAAATGGATGGAACTGGAGAAAATCATGCTAAGTGAAATAAGTCAATCCCCAAAATCCAAAGGCCAAATATTCTCTCGGATATGTGTATACTAACACACAATAAGGAGTTTCATTTGATAAGACAAAGGGAAATAAAGGGAAAGGAGGGAGGATAGGAATAGGAAAGACAGTAGAAGGAATCAGACATAACTTTCCTATGTTCATATATGAATATGCAACCAGTGTAATTCCACATTATGTTCAACAACAAGAATAGGATCCTGATTAGAATAAATTATACCCCGTGTACATATAATATGTATATCTAAAAAGAACACATTTTAAAAATAAAACAAAAGAAAGAAGGAAAGAAGAAAGAAAGAAAGAAAGAAAGAAAGAAAGAAAGAAAGAAAGAAAGAAAGAAAGAAAGAAAGAAAACATGAGAGCACTTGCCTGTAATCCCAGCTACTTAGGAGGTCAAGGAAGAAGGATCACTAGATCCAGGAGAGCCTGGAAAATTTAGTGAGAACCAAAATGTTTCAAAATAAAATTACATTAGAGAGGTGGGGTCTGGGTTGTAGGTTACAGGAAGGGTACTTGCCTAGCATGTGTGAGGCCGTTAAATCCCCAACATTACAAAAGTAGGTTGAATTAAAGCAAAATAAATTTAATGAAAGTAAATAGGTTGGAAAAACTTGTTGGTGTCATGCAATATATATATATATATAATATGAAAATCAGTTATTAAACACATATCAAATTTCAGGATGACAGCATTACAATTTTCATCTAACATATATTCAAAATACAGATAATTACTATAAGGTTCCTAATTCTTTGTTCTGCACACCTTGAGTGAAATATGAAGCATATTTTAACACATGTTTCTTCCATGTGAGATATAAACTGCCTATAAAGCAGTTACCAAGAACATTATCCAAGTATGTCTTTTTGAATAATTGCCATTGCTGTAATGTGAAGATGTTTATATCACTTCATAAAGGTTGTTATAACACACTCTTAGGGAAATTAGACATTACTCTAAAACTGAATATGCATCTTCTTTACATTGCCATTCATTATTAAATAGAATTAAATAATAATACAATTATCAATTTTATAACTTACTTTTTCACATATATCACTGTAAAACAAAGTGACTTACAATTGATGACAGGCCACAATTTCATTGGGCACTTTAAAAGTATTTTTTCCTATGTGCTGCAAGAATTAATGATGTCTTTTTGAACCAAGGGCATTCATAGTTTTATTAAAAATTGTATAGGTCTGCAGTTATAGCTCAGTGGTAGGAAACTTGCCTAGCATGTGTGAAACATTGGGTTCAATCCTCAGCACCATATAAAAATAAATGAATAAAGTAAAGGTATTGTGTCCATCTACAACTAAAATAAAATAAAATAAAATAAATTGTATAGAGAATCAAAAGTAATTATAAGAGCAAATAAGTAGCTTTAGAGTTCTTTTTTATTTGTTCTAATTAGTTACCCATGACAGTAGAAGGGATTTTGACATATAATAACATACATGGAGTATAACTTCTCATTTTTCTGGTTTTACGTGATGTAGAATCACACCAGTTGTGTAATCATATATGTACATAGAGTAATAATGTCCTATTCTTTCTACTATCCTTCCTACCCACATACTCCCTTCCTTCACTCCCCACTGCCTAATCCAAAGTACCTCAACCCTTTTGTAGCCCCCTCCCCTCCCTGCCACCTATTGTGAATTAGCATACACATATCAGAGAAAACATTCTGCCTTTGTTTTGGGGGAATTGGCTTATTTAGATTAGCATGATATTCTCTAGCTCCATCCGTTTACCGGCAAAAGCCATCATTTCATTCTTCCTTAAGGCTAAGTAATATTCCATGTGTGTGTATATAATACATTTTCTTTATCCATTCATCTGCTGAAGGGTACCTAGGTTGGTTACATAGCTTAGCTATTGTGAATTGAGCTGCTATAAACATTGATGTGGCTGCATCATTGTAATATGCTGATTTTAAGTCCTTTGAGTATAAACCAAGGAGTGGGATAGCTGGGTCAAATGGTGGTTCCATTCCTAGTTTTCCCAGGAATCTCCATACTGCTTTCCATATTGGTTGTGACAATTTACAGTTCCACAAGCAACGTATAAGAGAACTTTTATCCTCACATTCTTGCCAGAATTTATTGTTACTTGTATTCTTGATAATTGCCATTCTGACTAGAGGGAGATGAAATCTTAGTTTTGATTTGCATTTCTCTATTAGAGATGATGAGCATTTTTTCATGTATTTGTTGATTGATTTTATTTCTTCTTCTGTGAAGTATTTGTTCAGTTCTTTAGCCCATTTATTGATTGGGTTATTTGTTTTTTTGCTGTTAAGTTTTTTGAGTTGTTTATATATCCTGGAGTTTAGTGCTCTAGGTAAGGTGCAGATGGTAAAGATTTTACCCCATTATGTAGTCTTGCTTTTTGAGTTACTGATTGTTTCCTTTGCTGTGGAGGTTTTTAGTTTGAATCCACCCCATTTATTGATTCTTGATTTTACTTCTTGCACTTTAGGAATCTTGTCCTAAGCCAACATGGTGAAGATTTGGGCCTACATTTTCTTCTATTAGGTGCAGGGTATCTGTTCTAGTCCCTAAGTCTTTGATCCACTTTGAGTTGGGTTTTGTACATGGTAAGAGATAGTGGTTTTAATTTCATTTTGCTACATATGGATTTCCAGTTTTCCCAGCACCATTTGTTGAAGAGGCTATCTTTCTTTCTCCAATGAACGTTTATGGCGCCTTTGTCTAGTATGAGATAACTGTATGTATGTTGGTTTGTCTCTGTGTCTTCTACTCAATACCATTGGTCTACATGTCCACTTTGGTGCCAATAGCATGCTGTTTTTGTTACTATGGCTCTATAGTATTGTTTAAGTCTGGTATTGTGATGCCACCTGCTTCACTCTTCTTGGTAAGAATTGCTTTTTCTATTCTGGATCTCTTATTTTTTTTAAATGAACTTCCTGACTGTTTTTCCTAGTTCTATGAGGAATGTCATTGGGGTTTTAATAGGAATTGCATTCAATCTGTATAATGCTTTTGGTAATATGGCCCTTTTGGCAATATTAATTCTGCCTATCAAAAAACATGATGGGAGATCTTTCCATCTTCTAAGGTCTTCTTCAATTTTGTTCTTTAGTGTTCTATAGTTTGTAGTTTTTTATCACTTTTGTTAGATTGATTCCCAAGTTTTATGTATTATTTGAAGCTATGGTGAATGGGGTAGTTTTCCTAAATTCTATTTCTCTGGATTCATCACTGATGTATAGGAACACATTTAATTTATGGGTGTTGATTTTATATTCTGATACTTTGCTAAATTCATTTATTCTAGAAATTTTCTCATGTATGTTTTAGAATCTTCTAAATATAGAATCACATTGTCTGCAAATAATAATAGTTTGAGTTCTTTTCCTATTTGTATCCCTTTAACTTTTTTCAGCAGTCTAATTCCTCTGGATGTTCCAGGACTGTGTTAAATATAAGTGGTGAAAGAGGGTATCCCTGTTTTGTTCCAATTTTTAGAGGTAATGCTTCCAATTTTTCTCCATTTGGAATGATGTTGGCCTTGGGTTTAGGATAGATAGCTTTTACAATGTTAAGGTGTGTTCCTAGTACCCCTAGTTTTTCTAGTATCTTGAACATGAAGGGAGTGCTGTATTTGTCAAATGTCATTTTCAAATGTCTTATCTTGAAATGATCATGATTTTTTGTTTTAAGTCCATTGATGGATGAATTATATTTCTTGATTTCTGTATGTTGAACCAAACTTGCATCCCCAGGATTGAGCCCCACTTAATCACGGTGCACTATCTTTTGCATATGTTTTCATATTCAGTTTGCCAAAATTTTATTGAGAATTTTTGCATCTGTGTTCATCAGGGATATTGGTCTGAAGTTTTCTTTCTTTGATGTGTCTTTGTCTGGTTTTGGTATCAGGATGAGAATGGAAGATTTCCCTCCTTTTAGATCTTATGGAATTTGAGGAGTATTGGTGTTAATTTTTCTTTGGAGGTCTTGTGGAACTCAGCTGAGAATCCATTTGGTCCTGAGTTTTTCCTGGTTGGTAGGCTTTTGATGGCATCTTCTAGTTCATTGTTTGAATTTGATCTGTTTAAATTGTGTATGCCCTCCTGATTCAGTTTGGGCCAATCATGTGTCTCTAGATATTTTTATTAGTGTTCTCATTTACCTCTAAGTATTTTTTTTTTAATTTCATACCTGATTTCTTCTGCCATCCATTCTTCATTTAAAACATATTATTTAGTCTGTATGTGTTTGAGTAGCTTCTATTTCTAATTTTATCATTGATTTCTAATTTCATTGCATTATGATCAGATAGAATGCAGGGTTGTATCTCTATTCTTTTGTATTTGCTAAGAGTTTTGACATACATGTGGTATATTTTAGAGAAGGATCCATGTGCTGCTGAGAAGAAAGTGTATCCTCTTGTTAATGAATGAAATATTCTATATGTGTCTGTTATATCTAAATAATGAATTGTATTATTTAGTTTTATAGTTTCTCTGTTTAGTTTTTGTTTGGAAGATCTATCCAGTAGTGAAAGAAGTGTGTTAAAATCACCCAGTATTATTGCATTGTTGTCTATTTGATTTGTGGAATAGAGAATTGTTTGATGTATGTAGCTGCTCCATTGTTTGGAGCATAAATATTTATGATTGTTATATCTTGTTGATATATGATTAACTTATGCAGTATGAAATGTCCTTCTTTATCCCTTATGACTAATTTTGGCCTGAAGTCCACTTTATCTGATATGAGGATGAAAATCTCTGCTTGTTTATGCAGTCCATGTGAGTGATATGTTTTTTCCCATCCTTTCACCTTCAGTTTTGTGAATGTCTTTGCCTATGAGATGAGTCTCTTTGAAACAGCATATTGTTGGGTCTTTTTGCAATCCAATCTGCCAGTCTATGTCTTTTGACTAATGAGTTTAGGCCATTAACATTAGGGGTTTTTATTGAGATATGAATTGTATTCCAGTCATTTTGATTTATTTATTGTTTTTAACTTGACCTACTTTCTCCTTTGATTGAATTTTCCTTTAGTGTAGTTTCTCCCCCTGCTAGTTTTCTTTTCTTTTCTTTTCCTTTCTTTCTTTCTTTCTTTTTTGTTTTTGTTTTTTTGTTTTTCATTTTCTCCTCATGGAACATTTTGCTGAAAATGTTCTGTAGTGCATGCTTTTTAGTTGTGGAATTCTTTTAAGTTTAGTTTATCATTGAAGGTTTTTATTTCATTTTCAAATCTGAAGCTTAATTTTGCTGGATATAAAATGCTTGGTTGACATCCATTTTCTTTCAAAACTTGATATATGTTGTTCTAGGACCCTAGCTTTGAGAATCTGGATTGAGAAATCAGCTGAGATTCAATTTGGTTTCCTCCTATATGTAATCTGATACTTTTTTCTGGTGGCCTTTAAAATTCTGTGCTTATTCTGTTTGCTAGGCATTTTCATTATAATGTGTGTCTTGGTGTGGATTTTTTGTAATTTTGTACATTTGGTGTCCTGTGAGCCTCTTATTTTCCATTTAATTCTTCAGGTCTGATAAATTTTCTGATGTTATTTCATTGAAAAGATTGTACATTTCTTTGCTTTGTATCTCCATGCCTTCCTCTATCCTGATAAGCCTTAAATTCAATCTTTTCATGTTATCCCACAATTCTTGTAAGTTCATGTTTTTTTTTACCATCTTCTCTGTGTTGCAAACTTTATATTCAAGATTATTATTTTGTCTTTGTTGCCTGAGGTTCTCTTTTCCAAGTGATCTAGTTTCTTCATGGTACTACTATCCATTGTATTTTTAATTTGGTTTATTGATTCATTTCAAGGATTTATGTTTGATTTTTTTTCATAATCTCCTTCTCTTCATTGATGTGATCTTTCACCTCTTGAAATTTATCTCTGATTTCATTCTTTACATTATCCTTTATGTTGCAGATCAGTTTAACTATGTACATTCTGAACTCCTTCTCTGACATTTCTTCTATTGTATTGTCAATGGATTCTAATATTGGAGCATCTTAGTTTGTTTTGGGCACTTTGTCTCCCCCCCCCTTTTTTTATGTTGTTTGTGTGTCTTCCTATCTAGCAGTGTGAATCCGAGGCACTACATTTTCTACCCTATAAACTTGTAGTGTCCCTGCAAGTTTCCAGTACCTCACCTTTAAGGGAGAGATCAATATTAATAGCACCCAATGCAAACAATATATAGCCTTAAACCTAATAGCTCATATTTCGACTTTTACAGTTTTGTTGTGATAAACAGCAATGATATATTCAAATGTTGTCTGCAATATAAATAGTAGGTTTGTAAAAGGGTTTACAATTTCTAATTATGGACAAAGAGAGAAGAGAAGTAGTGTAGGATGTGATGTTTATGAGGAAGGAGAATAGAAGATAGAAGTATAAGATCACAAGAAGAGTGAAAAGGGAATCAATTGAAGTTGACTGTTAGCAGGAGAAAAGAGAAAGAGAATCCAGGAAAACAGATATGTGAGAAAAACATATAAAATTATAAAAGAAAAAGAAAAAAAGTAAAAATAAAAGAGTACAGAACAATACAGAAATATGATATTCAGACATCTAATTCCTCAATAATCTGATGCATAAAATATACTTGGTTTCAAAAATGGTGGGGATGTGAGACTGGGGAAATAAAGGAAAAAAATCTCAAAGGAAAATTTAACAGTTGTTTCCATTGGAGTTCAAAAGCTTCTCAAATTCTCTTCTCAGCTGATAGGTGGTGTTGTCTGGAGTTTGCTGGTAGCTCCACCCTCAGGATGGTAAGTGTTACTCATGTGGGAGGGTTAGTCCTGGAGGGAAAACTCCTGGAGGCGGGGTATGGTAACTTCTGATCCAAGTTGGAAGACCACACTCTGGAATCTCCTTTGGGTTCCACTCTTTTTTGCAAGATTGATCTTAGCCCCTGTGTCACCTGTGGACCTTATAATTGATGGTCTCTTATTTAGTCTACAAACTCAGTCTCTCCCACTCCCACCCAGGTAAGGCACCTCTCTCACTTTCAGTCCTGAGGGCTGAGCCCTGGGACCTATGTACCTGTCCTGGAGAGCTGTTGTGTATCAAGAACACCAGGACGAGGCACTGAGAGCTATAGGCTGGCCAAATAGTAGTGATCACTGGGCTGGGTGTGTGGCTAGGGAGAAGTTGGGGGAATGAGGGTTTGGGAGCTCATGGGCCCTGTTTGTTGCCCAACATAATGGGACCAGGGGATGGGTGGATCCCAGACTGGGGAGGGAGTCGGGCACCAGGCTGGTGTAGGGTCCCTGTGAATGCCAGTTGGAGTGTGCCTCAGGCACTCAGTGGATGCCTGACTGGTTGGCTGGGCAAGCCAAGAGCAAGATGCCCTCACACTCTCTTCCAACCATCCCACCAGCTAAAGCCAGTCTCCTCTGTCCCTGTGAACTGCAGGACTTGCATAGCCAAGGAGGTGTCCCAAGATGGAGGCTGCAGCATTAGGAGGTGGGGAGCTGCACTGCATGGTAGGCAGCTCTGCCAGTTTTAAATTATTTATTGTATTTGAGCATTTGAATCTTATATCTGGAAAAAATTAACACAATTTAAATAAGTTCATGAAATTCTTCTTTTTTTCCTGTTTTACAAATAAATTATTTATTATAATGTAGAAAGAAATGGGCCATGATGAATTTCAGAGCAAAATTTACCATCTTACATAATATTTTGGTTTCTATAAAATGATAAATTTTGAAAAATGTTAAATAGTTCTTGCCCAAACACTTCATGAAGAAACTACTGTGCTTAATAGTGACATTGGGTTTATTAAGCATAAATGTAAATGAAGTGCTTTTAAAATATTATTTCAAGATATCCTGTGATTTCCAAAAGAATAGATATGACAATAATAATATTGATTTATAATACATATATTTACTTAAAGACATGTATAAACTTATGAGGGGCATTTTATGCATATGAAATAAAATAACCATTTAACTTAATTTTTTATTAACCAATTTTGATAGTATTGTAAATTGTTCTATATTTCCAAATAATGCAAAAGAACAAATATTTTTATCAATATCTTTTAAGAAGCTAGAGAGAAACTCATAGCTGTACTGCACATTTTGTTACTGAAAAGAATTAATTATAAATTAGAAAGGGATTTTTGAAGTAAATCACTCACAAAATGAATACAAATGTTATAGTGGAAGCTTCAATAAATTTATCTGGAAAAATAACAAGTGTAGCAAAAGAATTTATATTGAGTGAATTTTAGGTGATAATAAAATTTTCTATTCATTGAATGAACAAATAAAACAAGTGCTGAGTTTTGGGGATGTGAGACACTTATTAGTATTTCTGACAACACTAAAAAGATAAATTTTCATTCACCTCAAATTGAACTTTCATAGAGTGATTTTAAAGTGTTCAATTTTCCCAAATTATGTGAGGGCCTAATTAATTTCCCAAAGGCCTCTCTTAACATTCTATTGCAGGTTTTCTTGCAAAAGATTTATCATGCCATTATTCCTATAGATTTTCTTTCTTTCAGCAATTTAATGACCAGGTGTTCAATAGTCAATGTTTTTGTACATGACTTGGGTATTTTTCTAACTTATTTTATTTGATTTCTCTTAAATGCAATTATTTAACTTTGAAGACTTGCATATCTTCTAATTTCTTCATTATACTGTGTCCCAGAGAGGTTAATAACTGGTTTAACTTGTCATAGCTATGTAATGACAGAAATAATATATTTGAGGAGTAATTATAAATAAATTACTTGCAGTTAAATCAATACTTGCATATTTATTAATTTCTCAGAGTTTCAATAAGCAACCTTGACACAATCCAAGATATCAGCAGTGTCTCTCTCCTTGGCTTGCAGATGACTCCCCTCGTTCTGTTTCTTCCTATGGTTGTCCCTCCATACACTTGCACCCTTGGCATCTCTTTATCTTATTATAACTGCACCAATTATATTAGATGGAATAAAAGCACTTATTTTAATGTAATCATCTCTTTCAATAGCTCATCATTGAATGAGGTTGTATTTGGAGGTGTTGGAGATTCAATCTTCAGAATATGATTTGGGTGGGGTACAAACCAATCCATAACAATACAAAAAAATCACAAATATGGAAAACCAAACCCAGCAATAAATCAGAACTAACAGCACACAAGATAAATAACCAGTACAATATTGAAAAATAGTTAGAAAACTGACACTACTTGACTCAAGATGTATAATAAAGCCAGAGCAATCAATACAGAATGAAATTATCAAAACAGCAGACAAATCAACCAATGGACTGCATAAAGAACACTGAAACAGATCCACAAAAACAGAGTCAACTGATCTTTGATAAGAGATCAAAGGCAATTCAAGGGAGAAATGTGATATTTTCAACACATAGTTCTATAATAACAGAAAATCTTCAGGCTTACAAAACACACAAGCAAACAAACAACTAAGAATCTAGAAAGAAACCTTAGATCTTTGCAAAATATTAACCAAACATAGATTATAGACCTGAATGTAAAATATCACAATATAAGTCTTCTAGATTATAACAGGAGAAAAATCCAGGAAATCTTGGGTTTGGTGATGACATTTGAGATATAACACCAAAAACATAATCCATGAAAGAGAAAAATTGATATTAGGTTTCATTAAAGTTCAAAACGTCTCTGCTGCTAAATTGACCTAGAGAATGAAAATCCAAGACACAGAATGGGAGAAATATTTTCAAAAGACATATCAAATAAAGGAGTACAACTAAAAGACAAAGAACCCTTAAAACTACAGAGGAAAGGGAAAGGGGGAGAGTAGAATGAAAGGAAAGGGCCAATATTGGGAACTGAATTTGAACAAATTATATTCCATGCTTGTATGATTATGTCAAAATGAACCCCAACATTATGTATAACTATAATGAACTATTTAAAAACTACATTACAAAAAACACCAATAACTCACTTTAAAAAATTGAACATTGATCTAAACATACTACTCAACAAATAAGATAGTTATCAGACAAGAATGTGACAAGATTCTCCATATCATATTAAGAATTTCACATTAAAGCAATGAATAACCAATATGCACAGAGGTCCATGACCCTGATAGTGATAAAGGGAGGTGAGGAAGTGAAACAATAGAAGCTCTCAACCATTGGTGATGGGAATACAAAATCCCACAGATTGACAGCTTGTTGCAAAACTAATCATATTCCAACAATGACATAGAAATGATATTCTTGTATATTCACTGAAATTAATTGAAAAGTTAACATGGAGCCTTTACATAAGTGTTTGTGTCATTTTTATTCACAACTGCTGCAACTTGGAAACAACACAGATAATCTTTACATAGATAAACAATAGTACATCCTGACAATGGAATAATGCACTATAATTCAGTGGTGAAAAGGTATGAGCTATCAAGCCATGAAAGAACATGGAAGAACCATAAATCCATCTTATGAAGTGAAATGAGTCAAACCAAAAGGGCTACTTATGCTGTGATTCAGACTATATGATATTCTGGAAATGGCAAAACTTTGGAAACAATGAAAAGTTTAATGGTTGGCCAGAAGTCCACAGAGAGCAAGGAAAGGATAAATACATTAGGTCCAGTAGAGTTTTAGGACAGTGAAAGTCTTCTGTACAGTGCAGTGTTTACAGATATATGCCACATGTTTGTCAAACACCATGGTATGACCAACACAAGGAATGAACTTGGATATAAAGCATGAATTATAGTTAATAATAATGTCTCTATGTTGACACAGCAATTGTCACTATTAATTATGATACAAAACAGAAACACATGTATCAATAAGACTGATAAAATAGAAATAAAAATGATGAAGTTTGTCAGACAATTGCCAATAGATAATGCCTCAGGTTGATTAGTATATTTTTTTTAATGGGAAAAATCAGGAGAAAGAAAAAAAGAACATGTAAAAGCAGGGTACTATATTTTGAATTTCAAATGTTCCACAAAGGCCTACATGTTAAAGGCTTAGTCTTCAGCCTGTAGGTACTTCCACCTATTGGAAGATGGTGGAACTTTTAGGAGGTAGATCCTAATGGAAGGTACTTAGGTCATTTGGGCCCATGCCCTTTAAGTGTACATAGGCATCCTGGTCTTCGTCGTCGTCATCGTCGTCGTCGTCTTCTTCTTCTTCTTCTTTCTTTCTTTCTCTCTTTCTCTCTCTCTTTGCTTGCCATAATGTGAACAGTCTTCCTCTGCCAGGCTCTCCAGCTATGAAGGTCTTGCCACCATGAAACCCAAGCAATTAGGTCAAGTGACTATGGAAAACTTTGAAACCATGAGCCAAAATAAAGCTTGTCTTTTTACTTTTTTTTTTCTTTTTTTCTTTTTTTTTTCTTTTTTTTTTTTTTTTTTTTTGAGGAGGGTACCAGGTATTGAACTCAGGGATACTCGACCACTGAGCCACATCCCCAGCCCTATTTTGTATTTTATTTAGAGACAAGGTCTCGCTGAGTTGCTTGGTGCCTCACTTTGCTGAGGCTGACTTTGAACTTGTGATCCTCCTGACTCGGCCTCCCGAGCCTTAGGGATTAGTTGTGTGCCACTGTGCCTGGCCCTTGTCTTCCTTTCAAGTTTATCATCTCAGGTATTTTCACACAGTCTCAGAAGCTGACTACCACCCATGTCATTACTCCTAGAATTTCAGCACATCAGAATATTTTCACTAAAGATATGTTTTCATTTTTTCAAAAAGTTACTTTTCTTAGTACAAATGTCTAGAAAATGGAAGGATATAAAGCAAGAAGATTTTCAAGACTATCATAGACGGATCTGACTACTTATATTTTTATTCAGTTTTCCTCACAGTTCTAACCGTATACATAAAAATACTTATCTTATGTTGTTTGGGGTGCTTTAAAAAAATTACCAGACTTTCATTTCTCTGAGAATGTATCCAAGTTGACCCCATGTTCCTCCCTATTACCCTTACTATCATCAAGAAATGGTATTTATTTACATCCTTTTAAACTTGTGTTAGTCTTGATGTTTAGTAGTAGTGGTATTCTACTTTTGACCCTTGACTACAAAATGCTTTACATATATATATATATTGTCTCCCTCCGTTGAAATTCTGACACCATGTGAACAAATGCAGACTAGCATACTGGAGGTGGAGACCACATGGACTGGAGCCCATACTTTCCAAGTTGCCCCAGCAGAAGCTATTTAGGACAGCTGACTCACCAGGCTGATTGGGGCTAGCTGAGGCTGGCTGAGGAAGACCCAGTCCTGAAGGACCATTCCCATGTTTGCCAGTCTGCCAGAGTATGAGGTAAATAACTCCCTCAATTGCCCTAAATTATTAATATCTAAAATTATTTGCTGTTCAATAAAAATTAACTGATGGCAAAAAGCTTCAAAATGTGCAAATATATGATTGTCAAAACCTTTTCTCACGAAAAAAATCTATTACTTATTATCTCTAAGTATATATTCCATGGGTAACTTTAATGTTTTTATTACTTAAATTTACTCCTTTTCCAAATGTTTACTTATTTTTTCTTAAATCTTATTACTATAAAATCATAGTAATTTGGAAATGTATGGTAATTTTGACTTTTTCCTGGATATATCACCAATTCGATGGTGAATCATCACAAATGTCTCATAAATTCATGTTTTTTTAAAAATATATATATTTTTAGTTGTTGGTAGACATTTGTTTTATTCCTTTATTTGTATGTGGTGCTGAGAATCAAACCCAGTGTCTCACACAAGTGAGTGAGGCACTCTACCACTGAGCAACGCCCCCAGCCTTCATAAATTCATCTTTCTTTTTCCTATTTATATTATTAGAGTTTTCACCAGTTCATTTTCAGATATAACTTCAGTAATTTAATTTCTTTTTAACTTCCATTTTCAATATATAGCTTCTTACTTCAGCCCAAATCTTCTAGAAATACATTTCTATATTGCTGTCCTTATTATGTAAAATATGTCATAAGGTTTTTTAAAAAATTTCTTGACTGTTAAAAGAAAATCATATTTTATCTTGATGCATAAAAATAAAATGCATTATGAATAGTTCCTAGACTATGTTGCCTGTTTCTACCTTAATTTGATTCCCAATTCTCTCTTCCTATATCCCAAATACTGAACAATATCTACTTGCTCTTGTAAATGATGTTTCCTCTCTCTAGAATCTCAAAAATTTAACACAATTTTGTTTGCTTTTTTCTTCTTGTTCAAGTGCCAGTTGATAATATATTACTACTCACAACTGTAGATGGATCATATTAGATAGGAATAAATAAAATAATACCTTGCCAAGTAAATACATATGATAATTGAGGCAATTATATTTTCCATTATTTTTTAAAAGAACTTAGAGTCATTCACCTAATAATAGATTATTTTTGTCTTCTATGATAAAAGTGCTTGTATGATAAGCACTTTTTTTCTTTCCAAAGCCTCTGCTGTCTTTGAACTCTTTTTGGTAATATTCAATTTGTTTTTGGAATTTTGCTACATACAGCTCAATTATAACCTTCTATAATACTTCAAAAAACATGAAACCATGAGTAAGTTTACTTTGGTGTGAGTATGTTTGATACTATTAGAGGTGCTGAATTTTCTTTGTTCTCTGTCTGAACACATAGTTAATGTTAATCTTAGAGTGCTCTAAGCTTTAGAGGATTCCCACTGTCTTTTATTCTGACTATATTGGTAAAAAATAGAAGATGGAACTGAAATTTTCTTTTTGGTTTAGCCTTTCTCAAAAAAAGACACTTTCTTTGATATTTCTCTAATGGTTGTCATTCCATCACTTTTTGATGTCAACCACTTATTCTGCATTAGTGTTAAACCCCCAAATAATCAGCAGATGTATCATGTTGTGGTGTCCTTGAGTTTCTAATGGACTGTCCTTTCCATCAGCCTAAATGCTACATTGGGTCATAATGCTCAGGAAACACTCAATTTCACTGATATTCTTTAGAGACCATGTGAGGTTTTGGAAAACATTTCATGTCTTTTTTAGTTTTCAGTTTGTCATGTCTGTAGAGGAAGGAGTCATCACTGTGCTTTAACCAACAAATCATGCAGTGATAAGAGGTATGCTAAAGACTTTAGGGATTATAATTAGTTTCACTAGAGGCTTGCAATTTATTACAATTTATTAACAATTGTAAACCCTTTGGGAATTATTCAACAGCATCTTAAAAACAAACATTATGAAATATTAAGTGTTTTATAGATAAAATGACTTATCTTTACAAAATTGTCATTGCATTCTACTTCTGTAATTATTGTGAAATTTTATTGTTTGATATCCATTTGTATATATCTATAACTAATAGATTGTGTCAGGACAGTAGTTTTGTCATCTCATTAATCTTTCACAACATTTTTCATACAGTTAACACTTAAACCATTTTGAAACATATAATTAATATGTATCCTTTGGTGAATTACAAATAATCAAGATGTTGTTGTATAATTATTGTTACCACAAAACTTTTATAATTATTTTTACCACAAAATGTGATTTTATGTCTTTTGAAGTAATTTAAAGAAACATATTTTAAATCTTTATGTTTCAGAAGAACGGAAATTATATAAGATTGAAAATATATAAATCTGTTTGAATAGGAAATTTAAAATGAATCTTGCAATTTTCTTGAGAGAGAAAAATGCTCCTCTATTTACATAGGTATATTAGTAAAGGCTCTTTAGAAATGCAGAACTACTGTAATGTTTCAGTTATCCTAGCATATGTGTGGGTATACATATATATGCCTACATTTGATCAAGCTCTTATTCAAATGTGTGAAGTGTGTGTGTGTGTGTGTGCGCGCGTGCACATGCATGTAATCTCTGTACACACATGGAGATTCATTGTTAAGTCCTAGCACATGTGTTTATGGAGGCTGACAAGTCTCAGGAGGGCTGGTGGTAGAATTTCCTTTGAGTTCAAATGTCTGAAAACTATAGGAGTCAAAGATTGTAAATCCCAGTCCAAGGGCAGGATAAAATGATACGGTTGTCTTGGATTAAACTGTGAGTCAGGTAAAAAAGGGAGAATTTTTCATCCCTCTACCTTTTATTCAAGCCTTCAAGAGATTGGAATTTGTCCATCCACACTTGGAAGGGCAGTGAGTTCAGTGTTTCAAATGCTGATCTCATCTGGAAACATCTTCACAGGCACATCCAGAAATAATGTTTAATCTGGGCACTTTGAGGAACACTCAAGTTGACCCATAAAATCAAACATCAGGATAGGTGTTTGTCAAATCTTAAGAGATTTTGAACATATAATTGTGAATTTACTAAGAGGTATATTTTTATGCATTTACCTTAGCAATTGCAAACAAATAAGGTCCAGAAATCTACATCTGAACCCTTAAGTGATTCTTAGGTATGATTTGAAGACCCACTTATAGGAGTAATTTATATAATCATTGTTAATAGCCAGAATTTATTGCTTATTTTTATCCATTTGTTTTTTATCCATTAACTTTGTTTGAAAACTAAGGTACCCTAAAATTAAAGGAAGAAAGAAATTTAAGAGGTTTATCAGCTTACATAACACAGTCAAGAATAAATGAAAAAAATTCTAAAAACTCCAGAGAAAATGTACTTGAGTAATTTAGAGATCACTCAGAAAAATGGTGGGAAGCTTGGAGTTGTGAATTATTAAAGGTAAGAAATATAAACTGGAAAAAATAGCCCCCAAAGATCAATTTTTATTGAAGAAACGTGGAAGAATACTGAGAGTAGGGTTTAACATATTCCTTTTTCTGATTTGGACTCTATCCTCTACTTTCCTCCAAACTCCTGCTTTACTCAAACTTTCACAAGTCACTCCATGGACTTGCATAGATTTCTCTTTTTCTGAGAAATTAAAGATGAGGAAAACATGCACATGGTATAACAGAAAGAAAAGAAGACAGCTGTGCTGGAGATAATTGAGACTAAGTCCAGAAACAGATATAAGGAGTGATAAATTATAGAAGAACACAAACCTCTCTTCAGGTATCATGGGAATCACTGGGAATGGTAGTGTGATTTTTTAAACTGGGTTTGGGATGAAAGCCAGAGCCATTTTGGTTGAATTAGGAGGATAAGGAACCCCCTCCCCCCAAAATAAATCCTCAAAAACTAAAGTGTTTTATAGGACTAAATATTTAAAACATTTAAAATATACTATAATCTGAACAGGTGTGTATTTTTCTTAATTATTTTAATTAAAACATTCTTAGAATAGTGATTCTGATTAAAGTTGGCGCATGAAACTGACAAGGAAAAGAGGCATAAAGAGTGACAATTTGCTGATCCAGGATCAAGCAAATGAAATGCTGCAAATGAAAATTTCACAATAAAATCAGAAATATGGGGGTAGTAATCAGATAAAATAAAGAGACTGAATAGAAATTCATGAGTAAAATACATGAAAGAGCAAAAATTCCCATCAACTTGTTTTTCCTCCCCATTCTGTATGCAAAATATATCTGATGTGAAATATGCTTAACTAATTTGAAGAATAATATGAAGATTTATTGAATCATAGAATCTGACATTGAAAATGGGAAAATAATTCGTTGTGTAACTCTGTAAGACATCATTTTGAGGATGTGCATGTGAGATGTGTAGGCCTGATAAAACCTCTGTCTCACAGATTCAAAAGGCTGCAGCATCATTTATGCCCAACATATTTATTCATGGCCCAAGGACTTTATAAAGAAAGAAGATAATGTGTGCAACTTTGATATCTTGTCAGAGAAACCACAAAACCAGGCTTGAACTGTTACTGAAGATGACAGAAGAGTAAGCACTGAGCAGAGATGAGAAGTTCTAAATTGTTTACTTAGTAAGGAAACTGGCTTGCTTGATGCAATGTCTGGCAGTTTGTGTTCATTTTTTTTCTTTTCTTTAGTTTCTTAGTTTGATGCAGGGCAAGGAGCAAACTCTATTATATCCTGTGCATTTGGTAAGCACATCTTCTCCTCATTATCACATTTTGTGTTCAAAGGATGTTTGATGTATGCGACAGCTTTTCTACCCTAAGGATGAATATAAAGACATATTCAGATAATACTTTGAATTTACATCAAATACACATCAACATTTCAGAAGAGAAACTGATCAGAAGTTGTTTAATGCCACAGAAAATTCATTTTGAATGAGGGAAGATGATTATCTCCCCCACCTCAAATTTACCAACTTAAGATTGAAAACATAAAACAGTTATTGGAGGAGGTTCATTTAATATGGTCTATCCCAATTAAAAACAGATAGGTGCAGATGTCTAAAGAGTGTCATCATTTTGCCTCAGTCTGGCAGTTTTTAATTTTCCCACAGAAGCTATTTTTATTTCTCAGTTTATTAATAGAAATAATCATGTTTACAACAAAAGCTCTTCACTTTACTGTCATTGATGCTTCAATTGGCTGAGAATTTTCTTTCCCTGTGAAGCACAAGATCAGATTTTGTAAGTTTCATATGAAAGAAGTTATAAGGAAGAACATATTACATACTTCTCTATAATTAAAATAATTAGATATAATTGTCTTCTACAAATAAAAATTAAGAGAAAGAATGGGATTAAAATCTACTAAATTTATTTCAGGAATTACTAATTAAAAAAACACTTGAAAAAGTTAAGTATAAAATCAAAACATATTTTTATTTATATTATTAAAAGAAAAGAAATTTCCTGTTTTGATTAAAATTAGCAAAGTCATAAGCAAATAAGTGATAAACAAGTACAAAGACAAAAATGTTTCTAGAAACAGAATTGCTAAAATATACAAAGATAAGTTTACAACAATATTTTAAAATTTTAAGAAAACTTTAATACTGATCACTTTCAAATGTATAACCAAAATTATCCTACAAATGTCTGAGAAATGTTATTAAATTCTCCATTTAATTTTATGTTTGTTTAACTACATTAAGTAGAAAATATTCAATGAATGATTTTCATAGGTATCATGTTCTCTGTTTCAAATCTATGCATAGTATTGGTGACAATAAATGGATCACAAGAACTAATATGTTTGTATGTTAGTTTTGTTAATTAATAATGAGTTTATAGAAGTTGTCCTTTGAATATAACAATGATTTAATAATCATATCCTTAAGGAATGGTCAAATAGGATTATCCAGATTGAATGGGTTGTGTGATGGGTCAATAAAAGAAGATCCAGAGAAAATGAAATCGTTAACTGTGGTGTTAGATAGCATTTCATTGCTATGACCAAAATACCTGAGAAGAACAACTTAGGGGAGAAAAATTTTATTTTGGCTCACAGTTCCAGAGCTCATGGTCAGCCAAATTCATTGCTGTAGGCTCAATGTGGGGGAGAACATCATGGTGGAAGTTTGTGGTAGAGGAAAGCTGCTTAACATATGTCAGCCAGGATATGAGAGAGAGGTGTACGGGAGAATCTAGAGACAGATATAGTCTAAGACCACATCCCCAGTGACCTGCTTCTTCTACACATGCCTACCTGCCTCTGGTTACTATCCAGTAGTCCATTCAGTAAAGTGAATTATTATAGCAAATGAATTAATCCACTCATGATGTAAACCCTAAATATTCCATAAAATCCCCATGTCCGAACTTTGCTGGATTGAGGATCATGCTTTCATCACCTATTGAAAAATTTAACTCCCTGGTTGCCTCCCACTTCCTGGTACAGAACTTGGCATTCCCCTGACGTGTTGTGAGAACTGGACGCACCCTAAGGATAGGCTAGGGGCTCCCCCAATGCGATTTGCCCATGCTCCTTATGTGTCCCTATATTCTTTCTGCTGATTGGCCTATGTTTTCTATAAAACCTGTCCAACTTCCTCAATAAACTTGAGTTCCAGCTCTGACTGGGCTCCCTGGTAATCTTGAGGGTCTTTTGAAGGCGGGGCTGGGATTACCAGCGACCTTTACCTTTTCCAATCTTGCCTCTCGCTGTGGCATGCTCTTCTGGCCTTCCCTGCTGGCCAGAGAAGGTTTTCCCAGGGCCAAGGGAGACTTAAAGACCGCAGCAACCCTAAAGTCCCCAGCACACCTGAGATTTAAAGTATGACATTCCAAATCCAAACCATAGCACCAGTTAATTCAAAGAGAAAGTGAACTGTTGACTACACAACTATTATCCATCTTTTTCTTTTTTCTTCAAAAAATATTTAATGGTAAATCTGATATTTGTAAAAACTGACTTGCCTTTATTTCTGCACTGATTTGAGGCATTCTTTCCTTCCTCTCCATTTTATATTTAATACAAATAATTAATTGTGGTTTGATACCCCAAAATTCATTTTCTTCAGAGAATTCAAAGTTTTCTTTCTATTAAGTGGATCTTTTTGTAGATGTGTCTAGGTACTGAAAAATAGCTTTTGTTTAATAGCTATGATGGTCATATAATATTCATTTTATATTTGCAATAATGTTTGTTGGTTTGTGTATAGTACTAGGGATTAAAACTAGGGCATCGTGCATACTAGAATAGTGTTCTGCCACTGAGCTACATCACTGACCCTAAACTTACAATATTTATTGAAGGTTCTCTTTCCTGATTCAATTAAATAAGGAGTTCATTCATATGTGTGTCTGTGTATGCACAGGTGTTTGTTTTACTCAGCCATATTTATGTCATTACAAATAGGCTAATCAGTGAATTGATAAAAATATTCTAACACTTAAAGTGAATTGATATTGTAGGTTCTCCAATATCTCTAAAGTTATTTTGTGAGTATAAATGCATTCTAACATGTTATATATAAAATATAATTACACTATGATGAATAGTTATTGTAAACCATTCATTGACTTAGTCAACACATTATATTGAACATGATTTGACTGTAGGCATGGTCAACAGGCAGATAATAAATTACTAAATAAAACAAATAACAATGCCTGCCATCTTGGTGCTTCTAATCTGGTTCAGCAAGCAGATTAATATATCAATAAAGCAAAATAAAGCTGAGAAGACTGAAGGTTGAAGTTATTTGTGTTTTATAGTATTCAAGGAATACCTCTCTAAGAAATTGATAGCTCAATGAAGATATAATGGGATTGAGGACAGGCACCAAACAGATAGATATTTGAAAATTATTCTAGATAAATATGTTAATATCATGTTTGTGGTTAAAGAATATCTAGAAGACAAAAACTGCTAAGATGGAGAGAGCAGTAAAGAGAACATGGTGTCCAAAAGGTAAAGCTATGTGTTAGAGGAGTTTAATTGTGTAAGGGGAAAACCACTGAAAAATGTTACAGTGAAGGTAATATATCTTGGGCTTCCCCTGGATTTGAACTTTCTTATACTAACATAAAGAGAAGACACAGCAGGAGCATTGTTCTCTGTTCATGTACAGTTCATAACCTTTAAGTATATGAATTAACACTGGTCATAATGCTGCTGAATATACAAAATTACTGTGTTATCTTAATCTATTTAATATTCACATTGGCCAGGATTCCTTTGAGAAAATCCCTGATTACTGAGAAATTTTTTCATAACCTATACTTGAAAGATGAAGAGATATTCAGTTTTAGAGTAAAATATGTGGATATTTTTGTAGGTGTGTCTTGATACTGAAAAAATAACTTGTTCTTTCAAACTATGAATAAGTTGATCCAGAGACATATGTATTTAGCTCTTTTACTTATAAGACTTCTTCTTTTTTTTTTTTTTTTTTGTGGTTGTTCACCAAAAGATGCCATATCAATACAGATCTGTTTAACTTATTGAATCAGCCATAACTCCTCCACTCCTTTATTTTTAAGTTACTATATGTTTTAATTAAAAGGCAGGTATGAATTGGACCTTGGGATAGTATCTGAACTATCTGTTCTACATCAAAGAGAATGTACTTGATATTTCTGAGCTGTCAGTAGGATTGTTCAAAGTTCCCAGAAGTGACAGACCATTTTAAACTTCCCCTTTTTTATGATTCATTTATTATTTCAAAGGATACATGAATAGTAAAGACTATTTAAGAGTAAAGGAACCCAGCATATCCCACAATACACATTCACAATGCCATATTACTTTATCATTAAACAAGATACTCTGAATTATATAATATTCTAGTATGGAGTTCATTTTTTTAGTTTATGTAACTTTTCTCCTTATGCTTAACAATATATAGAAACTATCTTTTCTTCATGATATAATCCAATCATAGTTTATAACACACCTGATGAATTTGTGCTACTCCATAAAGTGACATCATACTTAAGTATTATGTATTGTGTAATTCATAATACTACCAACATATCTAATGAACTACTACTACTTGGAAGATGATAAAACTCTCTGAATGTCCAAGAAAACTGTCTAATCTCAAAAGAACTGTAAATTGAAAAAAAACTCTGAAGCTGGAAATATTTGAATACTGCTAATTACTATGTAACACCAAAGTGAAATTCAGACACTGGAAAATATTTAGAAATCTCTAAAGATACTTTGTACCTGAGATTATTCAATTGGGTATTTTTTTTTAAAATTAAACATTATAACTGGGCTGGGGTTGTGGATCAGAGGTAGAGTGCTCACCTAGCATTTGTGAGGCACTGGGTTCGATCCTCACCACGGCATAAAATAAGATAAAGATATTGTGTCCCCCTATAACTAAAATAAACATTTAAAAAAAACAATATAACTATGTTTGTAAATGTCTAAACATCAGGACATTTCTGTATAATCACACTTATGTACAAGGATTATATATTCTAATCTATAGGCAAGATACGATTTTAACATGAGTCCTTGTCTTCCTTCAATTCACTCTTATTTTCCATATTAAATTAGTTAAAAGTAGAAAAATGATACTGAAGACAAGTTTAAGCTTTGTTACTGAACAACTGTACAACTCAGTAAGTACTAATTCATTCCCCACTTTCCTCAATCAAATGGAGATCATGATAACAGTTATCTCCCTGGGCTTTTGCAACCATTAATTATTAATACACTTAAAGCTTCTGGAGCTGTATCTGCCACAAGGTAAGCTTTCATGAGGGTTAACTATTATTACTTTTACCTTTGATGAGACACATTAATTTATTAAAACAAGAGTTAAGAGGGCCAATCTTTAGTACTGGTAGAATGCAATATGTTGAGAATTAAGTAAGTGAACTCAGAAGGCATTTCATAGAGCAGCTGAAACCTACAGAAGAGAGAGACAAATGTGAATAATTGCATGAAAATAGTTTTCATTTTTTAAACACCAGGACAACTGTAACTGAGAGCATTGAGTTCATACCACATAAGGAGTAAGGCTTAATTAAACTTGTGTGGCACAGAAAAAAAGACAAAAAATATTCCTTGGATATTTCTGGGCTCTCCATTTGATCCATTAGTACACTTGTCTATACATTTGCCAATACCGTATTGTTTTGATTGCTGTGGCTTTATAGAAAGTTTTGGAGTGGGGTAGTATCCATTCTCTGACTTTGTTCTTTTTCAAAGTTGTTTTGGGTATAATGGGATTTTTGCCTTTTTATTTTGATCATATTTCTCAATAACCACAAAATGACTTGCTGAGAATAAAAATAAAAACTGTAAAATTCAGTGGTAAACATTAGTATTTCTAGTACATAATCAGTTATGCCTACTGCTGGAACGTGCATAGCTTCATTGAAAATTTTCTTCATAGCTTCATACTGTAAATCACATTTCTGGAACTGACCATGATGAAAACTTCTGACAGCTCATTTTTTACCTTACAATTCCTGTCAAAAATTTGGTTCCCTGTGAGTATTAAAAAAAATGAATTTGTGCATGAATTGATGATTAATTGATTGGTTGATTAGTGAATAAAATTGCTGTGATGGATTATGCAAAGCCATCTTTCAGAAATTTCAAGCAAAGTAATTTTGCCAAAAAATCATTTTATAATACATTATACCTAAAATATGGAAATGCTTTTCTTTATATAATTTTTAAGATCAATTTCTTTAGTTTCCATAGCATATTGATAAAGACAAGTATTAAAGTATTTATACTATATATTCTATGTCAAAATTGTTTTAATTTTAACTTTTGTGTTAGTCTACTTTTCATTGTTCTGAAAAGTACATGGTACAAATCAACTTAAAATGAAGAAAGGGTTTATTTTGATGTATAGTTTCAGAGACCAAACCTTTCTATGGTCTCTCTCTAGGGTCACTTACCCTTATTTTCCCCCTTGAGGACTTTAATGAAAAATTAATTTTGCAATAATTTTTTCATTTTAGAGTACCAACTTTTATTTACTAAATTTAAATTCCATTTAAACATGTTTATTGAATTACATTTTACTATATACATATTGATAGATGGGCTACCCTCCTCCAGAAGTTTCCCCGTTCTGAGCAAACTTGTTTTTCTAAGCAACTTTATTTCATTTTCTCTGGGCAGGATGTTTCATTTTCCTGTGCAGGAGCCAATAGGCTTAAAGGTCGCTCTGTTCCCTGGGCAAGGAGCCAATGGCTTTAAAGGTCACTCTGGTACATCCCCCACCAGAAATCCCTACTTAAGCTCCCACCCATCCGGAGCTCAGACACAACAACTCTACCATGCTGAGAAGAGGCAGCCACCACACCAACCTTAGGAGACCCACTGCCTCCAGCCCGATGGCAGCCGCCCCAACCGACAGCTCCAGAGACCACAGCCCGCACGTCCAGGCACCTACCTCCTGTCCAGAGCTCGTCCCCGACTCCCTGTCTCCCTGCACCTCTTCTACCTCTGACCAGCCATAAAGGCTGGTGAATAAATCTCTTGGCTGTTTGGTTGTCTCTGGTGTGATTTTTGCCCTTCACATATAGTATGAAATGACATTCAAAATTAATTTGTCTTTCTCTTGTGCCTTATTTCTCATTCACATTTTATTCTTTTAAAATTAAGAAAGAATCAAAGCACCTTATCATCCTCTTATTCAGAACCTAAATGTTACTATAGATTATGTTTTTTAAGTTTTTACTGATGCATTATAATTATATACATTAGTGGAATTCTACATATTAGTGGGATTTATTGTTACATATTCATACGTACACACAACATGTTTGTCAGTTTCATTCCCTAGTACCTTCCTTTTTTTATCCTCCTCCCTCCCACCATCCCCAACTTGGCCCTATTCTATTGGGCCGGAGGTGGCAGAATTATGTGACAAAGGAGTTTTTAATCTGATGGACTGAAAGAAAAGAAAGACCATAACCATATCCAGGGCAGACCTCACTGACCTAACTTCCTTCCACCATGCCCAACCTCCTAAAAGTTTCTACCACCTCTCAACAGAGCTAATAGCTGGAGACCAAACCTTTGGCAAACAGGCCTTTGGAGAAAATCTAGGATCCAAATTATAACATCCTTAGACACAGAACTTTCCTATTTCATGGAATATTTTTTTCTATTAGTTTGCTTAATCCAAAGTAAAATTGTCATTATTTGGTTTAACTAAACTATTCAACACTTTTTTACTTTCAAGAACTAAAAATTTTGGGGATTTAAATATTAATAAACAGTGATATATTTCATCACTTTAAATTGGTTTTTCTTTATGAAATGTTTAATTTTTTATTTCAGGATGGATGGATTTTAAAAAATAATGTTAAAGCTAAGCATGGTAACACATAACTGTAATCCCAGCTCCTCTGAATGCTAAAGCAGGATAATTGTAAGTCTGAGGCTAGCCAAAGTAACTTAGCAAGATCCTATCTCAAAATGAAAAATAAAAAGGGTTGGGGTATAGTTTAGTGATAAGTGCCCCTGGATTTAATCCTCAGAACATCTCCACTTAAAAAAAAAAAAAAAAAGAAAAAGAAAAAAAAAAAAAAAAGATTTGGAATGCATTCTTATATTTTTACTGCTCACATTTTCATCTATTTGCTTTGCTTTTATTGCACTTTTGAGAAAATGCTTAGATTGATTATTTATTTTTATTATTTATTGATTTGTTGGTTCTTTTTAGTTATACAAAACAGAAGAATACATCCTGATATAATTATACAAACATAGACTATATCTTATTCTAGTTAGTATCCAAGTTTGTGCATCATATACCTATATATGCATATATAAATATATAGATACTGCTTTATATTTTTCAAGTTCTAATTAATCTTTAACTGAATATTTAAACTGTGTATTAAAGTTATAATTAATCCTTACTGAATATTTATCTAGACTGATTTTTAAAATTCATTGGTGATTTTATCTTCTTTTTTGTTAAGTTTTTATTTTGAAAAGTATACTTAGTTCACTTAAGTTGTACAGAGATTTATTTTGTGACAGTACATAATTATGGTCAAATATTTTAAAAATACACTAAGAAAAATAAGTGTGCTATTTGTTTGAAAAATCCCAATAAAATCAAAAACCCTAAAGTAGAAACATATAGTAAAACAATTTTGTAGTCACTATATTTCTTAGGTCTCTAAGAGTTTCTTCATAATTGACTTCTATTCTCTAAAAGTTGAATTCTATTGTCTTATTCTAATACATAACATTGCAGCAATAATCTTTTTATAATTTTGCTGAAAATATCTGCATTTAGATTCAATTGCAAAAAACTGAATTTAAGAATGAAGAAAAGGACACTTGAGTCTCATCATTAACCTTTCTATTCAACTATTTAGTTGATTTTTTAACTCTGTAATTGTTTAGATGTACAAGTGACAAAACTTTTAATAATCTGTTTTTAATATTTGTACTATAATGCAAAAAGCACAAGAAAAGTTAGCTCTACAAAGAAGATGTGTATTGAATTAGACAAAATTGCCACTGATGTGATAAATTATAATTTAATGGGTGTTTTAGAGGGGGAGAGATCATATGCTAAAATTTGAGTGTTAGTCCCAACTGTAGAAGGACACTGTTATTGTCATAATGTTTAACAATATTCATACAAATGAAGAAGATAATCATTCATATTTTTAAATTTGTATTTTTTTAAATTTTTTGTCAATAGCCATGTATTTTAGGTGTGTTGAGAATGAGAGATGTTGCCATCAGAGGTACATTTTCTTTCATGATTGAAAGTGGACTGTTTCATGATTGAACATACTAGACCAAAAACACATGCACAGAATTAGAATTTCGTCTCAGAATCAAAGTCAGTAATTTCACAATTTTAACTTTTCATTAAATACTTAGTAAATGAAATATTTTAAAAATATATCTTCAGTTGTTTTAAGTTTTTTCAATAATTTTATGGAGTAGAGTACCTTTTTTCATTCCTAATTAAGTTCAATTATTTTGAGTACACAAATTTCTTCAATTTACATTTAGATCTTTTAAATTCTATTCCCAAATTATTTTCCTCTCAAATCTTTAATTTATTCTATTTCTAACTATAAAAATATAAGATATATTTAATAAATTACTTTTAAAAGATTTATTTTCATTTATGTTGCTTGAACTAATGATATTATTTAAGAATATATTATCTGTGATAATTTAATTTTGTTGTTAAAAATTCATATGTTAATTTCTTTATAAAGGTAAACTGATATCACCTTGTTTTCTCAGCCATATCTGGGAAGAGAATACTTCTATAAGTGATGGATTTGGGAATGTATGATCATCCTTAGCTGATGAAATAGGGACAACAATGACAATCTGCTGGTTCCCAAAGTCATTAATTCATTCTTCTTGAACCATTTGAAAGCATACTTAATTTTAAATACACGATTACCTGTTGAACTCTTTGACTGAATGTTTTTAACATAAATTTTTAATATCAAGCATTTATTTAAATGATCATCCATCCCTCAGGTACATAATAAAAAATAATAGCCTGGCCCTAATGAGAACTGGCCTCTTCCTTCAGCTTTTGGGGCATAATTTTTGGATAGGAGATCATAAAAAATTCTGCATATAATAATGGAGCTTCAAATTACATGACCAAAACTTACAAAACTGCCTCCCTAAAACAGTCAATTTCATAATAATATTTATGTCACATTTGACAAATTAAGAAACTTATATTAGCACCATATTGTTAACTAAGCTTAATAGTTTATTTGGATTCGAAAGATTTTTATTATTATTATTATTTTGTTATTGAGATCCTCTTTATGTTACAGACCTTTACATGCTTGAAGGCACTGGCTAAAAGTCTTAAGAATACCCTCAATCTGAGTTTGTCTGCTGGTTTTCTCATATTAGGCTAAGATTAGGCAGTTAAAAATGGTAATATGCTTCCCTCTTTTTGTATTCAAGGGCACATAATGCCCATTATCACTTGCAGTATTATACATCGAATCTTGGTTAAGATAGAATTTCCCAGATGGCTGTATTATAAAATGGTTGGAGTTTTTTGTTTTTTGATTTTTCCTTTTTCACCCTAATATATTCTTAGAATGCAAGTGAACACAGGTATACCTCCTTCAAGGAGTGATGCAGGAATCAAATGCCCTCTCCTGTAGATGGTAGTATTTACATGTATGTTTGGAATTTTGCTATGAGAAATATTTTTCTCTTATTTAATTGAAATTTACTTTTTCCCGTGGACTCATACATATGTGAGTATTTTTCTAATATTTTTGACTTTTGGGTTATTTTACAAATATATCTCATTTCATACTTATACTATTCTGGCTTTGGCCAGTGGGAATTCTTTCCAACTGATGTTTGTATACATTTAACCTGTACCCATTCTTTTGGTTTTGGGGCACTTTATTATTTTCTAGTACTATAATTATACCTATGAAAATATGTTAGGTTGTTTAAAATTTGTTTGCTTATTTAAACTGTTGATATATTTTTGTAGGACACATTATTGCAAAATGTTAGAATCAAAGTGAAGCCAGAATTGGACAGGCAGTCAGTACAGATAGGCAAGGGTGGGTTCCAGAGAACTGAGGCCAATTCAGTCTGGGAAGTTGGAGACTTCCAACTTTCAATCCCCTAAGGGATTCCTGTCCCAGGAATTGCCCCTCTCTATAGGGAGCTATACAGTTGTTAGTTAATATGTCCTGGGCTGCACAATCCTGTCCTTCCCCCTTCAGCCCATCTGCTTCTTACCTTTTGGCCATCCCACCCAGCATTCCTGAGCTTGGTCACTGGGCCTGGTCACGCAGGAAGGAGAGAGATAAGGTGAAGAGAGAAGGAGAACCAAAAAGGAAGCCCAGGACATATAAAAAAGGCAGAACTGCCTCGCTTCTCAGGATACCAGAATACCAGCAATGATCCCCTTCTCTCTTCAGGGAGTAGTCTATGTTACTCCTTTTAAATAAACCCTGCTTTATATGCTTGCCTCAGTGTGCTTTTCTAATGTTCAAACTTCAACATTTGGAGTAGCAGAAATTGTCACTGACAACGAGTGGTATCATAGTCATTGTATATGATTATTTTTTTCCCAAATATATATATTTATTTGTTTTAGTTGTACATAATGCCTTTATTCTTATATGATGCTGAGGATTGAACCCAGGCCATGCACGTACTAGGCGAGCGCTCTACCGCTGAGCCACATCCCCAGCCCAGATTCTTCTGGTGTTTTTAATTTGTTTTGCTAGTACTTTGTTGAATAGTTTAACATCTATAGTACTTAGGAATATTGGTCTGTTTTCTGTGCAGTATCTGTGTAGACTCTCATGAAACTTTTTATTTCTGTTGCATTATTTTTAAGTTCTCCTCTTTCATTTTTCATTTATTGTGTCTTCTTAATTCTTTTATCTTTTCTTAGCCAAGGGACTGTCAATTTTGTTGACTTTTTCAGGTAACTTTTCATTTCACTGATTTTTCCTGTAGTTTTTCTATATTTTATTTATTTATTATCTAATCATTATTATTTTTTCTGCTAACTTTGGGCTTAGTTTCATCTTTGCTTCTAATTCCTTAGGTAAAGTTTAGATTATTTATTTGAGCTCTTTCTTACTTCTAAATGAATAATTTACCACTCTAAACTAACCTATTAGTATTGCTTTTGCTGTACTGTATAAGTTTTAAAATGTTGTGTTCTAGTTTTCCTCGTTCTCAAGATATTTTCAAATTTCCCTTCTGAGTTCTTATTTTACCCATTTAGTGTTCAGGAGTTTTCTATTTAATTTCCAAATATTGCCAAATTTGCCATTCATTTTTCTGCTATCAAGTTCTAATTTTATTCCATTGTCATCAGAAAAATGTTCTTGGCATGACTTCAATCTTAATTTTGTAAAGAGTTATTTTGTGACTTAACACTCTCTATTCTTGAGAACATACCATGTATGACTAAGATGAACATGCATTGCGTTCCTGTTAGGGAGATTGCTCAATAGATGTTTGTAATGCCCCGTTTGGTCTGCATTGGTATATTCTCTGTTTCCTTACTGACATTTTGTCTGATTATTTTATCTATTATTAAAGATGAGATGTTGGAATCTCTTGCTATTATTGTTTCTATACATTCCCCTACAAACATCAATGTTTGCATCATATATTTTGGTGCTCTGATATTGGGTGTACATATATTTATAATTATTATATGCTCCTGGTTAATTGAGTTTTATATCATGATATGATGATTTTTTCCTCTTGTGATAGTTTTGAATTTACTATGTATTGACTTTTTTCATCCTTTCTCTTTCTGTCTGTTCTTATATTTACACTTAGTCACTCAAATACAGAATGTTGGATATTTTTCAAATCCATTTATCAATATATATACCTTTTGATTGAGTATTTAACCTATTTATTTTTTAAATAGTTACTAATAGAGAAGGCCTTACTATTGACATTGTATTAGTTGTTTTTTGTCATAACTTTACAATCCTCCTTTACCTCTTGTCACCCTTGTATTTCATTGCTTTTATAGTGGCATGATATCTTGGCTTCTTTCACATTTTTTTTTCTTAATCATGTAGTGGTATTTCCTCTGTGGTTGTCATGGGACATGAATAAGGTATATTTATACTAATCTATTTTAAGCCAATTACAACTTCAATCACATACAAAAACTCTACTTCTTTGCTCTCCTTTCCCTACACAGTATATTATTGGTGTCACAAAATAATTTTTAAATTGTGTATTCATTAACATTTCTTTGACTATAGTTACTTCTCATACTATTATCATTAAACTCTATATTAGACTTAAGGAATTCGCATGTCTCCATCACAGTATGACATTTGTATGTATTTATCTATGTGTTTACCTTTACCAGTGAGATTTACATGTTCATATGCTTTCAGGTTGCTATCTATCACCCTTTAGTTTCAACTTGAGGGCTCTTTTAAGCATTTCCTTCAAGATAGATTTAGTAGTAATGGATTCTCTCAACTTTTGTTTACCTTGGAAAGTATTTCTCCTTCAAAGATAACTTTATCAGGCAGATTATTTTTGGTTGGCAGGTTTATTTCATTGTATTAAATATATCATCCCACTTTCATCTGGTCTATGAGGTTTCTATGAAGAAATCTTTTAATAATCTTATGGGATCTACCTTGTATGTGATGATGTGCTATTTTCCTTGCTGCTTTCAGAAATCTCTTTGTGTTTGACTTATAACAGTTTGAAGATAGCATGTCTCATTGTTGTCTTCTCTGTGTTCAACCTACTTGCGACTGCTGGAATTCTTCAATCCAGATATGCATTTTTCTCTAGATTAGTGAAGTTTTGGGTCTTTAGTTTCCATAACCTTCCTACCTCTTTTTCTCTTCTTTCTCCTTCTCAAACTCCCACAATGCATCCTCTTCATGGTGTCCTATAAGTCTTTAGTTTATGCATTCTTTTTTAAAATTTTTTTCCTTCTTTGAGTGAATAATTTGAAATGACTTTCCTTTGATATTACTGATTGTTTCTTCTTGATCAAGCCTCTATTGAACTATTCTAGTGAATTTTTAAATTAAATTATTGTATTATTCTGCTGCACAATTTCTCTTTGTCTATTTTTTAATATTTTATACTTCTGGGATGATGTTCTCATCTTGTTTATGTACAGTTTTTCTGAGCTCATTGGACATCTTTAGGATGGTTATTATTTTGTTTTGTTTTTGGTCAAGTAATTTATATACCTCCATTTTTTAGGGTCATTTTGTGGAGAAGTATTTTACACTTTTGTTTGGTATCTGTCTTTTTTGTTTGTACTGTGTGGTCCATACATAAAAAAAACAAACAAACAAAAATACCTTTTCTGTTGTTTGTGTACTTACTTCATAAGAGGAAATATCTTCACTAACCAGCCTGGCTAAAGATTCCATTGACTTTTCAAGCGTTTTCTGTCAATGCATTTTCTCCAGGCTTTGTATTTGTGAAATCCCGATCATAGAGATTTTGCCTCTTTCTCTTTCCTTTATTTTATTTTAACTGTTTAATTATTTATTTAATTATTTTAGTGTTCATATTTCTTGCTTCACCTGTTATCTGTCTGCTATTATAGGTAATTTGAAACTGACACATGCCTCTTAACTCACTTTTTTTTTTCATTTTAACATATTATTTTATTTTTTTATTTGTTCTACTTAATTATACATGACAGCAGAATGCAATTTGATTCATTGTACACAAATGAAACATTTCTCTGGTTGTACACAATGTAGAGTTTCACCATATGTGCAGTCATACGTGTACCTGGTGTAATGATGTTCATCTCATTTCACCATCTTTCCAGGCATTTAGATTGTGCTAAGTCCCATCAATACTCTTTACAAGTGAGATAAAAATCAATTCCTCAGAGAGACCCTTAAAAAGTTGGGATTTTTGAGGAACACTCACTCCATTCTTCTCTCCTCCTAAGCTGCTAACTAAGTTCTAACAGTCTCTCTCTGCTATGTCCCAGTTTTTATGAAGTGACAGCAAGTTGTGTAGGTCTGTTTTGTTTTGTTTTGTCTTGTTTCATTTTGTTGTCAGTGGTCCACAAGCATCCAGAGTATGCTGGGTCCTGTCAGTGCTCTGAGGCAGGCAACTCAGAAGGTATAAGTGGGACTGTTAGACATGTGCTCTAGTTTTTCCTTCTTTCCTTCCATCTAAGAGAAGCTAGGAGTAGGTTTTTCTCCCCCAGCTCAGTTCTAAGCCAGGATAAAAGGCAGAGGTGAGCAAATGTTAAGCAAATTTCTTACCAGCTTTGACGAGGTACATTCTACTTTGCTGAGGCATAGAAGCTTCTTGCTTCATTTCTGGAATTCTCACAAATGACTTTGATCCATGTCTTATTGTTGGCTTTGTGTATCCATGGAAGATGGACGGTCTGGGTCTTCTTATCCTGCCCTTTTGCTGATATAACCTACAATCAATTAATTTTTAAAAATCAGATTTGCAGGTTAAGATTTCTGCTATTTAATGTGTTTTGGGGGAGAGAGAGGTGGGGGGAGATTTCACACTATAAAGCTATTCAGAATACTGACATAAATGCCAAATGGTTGGGAATCAGTCATATTTTAATTTGGAGTAAAACTCAAGGACATATTTTGATACCATAAAGTTGGCAGGGAATAAGACTTTGGTTTTGAGTGCATATGAATCATAGTTTTCAAGAATTTCCCAATTGGAGTTGAAAATATATAAGAGCAAATCCCTAGATTTGTTCCTTGACTCAGAGACAAGAATTATGGGATATTCTAAGATCAGTAATATTTTAATAAATAGGAAAGGAAATCCTAAAATTAACATTTTATATCTGTTGTTGAAGATAAACATCACGTTTTATTATTGTTAAAACAATATAAGTTTGGCTCCTAATTTTTACACTGAAACATAAAAGCATAAAAATTTATTTTTCTACAAGTATATGAAAAAAGGCAGTAGATAGAGCAAGAAGTTGAAAACAATAAATTAAAATAATAATAGCAAAATGCTTAAGAAAAGAAGGCCCTTTCATATTCTGATTCTATCCCAGAAGTAAGACTAAAAGTTATGGCGCTGCTGCTTGAAAATAACATATAATGAGATTAACCTTTATCTTCTATTGCCTTTTAAAGAGCAAAGATTTTTGTTGAATTTTGGACTGTTTAGTCATAATTTTTACTTCTTGTGATCTGGAAGGCAGAATGGGGCACAAGGATTTGAAATTTATATTTTACTTTATCTCATCTAACTTGCTATTGCAAAATGTCCTTAGAATCCCTAAACATAATGGCATCTACCTCAAAGTAGATTTTAGTGGTAGTCAGAATGTGGTCTAGTAACCAATACTGTGATACAAATAAGAGATTGTTTTAGAATGTAGTAATTTGTGTCTTTCTCAAAAGAAAGTTTTAGTTGAAATAGGAGGGCAAATTGGACTCTGTCAGCTTTTTCACTACTATGATCAAAAGACCTGATAAGAACTATTAGAGGAGGAAAAGTTATTTGGGGGCTCATGGTTTCAGAGGTCTCCATAAAATCCATAAAAGGTTAGCTTCATTCCTTGAGTCTGGAGGTATCATGGCAGAAGAATGTGGTGGAAGAAAGAAGCTGGGAACATGGCACCAGGAAGGAGAGAGAGAGAGAGAGAGAGAGAGAGAGAGAGAGAGAGAGAGAGAGAGAGAGCACGAGAGCGCCCAACCAAGACACAACATGTGTCCCAAAGGTACACGCCCCCAGGGACTCACCTCCCCCAGCCACACTCTACCTGCCTTAACACCCAGTTAATCATTTTTCAGAGGATTACTGCACTGATTAGGTTAAGGTTCTCATAACCCAATCATTTCACTTCTAAGCTTCCTTGCATTGTTTTATACATGAGCCTTTGAGGGACAACTCATATCTAAACCATAATAGGCTTCAAAATTTGATATGAGAAATTCATCCAGAGGACAGATCCAATTACCAGGTATTTTGGAATAGTTAGCAGCATTCTAATATTCTAGTCAACAATACCAAGGAATGCTGAATAAAACAGAGAATGTATTAGCTTAAAGTTATTCGTAAGTTCCACGTAAGTCATTGGCGCTTATAGATGCTATAAAACTAGAGTGGAGAGTTAATCTGATATTGCAGCCATTTCATCACTGGTGCATTTGTTTATTTGGGTCTGGGAAGAAGGCTGAAAAAAAAAAAAAAAAAAAACTATATATATGGATGGCTTAGGGGATCAGAGAAATAAACAGATTAGACAAGAATCAAAATTAAGGAAGGTTTAAGGTTTTGATTATTCTCTCAAGACAATTGTTTTGCTGAATCCTGGTAAAGAATTCAGCCTAGACATTATTTAGCAAATTCTCTGATTTTACGAAGATATCCAGAATCTACTCCATCTCCCTAGTATAATGCCTTCCTTCCAATAGTGTAGAATATGCCATCATATGAGCCTCTGTATTTTTCTACACATTGATTTCTAAAATCATTTTATGAACAATTTAATAGAATCACCACATGTGCCAAAAGATAGTGCAACAGAATTTTAAACATTAGGAGTATAGAAAATTAGTATAAATGAATTTATAAGAGATCTACATGTTAGCAAATTTGAACTCTGAGAGAACTATGAGTAACGTGTTCAAAATATAGAGCATGATACAGGAACTAGAAGAAAAACTGAAGAAAGTAACCAGATGCTACAGTTTAATCTTAAACATTCCCCCTAAATCCATGTGTTAGAAGCTTGTTGACAACCTATGGTATTGTTGGGACATAGTGGAACCATTAGCCTGTGGGGCCTAGTAGAACAGGGCATAGGATGCCGTGGAAGAGGATTATTGGGACCCTGGAGCCTTCCCAGCTCTTTTTTCATTGCTGGTTGTTAGGAGGTAGATAGGCTGCCTTCACTAAATGCTCTCACCAGGATGAACTGTGTGGCCAGAGGTCCAATGTAACATGGCCAAATGACAATGGACAGAAACCTCTAAAAATATAAACCAAAAATGTAAACCTCCATTTAAGTCTATTATCTCTGATATTTTGTCCCAGTGATGGAAAATTAACACACCAGAAAATTAGAATCTAAAAAATTATTAACAGAAATTCTAGCAATTAGATTTATAATAACTGAAATTAAAATCTATTAATATAGATTAACCACACATTATATATAACAAAAGATATGCTCTTGAACTGGAAACCAGGCCAGAGAAAATATAATGTGAAGCACTGAAGGTTTGTGGGAAAGAGGAGAGTGACACATACTAAACAGAGAGAGAGAGGGAAAAAAATGAAGAGGTAAAGAGATCAAATATTCTATAACTTGGCATCACATAAGAAAAGGAAGTATGAAAAATGCAGAAGTTATATTTAAAATAACAATGACCAATAATTTTTTGAAATGAATGTAACATAAACAGATTAAAGAAATATGGCAAATACCTTGCTGAATAAAAACAAAAATAATATTTCTAGACACAACATAGTAAGGTTGTTGAATACCAAAGACAAAATGAAAAGATAATAAAAGCAGAAAGGAAGATAAATCCATTTTTTCATTCAATTTTAATACGTCAGGGATGTGGGTTGTGATATCTAGGATTTTTTCAAAAAGGAAGATTGAATACATAGTATAAACTACAATTCAGTAAGGTAACAAATTACAGATTAACCCAAAGGTGGGGAAAGGGTGAAAGAAAAATAATAAATAAAAAATTAACTCTAAGGTTATAGTCAAATTTTATACAAACACACACACATGATTAAATGAGATACAATTTAATAAGATGCTACAGGCAATAGAGTAAGAATTTCAGATTAGGGGTACAAAGTCAAATTGTGCAAAAGAGATATTCAAAACAGAGATACATAAAACTTGAAAGTAAATGAAAGGAAAAAGATCTTATGTCACAGAAACCAGAAAACAGAAAGCAAATAAATATTGTCAAGCTATATTAAATCAAATGGTGCACAAGGAGGCTGGGTCTTACATCTAAACCTACATGAGATGTTTGGGGCCTGATTATAGGCTATATCTGACAGATCTTGCGGGGAAAGCTGTTCTCCTAATGGTAGATTTGGAGCACAGCCAAAGCATTTGCAGATTCTGAAGGGAGTTGCAGTCAGGACTCAAGCCCTCCCTGATGGGCCATGCTCTTACCTTTAGTTATATCTCTAGCCCAGGTGTCTTCCTTTGGAGATGTCTCTCCTTAGCCTTTGGCTGAAGACTTTCTCAGATTCCTCTGCTGAGACCTCCTTAGGAGGAAAAGCATCAATAAGGTATGGTGCATTCAAATAATACAATTAACCATGAAGCACGGGTCGGGGGTGGTGGTGGGGGCTTGAAGACACTTCTGCACTCTGACTCAGTACTTGTGCACTCTTAGACTTTTTTTTTCCCCCTTTTCTTGCAGCCTCCAGCTCTACAAATCTGAAAAAGCCTTTTGCTTGGGACTCAGGGGAAGTGAACACACCCTGTATCTCTTCTGATACACCTGCTTTACTCCATAGGGGATAAAATGGAGTGCATGGGGAAGCAAAGATCATTGCTTTCTCTAATTTAGCCTCTTGCTAATAGCACAGCCCAAGATTAAAGGCTTGCCTGTTACTTTCATTTTGGCTTCTTGTATTAGCTGCTCCCACACCTGGCATCTCAGCTCTCTTCAAATCAGCTGAGCTTCTGACAGTGTACATGAAAGAAAGAGGCATTTTAGAGATAATGAGTGAATATCATAATAATAGAAGAATCAGTCTTTTGTGAAGCAGTCTCCATTCTATATCTTTAAGTATATTCTATGTAAAACAGAAAACCACAAAACAAAAGATAGAAGGAACAAGCTACATACTTTTCTTCGTAGTTAGTAGAACAAGAGGACAATGTATCACTAAGGATAGAGTCATTTGCAGAACGCAATTAACCAAATTTATCTAACTTGCATATGTGCAACATCATACAAATCAATTAAAAAATGATTTGGCAGTAATAACTACAGCTCTGGGTATGAGTACACTATAACTTAGTTAGCCCACTCAGAAAAATGCTGTACAGAATATGTATATTATTTTCACCAAAGGCATGCACTAGAAAATTCATAAGCTTATAAGACAAAATCCTTAAAAATATCTCATAAGAGTAGATAAATGGGTAAATTATTATAATATATACTTAGCTAATTGATTATTATTATGAAAAATGGATAAATTTATTACAGCTATTGAATAATTTGGATAGCTTGTAAATAAGTTTCTGAGTAAAAGAATGCAAATATGAAGCACATACAATGTATAATTTCATTGACATAAAAATCTAAAACTGTTAAAATTAATATCAGCTATTAAAAGCAGGATAGATATTATCTTTTAGCAGTAAATGCTAAAGGGGGAACAATGTGGATATGTTCTTCTGGTAATATTATTCTTGATCAGTGTACTGGTTACAAATAAAGGAAAAAGTTAAGTTCTTGAGCCGGGCGCGGTGGCGCACGCCTGTAATCCCAGCACTTTGGGAGGCTGAGGCAGGAGGATCGCGAGTTCAAAGCCAGCCTCAGCAATGGCGAGGCACTTAGCAACTCAGTGAGACCCTGTCTCTAATAAAATACAAAAAAAAAGGCTGGGGATGTGACCCAGTGGTCGAGTGCCCCTGAGTTCAATCCCTGGTACAACAACAACAACAACAACAACAACAACAACAAAAAAAAAAAAAAAGTTAAGTTCTTGATAGATAAAAAGTGTTCTGTATGCATTTCATACCTCAATAAAAATTCAAAGATGATATCAGCATTTATAATTTAAAGGGGTTTTTAAAAATTTGAATAAATTGCAAATAATCAGGAGAGAAGCTACTTGAGCACTCAATATCTGCATGAATTCAATAGAATGCATTTAAAAAATTTCTCAGTGAATAGGGGCTTACATGAAAATTTGCTGGAGTTTGATACAGATGCAACAAATTGTATTTCTCCTGCCATAAATGTGCAACTCTTCACAAAATTGCTGCTATTGTAATTGTTTCTATTGCTGTGTCCTAAAACTTGATGCAGTTATCAATGAATCATTCAGTTCTCCTTCATCCCAAAAACTTACAATAGAAAGAATTTATACAGTCTTTATTTCTTTATGTCTACTATGGTTTAAATCTTCCCCAAAGGTCTATGTGTTAAAGGACTGGTCCCCAAGATAGCATTCTGAGTAGGTGGTAGAACTTTTAGGAGATAGTGCCTAATGAGAGGTCCTTAGGTCAGTGGGAGTGTTTCCCAATAGGAGACTGGGACTCTAACCCCTTACTACTTTACTTTTGCTTCTTGGCTAAGTGGTGAACTGTTTGTCCTCCCACATACCATAGGCGCAAAGTTATGGGTCCAACCAAACATAGATTGAAACTTTCAAAATGTGGCCAAGATAAACATTTTATCTTTATAAGGTGATCATTTCAGGTATTATGTTATAGCGATGAGAAGCTACTAACACAACGTTACTATGTTCTGAGTAAAAGGAAATCTTGGACAGAGTCCAGAGGTTCTGTGCAGGTAGACTTGGTCTGCCTCATGGAGAAGGAATGTGCCATAATAGGCATAATAGGATGGAAGGATGTTAAATTTTGAGTTTCATAATCATAAATATCTGCAACAACCATTTACAACATATCTGTGCCAGATTCTACTTCACTTTTTTTTTTTTTTTTTTTTTTGTAACTGCATTTCCCAGAATTCCCTTCTTCATATAGTTCTGGGTTACGATTCACTGAAAAGGAAGTTGAGCAGACATTTGGCAGGTATTGGAACTAGAAGAGGTGGGCTTTATTGATAGAGGTGATGAGAGATAGAGAATCTCAAAACACACAGAAAAGTAACTGTGAAGAGCAGAAAGCTTTCTATAGGTTTCTGCACTGGTTCCAGCTAGTAATCAACCACTCTAGATCGGCATTCCTAGCTTCTATATTTGCCAGTAAACACCAGGAAACCTGGTTAAGTTTGACTAGGGTGGGAGCATATATCATCTATTCAAACTGATTGCTATGACACCCATTGGTTAAGAACTTGCTGAACTTTTTTTACATAAAAAAGTTTACATTTAGTGATCAATAATAACAGTAATTTTAGAAATCAATATTTCTTCTAAACCTAAGTTGTTTAAAAATATTTGCATATGTTATATTATCATTTGTGAAAGGTAATGAGTCTTAACTAAACACTTGCTAATTTTGAAAAGAAAATGAATATATATGGAAGATAATTCACAAAGGATTTCATTTGGAGAACATTTTAAAAAATCCTTTTCTTTCTTTAAAGAATGTGATGAACATTTAAAATATTTTAATATATACAATGCCTGAATTATGAGAGGGGCTTGTTATTTTAAGCATCTGTCTCCATTACCAAAACATACTCTATTAAACCATTACTTAAGCTGATATAAATAAGTGTATCCCTTAACTTTTCATGTTGTTCCTTTGTAGTTTCTTTATTGCATTCTGAAAATGTGGTCACTGATTTGACATTTAGAAGAGGACAATGGTTCTATTCCACTTTATGCCTACAGCTTAGGTGTCAGAAGGTGAATATGAGAATCGTAAAGCATTTTTCACCCAAAAAGGAAGATCGAATTTATGATCCAATGTAAATCCTCAATCAAATGGAAGTACCAGGAAATATACTCTTTACAAACAGGCTATCTTTTAACCTAAATCCAAACTAAAACTACAGCAAAATATCATTTATGTGGTTATATTTCTAAATATGTCATCTGATATGGAGAAGAATACATATAATCAATAGCATTTGAGTGATTTTTTTAAACATGTCTTTCTATTTTCTTGTTAATTTTACTATGCATATTGTTATAACTAATCATTGTTCAAAGTTACAAATGATTAAAATATTAAAGTATTTATTTGTGTTATCTCCTTAAATTATTCTTGAATGTACAATATAGCAATCAAGATAGCATTGATTTATCACTCCATCTGTTATGAAAGTGACTTCTTTTATGAAAGTGACTTTTCAAAAGTGATTTTAAAATTATTTTCTACATTGAAATGAAATTTGACTTTGATATAAAATATAATTATTAAGTACCTATGATTAGAAACAATGTATTGTCAGATATTTTCAGCATTACACTTGAATAAGATAATGGCTTACCACATTTTTATTTTAATTGATCAATCATGTATAGTTGCTTTCTAATGAGTTTTACACAGGCATTATCTTAAAGACACATTTAGAGCCTGGGGCGGTGGCGCATGCCTGTAATCCCAGCACTTGGGAGGCTGAGGCAGGAGGATCATGAGTTCAAAGCCAGCCTCAGCAATGGCGAGACACTTAGCAACTCAGTGAGACCCTGTCTCTAAATAAAATACAAAAAAGAGCTGGGGATATGGCCCAGTGGTTGAGTGCCCCTGAGTTCAATACCTGGTACAAAAAAAAAAAAAAAAAAAAAAAAAGACACATTTAGAGCTTATTTTAACATATAATGTTATAATAGACATTCACTCATGTCTAACTGTTTTTTCTTGGTTTGAAATCAAGTACATATTAGGAGCAGGAGAGTTGGGTTTAACAAGAGAATGATCTTTAAGCTGGTTTTAAAAGGATAATGCTAATGTTAAAATAAGAATTTTTTTTACAAAATCCAATCATATCTAATGATTGTTTCACTTCTAAAACATTAGAAAGAAAGCTAGCTAAAATTTGATAGCAAATATTTTCAAGATCACTTAGTGATGTAGTGCAAATTGTAGAAGACTGGGGAGACTTAAAATCCAACAAGTTCTTGAGAAGGAGCTACAAACAGCTGAAAACCTACAGTCCCTCAGGCTTCAAAACCTTACACACTCTCTGAAATGCCAGAAGCACTATTTATTTCTTCCCTTTTTGCCTTATTGCACACTGTCCCCAGATGATGTTGTGTGTGGTATAAATTAGACAGACAGTTTATTGAATCTACTTTTAGTCCATCTTCTATAACACACAAGGCATCACTTTCAAGGTGTCACTTCAGAGAAATAAAGGCAGACTAGAGCAATATTTTTAGTCTGACTGGGTAAAAAATGGTTTGGAAAACTGCAAGAGCAATAATATTGGAATAACTCAGCAAGATACACAGTGCATTGGATGCAATTTTAACTTTGATTATTGAGTCAGTTTCTTGTATTTTCATAAAATCTTGGGTAATAGATACATATCAGTCATAAAAATTGTGGGGTTGAAGCATAATTTATTTTCCATTCAGTTTAAACTTTGCCCTACCTTCCATAATTATTTCCAAATCATGACTTGAACAAGTCTCTGAATATTTGCTGTATCATGGAAGGAGTTAGAAGAGAAACAAACATTGTTAAGATTGGAATAATTTATTCATCTTGTATTTTTGATGGTTATCAAAATCAGGCTCTCTGTACTTTACATTTATAAGAAGATAGTTTTAAAGTTCCTCCTAGAAGAAAGGAGACAGAAATTCACAGAGCCAGTCCAAGCAGGAAACATTCACACAGAGACAGATTCTAGGAAAAGAGAATAAATGATTCTTTCAATTCTTAACGAAAGTACCAGGAATTATCATGCCTGTATTATTTAAATATACAAAAAATATGCAACTCTTGGCAGCTGAGTTTAAATTTCCTTTCAGAAGAATTGATATATGTCAATGATATGAAAAGGGGGGTACATGTGGATTTTCAGTGGGAAGTTCATAGCACTCTAAAATTTGATATTGTATTTGCATAAGCACCAGAGATTTTAGGGAAATATTTATGTTAAGTAAATAACACCATTAAGTAAATTTTAGGTCTTTGTTTTTAAACTTTAATATAATTCCTGTAAAGGTCTTGTAAGATATATGAAGAGCACCGTCTAATATAACGCAACAAAGAAAGCAAGCCTGGTGCAGAACTTGTCTCTGACTACAAGTTTCAAGGTTTCTCATTTCAACTGTGTGGAAGACACTAAATTAGACTGGAGAGAAACATGAGATGCATTAAGAATTTTCTGAGTTAGTACTTTTCCTTGTTTGTATCTGTGTGTATGTATATACATATGTATTCACATATATGTATGTATTTTTCTTCTTTTCCAAACTACTAAATGAAAACTGGTCCAGAGGGAATCAATGATGGCAGTTTTCTCTCACAAGAGAGTGCCAGCCTGTCTGGTCATTGTATGTGGCTTATAGGCGATACAGGCCAAAATTTCCCCTACATTTAACATTTGATCATAACACAAAAAACCCTGCCCTCCCTGTTGAGAGGAAGAAGATAGGGAGTGGTGACTGTTCTTCAGTAGAAGGTATGTAGTACACATTGAATTGAGTTAATTAAAATTAGCTCCCCAAATATTATCAGGTACAATAGCCACTATAGAAAACAGCAAATCAGAGATTTAAAAATTTTAAACACAATCAAAAACAAAACCTCAGAAGGAAAATAAAACCCAATGTAATGTGTTTTCATGTCCAATTTTTCCCCTGGCTTTTGACCATGCTAGGTAGTGCCCTATCCTCCAACCTCTCACAACAAACAGAGGTCTGAAGCAATGCTCACTCCAAGAATCCTCTAGAAGAGTGGATGTGAGAAAGACTCACTCTATTGAAATTTCAAGGAGCAAGCTGTGCATTTCATAAATCCAACTCAGTGCTCTTATGATTAAATGCCTAATTTCTGATGCTCTCATCTACTATAACCTTAATATGAATCAATGTCTCACTTGTGTCTACATTTAACTTAGTCTCTATGATTTCTGGATTTATAGCTCTGATCCTATTACTGTATAACACAGATTATAGGATTTGGAATTCCTGTGAGTTGTTAAGAAATTTCTGTACAGCAATCAACATTTTCCTGAGAATGTTTCTTTTAATTCATCAATATAAGTAAAACATACTTTTCCCAGATATGAGACAATTTCTGGGTCATATTAGAAGTAGAATTGTTTTCTTATTTATGCAAAATATCTATTCCAGATAGATAGCACTATCCACATATACTAGAACTTTTCTGATCATTTGTTTTCCACTCTCAGTCAACAATTCTTTCCCGGTTGTGGTCAATATGATACCTCCTGTTATCGGTTATCAGTGATGAGTTCTGCTTCCTCACATGTTGAAGTTTGAGCATTAGAGAAGCATGCCGAGGCAAGCATATAAAGCAAGGTTTATTTCAAAAGGGGCAACATAGACTTCTCCAGGGAAAGAAAGGGGGCTATAGCTGGAATCCTGGTATTCCCAGAACCTAGGAAGTTCTGCCTGTTTTATATGTCTGAGGCTTCCTTTGTTCTCCTGCCCTCTTCCCCTTATCGTTCTTCTTCCTGCATACTGTGACTAGGCCTAGGAATGCTGGGTGGAATAGCCAAAAGGTGGGAAACAGGTGGGCTGAAGGGGGAAGGGCAGGATGGTACAGCCCAGGACACATTAATTAACTTTATAGCTCCTTGTAGGGAGAGGCAATCCTGGGACAGGTTACCTTAGCAACAGGTTGGAGCAGAGGGGCAGGTTCTTGATAAGAGTGGAAGAAGGGCTCTGAAGGAACTAACATTTCAATCCCTTAGGGACAGTCTCCAGCTTCCTGGGACTCACTCAAAATTGGCTTCCTTGATCCGACCTGACTCTATTTTCCTATCTATGCCGACTGCCTAATTCCGGCTTCAATTTCATTATATTTGAATCCATAGTGCACATGTGTGTGTGTGTGTGTGTGTGTGTGTGTGTGTGTGTGTTTGCATTGGTTTGGTCTTAAACTTACCACCATTTCCAAAACAAATTAATCTATCAGACTTCAGTGCATACTGTATATAACCCACTCTTTCTTATGAAATCTCTGTATTTTTCATGATGAATTACACTTGGCCTCATGATGTTCACCTTGGCCTCTGGTTGGCAAGAAAGACAGAAGGTAAAGGTTTTATTTGAGTGAACTTCTTAGGAACTTTTTTCTGTCCAATCACAACACCACTTTGCTCTACTTTTCACATGTAATGATATGGTGTCTCTGTAGAACTTCTTAGCCATGCTAGAGTCTCAAAGAATGAGATAAATGACAAATACCAGGGATATGCCTTGGTGTCTAAACATTGTTTTTCTAATTTTCCTGTGTTCTTTGAGAGATTCCCTGTCATGTTCCTAAAAGATAAATACATGTAAACTACTTGCTTGACAGCCTTCCATTTTATCTGTGATTGCACTTCAAATTCTGGCAAAAACTATAATTCCTCTATCAAGAATCCAGTTCAAGAATCAGCAACTAAATGACTAACCAGAGCTACCACATTCTGTAAATAGGCCTGGGTCTGTAGTATCTAAAAGTACACCCAGTAATTACATAATTTTATTTTTTTTTTCTCACAATGTTTTCCACAAGCTGTGCCATTTTATGTGTGTATTTATGTATGTATTTTTTTTGGGGGGGTGTTATGAATTGAACCCAGTCTCACACATGCTAAGCAAGTGCTCTACTAACTGAGCTATAAATCCCTTTGTACATTTTTTTGGAATTTATCTCTTATAATTTGAGGTCCCCTTCTTTCCTGATTTTATACCCATCACTTGAGCACTGTTTGCCCTTCATGAAAATGTCAGTTCAGGTACCAAGAATTTAATAAATGTCAGATAATATTAATGTAATGAAGGAATAAGACTCCCATGCCTTTTACTAAGTATTTGAAGGCTAGGTCATTCTACCATAATCCAGGGCATTATAAATCAAGTCCATTATTTCTTTTCAATATGCTTTTTTCAAAATATTCTTTAAAATCTTGTTTCCATGCTGGGCACAGTGGTACATGCCTGTATTCCCAGCAGCTTGGAAAGCTGAGATAGTAGGATGGGGGTTCAAAGCCAGCCTCAGCAACAACGAGGTGCTAAGCAAGTCAGTGAGACCCTGTCATAAATAAAATTCAAAAAAAGGGCTGGGGATGTGGCTCAGTGGTTGAGTGTCCCTGAGTTCAATTCCCAGTACCACCCCCCCACCCCCAAAAAAAATCTTCTTTCAAGTATATTGTCTTTCAATTTTACTTAAATATATTGCTGCTTGGGGGCAATTTCACAATAAAAGATATTGCATTTTCCGTTCCTGTACATCACTATTTTGTACATGTTCATTTGATATATTTGACTTTAAAAAAATAAGTGATGGAAAAATATGGAAGAATATTTGAGGTTTATTTTTCTTTGCTTTTTTTCCTAGAAAGAAGCATGCATAGCATATTTGAAGCTGTAAGTCTCTAAACAAAATTCATAATGCCTTACATGTTTTAAGTGATAAAATAGCAGAACATGTCTTGTAAAAATATAAGGTACTCATTCACAAAATGAAAATAACTATCTAAAAGATATGTAGGACATTATCTACTTTGAATAAATATGTTATAATTTATTTCTTCTTAACATGGAAATGATTGCATGTGTAAAGAAAACTGAAACTATTGCATTCACCAGTAGAACTACTTTTATAATGGCTAAGAGCGAAAACTCAAAAGCCTAAGGCTGAGAGTGAAGACTTAGTTAAAAATTAAAACAAGATATCCAAGGTGCATGGCAAACTATAATGAGAATCCAGTAAATTATAATCCATTTAACTCTAGAAATTAACACAAAGTTACCTCAGTCTAAATTTCCAGGTATGGTAATACTCACTAATTACTTAACATAGCACCTGACCCTTGGGATTTGTAGCATATCATATCCTGTCAGTTCTAGGAGAGGGCATGCATCAAAGAACAAAGTGAGTTTGAGTCTACAAAGAGGATTTAAGCATCATGACAACACAGAATAGATACAGATGCAGAATTTGGTAAATGGGCAAAGAATATGTCTCATATATTTTCTTCACATATATATGCATGCACGTAATGGAATACTATTTAATATAAGGAATACAAACCTTAAAAAAGGAAGAAAGTCTGTTATTGGAACAATATGGATGGAATCAGAGATTACTATGCTAAGTTAAATAAACAAAACACAAAAAAGACAAATACCACATGTTCTTATTTACATATGGAATTTAATTCAATTGAAGTCATAGAAGTAGAGTAGAAGTGTGTTCACTTAAGGGTGGGGGTTGAGGGAATGGAAATATTACAGCTAAGAAGTTCACAGTCTCAGGAGGAATAATAGATTTTTTCATATATGTTTTCATTCAGCATGCTGAATGTAGCTAAAAATTGATTATGATAAGTTTCTTTTTTAAAAACCTTTATTTTTATTTATGTGGTGCTGAGGATTGAACCCATGGCCTCACACATGCAAGATGAGCGAGCGCTCTACTGCTGGCTGAGCCATAGCCCCAGCCCCACGATAAATTTCAGTATCAAAAAGAATGAATTTCTAATGGTATCACAATAAAATTTGAGGTGATGAACATGATGGCTTAATTTCATCATTCCACAATTTTATTCAAAAACATAACACTACTTTGCTCACTATCAATACATGCAATTATGATTTTTTTTTTATATTTTGTAAAATTAAATCACTACCAAGGAAAGAAGAGAGAAATGAAGGAAGGAAAGAAGGATGGCAAGAAGGAAGAGAGGAAGGGACGAAGAGAGAGAGAGAAAGAAATCCAGACACATAAACCTAGAGAAGAATGAAGCTGTATAGAGTGGGACTCTCCAAAAATTTGACATAGTGAGCTTAGATGTGAAAAATCTTTAGGAGAAGATAGGGATAAGCACCAAAGAATCAATGGTTGAAGATTCAGGAGTTTGGGAACTATCCATAAAGTGGAGCATCTTGTGTGACACACGTAGATAGACTCGGTCAGGACTTGGCACCTACCTTTTCTGCCTTGTGAAAAGCATACCTTTATTTTAAATTTTACTCTGAATCATTTGCTGTAATAATCTCTGGCTATGAATTTAACTAAAATTGTACTCTTGTCATTCCTTCTAGAGACCTACACAACTTGATGGTGATTGTAGGTATAGACCTGGATATTTGAAAAAAAATATGTTCCTAAAGTTGTTTTGAGTGCATTTTTTAAAATGTGAGCTGAATTCTCCCTAAAAAAAAAAAAAAAAAAAAAAAAAAAAAAAAAAAAAAAAGGTTGATATTGGAAAAAAATAAAATTAAAACCAAAGAAAATTTCAGGCTTCTCTTTGTGAAAGACTTCAAACCATATAAACCCTACATATATGAAGAAACTCATAAAATGTATTATGTATTGCTTAAATAAGAAAGTATAAGTCTTACCTCAGCATGAAGAACAAAGAAAGGAATGATACAATATTGGCATATGCAAAATATTTAGCTGTATTCAGCTTCATCTCCAGCTCTTTATTTTTCAGAATTACTCTAAAATACAAAAAAAAAAAAAACCTCAAGTTGTTTAATAACATAGATAATTCAAAGCTACTGCTAATTGAAAGAAAAAAGAGTGATACAGTTTTAAAATATTTCTAGCATGAAATCCACTCCCAAGCACATTCTCCATATTTCACATATCTCCATATTTCTCTCTCTCTCTCTCTCTTTTATTTTTTTAAGGAAAAACTGTAATAGTAATTTCAATATTATGAAATATACTCAGTGTTCACATTTCCAATTTATTTTTAGGATATTTAATTTTTTTTTCTAAATTGATTGCAGCCTATATGATTTCTAGGTATCCATTAGACTATACATTATCCTGCACTGGTCTTTATGTTCTCATTCTTAATTTAATTCTGTTTTTTTAACTTTTTATTTTTAAAAAAATTTTGATATTTTATTTATTTTTTTATTTATAATATTAGTATGTATTACAATTCATAATGCACATATATAGCATCTTTTTACATACAACTGTTTGTATACAAAGTACATTTGTACCATTCAGGTCTTCAGTCATGCATTTAGGATAATGATATCCATCTCATTCAACCACCTTTTCTTTTCCACCCCCTCCCTCCCCCATTGCTCCCTCCCTTCCGCTCCCTTCCCTTTGACCATTCTAGTGTTCCTCTAATCCTCCTATGTACCCTCATCCAACAACACTGTGAACCAACAACTTTATATCAGAGGAAACATTCGGTATTTGGATTTTTGAGATTGACTAATTTCACTTAGCATTATATTCTCCAACTTCATCCATTTACCTGAAAATGCCATTATTTTATTTTCTTTTATTGCTGAGTAAAATTCCATTGTGTATATATACCACATTTTCTTTATCCACTCATCTACTGAGGGACATCTAGGTTGGTTCCACAACCTAGCTATTGTGAATTGTGCTGCTATAAACATTGAAGTGACTGTGTCACTATAATATGCTGTTTTTAAGTCCTTTGGGAATAGACCCAGGAGTGGGATGGCTGGGTGGTTCCATTCCCAGTTTTCCAAGAAATCTCCATACTGCTTTCCATTTCAGCTATCTTATATTAGACAAAGGTGCCAAAAATGTACAGTGGAGAAAGGATAGCCTCTTCAACAAATGGTTCTGGGAAAACTGGAAATCCATATGCAACAAAATGAAATTAAACCCTTATCTCTCACCATGCACAAAACTCAATTCAAAGTGGATCAAGGACCTAGGAATTAGACCAGAGACAATACACCTAATGAAGAAAAAGTAAGTTCCAATTTCCAACATGTCGGATTAGGCCCCAAGTTCCTTAATAAGAATCCTGTAGCACAAGAATTAATACCAAAAATTAATGAATGGGATAAATTTAAACTAAAAAGCTTCTTCTCAGCAAAAGAAACAATCAGTGAGGTGAATAGAGAGCCAACTAATTGGGAACAAATATTTAATACATGCACATCAGATAGAGCACTGATTTCTAGAATATATAAAGAACTCAAAAAACTTAACACTAAAAAAACAAATAACCCAATCAATAAATGGGCTAAGGAATTGAAAAGACACTTCTCAGAAGAAGATACACAATTAATCAACAAATACATGAAAAAATGCTCAACATCCCTGGCAATTAGAGAAATGCAAATCAAAACTGCTCTAAGATTTCATTTCACTCCAGTCAGAATGGCAACTATCAAGAACACAAACAACAATAAATGTTGGAGAGGATGTGGGGAAAAAGGCACACTAATACATTGCTGGTGGGTCTCCATATTTCTCTTAATTAGAAAAGTCCTGCAGTCCTTTAGGGACCTCCTCTCAGGCCACACTGTGTATTTCCCCTTTGAGGCCTGCTGGGGACTTACTTTTATCTGGTTAAATATCTGGAGATAAACAGGGAAGGCAAGAACAGGTCTGTAGGAAAACCAGCAGCACTTTGCAAGGTTCTTGTAGAGGACCTCTTGTCAGAGAAGGATAACACCTTTCAGAGTCACCTGAACAGGAGCTATGCACATACCTTTAAGTCCTGAGAAAGAGGTACTGAATTGGTACTGCACCCATTGCAGTGCAAGTGGACTTTATCTCTGCTTGGATAAGAAAGGTGCAGTTCTGGGAGTGGGCATCACCCGATGGGGTTGAATTACACCCACCTGTTTGTCATAATCCTGCCTTTTGCCCTTTTTCGGATAGAAGTTCCAGCCAGCTCCCCCACCCCCCAGAAATAAAATAGAAGCCTCAGAACATAGTCCCTCTCTCTAACCAGCCTCCTATGTTTTTCTCTTGCCCCCCTTTTGTGGGAGCTTGTGGCTAGAGGCGGAGAAGCTGTTCTGATGCCCAGAAAAAGGTATTCTTGTGTCTGCATGTTCATTCCATGTCACCCCAAATTCATCTGAGTGACCCCGGTTCAGTAGCCTGCACTGGATGGGGGCTACAAACACCCTAGACAGGAACAGAAGGGTGGCTTTTACTGACAAAGAAGACTCAACATAATATAGGAGTTTGACAGCCCCCTCTACATATTGTTCCCATTCCATTTTTCAGCATTGCATCCATTCTAAATTCCTAAACAGATCACAAGCTTTGCAGTTGGGGTTTCAATTTACTTTATCATTCACCATTTGCAAGATGAGACTCTGGGTTTGGTTTTCACAAATCCTGTCCCTGCAGCTACAGGTGATAAGAGATTCTGCTGGGAAAGCTATAGAAACTTTATGGTCATTCACTAGAAGCTTGAGCAGAGAATTTCAATATCTGAGGTTATTCTTTCTTTTCAACACTTTCTCCAGCTCAGTTAGGAACAAGCAGAAAATAAAATTACATTTCTTAAATATAAATAAAACTTTCTAAGGCTGCAAACATATGGACACTCAAACCTCAACTTTGATATATGTATTTCTTAGAAATATCCAAAGATATGTAGCTCTGTCATCACATCATAATTTAACTTCACATAGATGCACAAATAGTGCCTCTCTATCACTAGGAATAGTCATTAATACCTTTAAGTCTAATCACATTAAAAAGCCAATTCTAACAAAACCCCACAATCATTTCAGAAAATACATCCTTAAGATTCTGTTTCTCTGGAATCACTTCTACTGCTTAAATCTGGATGAGTCAGAGGTCAACCAGGGAAGATCCAGTGTGGAATATATTTAAACAGATCTATTGCAATAACTTGACTTATGGGATTGTGGGACTGTTCAAGATTCATAGGGCATGCTCTTAGGAAGGGGAGGTTGAGATCTTGGGCCAAAGCTCCTGTACAGAACTGTATTTTTGCAGTGAAAACCTCATCTTTGATTTTGAGGCCTTCAAATTAATTAAATCAAGTCCTTTCAGTCCATAATAGTCAAGTCCATATTATTCACTCTGTACTTAAAATCAACTGATTATGGATTTTTTGCCTCTTGACAATATACCTTCAGAGCAACACACAGATAGGGGTTGACTGAATGAGCAGGGACTGTTAATTATTAACTCAGCTCTGCTGAGACATCTCATGATCATCACACACACTTACAAAAGTGGGTATATTTATGTTTGGGTTTTAGTTGGACATGTTATGCAATGTCAAGATTTGACTTAAAGCTTTTCACATGTATATACTTAGTTTGTAGATGAAATTACATTTACAAACTTAAATCAATTTTAAAGTTACTTTTGGAGTTAAAAAAATTATTCCAAATATTACTTCCAAAAAAGGATCTTATTTGTTGGTAGTCCAGCAATGATAATTCCACACCTGACAAGAACTTTCTTTTGGGAATAAAGGGGGACAGGGACAAAGTGAAACAGTTGCAAAATTTGGTGTTATACAACAAAACCATACTCCAAATAATATAATGTTTTCTTTGTTTATTCCCTGAACAATAATATGATTTTGTAAATGTTTCAGTCTTGCAACCTGCTGCTTTACCAAGTCAATATAGATTTTGTTAGAACAGAGCAACAGAAGAAATATAAGGGGAGCAATTTGCTATTGACATAATAACATAATATAACACAATTCTGTGATTTAGAAAATAAGGAGCCGGGTGCCATGGCCCACGCCTGTAATCCCAGCACTTGGGAGATTGAGGCAGGAGGATCGCGAGTTCAAAGCCAGCTTAAGCAATGGCCAAGGCACTTAGCAACTCAGTGAGACCCTGTCTCTAATAAAATACAAAAAAAAAAAAAAAAAAAGGTCTGGGATGTGGCCCAGTGGTCCAGTGCCCCTGACTTCAATCCCCCAAAAAAAAAAAAAAAAAAAAAAAGGAAAAATCATCATTTGTGCCCAATATATTATTTGAGGCTCTAAGAGAGAAGTTGGTATTTCATTATCATCAATAAATTAAATACATATATCAATAAGAGTATAATGCCACTTCACATAGGTAGTAAGTTAGTTGCAGAAAAAAGCAAATGGAAATTCACGGGAAAAATTCAAAATATGTGAAATTTGAATTTCTTAAAATCTTAAAATCATTGAAATGACTACTTTCACTTTTGACTATATAGTAGAGATTTGGAAAGAAGAAACACATACTTCTAAGTAATAAACACTTTCGAAAGCTAACCATAAAGTAATGCATATGTTTATACATATGTGTATATTTATGTACACACTTGTAAGCACAACATACATTTGTGTGTATGTAGATATATATGCACATTTACAAAAATACATTACTAGGGGACATTGTTTTTAGTTTGAGAGTGAGATTGAAATTTCTTTAAACACCTTGTTTCCATATTTCAGATTCAAATGAATATTGAAATTGCATAGAGCTTAAGGAACAGCAAGTCAGGTGAGTACATAATAAAGAATGTTCTTGAGGAAAACTCACCAGGTTCCTTCAAAAGATTTTTATGCCATGAAAAATAAACTTTGATGGGTAGAGTGATGTTTCAGATATTTAGAGATTAAAGGTGCATGCCATATGCTTTGTGTCAATATTATTTGACTTTTGAATAAGAAACGGCAGAAAAAATTTGGTGAACTCTGTCATCCCTATGTTGTGTGATGTTAATAAAATAAAATTTGATGCTATTAAATGTGGTAATCTCAGATATGCCAAAAAAAATTATTTATGTGTTTATATAATGAAACTTGGTTTTCCAATTTTGACTAGTAAATCTGCAATATAGAAGTAAAGAAGACATATGCAAGAAAATTTGGTCAATCAACAGTCATCAGCAATCATTTAAGGGAGTTTCTGGGAGTCTGCCTCAGGATATCTCTGTTGATTTCATTGGCCAGAACATAACTAGATATCCACATGCCTACAAGAAGTTCTGCAATTATACAGCTTCCTCTGGTCATGAGTAAAGATAAATGTGAGGATTCTATCACCATAATAGAAGATATGATAGTTGTTAGGAGTACTTTAGTAAATTATTTAGACAGCAGTCATGAGAATAAAAAATGAACAGTAGAATACTGAAACTTGAATGAAGGGAACAGAACTTCTGTCTTCACAGTATCTTTTCCCACATCTTCCCCACTTTCAGGAAAAGAAGATTCTGGATACTTAGATCCTAGTCCACTTCAATGTATTTTTCTATTTTTTGAAAAATCAGATTTTTTTCCATACAGAAAACAGATTTAAAAGAGATTTAATTCTTCAGGAGTGTGGAACATAAGAGAAAAGTATTAATGCAACAAAAGAAAATGAGGAATTCGAGGAATTCGGGAGCTGGGGTTGTGGCTCAATGGTAGAGCACTCGCCTAGCATGTGTGTGGCCCGGGTTCGATCCTCAGCACCATGTAAAAATAAAGACATTGTGTACAACTAAAACAAATAAATAAATATTAAAAAAAAAAAAAGAAAGAAAGAAAGAAAACGAGGAATTAAAGAAAACAGCAGGGCCTTGTAAGGAAATTGTGTGGGGGAAGAGATTCTTGTTCATTTCCATGAGTGACAAAATTTAGAAAGAAAGGAGAAAACAAAAACAGATAAAAAAAAGTTTTCTGAGAACTTTCTGAATTTGTATTTGTATTTGAAAGGAGGGGAAAGAAGGAAAGATGAGGATACTATGAAAGATGCTTATGTTTTAATGAATGATTGCAATTCAATTATTATTTTGTTTGTGTCTTATGAGACTAAAATTTTGAATTGAATTCAGGAACACTGAAAACAAAGAAGGAAATGCACATACGTTTGAACTGATAATAAACTAACTAATCACATTTTCAGAGAAATTATCTGAAAGAGGTTTAACAATAGATCTTTATCTAAATACCAATAATTTTCTTTTGTCATATGAATCAGTCTGAAAGTTGTCCCATGGATTCAATAATAGTTACTGTGTACTCATATTATTTGTTTGTTTCAATTTGTAAGTGGCAAATTTGGTTGTAATTCTGATTTTTCCCTATAAATTTAAAAGGGAATACATGCAAATGGTATAGGTAGTTTAACCAGACAGTCAGTAATTAGTGGAAGAAAACACAGTAAATAGGTAGTTGGGGAATGATCATCAGAAAGAGAGATCCAGAAAAATAAGTTAAGAATCTTTGGCGAAGATGTGGGGGAAAGGTACTTGGTAGGAATGCAAATTGGTGCAACCACTATGGAAAACAGTATGGAGATTTCTCAAAAAACTGGGAATGGAACCACCATTTGATCCAGCCATTCCATTCTTTTGTTTATACCTGAAGGACTTAAAATCATCACACTACAGTGATATAGCCACATCAATGTTTACAGCAGCTCAATTCACAATAGCTAAGCTATGAACCAACCTAGGTGCCCATTAATAGATGAATGGATAAAGAATATATATATATATATATATATATATATATATATATATATATATATGTCAGATGGAATATTACAGCTTTAAAGAAGAATGAAATTATGGCATTTGCTGGTAAATGGATGGAGTTGGAGAATATCATGCTAAGCAAAATAAGTCAATTCCCCAAAACCAAAGGCTGAATGCTTTTTCTTATGTGCAGATGCTAATTCACAATAAGGGGGAGCAGGTGCTAAGGAAGTTACTTTAGATTAGGTAGAAGAGGGTGAAGGGGGGGACATGGGAATAGGAAGGACAGTAGAATGAAACAGACATTATTACCTTATGTACATATATGACTGAATGATTGATGTGATTCTACAACACGTACAATCAGAAAACTGAGAAATTATTCCCCATCTATGTATGATATATCAAAGTGCATAAATGCATTCTATTGTCATGTTTAACTAATTAAAATAAATGAAAAATATTTTTAAAAGAATTAATTATTTTGCAGTGTTATGTAGTGCTTAATTTTTTCTCAATCTCCAACTGGTTGTGGGGTTATGCCTGTTATGTTAAATTTCTGAAGCTCTAGTCTATTAAATTGTTGAACAGCTTAGAGTTCATTTGAGATGGTAGCCTTTATAATGAGCTGGAGTTAGAATGGACATAGTCCAACAGTTTTCAATTAGCAGGTTCATTGTGATATTTACTCCTGAGTTAATTCGATATTTATTGAATATAGGCATACCCTTGCAGGTATAGTGTGCAGTTTTGGAATAAATAAATTGAAGAAATGAATTTTCAGATTTTAAATTGCTCATAATCTATTGAAGAAAATGGGCCTCCACATATAAACAGATAAGTGGAATATGGAAGCACAAATTTGGATATCTTGTGTGAGCAAAGGAAGAAACAAAAAAAATTATCATAAAGAGAAACTGAAATGAGTTATATAAAGAATGAAAACAATGAGTTAAATTCTGAAAGAGTTATTCATGTATAGTTATAAAAAACAAGACATGGAGGTAAAGAACTCAATTCTAGGAAAAATATAAGTGGCTTGGTACTGGTATGATCAGGCACAGACTGGGAAAAATTAAAGCTGCATAGGACAGCTGTGATAGTGTAAAGAAAGGCTTCCAGTTATCCTAATTTGTGCATGTGTGTATGTGTGTGTGTGTGTGTGTGTGTGTGTGTGTGTGTGTGTGTGTTGAGAAGTGGTGGATGGGTGAATGGGTAGCTGTGTACCAGTGTATGCCCTGTTGTTTTAGTTATTCAGTTCTAGGCCTCAGATGGATGAAGAGCACTGGATCATTCATCATCTAATTTACAACATTATCATTGGTCATCACGTGCCTCACTTGCACAATATGTGAATATGTAAATACATTAGTTTTAAGAGTATAAATATCAATGTATCACTCATCCCACATGAAAACTTAAATTCTGACACTAATTCTTTTCTTCCAATGTGATTCTACTATATTGCATTCCCCTACCTCCCCCACCCAAGGTACCAATATCCTAATTCCATTCTTTTTTTTGTAAATTTACTTTATTTCACGTAAGCAAAAACCTTTATTCTAGCCCCCCAACCCAGATTCAATTCTTTATTAGAATAGTTCTATAAATACATTTGCAACAAAGCATACCACTATTCACAAAGGCACAGGAAAAAGTAATGCAGAGACTTAAGAATACTCTTGCTTCTCTTCAATTTCAGTAGCAAAAGCATACCCACCCCCAGTAGTCTAACTACTCCTGTTGTAATTATCCTCTTTTAAAAAACTGGATGCTGGAGAGTGTCTGGCAATGATGCATGGGCCTTCAAAATTTCCTCAAGGTGTTTCATCGTTGTGACCAAATTGTCGGTACCAGGGATCAGGAGAATGCTCTTAACTGGTTTCTGTAAATGGGGCTGCCCAAATACAGTGCTTATGACTAGGTTCCCAGAGTCCTCTGTATCCAAACTCAGCAAAGCCTGGGTCATGCACTGCCTTTCTAGGATGATGGCTCTGTTTGGATTAAAGATCACATCCACCAGCCATGCCTCCAGGTAGAACACTAAAGGGTGGCTCAGTAACTGCACAGAAAAGCACCAGGGCCAGATGAGAACCCAAGGCAGAGAAAATCACAACGGAGTAGCTTCTTCAGTGAGTGGGGCCATTTTCCCTTTGTCCAGCATTGCCTCAGCAGCCTCAGCAAGGCTGACCATAATGTAGTCTGTGGCCAAACATCATGCTCCAAGTAGCTCTCTGACTTCCTCCAGCTTAATTCCTTCTTCATTGTTTTTATTAAAAAAATAATTTGGTTATTTTTCCAAGAATTTCTATAAAGTATATGGTTTTATATAAGGCATTATTTTTCTTTATAAAAATAGCACCATGCTTTGTGTATTTTTTTTAGATTTTTAAAACAAATATATTCATAGTCCTCATCTTTTATATCATAGATTCCTAGAGTCAATTTACTTGGAGTACTTTAAAATATTGCATTGTTTTAATATTTCACACTTCAACCACTAACCTATTGAAAGAATGTTTTTGATATTCTCAACAGTGTTGTATATAAACCATTTTGAATATTATTTTAGGATAACTTTATATTGTGTTTATTTCATATTATTCGGAAGTGAAATACATGGATAGAAAGGGTATGAATGTTAAAATTTACAGGGTAATGTAAAAGTATTTTTAAATAATTGTACAAACTGGTCATATACAGTATCTGCAAAGTCTCAACAACAGCTTTTAAGAGTTTGTGATGAACCATATTCTTTCAAGCATGTGGTATCCTCATACTTCTTGATTTTGCATTGAAAATGTATAAAATTGAATCTCATTCTGTTTTCAATTTACATTTATCTGACCATAAATATGATTGAATAGCTCTTCATATCTTTACTTATTTTATGCATTGTTTCTTTTAAAGTGCCTTCTCATGTGTTTTTTACTTTTTATATTGGGTTGTTTGTCATTTTCATACTGATCTGTAGGAGTTCTTTATATTTCTTTATTGGTTATGTTTGTTGCAAATATTTCTCTTTAGTTTGCAACTTGTACTTTCAATTTCTATAAAATGCTTTTGATATAGAGGTTTTTACATTTTAATGTGATCCCATTTATCAATCTTTTGTTTTATGAATGGCAATTTTGTCTTATTTAAGAAATGCTTCACTACCCCAAGCTCAAAAATAGAGCAATTGAATGTGGTACAAATCTTTAAAAGTAGTGCTTTCGATATTTATCTTCTTATTTCATGTGGATTTAACTATGGCTAATGATGTAAGAAAGGCATCCAATTACATTTATTTCATATGAATAATCATGTCCCTGATGTATTTATTAAGAAATTCTGTTTTCCTTATTGATTTTTCAAGCTAACTCCATCATATTGCAAAGGGCCATAAAATAGTCTTTTTCTCAATATTGTATTCTATAAGTAAAATTCTTCAACACTGTTCACTTACATTATTTTCTAATTAATAATATATTAATTATTGTAGTTTTTTAAGTATTGATAGCCTATAGTACATGTCCTGTCTCCTTACTATTCAGAAGTATCTTGGCTTCCTGTCTTATTTTTCTTTCACATAAATTTTTGAAATATGTTATAAAGTGTCATAAAAACTGTTAGCATTTTTACATAAATTTTATTAAATCAATAGAAAAGTGTTATAAAAATTGATATCTTTGTAATATACATTTTTTTCCTATTCATACATGGAATTTCTCATTATTCATATTGCTTAAATTTCCTCTCAAAAGTCATAAGAGCCGGGCGCGGTGGCGCATGCCTGTAATCCCAGCACTTTGGGAGGCTGAGACAGGAGCATCATGAGTTCAAAGCCAGCCTCAGCAATGGCGAGGCACTTAGCAACTCAGTGAGACCCCGTCTCTAATAAAATACAAAAAAGGGCTGGGGATGTGACCCAGTGGTCGTGTGCCGCTGAGTTCAATCCCCAGTACCCCCCCCCAAAAAAAGTCATATAAGTTGTTCTATTGAGAATGGCTTGTTATATACTTTTTAAAATATGTATATTCTCTAGTGTTATTATAAGTAACATTATTTTTCTATTATTTTATTTCAAAGTAATAGAATTTAAATTGGCATTTGTATATAAATCATATATTCAGAAATTTAAATTTTTCTATTATGGTAAATTTAAGTTTACAATGTAAATGAATATTATTTTTCACATGATAGCATTTCAATTTCCACATAACCAACATTTGTTATTCCATTATTACTTACAATGTTTTATCATTATAAATTTATATTACATTTTTTCAAATGTCTTCTGTTTATTAAAATTGCCATGTGAATTTTTCCTTCCTTAATCTTTTGATATGTAAATTTCATTGTAATTATTTATATGCTAAACTATCCTTGTCCTCCTGAAACATGTTCATTGTATGTTTATTTTTTTATACAGTTTTGAAATCATGTTGCTATAATTTTAAGAAAATATATACAAGTGAAATAAGTTTTTTACATAAAACTATTCCTAATTTTATATCGTGCCCATCCTGGTTATCATCAAACCTATGAAAACAGTAAATCTATGCAATTCTTTAGACTTCATTACCTCCTCTCAGCATTGTTCTGAGTTTTCATTGTAAAGATTTAACACATGCATGTATTTCTCAGTATTTAATAATGTTGATGCTATTTTAAGTGTTATTTTTAAAGTGCATTATGATTTTCATGTTATATATCTTGTATCCCAGGCATTGTGTCCTATTTTAAGAACAGTTTGATCTTGAGACCAGGAAATCACCTGGACCAACAAAGCCAGTAAAGAGTGCTCCTTTTAAACATAAAGACATTTACCTACTGTAAGCTGCCTGTCATGGCCAGCCACAAACCGCCGCAGGAGAAAAACTCAGAGGCAGAGTAAAGCTATTACTACTTTTACTTCTACTTTCTTAGAGAGAGCTTAGAGAGGGAAAGAAAGATTTTTAGAGAGAAAGATTAGAGAGAGCTTTTCTTCTTGTCTTCTTAGCTTAGCTTAGAGAGAGAGAAAGAAAGATAAGAGCTTAGCTTAGAGAAAGATTATTTTTTAGAACTTCTTTCTTCTTTCTTCTGTCTTCCTCGGGAGCCTCGGCCTAACTCTGACCAGCCATTACTTCTTCTATCTGGTTTCTCTTCTGTAACCGCTCAGCCTACGTTCTGGCTGCTCTGATTCTTTTCTTCTCCGACCTGAACTCTTCTTCTGACCGACCAAGCGACTGCACGACTGACTGAATGAATTCGTTCTCCTAACTCCGACCACTTTCACCCGGTTATATACCTTTAGCTTTGCGGGTGCCTCAAGTGCATTTACAGGTGCGTCACATACATATCAGGTGGAACTTATGGCTTCCAGCTACCCGCAATAACCCTTCCTAATTGGGGCTCCTTCAACCTACCACCTAGTTCAACAGTAAAGAGCTAGAATCTGCCTTCTTTTATGGCAGCTATAGTGTTTGCACATATGCATGGCATCTTCACTTCTTTGGCCATGGTTTTGCTTTTAGTTACCAGTGTTCTAGTATGGTCTCACAATATTAAATACAGCCCCATGTGGGCACATGCCTGTAATCCCAGTGGCTCAGGAAGCAGGAGGATCTCCAGATCAAAGCCAGCCTCAGCAAAAGTGAGCCACTAAACAATTCAGTGAGACCCTGTCACTAAATAAAATTCAAGATAAGATTTGGGATTTGGCTCAATGGTCATGTACCCCTGAATTCAATCCCTGGTACCCACCCCACCCCCACTCCCCAAAATCAATATTAAATAGAAAATTCTAGAAATAAACAAATCATAAAGTATAAATTTTATGCAGTTCTGAGTAGCAGGATGAATTCTCACAGTATTCTTCTCCATTTTTCCCTGGACATGTACCATCTCTATTCAGCATATCCATGCTGTAAATGTCACTTCCTCCTTAGTCTCTTAATAGTCATTTCTGGTTGATTGATGTAGTATGGCAGTGCTTGTTATATGCCTATTTCATTCACCTCAGTTCATTTCTTCATGTAAGCATTGAATCATCTCATATCATTACAAGCAAAAGAAGGCTGAGGGTGAATATATTTGAAGTAGATATCACAAAAAGGAAATAAGGGCCATATTCATATGACATCTTATTACAGTATGTACTACAATACTTATTTTATTATTAACTAATGTTTTTAATCTCTTATTGTACCTAATTTATAATTAAACTTTGTCATAGGTATGAACATATAGAAAAATCATAGAGGAGATCTTGTTAAATATGATGGCATAAAATTAGAACACTGTATATAAATAGCAATAAAAAAGCAATTTTTCATCAGAAAAATGGAGGACCAGAAGGCAGTGGGGAAACACATCAAATTACTCAAAAGAACAAAATACTGCCAGTTGGGGCTGGCAATGTACTGAGTGGTAGAGCACTTGCCTGACATGCCCTAGGTTAGATCTCTAGAGCTGGAAAACAAATCTGACAACTGAGAATCATATATTTTCCAAACCACCTTTTAAAAATGATTGTGAAATAAAGATATTCCTTGATTTAAAAAAAGCAATTATATAAATAATTATTACCTTTTATTAATTTTACCTGCCATGCAGTTACTACCTATGTAAATGTCTAATATATAGTAAACAATGTGTATAGTAAATGTCTAAAGTGAATAATTAGGAAAAGATACACATAGACCAACCTGGCTTTAAGTGGAAAATTTTTTTAGTTGAAAGCAATTTTTTTCATGACCTATGTGTCTGAGATATGGGCACACACATAAAATATGTTGGTAATTACATATCAAAGTTAAACACACTGTAAACATTGTAATGTATTTAGTTACCAAAGTTTTGCTGCCCAGGACAGCAAAGAGCAAAATAATATTCATTTTTTATGTTGATAGCATTTTCTTTTTTTTTTTTTTTCTTTTTTGTAATCTTAATCATACCTACTTTGAGTTTTGTGCAGGGTGAGAAATAGGGGTAAAATTTCATTCTACTACATATGGATTTGCAGTTTTCCTAGCATCATTTGTTGAAGAGTCTATCTTTTCTCCGATATATGTTTATGACACCTTTGTCTAGTATGAGATAACTATATTTATGTGGGTTTTTTTGTGTCTTCTATTCTATTGATCTTTATGCCTGTTTTGGTATGAATACCATGATGTTTTTGTTAGTATGACTCTTTAGTGATTCAAAGACCTTAGAATTAGATCAGAAACCCTGCACCAGCTAGAAGAAAATGTAGGCCTAACACTCAGGAACTGACTTCCTTAACAAGACTCCTAAAGTGCAAGAAGGAAAATCAAGAATCAATAAATGGGATGGTATCAAACTAAAAAGCTTCATCAGAGAAAAGGAAACAATCAAGAACATGAACAGAAAGCTTGCAGAATGGAAGAAAACCTTTGCCACCCACACTTCAGCTAGGGTATTACTATCCAGAATATACAAAGAACTCAAAAAAGTTAACACCAAAAAAAAAAAAAAAAAAAAAAAAAAAAAGTTGATCAATAAGTGGCTAAAGGAATTAAACAGATGCTTCTCCAAGAAGAAATATGAATGGGCAACAAATATACAAAATCGTGTTTAATATCTCTAGTGATTAAAGAAATGTACATATTGAAACTACATTAAGATTCCATCTCACTCCAGTCAGAACGGGATTGTCAAGAATACAAGTAATAGTGGGGCACAGTGGCACATGCCTGTAATCCCAGCAGCTTGGGAGGCTGAGGCAGGAGGATTTTGAGTTCAAAGCCAGCTTCAGCAATTTAGTGAGGCCCTAAGCAGTGAGACCTGTCTTTAAATAAAATATATAAAAAGAAGCTGAGGATATAGCTCAGTGGTTAAGTGCCCTTGGGTTCAATTCCCTATATTAAGAAAAGAAAAAAAAGAAAACCCAGCAACAAAACACTATGCACAAGTAACAATAAATGTTCGTTATCCCCCTCATTGGTATATACTCAAGGGATTTAAAATCAGTATACTACAGTGCCACAGCCACATCAATGTGTATAGCAGCACAATTCACAATAGCTAAATTATGGAGCCATCCTAGGTGCCCTTCAACAGAAGAATGGATAAAGAAAATGTGACATATATATATATATATATATGTGTGTGTGTGTGTGTGTGTGTGTGTGTGTGTGTGTGTATAAACAAAGTATTACTCAGCTATAAAGAAGAATGACTTTATGACACCTGCTGGTAAATGGGTAGATCTTCAGACTATCATGCTAAGTGAAATAAGCCAATCCTCCAAAATCAAAGGTCAAATGTTTTCTCTGCTATGTGGAAGCTAACCCACAATAAATGGGTGGGCAGGAGATTAGAAGTTCAGTCAAGTAGACAAAGGGAAGGGAGAAGGATAGGAAAATGAAAATCAGTGGAATGAAGGTGACATAATTTTCCGGTGTACATATATGAATATACCACAGTGAATCTCACCATCATGTACATCCACAAGAAATTAATTTAAAAAAATAACTGTGGGTAAATGCCTGAAATATCAATAGATAGAAGGGAGCAGGGAGTGGGGAGAGGGATGGGGAAGGAGAGGTACTAAAGTCTGAATTACAACAAGATATATTTCATGCTTGTATAATAATATCAAAATGGATTCTACAGTCACGTATAACTAAAAAGAACCAATAAAAAATACCTATAAAACATTTTCCTATTCTTGGGAAATTCCTGTCATCAGATTACAGCAGAGAAGTGTGATTGACTGTGAAAGGAAATTTACATTCAGTAATCTTTTCCTATACTTCTTTCAGGAAAAAAAAAAAATGATGTTGCAATAAGAATGTAGGACAATTAGCAAATCAAATGCAAGGATCAATCTGGCCCAATTACACTTTGTAATAGTGTAGAACAATGTTTCCTTTTACATCTTTTTCATGAACGAGATAACAGAAAAGAAAATTGAACATGACAATTCCACTTCTTTGGCAATTACTAACTGAGAAAAATGTTGCATATAAAACTTTGTATTCTCTTATTAGAAATTTGAATCTTAGTTTCTAAAGATAGCTCCTTTTCTGAAATTATACATTGAACAATCTCCAAGATGAAATGGAAGAATCTTACAAATTAAATGCCATTGTCAATGTTAATAACATAAAATATTTTTAAATGGTTCATTTAATGTATCATATCAAGGGGAAAAAACTGTATTCTATCAGTACAGATAAATTATTTGTATGGCAAGAAGAAAAATAATTATGCATTTTGGAGAATGATGCATTTATTACACAAAATATTATCATTAATCTAATAATAAGATCTACACATATTACTGCAATATTCCTTTCATAGGTAATACAGAGTAGTGAATAATATTTCTACATTAACAGAAAAAGTGAAAGAAGCTACATTAAGTTATTATTTTTATTTCACTGAAATATAACATAAATACTAAAAAAGTGCATATCATAGCTATACAACTTCTGCATATTCAAAAAATGAGGAAATATAGCATTAAGATTTTGGAAGAGAGATTGCTAGTATTCCACAATGCTCTTGACTGAACCTGTCTGAGCACTATCAGGTAAGAGTAACTATCTTTCTGATACTTACAACACTATATTTCCTCTATTTAAAATAATATACAATGGAATCATGTAGCTGGTAATCTTTAATATCTGGCTTTTTTTTTAATATTTGTTTATTTGCTTTAGTTTTACACATGCGTTTATTTGTACGTGGTGCTGAGGATCGAACCCGGGCCGCGCACGTTCTAGGCGAGCGCTTTTGCCGCTGAGCCACAATCCCAGCCCCTGGCTTTTTTTTATTCAATGTGATGCTTGCAAAATTTTATTGTTTCAATTTTTAAGTTTATAATGCTCTAACATCACATATAATTTACTATCATTTAATTACCCATTCAGCTCTTGATGAATGTTTGATCTAATTGGAATATTTGGCTTCTATGAACAATGTAGACTTGTGTATGTAGGTTGAAGGATATACACAAAATTCTTCTTGGTTCATATTACTAAACAGATTTCTTGAGTTAATGTATTATTTTTCTTTCCTTTCTTTAATTTAGAAGTATAATTGTTCAACATCTTCATGCATACTTGATGTTATTTTTCCTTTTAACTATTTGTCTATTTTTAGTAACTTGGCTGGGTATGGAGTAGCATCACAATACAGTTCAATTATGTTTACCTGAAGACTAATAAAGTTGGATATCCTTGGTTATAAAATACCTGTTCAGTTAATTTTCCAGTTTTCTATTGATTTTCTATATTTTATTATTGATTTGAAGTTTTCTTATATATTATGGATCTGATTACCTTCCAAGAAAGGAAGACACAGATGTAAAGAAAAGAAACTCACCAAGCAATTCATTATAAGCAAAAAAAAAACCAAAACAAACAAACAAACAACAACAACAAAAAAAAACTAGAGGTCTCTTGGTGCCAAGAAAGCAAAACACATGTGCTTTTGGTAAACTGGTACAGAACTAGAGTTTTGGGCAGGAGATAGTGAGCTCATAAGTGTGTACACAGTTGATTATCAAAATCTTCTTGTTGATTGTTTAAGAAAGAACATACAGTTAGGTCCAGTAGGAATAGAGTGTACCAGAGTCAAAGTTTGCAGCTCTTTACCACATTAAGCTTGTTGTAACTGAACTATGCCCCCCACCCAAGGGAAGTTTCAGTATCCTGAGCAAAGCAACCTTGTTTCATTTTCTGGGCAGGAGCCAATGGGCTTAAATGTCTCTCTGTTCTCCAGACAGGATGTTTTTTTTTTTTTTTTTTTCCCCTGGGCAGGAGCCAATAGGCTTAAAGTTCACCCTGTTCCATGGGCAAAGAGCCAATGGCATTGGGGTTGCTCTGGTGCACACCCCCACCAGAAACCCCTATATAGGGTCCTGTTCAAGAGACTCTAAGACACAACAGCTCATCCCTGCAGAGAGGAGGAAGCCACTGCACCAGCCTTAGACCCATCGCCTCCAGCCCAATGGCAGCTGCCCAGCCGACAGCTCCAGCCTCCAGCCTGACAGCAACTGCTTTAGCCTACGGCTCCAGAGATCCCAGCCGGTACAACCAGGCACCCACCTTCCTTTCAGAGCTTGCACACTCCCCTCTCCCTGACTCCTCTCTCCCACCAGAGCTTACATACTCCCCTCTCCCTGAATCCCCTCTCACAGCATCTCTTCGACCTCTGACCAGCCACAAAGGCTGTTGAAAAAATCTCTTGGCTGCTCCGCTGTCCCCAGTGTGAATTTTGCCCTTCATTGATGAAAAAGACATTTGATTTTGACATCTTCTATTAACATGATAGTATAAGAAAAACTTTTCTGGCGACCCGCCCAGCGGTGACCAGAGCAAGAGGTAGGCATCCACCCGCTTGTGGGAAGGAGAGATCCAGCCACCAGTTTGCCTGGCCTGCAGGGCCCAGAGTGGCAGCTCCCTGCTGCTGCACGCAGGGCCAGAAAAATACTGAATGCATTGACAGATTTCTAGAGTCAAATGATTTGCCTAAACTGGATCTGGAGGCTATACACAATTTAAACAGATCAATTACAAGCGAAGAAATAGAAGATGTCATCAAAAAGCTACCAACAAGGAAAAGTCCAGGACCTGATGGGTTTACAGCCAAGTTCTACAAGACTTTCAAAGAAGAATTAATACCAATGCTCTTCAAATTATTTCAAGAAATAGAAAAAGAGGGAGCTCTTCCAGACTCTTTCTATGAGGCCAATATTACATTAATTCCAAAGCCAGGCAATGACGCATCCAAAAAAGAAAACTTCAGGCCAATATCTTTAATGAACATAGATGCAAAAATCCTCAACAAAATTCTGGCAAATCAGATACAAAAACATATCAAAAAGATAGTGCACCACGATCAAGTGGGGTTTATTCCAGGGATGCAAGGCTGGTTCAATATTCGGAAATCAATAAACATAATACATCACATCAATAGACTTAAAGACAAAAATCATATGATTGTCTCAATAGATGCAGAAAAATCATTTGACAAAATACAGCACCCCTTTATGTTCAAAACACTAGAAAAACTAGGAATATCAGGAACATATCTCAACATTATAAAAGCTATTTATGCAAGGCCCAGAGCTAACATTATCTTAAATGGAGAAAAATTGAAAGCATTTCCTCTAAAAACTGGAACAAGACAGGGATGCCCCCTTTCACCACTGCTATTTAACATAGTACTGGAAACTCTGGCCAGAGCAATTAGACAGACGAAAGAAATTAAAGGGATCCAGATAGGAAAAGAAGAGCTCAAATTAGCACTATTTGCTGATGACATGATAATATACCTAGAAGACCCAAAAAACTCTACCAGAAAACTTTCAAAACTAGTAAATGAATTTGGCAAAGTAGCAGGATACAAAATCAGTACCCATAAGTCAAAGGCATTTTTATACATCAGTGACAAAGCCTCTGAAAGGGAAATGATGAAAACGACCCCATTTACAATAGCATCAAAAAAAAAAAAAAAAAAAAAAAAATACCTGGGAATCAACTTAACAAAAGAGGTGAAAGACCTCTATAAAGAAAATTATAGAACACTAAAGAAAGAAATCATAGAAGAACTCAAAAGATGGAAAGACCTACCTTGCTCTTGCATAGGTAGAGTCAATATTGTCAAAATGTCCATACTACCAAAGGCATTATACAGATTTAATGCAATTCCAATCAAAATTCCAATGTCATTTTTCAAAGAAATAGAAAAAGCAATCATGAAATTCATCTGGAAAAATAAGAGACCCAGAATAGCCAAAGCAATCCTGAGCAAGAAAAGTAAAGCAGGGGGCATCACCATACCAGACTTTAAATTATACTATAGAGCAATAGTAATTAAAACAGCATGGTATTGGCACCAAAACAGACGGGTGGACCAATGGTACAGAATTGAGGACACAGAGACTAGTACATATAATTTCAGTTATCTTATATTAGACAAAGGTGCCAAAAATGTACAGTGGAGAAAGGATAGCCTCTTCAACAAATGGTGCTGGGAAAACTGGAAATCCATATGCAACAAAATGAAATTAAACTTGTATCTCTCACCATGCACAAAACTCAATTCAAAGTGGATCAAGGACCTAGGAATTAGATCTGAGACAATACACCTAATAGAAAAAGTAAGCTCCAATTTCCAACATGTCGGATTAGGCCCCAAGTTCCTTAATAAGAATCCTGTAGCGCAAGAACTATTACCAAGAATTAATGAATGGGATAGATTTAAGCTAAAAAGCTTCTTCTCAGCAAAAGAAACAATCAGTGAGGTGAATAGAGAGCCAACTAATTGGGAACAAATATTTAATACATGCACATCAGATAGAGCACTAATCTCTAGAATATATAAAGAACTCAAAAAACTTTACACAAAAAAATAAAATAACCCAATCAATAAATGGGCTAAGGAACTGAAAAGACACTTCTCAGAAGAAGATATACAATCAATCAACAAATACATGAAAAAATGCTCAACCTCTCTGGCAATTAGAGAAATGCAAATAAAAACTACTCTATGATTTCATTTCACTCCAGTCAGAATGGCAGCTATCAAGAACACAAACAACAATAAATGTTGGAGAGGATGTGGGAAAAAGGCACTCTCATACATTGCTGGTGGGACTGCAAAATGGTGCAACCGCTATGAAAAGCAGTATGGAGATTTCTTGGGAAAATGGAAATGGAACCACCCTATGACCCAGCCATCCCACTCCTGGGTCTGTTCCCAAAAGACTTAAAAATAGCATATTACAGTGACACAGCCACTTCAATGTTTACAGCAGCACAATTCATAATAGCTAGGTTGTGGAACCAACCAAGATGTTCCTCAGTAGATGAGTGGATAAAGAAAATGTGGTATATATACAAAATGGAATTTTACTCAGCAATAAGAGAGAATAAAATAATGGCATTTGGAGGTAAATGGATGAAGCTGGAGAATATAATGCTAAGTGAAATTAGTCAATCTCAAATATCCAAATACCGAATGTTTTCTCTGATATTAGGAGGTTAGTTCATAGTGTGATTGGATGGGGATACATAGGATTAGAGGAACACTAGAATGGTCAAAGTAAAGGGAGGGAAAGGGAGGGAGCAGGGGGGTGAAGGGGAAAAATGGTGGTTGAATGAGATGGATATCACTATCCTAAATGCATGATTAAAGATCTGAATGGTACTTATATACTTTGTATACAAGCAGTTGTATGTAAAAAGATGATATACTTGTGCATTATGAATAAGGAAATATATAATCTAAAAAAATAAAAAAAAAGAAAAGAAAAACTTTTCTTACCATGTTAGTATTTACATTGGTTATTTCAACATATGTTTAACTTACAGGTATCTAAAATATTTTTTTTTTTCCTCAAATGCTATAAGAGCTTTCAAATTCTTCCTTTTCAAGAACCAATGTCATGTCCCTACGCAATGGCAATCTTAGTATTTGAATTGTATTTCAATCCTCTAAAATGAAAGTTCAGTAGATTAGACAAAGGAGAATGAAGGGAAGGGAGAGGGGACAGGAATGGGAAAGACAGTAAAATGAATCTGACATAAATTTTCTATGTCCATATATGAGTACACCACAGTGAATCTCACTGCTGTATAAATCCACAAGACTGGGATTCTAATTAGAACAAGATGTACACCATGTTTGTATAACTATGTCAAAATATATTTGACTGTCATGTATAAGTAAAAAGAACAAATAAAAATTTAATTATTTATGAAACTGTACTATCAAAATTTGTTCAATTTTTTTTCCTTTGCATTTCTAGGAGTTCATCATCACTACTAGAAATTCAGACTCTCAGGAATATATTTTCTTGATAATATAATTTTTTTCAAAGTTTCAAATTATCACTTTTTAAAAAAATATTTATTTTTTATTTATAGGTAACACAATATCTTTATTTTATTTTTATGTGGTGCTAGGGATCGAACCCAGTGTCTCATGCTTGCTAGGTGAGCGCTCTACCTCTGAGCCACAATCCCAGCCCCCAAATTATTACTTTGGATGACAAATTTCTGTTTCTGTGTTTCTGAAATTATATTTCCTTTACCCCTGAAATTAAAAGAATTTTCCCCATTGCATATAAAAATGTGGTTGAAGAAGATCTAATTCTTAGATAACTAATAAAATATGCCACTTCTTTATGACTCCTTTTATTCTGTGAGAATTGACTGAATGGCCATTTAGTTGTGACTATTTTTCTTTTTACACTGGGTGTTCTGGTTTTTGAAATGTACATAAATATGATTATGCATATATACATATATATGAATACTGTTAATTCACTTTAAAGTGCCTATTTTCCCATCTTTAAATTGCTTATTCCTGCTTACATTTTCAAAAATTTTAAATATTTTTGACACAGTGAAATTTTATTTTATGTTGGCCATACTAAATATCAAAAACTCAAATATTAATAATAATTCTAGGTTACTTCCAGCCATCTAGGTTTTCTACTCATTTTACTGTGGCAACTTTACCTTCAGATTTTTTTTCATTTTTTTATTGTTATCTCATTTTTTCTTGGAATATATATTTGAGAACTCTGTAAAGACTGTGCTGAAGTTGATTTCTCTCACAGAGGATGCCTTCTCTTAGCTATCCATCTGATTTGCAACCAACTTCTGACCTTTCCTTGTTCTTCCCAGATTCCACGGACAATACACTTGAGTCCTCCCTGCACAGGTATGGACTTTTAATATGTGATTGTGAATTATGTTGTGGTGCGGTTGTAATTTTATTTTCTTGTATTTCAGTGCCAGATTTGAAACCAGCATTTTCCTTGAAGTTGCATATACAAAACAAATTCCTTTTTCTGTTTCTTTTTTCCCCCTGAAATTATATTCTTCTTTTTTTTTTATTTCTCTTTATAATGAAGATGTAGCCCCGCGGACATCTGGATTTATAAAGGGTTTAACATTAGATTTCCATTAGTTAGCCATTTGATGGTTAAATCTAGGTGATAGGTGTATGATAAAGGTCTCTTTCCTTTCTTTGTCAGTTGGGAACAACTGCAATTTTAAAATGATTTAAAGTTAGAGAAACCACCCTGTGTTTAGTAAAATAAATTGGGTTTACTTTTCCTATACCTAACTGCAACACAATTTTTAAAACAATCAAACCATATTTTCAGACTGTGGCATTGTTAGAGTTTGTATTGATTCTGTTGATAATATGATCTATATTGGTGACCTTGTTGCAAAACTACTCAGAATGGTTGCAGACACTTTTGTTACTTTGCTTTCATAGTGATATAACTACTTCCATAGATCAATATGAATCAGGTCTTATTTACACCAAAATATAATGACATAAACAAGTGTGTAGAAATGAAGATTGAAGTATCAGTTAAAGATGAATTTCATTTAGTTATTTAAGTTCTTTGTTAAGAAAACAAAAAGCCACATTTTATATATGGAAACAATATCTGTAAAGTCTTTCTCAAGTTCAAACTTGCACCTATTCTGTATGTTAGATATTGCCTGTCCTACAGGTGATATGAATTTCATACCCCTAGAAAACCAGGAACCCTCACAACATTTGTAATATGGAAAGTGGGTTATTCCAAGTATTATTATATTCCAAGTATTGGAATATTTCAAGTATTGAAATATTGAAGATAAAAGCCATAGGAAAATAGCCAGTGGGCACTTCATTGTTGGCCCCAGAGATGATAAAGTGGTAAACTGAGGCAAGAGAAGAAATCCAAAATGCAGCCCTGAACATGAAATATCTCCAGAAAGAAAAAGTTACTTTTCTGGTCTTAGTATATTTAATAGTTACATGTGACCCTTGATATTTGCTGTGAATATAAAATAAAGAGGACATTTATCTTAAATAATGAGTTTTCTTTATCAATAACATAAAATGTACATAAATAAAAATGGCAAAAGATGCAGAATATATATACTAGAGGAAAATCCAAGTTTAAATAATGATTCTCACACTGAAATGGAGAGATGAAAATTTGGCTAATGTGCACAAAAAAATAACAAGCAGTTTAAAGAATAATAGCACTTTATGGACGAATATTATTGATTGTGTATATTTTTATAAATCAGTATAGTTTACAGAAATGTGGGAAATGTTAAAACAGATTATCTAACCCACAAACAATAACACCATCTTTTTACAAAGACATATCTTTAAGATTATCATCTGAAGAGGAACTTTGAAAATTATTTTGTTTCTGAAATGGAATATAACTTGTGGTCTAATGTGATTAGCTGATCCTCTGGGAACCAAATTAGCATTCCTGAAATAATGCTTGAGCAATTTCCTGATGGACTTTAATGAGTGTAATAGACCTTCTTGGAAATTCATTCAATGAAATGTCCATCTTAGGAAGAGCCTTTATAGAGCTTTTACCAGACTTGTAAGAAGTCTAATGATCTTTAACCAGATGTGCTTTTCTTTTAATGTTGCCTAAAAATTGACATGTAGCATATTTTTACTTCTGCCATAAATATTTCAGCCACAATGGGATTGTTGAATAAGATTTCACAGAATGCTTTTTCACTCTAAAAAAATTTGAAAACAGAATTTGTTTCAACTTTAGAATTCAGACTTGACTAAATGTGGTTCACTTTTGTTAATAATTATTAAATGTCTAAATCCTTTTCCTAAATCTGCTTTATAATAAAATGTTCAAATAGCCATTTGTTTGAAAGTTTTATGTTTTCTCTTTCTTAACCTTTTTGTTTGATTTACATTACTTTAAATCTCTAAATCAATGCAGTCTCTAATGTGTTTGTTATAAAAATAAAAGTAACAACAAATACTCTTGGTTATCTAAATTGAATTTTTAAAAAACACAATAAAAATACCACACAAAGTAAGAAAAATAAAACATAACAATCTCCCTCCACAGGGCATGGTTGGCAGATTAGTATGATAACTGTTTTTCCATGAAATAATACATTAATTGGCTCATGGTTTCTCAGATAATAATAATGAATACAAAAACAGTTGATATAACTAGTCATCCACCATCATTATGAGTAAAGATTTTTATGAAAGAGTGATGTTCAAAACTGTAACCCACAAAATCTTTCAGCTGATATTTGAAAATAGAAAATTAATTATATAGAATCAATTTAATGAAAGAAAAGAGGGGAGACAGAAAAACAAAAAAAAGAGTGAAATATTTCAATATATAAATGTATTATTCAGAATCAGAAATTTTACTGTTACCAATTTAATAATTTAATAATTTAATAACTGATTCCCAAGTGCTAAAAATAAAATTCTTCTAAAAACAAATATTTTATCTTTGGACAATGTATATCAGGTATTATTTTCTATAATTTGATGCACATTAGAAATATGTGATGACTATTTGACACTATTTGAAAAACTTGACTTCCTATTAAAACAGTACTATATATAAGGTGAGGTGAACTGTTTCTTTGAAGAAATGAATATTTATATCACATTGTTCAAAGTTACAAAAAGATGTCCCTCATATTTCTTTAGCAGGCCTTTCTTATATTGCTCCCTCCATTGTTTTCCTCTCTCCTCCTACACTTTCCTTTCCAATATTTTTCCTGTTTTTATTTGTTCTTAGCGTTGGTATAAACATTCATCTTTTCAGGAAGACTTTTTAAAGAACTTTCCCTGATTTGCAAGGAATCTAATGACCTTTAGTTTGACTTTTATTCTTGGTCCACACAGTTTATTGGAAAGTTGTCCTCTTCTCCATCCTGCTTTTTCCTTCTCCTTTTCCTTTCCTCACTTTCAAATCCCTATGAAACCGTGTTCTTCTTTCTTAGAACAAGTCCAATTGTATTCTATCCTGTGAACTAGATGGTACAAAGTTCAGAATTTAGAACTTTTGGTATTAAGGTAGTTTTTACATTATAATTTTTGTATGTGTAGCAAATATATTAAATGTGTATAGGCTACTTTTTCCATTTTAGATATCTCTTTTATTAACTATTCTATATTTCAATATGTTGTACTGGAATTCGGGGGTGGGGGATAATGTTTTCATCTACGAATAAAATATTTACTTTTAAAAAAAGTTATTTGTGTAAACCTCCTATTTGCTTTAATCTCCTAGGTCTTCCAGATAAATATTAAGTAATTCAGTAAATAAGTAAATCAGGGATTTTTGAATCTTGAATATACAACAATGATAAAGCCATCCTTTTACCTGACCCGCAGTTTCAAAAAATCTGCTTCTTTCAGAACTTTTGTAATTAAAGAACAGTAGTCTTCCTTGTGTCAACAGTCAAGTAAGAGTCTTAGAGTACAACTCCCACACCCAGAATCTTTAAGCCTCCATCCATTGATGTAGGACAGAAAAGGCTGGATATCCAAGGAATTTTCTGGAAACAGGTTTATTGACTGCAGTGTCCAAAGAGGCTATCACACAAAACATTGTCTGGATGAAGTATCTGAAAATTCTTTGAACTTTATATTCAGTGGGAGGAGGGCTTGAAGATTTACATTTTTGTAGGAGTCTATATAACAATATTATACATTCATATAAATAGTATTGTTTGTGTGAGTTCACAGAAAGTACTTTATGTCCCATTTGTTAGACAACTCAGAGGTTTTACAAGTTTTACCACAAAAGCAAAAGTAACATCATCAAGTGCAGACAAACTTAGCTTTTTCAAGACAGAGTAACTTAGTCCTCACAAGAAATAGGAAGTCTTATCACACATTGAGTTTTTTTTTTTTTTTTCTCTTTGTAGAAGTTTTTGCTGATATTCTGTTATAAAGCCTTCTGACAAGAAAAGGAACTTATATGTTACAAATATGGTGGGGGGTTCTGCTTAATTATGGTAAGTGTTTTTTGTATGGGGGTCTCTCTCTGGTCTGCTTCACCATAACTAGTAAGATATTGAGAAGAGAACATCTAAAACTCCAGCCAAAACCCATACCCTTCTGTGCTAATGACCAATCATGGCAATCTTATTGTGTATTGTACATTTGCTTCTGCATCTAACCAAGGACAAAACTAGCCTTGTTTGTCCCACTCCAATCACCACATAACTCAGCACAGTCCCTTTTCTCTCCTTTAGCCTTTTCCTGGCTTCTGAAATGTTTCAGTCCTTAAAAACTCATGTGTTACCAGAAAATAATCCATCTCTTAACCCTGAAATCCTTTCCCTAAATAAAATCTATCTTCCCCTAGAGTCATTTCTATCCCTATAAATCTTGTCAGATTATTTTTCTTCTTCACTCTGATTACCATTGGAACTGAGGGGAGATAAGTACTCTAGATTTCATATGACCATTACCTAGGGGACCTTAAAAATAACAATGCTCAGGACCCAGCCCAGGCTAATTTCATCATAACCACCAGGGTTGAGACTTAAACATTAGTATTTATTAAGCTCTTTGAATGCTTATACTTTGCAGCTACATTTGAGAATTACTCTCTAGGGCCTTATTGAAATTTATTCTCATTTCCCTATCTCTAAAATCTCCTCTTTTAAATTTAGCTTTAAAAATGTATACTATGACCTGTCCTTTCTATTGCAATTATCCACTAACCACTAGAATATTTTTTTTTTTATTCTTCAAAAGATTTTACTTTCTGGATCCTTATCATTCTCTATGGTAGTATTTATTATTTCTTAATACTTGTTAATTTTAATAACTATGCTGGTGATTCTGACATGAACTTATCTTCTCCTTTACTTGCATTTTTCCAAATCTCCTGTCTTCTGCTCTATTTCACCTATTCATTTTCATAGTTATTCCTTGTAAGAGCCTTAATGAGGAGGTAGCTAAGATGGCGGCTGGCTGAGAGCCAAAGAGGAGGCGTTTAAGTGTTTTCTCCTAACCTTATTGTAATCAACTAAGAATCTTTCTGTGCCCGTGAACACTGTGTAACGCACCTGTAAGTTAAGCTTGTGACACGTGTATACTTGTTAAGGTGAAGAGTATTTAACCAGAGGGAGTTGGAGTTGGGGGGTTGTTGTTGGAGTTGAGAGAGAAGTCAGAAGAGAAAGCAGAATAAAGAACCTACTCGTTTCTAGTCTGCCTCCGGATTCTTTCCCACGGTATCGTTGCTGCAGGCGGCAGCAGCTGCAGGTGGCAACAATTTCTCTTCTTCATTAGCAATAACAAAATTCTCTACATATTTTAATTGCAAGTGCTCCAACCACAGACTTTCATTCTTTCTGGTGCTTTCTTGGCAATATCACAATTTGAATAGCATTATTTCCTAAATAATATTCTTGATTTTAATTTTATTCTGTACTTTAAAACCATCATATGTATAGAAGAGAAAGGGGTCAAAAACAAGAGTCTTGTTTTATCCTAGAATTTTGTGTAAGGAAATTTATGGGAATCTAGAAAACATTAATGATGACAATGATTATAATAATAATAGAGAACAAACATCCATTGAGATAAAGAAAACCAAGGTAAATCAAGGAAAGAAAATTTCCTTGGAGGAAAAAGCTATTATTCTGTCTATGGCAGGGGACTAGTTGAAAGCTCTAGAACTAGTCAATGAGTTTTGTTTCTATGGCATTTTGTTATAGAAACCTATAAAGACAACTGGCTTTATGATGTTCTTAAACTCATTAGGCTGATTTATTACCTGATTTGAAATCTTTACCCTAGTGTGCCATAGAATTGGTGGTTTATAAAGAGCATAAATTTATTTCTCACAGTTCTGGAGGCTGAGCAGTCCATGGTAAATGTGTCAAAGGGTTTGGTGTCTGGTGAAGGCCCACTTCAGGTGCAGGATGACTGACTTTCAGCTTTGTCTTCACAAAGTGGAAGGAGCAAAGGAGCTTTCAGGAGTCTCTTTTCTAAAGCCACTAGCCCTATTCAAATATCATCATATTATGGATTTGTTTCAACATAGGAATGTTGGAGGACACAAACAATCTATTACAAATCTTCTTTAAACCATTCAATCTCATTCTCTTCATGTCTTGGCCAAATATTTCATGTTTAAAAACCCTTTTGAGGGCTAGACTCAAATTTTACTCCATGCTTTTTTCATACTGTCCTCTCCTTTATCTTTCTCAATGGCAACTATCTCCTTCTAAAATAAAATTTACTTTTAAAATTTATTTTTTTATTTTCTACACAAACTATTCCCTCTAAGATGTAGGACTTCAATACTGTTGACTTAACTTTTCTTCTTCTCATTGTTACAACCAGCTTTTAGTGTAATACCTGTGCCATGTCTTTACAAAGCAAGGTTTTCTGCAAATTGCTGTAACACAGAATGCCACATGAAAATGAGTGTGAAACAGAAAATAAGGCTGCCCCTGTCTAATTGGATTCTAATGTCATCAAATAGATTCTGGATTGCTATTATTCATACACACTTAAGTTATATGGGTATCACAACATAAAATTATTAGATATTCCTTTTGGCTTATGAACTCCAATAAAATTACCTAATTACTAAGGACTCTCTGGGATATAGGGTTCCGGTAAACCTGCACTGGGATAGGTTCTCTTAGAGAATGCTGTCTGAGAAATGATCATGAATTAGCGGGGCCAGCTACTGATTTAAAAGTATTTCTAAATTACTTAGGGCCCCGCTAAGTTGTTGAGGCTGGCTATGAACTTATGATTCTCTTGCTGCAGCCTCCCCAGCTGATGTGATTACAGGCATAAGCTACCACACCAGACTGAGTGCTTGTTGCTGATAATAATCTCAGTCTTACATCTGGCATGTTATATATTTATGTCTCAAATGAAACGTATACAAAGGGGTGGTCAGTTCTTCATAAAAACAAGACAGTTGGAACTTCATCAATTCAGAGAGAATGCCTCCATAAGAGTTGTGTAGATCCAAAGCAGTTTAAATTAGTATACAGAATGTAATTGAAATCTAACCATCCTTCAGGAAGAATTAAAACTTTTCTTCCGTAACTCAGTAGCTGACATTAGAATTTCCTTTAGAAAGGGAAGTTCTCTAGAGGAATATTTCTTGAGTTTGGAATATTGTTGGCAGTCTAGCTAATAAATTAATATTTTTATAAATGTAAATACACAGCTCAAACATTTTCCTATGATGGAAGGAGAAAGAAAAGACAGAAAGGGGATTGATTGGTATAGGATATGAAGTAAAGGGCAAAATGTGTTTCAGAAATAGTTGTAGGTAAAGTGTGTTATGAATGCTTATGCTTAAAGTATGTTTTAAGAATCATAATGCATTAGATATGTGCATGAATGTGACCTGCATAGGACCACTCTACCATTTTTCATGTATTGATGAATAGTGTACAAATTCCACTCTATTTAAGAATACTCTGTAAAACTTTCCAGTTTTTGTTTTTCTTCCCTCTGTGTCTATTTATTTAAAATGAGATATTTGGAAAGGAAAGCTTTGTCTTTTCTGAATCTGCTTCTAAAGTTTGTACCCATATATAGAAGGGAAAATAATACCATTGGTAGTTTCGAATTCAAAAGTATTTAGGGAGTTGAAGTTCTCTAGATTTTAAGTGGCTGAGAGATTATAAATAAAATAAGGCTTATAACAAGTTCAGTTTATAATTATAGATATTCTTATAATATTTTGTTAACCTTACATTCCTTAGTAAACTCTAGTTTCCATCTAAAACGAACTTGTGTTTGTTTTGCTCATTGTTTTAACTTTAGTGACTATCACCTCCCTGGGATAGTGTAAGAATTAAATTATATTTAATGAATATTGAATGCTGTCAATAAAATTTGTAGAGTTGTCAAGACATCAGCTATCATGTCTAGGACATAACATTATTCACAGGCTTGTTAATAGTACAACAGATTAATTCATTGTAAGCCAATTTCTCAGGCTTAAAATACAGTAAAATCTCCTGATAATCATGGTTTATGAATTATTATCACTCTATCACTAACAATTAATGCAGTAGGTTGTCAATTATTAATATTAGTTTATTAAAATGAATTGGAGGGAGAATTAGTGTTCCTACTCCATGGCCTCTGAATTCTGTCCTAATTCTTTTTTTTTACTTTTACTTTTTTTTTTCTTTTTTCTTTCTTTCTTTCTTTCTTTTTTTTTTTTTTTTAAATTGGGGATTGAACTCAGAGGCACTCAACTACTGAACCAGACCCCCAACACTATTTTGTATTTTATTTAGAGACAGGGTCTCACTGAGTTGCTTAGTGCTTTGTTGTTGCTGAGGCTGGCTTTGAACTTGTGATCCTCTTGTCTCAGCCTCCCAAGCTGCTGGGATTAAGGCATGCACTATTGCACCCTACCTGTGCTAATTCTATTAGTTTAGAATTAGTATAGAATTTAGGAGTAGAGAGTCATATTCTCTACTTATCATCAACATTCCCAATATTTTAAATAGGGTACATTTCCTCTGTAATACATTTAAAAGATTGATTTATATCACAGTAGAAACAGTAATTCTAAATGATATTGTTAAGAAAAACTCATCTTTGAGCCTGAGGAAATTTTATTAGTAATTGTAAATTTGAATGGATTGATCACAGATGATGTGTCCAGTATACAAAAGGAAATACTCTTTCAGCACATATATTTACTAAACAAATAAGTAGATTTTTTAGATTCTTTTTTGTTTTTCTCCTAACTCAGTATGTCTTGTAGAATGGAGGAAAATACTTTATTTTGAAAAATACAAAAAAAAGGCATTGTGTAACAAGAATTACCACAAGTAACATAACATTAAACTCTGATATTGTATGTTCTGAATCATTTAATGGTATTTCTAGAGCTACCTACTTCAATTCCATCTAAAAACCTCCTTCCTAAAAAGCAGGAAAATTTCAACAAAAGCAATATGTGTTGAATTAGTTACTTTAATATTATTCATTGATAACTGGTTTTTCTCATATATAGAATTCTAACTGAAATTAATCAAATGACTTCTATATGTTTTACCAAGATTTATGTTTGTTTATGTTTTATGTAAAATGTTTAGGCAATTGATTTTCAAGTACAATGCACTTTGAAACTTTAGTAAAAGTGATAAATATTTCAAAAATGTTAGATACTAAGCAGGGGGGAAAAAATTCTTTGAATTTCTTCAACTTTAAAAATCACAAAAATACTTTAGAATAAGTCAGTAAACCCTTTAACAGATTTTACTTTTTTTCCCAAAATTGTGAGAAGTGTTGAAAGATAAGATTTCTTGTTTTAACTACACATATACTTTTTATTTTTGACACTATGCTTATTAAATTGGGTTAGAAACTTTTTCTGTAAAAGACAAGATAATAAATATTTTAACACTCTGTCACTGTAACATGAAAGCAGCCATCAACAGTGATAAACAAACCAGTGTGCTTTGATCCAATAAGCTGATTTACAAAATAGCTGGTGAGTCAGATTTGACCCAGAGGCTGTGAATTGCCATACCTTGATCTAGATGGACACCAAAGAAAAGTGTTCAATTTAAACTGTTGATCTTTGTTATGAGTTTTAAGTGTTTTAAAATCTGTAATGGACAGTTAAGGGAATTAATCAGAGAGTCGTGAGTTCACCAACAGATTTCAATATAGATTTTTGTCTTTATCAAATGAATTTAAAGAGCAAGTTACAGTTAAAGTTTGAGTGGAAGAGCCTGCCCTGGTTGTTCCACATCTGATTGTTGCTGTTTATATTCCTTTGTTGAGCCTACATCTTCATAAGCCTACACCTTCATTTTATCAGGTAAATGTTGAACACTTCTGCTTCACAGTCAAGACAGACTCAGAGGTTGACAATATGGGCAACTTATCTGTTTTCTTTTTCCATGACTATATCTACTGCCTCATCTTAATTTACAAGCAAAACCTGGAAAACCTACAAAATATGCTTTGCAGTTTATCTAGAAATAATAAAGAAAATATTGCTGGTTTTTTTGGCAAAGAATAAATTTTGTATAGTTTATTTCAATCAAAATAAAACATGAATTTTGTTTTAAAATAAAAAAACTTATCATAGTCTGGAGATGTAGCTCAGCGGTAGAGCATGTGCTTAGCATGTGTGAGACTCTGGGTTCAATCCCCAGCACCAAACCTTAATAAACAACAAAACAAAACAAACAAAAAACCCTGAGATTTGGTGGCAAGAAAAGTACTTAGAAAATCAAAATGGAAATTGAATATGGTTATGAAGACAATGGCAGTGTTTCTATTGTCATCTCATGTTATCAGGATGAATTAAATGTGTTGAAAGCTGTGCTCCTCAGGATTTTAGTGTTAAATCAGCACTACTAAAGGTCTTTGGGGTAATGTTTTCCCAATCCAACCATTCTTTAATTTGCATTATATTTGCCCTCAGTCTTAGAGAGATTATATCATCAAACACTGTGCAATAGAAATTATTGTCTTCTGAGAACATTTTAAAATATTGTCTCAATAAAATGTCATTAAAAATTTCATCAGAAAGTTACATGGGCATCAAAGAAAAAAATAAAAGTAGAACTAAAACAATTAGCTATAAACCAAGTCTACATTCTTCTAGTTAAAAAAATGAATCTGAGTGTGTTAATGCCAAGATACTCTTTATGATAAATATTGTTAACCTTCATTAAGTTGTTCTTTCAGGAAATGCTCTCTGAGACAAAAAAGAAATTTTTATTTTGGGCAAAATAAATTCTTCTCTCATATAAAAAAGGGAATAATTGCCCATTAAACCTGTACACATTTCACCAAAACATGGAAATATATATATATAAAAAGCTCAGGGTGCTAAATGGAAATGACTGGGGATAAACAGGGATGATATTGGAGGCTGAGTTCTGCTGCCACCCCTGAATAAAATATGTCTACCATCTCAACTATATCTTGCATCTTCTTCCACTTGTCAGGATCCCAAATATATATTGAAGGAGCCCTAATTAGGAAGGGCTGTTGTAGCTAGCTGGAAGCCATAAGTTCCACCTGATATGTATGTGACGCACCTGTAGGCACCCGCAAACCTGAAGGTATATAATCTGGTGAAAGCGGTCCAAGTTAGGAGAACGGAGAATTCAGTCAGCCGGGCAGTCACTCGGTCGGTCAGAAGAATCAGAGCGGCCAGAACGTAGGCAGAGCGGTTACAGAAGAGAAACCAGATAGAAGACAGAAGAGAAACCAGATAGAAGAAGTAATGACTGGTCAGAGTTAGGCCGAGACTCCTGAGAAAGACAGAAGACAGAAGAAAGAAGAAGGAAGAAAGAAGAGAGAAGAAAGAAGCTCTAATCTTTCTCTAAGCTAAGCTCTAAAAGCTCGCTTTAATCTTTCTCTCTAAAAATCTTTCTTTCCCTCTCTAAGCTCTAAGAAAGTAGAAGTAAAAGTAGTAAAAGCTTAACTCTGCCTCCGAGAGTTTTTCCTCCCGGTTTTCGGTACCAGGTAGCTTACAATATATCTTAAAGATAAAAACATGAATGTATTTATCATGTATCTGAATGTATTTATCATGGGAATGGTCAAACAAAATAACTGTATCAACTGTTAATTTTACGTTACCTTATCCCATTCTTTAAATGCCACACAAATTTGCAAAACTAATGATTAAGAAAATGAAACAAGCAAAAAAAATCTTAATCTCTAACTCTTAATATTTATTACATGAACACGCAAAAAAGCTTCTAGTTTCTCACTGATAAACTAAAAGATGATTGTCCATATAATTACATACTTTTCTCATGAAACTTTAAATGTTTCTTGTGAAACATCACATGTAATAAAAAATGATCAATGTGATGATACTTCAACCCAAGAATGTAGTAGTTTAATAGCATCATTTCTATTTAGCTAAGATTCTTATTTCAAGAGACAAAACAGTGTGTTCATGGTCATTTCACTAAATCATTTCATTTCTAAGCTCACATAACCAATAATACAGTATGATAAGTTAATGATGCTGAACAAGTACTATAATTTAATGTATCTTCACAAATTTCCATTTATTTAGTAATTTGTTTATGAAAGTCACTTTCATTTTTATTTGCATTTTGATATATTAACTAAATTTCAATATAAATCAAGCAGGAGCATGTCCACTTCTTTAAGTCTTTCTTTCCCTTTCATAGCAGTCAGCCTCAGCTCTTCTAGCTTCCACGTAATTAGGCTTTTGTTTTTGTTAAGCTTCCCAGCACCCATCTCCCTGGGTCTTCATTAAGGAGTTAAATCTTGTGTTCCAGGACAGTGTTCTAAATCAAAAAGGTCAGTCTAATTGAGTTTTGTATACTTCATATATTCATACAGATCCTCTGGATCCACACAAGCACATTTTCCCGGAATATGCAGGGTCCTGAAGGAATAAACCAGAGAATCCCTCTCACGACTGCGATATTACCAGCCCTTCCAAACTCAGGTAATCACGAGATTTGCCTCTAAACTACCTGATAGTCAACAAAGAAAATGAAGACAGATTCTAAGAAGGACCCTTATGATCTTATAGAATGCCAGCTTTATTTGAGGATTTTTTGGTGTGTACAGCCAGCCCAAGATGGCTATAGTTAGGCTCCCTCACCAAGGCTTCCAGCAGACTATATTTTTAGTATGTAGCCATGGTCATGAACACCCTGATTCAGCATATATACTCAAGGTCATAGGCATTTCTTGTGAGCTTGTGTCCACTTAAATAACCTGTTGGCAATATGCCTTCTTTGTCTACCCTGCATTTAAAAAAAAAAAAAAAATCCTATAGAAATGGCTCAGGGGGCTAAATGGAATTGACTGGGGCTAAATGGGGAACATACTAGAGGCTGGGTTCTGCTGCTGCCCCTGAATAAAATATGTCTACTATCTCAACTGTATCTTGCATCTTCTTCCACTTGTCAGGATCCCAAATCTGTTTCCCAGGTTCTAGTCTCCACCCATCAACAAATGGTGTAGCTAGTAGAATCTTCTACACATAAGAGATGCATCAATCCTTATCAATCCTCCTTAGACAGAAGGAGCCTGTGGCCACTGAGCAGGTAGCACTCAGTTGCCAAAGTTCTGTTATCATGGACTACAAAGGACAGTTGGAATGGAGTAGATGGGTCCCCATGAGAATAAACAAGGCTTTACAAGCGGTTAGCTCCCATTAATGAAATGGTGCTACTTGAAGGATGTGAGTTGAATTTCTCTGATTACCCTATAAGCAAACATTAATCCAGCAGAACAGACTGTGAACCGAGCTGCAGAGCCCAGGCATTAGCCTGCAGCCAAGGAGAAAAGTTGCAGCAACAATGTGGATGGGACAGAGAAAGGGCCTGAGCAGCTGCAGAAATGGCACTGGGGCCATAGGATAGGTGTTTCTAGAGTGCTGAGAGCGAAAACTGATGTAGTTTTACAAAAGATTGCCAAGATGAGGGAGTTATAAGATATGGAAAAGGCGTTGGGAGCCATAGTACAGTCACCAGAGGAGAATCTCTGAGGAAGAAAATTAACACCTACAAGCCTGGCTAATAGTAATGCAGAAAAAGAAACAGTACCAGCTGATGTCTATGCCTCTGATGGTCAGCTGCTGACAAGGCTGGCCTAAGTGATCAAGTTCACAAAATTCTGCCTGTCAAGCAGAATTGGTGGACTTTGGAAAATAATATGGACAGAGGCTAGGAGAACACCTGGTCACTCTTGTTACGCCTTTGAGATTTAAAGGTGCAGAGAGCCAATAAGGCCAAGATAACCCATGCACTACATGTTATTGATCATATACAACCTTGTGACTTATATGTACTAGGAGCCAGAAGGAACCAAGAGAGCCTAATTATGCTCAGAGCTGGAAAGGACCAAGAGAGAGTCTGGTGTACCAGCAGCTGGTAGGAGCCAAGATATTCAGGAGGGTCTAGGGCCCGTTAGCAATGTAGGTGAACTAGAAACAAGCTCATACCTTGGAGGTAAGGCGCCTATACTTCAGTATTTGGTACACTGATAACTCCAGCCATGGACAACTGTATATGTGGACAGTGGTGGCTCTGGAGCCAGAAAAAGAAACTTTCTTGTTTGATACCAACACAAGACAAAATAGCCAGTGAACTGAGCCAAATGGAGGTAGCAAGCTAAGTATTCCCCATAGTGATATGGACTGACAATTGTGCATATATTGGGAGCAAATTATATGGCAAGAGTTTAGGAGCTAGGCCACCAAGAACAGGTGACTGCAGATCATGTTGCTGGCCCCAGGACTAACCCAGAGAATGATGGAGATGCTTTGGTTAGGGTGTGACTGTTATAGCAACACCTCTCACTGACTTGGCGGCTTGGTTGAACCGCTGCCTACAGCATGCAGGTGGACAAACTATGTGGATGTAGTCAAACAGTTGGGCCTGCCTTTAACATGGAATGATTTAGTAGAGGCCTGACAGGCATGTGTGGTTTGTGCTTAGGAGTATCCATATCCAAGATGGCGTGGAGCCACTGATGCCTGGGTAATGCATGGACATGTCCCTTTAACAAAATGGTGGACTGACTTTATTGAGGTCAGAAAAGGCCATATTTGCCTTGATGGCAATTGATACAGCTACAGGTTTGTTGTTTACTTGGTACAGTGTTCAAGTGAATCAGTGTACTAGGATTTTTGCCCCAACACTATTGATGGCCTTGAGGGTTCCAGTAAACTCCATATTTAGTATGTAGCCAACGTCATGAACACCCTGATTGAGTGCATGTACTCAAAGTCATAAACATTTGCTTATGAGCATACACCCACTTGTGTAACCAGGTGGCAATGTGTTTTCTTTGTCTTGCATATACGTATTAAAAAAAAAAAAAAAAAAAAAAAGACCTAGGGAAATGGCTCCGGGGCTAAATGAGACTGATTGGAGATAAATGAGGCTGGAACTGGAGGCTGGGGGCTGCTGCCACCTCTGAATAAAGAATGTCTATCTATTATCCCAATGGTCTTGAATTTTCTTCCACTTGCCAGGATCCTGAATCTGTTTCAGGTGGGTCTGAAGCTTCTGCCTGACATAAGACAAAACAATAAGAAAAAAAAAAAAAAAAAAAAAAAAAACTTGTCTCTTTCAACAAAAAGGAGTGAATTAGTTTAGTATGCTTGGAGAGTCCAATATAATCTGCAATTTCAACTTTTTATAAAAGAAAATATTTATGCATCCCAATATTACAATATTTCCCTATAAAGGCCCTGACTTTGCAGTAAGATCATTCTCTAGCTTAGGAATTCAATCCTTTTGAAATTCTGCCATCCCAATAATGTTACGTATCTCTCTTTCAGCTGGGTTGACCCCCAATGTCAGGAGAGGAGTATTCTTAAATGATGCCCCAAAAGCCTTGTGGCACCTGTATGCTGCTTTAATTTGATTGTTAATTGAGCTGAGTCTGCCATTGTATTTCTTAAATGTATCTGTGTCACTTACAAAAAGCTACTAAACACCTGCCAATTCCACATATCTTATAGTTTTTATTTCTCTAAAGCCCTCAAACACAAGGAATAATACACAAACTAGAATATAGCTTTACAAGTGTATTAGTGGGTCAGACTATCACAAGTAAAAACCACACTGCTACAAATCATAGGAGTATTGATATTCAAACTGTTACCAGTGACGTGATTCCCTTTGTAGTCTAACTGGAAAAGTACCCACTTCTAGATGAATCTCATCCTTAGAGCTTGATTCCTAGGACTATTTTAGACACCAATGATCTCAGATAAGATTCCTTAGCAGTAGAATTTTAGGTATTATTGTGAAAGCAATCTACAAGTAGGAGTCCTAAGAAAAAAGAACATCTTTAAGGTGAGAAAGCTAATTAAGAATTTCTTATATGAAGAACAACATCACTCTGGTCTTACATGGAGGTCTCAGCACAGGTTTTTTGTTTTGCATGTTGAGACAAATAAGTTTTTCTAATCCCTGTCTGTCAGTCATAATTATTGACTCAATGAATGTAGGGTAAGCTGTTTAAATGCTGAGGGTCTGTTATCCCAGTGTGACAAAAACAAGTCTCTAGAAAAGAAGGCATTTGTAAGCTATTGGCAGCCTACATATGCAATATCTCTGGGATGGGTGCACAGCCCTGTGAAGGGGATCTGGATAGGTAACATGCCAGCCCACAGCTACTATTTATGAAAAAAAATTTGGCCATTGGATACATGACCAGGAAATCACATTGAATAATACAACCCCATGGAACAAAGATCTCCTGCAAAATTTTCCAAAGTTCAGAGTAGATTTCAAAATAGTCAGTCAGAGAGGGGAACAAATGACAACAATTTAAAAACACTACAAATTGCTTTTGGAAAAATACTATAAATATAGCATAGCATTGTTCTTCATACACTCCTTTATTTATTCATCATATATTGTAATGAATACAATAGATACCTGATCAGTGCCAATTATGTGCCACCTGCAGTGCTAATCACTGGAACTAAAACACTAAACAATATGCTTAAACCTGTTCTTCTGTGGTGGAGAGCACTGGCACTTCATATTAAAGATAAAGATTTCAATTACAAAGGGAATTTAGTATTAACAAATCTGTAGACACAATTTGGATGGATAGGAAGAAGCCCAAAGGAAGAAGCAATCAGCTCCTGTTTAGGAGAATGAAGAAATTGAAGAATGCAGAAGAGTGAACTAAAATTTAAATATGCTGAAAAATAAGATCTTGACATTTAAGCAAGTCCAATTCTTATGGGAATAAAAAAAAACTTATTAGGAAAAGATATAAAAGAATAAGGACAGGCAGCCATAGAAATAATGACAGTGTTTTATCCTCTCATTAACTTAATAAACATTCCTATAGTGGTACTCTACTCATTCATTCATTCATTCATGTTCATTCATACTGATTCACATAAAAATATGTTAATATGCTTATCTTTTACTTTTTATATGGTGATAATAATACTGTAACTCTTTGCACTTTCAATCCACAGCATAGTAAGCAAATCAGTTGGTGTCTGTCAACATTCAATAGAGATAGATAGTCTAGAAAGTTATTTCCAAGCTTGCTGTGCTTTGAAACACTAGAAAGTTCAGAGAAGAAACATGTTATTCGCCACAGGGAAGCCACTGCGATTTCAGGGATTTGGGGTGAGAATTATAATGTTCTTCATTTTTACCTCCAAGAAAATACTCAGTAGTGGTCTCAGCTAAAGGTAAGATTCCATGAGAAGAAATTTATTTCTATATTGAAAAGGCATCAGATAATTTAAAATGACCATAACTTATTAAATTACTATCATTTGCAACATAGTTTGATAGATACTTTTAATATGATATTGCTGTAGGCTGTGTGCCCAATTAGCTTGGGTCTGTCATCATATTCTACTTTACTTTTTGATTCCTACATAGGTTAAATTATGTTTGTGGCAAATTTTTTACAGCTGATGAATCACACTGATCATTCAAAGTAAAAATGAGTCAACAAAGACATACAATGAAGTTTACTAGATCAAAAATTCTACTCTGGATATTTTTGTCAGAGGTCTCATTGTAAATTTTTTTCTTCAAATTTTCTGATTCTGCTTTAGTTTAAATATTTTGGTTTAAATTACTTTTTCTTGTCTTGTGCATCTAGGTGCAAAAAGATCACATATGATTCACTTTATATGATATACTTAAAAATCCTTGGAGATTGAAAACAGATTTGTGGTTACCACAGGATGTAGGAGAGGTGGGAACTGAGATTAGATTACTTAAGGACACAGGATGTTTTTTTTGCTGTGATCAAAAAGTTTTGAAATTAGAGAAAGGTATTGTTAACCCACTACTTTGAATAAATTAAATGCAACTGGATTGTATCTTTTACTATGGTTAATCATCCAACAGGTGAATTTCATTTTTAAAATTTTTTTATTTGTTTTAGTTATACATGACAGTAGAATGCATTTATGCACTGTGATATATCATACATAGATGGGATATAATTTCTCACTTTTCTAAGTGTACATGTTGCTGAATCATATTGGTCATGTAGTCTACAGTAGTAATGTCTGTTTCATTCCACTATCTTTCCCATCCCACATCCCCTCCCTCCCCTCCATTCACTTCCCTCTACCTAATCTAAAGTAACACTATTTTTCACTAGTGCCCCCTGCCTCATATGATCATCTCAATAGATGCAGAAAAAGCATTTGACAAAATACAGCACACCTTCATGTTCAAAACAGTAGAAAAACTAGGGATAGTAGGAACATACCTTAACATTGTAAAAGCTATATATGCTAAACACAAGGCCAGCATCATTCTAAACGGAGAAAAATTGAAAGCATTCCCTCTAAAAACTGGAACAAGACAAGGATGTTCTCTTTCACCACTTCCGTTCAACATCGTCCTTGAAACTCTAGCAGAGCAATTAGAAAAACGAAAGAAATTAAAGGGATACAAATAGGTAAAGATGAACTCAAACTATCACTATTTACTGACATGATTTTATATCTAGAAGATCCAAAAAATTCCACCAGAAAACTTCTAGAAGTAATAAATGAATTCAGCAAAGTAGCAGGATATAAAATCAACACCCATAAATCAAACACATTCCTACACATCAGTGATAAATCCACTGAAAGAGAAATTAGGAAAACTACTCTATTCACAATAGGCTCAAAAAAATACCTGGGAATTTCATTTTAATAGATAAATATATGTAAGTAAGGTGTGTATAGTACTTCATTATATACTTTGAAATTACCAATTAAATTAGAACTAATTATTTTAAAAGTTATTCTCTTTGCTATGGACTTTTTCAAACACAAATATTCACACTGTTTTTTTTTCAACTCAAGAATTTATTTTCATATAGAGCAATTTTTTAATGATTTTTGACACTGCCTTTTCTATCCATACCATTCCTCACAAAATACAATTTTTTGTTTCTACCATACCATTCCTCACAAAATACAATTCTTTTTTATCCCCACAGAGAATATTCTTGGTTTTTTTTTTTTTTTTTTTTTTACTTGCCTGTTAACTGTCATTTGGAAAAATCCCGTCATTCAGTTTCTAGTATTCTAATCATTTCTTTGACTTCCTTGTCTTCTGAAAATTATGCTGTAAAAATACTTATACTTTCCTGTCATTCATATCTTATCATCTCTCTCACTAAATTCACTAGGGACTTGTCTTTGCTATATACATTATTTTAAAGTCAAATCTCTGCATTTTGTGTAAATACGATATATTTTGACAGAAGCTTTCATCCATGAGTTCAAAAAAGCTCAAATGCATGAAGTGTAGTTATACATAATACAAGAATTTATTTTAGGAAGATGTCTGAACTCATCAAGCAATGTATCAATAAGAGGTTATAGAATATCTACTTTGTACTTAATTTTTTGTATGTCACAACATGATCTTGGATAAAGTAACCAAATGGTTATAAACCTGAAACTAAAATGTTAAAAATAATTGCAGAAAAAAAATCATAAATGTCTTTTAGAACAGTTTGACTTCCAAACATTTCTAAAGATACATGTTAATTTTTAAAAGTTAAATATAGTAATACTAGAGACTAGAGGGAGGAGTAAAGAAATTAAATAAGGGCACCAAAATATAGCAGGCTTTCTATAGCACAGTAAGATAAATACTAGTTAAAAACAATCTATGGTATATTTCAAAAAGACTAGAAGTATATAAAATTCCCAGCACATAAATATAATTAACATTTGAAGAGATGGAAGTGCTCATTACCCTGATTAAATTATTCACACTGTATATATGCATAGCCCATAAAGATGTACAAATGCTGCATCTAAATATGAAGATAATAAAATAAGGAATAAATGTCTCTTTAATTGAAATAGTGTACATATTGGAAGATATTATTTACATGAAAGAAAAAAAGATTAAGGGGACAAGTTGGAAATGGGTTATCCAACTAGTTACTAAAAGTAATCATTAGGTAAGGAAATGAAAATGACATTGCTTGAGGAATTACAATGTACTTACCTTTGTAATTCTTTTACTACATGTCTTAGTCTATTCAAGTGTTAGAATAAAATGACTTAAACTAGGTAATTTAAAAATAACAGAAATTTATTGTTCACTATTCTGGTGTTTGGAAGCCTAAGATGCAGATGCCAGCTACTCTGTGTTTATTGAGGGCTGCTCTCTCTAAGATGGCTCATTTGTTGCATAATTTCATGGCAGAGGGACTGAAGGGATTAAACTCATTGCTGTAAGCCTCTACAAGGGCACTGATACCATCTAGGTCAGCAAAGTCTTCATGAACTAAGCATCTCATCAAAGCCTCATTCCTTAAGTGCATTACTGGGACTTAAGTTCCAACATGTGCATTTTAGAAGGACACCAGCATTCAGGCCATAGCACATAAGGTGATTTGCCACTTTAGGCCCATTTTTTTTTTCCTTTTTGCCTTTGATGTGGAGCATAAAAGATAAAATATAATGTGGCTATTTACAAGTTTCACTTTTTTCCCCTTCAAGGAGATGAAGGATGTAATTAACTTTGAGAGACACATCTTATTCTTCTTAAAAAGCATATATTTAATAAGCACTTACTAAATAAATATATGCTCCAAAATAGAGAAATTTGAGAGAAAAAAATATGGCAAAACAAGCCATCTCTTCTTACTAATGTAAAAGATTTTGTGAGTATATTTTTTTAGAAACCATCTTCACTTAATAACATTCATATGACAGTACGTATTCTTGAATATCAGTTTCTCGGGTTTTTGTTTTATTTGTTCAATTGCTCATTTCCCATTTTTCTGCAATTATTTCAGAATTAGGATATAAAGTCTTTTCCCTATGTACATGTGCACAGTTTAGAAAATCTCATATTAGACAAGCACAATGGTGCATGCCTGTAATCCCAGCAGCTCATAAGGCTAAGGCAGGAGGATCATAAGTTCAAAGCCAGCCTCAGCAACTTAGAGAGGCTCTAAACAACTTAGCAAGACCCTGTCTCTAAATAAAATTAAAAAGGGATGGGGATGTGGTTAAGGAGATAACTGGTCCTGGGTTCAATCCCTGGTACAAAACAAACAAACAAACAAACAAACAAAACCTTCATATTGTTGAAGTAGAAAAGAATTAAGATTACTACCCTCTCAATTATTTTATCCTTCAACTGATGTTTAAGTGACATAGTTACAGAAGAGAAGTACTGGTCTTATATACTTAATTTTTATTTTATTTACTTGTTTGTTTATTTATTTGTTTGCTTTTGCAGAGCAGGAAATCAAACCTGGGGCCGTGTACATGCCAGGCACATGCTTAATCATTGACCTACACTCCCAGCTTCAGAAGTATTAGACTTTTACATTTTCCTATATTTTTATGTAGGTTAAAGGGTGGGATTAAATTCTTATGACTTAAGAATGAAGTTTCAGGAATAAAAACTTACTTTGTTACACCAGAGGACAATTCTGGAGAGTTACTGAGGGATCACATGCTATACATTTACATTTAGGTTTATTGTATAATCTCTTTCCTTTACTAGGCCAGGGATTTATCTTTTCTGTTTGGAACACTACCTAAAAATGCATAGACATGCAGATCATTTTATTGACTTAATGACTGAACGTAGAAAAAATTAAAAATATTATTCTTACTCAAAATATTTTGGTCATTATTTTTTACTTTGTCTTTTTAAACACACATATGCCATATTGCCAGAATAGCAAAACTAAATGATTTTTTTTTACGGATCGTTTTTACCTATGTTGTTAGTACACAGAGAACTAGAAAGTTTAGGAATGTTCATATTAATAAATGGGAATATAGTAAGTTGATTTTTGTATGAGTTCAATTTGTAGGTACAGTAGGTATCATAGTAATAATCAGAAAGCAATTACATATATTTGAGAACTGGAGAACATAAATAGCTATAGTTTCCAAGTCTTTAAATTATATAATTTTATAAATAACAATTTTCTTTATTTTAACCATTTATATTTAAATTAAAAAAAAACTTCTTATTTAGATTATTACAACTGTAAGTATGAATGTAAGTGTAAAAGTATTAAATATTTATTTTAAGTCCTTATTGGATTTGTAACCTACAAATTTCAGATGTAGATAGAGACCTAGATAATGATAAAAATGGAAACATTTGGTTCTTGTGGAAATAAACATATGTGACAAAAATGACAAAAATTAAAAAAAAATCTGTGTGAAAGAAGCAAGGTCAGAATAATTATAACAGCTCTAAAATATACTATCTCTGAGGGCCCCTAACATCTAACCAAGATTTTACTCCAGCTTAACATTATAGTCATCACTTATTAACACCTAATTATGTCAGATTTTTAGGAAGTCTATACATCTCATTATTTTAAAATGTCATACTTCAAAATTTGATTTGAAATGGTTTGTTTAATTGCAATGAAATGGGAAGATCACAAGGGCATGGAATCTGCTTTACTAAGTCTGAAGTTCCCCCACCAAAACATTAGGAAGGTATCAATATCCAGTGATAGAGAACAAATTTTGTACAAGCACTAGGATAAGAAGAAGTTCATGATCACATTTAGAAAGACAGGCAGATTTTGAAAAGATTGACAGTTGACAGCAGCATGCCATGATGGGAGCTCAGGGGAAAACCTCCAGTCTCCAGGGAAGGGGTGAGTTAGCAGAACACAGCTAAACCTAACCCTGGAAAGCACATGATATGGCCCACTAGCAGGATGTACTAACACTCACTTGGTTAAGCTAACGGTGTCAGAATCTTTAGTCTACATCAAATCATTCTAAGGAACAAAGGAATTATATATTCCACCTGAGGTCAGTACTTAAGGAGGAAAAGTAAAGACTGAAAATCAGGCAGCATTTTAATTTAAGAATCACTTAAAATAAAATCATTGTTGACAAAAATCATCTAGCAGGTAGCTTAAGAAGGGAAGATTATTATAATTATGAAATGTCAAGTATGGCTAATTGAAAGTAATTAACTGCATTCAAAATTATAGACAATGCAATAAATCACAAAAATGAAAAGCATGAAGCTATCGATGACATTTCATTTTTATTTTTCCCAAACAACAGAAAATTGCTAGAAATTAATTTTTACAAAAACTTATTTAAGCTTTTACATGATTTCTGATTTTATTCTGTGAGACAACAATTACTTTTTAAAATACAGTCCTACTTGTGGTGTTCTTGGCTGCAATGAAATATATCATTTAGTATCAGGTACAATCTTCCTTTTAAAGAAAACACATTTTTGAAGCAGATCCTGGAGTGGGTGGCTGTCATTGGAGAATAGTCATTTTTCTTTTCCTATTCAAACAAAAAGTTGAAAGGCACTCTTTTTTCCTCTCCATCTCCTTGCCTATAGATGATATTATTTTGACACTTTGAGATTCAAGTAAAAAATGTTAATTAGTGATGCTTTTGATTTTTTTAGGGCATAAATTCATAGAAGTTTTAACTCCAATAAAATATAATTGCTATATGCACTGATTATGGAGATTGATACATAAAATACAGTAAACATGTTGACTAAAAAACAACAACAAAAAACTCTTAAAATTTCTATTAACTGTTTTCTCTTCTGGAGAGCTAACACATATTACAAGCACCACCCTATGTATTTTTATGCTTCAATTATAACACTGGCCCACATTTCAGCTATCAAATAAAGACAAGCATCATAAAATTGTAAATCAAATTTTTTGCACATTTTTATAAGAGACATGGTCTTACATGGCTTATTGGAGCTGTTGCATTCATTTGCATATTAAGTAACTTCATAGGAAATAATGAACACACTATACACAAGCATAATTTTTGGTATCTGAATTACAGTACCTAACAATGAGCCAGAAGTGGCTATTTTTTAATTTTGGTCACTGAGAGAGGTGACATATAGTTATCCAGAAGTTTCAGACATCGTCTTTTCGATGGCTAGTTTTATTATTAGTTTATGCATCTTTATTCTTATAAGTGGCCCACAGGTTTTTCAACTTTGCAGCTTTAATCCCACTAATCTCTATTCCAAATAAGTGCTTTCATGCACTACACTGGATCCTGACATTTACAGGGTATTGCATGCCCTACAGGATCTAGTGATTTTTCGTCAGAAAAAATAGAGAAAACAGAAATAACTGAGAGGAGCTAACAGGACTAACAAGTAAGTAGAGATTTTCCATTATCATCTAATAGGAACTTTTATTTTCTCTGCCTTATAAAATGTCCAAAATACAAGCAAAACATTAATTACTAAATACAGTTACTGTCCATTAGATGCAAGGCATTTTGTTCAAGATATTCTGTCATATTAGGACTGTACTGTGATGTTGCCTTTAAAGAGCATGAGTTTAAATTTGAAGGGGTAGCAAAAAGAAGAAGAAAAAGGACAAATTAAAGAAAAATACAATGTATTGAAAATGTTATATTTAAATTACCCTTATAGACATGGAGTTCTACAAAAGGTGATAGAAATACATAAATAAAGCAAAAGTGAAATATCAAGTATATATAATACTTAATATTTGATAAAAAAGAATATGATTGATCATATCAACTACCAAAAATTAAGCTTGTTGTTATTATATAGTTCCTAGAACTGAATGTTAAGGTAAGCAAACTTCAGAAGTATGCATAATTAATAATATAATGAAAACAAAACATACATATTCTCATTCCAATACGCCTGTTCTATTCTATACTAAGTAAAGGACAATTATTTATGTCACACATTAAAATTTCCCAAAGATCAGTTATTATAAAACATGTAATTTATATATTCACAAATGATCCTGGTTTCACTTATTCATTCATGCAACAAGCCTATCTTAATAATATCATAGTTTTTCTACTTTTATGCTAACTGAAAGACATAGCTTACTGATCCATTAATATACCTTTTCTAAGGACATACGAGAGGTAAGATGGTGACATATGTCAGGAACTTGTAAGATGCAAGATGTGAAAAATCAATTTGGGACTATATTAAACAGATAAATCTTCAAGGTAAACTAAGTTAAAAGTTATGACTTATAGTAACCAATATTAGGTTTGCGGAGGAAAAGTAGATTTCAAAAAAGATGAATGAAGTGTCTTTGGTGTGTAGCCTACATAGAATTTGATTTGACCATAATGCAGGACTGTTTTTTTTTTTTTTTAATAACAAAGAATATATAGTTGGTATTCGAGTGTTTCTGCTTGCATGTGTGTGTCTGTATATCTGTGTGTTTAAATGTAGCCAAGTGATTAAAGCCCTTGAATTTTAACATAAACAAGGCTAAGAAGCCTGCAACACTCTGCTAAGGAATTTGCATTCAAATATTAGGAGAAGCCATGATGCTTGTACACAGAGCAAATGAATATAGCTGAACCCCCTTGCTGCCAGCTGTGGAAAAGAGGTCAGCGGGATTGCTGGTGGCATCCTAAATGGAAAGGCTAATGTTTCCCCTTAGTCTACATAGTTCAATCACAACTTCTAAGGAGCAATGTTTTATAATACACCAATAAAAAAATTAATCTTGACATAGGTTATGATAACAGATTTTTTTCTAATATTCTACACTGGAAAATATATATTTTATATTTATATAAAATATTTAAACTAGGTTCCCTTAGTTTAACATATTCAAATAGATGGTATCTATACCCTCTCACAGTGCCCCCAAATATTAATTTTCTAGACAACTAATTATACAGAGAAAATAGAAATAATTACATTTAAGCTAAACAGCCACATACAAAGAAGAGGTTAAATAAATGGTGATGTAATTTCTGTACCTAATATTATTTTACTACAAAATAAGACTCATTTTATCCAATATTGTCTTTGTAACATGTGCTTAGGAATTAAGTAGACCTGTGTATGATGTCTAGTGTACCATGTAATAACTAAATTAGATATTCAATTTTATCACATAAAATTTGGGAAAACTCTTCAGTTAAAGTGAGTAGATGACTGATTTCACCTGCTTACTACATTACAAATAATTTTAGCCAAATTATAATTGCTGCTCTTACTTTTATTAATGTATATCTAGCTTCTTTAATATAAAATCAAGTATTTATAATATTAATATATCTAAGTGCATGTTTGTGACTAAAAACTGAAAGATGTACAAAAACAACTAGAGATTTCTAAGCCAAATGGAAATATATGGCTCCTCTTCATGAGGTTTTCCTAATCTATTATTTGCAAATGCCTTGTTTTTAGATCAAGAAGATTATTTTAAACAAGGAAGTAAAAGCTAATAATATGATAAACAAGTAAAAACAAGCAGTTGCTATTATATTCTTGTATTTATATAAAGATGAAGTTTCTCTGACAAGACTTACAAACTGAAGTGATTTATTGTCTTTAAAATGTAGTTCTGAAATTGTGGTTTTGTTTTCACCTACAAATGTAATTGGATTTTGTAAGAGAATAGAGCTAATTTAGAAAATAAGTTGGTAAGTGCTCCTTCTGTATCTTCTGAAGCTATTTGAATAACATTGGTATCATTACTTCTTTAAAAGATGTTGGGCATGAATACTAAACTATATGGGCCTAGCATGGTCTCTATGGGAACATGCTTTAAGTTATGGGTTATTTATGTTTTCTATCCCATTTGCTTTAATATTGCTAATCTTTAAAAAAAATTACCTGTGCAATTGATTTGTCAGATTTATTTTCTTCTTAATGGTCATATGTATCTTCTCTCTTTAGCTCTTTACCTGTTTGGTTAGAATTTGATCAATTTTATTCATGTTTTCACGGAATAGCTTTTAATTTTGTTTTTTTTTTTTTTTTTTTTTATGTTTATTTTTCACCAGTCTCTCCTCTTACCTATATTATTTCCTTCTTACTACTTGATGTGATTTTAATTTGATGTTTTCTTTTTTAACTTCTTTAATTGGAATATTGTAGATGGTTTCTACTTTCTGAATCTTTAGAATTTTAGCTCTTTCTTTTTTCCTATTATGTGGATTTAAGAGTACCTGTTTCTTTCTCAGTACTTTAATGTATTTCACAATTGTGATATATATTATTTTTTGAATTTGTCTTGGATTATTTTCTAATTTTTATGAGTTGATTTATGGGTGCTTAATCACAAAATATTTGATTTTTAATATTTATATTATCATTATTGATCTTGAGTACTGCATTTTGGTCAGAAAATATATTATTAATTACATTTATATTTTAATTTTATTCAATTACCATAATTAATAATTAGTATTTAATTCATCTAGCCTGATAAATATATAATGTACTTGGAAAATAATGCATAAAATTATTAAGATAAATATATATGTATCTTTGTGTATATATATATTCTATAGACATATAGATCCATATAGAATATAGATCTATATTCTATAGGTGCCTATTTAATTGATATTCTATAGATATTAAGTCTTTATATATCAATTTTTTAATGTATTTTGAAGTTCTGTTATGTGCAGATTCATATGACTATTATGCTTAGTCTATGAATGGGCTGTTTTTTCATTAAGAGAGGTCCCTTTATATATATATTAATACAATTTGATATGGTACAAATTTTATCAGATTTTAACATAACTTTTGAAAACTACTTACTCTTACTGATTAGATGATCTATCTCTTTTCAACTATTTTCTTCCAACTAACTTGTCTTAAATTGTCTCCCTTTAAGATAGAATATAGCTGTGTTTAGATTTTCTTATGCATCTGGCAATCTGTAACTTTATATTGGATTCATTAGTAAATTAATAGTGTATGTAATTATTCAAATGAATGGCTCAGATGTGCCATTTTATTATTAGTTTTCTACATGTGTCTTGTAATTTTGTCTATGTTCTTTTCCACAGCATTATTTTTGATTATTTCATTTTTTATAGTTTTATTTTAATTTTTGGTTTAGCTTTATGTCTATACTTACATTATTTGCTGTGATTGTGCTAGAAATTAAACTATAATATTTACCTTTCCCTGAAGTTACAGTATTATTCATTTTGTGTGAAATGTGAAAATACTTTAATGTTCATATCTCTTCTTCATGCGATTTACATTGGTTGTGAAGTCCCAAGAATGGTTTGCAATGCTTTTTTGTTTTAGAAAGTGGTCTAATATTTAACAGACACAGACAAAACATAAGTAATAACTTCCTTATTCACTCAGATGTTAATCATGTCTGATTTTTTTAACAAACCTTTCTAAAGATCACTATTGCCACTGAAATTATTAGCCTTCAACCTGAAAAACATCCTTTAGTATTTCCTTTAATGCACATCTGCTGCTGATAAGTTATCTTAGATTTCTCTCTCCTAACATGTTATTGTTTCATCTTCTTCTTGAAGTGTATTTCCACTAAATATAGAATTCATTTTGATTTTATTTTCTTTCAGCACTTTAGAAATTCACTCTCTTCTTACTTCCCAGGTCTTTGATGATATTTCATCCATTAATTGCATCGCTGATCTTTAACATATAATGCATTTTTTTCTCCTATTGCATTTAAAATATTTCCTTGTTTTTTGTGGAGCATCTTATATATGAAAATATCTTTTTCCCTTTAAATTTGAGAAAATATTATCCTTTATTTTTCAACTTTAATTTTAGTTTTTACACAAACATTTTCTTTTTCTTAGATATTGTGTTGGAAAATTTGATTTTACCTAAGATTGCTGAAGACTTTTATCTATTGTTAAGTTCATTTAGTTTTTCCTTTGCCATCTATCTGGTGATTAAGTCCCTCTATTGATACTTCACAAAAACTTGCCTAAAGTATTGGATTTTTCAGTGCTTAAGTTTTCATTTAGTTGTTTTATTTATTTCTATTTACCTACTGAAAAGTTCCATCATTCATTCATTTTGGGGGTATTTTAATTTATTTTATTAAGAATAGTTTTAATACCCTCTTTAAAATCATAGCTTATGAAGTCTAATATACATGGACCATCTCAACATGGGTTAGCTTCCTTTTCTGTTGATAATGTGTTCATTTTCCTGGCTCTTCCTATGTAGAATAACTGGAAATTTGGAATATTAAATTGTAGAGATTTGGGATTAAGTTGTATACATACTGGATACTTTGTCTTTCTTCAATCAGTGTTGTGCCTTTTTTTTTTAAGGCAGGAAAGTAGTTTTATTTGGATTTATATGACAAATTCGTTTATTAGGAGACCGCTTCTGCCTGAGTTCACCATTTTGTATAGCCAAACTTATGATTTAAGGTTCAGTCTGAGATACTGCTAGCAGAGTTTGAGATTTTCCTTTCTTTTTCTTTAGGTCTAGGATTATTTCAGCTCTTTTCTGTGACTGCAGTTTCTCTGTCACATCTCAAAATGAATCTGTTCCCAGGCTAAAAACTGCCAAAATAAAATCCAACTTACATAATTCTTTTCTACTGACAGGATACTCCTTGCCAGAGAATGTCTCCCATTCTTCTCTTTCTGGTGACTTTAAGTGGCTCTTAATGCATTCTGTCAATTGATTTCCATTATTAGTCAATTAGTCATGGGAACTTTCAAGATGAAGGCAATAAGATATTCTATTTTGTGTTATTGATGATAATCTTTGTTAATGTCATTTTATGTAATTGTACCTTTTGGATTACTTTTGGATATTTAAAATTTTCTCCTCCAAATTGTTTATGCTCATTTAGATATTGCTTTGGTTTGGATCTTAAATGTCCTCCAAACATCATTGTGCCAAACACTTTGTCACCAGCTTTTGGCAACTTTAGGAGGTGGGGCTTAGTAGGAAAAAGTTGGGTTGTTGGGGGCATGCCCTGGAAGGGGAAATTGAGACCATTCCTCTTCTACTCTCTGTTTTCTGGATGTCATGTGATGATAAATGCTGGGATTTTTTTTTTTTTTTTTTTTTTCCTGTATTGATGAGAGGTGATAGATTCACAAGAACATTTTGCTTCACCACTCACTCCCCTTCATGATGTTTTGGCTCCCCCCAGGTGTGCACACACAGACACACACACATACACAAAACAACAACAACAACAACAAAGACAAAACAGACCCAACTGACTGTGGAAGAAAGCCTCTGAAACTATAAGCCAAAAAATCTTTTCTTTTTTAAGTTGTTTACCTTAGGTATTTGTTAGAGTGACAGAAATCTGAAGAATACAGATATTGTCATTGATCGGAAATGTTGCTACCATGTATTCACATTATTTCCTTCTTAAATACTGGAAAATTATCTTATATGATGACCACATATTTAAATTTAGCCATTCCCTTATTTACAAAGTTTACTTTAACCTGCTTTCTTTCTTATAGGACCTCTTCAAAGTTTGCAAGAAGTAGCCATCCAATTCTAAATTTATAGCTTTTATATCTATAAGATTTTCAGTGATAAAACTTCTCTAGTTAAATGGACTGAGATCCAAGGTAAAACAGGTGATAATTTAATAATTCCATTTATAATATTGGATGTTGTGTTATATTTTGGAGTATTTTATAACATATTTGTTTAATTTTAAGTAATTTCCTTGAAAACTTTTTAGGGAAAAAAAACTCTGATGATTGCCTTTTCAGAGCATTTTGCTATTGTTTTGTAAATCGTATGGTTTCTCAAATCAATTTGAATATTCTAAATTAATAAGAGTTTTTTTAAAGGACCCCGAATATCTCTTTTTTAAACAGGGTTTTTTGTTTTGTTTTGTTTTGAATCTTTTAACGCTATCTATCTACCTATCTATATGCCTATCTATCTTTACTTTTGGTCATTTGATCTTTTAATTTAATATCCTAGATTTATCTTAAATATTATATCATACATATTTGCATTTTTATATTTTTAAAATTCCGCAGTAAGGAACTGCTTCATTTTCGTGCTCTTACTACCTACCACATATTTCTGTTGTTAGTGCCAGTACAGAGAGCCTCAAACATCAGAATGCATGTCATAATTCCCAACTAGATGTCCTGGAAATAATAGTTTATGCAGTATTTTAAGGTAAATATATACATATATATGTATATATATGTATATATATATGTATATATGTATATATTTTAATATATATATATTTTAAGATATATATACCTAACTATATATTTATTATATTTATATACATTTATATACTACATTTAATATATATTCATATATTATTATAATTAAATAACTGCTGTTATTTCTATAGTAATAAATGGTGAAGAAACCACAAGAATCATTTTTTAAATACTTCAAATTTTATTACTATTTTCACTCCAATTCTTATCCTCACCTCTGTCATACCTGAACCCTCTCTAGAAGGTTAGAATGTGTCTTGGTTTTGACGATAGGAAAAAGTCAATAATACAAGCAAAAATTAGTGCACCAAAAATAAAAACAAGAAATTAAAGTTTATATTTGTGAATTCTTTAGGTATACAACTTAATTTAGTTGATGAATGGCTTTTGACTTCACCAAACACCAACCTCACATCAATTTCTACCACACTCTTTTATAACTTTTGAACAGGCTTTTGCCTTAACAATAGCAAGACAAATGATATTATGTCATGAAACTGTTTAACTTGAATAATTGAATAGAGATTGAAGGTTTTTCAAAAAAGAGTGCAATATTATCAATTACAAATTCAAGGTAATTTAACTAGATTGATAGTTAGAAAATAAAGGTAATATATCAATGCACTATATATATGTATATAATGTTCTTTAAAGAAAATTAAGTATGTTTGAAAACTCAATACAAAAATGTGAGTTAACAGATAAATATTCATTCTATATCTTACCAGAATTTACATAATTTTATTGAGGATATTTTGTGTTTCTTCAAAGAATATAAATGAATAAATGAATTATGGCCTGCAGTCCAAAAATTATATGAGCAATAAATAAAATTAAACTGTATTTTAATATACAATGCAGAATAATTTGTTTTTATCTACTAACCTTTACTTTTATTACTTGAAATATCAAAAGAAAAATAACTCTCTTCAAAATCCATACTGCTATAAATATTATGGAAGATCAAATTTGTGTCTATCAATTTTATAGGATTAATGTTATCTTTCATCTAACATGGTTTCTCAAATATAATTCATATAATATAGTCACTTGTTTATACAAATATATTAAAAATAAGATCACATGCTAGATGAATAAAAAACATCCTTTAATACATTACTATGAATAAGTGGAAGTACAGAATAAAATGTTTCACCTTATTTTGAAACTCTTTTTATCTGGTAGTTTGCTTTTTACTGTTGTTGACATTTTTAATATTTCATATTTAACAACTAGAGCATGTTTTAATGCTCTTCTCTATAAATTCCTAAAATAATGTTAGTGAACTTATGGATTTTTAATATATGCTGTCAAGTTGTAACTCATGTTGTGAAAACTGTGTACTACATTTTTATACATAATTATCTAGCTGAATAAAACCCATGCCCTAGATATCATGGGTTTCGTTATTTTTGAAATGATAATTTTTTTTAAACAGAAATAATAAATCTCTAGCAACTTAAGGGACAGAGCTTATAGATTTCCATAAGTGTAGATGGCATTTGGAGGGGAGAGTTAATAAAATTGAATATTTATTATATATTTGTGAACTATTTGTATTTTCTCTTACAAATTTTATTTTAGGAATCTTTTCTGGTTTTCATTGTGGCTCATTCCTGTACTTATTTCTTTGTAACAGTTATTAGTGTTATGAAGAATATTAATAATTTGTCACAACATGGATGATTTATTATGTAATTTTTATACTTTTCTAAAAATGTTAGGGTAAGACAATATATAGCTAATGTAATAATTTTAAATTTTAAGAATTCAATACGCTAAATAGAAACTTTAAAGGCTAATTCATTCATATTTTTCTATTTTATTGATACTGTTGAAAACTAATGTATATATGATTACTTGCACCCATTCTAGGTGAACAGCTCAAGAAGATTTCAGACATTTCTACATTGATATAATTGCCATCAAAGTCAAGATACAGTAAAATTCCTTCTTCCTAAAAAGTTTCCTCATGTTTATTTTCCAGTTAACTGTAACCTCAACTCCAGGATGCAGACATTCATTCATCTAATTTTGCTACCACAAGTTAATTACTGTTGTTATTTTAAGTATTTTATGTAAATGGAGGAAGACATCCTCTATACTTGGAAGAATATACTTTTTCACTCAGCATAGTGTTTTTCAGGTTCAGTTATATTTTGTTTTGTTTTAAATTGCTGAGTAGTATTTCATATTAGAGTTATAGCAATTTTTTTTATCCATTAGCATTCTGATGAACATTATGTTGTTTCTTATTTTGGATTATTGTAATTTTGTTTCTTTTAGTTGAAATAGTAAACTAAACTTTAGACAAATAGACCAAATAATTCCCAAACATAAAGAAAGTGAAGTGAACAATTTAAATTTTACAAAGGCCAAAGAAGTGGTGGGGAGGATATGTGGGGATAGGAAAGATAGTAGAACGAAACAGACATTATTACTTTATGTGACTGAATGACCAATGTGATTCTACTAAACTCAGAAAAATGATAAATTATGTCCAATTTATTTATGATATAACAAAGTGCATAAATGCGTTCTACAGTCATATATAATTAATTAAAACTAATTAAATTTTTTTAAAAAAGGCATATACATCTAAACCTTTATTTACCGTAGTTTTTTTTTTAACCTCTTAAATGTAGAGTAGTATTGACTATTGTTAGAAATATAGAATATGATTATTAATAATGTTGAAGCCAGCAGGACACTGTCCTTACTTTGCTTCATTTTGAGATTTTGAGATAGATGAACAAGATATGAAACCAAGGCAAAGTATATTGATAAGTATATTTCTGTGGGTGTAACAAGAGCTCAAAGAACTTGGTGAGGGTATTATATTATTGATAAAAGTATATAGATGTAATTAATATATTTAGTGCATGTATTATAGTTAAATACCTTATTTAAATTCCAGAAAAGAAACAAAAGAAAGTTTACAGCTTGGAATCATGTTAGATTTAAAAGGAGAATCAAATCATTTGAATTTTTAATGCTCTATAATCCATTCATGTCACTAATATTTATTGGGTAGGCTATAAAATAAATTCAATATGGTTTTGTATACAAACATCTTACTGTTTTTTTATCAGGGATCCAATATTCTAACATAATAGATAGATTTTGTTTTCACAGAACTTGGTAATTCTGATTATCTTTCAAAAGTAATGTGATAATATGTACTCTAAAATGCTGGTAATACTTTTTGTTAATATTGGTCCAAGATATATATATATATATATATATATATATATATATATATATGTGTGTGTGTATACACACACACACACACACACACATATATACATATACACATATATATGTATATGTATATACACATATATATTAAATATATATGTACCAAATAAATATATATATTAGATATATACATACATATATATTTAAACATGTGTATGTGTATTTATATGTTATATATATTATGGGTTTGCCTTTATTTTAGCTATATAATGATTTACTCAGCTACATTTATATGATATCTAACTTCATGCAACTTTATATTGATGTAGGACAGATGAGACTGGACACCCAAGGAATTTTCAGGAAGCATGTTTATTTAGCTGCAGTGGTCAGAGAGTGTGCCTAAAAAAAATCTCTGGACCATGAGACTAGAAATTCTTTCAGATTTATACTCAGTGGAGTGGTTATATATCAGTGTGTGGGTTCATAACAATTACTCTTGGTCCCACAATTTAGGTTAGACAGAGTTTCACAAGTTTTGTCTGCAAACCTGGCATTTATAAAAAAAAGAGAAAGCTACAAACCACAATGCCTTCTGCAGAAATTTTTGGTGATATTCTGTTGACTCCCTTTGTAAAAATCGAACAAGAAGAGAAGCTTAATTATGGCAAAAAAGTTTTGTTTGGGGGTACTTGGTCTGCTTTAATGTGGATATAATTTATGACATGTATAACAGATACTTATTAAATCTTTTATGTCTGTATTACTCAACTTTTTATTTTTGTGACAAATACCTGAGAAAAACAACTTAGAAAATGAATAATTTAATTTGACTCATGGTTTCACAGATTTCATTTCATGGTTGATGGCTTCAATGCTTTAGGCCAGAAGTCAGGCAGAAATCATGGTGGAAGGGCATACTGGAGGACACTTCTCAGTTCATGACAGCCAAGAAGCAGGAAGTGTGGCGAGGGGCCAGGGACAAGATATAGACCCCAAGAATGGTCCCCCGAGAGCTAATTCGTCCAACTATATTTCTGTTGCCTACAATTTCTATCATTTCCCAGTAGTCTAATCAACTATTAATGAATTAATCCACTGATGAGGTCAGATCTCATGATTCAATAGCATCTCAAAAGCATTCCTTCTGGACATTGCTTCATAGGGGACCAAGCTTTTAACACTTGAGACTTTGGGGGACACTTTCTATTCAAACACTGTCATTTTAATTTAAAAACTAAAAATTGAGAATTTATTTTACTTTGAAAAAGTGTATGCATATGTATAATTTTAATTATATGAGGCATTTTCCAAAATATATTTTACATTATTTAGTGTAAAAACACAGGCACATGCTAACTAATTTTGCTTCCATTTTAGTAGCTAGGAAATCCCTGATGTTTCCCTCAGCTTGACTAATCTTTAAAGAGACTTCTTCAGGCCTCAGGACCCTGACCTGAGTGTCACCAGAGGTGGCTTAACCGCAGGTGTCCTTTCCTCACTTTTTTAGAGGATTCATTTAGAATACTTGTAATTACAATTTTTTTTCTCTACTCATTTGAAAGTACATCTTTTTAAAAACCTCTTCCCTATTTCACCTCAAACTGTCATTTTCATGGACCTAGGAAACATCTATTTGAATATAGTCAAGGAAAAAAAAAAAAAAAACACCCACAGCTGTCAGTCTCTGGGGTGGCAGGTAGGAAAATAATTTAAGTTCTTGGGTGCATTACACCAAGTTGTAAAACTGCCTCCTATCATGAAGATACAATAAAGTTTATTTTTCTTTTAAATCAGGCTTGTTGTCAAACCCAAATGATCAAATGCAGAGACCCTAGCTCTTAAAGCTCTTCTGCCCTTGGTTTCTGTGCTGTTAAGTAGTCTGAGCTGGGCGAGGTGGCGCACGCCTGTAATCCCAGCCCTTGGGAGACTAAGGCAGGAGGATCGAGAGTTCAAAGCCAGCCTCAGCAATGGTGAGGCACTTAGCAACTCAGTTAGACCCTGTCTCTAAATAAAATACAAAAAAAGGCTGGGGATGTGGCCCAGTGATGGAGTGCCCTTGAGTTCAATCCCTGGTACAAAAAACAAATAAACAAACAAAAAACAGACTATAGTCTGTCTCAATTTATTTCAGTAACTTTAAATAAAGGCTTCCTTTCCTTGTTCTTGTGAAATTTTTGCTTTGTCAGTAGTAGTTTGTTGTTTATATTTTCTCTAAATCTTCAAGATTAGCCATTGGCTTGCTAATCATTGTTTCTTCATCTTAGCTTCCTACAGGCAGTAAACTCATAGTGAGAATGGAAACTAAACAGAAACTGCTCCCTCAAAACCATAGCCAAAATGCCAGGAGGATTTCAATAGGAACCAGAATAACAGATTTGTAAAGCCCACACATGTGCATATCATGGAATCCCTCCACCTTTTCTTCCCACTATTTAATCCTAACACTCCTGTGAATTCAGGGAAGGCAAATTAATTGTCTTCCCAATTTTGACTAGACTGTGAATAAAATTATTATTCTTTTTGAATCATTTTTTTTTCTCTAGTTCCCTCTAAATAGATATATGATAGTTTATAAACATTATTAAATTCTGGTCAGGCTCAGTGACCATTGGAATCCAGCCTAGAGAAAAGGGTGATTGGTTAACAATTGCATTGATTTACATTTAAAGATAGAATATTAGAAACAATACTTAGAATATGTAACATTTCTGTTTAATTTTAATTTTCAATTGATTTCTAGCATCTCTTATAATTCCATTCAATTCCTTCTTCTCACTGTGAAAGCTACATAATTTTTTTCTGGGAGAATTGGAAGACATATGTAGAAGAGAGGAACTATGTCATAGTCATACCCTTCCTTACCACTTTTTGTCACATTTAATCATCTTTCATTTGGCAACTCAAGACACCATGAGAGGGCTGAATTGACAATAAAATTAAGAATTAAATAAATATCATTGCTTAAAAACTGTTTGATTCATTTTTCTTTTTTCATCAATGCAATTTGTAAAATCATAAGGTGTTATATAATAAGATTTAGTATATGTGGTACTTACATAGAAAAAATTAACTATGCACTTAATGTCAGTTTCTCTAGTAAAAATTTCTTACATCTTCAAGAAAAATATTGAGGGGGGAGTGACTAAAGTATAGTATATCTTTAGAAAAAGTATAATATTTCTTGGAAAAAGCTAAATCATAATGAAATAAGTCCAAAAGTAATGTAAATGACCATGAAAATGTTTCTGCTTTGTAAACAAAATAAAATGAGAACATTTTAAACAAATGAAAACAATATATAAACTGTGGCATTATTTACTAAAATCCTGTGGGTACTTATTGTTAAATTATTAAAATTTTCTTAACGCAAAATATGCCTTCATACCTAGGAAGGGTGAAGCATAGAAATCAAAGATGTTTTTAAACAGCAATAACAATAAAAACATACAATATTTTTGTTAATAGAAAAACACTGGAAGGTGATTTAGAATGAACAAATTAAAATATAAGTACCTGACTATCTTTTGCTTTCTGTTGTTTATTTTTTCCCCTGTTTGTTTTTTCTGTGAACCAATCATTTAAAAACACACTTACTTGTTAGTATAAAGAGTTTCTGGTTTCTGGTCTAACCTGTGAAGAGATCAGAAATCCTTACTTTCATTGATTATATCAAGAAAACAATCAACAACAATTGTGTCTTCATACATGTATTTAGGGTAATCATGGATAACTCAGTCTGCCATTATTCTTAACCTCTTTCTCCCTCCCCTTCCCCTCTAAATACTTTATATAAAACCAGCAACTTGAAAAATTGTGCTCTTTATATGTAGTATGATATGAAATGTAGTCTGCAATCATGTATAAAAATCAGAATAATAAAAAAATTTTAAATAAAAAGAAAGCCCAAAAGAAAACTTACAGTATTGAAAAAAAGGACTTTACTGAAGAGGAGGAATCCCAGGTACACAAAGAGAACCAGTGGTGTGAAGAGAAATGAAATATTGTACCCGACACTGTAATACTATAAGGATTGTTCCAAACACTAGTTGCTCTGCTCTGTTTATAATTGTTAATATTAGACATACGGTAGAAAAATGCAGCAGCAAATCAATTGTATCAGCATAATATTGTCCTTAATGCATGTGGAGTTTGAGTACAGGCTCCAAACCTATGGCTGAATTTCTTCCAGTGTGAGAGAAAGTTTCTTTCTTTTTTTACTCTGAATAAAACTGAACTGTGGGTTCCCTGGAGAAAGTGGCACATTGGGCTTTTGATTTTTACAAAATCACTTTACAAGTGATTTCTGCCTAGTTTATTGTTCATTTAACTCTAGTGAGCTTTTGAAAGTTGGCATTGTAAATAAAACCACTTGCAAAAAGTATTTTGAAACAGAATTAACAAAATATTATCTTTATTAATAGTGAGTTGGAAACTGGAAAATGCTACTTGAAGTAAACGTTCTGAGCTGGAGTTGTTAGGGTGTCCTCCTGGAGTCCATCAGCACCACTGGGATTGATTACTCTATATGGATCAGGGCTGAAGGACCTGGGTTTTGTTTTGTTTTGTTTTAATCTCAGCTTTGAATATGTTGCCTAGAGACTCAGTTATTACCCAGTTTGTGGATTTGGAGGGGAGAAATGTGACTGGACAGTTTGATAGCTTTCCAATTAAAAAAGACACTGAATTCAAAAAATAAAAAATAATAAAATTTATAAATTGTTAAAAATAAGAAAACAATCAACAAACTGTAAGTCAATGATTTTTCATAGACCCATCAGATAATTGATGCTACAAACCAAAATATGAGGAGGAAACAACTCAATACTTCAAATATGAAGAGAGAGATTCAAGGCTCCCACCAGGTTCTCTGGGTAAAAAAGCTAAGAAAAACTCTCCTGTGTTATGCTGGAAAAGTGATAGAAAAAGCAATAGTTTTGAAGCATGCCCAGATCACTCCTCATAAAGAAGATCTGCTGTCCAAGTGGAAAGACTTTACAACAGTATCTACTTGGAGAAAGGGCAATTAGCCAAGTTCAGTCTCCTCTAGTCTTTTTAGACTACCTAAGAGGAAAAATTAGTGTGCAAGATCAAATGAAACACTCTCAAATCAGGGAATTTTCCATTTTATCGTGAATTACAGAGATGTTCTACTACTTATATATATAGCTTTATCTCAAGAGTCTAGCATATATTTAATTAATTAAAGTCTTATCATTGCTTATAAATAGATGTGTGACCACAGAAACATGTTCAGAATAAAAGTAAAATAGGTGACTTTAAATTTTATTTCATTGAACACTAATTTTCTACATATCATAATTAAAATATAATGTACATATTTTGTGGCTTCAGTTCATCCCACTGATAGTTCTTTGAAATTTGGTTCAATTTATTTGATGACTTTCAATTAATTTGAAAACTTTTTTAAAATATAGCTTTTGAGTATAAAAGAATAGAATTTTTATTACTTACAGGGATGAATAGAAATGATAGTCTATGAATATTATTATATTTTGGTCAGGCTCAGTGACTCACATCTGTAATCCTAGTGACTCAGGAGGCTGAGGTAGGAGGATTGCAAGTTCTAGGATGGGCTTAGCAATTTAGTGAGATCCTGTCTCAAAAAAGAGTTGGGAAAGCAGGTCAGTGGCAAGGGCCACTGGATTCAATGCCTAGTACCCAAAAAACAAAAATGAAAATAAAGGAATTTTACTTAAGCAAGCATAAATAAAGATAAGCTTTAACCCTATTCACTGAAAATGTAAATATACATGTGAATGTGGATATTCTTGATTTTAAACAATAGCAACAAAAGTCATTACAAAGAAGAATTTTTCTTTTTACAATTCTGGATGATGTCAGGTTAATTCACTATTTAAATTTATTTTTATTTTCATTTTAGATGGACAAACATAAATTGCTATATTTGTACTATATGAATTGATATTATGATTTAGGTATATTGAATAACTAAATTAATCCAATATATTAATATATCTACCACTTCAAATATTTAACTGTTTTTGATGAGAACAGTTGAAGTTTATGCTAAGCAATTTTTAAATATATAATACATTATTATTGCCTATATTTGCTGCACTGCAATAGAATTTTTATTAGACCATCATAGTTACTACTCTGAAATCGATTAAAAACAACAACAACTGAAGTTCAACAAATAGCTCACTTAAACTCTTTGATTATCCTCTGCTCACTTTGATAACAGAAACATAAAGTGGGTGGGGGAGATGGTAAAATTATAGAAATATTATAAGTAATTAAAATTGTTATCATCTTGAAATAGACATTCAATCCCACGCTTCAATGTCTTCTATTGCTTTAAAGTCCACAGGTAAGTAAGAATATATGATATTTTCCCTTCAGTTTGGCTCTTTTCACTTGGCATAATGTTGTCTAGTCCATTCAGATTTTGCAAATGATAGAAGTTCTTTCTTTTCATAAGGATGACTAGTCTTCACAAATAAGGAAAATGTAAAAGCTTTCCTAGCCCAGGCATGGTGCAACATGCCCATAATCCCAGGGATGGGGGAGGCTGAGACAGTAGGATCTCAAGTTCAAAGCCAACCTCAGCAAAAGTGAGGCATTCAGCAACTCAGTAAGACCCTATCTCTAAAGAAAATACAAAATAGGACTGGGGATGTGGCTCCTGAGTTCAATCCCCGGCACCCAAAAAACAAACAACAACAACAAAATTTCCCAGGAAAACAAAAGCAAAGGGAACCCATCACCACTAGTCCTTAAAGGTTTGTTAAAGTGAGCTATTCAAAGTGAAACAAAAAACTACTAATTGATGACATTAAACCTATGAAAGCACAAAACTCAAACGTTTAAGTAATACAGACTCATATTGAAAATACTCTAGGATTAATGTTGTTGTGTAAAATAATTTTTATCCCTAGTGTGAAGGTTAAAAGACAAAACTATTAATAAGAACTATAGGCTAAAAAAATTGTCAAGGGTTACATGTTACAAAATTATGTGAACTTTGATAACAGAAACATAAAGTGGGTGGGGGAGATGGTAAAATTATAGAAATATTATAAGTAATTAAAATTGTTATCATCTTGAAATAGACTGTTATGTTTTATTTAACACTTATGGTAATAGCAAAGAAAAATTTATAGTAGATATACAAATAAACAAAGTATTTATAGCATACTACTCTATAACACCATCAAAACACAAAGGAATTATAGCTGTGGCGGGGGTACACATTAAATAAACCAATTAGTGTTAAGAGGTATTAAGGATAAAGTTGAGTAAGAGGAAATATAAAAGATAGGAAGGTAGAAAAGTATAGTTTCAAAGGGTGAATAGAGTAAATGCAGTGGTAACATGAAATGTGTGGTAATGAAGAAGGGTGAGAAAAAATAGAAGTAAGAATTTAAAGGAAGAGTGGAAGAGAGAAGAGAATTTGGTTGTTGGCTAGAACAAAGAGGTAAACAAGTGAAATAGACTAGTGGTATGGACAATACAAAACAAAACCAGAATATGCTTATTAAAAAACGTAGTCTTCAAAAAACAGCATAGAAATATAACAACCTTTAAAAAAAAGCTATAAATGAGACGAGCAAAACAAATATGTACATGTATAGATGTCCTTGAACAATCAGTACACATTCAAATAAAACAAACAAAAAAGCAAAAAATCTTGGCTAAAGTTTAGAAATTAAGGAATCATTTTCAGTATGGTGGACAAAATATTCAGTGAACATATGTTCACTGTCTGTGCCCAACTGATTTTCTTTTTGTTTCTTCTTGAGGTATGACTTGAGCATGGGAGTATGGGCTGTGGGCTGTTGAGTCCTTCCCTTTCATTGTTTTGCTCACTGAATTGCCAGTTGGGGTTGTAGACTTTTCAACTTCCTTTCTTTGGAAATTGGTGCAGGGTAGGTTGGGAAGTGCTGTCCATTCCATTCCTAGGGTATGATCACAGTTGGGCTCTGTTCCTGTAGGTGGAGGTCCCATTTGCCAGGCCTTCGGTTTAGTGAGGTTCCAGTTGCTTTCATTGCATGGCTAGTTGTTTGGTAGTGTGGAATCAATGTACCTCTAAAGCCCAGTAGATGCTGATCTACATTGGGAGACTGTACCCCAGGAGACTCCCCAGGGTTCCACTTGTGGGACAGGGATGCTTATCTTTCCCTTCCTTTTTTCTTTTTTTGGCTGCTTTCCTACACTTAGCTTAATGTCCTCGTGTTGCAGCATGTGTCAAATTTTTCTTTTGTAAGGTTAAATAATACTACATTGTAGGTACGTATCATTTTTATCCATTCATCTATCAATGACATGTGGGGTCATTCTACCTTTTGGCAACTGAGAATAGTGCTGCTATGAACATAGTTGTAAAAATTTCTTTTCAAGTCTGCTCTGGAGTAAATGTTTATTGCTCAAAATTTGTACACTGAAAAATAAACTCCATTGTGATGATATTGTTTGGAGGTGGCGTTTTGGGGAGTTGATTAATTCGTAAGAATTGGACCTTTATGAATAAAAATATTGTCCTTTACACCAGAGAACACTCTTCCACCATGAAAAGACACAATGAGAAGACAGCCACCTGTAATCCAGAAAACAGACCCTTACTAGACATCAAATGTTCCTGATATTTATTCTTAAATCCCCACCCCCCCACTGAGAATTCAGAACATGAGAAATAAATAGCTGCAGTTTATAAGATACCCAGTCTATCATAGTTCTCATAGTAGCTTGAACCAACTAAGACAGATTCTTCCTTTTGATTTTTTGGGGCATATATGCAGCAGTATATTTGCTGTATCACATGGAAATTCTGTTTGATACTATGAACAATAGTTTACTATTCACTTCTATGTTTATTAAAATATACCATAAAATAAATCTAAGTAAAGCAAATCACTATGATGTTTTATTTTGATACCATTACAATTATTTACTATTTAAATGAAACATTTTCATTTGAAATTTGTTCAAGAAATCTACTTTATGTACATTCTGTTAGCTTTTGACAAATTTTAAAATATATGGCAGATGTTCTCATAGATGTACATTAATTAAATTAAAAGGTTAATTTGTATTTATATTATCCATTTTCTGTTTTAATTATATTTATATATTAAATTAGTTTGTTCTTAAACTTATTATTTAAATCTATCTTAATTTACATTATACAGTAAAATAACTTTCTTCCTTTGGGCACATCTTATATTCCTGTATATGATATCAAATAAACAGATATTTTCTCTTGTAGCTTATACAAATTCACTATTAGCTTTAGTTAATTAGAATAAAAAATAGAATGATATGTCAAATGTATATTTTATGATTAAAGTAGACTTAAGAGCTTTTTTTGAGTATATTGAAAATATTTTACATTCTTTTAATTAAATATGCTAACAGCCTGCTATATCAATTTGCATATTTCCATTCAACTCAAGTCTGTAGATTTTTCCACGTAGATTTTTAGTCATTTTATGTGTTCAACTGGATCTAATTTCAGAACACTCACAGTATTGGCCTAGTAGTATCTGAGTGGTGGTTCACTCTGAATAGACATATCTTCCTTAAGAGTTGGGATGCTTTGATGTTTTCCCAGATTGTTAACCCCACTAACTTTGTGTCTCTTTATTTTCTGTCTTTCATCCTCAACTAATAACTTTATGTGATGTTCAATGAGCTTGTGAAGTCTTACTCGTACCTATTTCCCATTCTTTGTCTTTGTTCTTTAAAAGAGTTTTTATCTCATGTCCTACTATGGTTATTTTCTCAAGTCAAATAGCTATAAGCATAAAAACACCATTATATAATGCTTTTCAGTGTCAAAGTTCTTTAAATACACATGATACAGCCACCAATTTCTTTTACTGTCAAATATTTCTTAGTTCTTATTTATAAAAAAGCTTGAAGTATCCTTGATACGTTTTAATTTCTGAGCCCAGACTATGAACACTGATATCACATACAAATTTTGTCCTTATACTAATCTTTGAAGCATATTCTTATCCTCTTTTCATTCAATATATGTTAGGTATAATAAGGAAAACTAGACAGAGAAAAACTTTTGTAGAAAAAATTTCACATATCAAAAAATTATTAATAAGAGTGATTTCACCAAGTCATTAGCATTATATTAATTTTGAGCTTGAGTTACTTTATGCAAATATTTTTCTTTAGCTTTTAATCAAGAGATCATAAGATATTGTACTAAGAGTAATTCTAATTTAAAGAAGGCACTAAGCAACTTTCATAGACAAAGTCTTATTGTTGAGTGCATATTCTTTATTGCCAAGCAACCAGGATGGTGTCAAGGAGGAAAATTCTTCCAGAAATACATGTTGTTATCATAGCTACAAAATATTTTAAGAGCTCTTTTATTCATTATAAAGTGCTCAAATGATTTAATTGTTGCTTCTTAGGGATATCTGCCAAGTTGTCTATACATAAGAGAAATGTAAACAGCAGAGAAGACTTCTTTTGTATTATACATAGACAACTTGACAGATGCCTCTTATGTATATGTAACATGAAATCAAATTAATTGATTTTTCAATTGTGCAACCTGACTATTAACATGCACTAAGCCATTTCTGAAGAGCGGTTTGTGTTTGTTAAAATATTTCAGGAAGGATAATTGTCAGGGGATATTGTTAGATAAGTCAACACCTTCAAATAAAGTCCTTTTTTAAAAATGTACTGTAGGACAGAAAATAAAGATCAACTATTTTCTGAAAGGAAGATAGGTTTCACCTTTGTAGGCCTTTGAAATTTCCTGTTTTGTCCTGCATAAAGTTATTGAAAAGTACATCATTCTACATAACTATTGCTACACAGCAAGTTAACACAACTCATACTTGCTTTAAAAGATATTTATTCAGCTCTTGCATCAATGATGCAGGCAGGGCTTATGGTGAAGATTCAGTTTTGATTCATATAGCAACAGCAGAGGCAACTTGACTGGAACTGGAGAATCTAATTCCAACATGACTTATTCATGTGGTTTACAAATCGAAGCAGGGGCAGAGTTTTAAGATGAGCTGGAATTGTGGGCCAAAATATCTGTCTATGAACTTTGGAATGCCGGCACTTTGTACCATATGGTGGTAATTAGATTTCAAGAATGTATCCCATTTTAATCATATAATAGCTGTGTTACTTTTGATCACCCAACCCCAGAATGTAATTCACACGTCCCCACATTTTTCACCAAGATACAAGAGCAAAAAACATAAACCCTACCTCTCAACTGGAGAAGTATCATTTAACAAAAAGTATCATTTAACAAGAGTATGGGGGATAATGAAAAATGTTATGGCCATTATAGAAAATACAACCAGCCACAGATGCAGAATACATGGAAAAAAACAAGCATTATCTTATTTTCTAATTCTGGACAAATTGCCTAATATTTGTTGCTATTATCTAAATGTTTTCTCCCAAATTCATATTTTACAACCTCACAATCAATGTGCTGGTAGTAAGGGGGGTCTTTGGATTGTGATTTAGTCATGAACTCTTCACCCTCATGAATGGGATTAGTGTCTTTGTGAAAGAGGATCTAGCATGCTTCCTGACCTTCCTACCATGTGAAGATGTAGGAAAAAAGTGACCACCTTTAAAACAGAACAAGCTCTGAGCAGATACTAATTCTTGATTTTGGAATTTCCAGTCTCTAGAACAGTGAGCAATAAATCTATGTTGCTTATTAATTACCCAGTCTGAGGCATTTTGATACAGCATACTGGATCTTCAATATTTCTTTCTCCCTACTTATACTTTCCCCTAAAATCATGTCCAAATTTTCCAGATTCAAAATTTCAATCAAAACACAAAAATAATATTTAATACTATTTCTTTCTACAATAATTTATAATTTCCACACTTCCCCATTCATGTTCTTTAAGAAGTAGTCTGTCATGAACAACCAGAGAAATGAAAAGTTGGCTCCATTTGTGTACAATGAATAGAAATGCATTCTATCATGTATGATTAATTAGAACAAATAAAAAATTAAAAAAAAAGAGTAATCTGTAATCTTTGTCTGAAATTTTCTCTTCCATTTATCCTCCATCCCATCCCGCTACATTCTAAGGTTTCTTTTTTTGACTTTATGGAAATGCTTCTAACTAATATCTGCAAAGACCCTGTTATCAAAGAAATTGATTTTCGTTTTCACTTATTGAACATTTCTATTCCATTTGAACTGCAGAGTTTATTACTTACCTCTTTAAATCCTCTTCCATTACCTTCCTTGATACCACACTTGCATGATTCTCTTCATTATCTCATCCATCCTTTCATGGTCATTTAGAGATGTCCTTGTGTCTCCCTGTATGCTTTAAATTTGTGCTTGCTTCAAGATTGTTTTCATCCATTTCGTTATACATTGATTTATTTGAAAAATATTAAGCTACTTAAACATTCTAGTGCTATGCTAGGCACTGAAATTAGAATGATGAACATGATATTAAATTTTCTTCAGTCAGAATGCCAACGGTAGTACATTAACCAGACACCTAAATAACCTTCTAAAAATGTAGAGCTGTGGTAAGTGCTCTGGAGGAAGGAAATAATTTCACATAAACATATGCAGGGACACCTACTGCCATTTTCCACTTTACCTGGCTCCCATTACCTGTAATGGTGCCAACTTCCTCCTGCAAACTCACAGCATTGTCCTTTGCATCTTCCTTTAATTTGAAATTATCTCAGATTATGTATTAAAAATATTTTCCTGTATTTCTCCCGGGAAAGTCAGGTTCAACATATTGGATGTTTTAATGACATTGTTTGTCAATCCACTGTCCTACATTAGCCATCCCTGTCAGTGGTTTGCCCTTCCAGACCAGTAGGCATAACTGCACTCCTCCCTCTCTCATTTCACTCCGAATCAAAAAGTCTTTTGCTTTTACTTCTTAATGCATTCTTGATTGTGCTTTTTGCTTTTATCTATATTACTTTCCTCAGTCATATTTAAAGTATGTATCACTTGAGCATTGTTATAGTAACTTAAAAGTTGCCATTCCCTGATTTTAGTCTTCACCCAGTGAAATCCACCCTCCAAAGCCCCCCCAAGCAATATACTTAATATAATTTCAGATTAAGTCATTCCTCTCTTATAAAAGCCTCAATGGTTTTCTATCACATGAAGATCAAAGCATAAGTTCCTTAGGCAGATAATTCAGAGAGTAGCTGTTGCCTCCTTGTGTTTTCATTATATTACTTCTCTTTATCTTTTAATACATTTCACTGATTATTTCTTCTCCTCCTCCTTTTTCTTCTACTTGCTCGCTATTTCGTTTAACCCTCTGAAGGTCTTTGATTATGCATCAAGAAATATACTCTCCTTCCTTCCATTCATCCCATTAACTAGATTATATACTCTGCATTTTAAAATTTCAAACAAAATCTTACCTACTCTTTTCCAACATCCACATATTCTTAGTTCAAATTTTATCTTAAAAAATTCTCTTGTAATTATTTTTTTATATATTTCATACAATTTAATTTTATAATTTTTTGCTACTTGTTTATATGTCTGTTAATCTCTTCCATGAAGTTGGAAAGCTGAGGAAATAGAAAATGTGGCCAGAGATAGTGCCACCCACCTGCAATCCTAGCTTCTGGAGAAGTTAAGGCAAGAGGATTTCAAGTTCAAGGCCAATCTGAGAAATTTAGTGAGACTCTTGTTTCAAAATAAAAATAAAAATAAATAAATAAATAAAAGGATGGAGATATACCTTAGTGGAAGGGGTTCAATCCCCACTACCTACCCCTCACTAATGAAATAAAATAATAGATAATATGTATAAAAAGCTTATACTATATGTCTTAAACAAATGTATATATAATATATATATATTTTTTATATATGCATATAATGTAAATTCATCTTCAGAATAAAAAGTTGCAAGACTTGAATTTGAATTTCAAAACTTGAAATTGAATATGCAAACTATGGCTACATCACAATGACAATAGAACCTTGAACCAGAGCATTTTCAGGATCCAGCCTAAGAAGGAAACCAAACAGTCTGCAACTCTGCAGCAATCAGTCCAGAAAGCCAAACAGCCTCTAATCAGTAATCAGCCTAAGGCACATAGGAGTAGGTAAATTAATGCACCTCTCCTCATATTTTGGCCATTGGGATCTTGGGACCAACCAGAGAGACAAATTTGCTCCTTAAAGGAAGCAGGATTTCTTAACCTGCCTCCGGCTTCTCTATGTCAACAATCTCCAACTAGGTAATACCTGAGGGATTTCATTTTTCCTCTAAAAGCTTTTCCACTCCCATGTCTGCCTTCAATGCTCAGTCAAATGAAGTAACTTAAGTGGCTGATTCCCTTGATATCACAAACTCTGATACCATAACCTGGTTTCATTGGGCAATCTGGTTGCTTCCACAGTTTTCCTGGAAGGTATAACAAGATACTACCTGTACTTTTTTACAGTTAATCCTGTCTTTAATCAGCTGTTGGTACACATGGAGCCACCCTTTAACATGCTTCTTACAGCTTTTGAGTTTACACTGAGGTGACAAATCAACACTGCATCTGAACTCCATTGAGTTGCTTGGTTATTTATTCTCAGTTCATTACCTGGGTTTTGTTTTTGGTTCCTATACATTGGGCATCCTTGGTGGAAGCAGGGCATTTCTTTCCAACTTATTTTTGTTCTCTTTTGTTCTTTCAGATTGTGTTATACTATCTAAAAGTGTTTTTTGTCATACAAAGGAGATTAATGAGTTAGAAGACAGGAATTCGCCTTATCAGCCAGTTTGAATGGGTTCCATAGACCATTGAGTTTTTTTGCTGTGTTCAACAGACTGGCATCTGCTCGGATCACTTTGCTGTGTGTCACCAATAAAACCAGATGTGATTCTTCTTCTTTTTTAGCTTTTATCTTGACATATCAGCTTTTGTTCAGACAGCATTCTCTCTGGTTTTATGCCTGTAAGGTGTTCAGATTGATGTGTGCGCATTCAGAAGAGGTGGCTAACAGCTAGATAGTCAGTCTAAGGCACAAAGTGACCAAGCAATACATTTAACTCACCACAGCTAGCCATTGCTAATTCTCACATGATGTTGTAAATTTAAATTCTGTTCTATTCAAAAACAAACAAACAAAACTGCCTTTTACACACAGTTATTACAATCTTAATTCTTGTAACCATATATCTCAAAATAGGATAATTTCAACAATATGATTTAGGTCTTCAATGCGTTTTAGAGTGAATGATGTTCTCTGAAAATTCTTATGTTAATGTTCAAATTCTAGTACCTTAAAATTTGAAGGTATTTAGAAACAGTGACTTTAAAAAGATAATTAAGATTATGGGGTGGTCCCTAATTCACTGCAATTGGTTTCCTTATAAGAAGAAGACACTAGGACAAAAGAAACAAAAAGAGAAGACTATGTGAAGACCCAGGAAGAGATGGCCACCAATAAATAGGTACAGAGATAGAGAGAGAGACAGACCTCAGGACTGATTTCAATCTGTAATCTACTTAATTTTAGAATCCTTATCTCTAGAACTGCAAAAAAATAATTTTTGTTTGTTTATTTAAGCCACTTAAACTGTGGCACTCTGTTATGGCAGCCATAACTAATGGCTAATTAATAAAAGTGGCCAATCTTTGAAATGTTTTTTGAGAGATTTTTAAAAAAATAAATAGAAAACATTTCTCAGAATGCAAATAAAAACTACTCTAAGATTTCATTTTACTCCAGTCAGAATGTAGCTATCAAGAACACAAACAACAATAAATGTTGGAGAGGATGTGGGGAAAAAGGCACGCTCATACATTGCTGGTGGGACTGCAAAATGGTGCAACCGCTGTGGAAAGCAGTATGGAGATTTCTTGGGAAAATGGGAATGGAACCACCCCATGACCCAGCCATCCCACTCCTGGGTCTGTTCCCAAAAGACTTAAAAACAGCATATTACAGTGACACAGCCACTTCAATGTTTATAGCAGCACAATTCAAAATAGCTAGGTTGTGGAACCAACCTAATGTCCCTCAGTAGATGAGTGGATAAAGAAAATGTGGTATATATACAAAATGGAATTTTACTCAGCAATAAGAGAGAATAAAATAATGGCATTTGCAGGTAAATGGATGAAGTTGGAGAATATAATGCTAAGTGAAATGAGTCTATCTCAAAAATCCAAATACCAAATGTTTTCTCTGATATAAGGAGGTTAGTTCACAGTGTGATTGGATGGGGGTACATAGGATTAGAGGAACACTAGAACGGTCAAAGGAAAGGGAGGGTAAGGGAGGGAGCAGGGGAGGAGAAGGGGGGAAAATGGTGGTTGAATGAGATGGCTATCACTATCCTAAATGCATGATTAAAGATCTGAATGGTACTTATATACTTTGTATACAAGCAGTTGTATGTAAAAAGATGATATACTTGTGCATTATGAATAAGTAAATAAATAATCTAAAAAAAAAAGAAAACATTTCTCAGATACTATGTGCAACTATTTGTTTGTTTGCTTGTTTGTACATATTTGACAAATAAATAATCAATTAAGAAATTAACAACATTTGAAGGTTACTACAGTAGGAATCCTCAAACTGAAAATGGTCAGATATGTCCTGAGATGATTGATCATCTGAAGTTCCCAGGTGAACAGGACCACATGAACAATTTTCCATGTATAGTACACAGCTTCAACGTACTAGAGCAAGATCTCCATGAAATTCATTTATTTTTTATCTGCTTGCTTATAACCACTTCTGTTATAATTTTATCTAGGTCCCTAGTTGTGGTCCATCCACAGTTGTCCGTTTTCCTCTTAGTTTTTTGTTGTACATCTTTGTTTAGAATGTGCTTATTTTAATGATATCCTTAGATTATCCTAAATAATAATAAAAACCTGACTGTATGATATATCATTATGGAACCAGTATAGACACATTCTGGACAATTCTGCATTAACCAAATGACACAACAGAGAATCACAGTCATGTCCACTTAAACCTATCTGGTTAGCTGACTTTTAACAACACAAACTGTGAACTTTCCAGCATTTCTTTCTTCCAGGGAGAGAACCACTACTATTGTTTGTACATCAGATACTAGATAATTCTAAATTTAAATCAGTTTCATTAGATGAGGAACCAATTACCTGCTACATGAAAGAAACTAAAATAGGTCTCAATATGTAAACCCAACTAATGCAACCAATGCAAATGCTTGGTTTAGACTTAATATCAAGGGAACTCCTTTTTCCTGTGATCTACGTATTCCATAATACTACTTCCTTTGTGGCCAGGCTTATGTGAGCTAAATATTTTTTTAACTTAATATTTTCTGTGATGTCTTTAGTATTTTCTAAATAGTATCATTTAGTATTATTTATATGTAGGGGTAATTTAAATTCTAAGAAAATTAGGAGTTGTAACAAATTAGAATTGTAACAAAGAGCCATCTGTACTTCATGGTTATTGCATCATCATTAAAAACAGCTAAAATATGGCATCACTCTGTGAGTTCACCAATTGTAAATGAGTAATTTAATTGTAGATGAGTGATTGCTTATTTATTTGTCAAATATGTACTCAGGAATTAATTTGCTGGAATCTCACTGTTGTATGTAAATGATTGACAACAATGTGTGTGTGTGTGTGTGTGTGTGTATATATATATATATATATATACACACATACACTATGGAATTCTATTCAGCCATGAAAAAGGTGGAACTCTATCCATTTGTAGCAATATGGATGAACCTGGAAAATATCATGTTAAGTGAAATAAGTAAAGCACAGAAAGAATAATACTGCATGTTCTCGGTTGTATGTGTGATATTAAAAAGTTGCTATTACATAAGTTTAGAATAGAATAGGCTGGATAGAAAGTGAAGACAAGGAGATGGTGAGAAGTGGCTCAGCAGGTACAATGTTAATTAGGAAAAACAAGATCCGATGTTCTAGTCACAGCATGGATAATGTAGTTGAAAGTGGCATATAGTTACTTCAAAATGGCTAGAAGAAATGATTTTAAGTATTATCATCCCAAAGAAACAATTTTTATGTAGCAGGGTATCTTAATTATTTCAATTTAATCATAACACAATGTATACATGTGTTGAAATGTCACACTGTACCTTAAAATATATATAATTACTATGTGTTAAAATATTTTTAAATAAAAACAGGTAAAAATAATTAAATGGGCAAAAGATGTGAAAGACATTTTTTCTAAAGAAGAGATCAAAGGGCCAAAAGGTATACGGGAAAATTCTCAAGTAACTAATTGTCAGGGAAATGAAAATCAAACCATAATGAGATGTCACTTTACACTTCTTAGGATGGATAATACCAAAACATCAAAAGACAACAAGTGGTGGTGAGGATGTAGAGAAATTTGAACCCTTGACTACTGTTGGTGGAAATGTAAATAGAGAAGCCCCTATGAGAAATAATATGGAATTTCTTCAAAAAATTAAAAACAGAACTACCATGTGATCCAGCAATGCCCCTTCTGGACATATGAACAAAAACCTTGAAGTCAAAAGCAACAAAGGTGCCTGTTCTCCCATGTTCATTGCATATTATTCACAATTGCCAAATGTGTGAACTACCCAAATATTGTCCAGCAGATGAGTGAATAAAGAAAATGTGGTGTATAAATATAACAGAATATTGTGGGCTGATCACTCAGAAAACACTCTTAGTCCAAATTTTGTCCAAATTAGAGTTTTTTTTATTTAGCCAGCTGGCGAGTGCTCCCCTGCAGGACCTGAATTGTCTCTGCCAGGAACAGCGCCAAGTCCGAGTTGTATGGGGTTTATAAGGGGAAAAATAAGGGAAAAAAACACACATCCTTGAACATGTAGGTGCAGGCAAGCAAGCAGGATACAAGGACTGACAAAGCAGTTAGCAGAGCAAAAACAGACAACCACATCCTGTGTTCGAACACAGTTGTGGGTATATGAAGTACAGAAAAACACAATTTTTAACATCTTAGAAACAGCTTAACATTATTTATCCTATAAAACTTATCACATAATCCTATTATCCTATTCATTAATATTTCAGAACATATAATCCATAATTTGTAATCTATAGTGATTAAGCTCAGACCATAGCAAGAATACTATCCAGCCTCATAAAGAAATTAATCTTATCATTTGTAACAATAGGGATGAACCTGGAGGACATATCAATCACAAAGCAAACACTGTATGATTCACTATATGAGATATCTAGAGTAGTCAACTCCTAGAAACAGAATAGAAGGCTACTTAGCAAGGGCTGGGGGATGTGAGGAAGTGGGTGTTTTGCCTAATGGGTCTAAGGTTTCAGTTATGCAAGTTGAATAAATTCTAGAGAACAGTTGTACAACAGAGTCTATAGCTAACAATATAGTACTGTACACTTAAAAATTTAAGAGAGTATATCATGTGTCTTCATTCCCCACACCCAATAAAGGTATGAATTTACTCATTACTTTATTAAGCCACAAAGGAGCATATTCAAGAAAGCCTCAAGAGCAATTGCATATATAAAATAAGAATATTACTATGACCATTATTTTTAAATAAAAATGCCAACAAAACACTATTTTAAGCACTTATGTATATCTACATAAAGTTCAACTTTACTAGGTAAAATTTATGAATTTTATGATGTACTTATGAATTTTATGGTATCTAGGGCGGGAAAAATTCTCAAACTACTATGAAAGTGAGATTAAACTTATCCTGAAAGAGTCTCTATAAGGCTGAATAGTATTGTTATATTTATATACCATATTATCTTCATCCACTCATGTGTCTAATGACATTCTATAGAAAGACAAAAATTATGGGATTAAAATAAGTTATACTCTATGTATGTATAATATGTCAAAATACATTTCACTGTTATATATATCTAAAAGGAACAAATTTTAAAAACTTTTAAATAAATTTAAAAAGTTATGGAGAAGTTTATGTTATTATCTTGATTGTGATGATAGTATCATAGGTGTATGCCTATGTCTCAACTCATCAACTGTATGCACTAAAAATGTACAGAGCTATTTTTCTGCGTATTAGTTGTACCACATAAAGGTAGTAAAAACACAATTGGCCATATATGTGAGGTGTCTTTCTGAAATTTTTGAATTGAATGGTCTTTCCATTGACATAAATGTTTTTCTTTTTTTTTTTTGGTACTGGGGATTGAACCAGGGACTTGTGCATGCTAGGCAAGCACTCTACCAACTGAGCCAAATCCCCAGCCCAACATAAATGTTTTTCTATGTCTACTATAATGCTGTGATTATTTCATAAAGTGTCTTGAAATAATCTAATCATATTGTACCTCATTTTCAATAATTTTTATTTTATAGGGTCATTGCCTATCTATTTTAGGTAGTAACACATCTATCCATGAAATCTATGAGCATTTCAATTTGGGTGGCACAAACCCTACAAAAACACTTTTTTAAGAATGGAACTTTAACAACATTCTCTCTTCTAAATATTTAAGATTATTGCTTTTATTATTTTTGTTGTTTCCTTGGTATTTTTCTCTCAGCTTTTTTAATGTTGAATACAGAAGATTTGCATGTGTTTGTTAATCAGTAGCTAAGTATTTACTGAAATTGGGTGCTATGGAATTTATGTTTTTTATGTAAATTTATTCAATTCAAGTACATATAAACACAATTGGGTTGTATGGGTTGACTACTATACTCTCATCAATAAATTCACTTATGAATTCTAGCAAAAATTTTGGCAAAGTATTTAGGACTTTTTATATACAATCATATTGAGGGCATGTAAGTAATGTTTTTATTTTCTCCTTTGCCAATTTTATTTTGTATTTAATCTAATTGCCTTGGATATGTCCTCCAATTGCATATTGAATAGTATAGAATAGTATGGGCATTATTGCACTTTCTTCAAACATGAAGAAAAACATTTCATCTGTCATCAGTGAGAATAATGTTATGCTTTTGTTAATTCCAGTGTCAATTTGAGACGTATAAGAAGCTGAAGACAAACAAAATTAGGTGTATAGGAGATGAGATATGTTAAACATTTACTCACAAATACATATGTGAATGTCAGCTCCCTGGAACTACAGAGGGTTTATTTTCACTTGCTAAAATGCATGATCATAACAGAACTCCTCACAAACTACGATCTGTATGATGATGAGCCCTCAATGTGATGGATTAATTTTAGGCTCTGTGAAACTTAAAATAAAGATCTTTATCTAGTTAGTATAGTAAAGGGATAGAAAATAAACATAATCCTTAGACAAAACTGTAAATGATTATTCATTTTATTTCAAGTGGATATGAACTGTTTTTTTTTTTTTTTTTTTTTTTTTTTTTTCCTAATCAAAGCAAAACATTTGCAAAACCAGCATCTGGATACCATGTACCTATAGCCTTATTGATCATCTGTAGCAAGGACATCACATCAAATAGAGCAGTAATTGGGGCTACTCCTGGCTGAATTGCCAGAGGCTTACAGAAATTCCCCAGAGTCCATCTATTACCACGAGGCCAAATAAGAATAAAACAGATAATAGGAACCAACATTCTTGTACCCTTGAGCTCAAGAAAAGTGGCACTAACTCTGAACTTCCATATCAAGTGGCAATCTTATTTTTGAATTATTAACTTGATTAATCTCCATTATTTCATGGTTTCTTTATTCTCTTTGTTATTAATAGGTGAAACTCAGTCCTAGCCTATAAAGAGAGAGCCATCACTGACTATTTCAGTAGTGATAGTGACCCTCTCATTAGTATAATTTCAATGGTCTTAATGATTGGTATTGACTCTGGGCATTGCTGAGAACATAGTCTGTTGGGGTTTTTAGCCCCAGACTCCTCTTGACCCACAAGAGAAGGGGGAGCACAACCCAACAAGGATGGATCAGGAAAAGTAAGAGCAGACTGATCGCCCGCACCCAGCCCTCTTTTTGGAGGACAATAAGACGCATCAGGGAGACCCGTCAAGGCACGAGCTCAGTTTATTGAGGAAGTTGGACGGCCTTTATAGAAGACTGTTGGGCCTTCTGAATACACCGTCAGCCGGAGGAGGGGTTGGAAAGCTCTGGCTTTCTGGCTGCTTGCCACGCCCTGTTATGGACCTATGCCAAGCAGGGAGCATGGCTGTAATGTATCGTGAGAAGCAAAACCGCCCTAAGCATAGGGCAGAGAATTCTGCCCTATGAGGTATGCCCGTGCTCTTTCCCTGTTTCTATCTGCTTACTGATTGGCTCATGTCCATTATAAAACGTTGTCCACCTTCTTCAATAAACGAGTTCCAGTGCTAATCTGACTGAGCTCCGTGACACGGCTCTGAGTCTTTTAAAGGCGGTGGAGGAGACGTCAGTGACTTCTACCTTCTCAGTTTTGTCCCTGCTGAGGTACGCTCTCCCTACCTTTCTTTGCTGGACAAAGAAAGGTCCATCCTGGGCCCACGGGGAGGCTAGAAACCTCGGCCCATTACCGTAATTTCGCTACAGAAGACATGGGCCAATTATAGGGGAGCATAGGGAGCACGAGCAGATCACATTGGAGGAACAGCCACTAGCCTATCCTAGTGGTGGTTTGATTTTTCGTCATATGTCAGGGAAACACCCCTGGGCTAGGCCAAGTCCACGTATCAGGAAGTGGGAGACAGCCAGAGAGTTAGGTTTTCATTTCCTTGACTTAAATTTCTATTCTTTCAGCTAATGTGTTCTTAATGTCCCCAACAATAGTCTCCTTTAAGGAGGTGGGTCTTCCCTGTTCAGGTAACATAGGCTTTCCAGTATCTCCATTCCCATTCATTCCTACATCATCTATTTTATTAATCACAGACAATTGTATTCTCCAGGCTTCTAAGAGACATTCTAACAATCTCACATCCTTTTGAATCCTTGCCAGGGGTTTAGATACTTTCTCCTCAGAAAGTGACCCCAAGTTAATGAATTCTTGGTTATTCAGTTTTATACTTTATCTATACTATTCTATTTATCTTTTCCTTTTGTTTCAGGCCATACCCATTTTCTATCTCTTTTCAATTCCAGAAAATCATTGATTCATATATTGTCTCCAGTTTTATAGTTGCTTTAAGTATAAAGGTAATTCCAACACACATTGCTGCATCATCAATTAACCAGAATTTTATTCATAAATCCTTACAATATTTTAATGGGTAATTCAATAAGTACCGTCATAAACAAAGCTAATTATAAAGAAAACAGATTAATAATCACAAATGAAAAACATATATAAATGACTCTCCAAAGAGATAAGGAGGTAATTTTCATCTGTGATTTATGGAGTTATTCAATTAGAGTTGCTAGAAAAAAACCTCTTCTCCAATAGGCAACATTAATCTAGTCATATAGCTTATACTTGTACATCTCTCATATCTTTAACTTCTTATCTATTTTATACAACTTATGTCTTTGTGACCTCTTTTCAGAAATCATATGATGCATAATAACTCATCCTGACACTTTGCTTATTTTAAACTGCCTCTAAAAACAAAAGTAAAAACTAAAAACAAAATATGTCAATCCTTTCCTTCCAACTTCCTATAACTTCCCATAGCTTTCACAATCAAAGTCAAACTCCAACCTTCTAATGTAAGTTATTGACTCAGTTCTTGTCCAACTATGCCTCATTAAGAAACTTACTAAGCTACTTTCAGATTATCGTATATTCAGCACTTGGTTCACCTTCATGCTGTTTTAACAGCTTTGTTCTCTGCTGGAATACTCTACTTTTGCCTATAATGCCTAATCTTTACCTACCTCCTACTCCTACCTATGAAGAGCTTGGGAACACATAAGCCTCCTTACATTTTTAAAAGTATTCCCAGACAACTCAGCTTACCCCTATTATATTAAATGCTGTTTCTCTTCTTACATTGAACATTAATTGTCAATGTTTTTTTTTTTCTCCATTTAAAGTGCAGAAGCCTTGAAAAGGCTAATCATACCTCTTATCTCTATTTCAGAGTTTAATGGGATCTGAGACATATTTAATAATATTGATAAAAGAAGCATTTTTCAAAATAAATGAGTATTAAAATTAATCAACCAAACCATTGTAGTTGCCACCTATCTTCAAATTCAGTATCCTCATGAGTAATTTAAAAAAATAAAATTCATATTTCATAAATTATGCACTCACAGGTCCTGTAGAGTTGTGATAATATATCACTATACATCATAAGTAGAGAGGTGAGAGATTCTACCTCAACCGTATGCCTGCAGGTTTGATATTTATAAGAAATCAAATAATACTAAAACTTCAGAAAATCTTCTCAAATGAAATTTCAGTAAAGTCTATAAAACTATGTATTTAAGCGTGATGTACTAAATTTGTTCACATTTGTCCCTAATAAAATTGTTTTATCTTCCATCTAGAAAAGTTTTTTTTTTAAAGATTTTCACAATTTGTAAGCCTCCCTATCATTTTCAATTATTTGAGAGTCAAGAGATGATGGGAAAGAATTAATATTTTATAGAAAGAATTAATATTTATTTTAGGATGAAACTGCCCTTGACTGTATAATATAGAGAATGTGAACATAACTTGATTCAGAATGGCATAGCAACCGAAGAATCTGAAAAAGTTCTGGCTTTGCTTTAATCTGCTACCTTCTATGTCACCCATTATTTTAGATGAACTTGGTTTCCCATACAAAGCTGTTTCTAAGCATAATCACTAATAAAACATTTCAACTATTGGAAATTTAACTAAGCCAACCTTATTCCCCAAATATAGGATTAATTCTAAATCAATAAAATTCTTTACCTCCTGTTTACTTTAGTCCCTAGTAAAATGATCATAGTATAATGCCTATCAGTTTGCAAAGTGACTCTGCCAATGGTAGGCTTGAATGAATAAATTTAATTTGTAAGTAAGTTTCAATGGGAAAGACAAATACATATAACCATATGTTTAAAGGAATGCGTCATATAAGGCATCAGAAATTAAATTACATAAAAACAGGTGAAAAGTAATTGAAATAAATAAATTGTATAACTGTTAATAAAAATAGTTATTGGCTCAGGATGTGGGTTTATGACTTTTTTCCTGTTATAACTATTAAGACATAATATTACATGTTCTCCAATAAGTAGGTATTATTTTTTAAAATCATAAAATTACATTAAACACAAAATCTCATAACTCCATGTATAGTCTTTGCAAATAACAAGATAAATATATCTGGGGACCAAAATTCCAGGACCAGTATTAATATTACTAAAATTTTACCTTTGAGTTATACCCATGAAAATGAGAACCATGAAATCCTTTAAGTTTAAATTAGTGAACTATGAGGGGAGGGGAACTCATGAACTTTCTGAAAGTTTCCATGTTTTATATATTCATATGTCTATGTTTACTATGTTTCTCACTTGTGGATAATATAATATAATCTTATTCTTAAAGTGGTGTGACAAATGAAATTTTTTAAATGCTCATCTATAGATACTGGAATTAAATAAAAACTTTCACCAAATATGTACTTTAAATTACTTATTTTGTAAACAATACTAGGAAAAATCACCTTTTTGACTCCTATATACTTAATAATATAATGTTCCTTCATTATGCCAATACCTAGAGGCAATATTTTAGATAACTTTCAAGGTGACAATATGGTTTTTATCATATTTGTCACCATTTTTTATGCCCACTTTAGTGTTTTCTTTCCACCCTCTTCAGCATCTATCTGTCCATCCTAATGGCACTCTGATTTCCTCTGTGTGTGTGTGTGTGTGTGTGTGTGTGTGTGTGTGTGTGAAAATCATCCTATTGTGTGATTTTTGGCCATATGTTATGTCTCAATGACTTCCATTCTTACCCTGTTGCTTTTGAATTTCCTAGAAGCTCTTTGACTCTGTTTACTTTTCCTGGAAAATCAGCCATTGGATGGAAATATATTCTAAATACTTTCAGTTCAATGACTGCTCTTCAAACTTGGGATCGTAGGCCAAGATGAGAAGCAGCAGTTAATATTTGCTCATCTCAGCACAAGAGCCTCAGTGTTGGTGTTGCTGCTCTGAGGACTGTTCCTAGAGTTCAACTTAAGTAGCACTGCAGAACTCCTTCTGTTCTGTTCTATTTCCAATCTTGCCATTCTGTCACTTAAATAAGCCCTTAATACTCTTATAATAAATTTAATTTCTGCCAACAGTATCCAGGTTTGTTTTGCCAGTTTTTAATTAAAGAATGCCAACTGATAAAGCAATTTCTACTGAAGAAGTCTGGCAGGCAATGAATACCCTGGGAAATAAGGTCTTGTGGAATGTGCTTCTTAGCAAAGAAGGGTAGAGCAGCATTCATAATTCAGCAAGGGGCCTACCAAGTGCTGGGGTGAAATAATTAAATTAGCATCTGCAGACATGTGGAAACAGGGGACAGGTCTTCTGGCAAAGCAGGTGCCAATTACAATAAAACACTAATAAGATCCAGTTAAAATAGCCATGTCTGATAATCTGTCATAATTCAACACAAGTGGGGTGACAAATTCAAATATTTAATTTGCCATTTCCAAACAAATGTGGTATGTATAATTTCAAGCATGGGTTGTAACTTACTGAACCAAACTCATTGGTCCACTTGACCCACGATTCAAGTGGTAGCAAGTTATATTCTTTTAAGATTTGGAACTAGTAACAAAGAATACAGTCAGATCTTGAACTACTGGGGCCACGAATTCCTGTAGACTGTGTTGTATTAATCAAGTTAAGCTATAATGGAACTAAGATATAAGGCTCACTGAGAAATTAAGAAAATAAGAGCCAAGGAAACTGTAAACTCATGAAAATAGAGGGTGCAAGTCCAAGAAATCTAACTTGACTTTACATTTTATGATGCCTATGTCATGTCAATGAAATCTCTATTAAAAAACTTTCACAATACCACATTTATATGTTTGCTTCTCAATGCATAAAGTGAAACTCAAAACTCTCAAATATTCTCTGAATGTTCTGATTATATCTGGTTTTATAAGATTCATGTTTGCATACTGAAAACAAAATTAAAATTTGATTTTGCAGACTGTGAATGCCAGTTGAAATCACAACCTTTCTCACTCATGTGACAAGGAAGGCATTTGTGAGAAAGACTAAGCAAGTCCTTTATCCTTGAGATGGTAGTATTTGCAGGGATCTGGAAGTTTACCAAACCTGAAGCCTCTCCCCACTCCAAAAATATCTTTCTTTCAATGACATTCCTTCTATCTTTAGAAGTTGTTTCTTTCCAGATTAAAAAGCCTTGACTCACTTTCCTAAGAAAACATAGTAATAATAATTAAGTATCATCATGTTTATAAGACAGGTAACAGAAATCAGACCATGGTATGTCATAATGAAGAAGTACAAAATATAGCTCCTAATTGTGTATCAGCATGTATCTTGAAAATAGTACTGGTAATGAAGATTCAGCTTCAAATAATGTCACAAATGGATATTCTTTGCAAGGTTGGGCATTCAATATAAACATAACAAATCTTACAGCTGGGTATAGTTGACTTAATGTTAGTTTGTTTGTTTATGTAAACCAAAACAATTGATCCTGTTTATGGGTATCTCTGATTTTATGCAGATTTATAGTCCACATACCTGGCTGGACATTATCACCACCATTTAAACACACTATTATCTAGGTCTCATTTTCATAAATACTGATATATTATTTATTCTGCCATGGGTTCAAAATTTATTATTTTTTAAATTAATTAATTTATTTTAATTAGGTATATATGACAGCAGAATGCATTTTGACTCATTGTACACAATTGCAACACAACTTTACACTTCTATGTTTGTACATATGTAGTGTCATATGTGCAATCATACATGTACCTAGGGTAATGATGCCCATCTCATTCCACCATATTTCCTACCCCATGCACCCTCCCTACCTTCCCTCCCCTTTGCACAAAGTTCCTCCATTTTTCCCATGCCTCCCCACTCCCTGTTATGGATCAGTATCAGAGAGTACATTTGGCCTTTGACTTTGGGGATTGGTTTACTTCACTTAGCATGATATTCTCCAACTCCATCCATTTGCCTGCAATTGCCATAATTTTATTCTCTTTTAATGTTGGGTAATATTCCATTGTGTATATACACCACAGTTTCTTTATCCATTCATCTATTGAAGGGCATCTAGGTTGCTCCCACAGCTTAGCTATTGTGAATTGAGTTGCTATAAACATTGATGTGACTGCATTTGTGTAGTAGGTTGATTTTAAGTCCTTTGGGTATAGACTGAGGAGTGGGATAACAGGGTCAAATGAGCTTTGGGTAGTATGGCCATTTTGACAATATTAATTTTGCCTATCCAAGAGCATGGGAGATTTTTCCATCTTCTAAGGTGTTTTTCAATTTCTTTCTTTAGTGTTCTGTAGTTTTCATTGTAGAGGTCTTTCACCTCTTTTTTTAAGTTGATTCCCAAGTTTTTTTTTTTTTTTTTTTTTTTTTTGAGGCTATTGTGAATGGGGTATTTTTCCTAATTTCTCTGATCAATTTGTTTTTTAAATCACTACCTAACAATTGTATCCATCACGTACAATACGTTGATTTGAATATAGAAATAAGCATTGTGGAACAACAAAATCAAGCTAATGTACGCTCACCACATACATTGTGTTTATTTTATACTTATTTCTGTTTGATTTAAACCTTACAGAGACATTACAAAGTAATCGTAGACTGTTTCTGCGTTTAGATTTACCTGATGCTTCTTTTTTTCCCACATTTTTTATTGGTACATTGTAATTATACATAACGAAGGGTTTTGTTGTTACATATTCATACATGCATACAATATAGACATGATTTGTCTGATGCTTTCTTGTAAGTGAATCAGATTATCCATTTTTTTTGCAGAAATATCACAGAAAGGATACTAGTTTGTTTATCTTTTTCAAATAGTATTCTTTTAGGTGTTAAACAGTTCTATGTGTGCAAAAACTGATTATATTATATAAACTTCAACCAGACTAGGGTAGTGGCAGTTATCTCTATGTTAAAGCCACTCATATTCCTTTATAATTAATAATTATTTTGTACAGATACTTGAAGATAATGTAAATGTCTCATGAATCACTGATTTTAGCATATAGTACTAATTCTTGTCTGCATCAATTTTATTCAAGAAGATATAATTTATTAAGTTCAACTGCCCCATATTTACCTAGCAGGAAATACTTCCACGTTCTTTTAACATGTCTTTCTCATTCTTGGTTGGCTCTCTGTGTTTTTGGAACAAGATACTCTAGGCTCATTTTTTTTTTTTTTAAAGTAAGATCTTTCAGCTATGAAATCAGATGTTTCTCTGATAAGCCTTGCTTCCTTTTAGAGAAAAGTCACTTAGAAATAAACCTCTGGCCACCAAGTGTCCTCGTGAGACTGGAGTTTGATGCATCTTTGCTTTCTTAGTGGGTAATCTACATCCAGGAGAGAGATAAATACAGATAATCTAAAATGTAATATATAGAAAAACTATATTTGTAAAACAAGGTCTGACTGCTAGATGTTTTATGTTCCTGGGTATTGCTGCCCCCAGGAAAAAGACAGTCTTTATAAATAGACAGGATGTAGAATATAAATGTAGACTTGTAAATATATAAATGGACATAAAATATATATAGGGCATAGATACATGTCTATAACCTCTCAAATAATGTGTTTCCATCTGTGTTTATTTACATATTTAGAAATACTTTCTATCTAGGTCCTACCATATATATCTGTACATAAAATTTAGGTCATACCAATAATTTTCATCCAATATCATAGGATTTGTTCTAGTTTCCTTGTAGCTTATAAATCTTTCCTCTGTTAGTGAGATGCTTGATCCCCATTGTCTTAACCATATTTGGATATTTGCCCAATTATTCTGCTTATAACAAGCTTTTCAAACACAGTAGGATACTGCCTTATTTTTGTCCCAGACCCCCTTCTGGACTGAGTGCTGCTATGGTCAGACCTAAACCCTGCAGAGTATTTTGGACCATTATTAAGATGAAGATGGGGTAGAAGGGAAAGGGGCATGATTTTTTTTAAAAATTATATTATTCAAGTATTTGAGGAAAAACATGGAAATAAGGAGGTAGAAAGCAAAGAGGAAGAGAAGAATAGGCAAATAGAGGAGGAAATTGGCATTTAAAAAATTCTCCAATGTGAATCATGGGCTAAATAAGCATTGATGTAAAGGATGTAACTTAAAAGAGTTTGCAGTGTGCTTGGAATACAGGTTAGTGTAGAGCATGTGTTTTGCATACAGGAGAACCTGGTTTCAATTCCCAACACTACTAAATAAATAAACAAGGATTTTGTAACATAGGAATTACTTCTTGGCTGTATCATATTGGTTAGTAATATATGGAATACATTTTAAATCAGATGAAGGACAGATGAAATGCACCTTCCTGAAAAGCAATGAATTCCTCTCTTGACTTGAGTGCTTTAACCACACAGAACCCTGGAAGACACTTTGTTCACCTTGGCTTTGTTCAATGAGAAAAATACCAAGAGCTGTATTTATTTGATTTTTTGTTATCCATTCCCTTAAGACTACCTTAATCACATGGAAAACAATCTTTAAAAAAAAAAATCCACTTCAATTGAAATGGCCCTCTTGGAAAGATAATAAAATGTAAGGCAGTCAGATAAAGGCACCGAATTATGAGTAGCCAATTTGAAAATAATATTGTAAAATACGTTAGAAACAGTTGGATACAGAGAATGTTTTTAACCTTGAAAGAGCATTGGTTATGATAAATTAATCACTGAAAGTATGAAGCCAAATTAAAATGCAACTTTATAAGTAGTGTATGTTTGGGATTAACAGTGGTAACAATAATTTCCTCTCTAGGGCTGGTGACAAAAGTTGAAATGGAGTCATTGCAGTAAGGAAGCTCGCTGTACATGAAATTCTCCATCAGTTTATGAGTCTGAAGGTCTGTGACTACAAGGAAAAACCTGCATTAGTACCTGAGATCCACCTGAGAACACCACTTCTACAAATCCTTGGATTATTCACACCATGAAAAGAAAACACCCAAATTTTGAGGGGTTATCAGGGCACTGAATCTAAAATAACAGAAATTCCTTGGTGCCCAGAACAGTACTCTGGCCCAACATAAGAGGGGCTTATGGAAATACTTTGTAAATTGAATAGATTTCATGCATTAATTCTAGAACCAGTATAGTCCATGGACCAAAGATCTACTTTTATATTACCTTCAAGCTAAGAATTATGTTTAATATTTTTAAGGGATGGTTTAAACAATAAAGGGGATGATCAAGAAATAGAAAAGAAGACATATTAGACAGATTGTGATCTACCAAGCTTAAGATATTTATTATCTGGAACTTTACAAAAAAGTTATCTAACACTGTTGTTTAAACATAATATTTTTTCCAGGGTCTGGATATGTAGCTCAAGGTAGAATTTGTACATGGTATGTTCTAGACCCTGGGATTCATTTCTCAGGAGTGTGTGTGTGTGTGTGTGTGTGTGTGTGTAATATTCCACATGTTTGAGCAAGTACATTATACTATTTGATGTTTGATCTAGTAGGACACAAAATCCATCCATTAATAGCCTCAGTAACAAGGTAGAATCCCTATGTTTTCGTATTTAACTCATGATGAAAAGACAATTATGAAGAAGTAAGTTAAAAATAACACACTACATTGGGGGATTTAACTGAATATTAAATATTTATCATTTAAGTATATGAATCTCTGTTATTTGGGTGACTTATTTATAGGCACATAATAAACATTAACCAATATTTTCATTCCTGGCTTTCCAAATCTTCATTTCTTCTCTGTTTCTCCTTTTTTTTTTTTTTAATTTTTGGCTATTTTTTTTTAATCTTAATAAACCAGTTGGCTTTTATTGCATGCAAATAAAGAATTCTAATCAATAAAAAGCAATTCTTTAGGTATTTGTGCTTATTGGATTTTAAAATTAGAATCTTCTGGGAAAACATAATGCTCAGTAAACCAACATTTCAAAACTGTTCTTGCAGTAGGCCCTTGATTCAATCCCTCAAATGTATATATATCATATAGAATTATTGTTTTCCTTTTCTTTCCCCTGATGTTTGAGAAAGTACATTTGCAAACTTCATTTGAAAACTTGATTGTTAGGTCTAACTGTAAATATGCAATTTAAAGTTTTGTATTTGTATGGTTTTTTTCTGTTTAGTGACTAGAGAAACACAGGTCACAGCTATGTAAGAATTTTTCTCCAACAGAAAATCTCTCATGGAAGTGTTTTACATTTTGTCATTGAGTTAGATTGAAAAATAAGACATGAGATACAGTAGAATTTTTAAAAAGTAGTATTATTTATATAAATTTCTAACATGTACAAATACTATGTTTATAAAGGAAAAGGAAGGCTCTTTCACAGTTTTCTTTCTCCACATCATAAAGAACAGAGGTCCTAAAACTGAATCATCTGAGCTATAGCTTCACAGTGGTCTAAATTGAGTTTTCATCTTTAACATTTGTAGTACACACCATAAATTCTCTATAAGTACATACTTCTTCCACATCACTGACACCACTCTCTTTTATCTTTGCACTGTCATTTTTAAAACCTAAAGTGAAAGACGATTTCTTACATTTTAGTCTTCATCAACCTAGAACTTGGGCATAAGACATTTCAGCCTTGAAGTTCCAAGTGGTCTTAAAGTCAACACACAACAAACTGTATAACTAAAAGTGCTATTTTATGAGTCTAAAGGCCTTTACTTGATTTTGATATAAATTATAAATCTTTGCTTCCTCGGGACATGGATTGTAAAATAAACTACATATGTGTTTTTATGTTTGTTTTTTGTTTGTTGTTTGCCTACATTTTGAAATTAATCATTGTGAAACTAATTAGAACTACAAATTCTACTACACATATTTATACTGTGGAATATAACCTGGGCTGAAATATTAGTGTCGGGATACTGTACAAAATAACAAATAATAGTTGTATTTTGAAAAATATAAATAGCTATTATTTAAAATTTGAAAATTTCAAAAAAAAAGCAAAATAATTTTTAAACAACATTTGGTTATAGCAATGCAAATTTCTTATTTCTTTTTAAATTTATTATTTCTTTTATCTAAATTTAAATATTACAAAGCTAATTTTATTAATGAGTGATATGATACAAATTAATTACAAATAATCCAGTTCAAAATTATTGAAGGCACAAAAATTTGTAGCTATTTTTAACATAATGAAAAAGAATAAAACCTGAAAGCAAATAAAACCAATGCCATCTACTTAAAACTGTACAAATTACAAATGCCATCCACTTAAAACTATAATTAAACAAGCTTCCTTATTTACATATAATTAAAATATCACACTACATGATATCATGTTTGTAATTACCAGATATCTTTGGTTAACAGTTTTATTCTTAGAACCCAGAGATTGAATCTCAACTTTGCCATATGATAGTTCAGAGATTCTGGTTAAATTATATAACCTTACCAAATTTTAGTCTTTCTATTAGTAAAAAAAGTCTTATGTATATGGCTAACTGTTGGCACCTGTTGACATAAGCAAATTATGTTGAACAGTAGAATAGCTCCGTATATCTAGGCTCCCCTTTTGAAACCCATTATTAAAAGTGGAAAGATTCATAATATTGGTGAGAATCAATCTTATAAGCAAGAAAATTTGTCTTTACCCATTTAAAATGTAAGACCACAGAATATAAATTCAATAATAATTGCAGTAATGACATATCATGAAGCTTCTTATACTATGTAGTCTCTTTCTTTGTAAATGATCAAAGCATTTGAAAACCTTTATAACATTTATACAATCTGAAACTCATTAAGAGTGTGAGAAGTCTATGAAGTGTTTAAAAACCTACACTGAGGGTACTCATAGTAAAAGGTGCTAGAATATCAATCTCCTTCTCTAGGATTCAGTTCAGGGTACATTTTAATAAAATATCTTGACTTGGCATGACAGAAGTTTCTTGGAAAAACTTTTTAAGATTCCTATATGTATCATTTTCATTATTTTAACAGGTTTCATTGCTTCTTATACAAGAGGAAAATGAATCATTTTGGTTTAAAAATATGTTTTAAATTCTACAGCAATATGTATGCAATACTCTATACCTAACCAGAATATTATTTACTCATTTTTATTTTCCACTGAAAAGAATATAATGGAAAAACAGCAATGCAAAATTGCTAGTAAGATTATTCTGATATATAAAAATTAAATCTAGAACATTTTCCCTAAGGAGTATTTTCACTTTTAGTTAAAATATAGAGGATTTGTATTACCTAACATTGTCATAAACATTTGTGTAAAGACAAATGTTTTAAACAAGCTTCCTTATTTACATATAATTAAAATATCACACTACATGATATCATGTTTGTAATTACCAGATATTTTAAAAAGACATTTTTAAAATGTCCTTTAAGAGTTTAAATATATTTCTTAAGTGTGTAAAGACACAAATGTTGTTGGCTAACACTTTAATACCATCAAGCAACAAATTCCATAAGCCATAAGAAGATCATTTAGTCAACAATTATGATAGTATTTTCTTTCAGTTTAAAGGACCACATCATTAATATCTTTGTGACATTATTTTTATTAATGATTATTGAATTGAGGTAGAATTATCATAACCCCTTGTGTGTTCAGAAATAGATATCTTTCATGGCAAGTTTAAACTTTGTGCTTCTCACTTTCCTAATGGCAAAATAAATTTGATTCGTTATAAAAATTGGAATTGTTCTACCTAAACAAGTTTTTCTAATAGTCTCTACAAATATTTTCCTGTATAAATGAATATGTGTTGATGCATTTTTTGTCTGAAGGGTATATGTGTCAAGCATACCAAGATCTTACTAAATCAGCATTTAGCTGATTTCCAATTCTTTTATTTTTAAAATGTCCTTTAAGAGTTTAAATATATTTCTTAAGTGATTTATGAGATCTTGTTTATCAGAAATTATCTTTCTTACATTTCTACTAAGCACAAAATATTTCTTTTCATTAGTCCAACCCTAAAAAGTTCTGGAGGGAAAAATTGCAAGTAATTGCTCTATACAACAATGCTTCCTATTTTTAGTTCACTAATCTCATTTTCTCCTTGGTGATACAAATTTGAACTTAAGAGGTTGTTTTAGATGAGTGAAAGGGACACATTTTCTAAACCTGTATAGTGTTTTGACAAAAGCCATTGCTCCCTAGAAATAAAGGTATTTATTGTTTTTGTAATAAAAATGAGAAATAAAAAGATTTTAGAGTTTTTTACATAAGCAGTTTAAATATTTACATAATATGGAATATATTAAGTTGGCTTTGTGAATTTTCAGAAACTTAGTCATTTAGAATCATTCAAAGATAACTGAACATTTATGAGAGTCATATTTGGCTATTGAGATGTCTAGTTGCCTCCAACTTGCAATAAATAGAATAAATAAAACAATAGATTAAATTCCATTGATATCAAACTTGAAAAGCTTTGATCATTTTAAAAGCTTGAAAGTAGTAGAGCTAGTTTTGCAATTGACATAGCATTATTTATTTTCTGAAGTTGTCTCTAACTAAAAGATTTGAAATATGTAAATTTATGTGAACACTTAGGTTAGGCATACATTACATTTTCATTTAACAAATGAAAAGGCCTCTTAAAAACATTATATGTTCCCTGTCTTCTTTTTTGTTCAATCATTTTCTGCTCTCCAACAATTATGTAAATTTCAAATATTGTATTTTTTCCTTCTCTAAGCTAAACCTTTACTATTCTTCTACATACTCACTAGCTAGCTCAGTTATTTAAATTGTTGATAACTCCCACAAACATGCAGAACCTACTATTGTTGGTTGCTTTGTTTTAACTGCTTTCACAGCTCTTGTGCTCTCCCCTAGGATCTCTGCTCATTTTTACGGTGGTAGCTCTTCCGTGTCACTCAGGTCTGCATGCATATATTCTTTGTAAAAATAGAATTTTCCTGTTAATCTAAGCAAAAGCTTCCCCAATCATGGTCATCACAGCCTTTAAGTTAATGTAGTTTTACCTAGTTCAGAGTGTGCTGCTTATTTTTTTTAAAAAATCTCCTCAATAGAAAAATTTATGAGTACTGAAGCATTATCTAATAGGTTCAATGTTATTTTCTAGCACAAACAACAAACACTACTTGGCACATAGCAGGGTGTTCAATTAATGTTGAAAGAATGCATGTTGATAGAATAAATAAAATGCAAAAAAATGAATAAATGAATCAAATTATGCTCTGTATATAAAATTTATACATATATATATATATATACACATATATATATGTATATGTATATAATTAACAATGTTAATGAGAATGTTGGAGGAAAGAAATCTATTGGGGATAGGTAAAGAGGAACAAGCTACTTGAAGGGCAATTTTTCAACACCAAACCAAATCAAAAGTATTAATAACTTTGTGTCTTGTAACTATTGGAAATAAAGAAGAAAAACATTAGATTTTACAAATCTTTTGAATATTCATATTGCTAATTAAAATGTATGCAAAACAGTATAGCAATTATAGAGAATTCATCAATCCATCCATTAATTTTTATTCATTTATTCACCAACTTTTTTTTTTTTTTTTTAACATTTCTTTGATCCAGACACAGACCTGTCATTTGGACTCTATCAGAGAAAGAAAAAACTGCTTGTTTTCATGACATTTACAATTTAGTAGATGAAACAAAATTTAATATTATGCATTTAAACAATGCATATTATACATCAATAAGTGACTTTAAAAGAAAACAATAGCTGGGAGAATCTGAAATCCCAGTGTGAACAGATAATTCAATTTACATGAGATAGTCACGAAGACTTCTTTAGAAATAAAGGACTAATCAGAATGGTTATCTGAGTATTGCAGGAAAAGATAATGGAAAACGTTCTAAAGCAAAAGTATGTCTCTCATGTCTTTTTTTTTCATTTTTAATTCTAATTTGTTATACATGTTTACAGAGTACATTTTATTTCATATTACATATGAAGAGCACAATTTCTTAAGTTGCTGGTTTTACATAAAGTATTTTTACAACAATTGTATCTTCATACATGTATTTAGGGTAGTCATGGATAACTCAGTCTGCCATTATTCCTATACCCTTGCCCCATTACCCTCCCCCCCTTTGTTTTTTTTAAAGTTTTTTCATTCCTCTCATCCCCACTTCCTTGCCTTTATAAGTTAGTATCTTTATATCAAAGAGATCATTTGACCTTTTGTTTTTTGGGATTGGCTAACTTCACTTAGCATTATTTTCTCCAACTCCATCCATTTACCTGCAAATGCCATGATTTTATTATCTTTTAGTGCTGAGTAGTGTTCCATTGTGTATATATACCAAAGTTTCCTTATCCATTCATCCTTTGATGGGCATCGGGGTTGGTTCCACAGTCTAGCTATTGTAAATTGTGCTGCTATAAACATTGATGTGGCTGTGTCCCTGTAGTAAGCTGTTTTTAAGTCCTTTGGGAATAGACTAAGGAGTGGGATAGCTGGGTCAAATGGTGGTTCCATTCCCAGTTTTCCTAGGAATCTCCATAGTGCTTTCCAGATTGGCTTCACCAATCTGCAGTCCCACCAGCAATGTAGGAGTGTGCTTTTTTCCCCCACATCCTCACCAGCATTTATTGTTGTTTTTTTTTTTGATAGCTGCCATTCTGACTGGAGTAAGATGAAATCTTAGAGTAGTTTTGATTTGCATTTCTCTAATTAGAAACAATAACCCACTTAAAAAAAAATCAATAGAAAGCATCACCAACAGATTGGACCACTTGGAAGATAGGACCTCAGACAATGAGGACAAAATATATAATCTTGAAAATAAAGTTGACATCACAGTGAAGATGGTAAAAAACCATGAACAGAATATCCAAAAATTTATGGGATACCATCAAAAGACCAAATTTAAGTTTTATTGGAATAGAGGAAGGTGCAGAGATTCAAACCAAAGGAATGCACAATCTCTTTAATGAAATAATATCAGAAAATTTCCCAATCAGGAAGAATGAATTTGAAAATCAAATACAAGAGGCCTACAGGACGCCAAATGTACAAAATTACAACAGACCCACACCAAGGCACATTATAATGAAAATGCCGAGCATACAAAATAAAGATAGAATTTTAAAGGCTGCAAGAGAGAAGAGTCAGATTACCTACTAGGGAAAACCATTTTGCATCTCACAGATTTTTCAACCCAGACCCTCAAAGCCAGGAGAGCCTGGAACAACATATACCAGGCTCTAAAAGATAAGGGATGCCAACCAAGAATTTTATATCCAGCAAAATTAAGCTTTAGATTTGAGGATGAAATAAAAATCTTCCATGATTTAAAAAAAGCTAAAAAATTTTACAACAAGAAAGCCTGCTCTACAGAATATTCTTGGTAAAATATTCCACGAAGAGGAAATGAAAAATAATAATGAAAATCTGCAAAGGGAAGAACCACAATAAAGAAACAAACCAACCAAAGGAGAAACCAAGTCACTCTAAATACCAAAAATAACAAACAAACAAATAAATAAATAAATAAAAATGATTGGTAATACAAATTATGTTTCAATAATAACCCTGAATGTTAATGGCCTAAACTCACCAGTTAAAAGACATAGGCTAATAGATTGGATTAAAAAAACAGACCCTATAATATGTTGCCTTCAAGAGACACATCTCATAGGAAAAGACACCCATAGACTGAAGGTGAAAGGATGGGATAAAATATATCACTCACATGGTCTTTGTAAACAAGCAGGTGTCTCTATCCTCATATCAAATAAAGTAGACTTAAAGCCAAAGCTAATCAAAAGAGATAAAGATGGACATTTTATACTGCTTAAGGGAATCATAGATCAACAAGATATAACTGTTATAAATATATATGCCCCAAATAATGGAGCATCTACATTCATCAATCAAACTCTTCTCAAGTTCAAGAATCAAATAGAACACAACACCATAATTCTAGGTGATTTTAATACACCTCTTTCACCACTGGATAGATCTTCCAAAACAAAGAAACTATAGAACTCAATAATACAATTAATAACTTAGACTTAACTGACATATATAGAGTATATCATCCATCAATGAGCCAATACACTTTCTTCTCAGCAGCACATGGATCCTTCTTTAAAATAGATCATATATTATGCCACTAAGCAACTCTAAGAAAATATAAAAAAGTAGAGATACTACCCTGCATTCTATCAGATCATAATGGAATGAAATTAGAAATCAATGATAAAAAAAGAAAAAAAAAAAAACTACTCTTAACACCTGGAGACTAAATAATATGCTATTGAATTATCAATGGGTTGCAGAAGACATCAAGAAGGAGATTAAGAAATTCTCATGTCTTAGTAAAGATGAATTAATATATTTTTTTAAAAAATCTGAGGGTCATGGCTTGGGTTGTGGTTCAGTGGTAGAGTGCTTGCCTAGCATGTGTGAGGAACTGGGTTTGATTTTCAGCACCTCATATAAATAAATGAATAAAATAAAGGTCCATCAACATCTAAAAAAATTTTTTTAAAAATCTGTGGGTCAAGATAGTGAATATGTAGGACTATATTAACCTAATTTACATATGAAAGAAAACAAAGAAGTATAAAAGAACAAATACAATAAGAACAATTAAATATTTGCTTAAAATTATGACAAAAGCAATAATGAAATTTACAAAAGATCTTATAGGAAAACTTCATGGATAAAACACCTCTCTTAGGTAAGTTCTGGTAAAATATGCAGGCTGATAAATATCATAAATGAACAGAGACCAAAATAAAAATATAAGTAAACTGGAAGTTTATCAAAATATTATATTTCAGCAAAATATATTTCTCAAATATTCTATGTACAAATATATTATGAAAGCAACATAAAAATTTTCTTGGGTTGATTTTTTAAAGACCTAGGAAATATAATTTTCTAATATTCCATGAATAAACAACTCAAACACCTGTTTCTTTCATACTAAGGACAAAATATAAGAACTAAACGATCATAGAAATTCTTTCATTCTGAATTTTCCTATATGGGTACCATATATCCCTCATTTATTACCTGTTCCTTTCTAAAGGGTATGAAGCAATTGGTGAGTTTGGGAAATAAATATCTAAACTGTAGAGTGATAAGGAAAACGCTGAAGAAATGAATAAAGGGTAATTCAACAGTATAAATAAAACAAAAGCTTTATCAATGAAATATATATTCAATATTTTAAGCTATATTTAAAATTTAATCAATGATTGCTATATTTATTTCTATAATAGCTCTTATTAGAAATTTATAACAGTAATAAATTTCTTTTGCTAATATAATATAAGTGAAAAAATAAAGGTAGAAAATGAAACCTTTGGTCTTATCTTTATATTTTATTTCTCAAAGTGTTCAAAATGAAAAAGAAAAAGGAACATCATTTACTGGACACTTTCTCATTGGCCTAGTTGTATTTATTTTTAAGATAGTACTGTAAAATCAAAAGAGTGGAATTTGGAGTGTAAGTTACATTTTTAATAATATTTTAGTGCAGCCAGGACACCTGTTTCTTAGACTTGTGTATTTGCAGCCTGTTTTTCTACTGTGCACCTTGGAAAGACTGTAGATCAGAGGGGTGTTCCACTTATACAGTGGTTTTTAGGGTTATGGTCCATTTATGAGACTTTACACATTGTAGGGTGATTGTAACTTATGTTGGCTAGATTCAGTAGAAGGTAGAAACTACAGCATTGTGCCCTGAGCAGTGAATAACTCATGAGTTTCATTGGACTTTGCTTTGGAAGAGGGAAGATGCTGGGCTGGAGAATTAAATGAGTGGTCTCAAAGACAAGAGAAGATGCCTAATAAGGAATGAGAGGCAGACTTGAGCAAAATCCCTACATCTCAATATTCCTAAGCCTAACAACGGGTGGTTATATGAGATGTGGTTCCTTGCATGCATCTCCCAAGTCAAAGAGTAGCTCACTGGCATTGCCTGGGCCTGACCAGGTGCAGACAGCTTTAGGCCTTTGCTATCCTTTTCCTAACGTGGTGACTTCAAAAAAAAGTATTTTATGTAGAAAATAAAATCTTTGTTTTTCAGGCCTTGATGTGCTGAACAATATCAGTTGTCTTTAAGTTGAAGGCACTGATTCCTGTAGATGTTAAGAGAATTTCTGATGTTTTGTCTCTAGTGGTTGGCTGAGGTTAAGTGGCATAGATCATCACTGCAAATTCTTATCAAAGTCTTAAGTCTTTTATTTGAGTCTTGAAGTGCCTTGCCTCTGAGGGGGAGAGAGAGAGAGAGAGAGAGAGAGAAAGAGAGAGAGAGAGGGAGGGAGGGAGGGAGGAGGAAGGGCCAATAATCTTTGTTTGTGTGGCTTTATACAGGTTGAAAAACCTGCCTTAGTGATTGGTAACAGACATGAACAGTGGGAACATAGGTTAAAGGGATAATTCTATAATATGGGCCTACTGTTTTGACCTCTGCTTTTTAAAAGCATTTTTATTTTAACCTGTGCCTTGTCCTGGCTTAAGTCAGTAGGATATGTTACATTTCTTAGCAAAAACCTATTATCTGCAGGAGAAATGCAGACCCAAAAGACTGTCTGTCAATAAGAATACAAGTTACCCAGAAGTTCGGGGGTGGGGGAGCTTTGAAAACCATTACATAGACCAGATTCCAGGATTATCAGAAAAAAATACACCCAACCATAAAAAGTGTAAGAACAAGTTCCAATTAGAACTGGTGAGCATTGGCCACAGTAACCTGGGATTGTCATATGCAGTGTGAAATCAAATGGCTGACGCAATCCTGCTGTCGATACAAAGTCAAGAGGTAGACAGACATATGGGACTTCTGGAAACTTCCCTGGGACCCCAACAAAACTGGAGGTCAGGAGAGGCATGCCATCTCTCTCTTTTTCTGAAAAGGACCTGCTCTCACCCTTGAAATTGACCTCTTTCCCATTCCTTCTAATAAATTCATGCCTTTTTACATGAACTGTTAGCCGCCGGAAAGGGATTTTGATGGAGAGACTCATCTGAAATATTTACAGTAGTATCATGAGAACTGGTAACCATGAACATCCTTGGTGGCTTTGGCTCTATGAATGGACTTGCACAGATAGATATAGTACCAAGAATTTTATTTTTGCTCTGAAGCAATCTTTTTTAACTATATAAATTGTGATTATAAACTCTGATGTCCTGTGCAGTGATTTAATCCATAAAATGAGCAAGCTTATTTCATTTGTTTATTTTAATATATCTTATTGGTACTTTATAATTATACATATTAGTGAAATCTTTTGTTACATTCTCCTACATGCACACAACATAAAAATGAATTCGGTCAATTTCATTCCTCAGTATCTTTGTTTACACTTCCTGAAGTCCCCTAACTCTACTACTCTACTCTATTGCTCTGCCTTGTATTTTTATATTTTCAGGAGATCATCTTCCTCATTTTTGCCTTTTTTCTCTCTAGCTTCCCCATACAAGAGAAAATATAACCTTGATCCTTTACTGATTTTGGTTTATTTTACTTAACATAATGCTCTCAAATTCCTTCTATTTTTGTGAAAATGACAATTTCATTCTTCTTTTTGTCCAAATACAACTCCACTCTGTGTATATATCACATTTTCTTTATCCATTTGTCCATTGAGGCTCATTACATTATTTGACTACTGTGAATCAGTAGTTTATTATTATTCTGCTATAAACATGGGTATGTGAGGATTGCTATAGTATGCTGACTTTGATTCCTTACCAACCCTTATTTTAAATGGATTATTTCTAATTCTTGATTTAAGACATCTTGCCAACATTTTTGCAAATCCAAAACTTAGAATAGGATATACAAAACCTTTGTCAGTAGGAATCAGATACCTCAGGAAACCAAAGAGATGCTACAATGGTTCAAACAATAAATGAGAAGGTATTGAAACAAAGTCAAAGACAATAGTCTAAATCAAGAGAAGAAAAGCAAGCCTTAGAAGAATTTTGAATTCTTAGTATACAATAGGGAGTAATAAATTCTAGAGGTCAATCCCACTGGTTCAAGAAATGACAGAAGTGAAAGCAGAGCTAGAACATTTAAAAGTAGACAAAAGTGTTTTATGATGTTCATAGCAGTGCTGTGGGTGGTGATTTGTAACCTACAGAAAGCAATTTAAGGGAGGAGGTTTGCTGAGGGGAATTCACTAGATGATAGAAGCTGGACATAGGCTAAACTCTTCCATAGGAATCAAAAGTTTTAATGTTTGCATAGCAAGTGTAGTGGAAATATCCAACTATATCTTAGGATAAAAAAATTGTTGAACCATAAGAATGTGGAGACACTAGCAAGGAACTATTCTCCCTGTAATATAAAGTATTAGAATCATGGAAGTCAGAAAAGAAGGAAAGGAAGTTCTGAACATAATGGATATAAAATAAATTTCCCTTGAATATTTTTTTCTACTACCTGGTTTTTACCAATGTAATAAATTTCTAAACTTTGCAAAAAGGCAGCTATATGGAATCTTCCCACAAATATTGATTAGTGTGGCTGAAAATTGGCATGTTCTTCAGGGATTTATAAAAAAAATAAATAAAATAAAGTTTAAATTCATAGGTTGCATATTCTTAACCATGGCTATGTACTTATTGTTATCCCAATGAACTTGAGACAAGTTTTCTCACAGACACCATTGAATTTCTGCTGTTATGGTTTAGATATGATGTGTCTCCCAGAAGCTTATGTGTGAGAAAATTCAATAAAGTTTAGAGGTGAAATGATTTGGGTTATTAGAGTTTTAACCCATTCAGTGCATTAATACACTGATATGAATTAACTGGGCAGTAACTACAGGAAAGTAACGTGAGGTTACAAGGAGTAGGTCATTGGAGGCATGCCTTGGGATTTAAATTTTTACCTTAGTGAGCAAATTTCTCTTTCTACTTCATGATTGTCCTGGGCTGATTTTCTTGTTCATTCCATTCCTTCATGATGTTCTGCCTTGTCTTTGGCCTAGACCTATGATTTCAGCCATCTATTGACTGAGACCTCTGAAATCATGAGCCAAAATTAAGTTTTCCTCTTCTGTGTCGTTCTTGTCAGGTGTTTAGTCACAACAATTAAAGAACTGACTAAATTATCAGCTATGGTCATTTACATTATTTTTAGTTGTTTTAGGAACATTTTAATTGAGATGACTGACTGCTAGGTCATTGAATAATAGATTAATTTTCTAAATTTTAAATGTATGGGAAGAGCATGATTATAAGCTTTCCTTTTTTAATTTTAGCACTTTTTAAATTGAGGTACATCAAAGAGTTGATATTTGATTGATTCAACTACTAAAAATCTAAATACTAACAGTGTACTCCCCTGGCACTGTTACAGGGCATGAACCATGCCGATAAGCTGATCTTTTCTCATCCTGATTCTTGCAATTATGCCAGAAAGATTTTAGATATGATACTCAGAGCACCACTTTCAAGGAAGAGAGTAGACCCCCTCTGAGAAAAGAAGAATATTGTGCCCCTCCTGCCCTTCAGTTGTATTAGGGGATTCCAGGAAAATTCTAGAAAGTCAACCTCCATATCTACATCTTGAATTTTGATGGACAGGAAGATGTCATCAAGTCCCCATTGTGCATGACAACTCTAGATCACTTTGGCCCATCTAACTTGTTCTAATGGAACCTCTTCTTTCAGATTTTTTGGTTAGAGTGAATTTTCCTTATCTCCATGAGTTCTGGGTTCTGATCTGTGTAAGGGCAACAAAAGTTTCCCCCTCCCTTCATGGAAACTTGTGCTCTTTTTATCCTATGGATTTAGTACAGGAAAGGCTACAGGTAAATCAGTTTGTTTGTTTGCTCATTCATTTGTTTGCTTTTCAACAAAAGCATGTACATGAGCAAGGATCCAATTTATAGAATTATTCCCTTAACCACATGTTCCCACTCCTCATGACTATCCATTGCTTATTATCATCATAACTTTACCATAAATAAAATTGAGGAAGTTGAAATTTTTTGGACTTTAATATAACTTAAGAATTTTAAAGCTTGTTTTTTATTTCAAAAAGGCAAGATAATTTTATTTTGGACTTTAATTCATTTTAAAAGGCAATAAAATTTAATTCCTTATGAGAGGCAGTGTTGCATATAAAGCAAGAAGGAAATTCTTCATTTGTTACCTGGATTCAAACTCCAAACCCATACTTTCTAGCTAAGCAAGTTTAGTAAAATGCCTAAGAATTCTGACAAAATGTGATATCAGTGAAGCCAAACTCAAATCATTGCCATAATTAAATGATATTATTTGTAAAACTACATTGAACAATACCTGGCACACAATCAACACTCTACATGCTTCTCATTTCTAGCACATTGGGACATTGAATTGTGAATGATTTTAATATTGGATCTTTACTTTTTTTCTGGAATTGATAATAAAAATGTTTTTTATTTGATGAATATTACTTCCCATTCCTCATTCCTCGTATAATTTGAATATATTTAGGTCAAAGTTTGAAAATGTGTAAGATGCACTAAAATATATATTAATAATAATTCTGACTCTAGGCATTGTTACCATGCCCAGGAGTCCCAGATTACTCTGTTTGCAGATGCTAAAGATTCCTAGGGAGCATGCCTGTCACCCAACCTCCAGGAAATGGAGACGGTACCACAAGTCATGGACTAGAGGAAAATTGTATTTCCTGTCTCTTGGTGACCCAGAATTCATGTAGTGGGAATACTACTTCTCTGTAAAGTGGGTGAAAGAGGATTTCATTAAAACTCAATATTGGACAGTTACAGTGCCTTAGAGACTCAGAAATTTAGGGTACATTTCACAAGGAAAAGTATTAGAGCTAAGCTGCTAGAGGTAGCAACCAGAAATAACAATCATAAATATTTATGTCTTAAGCAATGGAGCATCTAGATATATCAAACGAACCCTTCTGAATATCAAGAATCAAATACACCTCAACACAATAATACTGGGTGACTTTAACATGCGTCTTTTATCACTAATTAATATTCCAAGTAAAATCTAAATAAAGAATCTACAGAAATAAAAAAATAGAATTTATACTATAACTTAAGAGTTATATGGAATGTTTTATCTATCAATGACTTAATACACTTTCTTCTCAACATCAAATGGGGAAAGAGACAGCAAGGACATACCTGCCAACTCTGCCTGAGCCCAGGCCGGCCCAGGGCAGTCCCATGGACCTTCACTGGAGCACAGCCAGCCCCAGGTCAGTCCCGCCGCAGCCTGCTTGTGTGTGACCAGCCTCCAGCCAGCCCCGCAGACCTCCGCCCCAGAGCAGGAGACAACAAGGACAGACCTGACCCGTCAACTCTGCTTAGAGTGCAGGCGGGCCCAGGGCAGTCCCCAGGTCCTACATCAGAGTGCCGCCAGGCCCAGGCTCCATCCAGTCTTGCCAACCTCCACCCCAGAGCAGGAGATAGCAAGGACAGACCTGCCAACTCTGCCTGAGCCCAGGCGGGCACAGGGCAGTCCCACTGAACTTCACCCCAGTGCGGATAGCCCCAGACCACCACAGGAGCTCAGACTCAACCAGTTCGGCCCACACCAACCAGTGTGAACCCAGCCCCAGAAAGCATACTTTGAGGGTCAGTGGCAGGTTCTGATAGTCCAGTGCTAAGGGGAGGCACAGACAACCTTCAAGGGTATTATAAAAATATAGGGAAGAATCTGTAATAACTCAGATCTACACTTCAAAAAAGTAAAGCCAATAGACATCATGAAAAAATGGGAGGAAAATACCCCAAGCAATCCAGGATTCTACAATAACAGAACCCATGCTCAGCAAAGTTGAAGAAATGTCAGAGAAGGAGTTCAGAAGGTTCATAATTAAAATAATCTGTGAATCAAAGAATGACCTAAAAGAGCAAATACAGGCAAAAATTGACCTCTACAACAAAGATATAAGAGAGCAAATACAGGTAGAAAAATGTTACTTCAAAAAAGAGATAGAAACTCTGAAAAACAACCAGTCAGAAATCCTTAAAATGAAGGAAACAATTAACCAAATAAAAAACACATTTGAAGGCATCACCAACAGACTAGATCAACTGGAAGAAAGAACTTCGGACAATGAAGACATAGTATATAATCTTGAAAATAAATTTGACCACACAATGATGATAGTAAGAAACCATGAACAGAACATCCAAGAAGTATGGGACAACATCAAAAGACCAAATATCAGAATAATTGGGATAGAGGAAGGCACAGAGCTTCAAACCAAAGGAATGCACAACCTCTTTAATGAGATAATATCAGAAAATTTCCCAAGCATGAAGAATGAATTGGAAAACCAAATACAAGAGGCTTATAGGACACCAAATGTACAAAATTACAACAGATCTACACCAAGACACATTCTAATGAAAATGCCTAGCATACAGAGCAAGGATAGAATTTTAAAGGCCGCAAAAGAGAGGAATCAGATTACATATAGGGGGAGACCAATTCATATCACAGTAAATTTTTCAATTCAGACACTCAAAGCTAGGAGATCATGGAACAACATATTCCAAGCTCTGAAGGAAAAAGGATGCCAACCAAGAATCTTATAGCCAGCAAAATTAAGCTTTAGATTTGAGGACAAAATAAAAACCTTTCATGATAAAAAAAAAAAAAAAAAAAAGTTAAAAGAATTTACAAGTAGAAAGCCAGCACTACAGAACATCCTTGCAAAATATTCCATGAAGAGGAAAAGAAAAACAATGATGAAAATCATCAGAGGGAGGTATTACACTAAAGGGGGAAAAAAAAAACAATCAGAAGAGAAATCATGTCAAGGCAAATACTAGAAATAAAAATGTCTGGGAATACAAAACACATCTCAATAATAACTCTGAATGTTAATGGCCTAAACTCACCAATCAAAAGACATAGACTAGCAGATTGGATCAAAAAAATAGACCCAACAATATGCTGCCTCCAAGAGACTCATCTCATAGGAAAAGACATCCATAGGCTGAGGGTAAAAGGTTGGGAGAAATCCTACCACTCATATGGACAGAGGAAACAAGCAGGGGTTTCCATCCTCATATCAAATAAAGTAGACTTCAAGCTAAACTCAAGTAAAAGGGATAAAGAAAGACACTATATACTGTTCAAGGGAACCATACACCAACAAGACTTAACAATTATAAATATATATGCCCCAAACAGTGGAACATCCATGTTCATCAAACAAACTCTCCTGAAGTTTAAGAGTCAAATTGACCACAACACAATAATTCTGGGTGACTTTAACTCACCCCTTTCACCACTGGATAGATCTTCCAAACAAAAGCTGAACAAAGAAAGTATAGAACTCAAAAATACAATAAACAACTTAGACTTAACTGACTTATATAGAATATTTCATCCTTCAACGAGTGAATACACTTTCTTCTCAGCAGCACATGGAACCTTCTCTAAAATAGACCATATACTAGGCCACAAAACAACTCTGAGCAAATACAAAAAAGTTGAGATTCTACCCTGCATTCTATCCAACCATAATGGAATGAAATTAGAAATCAATGATAAAATAAGAAATAAAAGCTACTTCAACACCTGGAGACTAAATAATATGCTACTGAATGAACAATGGGTTGCAGATGACATCAAAGAGGAGATTAAAAAATTCTCAGAGGTGAATGAGAACACAGACATGACATATCAAAATCTCTGGGACACTATGAAGACAGTTCTAAGAGGAAAGTTCATTGCATTGAGTTCATTCCTCAAAAGAAGAAAAAGTCAACAAATAAATGACTTAAAATTACATCTCAAAGTTCTAGAAAAAGAAGAACAATCCAACACCAAAAGTGGTAGAAGACAGGAAATAATTAAAATCAGAGCTGAAATTAATGAAATTGAAACTAAAGAAACAATTGAAAAAATTGACAAAACAAAAAGTTGGTTCTTTGAAAAAATAAATAAAATTGACAGACCTTTATCCAGGCTAACAAAGAGAAGGAGAGAGATAACTCAAATTACTTAACATATGTGATGAAAAAGGAAATATCACAACAAACACTACGGAAATACAGGAAATAATTCAAAATTATTTTGAAAACTTGTACTTCAACAAAATACAAAACACCGAAGGCATCAACAAATTTCTAGAGTTGTATGATGTGCCCAAACTTAAGCAGGATGATATACATAATTTGAACAGACCAATTTCAAGTGACAAAATAGAAGATGCCATCAGAAGCCTACCATCCAAGAAAAGCCCAGGACCAGATGGATACACAGCTGAGTTCTATAAGACCTTCAAAGAAGAACTGATACCAATACTCTTTAGTTTATTTCAGGAAATAGAAAAAGAGGGAGCACTTCCAAACTCATTCTATGAGGCCAACATCACCCTGATCCCCAACCAGGCAAAGACACATCCAAAAAAGAAAACTTCAGACCCATATCTTTAATGAACATAGATGCAAAAATTCTCAATAAAATTCTAGCAAAACGGATACAGAAACATATCAAAAATATAATACACCACGATCAAGTGGGATTCATTCCAGGGATGCAAGGATGGTTCAACATACGGAAAACAATAAATGTAATTCATCACATCTATAAGAGCCCTAATTGAGGAGATATCTAAGATCGCGGCTAGTTGAGCTCCATTAAGGTGTTCAAGTATTTTCACCTGAATCTTTTAATGCCCGTGAACACTGCGTGACGCACATGTAAGCTTGAGCTGTTACCACGTGTCCTTGTTAAGGCAAAAAGTATTTAATTGGGTGAGGGTTAGTTAGTTGGTGGTTGGAGTTGGAGTTGGAGAGGTTGTTGGAGCTGGAGAGAAAAGTTAGAAAAGAGAAGAATAAAAGAACTTTTTCATTTCCATCCTGCCTACGAATTTTCTCCCGTGGCGTTGTTGTTGTAAGCGGCGGCCGCAGGCAGCAACAAGTGGTGGCCTGTATGAGGAGTTCGGAATTGGCAGGTAAGAACTGAGAAATCTTTAAAGATGGGTGTGAAAATAACAAAAAGCCAAGTAATAAAAGCCTTTTTTGACATTGCTGACTCAGTTTACAGTGAGGAAGAAAGTGATCAAGAAAGCATATCCTCCATTGAGTCAGATAAGACCAGTAAGGATAATATTGGTGTGAACTCAAAAATAACAAAAATAAAAGCTGATAAAGCTATCAGAGATTTATTAGAAATAGCCGAGGAATACGTGCTCTCAATAGAATCTGAAACTCAGGATGTTACTACCAGTGAAAGTGATAGTAATGAGGAGGAGCCAAATAACCATGAAAGCACAGCCTCCTCCACTAAGTCAGTTAAGACCAGAAAGGACCGTCAAGTGGAGGAATACTTTGTGCCCTCATGGATGGAATCCATTACAGAAACCATGAGGGGTATTTCTGAGCGTATGCTTGCCCTTGACGCAGAGATTAACGGCTTTTCTGAGCGCTTACGCGCCCTCGAACGCCAAAAACTGCAGGAACATTGGGACCTGCCAGTATTTGAAAATGAAAATGGGCAAAGGTATCATAAATACATAGATTTTAAAACAATAAAAAATTTCAAAGAGGCGATAATGACCTATGGGCCTTAAGCTCCGTTCACATTGAGCATGCTGGAGTCCCTTAACACTTTAACTTTAACCCCCTCAGACTGGTAGGGGTTATGCAAGGCAGTATTGAGCGGGGAACAATACCTGATCTGGAGGTCACAATTCCAGGAACTTTGTGTAGAAACAGCTAAAAGAAATGTGACTGTAGGCTTCCCAGACTGTAATGTAGATATGCTATCAGGTGAAGGACAGTTTGCTGAACTACAAATACAAATGGAATATGATCCTGGTGTATACACACAAATAAACAATGCCGCTGTTAAATCCTGGAAGACCTTACCAGGAACAGGTGATTTGCAAGGTAGCTTATCAAAAATAATACAGGGGCCTAACAAGCCATATGCTGATTTTGCTGACAGACTTTTAAGAACTGCAGGCAGAATATTTGGGGATGTGGATCAAGCAATGCCCTTAGTCGTCCAGTTGCCATATGAAAATGCCAACAAATATTGCCAAGATGCTATAAGACCATGGAAAACTAAAAAAGCCATACAGATGATTCCTTGTCACAATCCCTCCTACCCATTACTCCCTTGTCAGAGGAACAAGAAGAAGTGCAGGACTAGACCTCTGTTCCACCGCCCGAATAATGCTAACACCTGAAATGGGGGTTCAACTGATTCCTACAGGAATCAGGGGACCTCTTCCCTCAGGGACTGTAGGACTTATCCTCGGAAAAGTTCTAAAAGCCTATTAGGTTTTCAAGTAACACCAGGTGTTATTGACTCTGATTACAAAGGAGAAATAAAAATAATGCTTAATTCACCTAGAGGCATTATCTCTGTTAACCAAGGAGATAGAATTGCTCAGCTGCTTCTCCTTCCCAGTTTCCACAACTCATTAAAGAGTATGCCGCAGAATAGGAACAATAGAAGATTTGGTTCCACTGGCTCAGGACCTATGGTTTGCTGGGTTCAGGATTGTTCATGGAGGCCTATGTGCAAAATAAAAGTTCAAGGTATAGAGATGGAGGGGCTGATTGATACTGGGGCTGACTCTTCCATCATTAATCTACAACAATGGCCCAAGCACTGGGCTCTGCAGAAGGCCTCAACTAGTTTAAGAGGCTTGGGATATACTAACACCCCAGCACAAAGTGTTGTAGTCTTAAATTGGGAAGATAATGAAGGGCATAAAGGAACATTCCAACCTTATGTTTTGACCAGCTTGCCAGTTACCCTATGGGGAAGAGATATTCTGCAGCAAATGGGGGTACACCTCACAACCAAGCCCGCAGGTGTTAAAAATAAAAATCTAAATCATCATCAAAAGAGTAGAAAATATTTTTTTAGGGGCCACTGAGAAAACAATTTTGAAAATACCATGGCTTTCTGATAAGCCAGTGTGGGTCCCTCAGTGGCCCCTATCTAGAGAAAAATTACAAGCGGCCCACCTATTAATCCAAGAACAACTAGAAGCAGGACACATAGAGCCTTCCACCTCTCCCTGGAATTCCCCCATATTTGTAATCAAGAAAAAATCTGGAAAATGGATATTGTTACATGACCTTAGAGAAATCAATAAAACCATGCAAATTATGGGCCCTACCCAACCTGGACTTCCTAATCCTGTAGCTATTCCAAAAAATTTCCATCTTATAACTCTTGATATAAAGGATTGTTTCTTTTCCATTCCCCTACTTCCTCTGGATGCCCCCAGGTTTGCTTTTTCAGTTCCTTCTATCAATAATAATGGCCCTGATAAAAGATATCAATCGAAAGTGCTACCACAGGGAATGGCTAATAGCCCCACTATATGTCAAATCTATGTAGACAAAGCTATACAGCCCATTAAGAACAAATACCCAAACCTTATGTGCCTCCATTATATGGATGATGTTTTGCTTGCTCACCCTAATCAAGAAATCTTATTTACCATATTCAGTGATATGACAGAAAATTTAAAAAGATATGGATTAAAAATTGCTGAAGAAAAGGTTAAAATTAGATCTCCCATAGTATATTTAGGATTTAAAATCATGGATACCTTTATGAGGCCTCAAAAATTTTTAATAAATAAAGAACATTTGACCACCCTCAATGATTTCCAAAAACTGCTGGGAGACATTAATTGGCTTCACCCTACACTAAGCCTCACAACTGGATAATTAAAACCCTTATTTGATATCCTTTGAGGGAACCCTGATCCATCTTCACCACGAACATTGACTCCTGATGCTAGGGAAGCTTTAAAGTTAGTAGAAAAGGCCATTGAAAGAGTCCATTGTGATAGAATTGATTTTGCTCAACCACTAATATTGATTATTATTTCTTCACAATATACACCCACAGGAGTATTTTGGCAACAGGGACCTTTATTATGGATACATTTACCCATCTCAATAGATGCAGGAAAAACATTTGACAATATACAGCACCCTTTCATGCTCAAAACACTAGAAAAACTAGAGATAACAGGAACATATCTCAACATCGTAAAAGCTATATATGCTAATGCCCAGGCCAACATTATTCTAAATGGAGAAAAATTGAAAGCATTCCCTCTAAAAACTGGAAAAAAACAGGGATGTCCTCTTTTACCACTTCTATTCAACATAGTAATTGAAATGCTGGCCAGAGCAATAAGACAGACAAATGAAATTAAACAGATACAGATAGGTAAAGTAGAACTCAAATTATCATTATTTGCTGATGATATGATTTTATAGCTAGAAGACCCAAAAAATTCCACCAGAAAACTTCTAGAACTCATAAATGAAGTCAGAAAAGTAGCAGGATACAAAATCAACACCCATAAATCTAAGGCATTTCTATATATCAGTGACAAATCCTCTGAAAGGAAAATGATGAAAACTACACCGTTTACAATAGCATAAAAAAAAAAAAAAAAAAAAAAAAAAAAAAAAAAAAACTTGGGAATCAATTTAACCAAAGACGTGAAAGACCTCTATAATGAAAACTACAGAACATTAAAGAAAGAAATTATGGAAGACTTGGATAGGCAGAACTAATATTGTCAAAATGACCATACTACCAAAAGCACTATACAGATTTAATGCAATGCCAATCAAAATCCCAATGACATTCCTCATAGAAATAGAAAAAGCAGTCATGAAATTCATCTGGAAAAATAAGAGACCCAGAATAGCTAAAGCAATCCTTAGTAAAAAGAGTGAAGCAGGGGGCTTTACTATACCAGACCTTAAGTTATACTACAGAGCAATAGTAACAAAAACAGCATGGTATTGGCACCAAAATAGGCTGGTAGACCAATGGTACAGAATAGAGGACACAGAGACTAACACATATAATTTCAGTTATCTTATATTAGACAAAGGTGCCAAAAATGTACATTGGAGAAAAGATAGCCTCTTCAACAAATCGTGCTGGGAAAACTGGAAATCCATATGCAATAAAATGAAATTAAACCTCTATCTCTCACCATGCACAAAATTCAACTCAAAGTGGATCAAGGATCTAGGAATAAGACCAGAGAAACTACACCTAATAGAAGAAAAAGTAAGCTCTAATCTCCAACATGTTGGGTTAGGCCCCAAGTTCCTTAATAAGAATCCTGTAGCACAAGATTTAATAGCAAGAATCAATAAATGGGATAGACTCAAATTACAAAGCTTCTTCTCAGCAAAAGAAACAATCAGTGAGGTGAACAGAGAGCCTACTAATTGGGAAAAAATTTTTACCACATGCACATTAGATAGAGCACTAATCTCTAGAATATATAAAGAACTCAAAAACCTTAACACCAAAAAAACAATTAACCCAATCAATAAATGGGCCAAGGAACTGAACAGACACTTCTCAGAAGAAGATATACAATCAATCAACAAATACATGAAAAAATGCTCAACATCTCTGGCAATTAGAGGAAGGCAAATCAAAACCACTCTAAGATTTCATCTTACACCTGTCAGAATGGCAGCTATTAAGAACACAAACAACAATAAATGTTGGAGAGGATGTGGAGAAAAAGGCACACTCATACATTGTTGGTGGGATGGCAAAATGGTGCAGCCAATATGGAAAGCAGTATGGAGATACGTTGGGAAACTTGGAATGGAACCACCTTATGACCCCGCTATCCCACTCCTTCGTCTTTGCCCAAAAGACCTGAAAACAGCATACTACAGGGACACGGCCACATCAATGTTTATAGCAGCACAATTCACAATAGCTAAACTGTAGAACCAACCTAGATGCCCTTCAGTAGATGAATGGATAAAGAAAATGTAGTATTTACACACAGTGGAGTATTACTCAGCAATAAGAGAGAATAAAATCATGGCATTTGCAGGTAAATGGATGGAGTTAGACAATATAATGCTAAGTGAAGTTAGCCAATCCCAAAAAGCCAAATGCCAAATGTGTTCTCTGATATAAGGAGGCCAATTCACAGTGGGGTTGGGATGGGGAGCATAGGAGGATTAGAGGAACACTAGAATGGCCAATGGGGAGGGAGGGGAAGGGAGGGGCAAAATGGTGAAGGAAAAAAAAAAAAGATGGTAGAATGAGATGAATATCATTATCCTAAGTGCATGTATGAAGTCACGAATGGTGTGAATATACTTTGCATAGAACCAGAGATTTGTAAAAATGTGCTCTATATGTGTAATATGAAATGTAATGCATTCTGCTGTCATTTATAACAACTTAGAATAAAAAATCTATTAATTAAAAAAATTTATATTTCCCCCAATATACACTATTAATATTATAAATATATCAAAACAGACTGAGGGAAAATTTTGCATTATGCATCTTACATGTTATGTATTATACATAGACATGGATGTGTACGTATATATATATATCATATTATATATTACATACATGCATATATGTAATACTTATATCTAGAAAAAATAAAGAATTCTTATAAATCACAATGAAAAACAATCTATCCTAAAAAAAAAAAAAACAAATCAAATGGATCATTTTATAAAATAGAACATATTTCAGGATACTCTCAGAAGATAAAAAGAAAAAAGAAACTATCAGAAAATAAAGAATAAAATAGAGATAACACCTTGCATACTACCAGATCATAATGGAAAGAAGTGGAAAACATAAATCACAGAAACTATTACAGTACCTGGAGACTAAATAATACATTATTGAATAATTAATGAATAGTAGAAGAAGTAAAAGAAAATAGAGGTAAATGAGAAGAGTGACACAGCGTATCAAATCTCTGGTACACTATGAAGGTGATTCTAATAGAAAAGTTCACAGCATTGAGCTCATACATTAAATGAATGGAATGACACCAAATAAATAATCTAACATTACATCTTAAGGCCCTAAATAAAGAAGAACAAATCAACATTAAAATCAGTAGAAGACAGGAAAAAAATTAAATCAGAGTGGGAGTCAATGTAATTGAGATTAAAAAAAAAAAAAAAAACACAATTCAACAAATCAATGAATCAAAATATTGCTTCTTTTCCAGGTGCGGTGGTGCATGTCTGTAATCTCAGCAGTTTGGGAGGCTGAGGCAGGAGGTTAGTGAGTTCAAAACCACCTCAGCAAAAGCAAGGCATTAAACAACTCAGTGAGAACTTGTCTCTAAATAAAATACAAAATATAGGACTGGGGATGTGGCTTAGGGATCCAGTGCCCCTGTGTCCAATGCCTGGTACTCCTCTCACCACCCCCCAACCCAAAAGAAAAGAGAAAAAAACAAGTTGGTTCTTTGAAGGAAAAAGCAAAATTACAAACCCTTAGCTTAGCTAACCAAAAGAAAGATGAAAAACCTCAAATTATTAAAATCTGTGATGCAAAAAGAAATATCACTGCAGACACTATTGAAATATAGAGGAAACTATTTTAGAATCTAAAAGGCCAACAAATTCCTAGAGACTTATGACCTATACAAATTGAACCAAAGGATATAGAAAATTTAAGCAGAACAACTGGAACCATTGAAAGCCTACCAACAAAGAAAAATTCAGAACCAGATGGATTCTTAGCTGAGTTCTACCAGAACTTCAAAGAAGAACTTCCACCAATGTTCCTCTAAAAGGAAACACTTCCAAACTTATTCTATAATGCTAGTATCACCCTGATACCAAAACCAGACTAAAACATACCAAGGTAAGAAAACTTCAGACTAATACCTTTCATGAACACAGATGTAAAAATTCTTAATATAATTTTGGTAAATCACATTCAAAATCACATTAAAAAGATAGTGCACTGTGATTAGGTGGTTTCATGCCAGGGATGCCAAGTTGGTTCAACATACAGAAATGAATAAATATAATTTGCCACATAAATAAAGACAAGAATCATATGATTATCTCAATAAATGCAAAAAAAAAGCTTGACAAAATACAGTATCTATTCATGTTTAAAACACTAAAAACTATAGGGATATAAGGAACCTACATCAACATTGTAAATTCTATATACATTAAATCCAAGAAGATCATTCTAAATGGAGAAAAATTGGAGGCATTCCAATTCCAAAAACTGTAATAAGACAAGGATGCCCTCTTTCACCACTTTAATTCAACATAGTCCTTGAAATTGTAGCCATAATACTTAGACTTAAGAAAGAAATTACAGGGATGCAAATAGGAAAAGAAAAAGCTCAAACTGTCTTTGTTTAACAATTAAATGATCATATATATGTATATATCTCAAAAAAAATGATATATATATATATATATATATATATATATATATATGCCTCCAAAAACCTCAACCAGAAAACTTTAAGAACTCATAAATGAATTCAGAAAAATAGCAGCATACAAAATTATCATTCATAAATCAATTGTGCTCTTATAATGCAATGATGAATCAGCTGAAACATAAATTAGGAAAACTAACCCATTCACAATAGCCTCAATTTAGAATTCAATCTAACAAAAGAGGTGAAGAAACTCTACGATGAAAACTACAGAACACTAAAGAAAGAAATTGAAGAAAACCTTAGAAGATGGAAATATCTTCAATGTTCTCCGATAGGCACAATCAATATTGTCAAAATGGTCATAATACTAAAATCACTATGCAGATTTAACACAATTCCCATTAAAAATCCAATAACATTTTTTCATAGAAATAGAAAAAGCAGTCACGAAATACATCTAGAGAAAAAAAAAAAAAAAAATGGGCCAGAATAGACAAAGCAATCCTTAGTGAGGAAAGTGAAGCAGGAGGTATCACAATGCCAGATCTTAGAGTACAGAGCTATCTATAATAACAAAAACAGCATGCTATTAACACCAAAAAAGGCATGAAGACCAAAGGACTAGAAGAGAGGACACAGAGACAAACCTACAAAAATACAGTTATCTCATACCAGACAATGGTGCCAAATATATATATATATATTCGAGAAATTATACCCTCTTCAACAAATAGTACTGGGAAAACTAGATATCAAGTGTAGTAGAATGAAATTTACCCCTATCAACCTGTACAAAACTCTACTCAAAGTTGATCAAAGACCTAGGAATTAGACCAGAAACCCTGTAACTACTAGAAGAAAATGTTAACCCAACACTCCAACATGTTTAGAAATCAACAAGATTTCTAAAGTGTGAGACATAACAACAATAATTAATAAATCAGATGGTATCAAGCTGAAAAGCTTCTTCATAGCAAAATAAAATATCAAGATCATAAAGAGAAAGCCTACAGAATGGGAGAAAATCTTTGCAACCTGTACCTCAGATATGGTATGAATGTCCAAAATACACAAAGAACTAAAAAAACTTAACACCATAAAAAGAAATAACACAATCAATAGGAACTAAACAGACACTTCTCAAAAGAAGAAACACTAATGATCCACAAATACATGAAAAAAATGTTCAGAATCTCTAGCAATGAGATGACTTTACAAGAAATGCAAATTAAAACTACATTGACATTTTATCTCACTTCAGTCAGAATGGCAATTATCAGGAATACAAGTAACAAAAAACATAGGTGAGGATGTGGCATAAAGGGTCCTCATACATTGTGGGACTACAAATTGGTGCAAACACTCTGGAAAGCAGTATGGAAACTCCTCAAGAAACTGCTTACACATTTTTTTTTTTAACAGCACAAATGCTTCATTCTGTTCCCAAAGAGTAATATTTTATCCACATATCAAAAGGAAAAACAGTGGGATGGATCTTACATAACTTTCCCATGTACATTCTTTCTAACTTTCACATTGCCACGTGAACACACCACAGTGAATCTCACTATCACATCTATAAGACTGGGTTCCTAATTAGAATAAGATATATTCCATGCTAGTATAATTATGTCAAAATAGACTCTATTGCCATGTATAGCTAAAAAGAACCAATAAAATAAGTATACATTAATAACAATTTAAAATTTTATATTATTTAACTGTTTCATGAAATCACCTGCATAGTGTGTTCAATCTATATTTATCTAATTATTAATGTAGTTCATAGCTATAAGAATAAAAGTTTTATTTCCCAACAATAAAAACCTATAGTGACAACTTTGCATTGTTCAGTATTTTCCTCTAAGAGCAATTTGCTTACTAAACTCTATTCCCACTGTTTACACATTTTTTTACAACACAAATGCTTTATTCTGTTTCCAAAGAGTAACTTTTTTTCCACATATCAACACAAAAGTTATTTTATATCCTTATTTATTATCATTACCATCTTGATAAGTTACCTGTGGTATTGCATCTTTATTATACCCATAAAAAATTCCTATGTCTGCCAAAATTTTAAATAAAGTATATGCTTTCCTAATTAATCAACTATAATGCATAAAGCATGTACTAGTAAAAGCAAAGCTCAGTGGAGAATGAGCTTATGCATATTATAATCAGCTGAATCTGAAAATGAGCACTCAGTAACAAACTCTAAATTACACATCTTGTATATTTTCAATATTAAGTATAATTTGGAATCATTCTCACCAACACATGCTAAATGTTAATTGCTCATATGGGTGTTTGCTGGATAATAAATGTAGAAAACATAATAGTTGGAGTTATTCTTACTTTTTAAAATGTCTATTTTTGTATTTTTAGTTAAAGAGAACCAAAAACATTAGTTTCTCTGATTAGAAAAATGGGCCACAATCATAAAAGTATTTTTATATTTCTAAACTATATGAGAATCTTTATAGTAGAATTTTAAAGTGAATTATTTATTTTACCACTTTTTGGTCAAGATGTATAACGTGTTGTTTTTATCAGTGATTATCAGAAGTCTTGTGTTTTTGTTAATATTATAAAAACAATGTATAGCCATATGCTTCCTACACTTTTAACAATTAATCTTTAGAGTTTAAAACTTACAGATGTTTTACATTTTTGATGAGTTTTATCAGTTAACAGATTCATATGTTAATGCATTTATGTATATTTTGCATACTTGAAATTAATAAAATAAAATCATCTATAAGTTGAAGAATTTAAATATTGAAACCAGAATGAGAACAACTATCTTATTCTTTTGAGTCTCTATTCCAAGTGTGGGCAAAATTGTATGTATGATTAGGCTAGCCATTTCCTTATGAAACGAGATAGAATGTTAAAGGAAATCATCTTATGAAAGGGGGAAGAAGAACAGGGAAAGAATTGAAGATACTGGTATGAAATATGTATGTAGTTTCAGGCTCACAGGGATGCCTGCAGCTATGGGAACTGAAATTGCTGGGTGGTGTTGGCAGATATCCAACAGTGTGAGAATGCTTTATATTTCAGAGCAAGTCTGACAGAGAGGACCTGGATATTTGCTACTGAAATTTTCTCTCCATGCATTTGAGACCTCTTTAATTAATAGACGGGAATGAATTTCTCTTACATTCTTTTCTGGATATATCTCCCAAGATTTAAGATTGATGTACTAATAACTATTTGCATAGTAAAACCTTCTCACATCTGATTTCCTACCAATGATGTATTTTAAACTTACATTTATGATTTAGCTTACATGAACAAGTACACACTTTTTTCCCCATGATTTGAGTCCTTAACTTTTTTTGTATGTAAATTTAGTGGATGAAGACCTTTACATTTGTGGAAATTCCAAACCTTTTTTTGATGGCAAATGTATTTTCTATATTCAGATTTAAATAAAAATATAACAACAATCAATTAAAGAACCTGAGATAACACTAGAGAGAATAAACATTAAAAACAAAAAGAACAGAAGAAAAAAGAAAACAAAAATTTAACCAAATAAATATATCCAATCTTGACAAATCATATTCAACTTAAAGATAACTAAAGATAATGGAAACATTTTGAAAGATGCTAGGGAGCAGGCTGTCATTTTATGTGTCAAGGAATCAGAATAAGAATTACAACAGATTTTTCATAAAACACCAAAAAGTGAGGAGAGTTTTCAAAGTATAAAATCATTAACTGATAATTCTATACATTTGAAACTATTCATAAAAGGTAAAGAAGAAATAAGAGCCTTTCTCAGACAAACAAAAACCTAGAAAATTCATTGCAAACAGTACTGTCTTATAAGAAAAGTTAAAAATTCCTCAGGCAGAGGGAAAACAATTTAAGTAAGAAATTTGTATATACTTAAAGAATGGGTTAGTCAGAGAAGAAACAAATGAAGATAAAATACCATATTTTATTTTCTCATTATTGACTTATAAGAAAGCTTATTTAACATTTTATCAATAATACTATTTTATTACATTATTTATTATTAATATTAAGATACCAAAATGTATTACATATAGATGAGTAAAATAAATGGGAACAGTGATATGAGATGGGAAGGAGAAATTCAGAATATATTATAAGATATCATAACTATTCATGATACAGCATAATGTTGTTTGGTGTTTTATTTAAATTATTTTAAAATGTATATTATAAACTTTAAAATAACAATTTAAAATCTTTTGAAAGCACAAATATATTTAATAGCCCATAAGAGTTATTAAAATAAAATCATAAAAAAGTTCAAAAAGCAGAATTATAGAATATAGCAAATGTAATGAATAGAAATTGTTACATAGTAGATATGAACATAATTGTATCTATAATTATTAGTTGTCAATAGTATTAATAGTGATTCTTTGTGACTGTAAAACATTAGACCCAAATACATATTGTCTTTAAGAAACAACCTTGATAATATATAAAATATAATGTGTTGAAAGTAAAAGAAAGATATATGCTAATACAATAAAAACAAAGCTGACGTAGATGTAGTACTTTCAGATAAATTAGACTTACAACCAAGGAATTTTATCAAGAAAAACTATTTAAACTAATCTACATAGAACTCCAAATAACATTATACTGTATCATTACATAGTGATAAAGTAATCAATTCTCTAAGAAAACATAACAGTCCTAAATATCTGTGTACTCTTCAACCATGACACAAAGAAAAGACCACTGACTCCAATTTTAAGTCAAATTCAAGCAAGCTTATATTGTGTACACAAAGAAGTCCGGCCAGCAGCTGATATCCCAAAAAATGGGCTAGAGATCAGCCCCCCTCTGCGAAGAGAAGGCTTTTATAGCACAGAAAGTTACAAAAAAAAAAAAAGGGTGGTATCTTGGGAACTTACAGCTAACAGGGTTCTGGCAAATGTAATACAAAGGCAGATAGCAGGTTAATGATCTACGTGGCTTAATATTTCTTTTCTTTCTTTTTTTTTTTTTTTTTTTTTCTTAAATCCCTTACAGAGAGTTTCTTAAAATATTTATTAAATTATTGATGCCTTCCCTTCTATAAGGTCAGATTCTACTTGAATATATCTCCCCAACTTTTTTTTTCTTTCTTTTTTTTTTATTTATAATAGTAGTGTGTATTACAATTCATAATGCACATATATAGCATCTTTTTACATACAACTGTTTGTATACAAAGTATATAAGTACCATTCAGATCTTCAATCATGCATTATCCATGGTTTAATATTTCAAGGTAGGGAGTAAATTAAGATTCCTGTTGGAATTTATGAAGCGCCACTGAGGTTTTAGGGAGGATTGTTATCTGGTAAAGGAGAGCCCGGCATCTGTGAGTTTAGAGCACAGGCAGGAATTCTGAACAAGATTAGCCCTCAAGAGTATGGCCAGGCCAAATAAATATCTTAGTAAGACAGAAATGAACTTTTAAAAATCTTTATGGCTCCCAATCTTTAGGATAGAATTAGGTTGGGTTCATCAATACTAAACAATCAAAGGTCAAAATGAATGAGGCAAAAACTAAAGGGCTAAAATGAGAAACAAACAAATCACTATTATCTTCAGACAACATAACATTCACTTGTCAATAACTGATAGAACAAACAGGTAAAAAATAAATGAGGCTATATAAGAACTAAGCACAGCAAGTAATGAACTTTATCTAATTTGCAAGTATAGAATACTTCATTCCACAGCAAAATATATACTCTTCTCAAGATTTTATGGAACTTTTAACAAAATATACCATATTATGGACAACAAAACGAACCTGAAAAAATTGGTAAAACTATTGAAATCATACTATGTTCTCCAGTATTAATGAAATTAAATTAGAAATCAATCAAAAAAAGATAATTTAAAAATTCCAAAATATTTGGAGATTAAACAGTGTACTACTGAATAAGCATGTAAGTTAAAAAAAAAAAAAGTCTTAAAAGAAATTTTTAAAATGATTTTAGCTAAATGAATATAAGTATAGAACTTACCAAAATCTGTGGAATGCAGTGGGGGTGCAATATGTAAATCAATGAAGAAGCATTGATAGCATATATGAGAGATATTTAAAATAAATATCAATTTCCAATGTAGGAACAAGACAAAAACCAACAATGTAAACTTGAAGAAATCAGGGGGAAAGAAATTGTGAACATTTAAGTAGAAATCAATTAAATTGCAAACATGAACATGATATAGAAAATTAGTAAAAACAAATGTACTTAAAAAAATTGATAATATTGAGAAATTTGTTTTCCCTCCTGTTCATATAATCTAAAATTTAAAACAGTGTGTAAGCCCCTATGTAATTATCCTGCATAAAACTGAAGATGTTACTCTGCGAAGATGTTTAAGATTGTATATCTGTCCATCTCTTAGATGATTATAATTTTTCTGACCCTGGCAATATGAATATTTTAAATATATTATTGTTGTTATATTTTTATTTAAATTTGAATGTTTGTTCATGTTTTTCCTTTGGTACCAGGGATTGAACCACTAAGCCACACTCTCAGCCCTTTTTACCTTTTATTTATTTATTTTTTTATGTTGAGACAAGTTGCTCAAGGCCTCACTAAGTTACTGAGGTTGGCTTTGAACTTGCAATCCTCCTTCCTCAGCCTCCTAAGTTTCTGGGATTACACGCAAGCATCATCCACCCTGCTGCCATATATTTTCACAGTTTTCACCATTATCATTTCAGGTACTTCTTCTGCCCCTTTTCTTTACTTTTTTCTTTCTTTTATTCCAATTTTCCATAAATATGTACTTTTTTTCCAATAGTTCCATTTTGTGGATATTTTGCTCTTTTATTCAGTATGAAAAGAAGTTTCTATTACTGTATATTCAAGTCCACTTGTTCTTTCCTCAGCAATAACAAATTACTTATGATGTTAGAAAAATTGCAGGATAGATGAACGCACGCTGAAACCGCCATATAAGAAGAGGGAAGGGGGTTTATTGAATCACCAAAAGATGTACGTGGAGGGGATGGGGATGAACCGCGAAGGAAGAATGGGGGACGGACGGGTGCAGGGGCAGGCAGGAACAGAGAGAGGCAGGAACAGAGAGCGATTTCAGTCCGGGGCTGGCTTTAAATAGAGTAGGGGTCATAAAACCCCCTTGGAGTGAGTCCTTGCCCTGTAGGCCAGCAGAGGTCAGGAGGTTAGTGGACAGGGCACTTGCTGGTCAGGTTTGCTGGTCACACTGAGGATCTTGTGAGGTGTAGTTTTTAACAAAGCACCTGGGGAGGTGTGACCTTCTGCCTGGGAGGTGCGGCCTCCTGCCTGGAATCCAACATTCCCCCCTTTTTGATTTCTTAGGAAGAGGGGCATCGTGTTTCGATCTGGCTGCTTCAGAGCTGAAATGGGGCAATGTGGGGTAGTTTGGGGGGAGGATGCGGGCAGGCAGGTCAGGCTTGAGGGTGAAAAAAATTCCCAGGAGGCAGGCACCAAAAAGATGGATCTCTGCAGGAGTGAATTGGATGAAGGTTCCTTGAAGCCATAAATCGGTGAGGGTGTCAAACCAGGCTTCTACAGAGGTCACCGGGGGAATCAACCAGCTATCCTCTTGGAGAGCATGTAGGAATTGTAGGCCTCTCAAGTTTACAGGTGGCATCTTAACACTATTATGGAAACAACAAAGAAAAGAAGGTGAGAGGGATGATTGTCCGGCTGCTTATTCCACTGGGCAGGACTTACAGCGAAAGGCCAATAGAGGGAGTCAGGATGTAGTTGATCTCTCTAGAGATTGGCAAATCTGTCCCGAGGCGAAGGGAAGTCATCTTTGGTTGAAAGGTCATCTGTGGTTTTTAGCAGTTGATAATCCCTGAGGAGAAGCTGGTTAACAGTTTGATTAGAAATTTGAGAAATATGATTTTGAAGGCATCGTATGAGGCAAGGAACTATCATCAGGACAAGACATATAGTTATAAGTGGGCCTAGGAGAGGGAGGACCCAGGGAGCCACCCCTTCCCATAGTTCCCATGAGGATCTCTGCTGCCACCAGATCTTCTTGTCCCCTAGACCTTGCACCACCTCCTTTAAGTGTTGTACGTTGTGGTCAACCTTGCCTGACTGGTTGACATAATAGCAGCATTCTTCACCCAAGAAAATACAGGTACCCCCTTTTTCTGCTGTGATGAGGTCCAAGGCTCGCCTGTTTTGGAGCACAACCTTCGCTAGTGATGAGAGTTGTTGCTGGAGGGCCTGGATGGAGTAGGCGGAGGCTTCAGCTGTGGTGGCGAGCTTATCTGTGAGGTCAGAGAGCTCCTGTCCAAAGGATTGGGCCATTACAAGTGAATGAGCCAGTCCTCCAGTTGAGAGGCCTGCGGAGGCAATCGCAGTGACTAGGCTAACGCCCACTAAGGCTGCCAGAGTGGCCGCTCGTTTAGAGCGCCCCCCCTTGAGACTGTAGGGAGGAAAAAAGGTCCTCAACTTCAGCCTCTGTATATAGAGTCAAGCCTGGAATTAAGACAACAGGATAGCAGGGACCTGGGGTTTTAGCATCAATGCATCGGAACATGTGAGTAGAGCACCAAAATAGGAAAGGGGAAGGGAGAATCAAATTACCCGTTATGGGATGCCAGGTGCATTCTGGGCAAGAGTCTTTGGCAGTGGCCCGACAAGAAGTAACGTTAAGGAAGGGGGGGATAGTCGGAAGTGGGAGAGGGAGAAATGATCGATTGTGGCATGAGGAGGTTGGGGTGACATTGGCTCGAACTGGGACTGGGACTAATAAAGACTTGCGAAGCGGCACACAGAGGAAACAGGTTGAAGCGTTAAAGGTAGAATAGCTTGCTAATAAGGAAAGAGATAAAGAGAGAATGGAGTCCCAGGAGAAGGAGAGAGAGTCGTTCAAGTTTCGAAGATGGGTTCGAGTCTGTTGTCTGGTGGCACTAAGTTTCTCAAGAGCCCTGGCAGCAGAAGAGTCTTTTATAGTTTTTTCTATAATGATTTTCCCTCGACCATGGACCCAGTCGCGATTAGCAAACCCTACTGCAGCAACACGACTCTGCCAGGAAAAAGGGTCAGTAATCTAGAAGGTTACATTATTATTGTACTTCCAGGATTGGAGTTGGGATGGCATGATTCCCCAGGAGTTTGTTGTTCCCATAACAGGATGAGACCAATGATATTTACAGCTCCAGGATGGACATCCAACCCATCCATTAGGGTCATTGCACCAATTTTCTGTCTGGTCCTCTTTAAAACAAAGATACTTTGGTAATTTTGACATGACAGGAAAACATCGGTGAGTACAGGTGGAAACTGCATCAAAAGTAAGCAGAATGGAGGGACAATTATCAAAAGGGCAGGATGATTGATTGAGAAGGCATGTCTTTTGCCCATCATTATCTAGTTGCCAAACCTCAAAAAAGTACTGGCATGGAGGAGCGGAGCAATAGGACACAGAACCTGCAGGGACAAATGGAAAGAGAGCCAGAGATAGAATGAAAAATACAGAAAGGGTCATTTTAGATCAGTACTAGGAACACGAGAAAAGCGAACTTTCAGGGGATCGGTGGGGAGGGGGGAGCAAGTATACTGAGGTAGTTGTTTGTCGTCCTTTTGTAGATCCTCAGTTGGTTGAGAAGCTGGTTTTAGTCTGGAAATATGAATCCAAGAAGTCAAATTTCCTGAAGTTTCATGAAGCTTAGCAGCCGTGGGTGTGCACAGCACAACCTGGAAAGGGCCTGTCCACTTCGGGGCAAGGGAGGTTGCTCCTGTGTCCTGGGGAGGGGAGAAATATACCCAAGAACCGGGTATTAATGGGAATGAAACAGTTAGTCTACCTGGGTCAGGCAGAATGAGATCTTGGTACTTCCATAACTGATGTCTAATGAAGGACAAGATGGGAAGAGAAAGATCTTTGGGTAAGGGTCCCTGAGTTGGGGAAACTCTGGGTGGAAGGGCTGGTCACCCAAACATAACCTCAAAAGGGGATAGTAAGGAGGGCTTTTTTGGGAGGACTCTGAGCCTAAAAAGGGCAAGAGGGAGTAACTTGACCCAGTCCAAGTGGAGTTCTAGGGAGAGTTTAGTCAGGACATCCTTAAGAGTCCTATTAGTCCTCTCTACCTTCCCTGAGGACTTGGGGTGATATGGGATGTGAAAATGCCAAGGGATATTAAGGGAAGTAGAAACACTTTGGGTAACCTGGGAAACAAATTCAGGCCTGTTGTCAGACTGGATGGACGTGGGCAATCCGAAACAGGGAAGGATTTCTGAGACTAGAATGGAGGCTACTGTGGAAGGCCCTTTTATTGGAAGTAGGGAAGGCCTCCACCCATCCAGAGAAGGTGTCTACCAAAACCAGGAGATATTTGTGTCTCCGGGCAGCTGGCATGCTGGTGAAGTCTATCTGCCAATCGGCTCCTGGAAGCTGGCCTCGAGCTTGGTGAGAGGGAAATGTTCTTGGTTTAAGGGGAGTATATGGGTTGGTGCGCTGACATGCAGTGCACTCGGAGGTGAGCTGATGGAGAAACTGTGTGTCTTCCGGAGTCAGGGTGAGGAAGGAGGTAGTGAAAGTCTTGAGGGCCTGAGGGTTAGGATGGAAAAGGGAATGTAGATAGGAGAGGATTGATTGTGTGGAAGGGGATGTGGGGGTCTGGGTAGTAGGTAGGACTGGAGCCAGAAGAGAAGGAGAAGATAGTGCTGCTTCCCTTGCTGCCCTGTCAGCCTTTGTGTTTCCCTGAACTATGGGAAAGTCTCCACTTTGGTGTGAAGGACAATGGGAAATCCCTATTAGCTTGGGAAGAAGAGAGACTTGCAAGAGTTTTGATATTAATTTAGAATTAGTAACTGCAGAACCTTTTGTGGTCAGGAGCCCTCACTCTTTCCATACTGCTGAATGGGAAAGCAAAATATGGTAAACATATTTTGAGTCTCTGTAAAGGGTAAGGTTTTGGTCCGCAGCTAATTTGAAGGCACGAATAACAGCTATTAATTCAGCCCGTTGGTTTGTGGTGTTGGGGGGGGGGGGGGTGCTGCCTCAATAACCTCTGATAGGGAAACGATAGCGTATCCAGCAAAACGTTGCCCATCCTTAAAGAAAGAGCTGCCATCTGTGAACCAAATTAAGGAAGGATCAGGAAGTGGTCCCTCTTGAATATGGGAGGGATGGGGGATTAAAACCTCGAGTGTCTCTATACAATCATGTTCTGGGGGCTCTGAGGAGACTGGGAGCAGGGAAACTGGGTGTAAAAAGGAGCAGGGTTGGAAGGTGATTGAGGAGTCATGTAAAAAGGATACGAGGAGAGAAAGAATGCGACAGGGTGGGAGAGTTTGAAGGCTCTTATAGGTTAGTAAATCTTTTAAATGATGAGGAGAGGCAACAGTAACCTGGGCACCAAAGGTCAACTTTTTTGATTCCTGCAGAAGTAGGTAAGCAGCAGCCAGAGCCCTAAGACAAGGGGCCCATCCACGAACGGTGGGGTCAAGTTGTTTAGAGAGGTAGGCAACTGGAGCAAAGGTGGGGCCCTTGTATTGGCCTAGAACACTGAGAGCCAAACCCTTTGTTTCATGGACATAAAGGGTAAATGGCTGAAGGAGGTCTGGGAGATGAAGAGCTGGGGCCTGTGATAGTGCCTGCTGCAAATGTTTAAACCCGGCCTGAATGCTGTCAGGAAGGAATTTTCCCTCAATCTCCTTAGCTGCCTCATATAGGGGCTTTGCATAAAGAGAGAAATTAGGAATCCAGGCACGGAAATATCCTGCTAGCCCTAGGAAGGAGAGAATCTCTTCCTTTCTCTTGGGACATGGGAGCTCCTTGATGAGGGCTTTTCTGTCTACAGTAATGGCCTTTGATTGATGGGAAATCTGAACTCCTAAATATACTACCTGGGTCTGGGCAAGCTGCACCTTAGATGAGGAAACACGATACCCACAAGAAGCAAGAAAATTTAAAAGGGTGTAAGAGTCTTCACGAGCTGTGAAGAAGGAAGGGCTGCAGAGGAGGAGGTCATCTACATATTGTAAGAGAGTGGGATTAGGGAATTTAAGATCTTTGACGTGTGCAGCCAGCGTCTGACCAAAGAAATGGGGGCTGTCTTGAAAACCCTGAGGGAGGACTGTCCAGGTCAACTGTTGGGAACGCCGGGTATCTGGATCTGTCCAAGTAAAGGCAAAGAGGTCTTGTGATTCTGGGGCTAAGGGAACAGTGAAGAATGCATCTTTCAGGTCAATTACTGAGAAATGGGTGGATAAGGAAGGAATTAAGGAGAGAATAGTATACGGATTTGGGACCACAGGGTGTATAGGTTTGACAGACTCATTGATGAGACGAAGGTCTTGGACTAGCCGATAGGACCTGTTGAACTTCTAAACTGCCAATATAGGGGCATTATAAGGGGAATGGGTGGGTCTGAGAAAACGTTTCCGCAAAAGATCTGAGATGATGGGTTGAAGACCTCTGAGGCTCGCGGCTAGAAGTGGATATTGGGCTTTATTGGCGAAATGTTGGGGATCTTTAAGGTATATTTGTATGGGGTCACACTGAGCAAGGGAGGGAGTCTGAGTATCCCAGACTTTGGGGTCAACTAAATCGGCGGGGACAGGGTAATGAAAGGTTTCTGCGTCGATAGAAGGTTGGGGGGTTTCTGCCTTGGTAGGGGGGCTGAGGGGATCTTACATCACTAGGGGGCGATGGGATTTCCTCATCAGCATCAGTAGGGGGTGATGGGTCAGTGGCCTTTGAAACAGTGAGAAGAAAAATGGGGGAGGAGACGGAGCAAGACGAACCAGGGAGCACAACTGAGCTAGGCAGATTGGAGAACACAATTGAGGCCTGAAATTTGGCCAATATGTCTCTGCCCAATAAGGGCATAGGACATTGACAAAGGAGGAGCAGGGTCTGAGTATTACCAGAAACTGGTGGGTGAAGGGATGGTGGTGAAGACGGCAAGACAGCATAGGAGTCTTGCGGGGGCGAATAGCATTTCCCTCTACCCCGACAATAGGGGATGGTGCTATGGTGGTGGAGCCCCAAAACTCCCTCAAGACCAAGGAGGTGGCTCCTGTATCTAGTAGGAAATTTACGGGGCATCCATCAACAAGGAGAGTAACCCTGGGCTCCTTCAATGCGATGTCAACAGTTAGGAGAGAAGCCCCTGGGCCCCTTCGGTCTTCCGTGGCCAGTGCCAGCAGGCTGGGGTTTGTGACCGGTCCAGCCCCCCTGTGGGAACTGGGGCAGTCAACGCCCCAATGGCCCATCTTGGAACACTTTGGGCATGGGCGCTTAGGGGGCCTGGGATTAGGGCATTCTCTAGCCCAGTGTCCATCTTTCCCGCACCTAAAGCAAGGCCCTGGGGGTTCCTCCTGTGTGGACTTATGTACCCCTTTTCTTGAGGCCTGAGCGTCAGGGCCCCTAAGGGCCTGGGCTAACATTTGGAGCTTTGACCGCTCAGCCTCCTCATACTTTTGAAACCTGCGACGTTCGGCGTCTTCTTCATGGTTATGATAGACTTTAAAAGCCGTGGCCAAAATCTCAGTCTGGGGGGGTCATGGGGCCCTGTTCCAATTTCCTTAATTTAGCTCGAATGTCGGGGTAGCTTTGGGATAGGAAATATGTCATAAGGACTTGACGACCCCCCTGGGACTCGGGGTCTAAATTTGTGTACTTCTGAAGGGCCTTTGTGAGCCGATCTAAAAATTCAGAGGGGGTTTCTTCTCTCTTTTGAATAATCCCTGGCAGCTTATCAAAATTAACAGGTCTCTGAGCTGCTCATTTAAGACCATCTACTATACACATTAAAAACTGATCCCTCAAGACCACGTCCCCTGGGGCATTGTAATCCCAATTTGGGTCCCTATCTGGGACAGCCTCAGGACCAAAGGGGAAATTTGGGTTCACTCTGTGAGTCTCATCTGCATATGCTCTTGCTTGCTCCCAGACTCGTCTACGCTCTTCAGGAAGTACGGTATTTGACAAAATAAAGTATGCGTCATGAAATGTGAGGCTGTATTCTTGGATGACCCATTGGAATTCTTTTATATAGGTTGTAGGGTCTGTTGTGAATGAACCCAAGCGCCGCTCAATTTGGGAAAGGTCGGACATGGAGAATGGAATATGGACCCTTACAACTCCCTCTGCCCCCAGCTACCTCCCTTAATGGTGCAATTATCTGAGCTGCCTGCTTTTTCGAGCGAGTCATGGGAGGACTGAACGCAGGGGGCGGCAGAGTATAACGCGAGTCTGGGAGGGACTCTGCGGGAACTGCTGGGGCTGGGAGTAATTTTGTGGAGGACGCTGGGGAAGGAGCGCGGATTGCGTAACTCTCTCCCAGCGCCACTGTCGGAGCCATTGGGGACAAAATCGGGGAAGGGGCCAAAGCCCGAGGCGGCGCGTCTGGTAAAGGACGCGTCGTAGAATCCGAGGGAGTAGGGGCCAAAGTGTGGAGCAGCGCGCCTGGTAAAGAACACGTCACAGAATCTGCGGAAGTGGGGACTAAAGTCTGGGGCAGCGCGTCCAGTAATGGCTGCATGGCCGGAGAGGGCGGGGGAGCCATGGCCGGAAATGACTCAGAGCCAAGCGGCGGAAGCTGAGTGGGCGGGGAAAACAGCGGAAGGGGCACAGAGCTAGGAACGGGAAGTTGAGTGGGCGGGGGTAACGGCAGTGAAGGCACCGGAAATGACGTGGAAAGAAAGGGAGGGTCTACAGAGGAGGATTCTGACGGAACGGAAGGAGGGGGGCGGGGCGAAGGATGAAGACAAAGGAGGAGCAGGGTCTGAGCACGAAAGCGCGCCAACTTCGGAATTGAAAGCCTGAGCTGGGGGGGGGAGAGGTCGGAAGCGTCCTAGGCTGCCGGTACGGGGGAGGTGGAGCCTCTAATCCTGGGTCGAAATCGAGGTCAATCGAAGATGGAGGGGAATCCGCGGGCCTGCAGGCAAGCAACACAGTCTCGGGGCTGCACCTAGTGCACAAGGAAGGATTTGAACGGAGAAGGGAGAAGGCATCTACGTACAGCAAATGTGTCCATCTCTTCGACTGTTGGCAAAAGCTGAAAAGCTCCCGTAAAACCCGGGGATCTAAGGATCCTGACTCTGGCCACGGATTGGATAATGGGTAAGAAGGCCAAGTTTTTGTACATAACTTTATCAATTTGTTTTTCTTAATTCGGGGCTTTAAGCCCAAATGTGCCCGATTTCTTAGGAGGCAATTGAGGGGTGAGTTGGCTGGAGTTGATAGGGAAGTTCCCATATTTCCCGTTAACGGGGAGAGACTGATACAGTATTTCGAAAGGCTTCCCTCTCAAAGTATGTATCAGAGTGAGATCCAAGTCCGCTTGCCCAGTCGTCACCGGGTCAAACGAAAATGGGACATCTGAGTAACCACGTCCTGTCCCGGACAGGTGGTTTTTCAAGATGCCTGGAGGGGGAGGACTACGAGCTACTCCACGGAGATTTTCCCGTTCCGAACGGAAAAAAGAAAGCTCAAGTCCGGAGTGTGGAGGGGAACTTTTCTAGCCACTCACAGCCGAGAGCCCTAATCTTACAGCTGGAAACTTTAGAGCGGGCAGATAAAGGTGAGCGGGCAGACAAAGGTGGGGGAGGGGGAGTTCCCGGGGTCCACGGTCGCCTTTTAGACTTGGGTGGGGTGCTTTCCCCCCTGCACAGGAGAGATTGCCGGAAAATCAACGGTCAATTTTCACCATGCAGTGGCCAGACAGGTTTAAGAACTCGGGGTGGACGGGGGGGGCTTACCGAAATCCAGTGATGCCATGGAAAAGGTGGACAGACGAACAGAGACGGGTTAGATGTGCTCCTCCCTTCCCAGGTTTCGGCACCAAATGTTAGAAAAATTGCAGGATAGATGAACGCATGCTGAAACCGCCCTATAAGAAAAGGGAAGGGGGTTTATTGAATCACCAAAAGAAGCACGTGGAGGGGATGGAGACGAACCGCAAAGGAAGAATGGGGGACGGACGGGTGCAGGGGCAGGCAGGAACAGAGAGAGGCAGGAACAGAGAGCGATTTCAGTCCGGGGCTGGCTTTAAATAGAGTAGGGGTCATAAAACCCCCTTGGAGTGAGTCCTTGCCCTATAGGCCAGCAGAGGTCAGGAGGTTAGTGGACAGGGCACTTGCTGGTCAGGTTTGCTGGTCAAGCTGAGGATCTTGGGAGGTGTAGTTTTTAACAAAGCACCTGGGGAGGTGTGGCCTTCTGCCTGGGAGGCGCGGCCTCCTGCCTGGAATCCAACAGATGAGCTTATTAAAACCTTTTCATTTCTATTATAGTGTCTTTTTTAACTCTTTCATTTCCTTCAGATTCTTTCCTAAAGCTTTCATCTCTCCGTTCATATTACTCATCTGTTCTTCATGTTCTTTACTTTTTCCACTAAAGTCTTTAACATATTAGTCATTTTCAGACCGACAATCTAACATCTGTATTACAGCTGCACTTGGTTCTGATGCATGCTTTTTTTCTCTCAGTATTTTCTTTCCTATTGTAAGATTTCTTGTTACTTTGGGTATGCATTCAACTGTGTAAAGTCTGCTGTTGAAAGAACAGGAAGCTTTGAACTCCTTAATTGTCCTTGTTTTTGTCTTCTATCCTGTTTTTGGGGTCCTTATGTATGCCTCCTGAGAAATAGTCTGTGCCTTGCAGTTTTTTCAGCCATAATCCTAAGAACTGCAGACCACTCTTTAAATAATGAGTACATCTAAACCTCCCCTCTGAAAGTTAGCCATGCTCCAACGTGGTTTCCAGGAGTACTGGACCTTGTTCCTAGGATGGCTGTCTTCACCCTTAAAATTCCTGTGTGCAATAGCTAAATATTGCCAGGAGAATTTACTGTCATAAGTCCCTGACCACCCTTTCTTAAAATATTTGATTGAAAAAAATCTTAAAATTGTGAATATATATCTTTGTCAACTCAGAAGTGTCTTTCTTAAAGGCTTTGAGAACTGATTCTTTGAAATATAATCATAAGAAAGAGAGGCTGCCCTTCCCAATTTCTGTGGGAGAATAGAATCTTAGCTTATCTTCTAACACAAACATAGCTGGTATAATCAAATTTATATTGATCAAAAATTACCCTTGTAAAAGCTCACTTCTCTGACTCTATTGAGCCCTTGTTGGCTCCCTCCCTCATCCTTCCTGTAGGACACCCAGTCACTTCTCACCTATGCACAAATCAGAATGGACTTTTTTTTTGCTTATGACAGTATTTACTAAATAAAGTTTGTTTTGAACATTTTAAAATCCCGGCTGTCTTTACCTTTGACAATGCACTGTTCTTACCCTGAAGACTTTCTGTGGTGTTAAGGTATGGGAACAGGATACCCTGTGACCTTTCAATTAAATCTTTCAGTGGGCTTGTATTTAGTGAGTAAGATTTTCTACAACAATATAGAATTTTTCCCTCTGTGTATTGTACTTTTTTTCATCCTATAGTATTCCAAATCTATATCCTGAAATCTTTGACACCTATTGAGTGGTTCTTTTGTTTGTTTGTTTTTGTTTTTTGTCTTCTGAGGTAGGACTGCAATGTTACAGAGAATTAGAGTCAGAGGAACGCCCTACCTCCAGGTTAGATGAAGCTCTGGCAGTCTTTTTCCCTAATGGGCCTTTGTTGGAAAAGGTTCTCTTCCCCCACTCCACCACACCCATGAGGGTATGTTTTTCATATCTTCACTTTGAGAATCTGGTGCATTCTCTACGTTGAATAACCATAAAGTTAGCCCATCTCCCACCTCCCCTCTCAAGACTAATGACCCCAGTAATTCCTCAGTCCCAGGTTAATACATCCTCTGCTTCTACAGTCCATCACAATTATCGTTGACATATTTTCACCATTCTATGGCTGAAATGATTTCTGCTTTTGACAAGCAGATTTGAGTTATAAGTCTTTGTATTCATAACAGTTTTTGGTTTTCAGTTTATTTAATTTTTTGTTTGTTTGCCTGTGAAGATGGAAATAATAACTCAGGATTTTGTATGATGGAGGTAAAATTTTCAGAAGTGTTTAAGCTACTTTATTTTTTATCTTGCTTTTAAATCATTATTATTTTAATCAAATATTTTTATGGAGTGCAAAGTGATAGTTTGATACACATATACTATATGTAATGAACAAATCAGCATAGCGTTAGATAAAATTCAGGCCTGCAGGCCATACCCCCAGGTGCCTTCCCCGAGTGCCCATCTCTCGTGAGAATCCACATTTGGTGGGCTCCGAGTCCCCACCCTTCCTGATCCTGGGAATACTTACCTCTCATAGGAATTCACCCCAGGGTGGGCTCTCCCTTTCTGAGCCAATCTAGACCATACAAGTCATGCTCGCACCCCTCTGTACTTAAGCCCCTGCCAGTCCAGAACTCTCTCTTTCGCCACCATCTTCTCACCAGCTCTCCCCTTTCCCATTCCCCTCCTTCCTTCCTTTTTCCCCTTCCCCCTTTCTCCCCTTCTCCTCTTCCCTTAATAAACCCCTTTTACTACAAGGCAGTCCCAGTGTGGTTTTTGCCCTTCAGTTAGCATTTCAATCTCTTTACACATATTATTTGAATTCTCTGATGGATTTGGTAAAGGATGAACAAAAGTATTTATAAATGATATATCATCAAAGGACTTAGAACCAATGAGAAAGAGTGTGTGGCTACTTGGAAGAACATTGAAAAATCATTTAGTGTTTAAACAGAAAAGGGTAATGTGATCAAATTTATAATTTTAAAAAAATACGTATAAGATCTTCATCAAAGAGACTCTCATTTCTTCCATTTCAGGGACTTTTTATATGATTCTTTTAACTTGAGAGCTTCCTTTCTCCCACTGATACTACATTTTTAGTGTTTCTAAAATCATAGTTCAAGGGTTACTCCTGACCTAAAATTGTCTATATTTCCCTGAATCAAACACTTTTCTTACCACGTAGGTACCTCTCCTTCACTAATCTTAATTGCAATCTCAGAACAGTTCTTAAGATTTTAAAATAACATGTTGCCACTTTTACCAGATCATTATAATTAGGAAAGTAGACCTATGATTCTTTCTCATATTCAAACAGAGTACTGGCACTTTAAGTCTAGGTATTAAATGAAAGTTACTTGATTATCTGGCCTGTGTTTTCTTCTCAATTTCTATAGGAAAGCATGATCTTTGTTATAGATTAACACAGTGGAAAGACTGCTATATAGTTCGAATATTAAATAATATTTTAAAGTATTTAACAGATTTGTGATAATTTTAATGATTAAAATGCAATAATGTTATAGTGTTAAATGTTTTATGATTCTATATTATTTCCATTATTTTTATTTATTTTATGTATTCTGCTACATCTCACTTTTTTTGCCTGTTTCTATAAAAATATTCTACATATATGATTAAGAAAGTTAATCTTAATTTTTGAGTGCTATATTTTCTTATCAATCTGTAATGCATTTTTGTCTAAAGTTGTTCAGATATTTTCCTAATATTCTTAAGATTTAACAAGTTTTAATATGTGTTAGTATTTCCAACCTAGAGACCTTTAACAGAATACTTGGTTGTCATATCTGGGAGGGAAGAGGTACTGTTAAGTAGAGAATAGACACCAGGATGCCCTTCCACATTTAAAATTCACAGAAAGATCTTCTTCCTACTCAAAAAAAGAATTGTACAACTTAAAATATCAATAGTGCTAAGAATGAGAAGCCCAGCTATAAAGTATTCAAACTATTAGCTTTTTTATACAATTTCCAAGACAGAGAGGACACTCATTGAAGTCTTCTTTCAATTAACCAATTGGGGATGTGAATTTTATGGAAAACCAACCTCTCCTCATTTTATAAAACAGTGCCTAACACATTTTTCCTGATGTGCTAATTAGAATATGAAACATGTTCTTTGGTAATACAATTTTATAGACAGAGCAAAGATTTCAAGTTCTTAGAGTAGATAATCATATTCATTATTTTGCTCTATGAGATTTTTGGCAATGACTCCTCTGTACTACATAAATTTTACTTCCATAAAGGATCTTTCACGATTATACTCTAGTCATCACTGTCCTCCTGCAATGTGTTTCATTGATCTTTGTTAGTGTTTCATTTTCGGTTGTTTGAAACCTACCACAAAGAGGTTTCTGTTTTTAGTGTTTCTGTTTTCAGATAACATTGCTTTCTACCTTCTATTCCCACTGTTTTTGGTAGATGTTTGTTCCTTTCATGTCTCCCAGTTTCAACATGTGTTAGAGACAAGAACTAACATTACTTCAGTCCAGAAATACTGTGACAGCAATATGTTGTGACTACAGTCAAGATTCTTTTCTAAGAGGCCCAATAACGATATAAGTTAAAAATGAAAAAAGAAAAAAAAGAGTACATTTTGAATGGACCCATACTTCTTCTTTAGGGTCAGAATAATTATGAGAAGTTTATATACAGTTTTTTCAGGTAGAAAATAGGTAAGAAATTTTTCTTTGCACGTGAATCATTCAGTAGGAAATTTTTCTTGACTCATTCAAATATATTGATTGACATATTTTAACAATGCTGTAAGAAAGAGTATGTTTGTATTGATTTACTTTCCCTAGCAGAATCTGAATTCTTTCTCAATGAAGAACTGTCTCAGAATGCTGTCTGTAGGTTTCATTGTTTTTTTAATGGTCCTGTGATTTGATATTTTATCTTTCACTGGACCAAGTAGGCTTAAACTAGCTTGATACCAAGTTTCCATTTGCTGTTAAAAGAACATATTAAATTTTGTGTTATTTTTGTTATAATAATGGAGTTTTTTAAAAATAAAATCTCTTTTGAATGTAAATTCCAATAATTTCCTTTATCATTTGAGAACTTTTGAAAAATCAATCCTATAGTCAGAGTGAAATTAATTTTATATATTCCAAAGATAATCTGAATGGCAGAAAAAAACCCAAGATTCCTAATATTAGCTTTTTCGGGGGGGGGGCATTATTAATTAGAACTCATCAATGCTATAAAACATTAGTGAATTTTCTTTTTTTATTTTAATAATTAGCAAAACTTAAAATTTTAGAGCCATTTTCTAGTAATATGGTCAAATGATTTTTGTTTTGAATAGTAATTTTTAAAAAGCTTTTCGAGCCATTCCTGATAGTAATCTAAATCAATGAATATAACTAAGTGGAATCATATTAAACTTTGTTTCTTCATAAGAACTTCATATGTTCTTGAACCCAAAGAGAAAGAAATCCAGAATTGAGTATAAGTGGGATAATTTAATTTTGGTATTATATTAGGTTAAATTACAACTTTAACTTTTCCTCTTAGATGTATTTTAGTCACTAATATGTTACTGGAAATAAGAATAGATATTTTAAAATAGTAATGTCTTAGTCTATTTTTGCTGCCAAAACAAAATGCTTAAGACTGAGTAATTTGTAGAGAACAGAAATTTATTTTGCATAGTTCTGGAGCCTGGGAGTCCAAAATCAAGGTTTGCATTGATTTTCTGGCTAGTAACAGGTGTCCATCTCCAAGATGGTGCCTTATTGCAGCATATTCTGAAGAGGAGGAATGCCATGCCCTTCTCACATAGCAGAAGAACAGAAGAATTAGAAGGCTCAATGCTACAAGAAACCCTTTTAACAAATGTCTTAATATTCAGGGAAGAGACTTTATAATTAAATCATTTCTTATAGGCCCCATTTTTTAATAATATCAACACTGGCCATTACATCTCAAAACATGTATTTTGGACACATTCAGATCATAGCAAGTAATGATCTCTGAGTGCTTTAACAAGAATTAGCCATTAAATCTGAATTGTCTAGAATTTTTCAACTGATGTGATCTCTAGAAAATTCTGGAATTGATAAGTAAGCTGTAGAATTTTAAAAATATTAACCCTTAAGATATTATTCATGTTGTTATAATATGCTCAATTGAGCTAATGTGCTTATGTCCCAAGTGTGGGGGAATCACAAAAGATCTTGGTTTCTTTCAATTTTTTTCAGTCTTTATTATTAGGAAGCTAGAATTGGAAGAGATTTTTAAAAATACAATTTTAACCAGAATTTTTGTATCTTTTACTGAAAATTGGTAGTGCTAAGCTAACAGGCTGAATCCATATTTTTTTTTTCATTTCATAGTTCTCCTCACTAAGCAAAGTTGGTAAACAAAAAATAAATTAAAAATTTTGTTTTCCTTTTTCACAGGATTCAGAAGATGATTAGAAAACTGATCATCTATATTCTAAAAATCATATTAAATCTATAATTTCAATTCATTTAACTATATTAATTCCATAATTTTAATAAAATGTTTGTGCTGCTATATCAAAATACTTGAAACTAGATAATGTAGGGGTTTTGTTTGAGTTGCTGGGGGTTTTAGTTCTTCCCGACCTGGGTTTAGCTTCTTCCGGCCAGCACAGAAGGCTAGGGGAAAAACATGCCCCAGCGGAGGCATGATCAAGAACAGTAGGAGCAGGCTGGAAGCCCACGCCAGCCCTCACAGTGGAAGACAATCAGGGACGCACCAGGGAGCCCGGTCAGAGCTGGGACTCAAGTTTATTGAGGAAGTTGGACAGCTTTTATAGAAGACATAGGCCAATCAGCAGAAAGATTATAGGAGCACATAGGGAGCATGGGTGGATTACATTGGCGGAGCCCCGGCCTATCCTTAGGGTGGTTTCAGTTCTCAAGACATGTCAGGGGAACGCCTCCTGATTAGGCCAAGTCTTGTAACAGGGAGTGGGAGGCAACCAGAGAGTTAAGTTTTTCTATTCTTTCAGCTGATGTGTTCTTAAGTCCCCAACAAGATAATTTGTAGAGAACATTACCCCCCAAAAAGTAATCAACAATCGATTCTTCCACTTGTAATTTAAGTAAACAAATTCATATGTATCTTATAAAACATTAGTTATGTGATAAATACACACAAAATGAGACTTGTATGTATTATTTCCAACCTATTTTGTGTGTAACCACATATTTACTGTGAATTTGCCATATTTGAGAAATAATGCAATTATTATTTATCTTATATATTTTATAATTTATTATTTGGATCAAATGTTTGGTCAAAATTATAAATTTATAAATTATAAATAAAACATAATGGCATTCTTCTTCTTTAAATTCAAATGTGTTTTAAAGTCAATTCAGTTTTTCTTCAACTTGATTACTCAAAGCCAAAATATAGATTTCTAATTATAATGGTGTTTAAAATTATCTTTTTATTGTAGGCTTCATTCCAAATGATCTGAAAACTCTAATAGTCCAGAATGGCACTTTTGCATTTATTGAGTGCTTCAGGATGTAAAAGCTACAGCACAGAAAAACTATGGTACCTAAGGGAATGGAAAGAATATAGGTATGTGTGAATAGGCAGGCAGGTAGGTAGACATAAGCAGGAACATGAGGGAAGAAAAAACAAGGAATACACTATCTTTAATATTGAAAAGTCACTCCACCTAATGTAATGAATACCCTGCCCACAGACCCACTTTCTTTACCATCGCATACTACTTACTTAAACCAGAAGAACCAAGTATAATTAGGTTAAGGGACTTTCCAACTTTAAGTCATGTGCAGAGAACTGACACACTATCATCTGGGGGACCCCATTTCATTGTAATTTACATTACCTCTTTAAACGCCTGGTTGATGTAGCTTAGTTAATGAGAAGAAGTTTCCATCATGGTGAAACCAGCACACTTCATGGAAACTTGCCAAGATGGCAAAATGAACACAGGAATATTAAGGCATGGCACAAAAACTACAGTGACCAGTGCAAATACATAATAAAGGAGGAGCAAGATTCCCAGACCAAATATAAAAATCTATTACATGGAAAACCCCAGACTGTTTCCTCTCTTGAAGGTGGCCTATTCCATACACTGTGGAACATAATCCCATTTCACTAAATAAACCCTTTATGCTTTTCTAAGACACTTGAATTAAATCTTTTTCTTTTTCTCCCCAAGAAGACAAGAACTGCCCAATAATGGGGTACTCCATTTTCTGCTTTCTTCTGAATCCTCAACAAGTAGGTTGGTATCTAATATGCACAATATCATCAATAGGTTATTTGTTAAATGAGCAATCGACTGAAGGAAAGGACTGATGGTTGAATTTCCAAACTACCCTTATGTTTGGTAGATTTTATTATCAGATGAATATTTAAACATACTTTCAGTGTTATCACCAAGCAAAGTTGGTGAACAAAATAAATAAGCACTTTGCTTTCTTTTTCCACAGGATTCAGGAAATGATTATAAAATTGATCACATATATTCCATAAATTGTATTAAATCTGTAATTTAATTAAATTATTTAATTATACTAATTCTACAATTTTAGCAAAATGTGTTTTTTTTGTTGCTATATCAAAATACTTGAAACTTGGTAATTTGTAAAGAACTTTACCCCTCCAAAAAGGAATCAGTGATCATTTCTTCCACTTATAATTTAAATAAACCAATTCATATGTACCTTATAAGATATTAGTTATGTGATAAACTGTAGATTTTATTATTGGATGAATATTTAAATATACTTTCAGTGTTATCATGTCTGAGATTCCACAATCATGGGTCTCAGAAACAAAAAAGGTGAGACCAGGAATTGTTCCCAACTTATAGCCTTGGAAACAGTTGCCAAAATGCAGCAAGTAGAGCTTAGTAGTTTAGTAGACAGGCAACAGAACTAAAGAGATGGCTACAATTTGTGTGATTTAACACCTACATGAAGAGACTGTATAAAGAAAGCATTTGTGATCATTTTGTTTAGGTTTTATGTACTGAATATATATTTGCTATTGATATTTTCATATGTGCACCATGAATGCACTCTGAATGAAGACATTCTTCCTATAAGAAAGTTACATATAAATAAATGCTATTCCTTTAAGGTTCACAAATTTAATTACTCCCTTTGAGTTATATGTCTCTGTGACAGTTGATTTTGTCAGTTAGAGCATATGGAAAAAGGGAAGATGCCCCCACCAAGAGGTATCCCTTGAAATAGACCCATCATTTCCTGACATCAAAAACAGATTATTACATTGTTGTTTCAGAATTGAACTCCTTATCTCTGGAAGTTTTTTAACTCTCTGGCCTGATATTTATATTTTAGTAGATGGGAAGGGTAGTCAGCTTAACCTAAAAGACTAGCAAGGTGTGAAGGATCCAATGACCTATGCTTGTCAAATAAACATTATACTAAAAATGCAGTTGGCCAGACTATAGAGACATCTCAGATTTACATATTAAAATTTCATTGATCTTTGGAGGAAATTTTATCCCTCATTCTGTCAATTGGGAAGCAAAACCACTATCTCAGTGAGGCCCCTTAGTGTCTTGCCATGAATCACTGATGATTTGGCTACACTTAAAACCAATGGTGTCTACAAGGTTGCTCTGGCTGTACTTCAGCACCAGCTATGTGGAAACAAAAATAAACATATTCACTCTATTCAGTGGGCAAAACATAAGGTCTTTCTAATAGTCTCACCAGTACACCCCTTTGGTGAATCCTGAATTTTTAATGTCTTTTGAACTTTTGCCAAGGGCCTATTTGGTCTTCCCCTTGGAAAATTATAGACCAGCAGATAAATGATAACCTTCATTGGCACACTCACATAGACAGCTATGTAAAGCTGTCTAGAAACTGAAATACTAGAGCTGCTGCCTGGATTCATGGCAGTTGTGACATAGCAAGACATTTACCCTCATGTACTAGAAGCAAAGTAAAGCATTTTACATTCATGATATGCAGGTTACCTTTCATGTCAGACTGTGACTTCTCCCAATGGTCAACCCATTTCTCTTTCTCTCATGGTGTGACAACACTGAAGAAGCATGTTACTGCCTTTTTTTTTTTTTTTTTTTTTTTTTTCAGGTTAAAAACATTGTTTTTGTTTTGTTTTTACTTCTTTGGTACTAGTTTTTGGCTTCATTACTGTTGGTAGTTTTTCAGGCTATGGATGTTTCAGTCCAGTTAGCAGACTCAAGCAATGCCATCCTAATATTGGAAAATAATCTGTGCAATGCTTTCAGTGTTTAATTTTTTTTTCAATGTGACAATCATAAACCTTTTGCCACAAAAGTCGCAAAACAGCTGGTTAGTAGTCAAGGTATTCTGTGAACCTTCTATATAATCCACAGGTACTTATTAAATATTAAAACATAGTTCTCAAAATTTGACCCTTGAGTATTTCTGACTCTCTCTTCTTTTCCCCTGACACATATACCTTATTCAAGCATTTTAGGCACTGAATGTAGCTATTTCCAGGCAGAAATCATCTCCTCCTGGCCAATTTCCAAGTCATGATCACAATGAAAGTGTTTGGAGGCTGTACAGAATTATTTTAAAAACCTGAGATTATATTGTTTTGTTATGCTTCTTTCTTTTCCTTACAACAACACTGAGAGATAGTCTTACAAACAGGGAGGCTTAAGGGATTCAAATTTAAATCTGATTCAGCTACCCAGATTTTCTTGTTGAATTAAAATGGTCATAGATCTTATGGATAATGACCTCTGGATTGAATAAATGCCATCCTTACTGAAGCTACCTCCAATGGTTTATGCAGGCCAAACTGTGAAGCATATATTTCCTGTTAGTCTTATACAAATATTTTTTTATATTTATTGCATATGACTGCTATACATTAAAGATCTGTGTATAGGCAGGTGAAGTTAGTGCTACTGGAAAGCGTCACACCAACTTTTTTGGTAATATAAGAGAAGCAACAACTCCCTTATATTACAGGAAATATTTTGGCCATGAAATATATAAGTAAGAGAAGAATACTATTGATAATTATTTTTCAGGACCACTCCTGCAACTATCTTCAGGAAAGAAAACACTTGATATTGTTCTCCCAAACATTTGCAAAGAGCTTAATTCAACTGACTGTTGACTCTTCCATCCTTCACCAGAGAATATTGGTCAAGAATCTGTTCATCTTCATTATTATCCTTACCAAAAAAGGTGTCAGAAACAGCTGAGAATGACCTCTGTCTGAATGTCAACCACATAAAAGAAGTGTCAGTGCCTCCATACATCTTCCCCATGTGCATTCTCATAGCTGACAATCCATCATTCTATAAGGCCAATGAATGCTACCCAGGTGGTTTCATGATAAATTGGACAAGTCTGGTCAACAACCATTAGACTGTCACTTCAAAATCAAGAACTAGACTCAATTTTTAAAAAAGTAACACGTTTACACTCTTGGTAGGACTGTAAATTAGTATAACTACTATGGAAATCAGTATGGAGGCTCCTCAAAATCCTAGGCATTGAACAAGCACATGACCCAGCTATACCACTCCTTAGTATTTATATTGAAGAATTAAAGTTATTATACTATAAAAAATACAAATATACCCCTATTTGTAGCAGCACAATTAACAATAACAAAACTATGGAATGAGCCCAGGTGTCTATGAATGAATTAATGGATAAAGAAAATGTGGTAAATATACACACTGGAGTTTTATTCAGCCATAAATAATAATGACATTATGTCATTTGCAGGAAAATAGATGGAACTAAAGACCATTGTGTGAAGAAAATAAGTCAGATTGAGAATTTCAAGGGTTATATGTTTTCTCTCAAAAGTGGAAACTAGAGAGGAAAAAGGAAAAGAAAGATGATGTGGTGGTGATCAAATGGAGATTCTTAAAGGAAAATAACCAGGGGGTAAGGAGTAGAAGTGGGAGAAATTGCTGGGGTATTTTACTGGACAAATTATACTGTTACATTGTGTGCATGTATGAATGAATATGTAACAGCAAGTCCCATCATTATGTAAAACTAAAATGCACCAATAAAAAATGTGGACAAAAAGAAAAAAGAAGAACAGGAAAAGTATCTGACTAACTTTAGCTCAAGGAAGATTTTTTTTTCAGTTGATATCAATGCACACCTTATGGAGGCTAGATAAAAACAAGTGATTGGATGAATGGGAACCAGTTGTCTCAGAAAAATCAAACAGCAAAGTCCACAGCACTTTCATACTAATGAATCAATTTTGGCTCCATCATAAGGTGGATATAATATTCTAATATAATTACTATAAAAGACCATTGAAATTTTGAAAGTATTTAGCACTCTAATACATAATCATTGAATAAATGTTAGCTACTTTATTTAAGTTATCATTGGGTACTACCATAAATAGTTTTGCTTTGCCTAGAGGAGTAGAAAGCAAAATTAAGATAATTAATAACTAAATTATAACAAAATACTTTTAAAGGCCAGGCACAGTGGCGCACACCTGTAATCCCAGCGACTTGGGATGCCTCAGCAGGAGGATCACGAGTTCAAAGCCAGCCTCAGCAATGGTGAGGCACTTAGCAATTCAGTGAGACCCTGCCTCTAAATAAAATACAAAATAGGGCTGGGGATGTGGCTCAGTGGTCTAGTGCTCCTGAGTTCTAATCCCCAGTAACAAAACAAACAAACAAACAAAAAAGACAAGACAAAATACTTTTAATAGACAAGTTTGCTGCAGTGTATAGATACTGTAGCAATCATAACTAAATAAAAGATACAATCACCCTGGCAAAGCTATGATTATTAAGACAACTCATTTTGGCCCCTTTATCAAGAGAAGTAGGATCTGAAATTTGTCCTTGTTGACCGGTTGAGTGTTAGCTTCCCAAAGGATGATTCCAAGTCTGTTATTATAAATATAGTTCCTCAGAAGCACACTCTGAGGCCTGAATTCAAGCGCAAGTGATTTATTATTAAAACTTGTCAGAGAAGGAGGGAAGGAGTGCAGAAAAGGGGTGTAAGCCAAACACAGCGTGATCTCAGGCCAAGTTCTACAGAAGGTAATGTATTATTCACTAGGGCTCCCATAATAAAATTCCACAGAATGGTGGCTTTAACAACAGGAATTTATTTTCTCACAGTTTTGGAGTCTAGAAGTAACTGCAAGATCAATTCTGCAACAGATTTTGAATCTAATGAAGGTTCTATGATGGCTGCCATCTCTCTGGGTTTTCACGTGGACTTTTGTCTGTGCACATGTATCCCTGGTGTTTCTTCTTCTTAGAAGGATGCCAGTATTATCGGATTAGGGTCGTATTATTATAACTTCATTTAACCTTAATTTTCTCTTTAGAGGCCTTTCACACTGGATCAACACAGGCGGTACCATTCTCTGACACCTGTCCACGATTTTAACCTCAAGGATTATATTCCTCCAAGAGATAAGGGCACATGCCTCACCCCCTCCCTGTCTCTTTCTCTCTCCCATGTGTGGTGGAGCAAATGCAGGACCCTGCATGTGCTGTATATACCCTCTACTAGTGAACCACACCCCAGCTCCAGGATCTTTATTCTCTAAAGTAATGCTAGTCAAGAGAAATAAAGATAGTTCTTAAATTATTTGGTTTATTGCAATGCAAACAAAAGCAGAATTAGCAAAAAATAGACATAGGTATGTGTAAAAGTACAGGCAAAAATAAGTAAAAGAAAACCACTGAAGGACAGAATGTCAGTAATAAACCAAACACTGTGCATCCTTGGAAGAAATTGTCCAAATGGCCCAGGAGACCAGTTTCTTCAAAGTGACACATAAACAGGTCTGGAATGTCATCAAGTTGTCATCAGTGAAGCATGGAACTGGTCACTTGGGCAGGGCAAACAGCAGCCACTGCCATTTCAGAGTGAACATCCACAACTGGTAAAGTCACAGAGAGATGTGTCTCATGTGACAGTGTGAAGGTACTGGTATATATAGTCCTGGAAGTTGTATTATCTCAGCTTCTAGATGTCAACCTTGTAAAGAAACTTCACAGACACCAACTGTCTCATTCACTTGTCAGTGCACAGCAGTCAAGGTGATTGTCTGTCAATTGGTTCAGTTATAGCCCATATTACAAGAAGAATCTAAAAATGGAGTAAATGCTATCAAAGCATCAACCATACTTAAAATAGAAATTTATGTAAGTTTACCACAAGAATCATAACACAATAAAACATGTATCATTAAAAGTCATATTTCCAAATATAGTCATATTGGATATAAAGTCTTCAAAATAGGAACATTTTGGGGGGAACATGATTCTTTCCATAATAGATAGTATCAGCCTGATCCATTAGAAGAATAGTGGTATGTAAATTGAGTATCATCTCAGGTAGGGTGACTGTAATTCATAATTTAACTTCTATTCAGTCTTTGGATAAAGGGGCACATTTAGAAGGTAACATAAAGGCACTGAAGTCACTCTCTTTACATTAGCAGGGATTTAATTACCCTCAGGCACTGAAGTCACTCTCTTTACATTAGCAGGGATTTAATTACCCTCACAACTAATTAATTAGCATGAGGGCCCAGAAACAGAGTCCTTGATGCTGGCTGATTGAAGGGAAAGCAAACCAAGCCAAGAGGTGCACCAAAATCAACAAATTAGGTATTCCAGTTATCTATTACTATGTAGTTTCAGATGAATGTTTGGTGGGTTAAAACAACAATTTTATTATATTCCATGGCTGTGTTGGTCAGATATTCAGGCCAAATTCAGCTGGTTGATTTTCTGCTCCATAGCTCGCTGAATTATGTTACTTGGTAGGATTAGTGGCAGTTGGGCTGTTCTAGAGAGTTCATTCATAAGCATTAGTGACATATTTGGTGCTCTGGCCAAGATGTGTGGAAGACTAGGCTTGACTGGGATAGTGGATCAGAGCATTGGCATTAATTAAAGAGACCTGTGTGGAACACGGCCACTGTTTTCCACCTTGTTGAATAAGCAGGTTTTCTGTAATTTCATACTTGTTAATAAAACCAGGCTTTATTCACAACTAAGTAGTAATGTACTAAGGAAAATTGGTCCTTCTGCTGTCCTTATTCTACACTGATCCTGCTTATCCTGGTTTTTGTTTCCAGTGATTACCTTAGGTCTGGAAATCTGATAGAGGAGACATTCATTATAGAAACATTTTTGGAAAATGTATCTTCCCTGATAAAATTGTACACTTACAGAAAAAAACAAGACATTTTCAATTTTCCAAACAGTTCCCTGTTGCTGGGATTCCTGGAACTGGGGCACTTATTTTGCAACCATTAGATGTAAAGTTGTAGTCAAAGACAAATATGCTGAAAATGGCAAAAGAAGAATACAAAATGCTACCCACTTTTACTAACATTATGCACCTTCTGAATGTTTGTTCTCTGGAATGGTGTTTATATGAAATGATATCTGTGTACAGTTTTTTTTTTTTTTTTGTAATTCTATTTCTTAAAGTTTATTAGCATTAAATATTCTGCTACTTGTAGTCCATCTTAAGTGATATTAAGTGTAATATTTGTTATAAAATAACAATGAATGATAATTAGTAACATTAAAGAAGAAAAATTATCAGAATACAATATGTATTGAAAGGATGATTCCTGTTTAGAAATGTAGTTGTTTCTCTCAGATATACTATACAATGTATGATACATTGCATTGCAAACCAGATTACATTTCTACATCTTTAAAATTTCTGATCTTCCACAATTAAATAACTCTTCAAGTTTGCATAAAAAATGAAAATCTGAGCACCTGAGTGGCAAATACTGTTATATTAATAACTCCCTAAAACACAGGGTTCATAACTTTTATATTTGTAAATATAAATCAAACTATACAAAATTAATATGTGAATGGGATCTATCAAGGAATATATGAAAAAAATGTAGTATCTGAATTTGTATCCACATGGTTTTACTTCAGTGAAATATCTTTACAGTTCTGCAAAGTTATAATCTGAAATATTCAAAGTAAATATATCAGAACTATAGTTAAGTTATTCTTGGCTCTGATTAGTAAGAAAGCCAAATATTGATTGAGGAAAGATACTGCAAGGAAGCCAGACCAGACATCACTGACTAATGGGGTGGGAATGGACTTTGGGATGAGTGTTGGGTAAGAGGGGATATGCAAACATAACAGTGAAGACAAGGAACCACTGAAAAGTGCTGTTTGTTTGATAAGAGGTTTCAAAACAATACTGAGATCCAAACTCTCATACATTGAAAATGATGTCTACCTTGGCAGCTCTAAGGAAAGTTCAAGATTAGGATTATGATTTTAGATGCCAAAATTCCACAATTAAAGCTAATCTTAAATCTAAGTCCTGATACCATTTAAACTACTAAATGCAAAATGAATTCTCAAGAGTGGATATAGTTTTGAAATTGCCATTTTAGTTTTCATATTGCCATTGCCTTACCAAAGATTTGTTTTGTTACTTTTAGATAAACTTACTAACTTTTCAAAAATATCCAATGAAATCATAGGGATGTTGTATAGTCCATGACTCTCTTACATTTTGACTTGTCAAGGGTATTTGGATAATATGTTGGCAAAGATAGTTTTCCATGGAAGCAAATGGCTGTGATATTGTAAAAAGGCTACTGAACATTAATTCTATATGAAAAAATAACATCAAAATTTTAGGTATATTATTAGAAATTTTAATGAAATACATATGCAAAGCAATTTTCACAATTCTGCAATGCAAAATTAGGCAAGTTTTGTTACTTTAAGAAGAATTATGGTGGAAAATATATGAGCTTGTATAAATGAGAAATTGAAGTAAAAGGAAACACTTAATGAAAATGGTTCAAAGATATATAGATAAAATGAGGAAAGTTAATTTTAAGTTCACAGAATTTATTGATAGAGATATAAAACTTAGAACTAATTTTTCCAGTGGTTGAAAATATTAAGTAAATTGGTAATACCAGCAACAAATATATTCTTACATTGTGGAAATATAAATTTGTGCAAGATTATTAAAGGGAAAAAAATCAGTGTCTATTAAAATTTTAAATGTGAACACCTCTTGGCCACAGCTAAGAGTTTTCTTCTTTTTCACATTTAAGAATAAATATCATTCAAATAACTTCCAAATACTTAACACTAAATGAAATTAAATATTTATTTGTATTTTAGGAGAAATATAACTCAAATATCAAACCATTACTACACAATACATACAAACAAATTTAAAAGAAAATACATTATTAATAGGGGTTGTTACACACTGTTTGAATAAAACAATTTATTTTATAGTATTAGCAAACAGGGGTTATCATGTCCTATTTAATTAAAATACTTCAAATATATTTTATCTACCCACATTTATTTTGATCTTCATCATTCTAATTTATACTTAATAGATACTAAATATATATATATATATGTTTAATATATGTAACTACATGTATCATAGGAAATTTTTAAGTTTCTGTGGAGTGTTTTCTACTTAAAACATTGAGATTTCTCAGAGCTATTTTCAATATGAGGCCCTATCTTGCCTCCAATGACCTCCTAATAAAGATGCTTTAAAAGAATGCTATATAGACTTTCTAAAAAAAAATGCACTATTGGGCTGGGGTTGTAGCTCAGTGGTAGAGCGCTCGCCTAGCATGTGCGCGGCCAGGGTTCGATCCTCAGCACCACTTAAGAATTAAAGACATTGTGTACAACTAAAACAAATAATTTTTTTAAAAAAAATGCACTATTTATTTAAGATGGGAACTAATTGGGTTAAATAACTCTACATATATTTTTCATCATTTAAAAGCAGCTATAGCATAATTATAAAAACTTTAATATTATACACATATACATTTTCCCATGTACATATTTACATGGGAAATGTGATATATATACATATATATGAACAATATACATATTTGTGTATATATATAACTTTTATACAAAATATATGTACATATATATAACATACATATAAAAATTTTCCACTTGTTCATTATTTACTACATGACAAAAAGAAAATATATCTGGAGTAGCAATAATTCACTTCTCTATGGATAGAAATACAACTTAAATTGGTTTGTACTTGTTTGTAAATATGTTTCAAGCCAGAAAAATTCCCAAACTAATTATTCACTTTGTATCTATGACTATTCACTTTATATCTGCACACACATATATAAAAGACATATATACATATATAAAAGACAACAGTTGTTTTATGTTGAAATTACCATCTTTTATAAACATAGTAGATATGACTTAAAGTCATAATTCTAGTGATAAATGAGAGCTCTTTCCAGGAACTATGTTATATATCTAACACAAATGAAACAACATATTTTTTTAATATTTAATTTTTAGTTGTAGTTGGACACAATATCTTTATTTTACTTATTTTTATGTGGTGCTGAGGATCGAACCCAGGGCTGCACATGTGTTAGGCAAGCACTCTACTACTCAGCCACAACCCCAGCCCCCAAAACAAAATACTTTTTAAATATTTTTTTAATTGTAGATGAACAGGATAACTTTATTTATTTATTTATTTTTATGCAGTGCTGAGGATGGAACCCAGTACCTCATGCATGCTAGGTAAGTGATCTACCACTTAGCCAGAACTGGAGCTCCAAAACAAAATATTTATTGTTGTTCCTTAAAACATTTATTTATTTAAACAAGATTTGATAAACATATTTGATATTTTTTTCCTAAAGAAATATATCTTCTCTATGATATCATTTGGAAAGGCAGGAAATTAGTGTTTTTGTTTTGTCATAGACAAAAGACACCTTAATAATGTTAGCATTTTAATGTATTTGTATGGCTCCAATGAGTGCAATTCATACTTTACTGTGAGCAGCATGCTCAACTGCCCAAATCCAAAGAATGGCTTGCAAGACACAAGGTAGATGGAAAACGAGATTTTGACTGCCAGTATTATAATATCAGGAGTCTAAGGAGCAAGCACATTCCAGAAAGCTTACAATCCCTGTTTTATTCCCTAGTGCACAAGGTCCATCCCTCATTTCCTCTTTGCGACTATGGATGGATGATCTTCCCAGAAATCACCTAGGCTTTACTACCTGTATTGGGTTATTTAAAGAAAAGCACCTTTAGTTGTCTCTACCTCCCTTTGTTCTCTTCTTGTGGTAAGGCTTTTTTGGGGTGAGTATATTTTGGCATGTGCACAGTTGTGACTTCTTAAGTTTCAGGCCAATCCCTTCCCTACCTCTGATTTGTCAAGGGGGCGCTGTTCAAGTGCATGAACTTCAAATCTACAACACCCAAAGGTCTACAATATCCGCAGACTATGGTGCTATTGTGTGAGTTAACTGCTTGTAACCTTTTATTCTGCTCTGTTTTCCCTCTGGGTGCTTTTCTTAAGTAGCCAGCAATTTTACATTTAAGGCAATATACTTGTTCTGAAAATGGACCACCAGATTTTCCAGTTATCACATTGTTATCACATTAGGTACTTTCAGAATCATTAAAGAGCTTATTTTGTTAAAGTTTTTATGACTTTTTTTTTTTTTTTTTTTTTTTTTTTTTTTTTGGTACCAGGGATTGAACTCAGCGGCACTCAACCACTGGGTCACATCCCCAGCCCTTTTTTGTTTTATTAGAGACAGGGTCTCACTGAGTTGCTAAGTGCCTCGCCATTGCTGAGGCTGGCTTTGAACTTGCGATCCTCCTGCCTCAGCCTCCCAAAGTGCTGGGATTACAGGCATGCACCAACGTGCCCGGCTTTTTGTGACATTTTTAAAATTTATTTATCTCTGATTAAGAAGATGAAAATATATGTCTTTTAAACAATTTTATTTAAACTGTTCTATTACTTTCACATTTATTCATTTAAACTGTTCTATTACTTTCACATTTATTCATTTAAATGAGTCTAATTTTAACATTCTATTACTTTATTCCATGTTGATACAATTCAATTTTAATTTAAGGGTTCTTTCAGTAAACTAAGAAAAAATAATTTTGAAGCTTTTCTATGAGTTGGGCTATTCAGTTATTATTCATTTGAAGAGTGAGGTTTGATGGCTTGCAGTGTGGAGTAGACTGTTGCTGACTTCTGATATTTGATGGAAAATTGCTTCAGAAGGGTTTATGTCAAGAAGAAATGTTATAAAAATATCTCATTATTTATAATTATTGTAATTGATCTGTCATTTCTCCTAAAATAAACACTAATCTAAACTTGTGTAGTTCAACTCAAAATGAACTAAATTGTCAAAAAATATGCTTTCTAATAGGGTTTGACAAACTTTCTTTAAAAAGACAGTAAATATTTTTACTTTGTGGCCCATTTAGTCTCATAATTATAAAAGCATGAAATGCTTTGCTCTAATTTAATCTCCAGTATTCGTCTCTCCCTCCCCTCCTCCATCCCCTGTTCCCTTTCCTCTACTCTGATCTTTCTGCTATTTACTTTTAGTTTTTTATTTATTTATTTATTTATTTGTCATAGTGTCTTGTGTATGTACATGATGGTGAGATTCACTGTAATATATATATATATATATATATTAGGTCAGATTCATTCCTCTGTTCTTTCCTTTTGCAACCCATCTTTCTCTCTCTGGGCCCACTTCATCTTGTGCATTGATCTTTTTAAAATTTTGATGGAATTGCCATTTCCCTTTCTCTCTGTTTCCCCCCCTTATTTTGGACAACTTTCTGGGAATCAGAAAACATTTGAACTTTGGCTTTGTGAGTCTGGCTAATTTCACTTAGCATGATATTTATTCTCCAGTTCCATCTATTTATCAACAAATGACATAATTTTATTCTTCTTTAGTACTCCATTGTGTATATATACCACATTTTCTTTATACAATAATCTGTTGAAAGACATCTTGGTTGGTTCCATAACGTGACTATTGTGAATTGTGCTGCTATAAATATTATCTATAATTTAAACTCATGAAAATTGGGAACTAGACTTTCTTGCTCAGTGTAGTACCACAATGCCAAGAGAACCAAATGTCAGTTTAAAATACATGCAACAAATAATGAAAAAGTGAATAGTATAATGTAAACAACTAGGTGAATGTTGGAGTAAATTACTAAAATAATGATTACATGAGAAAAAATCACATATTTATGAATGGAGTCACTGAAGAGTTTGAATTGTCTGGTGACATTCAGAAAGAGATTAAAGTAAACATTTGGGGACCTTGATGTTATAATTCTTGTAATCATCAATGACAATTTAATTCATGAGATAATATGAGATTTTTATGGGAAAATCTATATAGTGAGAAAGGGCTAAAAATAGTAACCCAGAGAAAATTGACACAAAATGGATAAACATAGTAAGAAGCAACAAATGAAAAGGTTTGAGAAGGAACTCCTATGGAAATAAAATTTAATTTAGTGGATTACAGAGTAAGGAATTTACTCATAATATTTTTTCATAAATAAAAATTGCTAAACAATGTGAAATTCTGAAGAGAGATGAAAAATGAGAATTGAAAAATGGTTATTATACTTGGTAATTAACATTCATGATTTAATGTAGGCAAAATCAATTCTATCATTTTACATATATGGAAAGTTAGTATCAATATAGCTTATAGATTTGTCTAATGTTCATATCCAGTAAGATATGAAACCAGATTTGAATCCATACCTAAATATTGTATTTCAAGATGGATGAACAGATTTAAATCTGTCAAACACTATTTTGTCATAAATATATTATTAATAAGAATTCTCCACAATGACAGAACCAATAGGATATATGCATATATGTATGAGAGAGGATTTATTAGGGGAATTGACTTACATGATTATGAAGGCTAACAGGCTGTATGCCTTGGGATGTTGGTAGTATGGCTTAGTCTAATTCTAAAGACTCCAGAACCAGAGAAGGTATTGGTATAACTTATTCAAAAGGCATGAAAACTGTGGGACATGCTGGTATAAGTCATAAAATTCAAAGGCTAGAGTAGAGAATTTGTAATTCTGATGTTCAAGAAAAATACAAGGGTTTTCCCCAGCTACAGAGAAAAGAGGAACTTGCCTTTTGGTTCTATCTGGTCTCCCAGGTGATTCGATGGTACTTGTCCACATTGAAGGTGAATCTTCCCCACTCAGTTCACCAACTGGCATGCCAGTCTATTCAGGAAACACCACCTGACCATCCAGAAATATTCCTTTATCAGTTCTGTAGGTAATCCTAATCCAGTCAAATTGACAGTAGAAATTAACCATCATAATAACTAAAATAATGAAACATATTAACATATTTAGTAATGCTGTACTTGCCCACTTCCCATCTTCCTAATATATCTTACTAGGCTTGGAAACTAATAGCTACTCCCAAATACTCCTCTTTTTCCCAAAGGGATAGAAAAACTATTGCCAACAGGTCAAATCAAACTCTACCGTCTTTTTTGTATGACTCAGAAGAATGCTATTGGCATTTTTACATGGTTGAAAAAAAATCCATAACAAAAATAATACTAAGTAACATGAAAATTAAGTAAAATTAAAGCTTCCATGTTTATAAATTAAAACTAACTGAAAGACAGTAACTCATTTACTTATATATTATTTATGATGCCTTTGTGCTAGAAAGTTGAAGTGAATAGTTTCAACAGAGACAATGGCCCCCCAAAATTTCAGATCGTATATTCTATCCTTTTACAGATAAAGTTTGCTAATCCTTTATAAAGGCTGGGGGTGTAGCTCAGTGGTAGAAAACTTACATAGTAAACATAAGTCTCTAAGTTTGATCCCAGCATTACAAATAATAATAATGATGATGATGATGATGATGATGATGATGATGATAATGAAATAGAAGATTACTTGCATGACTGCCCAGCTGAAGAATAACTTCCCTGGGTTCCTTTGAGTCAGATATGGCCTTCTAATGGGTTCTGATTACTGATGTGGAAGTAAACATTAGGTATGCAACCTTTCAGATTGTTCTTAGTAAATAAAGAATTATGATCTCCATCCCTTCTCTTCCTACTGGCTGGGATACCTAACATGATAAGGAAGCTGTTCATTGTTATAACAGCCAAATGAATATCTGAACCAAATAAGTGTTTATATGTTCACATCTTGATATTTTATAACATATATGTGCAGTTTAAATGATAAGAAGTTCGGTTGGATTTCATCAAGTTCAACTTTTTAGGATATTTGCAAAACAGGGTTAAGGCATTTCTATGTAAATACAAGGCAGGTATTGATGAAGAAAAGCTTTTGAATCTAATTGACAAATGTTTAAGGAACACAGAAAAATAATTCATAGAAAAATGTAGTTACAGTTTTAATTTTTAAAATCAGTTTATCTAACAAACTATAAATTTAAATTAAAGTAAAAATAAGATTTTATTTCCAACATAAATCTTCTCTTCTTATATTTTATTCTACCATGTTCATTTGATGCAGCTGGCTTCTCATTCTCTCTTTGTTCACTCTCCCTCTTCAGAAGTGAATACATGAATCTGATGGGCAAGAAAGTTGACTTGAACTAATGATCCCCTTAACCTTGCTTTTGCTTGGAAGAGAGCACATTTTCATGTTTGCAACCAAAACATTTATGTTTGATAGCCAAGTATACAGGGGTGTGATGGTTAATTATATCTGTCATTTTGTCTGAGCCTTGGTGCTCAGATATTTGGTCAAATATTCTGGGCATTTCGGTGAAGATTTTTTTGGGGGGGAGTGAAATTAAGATTGAAATAAATGGACTCTGAGTAAAGTATATTACTTCATAATGTAGGTGGGCCTCACTCAAATCAATTGAAGGTCTTACTGGAGAAATGATTGACGTCCCCCAAGTGAGGAGTAATCCTGCCAGTAGTCTGCCTTTGGATTCAAACTGTACCTTTTCCCTGAGTTTGTAGTCTACCAACCTAACCCATCAGGTTTAGGACTTGCCAATCATCCACACTTATGAGTCAATTCCTTAAATCTCTCTTAGAGATTATTTTTAGATTGGCTCACATATATGTGTGTATATGTATACATACTACTAAATGTAGATAGGTAGATGTAGACACACACACACACACACACACACACACACACACACACACATATCATACATCTTGCTGATTCTTTATCTCTGGACCTTAACATAAGGGACAGTGAGGAAGTACTGGGAGCTTGCTGTATATGAAGGCATATTTAATTTTAGAAAATACTGGGCTTTTACTTTAAAAATATGTGAGAAGTAAATTTTGAGGGAACATATGGACTGATTGAGATGTCTTACACAGGCAGATCATATGGTTTCAGCTTCTGGACTTTTGTGAGTATGCCAGGCATTTTAAAATTGGCACTTCACAGAAACATATTGAGTTATGAAACTGGCTTTTATAGGTGTGGTAAAAAAGTCATGCAGTCTGAGCAAGAAGTTTTATCCCATGGGTCATGGGGTACTTTGGCTCTTGTAAGTGACTATAATTTATACTATATATGTTTTAAAGTGTGTGGCTCTTTCAATAAAAGGAGTAAACTTATCTAAACAGACATCAAAGAATCAAATAGGACAAAACAGTTAAAATATTCTCTTTTCAAACAAAGGAAACCAGCAAAATCATATGTTACTTTAAAAGGATTTGAGTTCAGCATGTGCAATAGGGTGCTGGTCAAGTCAGAGCTTCATGTTTTAATATCAAGTCTACCTAGGCAGCTCTGCTTTCGTTGCTTTAATTTCAGTTTTCCTTCAGGGCCATGTGAGTAGTAGGAGTAGAGTAGAGAAAGCAATGAATTCATGTGATCCATAGAAAGACACATGTGCCATCAACCAACAGAATTTCAAGTTGGCTCTATATTAGCTGATGATGTATGAAAGATACACTATTTATTTTATTTTATTTTTTTACAAAATGGATTTCTTAGACCTATGTATTTTCATTCCAAGTGGAAGCAGACACAGTCATTATAATTCATTTCAAAATTCAGCTCCCCAAATGTAAGCTGCCTGTCATGGCCAGCCACAGCGCCGCGGGAGGAAAACTCGGAGGCAGAGTAAAGCTATTACTACTTTTACTTCTACTTTCTTAGAGAGAGCTTAGAGAGAGAAAGAAAGATTTTTCTTCTTCTTAGAAAGAGCTTAGAGAGAAAGATTAGAGAGAGCTTCCTTCTTTCTTCTGTTCTTCTTAGCTTAGAGAGAGAGAAAGAAAGATTTTTCTTCTTCTTAGAAAGAGCTTAGAGAGAAAGATAGAGCTTTTCTTCTTAGAGCTTAGAGAGAAAGAGAGAGAGCTTGAAAGAGAGATTTCTTCTTTAGAGAGAAAGAGAGAGCTTAGCTTTTAGAGCTTCTTTCTTCTTTGTTCTTTCTTCTTTCTTCCTCGGGAGCCTCGGCTTGACTCTGACCAGGAATTACTTCTTCTATCTGGTTTCTCTTCTGTAACCGCTCTGCCTACGTTCTGGACGCTCTGATTCTTTTCTTCTTCTCTGACCCGAACTCTTCTTCCGACCGAGCGACTGCATGACTGACTGAATGAATTCATTCTTCTCCTGACTCCAACCGCTTTCACCCGGTTATATACCTTTAGCTTTGCGGGTGCCTCACGTGCATTTACAGGTGCGTCACATACATACTTATTATCAGGTGGAACTTATGGCTTCCAGCTGACCGCAATAGCCATCTCCCTAATTGGGGCTCCTTCACCCAAATAGTTTGAAATCCATGTAACTATATCCCATCCAAGTTTGGTTTACTAATCCAGAGGAACTATTAATATGTTTCGAACATGTTGAAAGGAAAATAAATATGCCTGTGTTAAAATGTTTGGAGGAATTACCACAGTTGTAGATCTTGAAATTTTGCTTGTAGACAATACTCTTCCACTATCTCTCTCTAAGGGAGGGAACATATGCAAAGTTAGATATTATCCTGTGGGGAGATTACAGTAATGGGCTGAAGTTTCTAGCCCACCATACCGGGGATGGACTTCCTTTGTCCAGCAAAGGAGGCCAGGGAGCGTACCTCAGCAGTGAGAGGAGACTGAGAAGGTAGAAGTCGCTGACGCCCCCTCCCCCGCCTTCAAAAGACCCAGGGACACACCAGGGAGTCCAGTCAGGGAACTTCAGCACTGGAACTCAGGTTTATTGAGGAAAGTGGCCAGTCTTATAGTGGACAAGGACCAGTCAGCAAGCAGATTATAGAAACAGGCAATGAACACGGGCAAGTCCTATTGGCAGAGTCTCCTATCCTATCCTTAGAGTGGTTTTGGTTCTCACGATACGTCAGAGCAACGCTGCCTGCTCAGATCAGGTCCATAATGGTGTGGAAAGCAGCCAGAGCTCTTTACCCTTTCGGCCGACGTGTTCCAAATGCCCCGACATTATCCCTTGCATGTGAAATATTTCATACTAAAATTAATCTTTTGCAGGAAGAAAATTTTTCTTTGAGTTTAAGTTTAAAAAATTTAATTTATATCAAATATTATTAAATGTGATTCTAAAGAAGCAGAAAGTAGGATTTTTCCTGACCTACTCTCCATTCTGCTGATGCAGTTGCATTTTTAATATAGTTCTATGGAAACAATAGATATAGTGTTCTGTAACAACAATTTTGTCTCAGTTCACAGCTCTGGGGACTGAGAAAGGGATTGATTCTAAGTTTGGTAGCTGGAGCTCCAAAAGTATAATTTTTTTGTGTCTTGTAAACTTTATGTTCTTTATAAAAGAAGTACATGAGAGCTTTGGAACTATATTTATATAACATAAGGTCATGATGAAGGTGATATTAAATCCAGTAAGACACAGCCCAGGCAATACCTGTTGAAAAAAAAACCCAGCTCTGTCCGAGTCAAACAAAGAAAAAAATGTTGCTATGTCTTGAATTTTAAATATCTCTCACAAGCCCACATTGTTACCCAATGTGGTGCTATTTTCAGAAGGTTCCACCTTTGAGAGGTGGGGTTAGTGGCAGGTCTTTAAGTTTTAGAGGTGTGTCCTGGAAGTGGATGGAGAGACCCCTGGCCCCTTCCTCATTCTCATTTTACTTACTGGCCATCAGTGAGGGGTTTGGCTCCACTATGTTGTCAAACCATGGTGCACTTGCTGCTTCACCACAGTCTCAAAGTAAAAGTGTCAGTCAATTATGTACTGGAACCTCTAAAACTTAATTCAAAATAAATATTTTATATTTATAATGTAATTATCTTCTTTTGTTATAATGATATAAAACTGGCTAACAAAATGTTTAATTCACAAGGAACAAATCAACTTTTAATTGATCCATATTTATCAATAAATCAATCTCTTTTTGATGGGTATTTAGCCAAAGAGTCTTTGTCAAACTATATTTGTTGCTTCCTGACTTGGAGCAACAACGCCACGGGAGAAAAACTCAGAGGCAGAATGAAGATGAAAGAAGGTTTTTTTATTCTTCAGCTTTAGCAATCTCTCAAAACTCTAACACTGGCTCTTTCAGCAACTTCTCTGACTCTTTACTTCTTCTGACTACTGACTCTTTACTTTACTTCTTTACTTTACTTTCTTTTACTTTTACTTTCTTAGAGAGAGCTTAGAGAGAGAGAGAAAGAGAGAAAGAGAGAGAGAGAGAGCGCTTCTTCTTTCTTCTTCGGCAGCCTCGGCCTGACTCCGACCAGCAACTACTTCTTCCCTCTCACTCAGTCTGACTCCTCACCCGGTTATATATCTTTAGATTTAACAAGGACCACAGGTGCGTCACATAGTTCACGGGCATACAAAGATTCTTTCAGGTGGAAACCAGAACATCTCTTATGGCCGTCAGCTAACCGCAATTAACCATCTCCTATTAGGGCTCCTTCATATATTTAATAGATATTCAACTGATTTATTAATATTAAATTCAGGTATTGATCAATCTACATTTATGTATTTATTGAAATTTTTTTGCCTTATTATTCTTACCAACGCAATGGTTCTGTCTTCAAAGAACCTCTTCCAAATTATCCAACTCTCAAATATTCATCCAACTAATTTTAATCCTACTAGTTACTTGAAGATCAATCTTCATGTCAAATTGAGTTTAGTGATTTCAGACACAATCATGTAACATGTAGGACACATGAGGTATCCCCTAACACTGTGTGTCTGTTCCCTGCAGAACTCTATCCTTCAGGTTCTGCAAGTCACCCCTTAGGAGTCACTTGAACCTCCATATTTCAGTTGTAAGAGACATGATATAGGCCAAACATTTTTCCAATGTTCTCTTTTTTTTTAATTTTCTCTTATTATATTTTCTTTTCTTTTCATTTTTTTACATTTGACTCTTCATTGTGTTGTACCATTTTGTGTATTTTAAATTGCCTACAACATATAGCAGTAGTTATTTGAAAATATTTTAATTGGTAACTAAATATTCCAGAAGCTTAGCTTCTAATTCAGCTCTATCATTCCATTTATTTCATACTCATGAACAAAACTCATATTCCATTCCAGCACTGTCCTTTCTAATTTCACTAGGATTATGTAACTAAATCTCATAGTTCTACAAAATCATAAAAACTAATGAGATGAAATCTACTTTTACTCACAATATCTTTTGATAAAACTTATAAATCCTCTTTTTATTTCCCATGCTAGCTATCCATTTTACAATTTGCATGTATTTCTTTATCTTTTAAACAAATGCATGATATTTTCTTTTTAAATACTTTATAAAAATGATTTTTATTTGTTTTTAGCTATAAGCATTATTGTCCATACAACAGATGCCTTATAAACCAAAATTTATTCATTTTTTAATCTTACCCACTGTGAACTGTCCTCATCTATTTTGAATGATCTTTCTATTTATTGCAGCATATATGCTTTCAACATTTTTCAATCCCTTGACTAAGGTCACCTTCTTTGTTTCAGAAGAGTATGTGGGATTTATTATTTATCTATGACATTTCTATTTTTGATATAAAATTTGATATTAACTTTTCCTACTGCTTGATATATAAAATCAATGTATAGCTTCTAATCTTATAAAGATCTGAGATGCAAAGAAAAAATCTTGTGAGTTTATACAAAAACTTGTACATTCATAACTTCTAAATTAAATTTTTTGCATTTATATTTCTCATTCTGAACATATTTTTACTTCAAAATAAAAAGATATTATTGTATTTTTTAATGTTTCAATCTCAATATTTATAGAAAAATCATCTTAATTCACTTTTTTTTTTTGGTACCGGGGATTGAATGTAGGGACACTCGACCACTGGGCTACATCCCCAGCCCTTTTTTGTATTTTATTAGAGACAGGGTCTGACTGAGTTGCTAAGTGCCTTGTCATTGCTGAGGTTGGCTTTGAACTCACGATCCTCGTGTCTCAGCCTCCCAAGTGCTGGGATTACAGGCATGCGCCACCACGCCTGGCTATCTTAATTCACTTTTGACTGAAAGTTAAACTGGAACCATTTTATTTTCATATATCCTTTTTTCTTTAAGGAAATTATTTGTCCACAACCATGTATTATTTTTAATTATATAATTTCTTACTAGTCTTTTAATTGGTATTCAAGCATTTATTGTTGAAATCTGAGACTATATTTAATATCTCTAAATATTTAATAAATATGTAATGTCTTCAAACAGTTATTAATATTTGTTCTTTTATTTTTCTTAATATTATGTCCTGTAAATGATACAATAATCTTTTCTTAATTTTTCCTCACTATGTAATTTAAGAAATGAAGAAATAAATGAAAAGAGAATAGCAATATATGGGGAAAAATTGAGATCATATTTATATTCATTATTCAAATTACTCTAAAATTTTGTTATATTTGTTATTCAAATATAATTCCTAGGATATATGGCAGTGTGCCTGTGCAAATTGGAAAGAAAGAGATAAGGGGAGAAAAGAATAATAACAAATCTATACTTTCTTCATTTTTATTTCCTTTTCATTTATAAATCATTTCTCCACGTCCATGGTTGTAGTGATAGAAATAAAAAAATGGCAGAGAAAAAAGGATTATATACCTGGTTCTGAATATACTTAACACTTAAGAATCATTTTTTTATCCCTAGAAAACATTTACACACTTCTTAAGCAAATGTATTGATACATACCTAATTTATTCTTTCAAGTAATTTGTATTATATTGAGCATTTGAAATAATATTCTATATTCACCATGTGTGGGTCAATATTAAAAGTCCACCTTTTTCTACAAATTTAGACATATATGAAGATAAAATTTTGTTTGATAACTATAACCATTAAATTCCTATTTTAACTGCATTCATATATTACCTAAACTTTTCCTGGTGTCCACATATTTTTGTTTTCTTTTTTAGCATAAACCTCTACATGCATTAATTAATCTTCCATATCTAATACTGCTCCACTATAACAGACTTTAGGAAGAAAATTATCTTGGCTTTAAGGCCAATCTATTTGTGGGGGGCACAATGTCTGTACGTAATCAGAGTAATGAAGGGGAAGGAAAAGCAGAAGAGGACATGAGCCTTGGATCCCATGTGGCTAAAGGAAAGAACATATTAGGCATCTGCCACATTTTTTGTGTCTGTCAGTAACAATTTTGTCCATGTTAGTGATTTCTCTGGCACAGAAACTATGATGTATGACTGGTAGAATGATGTATAAGCTGGCCATATACCGCCACATTGGCCATCCAGAATGTGACCCAAAGATACAAAAGCTGCCCTGCTCATCCAATATCAGGCCATGAGAGAGAATAGAATGAATGAATACCTATAGACCTGAGCCCCCGACAGCCATCAGAGCTCTCACCCATGAGAACCAGGGGCATTTAGTATGTCACCAGCACTCTCCAATAGCACTCATAGGAAAGGCATCATTATTATACCTGACTATTAAGAGGAGTATTCAAAATACATTTTTCTGTTAATAAACTGCCCTTTATTAAACAAAAATAATATAACTATAAAAAGTAAATATTTCTGACTTAAGGAAATATTTTTGTAAGCATTCATCCCAATATTATATTGGTTTTAAAAGTATGTACAAGTTTTTTTTTTTTTCTTTCACTTGTTATTTTCTAAGAAATCCTTCCCACCTGCCAGAGCAATCCAGCTGCCACAAAGTTATGTGGAAGCTATGATTAAATTTATTTATAACAAAATGTAATAGAGATAGAAATATTTGGTGTTAAATTTCTGATATTACAAATGAGATTATCTTCCAGCAAAATATAAAGACTTTTTCACAAAGATAAACAAAATCTCTATAATATAAAAACTTATAAAATTCCCATTATATAAAAGCCAAGTTAAGAGCACTCTGAGGGCCGGGCGCGGTGGCGCACGCCTGTAATCCCAGCACTTTGGGAGGCTGAGGCAGGAGGATCGCGAGTTCAAAGCCAGCCTCAGCAATGGCGAGGCACTTAGCAACTCAGTGAGACCCTGTCTCTAAATAAAATACAAAAAGGGCCAGGGATGTGGCCCAGTGGTCGAGTGCCCCTGAGTTCAATCCCTGGTACCAACAAAAAAAAAAAAAAAAAAAAAAAAAAAAAAAAAAAAGAGCACTCTGAGTATCTATCACATGTGGAATGTATCTTGTTGATCTATCATTTCTACGTCATGTATGTTTCTAATTAAGAAAAAGGATTATATGATTTTAAAAGACACAAAAACCTTAGCGAGGACTTTCTTGACCTATAAGGCAAAATAATATGAAAGGGTGAAGAGTCATTTTCTAGCAAAATAATATGAAAGGGTGAAGAGTCATTTTCTAATAGTTTTGATTTTTCTCCTACGCATTTTCCATAGTTTTTAAGAAAAGAGATGATTTTTAAAAGAGATGATTTTAAAAACCTGTAAGAAAAAAATTTCAGATCCAGATGGCAGCGGGACTGGAGGCATAAAGCCTTGAGTGGATTAAAAGCAGGATTGAGGCTCCATAGAGAAGCCATCTATGTGGTCACTTTCTGCACTGACAGATTGATGCAAACATACCACCACAGGTGGATCCAGAAAAGTGGTATAGGCACAAAGTCACTCATGTCCATGGCATTTATATTACACACACAAAGCCATGATGAAGGACTAAAATGCACCAAGAACACTAGTAGACCAGCATGAGCCTAGGGTAGGATCAAAGGATACAGTGATTGAGTTTTACCTACCAACTCATGAGAGTACAATGGAATAGGGGCACCACAGCTGATGAAATTTCAGGAAATAAAGCAGAGCCAATGTTCCACAGGAGATTTCTAGGGCATACTGAATACAGATGAAGGATTTCCCTGTCAGGCAGAGGACACAAACACAATCTCAGTACAAATTCCATCTTGGAATGCAAAAGGAAGGAATTTTAAATACTTAACATAACTTAAAAAAAAAAAAAAAAAACTATATCATACCAAGGTTTGTTTCTATTGTTTGAAATAATGATAAGGATTTACAGACAGTTTTTTTTAACAAATGTTTATTAAGTATCTATTACATGCATATTTCTGTGTGAGATCCTTGAGGAATATAAATATACTAGCTATTTGCATGTATTGGTATAAAAAAGTCATAATTGATTATACATTATGATTTTTCTTATTAAAAAGTTGTTAACTGCAGTGGCATGGGTCTTCACAGCACATCATGATATAGTCTGAACATGTTTATTGTTGTTCCCACGGTCGCAGAAGTCTTGTGTCTCATGCACACTTTGATGTCTCCATATTCCTTCCTTCTCAATAGAGCCTGGCACAGGCTGACTCTTGTAGAAATGTTTGCTGGGTCAGTGACTCCAGCCTCACTGAGTCATGCCTTTATTTTAGATGTCAATATGAAAACACACTTCTCGTTCTTACTTTGCTGTAAAACTGTAATAACAGCCCTATCACAATCAGAAATAATTTCTAGTTAGGTTCCTATTGTGATTCTTCTTCATGGAATGCTATCCCTTTGCCTTGTGTACCTTTAGGAAATTACCAACACTAGTCACCAGTAGGCATGAATTCATGATTGTGCTGATTTCAAGGGATATTTCATTCTGTGACTACACCCATCTTCTGGAATCCAGGTCAAGCCCTACCATCAACCAGAAACCTGTGTGTATTTCAAATTAGACAGGAGTGAGGCAACATCAAAAACTAAAAGCATTCTAGAAAGAGCCAGTATTTTTGTATGGAAGGAGGAGAGATCATCAAGGATGAAGAAGTTTCAAGCTGGTTTTTAAAGGATCACCCAACCCAATGCAGAAGAGATACTGTAGTATGAACAAACGTCTTATAAGAAGACAGGTCTGCTTGTAAGATGTCAGGGAGATGAAGAAGGATTGTAGCCAAATAGCCATGTTAATATTTGGCTCATTTTATTCTGACATACTTGAAAAAATGCATACATTCAGTATACCTTTTATTATTTTGCATGTTTAAAAATCATATATACATTTGAGAGAAACCATTCTGGCAGCTCAGAATATAATTGGTATTAAGTCTATTAAAACCTATTTGCTCTATTTTCTTAATTGTGTCAATTGGGATGCCATATCACCTTTCTCATTTTAATAGAAAATGGATTTCTATAAATATTAAATCCTAAATAGAATTAAAGTATCACATAGATATTCTTAAAGACATAGAGTTTTATTTTCTTCCCTTATTTTCCTAAGAATTTTGTCTAATAAGGTATTCCCTTTCATGGAATGCTATGCCTTTCTCTTGTGTACCTTTAGGATATTACCATGTTTTAGTGGATTAATTCAATTATTCTGACTGGAAGTTTAAGCTGTGAAGTATAATCCAATATCTTTCTCACTTTTTTATTCCTTTTCTCCACACTGTTTTGTTATAAAAAGTAACATTTAAGCTATTGGTAAGGAATAATTTCAACTTTAAAAAAGTATTCATTTTAATCTGAATTCCATTAATGAAGAGATTTTGGAAGCAAAAGCAAAATATAATTCACTGAAAAGTTTCCATTCCTTAGCAGGGTTAATTTCACTAGTCCTGAGTAGTAGAACAAAACCAGTAGAATTTAAATTCATACACCCTACTCATTTGTAAAAAAAAAAAAAAAAAAAAGAAAGAAAGAAAGAAACGAAAAAAAGAAAGAAAGAAAAAAAACTACTTTATTTATCTTTTTAATTTTATCTCCCTTTTCTTCTTCTTCTGGAGAGGACACTTTTAGCAGACAATGAAAAAACAGCAGGGAGCAAAAATTTGATACTATCATTACATAGAAGGGTTTTCTCATTATAGAAGTTCTCTCACTGTTATCAGTGTTAAAATGCCTTTCATTATGTATATGTCTTTGAAAATTATATTAATAGATTTTAGAGGATCCAGAGTTTCATTTGGGACTGGACACAAAAGAAGGGATAATTAGTTGGTGACCCAGAGGAGGCTTTTGTCTTGATAGAAGTGGAACAATTTAGCCCAAGGAAGTGTTTCAGAATTACAATTGGTTACATAACATCCTAGGAATTTAAAGAAATGACAGAAATTACTGTTAAAGCACAGTAGGAAATAAAATGTATCTTCTTCAAATTAGAGGAAGGTGTCATTTGTAATCATAAGGCATTATGCTAAATATGTGAGGTTAAATTTAAACTAACCAAGTGTGATGGCTTGAGAGAAATAAAATCCAAAGTGATTTGAATTGATAAAGAACAGAGAGAAATTTATAAAAGACACAAATAGAACTAAGCATAAGAATCTTTGTTATTCCATCATTCACATTTACCTGTATGAATTACTGAAACATGGTCTGTGACAAAACAAATATTTGCAACCTACTTAGTTTATTAAAAATAAAGTTTAAAACTGTGATGCATTAAAACCATACTGTTGGCTTTTGGCTCTTTTACTGTTTTCACTTAAATTACAAGGAATATGGAAAGAGCTTTTGTGAAAGAACAACTTTGTAAATTTTATTTATGTTTGACACCATTTTGATAAACAACCAGGTGGCTTCATGAAAAATGTTGCATGCTTCATATTGTCTAATCTGAATCTTTTCTCATCACAGTGGATGACAACATTATTTTTTAAATTTCTGATTTAAAAATATTGAAGCTAACTTTATTCATTTTTCTTTCTCACTACAAGTCTCTCCTCATATCAATTAGCGCATTCTCCTGTTTCTGCTTTAAAAATGACAAAATCCACACAAAAGACAATATTTTCTAATAAATATGAAAATTTGAATATAAATATAAAAACTTGAATATAATACAAAATTCTCTGAAAAACGACTTTACTAAACTAATAGAACAATGAAAAATTTGAATGACTGTACAATTAACAAAATAAATATAATAAGTTGAGGCAAAATAATACATTATTTTTAAATTACTCAGAAAAGAGTAAACATACCAACCAAAGACCTATCCACACTTGATTTCCTTAATAAATTCTTCCAAATTTTTAAAGAGAAAAGACTACAAATTTTAACCAAATACTTCCAGTGGAGAAAAAAAGGAAAGACTGTTCAACATATTTTGTTAAATCAGCTGAAGCCTGTTAGGAAAACTATGATAAAGACTTTACAAGGAAAATTAAAAATAAAATGTTAACATTTTGAAGGCAACACTGTCTAAAAACAATAAACTAGATGGACTCATTCCAGACAAGTCAACTGTGTAACATTGAAAAATCAATCAATGTAGTTTGGCACATTAACAAAATTAATGCATGCACAATAATCTAATAAATCTAGAAATGATATTTTGTAAAATCGATACTGACTCATGAAAAATCCAAAACAGCAAACTAGGAATAGAATAAAATTTTCTTAATGTGATAAAACATACCAATAACAACAACAAAAAAAAACAAAAAGTTGGAAAGAAATGATGAAACATTTCAACACTCTTTCCCCAAGTTTGGGAACATATGATAAATATGTCCACTTTCATCAAGTTCAATAACTACTGTTTGAAAGTAAACAGCTGGCAAATATTCAAGTAAATTAATTATATATAAATGAAATTTTGTACACAGAAAAAAATAAATTACAAGTCATTATAATTCATATGTGTATTTGTAGGAACTCCAGATATACAGCCAATGTATAAAAATCAAGTGTCTTATACAGACAATAAAAATTTAAACATGAATATTTAAAACCACACTAATTATTGAAAAGTGAAGTTAAGAATACACACAAATATATGAAAGAGGAGTTATTTTTCATTCTTCAGAAGTTCATAGGTCTAAATTCAGTGCCTCCTTAAATTCATCTCTACACAGTCCTGTGCTGGCTAAAATATTTAAAATTGAACCCACAATCTCTAGTACTTCAGGTCCTCCTGCTGTATTATTTTTCTTTACTATTTTCACTTATCTTTTATTGTTTTTCTATAGCAACTGTTCATTTTATCTGTGTTTATTGTCTGTTCCTTTCTATAAGGCTGTGAACTGTCTTTCAGTTTGTTATTGACATAAGCAAGATCAATACTGTTTACATAGAAGGCACTCATCAAATATTTGTTGAACAAATGAAAAAAGTCAATATTATTTTATGCCTTATGGATTGAAAAAATCAAATAATATTTAATAATATAAGCTATTTAAAATAATATGGAGCAATAGCAGTGCTCATCTACTGCTGAAAGCACAACCAATTTTTAAAATGTTTTGATATTGATCAACAAATCATCAAGTGCCCTGTAACAAAAGACTGTCTCTTGGAAACACACACACGTATAGCAAGAGATATATAAAATAATTTTTATTCGACCATTTCTCACAATAGTAAATGTGAAGTCAAACAAAAAATCTTCATTAACAGTAGAGTAAGTAAATAGTCTTTGTGATATTCATACAATGGGATAATATATGACAATAAAACAAATGGACTATATATTTTTTGAGTTATTCTCAAAATACGATATGGTAAAAAATGATCTAGCATTAAAAGTAGACAGCAATTTTTGTGTATATATTATAATAATGATATGTATTATTATTATCTACATATAGTCACTATTATATATGTAGGGCTGCCTAAGTTAATTAGCTTGACTAAATCATTCCACAACGTATTGATGAACCCAACCTAATTCTATCCTAAGATTGGGAACCATAAAGTTTAAAAAAAATTCACTTCTGTTTTACTAAAATATTTATTTGGCCTGACCATACTCTGATGGCCAATCTTGTTTGGAATTCCTGCCTGTGCTTTGAACTCACACAGGCCTGGCTCTCCTTGACAAGATAACAACCCTCCTTAAAACCTCAGTGGTGCCTCATAAATTCCAACAGGAATCTTAATTTACTCCTTACCTTGAAATGTTAAGCCATGTAGATCATTAGCCTGCTATCTGCCCTTGTATCACATTTGCCAGAATGGTGTTAGCAGTAAGTTTCTAAGACATACCCCTCACCTTTTATTTATGTATTTATTTTGTAACTTTTTGTGCTATAAAAACCTTGTCTTCCCAGAGGGCAGTGCTGATCTCCAGCCCAGGTTTGGGAGAGGCAGTCAGCTCTCTTTGTTTACACAATATAAGCTTGCTTTAATTCGATTTAAAATTGGAGTCAGTGGTCTTTTCTTTGCATCATGGATCAACAGTATACATGTCAAAACATCATGTTGCTTATCAAAAGTACATGCAACTTTATTATCAATAAAAATAAATTTAAGACAGAAAAAAACTATATATGTATACTGTTAGAAAAATGCTGAAACATAGTTAACTTAGCCGGGAACACTGTGTTAGTGAACTAAAAGGGTTTATTGGGGTGCCACGTGGGCAAGGGTAGGGAAAGGAAGGCAAGGGAACGGAGGTAAGGAAGGGATGGATGGGAATAGGGACAGGCAGGAACCGAGGCAAGCGCGAACAGAGAGCGATTTCAGTCCGGGGCTGGCTTAAATAGAGTGAGGGTCATAAAAACCCCCCTGGAGTGAGTCCTTGCCCTATAGGCTCCCAGAGGTCAGGAGTTAGTGGACAGGGCACTTGCTGGTCAGGTTTTCTGGTCATGCTGAGGATCTTGGGAGGTGTAGTTTTTAACAAAGCACCTGGGGAGGTGAGGCCTTCTGCCTGGGAGGCGCAGCCTCCTGCCTGGAATCCAACATATACATATATATTTATGTATTTTTAAGGGCAAGAAATGTAGCATAAACTATGAAAAATGTAAGACAATGATTAATACTCAATTTAACAGAAGGAACATGAACCAGAAACATAATGACCACAACTATCTTGGGGTTCACCAAGTATTTTCACTTTTCCTCCTGGTTGAGACTAGACTGTAACTCACAAGGAGTCCCTTGATATCATTTTGTACTTCTGTGAAAGAGAAAATGTTTTGACTCATAAAACCTGTTTCATTACAGTTTCTGCACTGTCACTTCCCTTTTCTATCAGATAAATGCAGGATTTTCAGGGGGAGATTTGAAGAGTTCAGGAAGTAACTAAAGGCTATGAGGAGGAAATTTTGTTTTGTGAATGGCTGTGGCACAGATTGAAACCAGAGTCTGACAGGTAATCAGTGTAGATAGGTAAATTGAGTCAGGTCGGATCAAGAAAGCCAATTTTGAGTGAGTCCTGGGAAGTTGGAGGCTCTCCCCTGAGGGATTGGAATGTTAATTCCTTCAGAGACCTTCATCCACCCTTATCAAGAACCTGTCCCTGCTGTAACCTGTTGCCAAGGTAACCTGTCCCAGGAACTGCCCCTCCCTACTGGCAGCTATAAAGTTGTTAATTAATGTGTCCTGGGCTGCTCCATCCTGCCCTTCCTCCTTCAGCCCATCTGCTTCTCATCTTTTGTTCTTCTCACCCAGCATTCCTGAGCCTTGTCACTGGGCCTGGTCACATATACAGGATGAAGAAAGTTAAGGGGAAGAGAGCAGGAGAAAAACAAAGGAAGCCTAGGACATATAAAAAGGGTAGACCTGCCTCACTTCTGGGGATATCAGAATACCAGCAACGGCCTCCTTCACCCTCCAGGGAGAAGTCTATGTTACCCCTTTTTAAATAAACCCTGCTTTATATACTTGCCTCAGCATGCTTCTCTAAGGCTCAAACTTCAACATTTGGTGGAGCAGAACTCATCACTGACAACCAGTGGTATCAAGATGTTGCTGGGTAGGGGGAGGGGGTAGGGCTGGGATTTGGGGTTGGGTCTTGTGGTTAGTTTGGCTCACTTATTCATAAAAAAATTAAGGGTAGTGAAATCAGGAGATACACATTTGACATCTGAGTCATGATATCCTTGTTTTGGACTTGGATATTAGATATATACTTAATATTTAATATACTTTTTAAATGTGCTTATTACTTTTATATACTTATCCATATGTATTTTACTATTTTAATAAATATAAAAATAATGTAAAATTCATGCATTTATTCATATACTATTGTGGATAAAACATCAAATTTTCTTAATTTTGTACATCTTTAATACAATGTCATTAATCTTTTAACCTATGCTCCTAAAATACATGCAGACATAGTTATATGTTACTTACTCCTGATATGCAAGCATGCATGTATTGTTAATATATGGTGCATAATAAAATATACAGTGCTATGGATGAAATGTGTCATATGAGATAAGCTTACTGAGTTAAATCCCCAAACTGATATATAAGCCCCACATGAGTTAATGTAATTTTATCTTGCAATATATTAGCAATTCTATTCCCAATTTGTTTGTTTGGCTGTGTAAACACTAGTAAGAGATAGGAAATAGAACAATGAAAGCACCACATTTTTTTTTTTTTTTTGTAAAAAGACAAAATATTATAGAAAAGGTACACTGAACTACTTAATAGAAAATGGTTTCATTCATTTTTAATACTCTGTTCCTGTAGTCTTTTTGAAAATGACAGTAGAAATATTAAGCATTCTTAAAATATTTAAAGAAAACTACAGTTTTTGAGAATTAAAACTGTGATTTCCTCTCTAAACATACACCTTTGAGAAAGCAACTGGGTTTGTTTTTTTTTGTTGTTGATTTTCTTTTGTTATTTTCATTGGGGATATTAATTTGCCAACATGTCATTTGGCTTTCACTTGATATAAAAATAACATTTATTTATTTTCTGCATATGTTCTTTATTCGCTGTCAAGTGAAAACCTAGTATATTTGCCAAAAAATAATGCACAAACGTAAGCATAAACATTTGTACTAATTCTACACGCTTTTATCTCCATATAGATTTTATCTTCAGCCTCAGAATTCTGGTATATTTTTATGACCAACAGAATGAAAATATTAAATCAAAACTCCCTTTGTGTTTTTTGACAGATGTGTTGCTTAAGGCTTGAGATTCCTTAGTGTTGCAGTAGTCAGGTTGGAGAATGAATATGGGGAATTTTAAGTACAAGCAATTGAAGTGGACAGGGAGGTCACCATATATTAGCCACAACAGGAAGCCTCCACATCTCCCATCCCCAAATCTTCTGCAAGCACCTCCTGTTGATTAAATCCACCCAGAAGATTATAGACATGGGCACTTGAAATGTAACCTGCTGGGTCAGCCTCCTGGTCACAAGACAGAACACAGCAGTGAAGGAATTCAAAAGAGGCAGAAGCTTCATAAGGAAAAAAAACTATTTGAGACTAAGTATGTTTTTGATTTTGTTTTCTCCTTTTATTTTTTATCATTATTTTTCTTTATTCTGCATAATAAAATATTTTTAATATTGTCAGTATTTAAAACTAAATAAATAACTTGATCTCTTCAGTCCAAACATTTTTAAATGTCTTTGATCTCTTATCAGGCATTACTTTCATATGTTTCAACTTATATTTTGATATTTTAAATTGATACATAATATTTGTACTTATTTATGGTATATTGTGTTATAAGTTGATACAAGTGTATTGTATGTAAAGATTAAATCAGGGTAATTAGCATTTCCCTCTCCTTTTCATTTTTCTTTTTGGCAGTGCTAAGGATGAGCCTTGGGCTTCACAAATACTAGGCAAGCGCTTTTGCACTGAGTTCTAACTCCAACTCTCCTTTTCTTGCTCTGTTTGGAGACATTGAATGTCTCTTCTGATTCTTCTTAGATAGATAGATAGATAGATAGATAGATAGATAGATAGATAGACAGATTACAGATCAATCTTTACATACACAAATGTATATTTATGTAAACTATAGTCATCCTACTATGCTACAGAACACTAGAACTTATTACTTCTATGGAACTGTTTTGTATTTTGGTATTTATTGTCCAAACTCCCACTTTCCCTCCTACCCCCACTTCCTAGCCTCTAGTATCCACAATTATACTCTTTACTTCCATGTGATCAATTTTTTTTAGCTTCAACAAATGAATGAAAACATGCATCATTTATCTTTCTATGCCTGGCTTATTTCATTTAACATAATGTCCTCTAGTTCCATCCATATCACCACAAATGAAAGGATTTCATCCTTTTTTAGGGATACATAATATACCATTGTGACTAAGCACCATGTTTCTTAATTCATTCATCTGTAGATGGGCATATTCTTTGGTTTCACAACTTATATTTTAAAAAAACTGCTGATATAAAACTGAAGCCAGATTTAAAGATAGGTAGTGAGTGTAGCTAAATAAATCAGGGCTAATATCGAGTCTAATAAAGAAAATGGAGTCCATAAAGGAAATGGAGTCAGTTTAAGCCCTGGAAAAAACAGAACAATGCCTGCGAGATTAAAATGTTGATGTCTGGAAGGTCTGGGCCCCTCCTAAAGAATGTTAACTAAGCAGCGAGATGCTAATCAACTTGCCCTAAGCCCTTCCTGCCTGACCACTATTCCCCCACCCCCATGGGCCCACCTGTGTCACATCTTTTGGCTTTCCATCACAGGCAGGTCACAAGGAGATAAGCAAAGAGACTAGGAAGAATAAAAGAAGACCTTAGGTATAAAAGGGAGGAAACCTCCCTTTCCCATGGATTCCCACCTTCTAGGTTCCCTTCTCCTTCTCTCCAGGGGAAATCTTTTTCTGCTTTCCTTTAATAAAGCCTTTCCTTTTCCACTCTACCCTTGCCTCTGTGTGCTTCTTCCATGTTATACTTCAACATTGGGAAAGCAAGGACTCCTCAAAGTAAAAGGCAGCGGTAACAAAATCTTGGGAGCGCAGATGTCTCTTTGATATGATGATTCCATTTCTTTTGGATATGGATCCAGTAGAGGAATTACTGGGTCAAATAATAGTTCTATTTGCATTTATTTGAAGACTGTCCATACTTTCTTATATAATTGCTATACTAATAGCATATAACAATTTTCTTTTGTTCATATCCTCACCAACATTTTATTTTTCTCTTTTTAATAATATCCATTATAAACAGGTTAAATGATAGTTCATGATTTGCATTTCCCTGATTAGTAACATTGAACATTTTTTCTTATACTTATTTAGTATTTGTTAATTGTCTATACAACTCATTTGAACACTTATTTTTTTTTTTGTTTTGTTTTGCTGAGATATTTGAGGTGCTGATATATTCTGGATGTTAATCCCTTTTAAGATAAATAGTGTGTAAATTCTTTCTTTCTTGGACTGTCTCATCAGTCTGTTGATTATTTGCTGTGTGAAAGCTTCTTAGTTTTATATGATCTCACTTGTATATTTTGGCTTTTATTACCTATTCTTTGGGGTTTTATTCAAAACATCTTGTATATTACTATGTTTTAAAGTGTTTTCCGTTTCCTTCTAGAAGTTTCACAGTTTCAGATACTGATTTGAAGTTCCTGATCAATTTTGATTTGATATGTGTATATGGTGAGAGGGGTTTAGTTGCATCGTTCTGTATGCATATACTCATTTTTCTTGACAAAATTTATTGAAGATTGTTCTATTTCCAATGCATATTCTTAGCTTCTTTGTTACAGACTAATTTGCTCTAGATGTATATATTTTCTTCTAAAATCTTTATTATGTCCCATTGTTCTTGTGTCTGTTTTTATTCTAATAACATTCTAATTAGTCAATATTTGTCACTGTAACAAAATCCTTCAGATAAAAGTATTATTTAGAGCTGGGTGTGGTGGTGTATACCTATAATCCCAGCACTTGGGAGGCTGAGGCAGGAGAATCTTGAGTTCAAAGCCAGCCTCAGCAATGGCAAGGCACTTAGCAACTCAGTGAGACCCTGTCTCTAATAAAAATACAAAAAAGGGCTGGGGATGTGGGCCCAGTGGTTAAGTGCCCCTGAGTTCAATCCCCAGTACCAAAAAAAAAAAAAAAAAAAAAAAAAAAAAAAAAGAAAGAAAGAAAGAAAATAAAAGAAAAATTATTATTTAGGTGCAAAGTTTTGGAGACTCCAGAACCCTTTGATAGGAAGGCCAGATTGTAACACTGGGAATGTGTGGCAGAGCACACTACTCATCTCATGACTGTTAGATAAAATTCAAGCCGGCAGGCCATACTCCCAGGTGCCTTCCCAGAAGTGCCCATCTCTCCTGAGAATCCACTTTTGGCGGGCTCCGAGTCCCCACCCTTCCTGATCCTGGGAATACTCGCCTCTCATGGGAATTCACCCCAGGGTGGGCTCTCCCTTTCTGAGCCAATCTAGACCATACAAGTCAGGCTTCTGCCCCTCTGTACTTAAGCCCCTGTCAGTCCAGAACTCTGCCCCTTTTTTTTTTGCCAGCATCCTCTCACCAGCTCTCCCCTTCTTCCCTTTCCTTGTTCTCCTTTCTCCCCTTTCCCATTGTTCCCCTCTCCCTTCTTCCCTTTCCCCCTACCCCCTTTCTCCCCTTCTCCCCTTCTCTTAATAAATCCCTTTTACTACAAGGAGGTCCTGGTGTGGTTTTTGCCCTTCAATGACCAGGAAGAGAAACAAAGGAAGAGGAAAAGACAAATTTTCAATTATCCCCTTTGCAGAGAATATCCCTAATAACCACTCACTAGTCTCCACCTCCTAAAGTTTCTAATACACCCATTTGCATTACCCTGGGAATTGAGCCATCAGCGCATGGGCTTTTGGAAGACATTCAGCATCCGAACTACAGTACTTCTTCTTTACAACACTGAAACTTAAAAATGTATTTTGAAGTTAGGTAGTATAATGTCTTCTGCTTTGTTCTTTTTGCTCAAGATTGCTTTAGCAATTGTCTCTGTGTGTGTGTGTGTGTGTGTGTGTGTGTGTATGTGTGTGTGTACAGGTGTGACGTCAATACAGGTTTTGTGATTGCTTCTTTCTTTTTCTATAATGTTGTCATTGTCATTGATTTTGATGGGGATTATACTGAATCTGTAGATTGTTTCAAAAAGTATGGGTATTTCAACTATTTATTCCTCCAATACATAATCATAGGACGACCTTACATTTTTTTTTTTTTTTGGCTCCCTCTATAATTTCTTTTATCAGGGTTTTACAGTTTTTATTGTAGAGATATTCTACTTCATTGGTTGAATTTATTCCTAAGTGTGTGTGTGTGTACATACTGTGAATAGAATTGATTTTCTTCTTCCTTTTTCAATGTTGTTATTATATGAAAATGCTATGCTTTTTCTTTCTTTCTTTTTTTTTTTTTAATGCTGGTTTTCTGTCCTACAACTTTTCTGAATTTGCTTACCAATTTCAATGTTTTCTTTCTTCCTTCTTCTTTTCTTTCTTTCTTTTTATTCTTTCTTCCTTTCTTGTTTTTGTGGAGTCTTTAGGGTTTTCCACATAGATATTATATCTGACAACAGGGATCATTTAATTTATTCCTTTTCTACTTGAATGTCTTTTATATCCTTCTCTTGCTTAATTGTTCTGGCAATCAGAATCCACTGAGGATATCACAAGAAATTTGACCATGGATTACTATGTATTAGTAAAGACTCAGAAATTCCATAGTGTTATTGCCAGATAAAAGCATCCTGTGGGGCCTCAGGCATTCCAAGTCCTCATAAGATCTCAAAATTGCTAGAAGAACATAAAATCCCCATGAAAATGGCCAATGCAAATTATTACATCATCCTTTCCTGAAAGGTATAGGGCAACATAGAGAACAGGAGTGATCATGCTTCTGCTGGAGAGCTAATTCTGTTATTTCTTGTTTTGTGTAACCTTTCTTATAGGTTTTCACGTTTCCATTGCCCTTAAATTGTACATTGTAAGAGATTTTTCTGTTCATCACTTACCAATTCTTCTGTGATAACTGTGATAACTACATACTCATTTTTTATAAAGTTGTATATTTCTCTCTAGTATGTGTGCCATTTTTCATAGTTCCATTCTCTCTCTCTCTTTTTATTTATTTATTTATTTTTTTTGTACCAGGGATTGAACTCAGGGGCACTCAACCACTGGGCCACATCCCTAGCCTGTTTTTTGTATTTTATTCAGAGACAGGGTCTCACTGAGATGCTAAGTGCCTCGCCATTGCTGAGGCTGGTCCATTCTCTTTTCTATTATGCTAATTCAATAGAATAAATTTCTCAGTGTATTCCAGTTGTCTCACTGATTTGTTAGTTTTACACTAATATACTTTTCTAAACCCTATTGTTTGTAATTATTAAATTGAAAGGTCTGCATAATTTGTAGACTTAAATACTTTATATGTACTTTAGTTTGTACAGTTTTAATTTTTAAATTTTTTCTCTGTATAGTGCTTATAAACTACATGTGCAAAAAAAGGAACATACGTCTTAATTTATTTCCTTAGTTAATATTAATTTATTGCTTTATTTCCTCTTGGATAATGAGGTACCATTTTACTGATTATTGCTATCATACAACTGGGCAGTTTGGTGACATTGCATTTCTATGCAAAGTTTTAAAGCAATGATTGACTTTCACTTAAAGATATTCTTTTGAATTTTTAATTTGTTCTAATTAGTTATATGACAGTAGAATGCATTTTGACACATTTGTACACAAATGGAACACAACTTTTCATTCCTTTGGCTGTGCATGGTACAGAGTCACACTGGTAGTATAGTCGTACATATGTATAGGATAATAATGTCCATCTCATTCTACTGTCCTTCCCATCCCCACAATCTTTCCCCTTCCTTCACTCCCTCTGCACAATCCAAAGTTCTTTTATTCTTCCCTATCTCCCCATTAAGGATCAGCATTGACTTATCAGGAAAAACATTCAGACTTTGGTTTTTGGGGTTTGGCTTATTTTGCTTAGCATTATATTCTCCAGCTCCATCTGTTTACCTGCAAATGTCATAATTTCATTTTTCTTTAAGGCTGAGTAATATTCCATTGTGTATATGTAGCACATTTTCTTTATCCATTCATCTGTTGAAGGGCACCAAGCTTGGTCCCATCGTTTATCTATTGTGAATTGAGCTGTTATAAACATTGAAGTGGCTGCATCACTATAATATGCTGATTTTAAGTACTTAAATATGTTCTTAATTGGAAAAAGTTAATTCACTTATTTCACTCAATCATTTTTGGGGCATTTGAGGATAATCTGTACTTTCTTTTTTTTCCCTTATAGATGAACTTTATTAAAGTCCCATTTACACAGAATAATATGCATATATATATATATATATATATTCTTTTTTCTTTCTTTATTTTTTATTCTAAGTTGTTATAAATGACAGTACAATGCATTACATTTTATATTATTGTTGGGGACTTAAGAACACGCCAGCCGAAAGAATAGAAAAACCTAACTCTCTGGCTGCCTCCCACTTCCTGATACGGGGACTTGATCTGGCCAAGGGGTGTTCCCCTGACATAAGATGAAAACTGAAACCACCCCAAGGATAGGCCAATGGCTCCGCCAATGGCATCGGCCCATGCTCCTTATGTGACCCTATGATCTTTCTGCTGATTGGCTCATGTCCTCTATAAGACCATCCAACTTCCTCAATAAACCGAGTTCATGCCTTGACAAGTTCTCCCTGGTGCGTCTCTAATTGTCTTCCGTTGTGGGGGTTGGCGTGGGTCACCAGCCAGCCTCTGCCGTTCCTGAGTTCGCCTCCGCTGGGGCATGTTCCCCCCAGTCTTCTCCGCTGGTGGGAGGAGCCTATCCCAGGTCAGGGGGGGAGCTAAAGACCCCAGCAACTCAAAAAAAAAAAAAAAAAAAGCCCAACATATTATACTTATAGACACATTTTTACATATCTCTGCTTGTATACAAAGTATATTCACACCATTCTTGTCTTCATACATGCATTTAGGGTAATGATATCCATCTCATTCCACCATCTTTTTTTTTCTTCATCCCTTTGCCTCTTCCCTTTCCCTCCCTCCACATTGGCCATTCTAGTGTTCCTCTAATCCTCCTATGCTCCCCGTCCCAACCCCACTATGAATTGGCCTCCTTATATCAGAGAAAACATTCAGCATTTGGCTTTTTGGGACGGGCTAACTTCACTTAGCATTATATTCTCCAACTTCATCCATTTACCTGCGAATGACATGATTTTATTCTCTTTTATTGCTGAGTAATATTCCTTGTCTATATATACCACATTTTCTTTATCCATTCATCTACTGAAGGGCATCTAGGTTGGTTCCACAGTTTAGCTATTGTGAATTGTGCTGCTATAAACATTGATGTGGCTGTGTCCCTGTGGTATGCTGTTTTTAAGTCCTTTGGGTATGGACTGAGGAGTGGGATAGCTGGGTCATAAGGTGGTTCCATTCCCAGTTTTCCAAGGAATCTCCATACTGTTTTCCATACTGGCTGCACCATTTTGTAGTCCGACCAGCAATGTATGAGTGTGCCTTTTTTCTTACATATTCTCCAATATTTATTGTTGATTGTGTTCTTAATAGCTGTCATTCTGACTGGCAGGAGATTAAATCTTAGAGTGGTTTTGATTTGCATTTCTCTAATTGCCAGAGATGTTGAACATTTTTTTCATGTATTTGTTGATTGATTGTATATCTTCTTCTGAGAAGTGTCTTTTCAGTTCTTTGGCCCATTTATTGATTGGGTTATTTGTTTGTTGGTGTTAAGATTTTTGAGTTCTTTATATATTCTAGAGATTAGTGCTCTATCTGATGTGCATGTGGTAAAAATTTGTTCCCAATTAGAAGGCTTTCTATTCACCTCACTGATTGTTTCTTTTGCTGAGAAGAAGCTTTGTAGTTTGAATCTATCCCATTTATTGATTCTTGATAGTATTTCTTGTGCTATATGAGTCTTATTAAGGAACTTGGGGCCTAATCCTACATGTTGGAGATTAGAGCTTACATTTTCTTCTATTAGGTGTAGTGTCTCTGGTCTAATTCCTAGATTCTTGATCCACTTTGAGTTGAGTTTTGTGCATGGTTGAGAGATAGGGGTTTAATTTCATTTTGTTACACATGGATTTCCAGTTTTCTCAGCACCATTTGTTGAAGAGGCTATCTTTTCTCCAATGTACATTTTTGGCAACTTTGTCTAATATAAGATAACTGAAATTATATGTGTTATTCTCTGTTTCCTCTATTCTGTACCATTGGTCTACCAGTCTATTTTGGTGCCAATACCATGCTGTTTTTGTTACTATTGCTCTGTAGTATAATTTACAGTCTGGTATAGCGATGTCACCTGCTTTACTCTTCTTCCTAAGGACTGCTTTAACTATCACAGAATAATGTATTTATTTTTTAATGATCAGTTAAATAAGATTTTATAAGCATATATACTTTGAAACATGGTTAAGACACAAAACATTTTTATCCCCTGCATATTCCCTTCATTCTCAATTCAATTTTCCACCTCTGGCCACTGTTGATCTATCTTTACCACTTCAGACTAATGTGGCCTCTTCTAGAACATTGTCTGAATAGAATACATTATTATAATATTTGTGTCTTGTTATCTTCACTTTGTATAATATTTTCAGATTCACCCACACTAGTTGTGGGGATCATTTATTTGTTTCTTTGTAATGCTAAGGTTATGCCATTAAATAAATATATTGGAATTTGTTTATGCATTCATCTGTTAGGTATTTTCATTGGTTCCAACTTGCACTATTATTAATAATGCTGCAATGTTAATTGCGTTATTAACTGTAGCATGACTGCTGGACATACATTTTCATTCCTCTTTGGTAAATTTATAAAAATGCAATACAATTGTTTTATTGTGCTGTAAATGTATGTTTCACTTTATAAGAAACTAAAAAGCAGTGTTCAAGAGTGTGTATTCTCCCCCACATCCTTGCCAACATTTATTATTATTTGTATTATTAATGATTGCCATTCTAATGGGAGTGAGCAATATCTGTGTAATTTTGATTTGTCATCCCACAATTGCTGAAGATGTTGAATATTTTTTCACATAGTTGTTAGCTTTTTTTTTTTTTTTTTTTTTGAGAAATGTCTATTTAGTTAATTTGTCAATTTATTGATTTTTTTTATTTTTTGGTGCTAAATATTTTGAATTTTTTACATATTCTGGATATTAATTTACTGACAATAGTGTAGCTATCAAAGATTTTCTCTCATTCTGTAGGCTGTCTCCTCATGCTTTGTTTTGCTGTGAAAAAGGTTTCTTTTTATTTGAAACCATCCTGCTTATTGATTCTTGGTTTTATTTTGTGTCTTTGGGAATCTTATTAAGAAAGTCAGCAACTGCCACATTTTTTTGGAGTGTGGAACTATGTTTTCTTCAAGCAGCTGCCATTCTTCTTCTCTAATTCTTAGGTCTTTGATTGATTTTGACATTATTTTTGTTGAAGGTGAGAAATAGTGATCTAGTTTCATCCTTCCACATATGGATAGTAAATTTTCATAGCACCATTTGTTCAAAAAAACTATTTTTTCTAACATCTATGTTTCTGGCAACTTTGTCTAGGGTCAGATGACTATATCTAAGTGGAATCTTCTTTGTTACTTCTATTTCATTGGTCTTCATTTCTGTTTTCATGCCAATATCATGCTGTTTTTGTTACTATAGCTCCTAGTACAATTTTGTAAAACTTTTTTTAATTATTGATGGACCTTTATTTTATTAATTTATTCATATATAGTGCTGAGAATCAAGCCCAGGGCCTCACACATGCTAGGTAGCACTTGCTCTACCACTAGGCCACAACTCCAGCCCTCCTAGTACAATTTTAGATCACAAAATGCAATAACTTCAGCATGACTCTTATCGCATAATATTGTTTTCATTATTCTGCTTTTTTTATTCTTCAATATAAGTTTGAGGACTTTTTCTAGTTTTTGGGAGAATGGTCATTGGTATTTTGATGTGGATTGCATTGAATTTATATATTCTTTAGGTAATGTGAACATTTTGGTATGCTAATTCTGCCTATCCAAAAACAATTGAAGTCTTTAAAATCTTCTGAGATATTCTTCATCTATATTTTCAGTGTTCCACAATTTCCGTTGTAGAGGTCTTTCACCTCCTTAATTAGATTCACTCAAGTATTTAATTTAATTTTATTTTTGAGGTTATTTTAAATGAAACTATTTTCTTTTGCTTTCTCAGTGGATTCATTGTTGGAGAATTAAAAAAAAAAAACTATTGATTTTAATATGTCGACCTCATATCCTGATACTTTACTGAATATATTTTTCAACTCTAGAAGCTGATAGAGTGTTGGAGATCTTCTACATTTGAATCATGTCATTAGTAATCAGAGATTATTTGACTTATTTTCTTACTTTTATCACCTTAATTTCTTCTCCTTTCTGATTGCTCTGGCTACAGTTTCAAGGACTATATTAAATAGGGGTCATGAGAGTGGTGGACATTTTTGTCTTGTTCCTGGTTTTAGAGGTAATGCTTTGAGTTTTCTCCATTTAGTATAATGTTGATTTTGAATTTGTTGTATGTAGCCTTTATAATGTCTATGTAAGTTCATAACACCCTTAATTTCTCTAGTGTTTTTAACATGAACGGGTGCTATATTTTGTTGAAGGGTTTTTCTTCATCTATTGAAATTATAATGTGATTCTTACAGTTCTATTTTGGTGATTAATTACATTTACCGAATTGCATAGTTTGAACCAACCTTACATCCCCTAGATGATCGTGGTATACCATCATCTTAATGTGTTTTTGAATGTTGGTTGATAATATTTTACTAAGAATGTTTGTATTTACATTCATCAGAGAAATTGGTAGTTTTCTTTCCTTCATGTGTTTTTGTCTGATTTTGTTATCAGGGTGATACTGACTTTATAGAATGAATTTGGAAGTGTCCCTACCCTTTCTATGACATGGATTATTTTAAGGAAGATTATCATTAGTTTTTATTTAAAGGTTTGGTAAAATTTGGCAGAGTCCATTTAATCCCAGGCTTTTGGTGATGTTGTTGTTGGGAGGGTTTTATTTGTTTCTTTGATCTCATTTTGATATTTGTCTGTATAGATTTTCTATATTCTCTGTATTCAATGTAGGTAGGTTGTATGTGTTCAGAAAAAAAAAAAAAATAACAGTACTTCTAGATTTTCCAGTTTGTTAAAATATAAGTTTTTAAAGTCCTTCATAATGATTCTCTAGATTTCAGAAATGTCTATGGGAATATCTTTTTTGATTTTTAATTAATTTGACTTGGGTCTTCTCCGTTTTGGTCAGTTTGGCTAAAGGTTTTTTTTTTTTTTTTTTTTTGCATTTTTTTTTAATTTTTTTATTATTTATTTACTTATTCATCATGCACAAGTATAGTATCTTTTTACATACAACTGCTTGTATACAAAGTATATAAGTACCATTCAGATCTTCAATCATGCATTTAGGTTAATGATATCCATCTCATTCAATCACCAATTTTTTTCCAACCCCCCCCTTACTCCCTCCCTCCCCTCCCTTTCCGTTGACCATTCTAGTGTTCCTCTGATCCTGTGTACCCCCTTCCAACAACTCTGTGAACCAGCCTCCTTATATCAGAGAAAACATTCGGTACTTGGATTTTTGAGATTGACTAATTTCACTTAGCATTATATTCTCCAACTTCATCCATTTACCTGCAAATGCCATTATTTTATTCTCTCTTATTGCTGAGTAAAATTCCATTTTGTATATATACCATATTTTCTTTATCCACTCATCTACTGAGGGGCATCTAGGTTGGTTCCATAACCTAGCTATTGTGAATTGTGCTGCTATAAACATTGAAGTGGCTGTGTCACTGTAATATGCTGTTTTTTTAAGTCTTTTGGGAATAGACCCAGGAGTGGGATGGCTGGGTCATAGGGTGGTTCCATTCCCATTTTCCCAAGAAATCTCCATACTGCTTTCCATAGCGGTTGCACCATTTTGCAGTCCCACCAGCAATGTATGAGTGTGCCTTTTTCCCCACATCCTCTCCAACATTTATTGTTGTTTGTGTTCTTGATAGCTGCCATTCTGACTGGGGTGAAATGAAATCTTAGAGTAGTTTTGATTTGCATTTCTCTAATTGCCAGTGATGTTGAGCATTTTTTCATGTATTTGTTGATTAATCGTGTATCTTCTTCTGAGAAGCGTCTTTTCAATTCCTTAGCCCATTTATTGATTGGGTTATTTGCTTTTTTGGTGTTAAGTTTTTTTAGTTCTATATACATTCTAGAAATTAGTGCTCTATCTGATGTGCATGTATTAAATATTTGTTCCCAATTAGTTGGCTCTCTATTCACCTCACTGATTGTTTCTTTTGCTGAGAAGAAGCTTTTCAGTTTAAATCTATCCCATTCATTAATTCTTGGTAATAGTTCTTGTGCTACAGGATTCTTATTAAGGAACTTGGGGCCTAATCCGACATGTTGGAAATTGGAGCTTACTTTTTCTTCTATTAGGTGTATTGTCTCTGGTCTAATTCCTAGGTCCTTGATCCACTTTGAATTGAATTTTGTGCATGGTGAGAGACAAGGGTTTAATTTCATTTTGTTGCATATGGATTTCCAGTTTTCCCAGCACCATTTATTGAAGAGGCTATCCTTTCTCCACTGTACATTTTTGGCACCTTTGTCTAATATAAGATAGCTGAAATTATATGTATTAGTCTCTGTGTCCTCAATTCTGTACCATTGGTCCACCAGTCTGTTTTGGTGCCAATACCATGCTGTTTTTGTTACTATTGCTCTATAGTATAATTTAAAGTCCGGTATGGTGATGCCCCCTGCTTCACTTTTCTTGCTCAGGATTGCTTTGGCTATTCTGGGTCTCTTATTTCTCCAGATGAATTTCATGACTGCTTTTTCTATTTCTTTGAAGAATGACATTGGGATTTTGATTGGAATTGCATTAAATCTGTATAATGTTTTTGGTAGTATGGACATTTTGACAATATTGATTCTACCTATCCAAGAGCAAGGTAGGTCTTTCCATCTTCTGAGTTCTTCTATGATTTCTTTCTTTAGTGTTCTATAATTTTCCTTATAGAGCTCTTTCACCTCTTTCGTTAAGTTGATTCCCAGGTATTTTATTTTTTTTGATGCTATTGTAAATGGGGTAGTTTTCATCATTTCCCTTTCAGAGGCTTTGTCACTGATGTACAAAAATGCCTTTGACTTATGGGTATTGATTTTGTATCCTGCTACTTTGCCAAATTCATTTACTAGTTGTAAAAGTTTTCTGGTAGAGTTTTTTGGGTCTTCTAGGTAGATTATCATGTCATCAGCAAATAGTGCTAATTTGAGCTCTTCTTTTCCTATCTTGATCCCTTTAATTTCTTTCGTCTGTCTAATTGCTCTTGCCAGAGTTTCCAGTACTATGTTAAATAGCAGTGGTGAGAGGGGGCATCCCTGTCTTGTTCCAGTTTTTAGAGGGAATGCTTTCAATTTTTCTCCATTTAAGATAATGTTAGCTCTGGGCCTTGCATAAATAGCTTTTATAATGTTGAGATATGTCCCTGATATTCCTAGTTTTTCCAGTGTTTTGAACATAAAGGGGTGCTGTATTTTGTCAAATGCTTTTTCTGCATCTATTGAGATAATCATATGATTTTTATCTTTAAGTCTATTGATGTGATGTATTATGTTTATTGATTTCCGAATGTTGAACCAGCCTTGCATCCCTGGAATAAACCCCACTTGATCGTGGTGCACTATCTTTTTGATATGTTTTTGTATCCGATTTGCCAGAATTTTGTTGAGGATTTTTGCATCTATGTTCATTAAAGATATTGGCCTAAAGTTTTCTTTTTTGGATGTGTCTTTGCCTGGCTTTGGAATTAATGTAATATTGGCCTCATAGAAAGAGTCTGGAAGAGCTCCCTCTTTTTCTATTTCTTGAAATAGTTTGAAGAGCATTGGTATTAGTTCTTCTTTGAAAGTCTTGTAGAACTCTGCTGTAAACCCATCAGGTCCTGGACTTTTCCTTGTTGGTAGCTTTTTGATGACATCTTCTATTTCTTTGCTTGTAATCGATCTGTTTAAATTGTGTATTGCCTCCAGATCCAGTTTAGGCAAATCATATGACTCTAGAAATCTGTCAATGCATTCAGCATTTTCTGTTTTATTAGAGTACAAGTTTTCAAAGTAATTTCTAATTATTTTCTGTATATCTGAGGTGTTTGTTGTGATATTCCCTTTTTCATCACAAATGTTAGTGATTTGAGTTTTTTCTCTTCTTCTTTTCGTTAGCATTGCTAAGGGTCTGTCAATTTTGTTTATTTTTTCAAAGAACCAACTTTTAGTTTTGTCAATTCTTTGAATTGTTTCCTTAGTCTCAATTTCATTAATTTCTGCTCTGATTTTAATTATTTCCTGTCTTCTGCTGCTCTTGGTGTTGATCTGTTCTTCTTTTTCTAGTGCTTGGAGGTGTGATGTGAAGTCGTTTATTTGTTGGTTTTTTTTTCCTTTTAAAGAATGAACTCAGTGCAATGAATTTTCCTCTTACTACTGCCTTCATAGTGTCCCAGAGATTTCTATACGATGTATCTGTGTTCTCATTTACCTCTAGGAATTTTTTAATCTCCTCTTTGATGTCTTCTTCAACCCCTTGTTCATTCAGTAGCATGTTGCTTAGCTTCCAGTTGTTGGAGTAGTTTTTCTTATTCCTTGTTTTGTCGTTGATTTCCAATTTCATCCCTTTATGGTCTGATAGCATGCAGGGTAGTATTTCTATTTTTTTATATTTGCTGAGATTTGCCTTGTGACATAGTATATGATCTATTTTGGAGAAGGAGCCATGTGCTGCTGAGAAAAAAGTGTATTCATTTACTGAGGGATGAAATATTCTATATATGTCCGTTAGATCTAAGTTATTAATTGTTTTAAGGAGGCCTAAGATTTCTTTGTTTAGTTTTTGTTTGGATGATCTATCCATTGGTGAGAGAGGTGTGTTGAAATCCCCTAGAATAACTGTGTTGTGGTCAATTTTACTCTTGAACTTGAGAAGTGTTTGTTTGATGAATGTAGGTGCTCCATTATTTGGGGCATATAGATTTATGATTGTTATATCCTCTTGATGAATGGTTCCCTTAAGTAGTAAGAAATATCCATCTTTGTCCCTTTTGATTAACTTTGGCTTGAAGTCTACCTTATTTGAAATGAGAATGGAAACCCCTGCTTGCTTCCACAGGCCATGTGAGTGATAAGACTTTTCCCAGCCTTTTACCTTCAGTCTATTGATGTCTTTTTCTATGAGGTGTGTTTCTTGGAGACAGCAGATTGTTGGGTCATTTCTTTTAATCCATTCAGATAATCTGTGTCTTTTGAATGGCGAGTTTAGGCCATTAACATTCAGGGTTATTATTGAGATGTGATTTTTATTCCCATCCATTTTTATTTGTATGATGATCTTTAGCTTGATTTGGTTTCTCTTCTGGTTGGTATTTCCCTTAGTTTAATATCTCCCTTTGTTGATTTTCATTGTTATTTTTCTCTTCTTCTTCATGAAAAATTTTGCCCAGGATGTTCAGAAGTGCTGGCTTTCGAGATGTGAAATCTTTTAACTTTTGCTTGTCGTGGAAGGTTTTTATTTCATCTTCAAATCTAAAGCTCAATTTTGCTGGATATAAGATTCTTGGTTGACATCCCTTTTCCTTCAGAGCTTGAAATATGCTATTCCAGGATCTTCTTGCTTTTAAGGTCTGGGTAGAAAAATCTGAACATAATCTGATTGGTTTCCCCCTATATGTAATCTGCTTCCTTTCTCTTGTGGCTTTTAATATTCTCTCCTTGCTCAGTATATTAGGCATTTTCATTATAATGTGTCTTGGTGTGGATCTGTTGTGATTTTGTATGTTTGGTGTTCGGTAGGCCTCTTGAACTTGGTTTTCCCCTTCATTCCTCAAGTTTGGAAAATTTTCTGTAATTATTTCATTAAATAAATTACTCATTCCTTTGGCTTGAAACTCTGCCCCCTCCTCTACCCCAATCACTCTTATGTTTGGTCTTTTTATGTTGTCCCATAATTCTTGAATGTTCTGTTCTTGGTTTCTTACCATTTTTGCTGTGTAATCTAGATTTTTCTCTAGGATATATATTTTGTCTTCATTGTCTGAGGTTCTTTCTTCCAAGTGATCTACTCTGTTGGTGATACTTTCGATTGAGCTTTTATTTTGATTTATTGCTTCTTTCATTTCTGGAATTTCTGTTTGGTTTCTCTTTAGAGCCTCTATCTCCCTATTGAAGTAATCTTTTACTTCCTGTATTTGTTTATGGAGTTCTTTGTCAAAATGATCTTTCACCTCCTGTATTTGCTCCCTCATCTCATTTTTGAGTTCATTCTTAAGTTCCGCTAACATTTGGAATATGTAATTTCTGAATTCCATCTCTGGCATTGCACCAACTGTGCATGGTATGGAATCTACTGAGGAGGTATATTGATTTGTTTGTGTCACTTTCTTCCCTTGTTTCTTCATATTGCTTGTGCGTCTATTCTACCTGCACTGTGGGACCTTGTCTACTTTGATTTTACCTTAAAACCTTATGTTGCTCCTGTAGTACAATGCTATCAGATCCCCTTATATTTCCTTTACACTTTAAAATCAAACACTTACTATTCAGAGAATCCCAGTTTGATCACAATGTACAGATTTAGTTAACCCAGATGTTGTTTCCAATTTACTCTGTATGCTTCTGATGGGGTTTTAAAGTTTCAAGTAATGGACAGAGAGGTAATATGTTTAGGAAGAAGGAAGTGAGTGTATTGACTTGTTCTTTCTTAGAAAGTATGAAAAGAGAGTTCTATGGAAGTGGTTTAGTATCAGCCGACGAGAGAGGAAAGAGAATGAAGTGAATGAATAGATGGAAAGACTGATTTACATATAAACCTAACTTATGCGGTGGTTGAGAGGAGAAATAAAGAAAGATGGAAAAGAAAAAAAGAAAAAAAAAAGAAGAGAAAAAAAAATAACCAAGGAGTAGTAATTAGTGTAAGAGAGAGGAGAGAGAGAATAAGTCTAGAAAATAGAGAATAAACCATATATAACACCACTTTGCTATATATTTCAATTGTACACGTTCTAGAAATCTCAATTTGTGCGTATAACTTGTTTTTGCCTCTGTTGAGAATGCAATGGCAGGGTGTAAATAGGGAAGATGAAGGAAGAAAAAAAAATATAAAAGTGAGAAGGAAGAAAAGAAAGAAAAGAGGAGCAGAAGCACACAAACACACTGTCAATCAAAACAAAAACAAAAAACTCCCAAGAAACAACAAAACAAACAAAGAAGCAAATAAAAACAAAAACGTTGAACCCAAGAACAAGTCTCAAACAAAATGGACCCTTGGAAGCCCTTCTTTTTTCCCTTCCAGTTTAAGCCACCTGACCCAGATCATGTACAGTCAGCAACCCTGTTAGTGGAGTCAAGGCTGCACCTTTGGTCCTTGAAGAGTGGCACAGTGGAATAGTGGAAGGGGCTTATCCTCAGGCTGGGCCCTGCTTACAGCAGCAGGGAGATGCTACTATGGGCCTTGGAAGCCAGGCAAACTGGCGGCGGGTTCTCTCCTTCCAACGGGCAGGTGCCTACCTCTTGCTCTGGTTGCAGCTGGGCAGGTCGCACTCCCCCAGGGAGTGGAGGAAGCACTTCGCCAGGTCTGGCCCCGCGTGCAGCAGCCGGGAGATGCTGTTCTGGGCCCTGAAGACCAGGCAAACTGGTGGCTGGGTTTCTCCTTCCAGCGGGCGGGAGTCTACCTCTTGCTCTGGTCGCAAATGGGCAGGTCGCACTCTTCCCGATAATGGAGGAAGCCCTTCCCCAGGTCTGGCCCTGCGTGCAGCAGCAGGGAGCTGCTACTCTGGGCCCAGGCGGCCAGGGACACTGGCGGCTGGGTCTCTCCTTCCAGCGGGCGGGAGTCTACCTCTTGCTCTGGTCGCAAATGGGCAGGTCGCACTCTTCCCGATAATGGAGGAAGCCCTTCCCCAGGTCTGGCCCTGCGTGCAGCAGCAGGGAGCTGCTACTCTGGGCCCAGGCGGCCAGGGACACTGGCGGCTGGGTCACTCCTTCCAGCGGGCAGGAGTCTACCTCTTGCTCTGGTCGCAAATGGGCAGGTCGCACTCTTCCCGATAATGGAGGAAGCCCTTCCCCAGGTCTGGCCCTGCGTGCAGCAGCAGGGAGCTGCTACTCTGGGCCCAGGCGGCCAGGGACACTGGCGGCTGGGTCTCTCCTTCCAGCGGGCGGGTGCCTACCTCTTGTTCTGGTCGCAGCTGGGCAGGTCCCACTCTTCCCGGGAATGAAGGAAGCCCTTCCCCAGGTCTGGCCCTGTGTGCAGCAGCAGGGAGCTGCTACTCTGGGCCCAGGCGGCCAGGGACACTGGCGGCTGGGTCTCTCCTTCCAGCGGGCGGGAGTCTACCTCTGGCTAAAGGTTTATCAAACTTATTTATGTTTTTAAAGAACCAACACTTTGTTGAATAGATCCTTTGTATTTGTGTACATTAAATTTTATCAATTTTGGCTCAGATTTTAATTATTTCCTGTCTTCTTATTTAGGAAGAAGTTTGTTCTTACTTTACTAGGGCCTTATGGTTTAATAGAAGATTACTTATCTAGAACCTTTCTATTTTTTAAATATTTTTAGATGTTGGTGGACCTTTATTTAATTCATTTATTTATATGTAGTGCTGATAATTGAACCCAGGGTCTCACACATGCTAGGCAAGTGTTCTTACCACTGAGCCACAACTCCAGCCCAAGAATCTTTCTATTTTTTAATGTAGACAATAAATGAAATAAATTTTTCATCTTGGAAATGTTCCTTTATATAGTTCCTGAAATTTTAATAGTGTCATAATTTAAATATAATGTGTCTCCCAATACCTCCCTTTAATGCAGAAATATTCAGTGGCTAAATGACTGGATTATTACAGCAGTAACCTAATCTGTCCTTCCTTGTTTCAATGGACTTGGGGCCAGGTGTGATAATTGTAGGCAGGTTGTTCATGGCTGGAGGAGGTGAACCACTGGAGATATGAATTTGAAATGTGCATCTTGCTTTGGTTCCTTCTCCCTGCCCCCATCTATCTATCTATCTCTATCTCTATCTATACCTCTATCTCTGTCTCTATCTCTATCTCTCTCTTCTTTCAGAACCCACCATGAGCTAAGAAGTTTTCTACCATTGAGCCTTTCCCCCATGATTGTGCTGCCTTATCTTGGGCCCAGAGCAAAGGAGTAGGCCATCTGTGGACTGAGACCTCTGAAACCTTGTGTACCAAATAAATTTTCCCTCCTCTAACTTGTTTATGTCAATCAATTTGATCACAGCCATGCAAAGTTTGAGCACAACAGGTATGTTCTAGCTCTCATTAGTTTTTAAGAATTTTTTTTATTTCTAACCTGATTCTTTTTGGATGTGTTCATGATTCAAAAGCAAATTATTCAATCTCCATTTTTGAAGTTGTTTCTATTTTTTATCTTGCTATTGATTTTTAATTTCATTCCATCATATTCTGATAAGGTACAAGAAATTAATTTTTTGTATTTGCTGAAACTTGCTTTCTGTCTTAAAAATGGTATATTTTGGAGAAGGGTATTTGTGTAGTTGAGAAGAAATTGAATTCAGTTATTGACGAGTGAACTATTCTATAAATGTCTACTAGGTCCATTTTATTAATAGTATTTTTAATTCTGAAAAGCCTTTACTTATTTCCTGTCTGGATGACCCGTCTATTGGTAAGCTATATTGAAATTATCCAGTATTATCGTATTTGGATGTATCTGAGTCTTTATATCTAATAGGGTTTGTTTTATGTATGGTAGATACAATGACATATCTTGTTGGATGGTTCCTTTTACCAATATGAAATGCCCTTCTTTATCTCTTCCAATTAATTTTGTCTCCAAGTGTACTTTATCGTATTTGAGAGCGTTACTTTTGCTTTCAGTCTCTATTTTCATGGTAAACCATTTCTTCCACCTTCAGACTGTGATTTTTTTTGTTTGTAAGGTGACTCTTTTGTTAACAAGCTATGGTTGAGTTTTGGTTTTTATTTCACTCTTCAGGTCTATGACTTTTAATTGAAGAGTTGAGACTATTTATGTTAAAGATGATTTTTGTTTCCTGTTATTTTGATTCATTTCTTATGTTCAATTCAGACTTTATTCTCTTTAACTTGATTACCCTTTTAGTGGGATTCATTCACTCACTGGCTCTATTGTTTGTTTTTAGTTTCTTCTATGTATAGTATATCATTAAGTACTTTTTGTAGTGCTGGCCAATTAGTCATGAATTCTTTTAGTTTCTGCCTGTCTTGGAAGGCTTTATTTCATCTTCAATTCTGAAGGATAGCTTTGCCAGATATTGCAATCATTTTTTTCTTTTTATTTACTTATTTTTATTTGTTCTTTTTAGGTATACATGACTGTGTATTTGACAAATTATACATACATAGAATTAATATCAACCTTGATAAACATTGGCAAATACTACCTTTCAATATCTGGCATATATTATTCCAAGCTCTCCCTGCCATTGACTGAGAGATCAATGAAAATATAATGGGTTTACTTCCTAATATTACCTGCTGTTATCTCTTGCAACTTTTAAAATTGTATCCCTGTTCTATGTATTAAACATTTTAATTATAAAGCATCCTGGAGAGAATCTTTTTATCTTTTCTATTTTAAGTTCAAGATGTATCTTGAATTTGGAGTTTCCTCTTACTCCTAAGGTTTGGAATTTTTCTGATATTATTTAATTGAATAAGTTTTGCATTCCTTTAGTGTGTATATTGGTGATTTCTTCCAAATCAATAATTCTTAGATTTGGTGTCTTGATATTATCATAGATTTCTTGAATATTTTGGTCATGGTCTCTTATCATCTTTTCTTTATTGTTGGCTTTGTATTGATATTATGTACTTTGTCTTCAAGGCCTGAAAAATGTTTCTTCTGTGTGGTCTTATCTATTGATGAGGATTTCAATGGAATTTTTTATTTGATTTACTGAGTCTGTAATTTCCACAGTTTCTGATTTATTATTTTTAAGAATCTTTATCTCTTCATTTAAATATTTTTTTTCATTTCCTGTATTTTTTTTTTTTAGAAAACATATGCCCATTGAATTCCAGTATGAAAGTACCCCAAGTATCCAGATTTTTTTAAAATTTATTTTTATTCTAATTTGTTATACATGCTTGCAGAGTGCAATTCACTTCATATTACATATAAAGAGCACAATTTTTCAAGTTTTACATAAAGTATTTTCACAATTGTGTCTTCATACATGTACATAGGGTAATGATGTCTAACTTATTGTACCATTATTCCTATCCCCTTGTCTCCTCTGCTCCCCCCTCCTCCATTCCTCTCATCCCTGCTCTCTTGCCTTTATAAGTCAGTATCTTCATAACAAAGAGATCATTCGACTTTTGGTTTTGGGGGATTGGCTAACTTCACTTAGCATTATTTTCTTCAACACCAACTCCATCCATTTACCTGAAAATGCCCTGTATTTTCTATCTTAGTTAATTCTTTAGGTCTTTTTTTTAGTACATTGGACATTTTAACTATCACGTTCCTAAATCCTTTCTCTGGCAATTTTTCAGTGGGGTCAGTTGTAGGGTTGTGTACTACTTGAGGTGTCTTGTTCCCTTGAATTGCTAGTATTTGTACCTATGTCCTGGGATGATTATTTCTTCCACTTTTTATATATGGGACTTCTTAGTGAGCTGCTTCCTCTTAACTAATTGTTTCTGGCTAAGCAAATATATAAATTTTAATACTTCCACTCAGTTAGTGACCTGAGGCTATGTTCAGTATCCAGCACTACTTGGTACAATATCCATTAACTTCAATAATATACATTATATTAATTAAATATATATTATATATTAATTAAAAAACTATAGAGCTAAATGTACAGTAGATTTAATATATTTAATTCCAAAATTTTGGCTCATGTACTTTTTAGCTCAAATCACAAATCTATTGAATACTTCTTATGAAAATATTGAAACAGTTTACTATCTTACAAATTAAATGCTAAATGGAATAAACCATAATTTATGTATTAAATTTACATATAAATCAATTTATATCCATGTATAGATCAATAAATGATGTGAACTTGATTTGCTTGTTTAAATTGTCAGAATATCATTCTTTCATACCTATTATTTTTATTCTGGTTGTGTTTCTCATATTGTGGCTTTAAAAATAAATTCAATTTTTATTGTGTTTTTAGATTAAATCCAAACTGATAGATCTGTTAACTCAAAAACTATTCATTGATACTGGTAATAAATGAGAGCAGATCAGAATATCTTGAGTGAGTTACATCATTAAAAAGACCAAACCCATTTGTTTCTTTCCATAATGTCAGAATGTATTGAATAACAATAAATTCACAGACTACAGTACTTTCATCATTGGGAGTTCATTGAATACTTATGGGTCACCTGGTGGTCATAAGCTGGACAATCAGATGTTCTTTTATTTCAATCTTTATTGAAACATCTATAAAGATTGAAACATTTAACCTCTATAGCATTCAACTCACATATTGCACTTTATATAGGCTAAAAAGGCTAAAAAGTGGTTAAGAGAGCCACAGAGACGTGGGAGACTACACTGAGAGCAAGAGAAAAAATAGAAAAGAATGCAAAGTTATTTTAGGTGGTCAGATAAGATTATTAACCAGCTTTGGTCATAGAGCTGACAAAGAGAGGAAACTTATTCTATGCAATTTCAGAATGTCAGCTTGGAGTGTTGTTTTGAGATGTCAGTTTGGAGTGGGCTATGCCTAGCCATCAAGGGCAGGAGAAATGATATTCCATGAAGCTTGGGGATAGAGATTCAGTAGTTCATCACTGTTGCAATTTTCCTCAGTAAAGCTTCTGACAAGTAACCAAGTGACATGGTCAGGATACTGTTGTGTCCGGTCTCTGGGTTCTCCTCCTTTTATGAGTCTCAAGTGACGGGGTTGTAACATTTCGTGGTCTGATGTGTTCGATAAGCACATGGACCTGGTTTTTCTAATATAAGATTGACATGCTAAGACATTCATGTGCTTCTGATTAAGTTGATAAATCCACAGTTTGTCATTTTTATTAGTGCAGTTAATTTATCAGTTTGTGCCTTATGGTTGTGCCAGGCAGACGGTGGTTGTTTACTTGTACAAACAAGGTGTAGAGTCATTTTACCTGAACACTTAAACTCAAATGGAGCAGCTTATGGCAAATTACTGCTTTAGAAAATGGAGTAATATAGGTTTAGGCACAGCCTGAAAACTGCTGTTCTATATATGATGGAATAACTCAGAACTTGACAGCCTGCTCTACACGTGGTAAAAAATCCTTGATATCAAGGAGCTCCTAGCTTAAGGTTATATTAACACACGAGTACATATGAAATGTGTTAGTGATAAAAGCTATGGAGCATGCAGGGTACAGGACAGTGAAAGTGTAATCTTGCACTAGGTAGTTGGGGAGGGAATCTATGTTAGGTTATTTTGCACCCATATATCTGAAGATAGTGTATGGTGAGTCATATTAATACCTAAGGAAGAGTATTCCATTTGAAGAAAATGTCTCACCATCCCTGAATAAAGAGTTTTGACTTTATGGATAATTTACAAGAAGCTCAAAGAAGCTGGGGTTTAAGAAGAAAGGGGATAAATTTGAAAGATTTTTAGGAAAGATTATGATCCAATTAAAACACCAAACATATGTAATTTAATAACTGCAAATATAATCATTGAATTTGACTTATTTGAATTTTTCAATCTATTTGTGATAATGCTATTTGCTTTAGAAGTGATGATTGAAGTTATATATTTTTTTCTTTTTTTATTCTAATTTGTTATACACATTTGATTCCAATTTTCTTCATAGGAAACTGTATGTGATTTTCTTTCATCTATTTTTTCATAGTGAAATAAAGAAGTTGAAAATTTGGGGCTGGGGTTTTGCCTCAGTGGTAGAGTGCTCGTCTCCCATGTGTGAGGCCCTGGATTCGATCACCACATAATAAAGGTATTGTGTCCACCTACATTTAAAAAGAAAAAAAGTTGAAAATTTATTTCCAAATTTTCCTTTTCAATTCTTCATTTTCTTCTTTTACTTGTGGTAGCTAACTTGATATTTATTTATTTTTTGTATTCTAATTTCACTTTGTTAGAAAACTGCTATTTTTAATAATTGTTGAAAAATACTTTTACAAATAAAGGATGTCTTTATTTAAAATCCTCTGCTATCATTTATTTCATAGAATTTCCTTTCTGTCTTCTAAGTCTATGTCTTTCTTTAAAGATTTAGCTCATATTGTACTCTAATTATATTTTCCATTTCTATCACTCTGTTCTTTTTTTATTTTATGTATATAACTGATTATATATGCAATACTTTATATATGTGTGTGTATGCGCGCGCGCGCACGCACGCACACACACACACACACACACACACACACATGGTTTTTTTGGTACTGGGAATTTAACCCAGGGATGCATAACCCATTGAGCCGTATCCTAAGCCTTTTTTAAAATTTTATTCCAAGGCAGGGTCGCACTAAGTTGCTTAGGGCTTCTTTAAGTTTCTGAGGCTGGCTTCAAACTTGCAAGCTTCCTGCCTCAGCATCCTGAACTGCTGAAATTACAAGCATGTGTCACTTTGTTTTTAATGGGCCATGTCATCCAGTAATTTGCCAGCACATAGCTAGAGAAAAGGCTCTGAAACAGATTCTTCACTCACTGGTGAAGCTCCTTAGTTTCTATTAGCAGTAATTGTGTATACAACACTGCAAAAACAATTCACCCAATATTTTCCTTAGAGTGATTTTAATATATATTTTTAGTAGTTTTGCTATTAATATATTTTTTAAAATATAGTACCTATTAAATTAATTTGGCACTACATACTAATCCAAACCAAGTAGATTTTTACTTGCATGTGGCTATTTTATGAAAGATTATCTATAACCATTGTACCAAAATGACATGTTTAGTGTTTCATATAAACATTTTTTTCACTTGCTTTTTTATCCATTTCCATTAGACCAAACTACACATCTTTGCACTACAATATACTTTAAGGATAGTTATTAATAATAATTATTTTATAGTATGTAACATTCTGAAGAACAATGTGCTGATATAAAATTTTACATACCTTGAAATATCATACTACTTTATTCTGAGCTATATATTGATATTAAAAATAAAAACAAAATGAAGGAAATCCATTTCCTTACCAATACATAAATAGTTACTAAATTAATAGATGGTAATGTTTCTGATAAGAAAAATTCTACTAGCAGTACTAGTTCAATAATGTTTCAATAAATTTGCTTTCAATGAATATGATTTTTTAAGTAGTTTACAGCTTTAGTTTATGAAAAACATTTAAGATATTTTTATGTGTATTTGCAAGAAAAATATTTATATGTCTGAACTTGTTTCAAATATATTAAACTTACTAGAGAAAAAACTTATATGAAATATTATATTCCTTTTCAGTTTTGCTTGCAGGAAATTCTGATTCAAAGAAGTGCTTAAATAAACATCTTAAAGGCTATCCCAAGTAGATATGCACCACTCACAGGAGAAAATAGATGTATAGGATTATTGCCTCAAAGCACATTCCTTCAAAGGTCATCATATTATTTAAATGAAAAATGTCAGCTTCATCTTCTATTTAATAATGACAGCACCTTCTTATGATAACTTCACAAACAAAATTTATAAAGCAATTTATATCAGTAGTCCTTCTCTTGTTTATCTTTAAATGGGCCAAAACTATATATTTTTTTATTATACTCCAGTTTTAAAATTAAAGTTCAATTTTATAAACCCCACATATTGTAAGCTTTTTTCTTGGAATTTTGGCTTACATGTTTCTAATAATGGGTGGAGATTCCCATGGGTGAGTCTCTGTGTGAATTTGCATATCATGAAAGAAAAATTAAATTTAAAAAAGTAACAATTATGAATTATTTCAAAGCTTTATGTCTTTCTTAAGAATATTCAGGAAAATTCAGTTCTTACTATTAAATAATACTTTCCAAATGTGCACCTTAATACTCATAGCTGTGGTCTCTTATCTCTGCTTCTAAATATTTCCCTCTCCAAATATCCAAATTTTCTCATCAGCCCTGTCATTTGGTGGTTATTATCACTGCTTTTGTTTTTTTCTTCTGTTTCTATCCATATTTTCTTCCCTTGAAAATCTTTATTGTTTTGTTCAACTTAGGTTTTTTTTCTTCCCTGCATGATCATTTATCATCACAAAGCCCAAACTGGAAACTAACCCTTTCAGCTTGCTTGAGAAAAAATATGAAAATCAAAACAATAAAAACAAGACATTATACACACATAATGTAATTTTAAATATTTGGAATATACATACTACATACATTTAAATAATATAAGCTTATACATAATATATAGACATATGTAGTTTTATATTCACTTATATTTATTCATATATACATATATATATTCTATTCCCAAGTTCCACCCTCTAAGAAACATCTAAACACACAAGAATATAAACCTATGTAATGTATAAACTATAGAATGTTTATTTTATTTTATTTGTTATACATGCTTGCAGAGTTCAATTCCTTTCATATTACATATAAAAAGCACAGTTTTCCAAGTCACTGGTTTTACACAAATTATTTTCACACCATTTGAGTTTTTATACATGCACTTAGTGTATTGATGTCCAAATCATTCTGCCATTATTCCTATCCCCTTGTCCCATCCTCTCCCCTCCCTCCCCTTCTATTTAACATTCCTTCATTCCTCACATCCTCCCTCCCTTGCCACTATAATTCAGTATCATCATAGCAAAGGAATCAATCAATCTTTGTTTTTTTAGGATTGGCTGACTTCACTTAGCATTATTTTCTCCAACTCCATCCATTTACCTGCAAATGCCATGATTTTATTCTCTTTTAGTGCTGAGTAGTGTTCCATTGTGTATATATATCAAAGTTTCCTTATCCACTCATCTATTGATGGACATAAGGGTTGTTTCCACAATCTAGCTATTGTGAATTGTGCTTCTATAAACATTGATGTGGCTGTGTCCCTGTAGAAAGCTGTTTTTAAATCCTTTGGGTATAGACAGAGGAGTGGTATAGCTGGGTCAAATGGTGGTTCCATTCCAAGTTTTCCAAGAAATCTCCATACTGCTTTCCATATTTATTGCACCAATTTGCAGTCCCACCAGCAATGTATGAGTGTGTCCTTTTCCCCACATCTTCGCCAGCATTTATTGTTGTTTGTGTTTTTGATAGCTGCTATTCTGACTGGCATGAGATGAAATCTTAAGAGTAGTTTTGATTTGCATTTCTCTAATTGCTAGAGATGTTGACATTTTTTCATATATTTGTTGATTGATTGTATATCATCTTCTGAGAAGTGTCTCTTCAGTTCCTTAGCCCATTTATTGATTGCATGTTTTTTTGTGTGTGTGTGTGTGTGTAAAGGTTTTTGAGAGCTTTTTATATCCTTGAAGTAAATGTTCTGTCTGATGTGCACGTGGTAAAGATTTGCTCCCATTCTGTAGGTTCTCTGTTCACCTCACTGATTGTTTCTTTTGCTGAGAAGAAGCTTTTTAGTTTGAATCCATCCCATTTATTAATTCTTGATTTTAATTCTTGCACTATAGGGGTCTTATTGAGGAAGTTGGGGCCTAATCCAACATGATGGAGATTTTGGCCTACTTTTACTTCTATTAGGTACAAGGTCTCTGGTTTAATTCCTAGCCCCATGATCCACTTTGACTTGAGTTTTGTGCATGGAGAGAGACAGAGTTTAATTTTATTTTATTACATAAGGATTTCCAGTTTTCCCAACACCATTTGTTGAAGAGGCTGTCTTTTCTCCAATGTATGTTTTTGGCACCTTTGTCTAATATAAAATAACTGTAGATGTGTGGGGTTAGTCTCCAGGTCTTCTATTCTGTACCATTGGACTACTGGTCTATTTTGGTGCCAATACCATGCTGTTTTAGTTACTATTGCTTTGTAATACAATTTAAGGTCTGGAATAGTAATGCCACCAGCTTCACTCTTCTTGCTAAGAAGTGCTTTGGCTATTCTAGGACTCTCATTTTTCCAGATGAATTTCATGATTTCTTTTTCTATTTCTATGAGGAATGATATTGGGATTTTATTATATGGTTTTCTGATAATAAAAACAGATTCTTATATATTCACATTTGTTTCCCTGTGGAAGAATCATCCTTTTAGGAACAAATTCACATCTTTAAACATATTATATAACACTACTTACTAAAATCTTAATGATGGCTCCATTCATTGATGGTTTCATGTGAACTAAACAACCTATTCTCACAAAGACTAAATACAATGTTTTTAGGATCTACCATAAATAACATTTATAAAAATAAACATTTTTCCTACAATTTTCTCCAAATATCTTCTCCATAGAGAAAGAAAATTACCACCTATAATTTGGTTTTATGTTACACTAGGTAGTTGGGGGAGGGAATATAAGAAGGCACAAAATAATAAAAAAAAAATAGGCGAATGATTATAAAATATATACATAGAATAAAATGTCTATGATGTTGTGAAAAGTTTTCTATGGACTTACAAACTTCCAGGTGAGTTTGTAAAACTTTGATTGGGGCCATCTTTTGAATAATTGCCTGATTGTTAGTGAAGTTTGCTTGATTGTTTGTTTAACACTAGTGACATTTGATTTTTCTTACCAAAGAATGTAGATGCTATATTATTCAAAATTGGAAAATGACTTTCTGAAATGTCCTATCCATGTCAATTACATAGTCACCCCATTAAAATCATCAATCAGAATCTCAAAATTATATGATAATTGGGAGACAAAAACAGTGGGGAACAAGAAAAATATGTTTCTCTTGGTTGACTTTTACCATATCTTGTCATTGCAAAAATGTCTTTACAAGATAAACTATTCCAAGCAAGAAAAATGCTTGAGCTCAAAATATATTTTTTTAAAAAATCATAATTTACTTTATTCAAATTTATATTGTCATATTTGACATATTTTTGTATTTCAACATTGAATGCTTTTTATTCAAAAATGAATTTATAAATGTCTCCAAATTAGGCTGTTGATATTTATATAATTATGTATTACCAACATGTTTTCCCACTCAAAATGTGAAATATTAACTGTATGTAAATGATGTGTATGTAAATATTTAGTACTTTGTGCTTTGGAATCATCATACCTTTTGAATTTTGAAAAAATAATATTTTTTATTCAAACACATAAACTCTTTTTGTCTACCTAGGAAAAGACAATAAAGTCCACATATTTTAACTATTGAAAACAAGTTCAAAGCACAGACTCTAGAGACAGAATTGCCGGGTTTTTAAAGAAAGGCTTAAAATGCACCACAAGTATGTTCTTGGGAAAATTTATTAACTCCCTGTTATTCAACTATCTTATATGTGAATTAATTTGTGTGACAATGGACTTAATGAAAAGCTTAGGACAAAGTCTAAGAAAATAAAAATAAACATGGACACTCTGCAAACAATAGTAGAAAACATAAGAAATAAAATAGATTATCATGAAAACTTTCAAATTTGTTACTTTAGCTTTTTGAAAGTATAGTGAATAGCTTTTATTTATAGTTACCCCACTATGCAATAGAAACCCAGGACTTTTTTCACCTTAGTACCCATTATTCAGCCTTTCACTAACCCAGCCACTGCCACTAACCTACCCACCCTTTTGTAACACCTGTTCTGCCCTCAACCTTAAAAAAAAAAAAAATATATATATATATATATATATATATATACATATATATATATATTTGCTTTATTTGTACACAATGTATTTATTTTTACGTGGTGCTGAGGATAGAACCCGGGCCATGCACGTGCTATGTGAACGCCCCACAGCTGAGCCACATCCCAGCCCCTACCCTCAACCTTTATAGGATCAACTTTTTTGCATTCTGCATATGCATGACACCTTATTTCATTTAACATTGACTTCCAGTTTCATTCATGTTGTGTAAATAACAGAATTTAATTTTTTAATGGCTAAATAGTGTTTCATGGTGTCTATACTAGATATTTTCTTTATTCATTAGGTGGTAGATAGAAATTTGTACAATGATTTAAACATTGCAAAATGTGTACACATATCAAAACATCATATAGTACCCTGTGAATATGTACATTTTTATGTTTCTTGTCTCAGTTAAAATAAATTTGATTTAAATTAAAAAAAATTATGGTAGGGGGTTTATACCTAGGCCTAACCCAGACTTGTTTGCTTGGATGTCACAGAATTAGTACACATTATTTATGATATAGTGGATAAAATTCTGCATTAGAAGACATGCCAAGTACCGGGAACACCCTTAAGATCACACATTTGTTTTCCAATCTCTTCATTGTGAACTATATTTCCCCCTTCCTCTTCATTAGGACCAAGTATCATCTTCAATATTTTCCAGTGTTGTGCCTTATTGCATTTAGAAAAATAATTAAATTCAGTTTTCAACTGACAAATAAATAGTGTATGTTGTTAATGGTATGCCATGAAACATCTTATGAAGCGTTATTATTCTGCTTCAAATTTTCTGTTTTGCTTAAAGGAGTATTTTTATTTGTTTAACTGATATGATATCTTTTTACATTCCAGTTATTTCTATCACATATGAATATGGAATTTCTGAGTGACTTTCACTGTCTCTACATTTCTAAAGTGTGAAGGCTGAAACCTCATAAAAGGTTACAATATGTGCTTGTGAAAGACTGGAGCAGAGGCCACCAGGGACCATCCAGAAAGAGTCTCCTGGAGAAGTCAGCCAAATCATGTCCTCCTGGAGGTCTTGTGATCTATCTTCATTTCAATAGTTAACATGAGTACATTGTTAAGAACAATGCCATCAGAGTAAAAACTAAACAAACAATAAAGAGCATATGCACTAGCATACAGATGCAATTGTGCATTCATCCACAGCACATACACACACACACACACATACACACACACAAATTCCAGGAACTGCTTGATTCTTGATTATAATATACAGATTTCAAAAATCTTTCTCCATAAGTATTTGTTGAATTTTCTGAATTCTTTCTATGTATACACTAAATACTATATTGTATGCATAAAAATAAATGTGCTTGTGTATATCTACATTGCATACATATATTTATACATCATCTTATTACATGGCACAGCATACTTTTGTCTCCTAATATTAATGATATCAAGTTGGATTGATTTAACAAGGCTAAACAGATGCTCACCTATGGACAACAATGGACAGGAACCAATCAGTAACTTGATAATTAGGTAATACAGAATGGTGGAGGACAAGAAGAAAGGCCCCTATTTTAGTCAGTTTTTCATCACTGTGACCAACATATCTAACAAGGACCTTAGAAGAAGAAATATTTGTTTTGGTTTATGATTACAGAGGTTTTAGTCCAAGGTCAGTGGACACCAAGACCAAAACTTCATGTTCATGGTAAAGGGGTATTGGGGAAGAAAGTTGATCAGCTCATGGCATCTGGAGAAAAGAGAGAGAGAGAGAGAGAGAGAGAGAGAGAGAGAGAGAGATAGGGACAATTGAACCCTTCCAGAACATACCCAAGGAGAACTACTTGTGCCTGCCATGCCCCACCTGCCTAGAGTTACCACCCAGTAGTCCATTCAAATTATAATTCATCAAATGGGTTAATCCACTAATAAGGTTGCATTCCTTGTGATCTAATCATTTCACCTCTGAATGTTGTTGCACTGCAGACCACACTTTCAACCCATGAGCTTTTGAGAACATTTCAGATACAAGCCATATCAGTCCCCATCATCTAATAATTTAATGCATATTCATAATTCTTATTAAAATTAATCATTACAGTAGGGGTTTATTTCAATCAACATTAACCATAGAACAACTATGAGTTATGAAATAAGGTAGAGCTCTTGGAGTAAAGATCGGGAATCAAGACTGTAAGATCAAAAGGGTCACTGTATCAATTGCTCTAAGATCCCAAGAATTGCCAGGTGTCAAAGTGGGACAGGGCAGAAGGAGCCAATGAAAGTTATTGGAAGTTGTTGCCTCATTGAATCTGTACCCTAATATTTAGTAATGTCCCTGATACTGTGTTACTCAGCAGGGCCCAGAACTGGGAAAAAGAGGTCAACATGAGGTGGAGGAGGATGAGGAGGATTGGAACCCAGTATCACTTCTGCAACTGTCTTTCACTTTTAACCATGCCAACTTCAAAATATAGTAATTGCTGCTTCATTTTCAAATCTTAAATGTCTCAAAAGTTTTTATTTTGGCTAAGCCTAAACTGGTAGCATATGTGAAGAAGAAGATTTGGGGTACTTTGAGTTACATTCTAACCAAGGCTTGGGAATTTACAGTACAGATCACAGCAACTTACCCCTTGTCAACCTGGACTCTTTATATATGGCTTTTAATCACATTTAACTTCCAAAAAAAATCAATTACAAAACGAGGCCAGCTGCTTCAGAATGAATGACTTCAATAAGTGTGAGTCAATTGTAGTACTTTATCTACTGTGAAGTCAATCCCTGTCTAAAGACTTCTGTTTGGAATAATGTGGTGAATTAAACATTTTGTAAGCTACTGATGGTGGTTATGATAGAAATATAATGAGCTATAAAAGCAACCCACATTCATTTGGTTTATTCCACTGTTAATATACATTTCAATGATAGCTGAATGGCTGTCCCCTGGATGAATAGTGCTAAAACATGTGTTTAGCATTGGTATCTGCTGCTGGTAACTTTGTCATTCATCAGTGATAATAAGCAGATTGCTTTGCCACCATCTCTTCCATAGTCATATGGGCCACAGATATTTTCACGTGTGTGGGTATGTGTTTAAGTTTCTGACCACACAGCACTAGAATTTGATTTGATGCCCATGAATTACTTTAGATTTGCACCTTTGACTATGTCTGCTTCTGCAAAAGCAAACAAAAATAAACAAAACAGCAACATGTGTATTCAGTTTAAAACTCTGCTCATTTTGCAATATTTCCTTGTACCACTGTTTCTCCTGGTCATCCCAAAATATGGAACTAGCACTAAACTAACCATTTTAATGGCTGGCATTATATTAAAACTAGGTCCATTTTTTTCCTTCTAATTCAGTTTTTTATAGTGAATCCCCTACAATGCTAGAAATTCAGGTTGAAAGAGAGAAGTTGGAATGTGATCCTACTTTAAAAATGGCATTTTTCAGTTTTCATGTTGTGCAGTGGCACAGATGCACTCCAAAAGAGTAACAAAACTTTATTTTTTAAATTTTAGTTCATAGAATTATTTGGAACATTCATTCATCTGGGAAATTATCTAGAATCTTGATTTAATATATATGCTTTTCTCCACATAAATATTAATCAGTACTGATTTTAATAAAGTGTTGCTTAAAATGCCCTAAGTATATAGGAGTCTGATTAGACCAAAGTGGTCAAGTGTATTATTTTTTGTGTGTGTGTGTGTGTGTGTGTGTGTGTGTGTTTTCTCTTTATTTTTTTTCTGATAATATTACATGTATTGAAAACTTTAGCATTATGATTACAAGTAAAGAATATTCATTAATTTGGACACTGTGCATTTATATTCTAAGAGTATTATGAAGAATTAATATGAATACATTCATAGTCATATATTCTCTTAAATCTATGTTTTCTGGAAAGTAATTAGATTTATGCATATTTCTATTCAAAAATCAAAATGCTGACTTATTGTTCTATACTTCTCACCCTTTTCCTTCTATGGAAAGTACTGGTTTGTTTAAAACTCAATGAGAAGGCTGGGTGCGGTGACGCACACCTGTAATCCCAGTACTTGGGAGGCTGAGGCAGGAGGATCATGAGTTCAAAGCCAGCCTCATCAATGGCGAGGCACTTAGCAACCTAGTGAGATCCTGTCTCTAATAAAAAAGGGCTGGGGATGTGGCGCAGTGGTTGAGTGCCCCTGAGTTAAATACCTGGTAAAAAAAAAAAAAAAAAAAAAAAAAAAAAAAAAAAAAAAAAAAAAACTCCATGAGAAATTCTTTTTTATTTGTAAAGTTAGTGCTTCTTCAGTCATGAAATTCACTGGAAAAATAAGAGACCCAAAATAGCTAAAGCAATCCTGAGCAAGAAAAGTGAAGCAGGTGGCATCACCATACCAGACTTTAAATTATACTATAGAGCAATAGTAACAAAAAGAGCATGGTATTGGCACCAAAACAGACTAGTAGACCAATGGTACAGAATTGAGGACACAGAGACTAATACATATAATTTCAACTATCTTATATTAGACAAAGGTGCCAAAAAAGTACAGTGGAGAAAGGATAGCCTCTTCAACAAATGGTTCTGGGAAAACTGGAAATCCATATGCAACAAAATGAAATTAAATCTGTATCTCTCACCATGCACAAAATTCAACTCAAAGTGGATCAAGGACTTAGGAATTAGACCAGAGACAATATGCCTAATAGAAGAAAAAGTAAGCTCCAATTTCCAACATGTCGGATTAGGCTCCAAGTTCCTTAATAAGAATCCTGTAGTGCAAGAATTAATATCAAGAATTAATGAATGGGATAGATTTAAGATAAAAAGCTTCTTCTCAGCCAAAAAAAAAAAAAAAAAAAAAATCAGTGAGGTGAATAGAGTCTCAACTAATTGGGAACAAATATTTAATACATGCATATCAGATAGAGCACTAATTTCTGGAATATATAAAAAACTCAAAAAACTTGACACCAAAAAAACAAATAACCCAATCAATAAATGGGCTAAGGAATTGAAAAAACACTTCTCAGAGGAAGATACACGATTAATCAAATAATACATGAAAAAATGCTCAACATCGCTGGTAATTAGAGAAATGCAAATCAAAACAACTCTAAGATTTTATTTCACTCCAGTCAGAATGGCAGATATCAAGAACACAAACAACAATAAATGTTGGAGAGGATGTGGGGAAAAAGGCACACTCATACATTGCTGGTGGGACTGCAAAATGGTACAACCATTATGGAAAGCAGTATGGAGATTTCTTGGGAAAATGGGAATGGAACCACCCTATGACCCAGCCATCCCACTCCTGGGTCTATTCCCAAAGGACTTAAAAACAGCATATTACAGTGACACAGCCACTTCAATGTTTATAGCAGCACAATTCACAATAGCTAGGTTGTGGAACCAACCTAGATGTCCCTCAGTAGATGAGTGGATAAAGAAAATGTGGTATATATACACGATGGAATTTTACTCAGCAATTAAAGAGAATTAAATAAAGGCATTCGCTGGTAAATGGATGAAGTTGGAGAATATAATGCTAAGTGAAATCAGTCAATCTCAAAAATCCAAATACCGAATATTTCCTCTGATATAAGGAGGCTGGTTCACAGTATTGTTGGGTCGGGGTACATAGGAGGATTAGAGCAACACTATAATGGTCAAAGGGAAGGGAGGGAAAGGGAGGGAGCAAGGGGGGAAGGGGGGAAAATAGAAAAAGTGGTTGAATAAGATGGATATCATTATTCTAAATGCACGATTGAAGACTCGAATGCTACAAATATACTTTGTATGCAAACTGTTTTGTGTAAAAAGATGCTCTATATGTGTAGTATGAACTGTAATACATACTACTACTATAAATAAAAATTTTTAAAAAGTTAATGCTTCTTAATTAGCAAATCATATGTTGAAAAACATCTTTCATTAATGGTAGTAACGATGTGCATATCAGCTTATTAATTGGAAACTCACTTTTTTACATCAACTTTCCAAGAATTCAAAAGACTTTAGGAACCCATACAACTTCAATCTTTTAATATGGTTCTCTTCATTAATTAGCATTTCCATGACTAGTTCAGAGAATTTTTATTGTGCTTAATCTAAGTGATGGTCAGCTTAATCTATTCTGAAATTCCATTACATTTCTCTTAGATGAATTTATCATTGAGTTTTAAATATGGACTTTTCGGAACACTGAAATGTGCAGAAAGAAATAGTCCTGTGTAAGATTATTTAGTACTGTCTTTGTTAATAAATTTCCATAAGCAAGGCAAAATTAGAGAATGGTGGTTACCAAGATGTAACAAATATAATCTAAGAGATGTGCATAACTCATTTGGCTTAAGATGGTATACATTTGAGAATGAATTTGAATTGCTTTTGTGAAACCTCAAATGTGCAAATAATAAGTGAATATGTTCATGTAATTTGTGGACTATAAAAGGTCACAACTATAGAGGTCATTATTGTTTAAAATAGGTCTTTATGTATACTTTTTAAATTCTTGAAAATTTTGACTCTGTGAAATTGTTTTAAATCTAATAATATTTGGAGGTAGTTAGTCCAGGAATATAATTTCCTTAGCAAAGACAACTAATAAAGAAGTATTACAGAAAGATTTTCTTCATTATATTTGTTAATAATCTAAGGCAAATGTTAGACTTTTAAGTTCTATACTTATTTTGGTTTTATCATTTGTCAAATTACCAATCTTACTAAATTATCCCATGTTTGTAATAGTGAAAAAATAATAGCACTTAAAAATATAAAAGTCACTGTCAGTCTGAATACCTTATCACAGCTTTATAAGCTCTCTGTTAATATGCATGTGTTTCTGAAAATAGTGAGCTATAAAGATGACAAAGGAAATAGAGCTAAAGGATATTAAAAATTCATTTGGCAAACCTGAACTTAGATTGAGGTTTCTGATAGCATTCAAACCTCAGAAAGTATATTTTACTTTGTTCATTCTTTGCTTTAACTCAATTGACATTTGTGAGAAGCTCTATTTTTATTTCATTTTAAAACATCAGTAACTTCTTCAAATGTTATTTATCCTCCTGTTGCCCCTAACTTTTATAATCACTTGTCATTCGGAAAAAAATACGCTGTGGAAAAAAATGTCATCAGGTTACATGGTCAAAGAAAATGCAAATGTTCCTTTAGGCAATCTTATTTTGAATTTCATTTACATGCAATATGATATTATGCAACTAGCTGGAAGATACATTCATATATTTCAAAGAGATTCTCAGAGGGGGAAAAGACAAAGCAATATTCAGGAGTTAAAAAGGAGATGCTATTGATGTAATTTATAGTTTTTCCCTTCACCTGCAAATACTATGCCTCAAAGTCTACAGTAAGACTTCGGGGTGGGGTGGCTGGGGGAATCTATAATGGCCTTGAAAGTAAATGAAGCTATTTTTTCCTATTTCCTATTTAAATATAGTAATGTTTTCTTTTTCTATATCAATCTTTAAAAATCTTTATGATATTTAAATGGCTGCGAAGACATTTGAATATTATGCAACATTTCAGATGACAATATTCCCAGTGCTTTGCGTACCAAAAAGATGTCAATAGGAAATAGCTAACTTCATCCAAGACAAATGTTTGATTATAGATGGCAGTATAAAGATCAACTTTCCTGTACTCAGGAAAAAATTGTGGCAAATATAGCAGGATATTAAAAATGGGATTTAATGATTGTGAGATTGAAATGAATCCTTTATAAAATAAGACTGATTATTAAATTTCTTGTACAGAATGTCTCCACATAGTCTGATTAGATCCTCCCCATTTTATGACTATTGGAAACCCATCTAATTCTGCATAATTCTTTCACGTATCCCAAATTGGCATGTGACTCAACAAATATTTTTATAGTAATTTTTAGATATTTGTTTCCTTTTACAAATCACATTTTCATGCTTTACATGATTCCAGACATGGATTTTAGCATCTCTTTCTCACTTTTTTTCTTCTTTCTTCCTCTTATTTTATTTCTAATATATGTAGGATGCATTTCTACTTTAATTTTTATGTTTATTCTCTCTTTAGTTTCTATATTCTTCTTTTATCTTTAGTCCTACCCTACCTTTTGTTTAAAAAATGGCTCGGAAATAAAATAGATATTTTATGAATATTTGCTCACAAGATACAAATTATAGATAAGCCTGAAATTTATGATGGCTTGATTTATGATTTTTAACTTTATAAAGGAGCAAAAGTGATATGCATTCAATATAACCAATACTTATGATTTAGAATTTTTTATATTTTTCAGGTTAGTAGTGATATGATAACCTCATGGTCTTGAGCAATGGTAGCAGCAAGCTCCTATTCAGTCACATCAATATATATAATTAATATCATACATTTAATGTGTTGTCAACATATGAAATTTGGTAGATTAGGTGTGATAAAGCGAAGCAGTTTGCTGGGTTAAGGTTATTTAAATGAATTTTAAAATTTTATAATATTTAAAATTTCTTTAACCAATTATAAGTTATGAAACATCCATATATTATAACATTTGAGGTCCATGAGAATATGTTTTGTAAATCTCCAACTTTAGGGAATGCTATTGATTAAGCATCATTGTTTTTGCATTCAGAAGTCCATTGCTGGGTTGGCTCCTATATTTCATTTAGTACTCCCTGTAATATCTGAGCATGATAAGAACAAGGCAGTTTTCCTAAGACATGCCAATTGTTGGCAGACATGGGCCCACTCTGCTTTTAGGGGAAATTCTGAAAACATCACAAAATATTTCTACATAATATGCTAGCATACTTTTTCCAAAACTGTCCTTCTTTTTGTGCTCAGGTTCAGTTTTACATAGTGATCAGATAGATGGCTCTCTCAGGCTTGCTTGTCTCTCTCCTTATGGTTTCTCACACAGTATTTTGTCCTAATAAAATCCTTCCAAGTTTAATCCCACCTTGACAGTTATTGCATTTTCCCCCGTCACCTTCAAATTCATCTTAATCTTTTCACTTGTGAGAATAGATCTCCCCCTTTAAGTTGCTTTCATCTAACAGCTAACACAGTTGTAAGCTTTGCAATGGAGAGTTCTGGACAATATTACAGAAAAGAGAGGGTTTGGTACCTAGTTCTGATGTGCTCACTTGGCAGATACTTAAACATTACTTCCTTCAGGATCAATATTTGGTAACACTCACAGTGTTTCTTATTTCTAGTTCCTGGGGTGCACCATGGTCAACAGCACTCATCATATAGGACCCACTCCTGGCATCTCCAGCTTTGGCAGTTTTATAAGTAAGTATATCTCTAGTGAGTCATCTTCCCTCCTCATAAACAGCTTTCCCTAGTTTCCTATAGGAGAAAATTCCAAAGCCTTCCAGCAACTTCTTTTGTCTTTACCAAATCATGATGTTAGTCTCCCCAACAATGTTAGGACATTAGTCATGAAGAAAAGGAATACCTTTCTTTATGTTCTGCTTCAACCCTGTGGAAAGTGGTTGTTTCTTATATCTGCTATCTTGCATACTTGCATACATTTTTTGCTGTTTTATCAGATGCTGTTTTATTGGTGACTCAAAAGAGATACTAATTACCTATCTTTCCAATTAAAATTTTTATTTCCTGTTAGAACATGGAGACTTAGAGTTCCTATACTTACTATCCCTCTTGTTCAAACCCCTTTTTCTTGTTTAAACTTCTTTATATTTAACTTCTCATGTTAAAATTATTGTGTAACTCATTTATTTTAAGAGAGTTTAGATTGATACAGCATCTATTTCACAGAAGACTCAGACTACACAGTGCTAACCTCAAAAAATAAATAAGGTTTCCCTCTTCTTTATCACTGCACTTTGATAGAAAAAGAAAAATTTTCTTCATCCTCTCTCTTTTTTATCTTGAACCTACTAACTCCTATGCCCAGAAGTTCTATGATCTCCAGTGAGCTTGTCAAGTCATTTCACAGCAAAGACAGATCTTTTCTCAAGTGGATTAGTGATAAAATTTAAAAGCACATTTTCTTCATCATATACAAGTAATATCCAACCTATAGGCAGGCAGACTGATTTTGAAAAATTTTAATTTAACATAATATTATCATCTTTGCTGATATATATCTAAATTTATGTTTTCTGACATAATTAAAAATAGCACACACAATTTAAATTTGATCATTTGACCACCATGTTCCTTGAAAGATTATTGACCAAAGTTCAGACTTTCATGATGATGCCTAACTCATCAGAGTGTTAGGAAGTCCTTCTTGTTGACAGAGATATTCCAGTGAATTTTGTGAATAAAAATGATTTTTCAATATTTTCCTCATTGATGCTATAAATATTTTTAGGGAATTGACTTAATTTTAATTGCAACTGAATTCATTTTAACTATCTTTTCAAGTGCTGAAGGGATGAAAATCAGAATTTTCACTAAATGTCACAAATTCAGACTGCTGCACAGGAAGAAAACAGGTTCAAATTTCAGTGCCCTTAACCTAAATGCCAATGAAATATTCAGGGAAAGGAACAACAGACTATATGGAAGAAAGAAAGGGATGAAGGCAGAGTAGGAGAGAAGAAAAGATAGACAAAAGAGAAAATAATTTTAAAAGAAATAATAGAATCTTGAAATGGAAAAAAATTGAAAATAGATCAGAAGACATTTTTCCATTTATTTCAGAGGCCTAGAATAAAAAGCATATCCATTTTTATTTTCACTTAATGTCATATAACATCAGGAATAATAAATTAAAACCATTCTTCTGATTTGCTTTATAAATCAAGTTAAAAACTGGTCATGCTAATGGTATCACATGTTCAGGAGTCAGTGTGTTCTGTCTCCTGATGCTTTTTGTATTTTTTTTTTTTTTTTTTTTTTTTGTATTTGAGGGTTCTGGAGAGACAAAAGCATAGGAGTATGGCTTAAAGAAAAGGAATGAGCTAGGTCAATGTGATGGATGGTGATTTCAGAAAGAAATATCCTTCAAAAGCAGATTGGCTCTCTGAATTTGTTGGGCATGGTTGAGTTAGGAAATAGTCATGGGTCAAAATGTCAAGATTTGGAAACAGAAATAACAGCAGCAAATCTGATACTTTCTATGAAGTTTGTGACTTTGCCATATAAAATGTTATAATGAAGCTGAGATTTTGTAATTAACTAGAAGATTCCCTCTAGTATTATGATTAATGTGATGCATATAGATGTAATTATTTCTATAGGCGTGTGATAGTTTTGATAAGATATTTAAATAATACAGTAGATATTATGTTTTCAGTAATATGGTTCAATGAATAAATAAAACAACAAACTTCGAACTCCACTAAGGATACACAATGCACATAAAAGAAATGATCTTATACATAAGCCACAAAGCAATATTTAAAAACACAGCAAATATCAAAAATATTACCATATATATGCCAGTTGGTTACCCTCTCAGTAGCCTGGGCCTTATCACCTAGCAATTGGAAAACAGAAATTTTCCAAGCTCTAAAATATACACATGGCTCAGCCATCATAATATGTTAAGAAGGTTGGCCATTCCACTTTCCTATTATAAATGTGGAATTGTGCTACTGTTACTAGATAATTTGTCAGTGAACTAAATTTATTTAATATTGCAAATATACTTCATTTTCTTTTCAAGAGAGTAACATTTGAAAATTTGTGGAAAAGTTGTGCACTTTCATATTAATTGACTGGTAATAATAAAATGTGTGAAGCTCAATATACCTATGTCCCCAAAATTTAAAAAAAAAAAAAAAAAAATCTTTGTGGTGGGCTTGTAAATCTAAGACATATTTAAAAACTGCATTTCACTGTACACTTTGAAGAATATTCAAATGTAAATCTTTTCTAATAATATTTACCTGGTCTAGCTGGATGTAACAAGGCAGTTCTTCTGTGAGAATAGGCTTTGTTTTTGACTGCCCTAGAATTTACAATTTTGGCTCAGAATTCAACTCTGATAGGTATTTATATCTTCCATTTGAACTTTAATACACCCATTTTGATATTCTCATGTGCTGTTCTTTTGACCTTACCATTTTATATTGCTTTTCAAAAAAAAAAAAAAAAAATCCATAGCCTCAACCCCAGCAATGAAGATTTATATTGACAAATAATTAGATGCAGTCTGGTTGGGAAGTATTAAACACATACACATAACCTTAATATGTCAAAACTGTTTCATCTATCAGCTTTATTATTGGGAATATATAGAAAGCTAGTAAACCCAGAATGGAGAAAAGTAATAATACTTATTATGCATACAGATGTTCAAGTCAAAGTTATCTATAACACTGAAATAAACAGAAACATCCTAAATGGAAAACTAAAGTAATTAGATTTCTTCTCATTGATAACATGTGGTAAGAACCTATAGGACAATGTTGCTGTTGCAAGTAGAGGAAAAACATAAAATGCAAAAATAAAAAAAAAGGAAATCAGAGAGCTGTAGAATGAAGTCTATATCAATTAAAATTTTAGAAAGAGACAAGCCACTGTAAGAAATGATATTAAAGACAAATCTTTGATTCCCTGAGTCTGAAGCTGAGGATTGCCTTAGCCACAGTGAACTGATAGTGGAAATGTTTATTATTAGAACTTTTGAAAGTTACAGAAGCTGGTGTGATCAGTTGAAATTTAGAAAGGCAGGTATGAATGCACAATTTAATCTGTAGGCATGATTTTATATTAGAGGAAGTAGATGTTATAGATTTAGAGGAATGGTCTGAAAATGTAGAATAAAAATTTCCATAGTATTATGATGCATATATATGACAGGTAAGAAAATGGAAGTCCACATTACATCTACTCTGAGCATAGTCTCCAGATACTAAACACATAAAAGGAAGAAATTTAAAATATAAGCAATAAACCAAAATGCAGAATTTACAAGGCAAGAAATATCATTGTGCTCTGAATAAAAATATAAAGAAGATATGGAGAAAAGAGAATAGAGTTGCAAATGCAGAGAGAAATCTGCCAAAGTCAGTATTTAAATGGCAAACTCTACCAATGAGAGTAGGCTGCAAAACAAACAAAAATAAGGGGAAATAACAAAAAAGCAACAAATGAGACAAAAAGAAAAACAAAAAAAAAAATATGCATAAACTCCAGATCTTATTTGAGAAAGAAGATACATTGCAGATGGAGAAAGTGAAATATAAGAATTACAGCAATTTTTTTCAGAAAATATGCAAATTATGGAAAAAGTACAATTCAGTACACATCAAACATCTTTTCAAAATTAAGGACAAAAACACATGCAAAATCAGAAAAATAAGCATGAAATTATTAATTTTCATCTTATTAATTCCATGAAAAATATTAAAGAAAATTTACATAGAACCTTTATGAAATACGACTAAATCTTCATCTAAAGAAGAAATGAAGAGATTGGGAAATTATAAAAATGTAGATAATTTTTTTTTTCATTCTCATTTGTTCTGTAAAGAAACTGAGGTTCTCAAGTAAATAAATGGTGTGGTATGGAGTTTATACTATATATAAAAAAGTCAAATGCATGGCAGCAGCATGAAGAATGGAGAATTATGTATTTGGCCCTCTATCACCATTGGTTTGACACCTGTGTATTCAACCAATTGTGGATCAAAAAGAGAAAAAATAATTAGTGACTATAATGAACATGTAAAGATGACTTTTTTTTTGGAATTAATTCCTAAACAATTTAGTACCACCATTTACACAGTATTTACATTATGTTAAGTATTATTTGTTATCTAGAGATGATTCCAAGGTTAGGAGAAACTGTATTTAGGTTATATGCAAATGCTTTATCATTTAACATAAAGACAGAGAATTCATAGCTTTTGGACTCCTATGGGGTCCTGCAACTAATTTCTCATGGATGCGGAGGGATGATGATATACTGTTTTTTTTTTTTAATTAATTAATTTATTTGTTCTAATTTATTATACATGACCACAGAATGCATTTTGATTTGTAGTACACAAATGGAGCACAATTTTTCATTTCTCTGGTTGTACACAAAGTAGAGTCACACCATTCATGTCTTCATACATGTACCTAGCGTGATGATGTCCATCTTATTCCACCATCTTTCCTACCCCTACCCCCTCCCTTCCCCTCCCTCCCCTTTGCCCTATCCAAAGTTTCTCCATTTCTCCCATGCTCCTCTTCCCCATTACCGATGAGCATGCACTTATGAGAAAAAACATTTAGCCTTTGATTTTGGGGGGATTGGCTTACTTCACTTAGCCTGATATTCTCCAACTCTCACAAAGCCTGGTCCTGATCTGCTTGATATACTGTTTTAAGGTTCATAAACTATAGGAAAAGAAGTTGGGTGCTGTGGCATATGCCTGTAATCCCAGCGGCTTGGGAGGTTGAGGCAGGAGGATCTCGAGTTCAAAGCCAGCCTCAGCATTGGTGAGGCAAAAGCAACTCAGTGAGACCAAGTCTCTAAATAAAATACAAAATAGGGCTGCGGATATGGCTAAGTGGTTGAGTGCCCCTGAGTTCAATCCCAGTACCAAAAATAAATAAACAAAATAAAATAAGACATTTTCCAGAAACATAAGAAATCATATTTAAGATGTCATTCTCGGCAGGACTAGCCAATGGTGTTGGGGTTGCTCTAGTGCACCCCCCACCAGAAATCCCTATATAAGGCCCTGTCTGAGAGACTCAAGACAGACAGAGAGAGACACACGGACACAACATCAGATCGTCGCTGCTGAGAGGAGGAAGACAGATACATCGGCTCGTCGCTGCAGAGAGGAGGAAGCCACTGCAACAGCTCCAGACCCATCACCTCCAGCTCGACGGCAGCTGCCCCAGCCAGCAGCTCCAGACCCATCGCCTCCAGCCGAAGGCAGCTGCTCCAGCTGACAGCTCCAGACCCATCGCCTCCAGCCGACGGCAGCTGCTCCAGCTGACAGCTCCAGACCGACTACCTTCAGCCCGACGGCCGCTCCCAGCTGACAGCTCCAGCCTCCAGCCAGACAGCAGCTGCTTTAGCCGACAGCTCCAGAGAGCCAGTGCGACCAGGCACCCACCTTCTGTCCAGAGCTTGCACACTCCCCTCTTCCTGACTCCCTTCTCCCACCAGAGCTTGCACACTCCCTTCTCCCTGACTCCCCTCTCCCACCTCGTCGACCTTCGACCAGAGCACCTCTTCTCCGGTTTTCGCTACCAGCCACGAAGGCTGTTGAATAAATCTTTTGGCTGCACGGCTGTCCCCGGTGTGATGCTTTGCCCTTCATTGGTGCCGTGACTCGGATCCTATCTGAGCCGGAGGGCATAATCACCCGGAACTGCCTCAGCCTTCGCCCGGTTTTTGATCGCCGCTCCGACGCATCCACCACCTGTCATCGGATTGGTAAGCCCCCCCACCCCAGAGCTCCTAAACCCGTCAGGCCTTGTACAGTGGGAACTGACCGTTGATCGTCCGGCAGCCCTGCTGGTGGCCTGTACGGGGAGGATCACACCCCACCTAGACCTTCATGGTCACAGTGGACCTCATGGAGCTCTCTCTCTCTCTCTCTCTCTCCCTTTCCTGGGTAGGTCTCCTCATCCCCAGGGCTCCTAAACCTGTCAGGCCTTGTACAGTGGGAACTGACCGTTGATCGTCCGGCAGCCCCGCTGGTGGCCTGTACAGGGAGGATCACACCCCACCTAGACCTTCATGGTCACAGTGGACCTCATGGAGCTCTCTCTCTCTCTCTCTCTCCCTTTCCTGGGTAGGTCTCCTCATCCCCAGGGCTCCTAAACCTGTCAGGCCTTGTACAGTGGGAACTGACCGTTGATCGTCCGGCAGCCCCGCTGGTGGCCTGTACAGGGAGGATCGCACCCCACCTAGACCTTCATGGTCACAGTGGACCTCGTGGAGCTCTTTCTCTTTTTTGTCTCTCTCTCTCCTTTTCCTGGGTAGGTCTCCTCATCCCCAGTGTGCCTAAACCCGTCAGGCCTTGTACAGTGGGAACTGACCATTCGCTCCCTCCCTCTCTCTCTCTCTCTTTCTCTCTCTATCTCCCTCTTCTCTCTCTCCCTTTCCTGGGAGTAGTTGAAGAAAGCCCTTTTTTCGGCCTCTGGCCTCCGGACTTGGGTCTCTCCTTCCCGTCCAGGACGGGACACGGAAAATCCTTGCGCAAGGTGACCCATTGTTCTTCGGTCCCTTTGGACCCCATCTCTGTTTGACTCCAGTGACGACTGGGTCTCACAGACTTGGATCTCTCTGATATATATATCTTGAGGAGGACGCTCCTCAGGACAATATATCTGTCCCGTTCGGAACGGGAAAATGGGGGCTTCTTCTTCTTCTTCTTCTTCTGCTGCTGCTTCTTCACCCCTCCTGGCTGACTCACTCCTATCCCTCCTGGCTGACTACCCTCCGATCACTCTCTTCTTTGCTCTTGTCCTCACTCTCTTCTTTGGTTTTGCTATCACTCACTATTTGTCACTCTTGTACCCACTCCGACGCCTCCCAGCCGACTCTCCTCTACAGTGCCTCTTAAACAACCTAGCCACTCTTGGCCTAACTCCCGATATACAACCAACAAGACTTACCAAGTTTTGCACCCAAGATTGGCCCACATACCCCTTAGATAACCAAAACAAATGGCCTGCTTCTGGGGTCCTTGGATCCCTCTATACTGAGAGATCTTTTCAACTTCTGTGAGCGATCAAAAAAAATGGGCAGAGATTCCGTATGTTCAGGCTTTCTCCCTCCTCTGTTCGAATCCCTCACTCTGTACCCACAGCAGCTCCAACAATAGCCTCCTAGCCTGCCAACCGGCTGCTCCCCTACCATCCCCCTCCTTTCTTGATTTTGATCCCACGGACAGGCCGCCCCCATATCGTACCCTACCTTAAATCTCTATCTTCTCCTTTGCAGCTCTTCCTTCTCCACAGCTCATGTCTTTCTTGTTCTCAACCTTTAACCAGTTTCTCCTTAGGGATCATCTGTTACTTCTCATCACCTCAGGACAAATTCATCTTTTTTGTGCCAACCTCCTAGGAATCCTTTTCACCCTCAAGCCTGACCTACCTGTCTTATCATATCCCCCCCATAACACCCCACGTCGCCCCGTTTCAGCAGGAAGTAGCCAGACTGACATACGACGTCCCTCTTCCTAAGAAAACAAAAAGGGGGGAATGATAGATAGCTTACCCTCCCCCGCCCTCAGAGTTCTCCACATCCTGAGAGAAGCAACCTTGTTTCATTCTCGGCAGGATGTTTCTTCCCCGGACAGGATGTTTTTTCCCCCCGGGCAGGATGTTTCTTCCCTGGGCAGAATGTTTCTTTTCCCCAGGCAAGAGCCAATAGGCTTAAAAGGGCATCCTGTTCTAGCCAATGGTGTTGGGGTTGCTCTAGTGCACCCCCCACCAGAAATCCCTATATAAGGCCCTGTCTGAGAGACTCAAGACAGACAGAGAGAGACACACGGACACAACATCAGATCGTCGCTGCTGAGAGGAGGAAGACAGATACATCGGCTCGTCGCTGCAGAGAGGAGGAAGCCACTGCAACAGCTCCAGACCCATCACCTCCAGCTCGACGGCAGCTGCCCCAGCCAGCAGCTCCAGACCCATCGCCTCCAGCCGAAGGCAGCTGCTCCAGCTGACAGCTCCAGACCCATCGCCTCCAGCCGACGGCAGCTGCTCCAGCTGACAGCTCCAGACCGACTACCTTCAGCCCGACGGCCGCTCCCAGCTGACAGCTCCAGCCTCCAGCCAGACAGCAGCTGCTTTAGCCGACAGCTCCAGAGAGCCAGTGCGACCAGGCACCCACCTTCTGTCCAGAGCTTGCACACTCCCCTCTTCCTGACTCCCTTCTCCCACCAGAGCTTGCACACTCCCTTCTCCCTGACTCCCCTCTCCCACCTCGTCGACCTTCGACCAGAGCACCTCTTCTCCGGTTTTCGCTACCAGCCACGAAGGCTGTTGAATAAATCTTTTGGCTGCACGGCTGTCCCCGGTGTGATGCTTTGCCCTTCATTGGTGCCGTGACTCGGATCCTATCTGAGCCGGAGGGCATAATCACCCGGAACTGCCTCAGCCTTCGCCCGGTTTTTGATCGCCGCTCCGACGCATCCACCACCTGTCATCGGATTGGTAAGCCCCCCCACCCCAGAGCTCCTAAACCCGTCAGGCCTTGTACAGTGGGAACTGACCGTTGATCGTCCGGCAGCCCTGCTGGTGGCCTGTACGGGGAGGATCACACCCCACCTAGACCTTCATGGTCACAGTGGACCTCATGGAGCTCTCTCTCTCTCTCTCTCTCCCTTTCCTGGGTAGGTCTCCTCATCCCCAGGGCTCCTAAACCTGTCAGGCCTTGTACAGTGGGAACTGACCGTTGATCGTCCGGCAGCCCCGCTGGTGGCCTGTACAGGGAGGATCACACCCCACCTAGACCTTCATGGTCACAGTGGACCTCATGGAGCTCTCTCTCTCTCTCTCTCTCCCTTTCCTGGGTAGGTCTCTCATCCCCAGGGCTCCTAAACCTGTCAGGCCTTGTACAGTGGGAACTGACCGTTGATCGTCCGGCAGCCCCGCTGGTGGCCTGTACAGGGAGGATCGCACCCCACCTAGACCTTCATGGTCACAGTGGACCTCGTGGAGCTCTTTCTCTTTTTGTCTCTCTCTCTCCTTTTCCTGGGTAGGTCTCCTCATCCCCAGTGTGCCTAAACCCGTCAGGCCTTGTACAGTGGGAACTGACCATTCGCTCCCTCCCTCTCTCTCTCTCTCTTTCTCTCTCTATCTCCCTCTTCTCTCTCTCCCTTTCCTGGGAGTAGTTGAAGAAAGCCCTTTTTTCGGCCTCTGGCCTCCGGACTTGGGTCTCTCCTTCCCGTCCAGGACGGGACACGGAAAATCCTTGCGCAAGGTGACCCATTGTTCTTCGGTCCCTTTGGACCCCATCTCTGTTTGACTCCAGTGACGACTGGGTCTCACAGACTTGGATCTCTCTGATATATATATCTTGAGGAGGACGCTCCTCAGGACAATATATCTGTCCCGTTCGGAACGGGAAAATGGGGGCTTCTTCTTCTTCTTCTTCTTCTGCTGCTGCTTCTTCACCCCTCCTGGCTGACTCACTCCTATCCCTCCTGGCTGACTACCCTCCGATCACTCTCTTCTTTGCTCTTGTCCTCACTCTCTTCTTTGGTTTTGCTATCACTCACTATTTGTCACTCTTGTACCCACTCCGACGCCTCCCAGCCGACTCTCCTCTACAGTGCCTCTTAAACAACCTAGCCACTCTTGGCCTAACTCCCGATATACAACCAACAAGACTTACCAAGTTTTGCACCCAAGATTGGCCCACATACCCCTTAGATAACCAAAACAAATGGCCTGCTTCTGGGTCCTTGGATCCCTCTATACTGAGAGATCTTTTCAACTTCTGTGAGCGATCAAAAAAATGGGCAGAGATTCCGTATGTTCAGGCTTTCTCCCTCCTCTGTTCGAATCCCTCACTCTGTACCCACAGCAGCTCCAACAATAGCCTCCTAGCCTGCCAACCGGCTGCTCCCCTACCATCCCCCTCCTTTCTTGATTTTGATCCCACGGACAGGCCGCCCCCATATCGTACCCTACCTTAAATCTCTATCTTCTCCTTTGCAGCTCTTCCTTCTCCACAGCTCATGTCTTTCTTGTTCTCAACCTTTAACCAGTTTCTCCTTAGGGATCATCTGTTACTTCTCATCACCTCAGGACAAATTCATCTTTTTTGTGCCAACCTCCTAGGAATCCTTTTCACCCTCAAGCCTGACCTACCTGTCTTATCATATCCCCCCCATAACACCCCACGTCGCCCCGTTTCAGCAGGAAGTAGCCAGACTGACATACGACGTCCCTCTTCCTAAGAAAACAAAAAGGGGGGAATGATAGATAGCTTACCCTCCCCCGCCCTCAGAGTTCTCCACATCCTGAGAGAAGCAACCTTGTTTCATTCTCGGCAGGATGTTTCTTCCCCGGACAGGATGTTTTTTCCCCCGGGCAGGATGTTTCTTCCCTGGGCAGAATGTTTCTTTTCCCCAGGCAAGAGCCAATAGGCTTAAAAGGGCATCCTGTTCTAGCCAATGGTGTTGGGGTTGCTCTAGTGCACCCCCCACCAGAAATCCCTATATAAGGCCCTGTCTGAGAGACTCAAGACAGACAGAGAGAGACACACGGACACAACATCAGATCGTCGCTGCTGAGAGGAGGAAGACAGATACATCGGCTCGTCGCTGCAGAGAGGAGGAAGCCACTGCAACAGCTCCAGACCCATCACCTCCAGCTCGACGGCAGCTGCCCCAGCCAGCAGCTCCAGACCCATCGCCTCCAGCCGAAGGCAGCTGCTCCAGCTGACAGCTCCAGACCCATCGCCTCCAGCCGACGGCAGCTGCTCCAGCTGACAGCTCCAGACCGACTACCTTCAGCCCGACGGCCGCTCCCAGCTGACAGCTCCAGCCTCCAGCCAGACAGCAGCTGCTTTACGACAGCTCCAGAGAGCCAGTGCGACCAGGCACCCACCTTCTGTCCAGAGCTTGCACACTCCCCTCTTCCTGACTCCCTTCTCCCACCAGAGCTTGCACACTCCCTTCTCCCTGACTCCCCTCTCCCACCTCGTCGACCTTCGACCAGAGCACCTCTTCTCCGGTTTTCGCTACCAGCCACGAAGGCTGTTGAATAAATCTTTTGGCTGCACGGCTGTCCCCGGTGTGATGCTTTGCCCTTCAGTGATGGTAGAAGAAGATTTTTTAATAAACACTGATATTAAATTAAAATAAAACATGTTTGATTGAATTTATGTGTGCATAGGAGCCATTAAAATGAGCCAAAAATTGGAAGAAGATATTCACAATATAAAGGATTAATAGTCAACCTTTATAAAGATCTCTTTAGAGTAAGATAAACAAACAACTAATATGGCTAAGAATGGGGAAATTATTTCAATATATATTTTCTGAAATTAAATATTGAAAATGTCAATAAGCATATGAAAATATGTTCACCATCATAATTCATAGATCTCATATTATGCCTTTAGACTTAGGCACAAACCAGATAGCTAAGGGTACAAAGACTGCCAATGTCAAGTTTTGGTTAGTATTTGCAGCTTTGAGAACTTGTATATTGCTGGTGGGAATGTAGGTTTGTTGATCTGTTTTGGAAACTTATAATGATAATTTTATATATATGCCAGCTCTTAACCAAGAAATTGCACATCCATATTTATATCCAAGAGAAATTATTCTTAATGAAAAAAAAAACAACAGGCTCAAAAGTGTGTGTATGGTATAAAATACACCTGAATTTCAAGAATAGACAGTCCTTATCAAGGGTGATACATGTTGTATTGTTTGTATACTAACATTTTAATTACTGGAAGAAGGCTTCATAATTTCTAGACCTTGATATGGATGATGATTTCATGGGCATATACATATGTTAAAATGCAAAGGTCTGTTCACTAAAGAATATGATTCTTTTTATATTTTACTGCATATATGCATATCCATTTTAATTTTTGTTTTGAAGAGAAGTAAAAATATAAGGGAAAATTTAAGTGAATAGTGTTTCATGTCTTATATAAATTTTCAGAGGATTTAAAAATGTTAAATTAATATATTTAACTCTAGGAAAAATGAGTGTGTATGATATTTACTTCCAAGTCAGTTGAACCCATTAATTACATCTTTGGTTACCTATTACATGGCAGAAATAATATCTATGATAGTGTCCTTGGGTACAATTTCTGAGAAATTTAGAACAAAAGAATGTGTTCTAGAACATAAAGAAAGTATTTATTCTAATTTATATAATGTCTATATTATATATATGTATATACATACATATGTATATACATATATATAATGTCTATGTTATGTACATTTGTCTATTTTAGCAAAATTTATACAATAGCATGTGCATAATCTTCATCATATATATTAACAAATTTAATGCAATTTTCTTCATGTTTCTTCATGATTCAATTAAGCCTAATCATCTATAATACTTTTCTGATACTAGTTTCATACTTCATCCTGTATCTAAGAAAGAGAGGTACTTTTATACTTTCTATGTGTAGAACGACTCTTTTTGGTCTATAATATGGTTTCCTTAAGTACTGAGGGCATAGCACCTCTTGAGAAATATTTCTTTGATATCTTTAATTGAAGTTGGATTAAGAGAAAAGTTGGTGGGTGACAATTTAAGTTTACCTACTGTGAGAATGACTAGTCATATTGGGGCTGCCTCTGCCTCCTCTAGGTCAAAATTGAATTTATAAAATTAATAACTAATTTTGAATATTGAAAAGTGATCTCTCAACTATATATTTTGATTAACTAGACACAACATTTGGAAGTTCTCATGCTCTGGTAAACTCTGGATTGAATGTCTAGATGCTTGAGTTTTCAAATTAATAAAGCTGCAAAACTCAAAAGTGCAGACAGAGTTGGCTGAACTCAAACCAATGAGAAACTTGAGTGGAGGGCAAGCCTCCGTAAAACTCCTGCTTGGATTGCTTTGCTGCAGGATTGTTCCACAGGAACAAAGCTGCTTCTATAGTGGGAAACACTTACCCTTATTATTGTTTAAAACCCAGTTTAGGCACTGGTCGCCAAGGGTTACTCTCTGGCTTCCATAAGTCACACTCTAACTAAAGGAATGTATTTTGAAAAAATAACTTGAAGTTTGATAATAGCCTAGAATTTAAAAAATATGAGGTTCCCAGAAAAAGTAAAATGAAACCAAAGCAATCTTGCACTGTTTCCATCAAACTTCAAATTAAGATAAAGTAAATGCAATTCATTTGTGTAAAATTTTTTCTTTTAATTCATTCTCCACTGTGAAACTTATATCCACAAACAGATATTTTAATTATGAGTTTGAATCGTGAAACAATAATAGAACTCCCAGCTGGGTGGGACTAATGACACATGTAACAAGGGCTTTGAAAGTATTCTTACAATTTTAGTTAAGTAATTAGTGATTTTTTAAATTACAGTTCCAATTTGGACAATTGAACTGTTTGTAATGTTTCATATTTTGACACTCTCATTTGCTATGATCTAAGTAGAGTTAAAGTTTGGTTAAAAGGTTTATGCAAAATAGCCAATGATTGTATAATTATACCACTCAGAGTAATATTGTTAATTTAGGTCAAAATAAATGTGAAAAAAAATGTTCTTTTTTCTTGCTATTACTATATGCTCTTTTGCTTGGATATAAACTGGCTATATATTTAAAGTGTGCATGCTCTCTGCAATGAAAAAATACATTAACAATTAAATTTTAGGTACTAAGATTTGACCGTGTTTAAGTATTAATTCATTATTTTGATGTGCTACTAAGAGAGCTACCCTAAGATTTCTTCTTAGATCATATCCTTTCTTTCAAAGTTACTTTTTATTTTCATTTTTTTATGGTGAAAAAAAAAAAACACATGGATACATAAGAAATGCAAAGTAGTATGCAAAACAATGAACACTCTGAGCTGAACTTCTGCTATCCTCATCATGATTCCATTCTTGCTCGTCAAAGACAGACACAGTAGTGCAGACTTATCTTTTTTAGTACAATGTGGTCTAGAAAGTCTATGCAAATATAAGAGCTGGAAGTTTTTTCTTAAGAAAAATTCAGATGGAGATTCAAGACATTATGGAAGAGAGAAAAGCTTTTATCCTTTCAATTGTGATCCACAAAGGGTTCTTAAGAAAAAAAGAAAGAAGAAAAGAAAAAGATCATATTTGCTTTTACTCTCTACTTTCTACAAGCGCTTTCCCAGAAATACCTGTGAAGGAACAGAAGCAAAATAGACAGTGAAATGACTGTGAAAAGTGTGAAGTTATTTCTGCAATTCTAATAGATAAAAATTTCAGAATCATATTGCATAAAGGCAAAATCCACCAGTCATGCTTCTGCTTTAAAAATGTAAATATAAAATAGAAATAAAATTTAAGAATGAAATATAAAAATATTGCAGTTATTAATAAATACGTTTAGCAAAAATATTGGATTCTTACTACCAAAGAAATTATCATGATCTTGGCAAGATTGTATTCCATTAAAATATAAACAAAAATGAGGTGACTATGAGTTCATTAAACACACTTTGCTTGCAGTTATCCTCATAGCTGCAGGCTGTTCTGCACTTCTAAAATGAATGCTGATGGCTATAAAATACTAAATAATTCCAGAGCCAAAGCAATAATTCTGATCTCTTTCACCATGATGCTGTTCATAAATAGTATATGAAATACCTCATCCATCAAGGCCTTTATTATTAAATGTGATTTAAATAATCTCAAGCTAACCACTTTCTAATTGTCCTGTAACCGCTAAATCTACACAGGGTATTCTCCTATTATGTACTCTAAGCAGGAGACTTTTATGTGGAATCTTTCAAACTAAACGTGTGCACTTTCAAAATACTTAGCACCACTCTTTCAATCAATCATAATGTTGATAACTTACATTATACTGAAGAGAAATAAGTGAAAAATAAATACGAATTGTCTAAGCAACGTTATCATGTTATTAAATGATACCAGGTCATACCTCTTGTGATGACAAATAAAATCCTTGGCTATTTTTCTTTTTAATGTCCTCAACTGTAAATTAAATTGTTGCTAGAGTTGATATTTGGTCCCGTTTTCTTTGTTTAGGATATACTATCAATTATTCAATCATTCTAGTAAGATGAACATAATTTTCAGGATAGCCATTTTTTTAAATTTAGATAAAAAATAAGCTATTTTTGTACCGTTTGTCAAACATAAAAGAAGGTATCAAGGTGATTCTCTTTATCATTATTTCCAATGCTTTTGAACTTTGTGCTGTTCAAAAGGAATACCATCCACATGTATATTTAGCTGTAAAGTTTAATGAGGAATTTAATCTAATTAAAAAGCAAAATATATAGGAATATTTTCTGATTACTCATTACACTCATAATCTGGTGTGTATTTATTATTTGCAAAGTTGCCATCTTTTTTTAAAAATATTTATTTATTTGCTTTAGTTGTACACAATGCAATGCATTTATGTTTATGTGGTGCTGAGGATCGAACCCTGGCTGCGCACGTGCTAGGTGAGCGCTCTACCACTGAGCCACAACCCCAGCCCAACATTGCCATCTTATCTAATTATTGGGGTACATATTTTATCCAAAGCATACTCATATTATTAAAAACATAGCTGGATGTACAAGTGCTATAGCATTACGTTATTGTTAGACATTAATTTATCTAAATAAGTAACCAATTTAAGTTAGTCTCAAATTATAGCTTGTGTTACCCTGCCGTATACCATTTTAAAAAATTCCTCATATGTGCCAAAAATAAAGCTATGTTTACTTGCAACATGTGCAGTCAAGTGTTGGGACTTATGTCTGCCAAGGGGAAGGACTTTGGCTGCTTACCACGCCCTTTGGAGGACCGGGGCTAAGCAAAGGGGTGTGGCTATGAAGTAGCGTGAGAGTCCGAACCGCTCTGCTGGTTGATTGGTTAGTTCTAGACCTATTTAAGTTCAGCACCTTGCCAATAAATTTGAGTTTTTGGCTTCTTGCTCTCTACAAAACTCCCTGGGTATGGCGTGGTATCCGTCCAGCAGGCGGGTAGGAGACACTCAGCTATTTTTGTCCGCTAAGCCCATCTTCGCCCTGTAAGTTACATTCTTTCTGCGGGCAGAAAGAAACCCCTTTTAGGGCCCAAAAAGGGGGGTAGCTTTAGACCGCAGCCCCATTAATAACTCAACAGTCCCGGCAGTCAAGTAACATTTGGTTATCTCTTTTTTATAAATGAGATCATATAGAAAGTGAAGCTAATTTATTCTAATTTACTATATTATATGCAGTAAGTACAGGATTCAAACTCAGGTCTAATAATAATCATAATTTTCATATCACCACTCTGCATAAGAAAATGGGATGTCCTAGACAAATACAAAGTGAAAATTAAAGTACTAAAATATTTATACAGCAAGCATTTCCAAAATGTGATTTTGTTATAGCAACTGTTTCCCCCCAAAAATCTTCTTATTCAATTTGATTTAAATCTGTAAAAATCTTTTGCTTTGATGCAGCAAAAAGAAAAAATGCATTCTGAATGCTGAGTTTATTATTCATCTCTCCTAGATGCATATGATGCTAGTAATAATCTTTGTTGCCTTATCTATTTTATAATTATGCTGCATATGTATCCATTCTTATTTTGTTGTCTTCTGTTGTCTATTGTTATTCTTTACCACTATGTGATTTGTTCTTTATATACTATGTTTTGTTTATGTGATTCTTATATTTTTAAGTCAGTAAGATTTTTTTCAGTTTTTTAAAATCATCTTTGCTAGTATTTTTCTACCATCTAAAATCTTTTCCTTGTTGTGGCATTTTCTATAAAGCCCTCTCCTTTTTCATGAAAGATATCATGGTGTTGAAAAAGTTAACTTTGACTTCTACATGCTGTTTAGTTCTTTATTGACATATATGGCCACCAGGTATTGCTATTTCAATTATTTAGATCCAGACTAACTCTGTACATTTATCTTTTCTTAAAAAGAGTAACACAAACCTTTTTCTATAAGTACTTGATTTCTAGTTAATAAGCTTTAAGAGTCTTTTTGTGATTAAAAATAAATTTCTCTTACTTTTAAAGTAGATATAAATCCCTTAGAGCAAAAAGTCCTCCATGAGCTAACATTCAGCCTTGCCCTGCTTCTAGGTTTTATAAACAACTGCTATAAAAGAAAAACAATAGTGCTTTGGAATCCCAGATAGAGAGAGTTGACTTTTATCAAACAAGTTCAAACAGTATACAGAAAGAATGACTAAGTTAGAGATATGAGGTAAAAATTATAACATACGCAGATAGTTACGTACAGTTCTTGTAACTTTCCATCTGTACAAAACATGTATGTCTGATATGTAATCAGTAAATGATTCAACCTCTTTCCTAAGTTTTATGATGTAAAAGAATGTGTAATGCCAAGAAATGTTGCTTATATACTTGTACAAACTGAAAATAATCTAGCAGAAGATTCCACAGCCTGACTCGTGTATCGGTGTGTTATTTTCCCCATCGCTGCTTCTCTGCCTCTGTACTTCACTGAGCGCTCGCGTTGTACCCCCTGACTGGCATTTCCTCATTCCTAATTTTTTTTCCTAATTCCTTTTAAAGTATTTTAATCTCAAATAGTATAATTTAAAAATTTGTGATTATGGAAAATATAATTTTCCTTAAATTTCAAAGTATGTAATCCATTTATATTATTGGAATTGATATATTGCTAGTATAATTTCTTCATTCTATTTTATGTGTCTTATTCATAGTATTTAATTTTTATTTCTATTTTCTTGCCAGATTGACCCTCAATAAAAGGTGTTTTCTTCCACTGATTTGATGTCTGTGTTTTCTATTTTTCTCATTTGTTTGCAGTCTGATTTAAAAAACCCTACCCACATTTCCATAATGCTAGTTTGAAATAATCAGTAGTTATGTTACAAAATGCTTTAAAATCATTTCAGGTTTACTCGACTCCTCAAACCCTCCCTCCACTAAATTAAAGCAAAACATTACAATACATGCTTCTAATTCATTACACTGAAAAATGAGAAATCAAAAATTTAATTTTATTTTTCAATAAAACTTTAAAAGCACATGTAACAAAAGCTAAAACAGACAAGTGTGATTATGTCAAACTAAAAAGCTTCTCTCCATGGAAGTAAGCAATTAATAAAATGGAGAGAGAAATTGCAGAATAAGAGAAAATCGCAAACTATCTTTACACAAGGAATTAATATACAGAGTGTAAAATGAACTCAAGTAAATTAACTGCACAAAAAGATCTAATTTTAATAATGGAAAAATAATCTCAATAGACATTTGTCAAAAGAAGATGTACAAATGACTAACATATATGAAAAATGCTCAGTATCACTAATCATCATTAAAAGAATCAAAACCACAATGAGATATTGCCTTACTTCAGTTAAGATTGTTATAATTAAATAAAACAATAATCATAAATGTTGGCTAGGAAGTTGAGAAAGAAGACTATGTATACACTATTGATAGGAATGTAAATTATCATAGCAATTATGGAAAACAGTTTGGAAGTTCCTCAAAAAATTAAAAATAGTACTACCATATGATCCAGTTCTCCTACTATTGGGTATATATCCAAAGAAAGAAAATCAATATGTTGATGAGACAGCTGTACTCCATGTTTATTACAGCACTATTCACAGTAGCCAGGAAATAAACTCAAATAAGTGTCCATCAATATAGGAATGGTTTAGAAATGTCACATACAAACACAATGGAGTGTTATTTTGACATAAAAAAGAATTGAATTCCCAACTTGATCATTACACATTGTATACATGTATGAAGATATTACACAATAGACTATAAATATGTGATGTGTCCATTAAAAATGGACATGTGTCCATTAAAAATGAAATGTAGAATGTGAGTTCAATCTTCATGAAGACTAACATACTAATATAATATTAAAAACATTTGAATATTTTAAGGAACCATTCTAATTATGTATTTGAATTACTTTTAGATTCATTCATTATTTTTGCATTTCCAGATATTAATGCTAATCAAAGTAAATACATTGTTTATACTAATCAGTAGTACATTCTTCATAAATTAACTGTGTTTATTGAAATGTTTCATTCTTTCTTTAAAAACTAGAGATCTTGCATTATCTATATTATTTCTTTATAACTCATATGGTCTAGTTATCAAACATTTGCCCTTTAGATTTTCCCACTATATAAATTTTATTAATGGAAGCATTGTAATGCATTTCAACATCTTCCTCTGTAATTGACAGCTAGATCCAGAGATTTGATCAAACTTGGATTTTATTCCTTTGGTACAAGTGTAGGTGGTGATATATTCCTTTACTAGAAGGCACAATATATTTGTATTTTATTTTTTATATGCTAACCCTCTCCAGTATGCACACCCATTAATCAATATGGTTTTCATAATGATGATTCACTAATTCTAATGTCAATTACTGGAAATTTTGTCTATCTGAAGGTCATTCTACAGCAAATTCTTTAGGAAAAGCACATGGGAAAAATATTCTCTGATGTCATAAATTTTGATATTACTTATGAACTTTATATTTTAAGGTTGTTTTTTAAATGCATGGTTAGTTTTTGTTCATTTGGTTTTTATTTTTTTTTTTATTTTTTGTCTCATGTTGTCCAAGCTGGCTTCAAATTGCTGGGCCCAAGAAAGCCTCTAAAGTACTCAAACTTAACAGGAGCATGGCACTATATCCAGCTTTCTCCTATCTTTAAACATGGTACTCTATTGTGACATTAGGTATTGCTTTTAAAATGTTGATCATCACCTATTTGTTAATGTAGAAATTATATCCACTTTTTGCTTGTAAGTGAAAATACTTTTTCTTTCAAATATAATTTTACTAAGACATATTTTGTTGGTTTAGGGTCAGTATTTTTAGTACGCAATGTGGTTCTTTCAATTTTGAGATGCAAATCATTTTTATTAATTTGTCAAATGCTTCATTATATTTTATTGTCTTTTTGGGTTCTTGTTTTATTTTTTATGGAATCTCATCCTTTTTTCTGAATCTATTTAATTTTCCATTTACCACTTTTAAATATCTTTTCATTTTTGTTGTCATTTTTTTTCAGGGGTGCTTAACTTCTGAGCCACATCCCCAGGTTTTTGTTTGTTTTCGGTTTTGTTTTTTGAGAAAATGTCTTGCTAAGTAATTAAGGGCCTTGCTAAATTGTTGAAGTTGGCTTTGAACTTGCGATCCTCCTGCCTCGGCCTCCTAGGATTACATTCCCTGTGCCTGGTTAAAAGTTGACATCATAACTATATTAGTTTTAATGACATTTGGGTGCCCAATGTTCCCTAGATTCTTTCTAATTTAACCTATACTTCTAAAACCATTTCTTTAATTTATGATTATTTCTTGAATTTTTCTCCATTCTCATTATTTCTAATTTTTACTCATGCAGTATTCTTTCCTGCTTTCCTTATTTTTAAGTGTGTTTTAATTTGCTCTAAAACATTGAGTCATGGGTTTTCTCCTTGTTAAGTAATTCTTTTAGGAATTTGTTTTTATGAATGTTAATATTTGTATGCTTTTAATATATTTGTTATGTATAAATTTGGAACCTATGTACAGGTTTGATGGGAATAAACTATCCATCATTCATTTTAAGGTGAAATTATTGTCCTAGAGCTTTTAGAAAAATGTTTCTTTCACATCTTTTTAAAAATCATTAATATTGATATCCAGATATCTTTTTTGTGTTTTATTAGACAATCTCTATAGTGATTTATTATATATTTTTGTCTATTTTCCAAACATTTATCTGTTCCTACATTGTCTTGTAATTCTAGTGCTTATCTTGCTCCATTTTCATTTCTTGCCCACAGACTCTTCTCAGCATGGGATGTTTTCCTAGAAGGAAGCTGAGTTGACTATTTGAGACTTCATTGTATCTATACATTTGGCACTCACTCCTTACATCTAAGCCAAAACCTCTTCCAGTTTTACCTGCTGTTTTCAAATTGTCTGCTAGAACTTCCACTAAATATTGGAAGAAGTGGTTGTTTTTAGGCTTTCATTCAAGAATTAAAAAAAACACATGGGTTTATTTGGTAGCTTTAATGAAGTATAATTGGCATAAAAGAAGACTTTTTAAAAAGTTTCTAATTTGAAATTTTCAATGGGTATTCAACTGCTAAGTCATCACTGACATCATGTTAAGGGACACATTCATCAACCCTAAATATATTTTATTGTGCCCCTTTATAAACCATCCTTCCCATTTTTCTCTACCACAGATTTGTTTTCCATAGAACTTCTTTCTGTCCCTGTAGATAAATTTTATTGTAATAAAATATCCATAACATAAAATTTAATTTTCATTCATTTGAATACAATTCAGTGGCATTAAGTAGTTTCTTATTGTTGTACTATCACTACCAACAACCATATCTCGAAGTTTTTTGTCATGTCAAACTGAAATTTAAAATAGTTTTAGAACACATATTTATATGGGACTTGTGTCTTGAATACATAAAGGATTCAACAACCCAATGATATAAAAAAAAAAGGCAGATAACCCAATTAAATAATGGAAACATTATTTAAATAGGTTTTTCAGACATTTGTCTAATGAAGTCACACTATACACTTTGTCATAAGTGCAAATCAAAATCACAATGTGTTGTCATTTTTCTACTAACATGGTTGTGATTAAAAAAAAATTAGACAAAGTAAATGCTGACAAGAATGTGGAGATATTGGAATGTGTAGATATATTGCTAGTAGGAATGTCAAAATCTACATTTATTTGGAAAACAGTTTGGTAGTTCTTCAAATAGAGAAACATAAAAGTTGAAGAATGAACAAAGCCATTCCTTGGTATATATTAAAAAATAAATAAAAATATGTCCACACATAAAGTTGCACACAAAATTCATAGCAGTATCATTCATAATAGCCAAATGTCTAAGATGACTTCTTTGTCTTACTGGATAAAATGTACTAATATTTTGTTAAAGTACTTTTATGTATGTTTGTAAAACACCACTAACCATTAGCTTTCTTTTCTTGTGTTTATATGAATGGTTTTTTATTCAAGGTTATGCTGGTCCCTAATGATGTGAAATTGATTGATCCTTATCTATATCATAAAATACCATGTGTGAGATCAGAAGTCTTCATTCTGACATTTTTTGCTATAATCCACCAGAAGCCATCTGGACTTAGAGTTGTTTTCCTTTTTATATAATATATTTTGTGTTTTTCATAGTAATCTATTGCTAATACTAAACTGCATTTTTAAACAAGTGTGTATTTGAATCTTCTTTTCCATATTAATAAGCTCTTCTTTTTCACTAGAGGTTTTTAGATAATTCATTTAAATACAATTATTGATATAGTTGAATATTTTAATATTTTATTGCTATTTTCTTATCTCTTTTATATATTCTTATCTCTTTTATATATTCCTGTATTCTTGTTTCTCTATTTTATATTATTACTCCAATTTATTTGTTGAATTTTTGGTTAAACATCTTTGAATTATACTTTAATAATTTCTGAATGAATCATAATCTACATTCTTGACAAATTAACATCTTAATTAATTCTGAAATTTGGTAAAACATAGAAAATTTATATTTTTATTCTTATTTCTATGATTTGATTAAGTAATATATTCCATATATATGTCTTACCAATTTAACAATGTAATATTATAACTATTGCTTTAAATCAGAGGTCAATAAATGACATGTGGCCTACCATGTGTTTTTTTAATCAAAGTTTTATTGGAACACTGCCACACTCATTAGCTGAGGAATGTTTGCTCAATGCTACTAGAGCAAAGTGAAGTGCTAATGGCCAATTTTTTATATCTTATTGCTGAAACATTTATATGGTTCATTACAGAATATTTTCTATAATCATTTTGACAAAAGGGCTGATAACATCTTGGGCCTTAATCCATAACTTGTATCCACTAATATCATTCCCTACTTCTCTCATTCTTTCAATAGTGTATAGAATATGCCTGACTCTAATAAAAAGGAAGAGTTTGTCACATAGGATAGAAAAGATGATTCTGATACACAGACACTTAAAAATGTAGTTTAATATTTAAAATTGATTATAATGAAAGACATGATATAAGTTCTATGCAAAAATAAAAGAATGCCAAGTCCAACTGAATTCTTTAGTTGATTTTTTTCATAAATTTCAGAAGAAAGACTATTCATCTTGCACATGTTATTTTATGATATAGATTAGGATAAATATATTTCCCATCATTAAGAACCTTGGCCTATTTTCTTATGCTTATTCAAATCAACCACAGAAATATAGTATAGGACAGTGTCAAGATGTCTTCAAGAATCTACCACAAGGAAAAAAATTTTAAAAAAATAATAAACGTACTTATGACAGTGAAAAAATATGGGATCTTAGATCCCACCTCAGCTGCTTGTTAAAGGATAGCCCCTTCCTTTTGTGGTGGCAAGTCTGAATTCTCTCTCCATTATGACTCCCTCTCCTCCTTAAGGTCAAGGCTGAAGTCCTCCCCACCTCTTTCTTTTCCCAATTAAAGTCTTCCTTGATGGTTTAACCCAATTTAATTTATGTTATCATTGGATCTTGATTTTCCATATATAATATCAATTTCTTGTATGTTTTAGTCTTGTCTTAGTCCACCCCTGCTGCTTTAGTAAAGTACCTTATACTGGGTAACTTATAAACAACTTATATGTCTTACTTATAGTCATAGAGACTGGGAAAGCAAGGGTCAATGTGCTGGCAGGTCTGCTGTCTGCTGAGCACCCCATCCTTGTTTCCAAGATGCTGCCTTGAGGACAGGTTTCTCCACAAGCGAAAAATGCTGTCTTCTCATGTGGAAGAAGGCACAGAAGGGCAAAGGGACTTAACTGGTTCCTTCCAGCCTCTTAAAAGTTTCTCACCCCACTCCTGAGGGTAGAGCCTTCATGGTCAAATCATTTCTTAAACGCCCTACCTCTTAATACTGTTGCATTGGGCATTACATTTCAATAAATTTTGGAGGGAAAAGAAATTTAACCATAATATTCTAGAGATGGTCCCCTGAAATTCATGTCCTTTTTGCATAAAAAAAAAAACATTTTCCATTCTAATCATCCCCAAAGTGTTGCTTCATTCTAACAACAACATTAAAGTCTATGTCTAAAGTCTAATCTAAATATAATCTAAATCATATTGATGAGTCTAAAACTTTGATTCATTCTGATGCAGATTTCCCCTCCAGCTGTGAGCCTCTGAAATCAAACAAATTTTGTGTTTCCCAAATACAATGATGAAACTGGCACAGAATAGATATTTGCATTCCAAAAGAGATATAAGTGGAAAGAAAGGAATAACAAGTTCTATGTTAAGTCCAAAACTCAAATAATAACATACATGAAATATTAATGCTTTGGAATGTTCTCTGAAGCCATGTCTCTCCTTCTAGATACAGGGGATCAAGAACTAGTTCCCTTAGACTGTCTCTGCCCATACGTATGGGAGCCCAGGCACAGATTAGGCCCAGGTTTACCCTGCCTACAGGCAAAGCATGCTGGAGTTCAGGTCCTTGCCCAGTACTGCCTTTGCTGACCAACTGACCCATGCAGGAGCATAGACCCAGGTCAGGCCTAGCACCACCATCCAGGCCCACCTGGGAGATCAAAGCTACCCCACCTCCATCTTGGGACACTTCAAACATAGTCATCTCTACATTGTGGCCACCACCATGGGACAATAGACAGGGCAAGGAGGTAGATGCCTGAAATAGCACAGCTCGCCACAGCACTGCATCTTTGAACAGGGATCCTAAAGCCATTGTTAAGGCCCAGCCTTTCAGCACCATCTCTGAAAGTGATTAGATACACCTTGGGACACCCCCACTGTTATCTTGAGTTACCTCCACTATTGCCACTTCCACCTTTAGTTGCAGTAGCATCCATTGCAGGACACTGGCAGGGTATGGAAGCTCAAAACCAAAGTGAGACACAGGTAATCTGCTTGAACACTACAAGATTATAAGGTAAAAATAGGGATACCTCAGATCCACACTGCAAGAAGGGAAGACACATAGACAACATTTAAAAACAAGGGAAGAAAGTAGCCCAAACAAACCAGGATACTATGATAATTGAATCCATGGAGAAGGCAGTTGATGAAATGTCAGAGAAGGAGTTCAGAATATACATAATTAAAATGAGCTGTGAATTGAAGAATGACCTAAATTAGCAAATACAGGCCAAAATTGATCACACAACAAAAAGAGAAGGGAGAAAATATAGGTAGTAAAAGATTACTTCAAGAAAGAGGTAGAGATTTTGAAAAAAAAAAAAAAATCAGAAATCCTCGAAATGAAGGAAAAAATAAACCAAATAAAAAGGTTAATAGAAAGCATCACCAACAGACTAGATCACTTAGAAGACAGAATGTCAGATAATGAAGACAAAGTATACAATCTTGAAAATAAAGTTGACCACACATTGAAGATGGTAAGAAACCATGAACAGAACATTCAAGAATTATGGGATAACATCAAACGGCCAAATCTAAGATTAATTGGGATAGAGGAAGTCACAGAGATTTAAACCAAAGGAATGCAAAATCTCTTCAATAAAATAATATCAGAAAATTTCCCAAATCTGAAGAATGAATTTGAAAATCAAATACAGGAGGCTTACAGGATACCAAATGTACAAATTACAACAGATCTATACCAAGGCACATTATAATAAAAAAGGCTAGCATACAAAATATGGAATCTTAAAGGCCACAAGAGAGGGATATATGATCACATATAGGGGGAGACCAATTCATATCTCATCATATTTTTCAACCTAGACACTGAAAGCCAGGAGGTCCTGGAACAGTTTATACCAAACTCTGAAATTTAAAAAAAAAAAAAAAAAAAAAAAAAAAAAAAAAAAATGGATGCCAACCAAGAATCTTATATCCAGCAAAATTAAGCTTCAGATTTGATGACAAAACAAAAACCTTTAATGATAAACAAAAGAATTACAGCGAGAAAGTTTGCACTACAGAACATTCTTGGCAAAATATTCCATGAGAAAAAAATGAAAAACAACAATGAAAATCTGCAAAGGGAGGAACTACACTAAAGGAAAGGTCAATCAAAGCAGAAACCAAGTAAAGTTAAAAAACAAAAAATAAACCAAAATGTCCAGGAATACAAATTATATTTCAATAATAATCCTGAATGTGAATGGCCTAAACTCATTAATTAAAAGACATAGACAGATTGGAAAAGAAAAAAAAAAAAAGACCCAACAATATGTTGTCTTCAAGAGGCTTATCTCACAGAAAAGACATACACAGACTGAAGGTGAAAGGTTGGAAAAATGTACCACTTTCAATTTTTCTCCATTTAAAATAATGTTAGCTTGGGACCTTGCATAAATAGCTTTTATAATGTTGAGATATGTTCCTGATATTCCTAGTTTTTTCAGTGTTTTGAACATAAAGGGGTGTTCTATTTTGTCAAATGCTTTTTCTGCGGCTATTGAGATGATCATATGATTTTTATCTTTAAGGCTATTGATGTGATGTATTATGTTTATTGATTTCCGAATGTTGAACCAGTCTTGCAGCCCTGGGATAAACCCCACTTGATTATGGTGCACTATCTTTTTTTTTTTTTTTTTTTTTTTTGGTACCGGGGATTGAACTCAGGGGCACTTGACCACTGGGCCACATCCCCAGCCCTTTTTTTTTTTTTTTTTTTTTTTTTTTTTGTATTTTATTAGAAGCAGGGTCTCACTGAGTTACTAAGTGCCTCGCCATTGCTGAGGCTGGCTTTGAACTAGCGATCCTCCTGCCTCAGCCTCCCAAAGTGCTGGGATTACAGGCGTGCGCCACCGCGCTGGGCTCTGCACTATCTTTTTGATATGTTTTTTGTATCTTATTTGTCAGGATTTTGTTGAGGATTTTTGCATCTATGTTCATTAAAGATATGGGCCTGAAGTTTTCTTTTTTGGATGTGTCTTTGCCTGGCTTTGGAATTAATGTGATATTGGCCTCATAGAAAGAGTCTGGAAGAGCTCCCTCTTCTTCTATTTCTTGAAATAATTTGAAGAGCATTGGTATTAGTTCTTCTTTGAAAGTCTTATAAAACTTGGCTGTATACCCATCAGGTCCTGGACTTTTCCTTGTTGGTAGCTTTTTGATGACGTCTTCTATTTCTTCACTTGTAATCGATCTGTTTAAGTTGTATATAGCCTCCATTTCCAGTTTAGGCAAATCATACGCCTCTAGAAATCTGTCAATGTTTTCAATATTTTCTGTTTTATTAGAATAAAAGTTTTCAAAGTAATTTCTAATTATCTTCTGTATATCTGAGGTGTTTGTTGTGATATTCCCTTTTTCATCACAAATGTTAGTAATTTGAGTTTTTTCTCTTCTTCTTTTTGTTAGCATCGCTAAGGGTCTGTCAATTTTGTTTATTTTTTCAAAGAACCAAATTTTAGTTTTGTCAATTCTTTGAATGGTTTCCTCAGTCTCAATTTCATTAATTTCTGCTCTGATTTTAATTATTTCCTGTCTTCTACTGCTCTTGGTGTTGGTCTGTTCTTCATTTTCTAGTGCTTTGAGGTGTGATGTTAAGTCATTTATTTGTTGGGTTTTTTTCCTCTTAAGGAATGAACTCAGTGCAATGAATTTTCCTCTTACTACTGCCTTCATAGTGTCCCAGAGATTTCTATATGATGTATCTGTGTTCTCATTTACCTCTAGGAATTTTCTTTTTTTTTTTTTTTTGGGTACTGGAGATTGAACTCAGTGGCACTAGACCACTGGGCCACATCCCCAGCCCTTTTTTGTATTTTATTAGAGACAGGGTCTCACTGAGTTGCTAAGTGCCTCGCCATTGCTGAGGCTGGCTTTGAACTCGCGATCCTCCTGACTCAGCCTCCCAAAGTGCTGGGATTACAGGCGTGCGCCACCGTGCCCGGCTTTCTAGGAATTTTTTAATCTCCTCTTTGATGTCTTGTTCAACCCCTTGTTCATTCAGTAACATGTTGTTTAGCTTCCAGTTGTTGGAGTAATTTTTCTTAATCCTTGTTTTGTCATTGATTTCCAATTTCATCCCTTTATGGTCTGATAGAATGCAGGGTAGTATCTCTATTTTTTTATATTTGCTGAGAGTTTCCTTATGACATAATATATGGTTTATTTTGGAGAAGGAGCCATGTGCTGCTGAGAAAAAAACTGTATTCATTTACTGAGGGATGAAATATTCTATACATGTCCGTTAGGTCTAAATGATTAATTGTTTTAAGGAGGCTTAAAATTTCTTTGTTTAGCTTTTGTTTGGATGATCTATCCATTGATGAGAGAGGTGTGTTGAAGTCCCCTAGAATAACTGTGTTGTGGTCTATTTTACTCTTGAACTTGAGAAGAGTTTGTTTGATGAATGAAGGTGCTCCATTATTTGGGGCATATAGATTTATAATTGTTATATCCTGTTGATGAATGGTCTCTGACCAGAGCAATTAGACAGACAAAAGAAATTAAAGGGATCCAGATAGGAAAAGAAGAGCTAAAATTAGCACTATTTGCTGATGACATGATAATCTACCTAGAAGATCCAAAAAACTCTACCAGAAAACTTTTACAACTAGTAAATGAATTTGGCAAAGTTGCAGGATACAAAATCAATACACATAAGTCAAAGGCATTTTTGTACATCAGCAACAAAGACTCTGAAAGGGAAATGATGAAAACTACCCCATTTACAATAGCATAAAAATAAAAATACCTGGGAATCAACCTAAGGAAACAGGTGAAAGACCTCTATAACAAAAATTATAGAACACTAAAGAAAGAAATTATAGAAGAACTCAGAAGATGGAAAGACCTACCTTGCTCTTGGATAGGTAGAATTAATATTGTCAAAATGTCCATACTACCAAAAGCATTATACAGATTTAATGCAATTCCAATCAAAATCCCAATGACATTCCTCAAAGAAATAGATAAAGCAGTCATGAAATTCATCTGGAAAAATAAGAGACCCAGAATAGTCAAAGTAATCCTGAGCAAGACAAGTGAAGCAGGTGGCATCACCATACCAGACTTTAAATTATACTATAGAGCAATAGTAACAAAAACAGCATGGTATTGGCACCAAAACAGACTGGTGGACCAATGGTACAGAATTGAGGACACAGAGACTAATACATATAATTTCAGCATTCTTATATTAGACAAAGGTGCCAAAAATATACAGTGGAGAAAGGATAGCCTCTTCAACAAATGGTGCTGGGAAAACTGGAAATCCATATGCAACAAATTGAAATTAAACTCTTATTCTCACCATGCACAAAACTCAATTCAAAGTGGATCAAGGACCTAGGAATTATACCAGAGACAATACGCCTAATAGAAGAAAAAGTAAGCTCCAATTTCCAACATGTCAGATTTGGCCCCAAGTTCCTTAATAAGAATCCTGTAGCGCAAGAATTACTACCAAGAATTAATGAATTGGATAAATTTAAACTAAAAAGCTTCTTCTCAGCAAAAGAAACAATCAGTGAGGTGAATAGAGAGCCAACTAATTGGGAACAAATATTTAATACATGCACATCAGATAGAGCACTAATTTCTAGAATATATAAAGAACTCAAAAATCTTTGCAACAAAAATACAAATAACCCAATCAATAAATGGGCTAAAGAATTGAGAAGACACCTCTCAGAAGAAGATACACGATTAATCAACAAATACATGAAAAAATGTTCAACATCACTGGCAATTAGAGAAATGCAAATCAAAACTACTCTATGATTTCATTTCACTTCAGTCAGAATGGCAGCTATCAAGAACACAAACAACAATAAATGTTGAAGAGGATGTAGGAAAAAAGGCACACTCATATGTTTTCGCCTGAAGCGATGGCCGCTTGGAGCAAAGAAGCCACAGGAAGAAGTTTAGAGACGAACTGGAAACAAACAGCTCTTTATTCTGATAACTTTTCTCTCTGGCTCTAACTACACCCCGACACTCCGTCCACGCTCCTCTAACCTCCAAAATGGCGCAGACCTCATCCGCAATCTCGCTCAAGTCCCTCGAGATCTCCAGCCAAGTCTCGCAAGATCCCGGGCCAAGTCCCGTGAGACTACGGAAGGCGCCAATGCCCAAACATGTCCAAAGCCAAAGCCCATAGTCCTCCGCAATTTAAGCCATCTCCCCAAACAGGGCTCCTGCACTCATACATTGCAATTGGGACTGCAAAATGGTGCAACTGCTATGGAAAGCAGTATAGAGATTTCTTGGAAAACTTGGAATGGAACCACCCTATGACCCAGCCATCCCACTCCTGGGTCTATTCCCAAAGGACTTAAAAACAGCATATTACAGTGACACAGCTATCTCAATGTTTGTAGCTGTGCAATTCACAATAGCTAGGTTGTGGAACCAACCTAGATGTCCCTCAGTAAATAAGTGGATCAAGAAAATGTGGTATATACACACAATGGAATTTTACTCAGCAATAAAAGAAAATAAAATAATGGCATTTGCAAGTAAATGGATGAAGTTGGAAGACATAATGCTAAGTGAAGTTAGTCAGTCTCAAAAATCCAACTACCAAATGTTTTCTCTGATATAAGGAGGCTAGTTCATAGTATTGTTGGATGGGGGTACATAGGAGGAGTAGAGGAACACTAGAATGGTCAAAGGGAAGGGAGGGAAAGAGAGGGAGCAATGGGGAAAAGAAAAAAAAAAAGGTGGTTGAATGAGACGGATATCATTTTCCTAAATGCATGATTGTAGACCTGAATTGTATGAATATACTTTGTATACAAACAGTTGTATGTAAAAAGATGCTATATACATGCACTATAAATTGTACATATTAAAAATTATTTTAAAAAAATGTACCACTCACATGGACTATGTAAACAAGCAGGTTTTTCCATCCTCAGATCAGATAAAGTGGACTTCAAACCAAAGCTAGTGAAAAGGGACAAAGAATGACATTTCATAGTGCTTAAGGGATTCATATATCAACATGCCATAACAATCATAAATATCTATGCCCCAAACAATGGAGTATCTATGTATGTCAAATAAACCCTTCTCAAATACAAGAACCAAATAAACAACAACACAATAATACTGAGTGACTTTAACACACCTCTCTCACCACTAGACAGATCTTCCAAACAAAGAAACTGTAGAACTCAATAATACAATCAATAATTTGGAATTAGCATAGATAGACTATTCCATTCATCAACAAGTGAATACACTTTCTTCTCAGCAGCACATGGATCCTTCTCCAAAACAGATCATACATTATGCCACAAAGCAAGTCTTAGCAAATACAAATATATATATATATATATATATATATATATATTATATATATTTATATATGTGTATATATATATTTGTAGCCATATATATGTATATATATATATATTTGTAGCCATATATATATATATATATATATAATATGGCCATTCTATCAAATCATAATGGAATAAAATTAAAAATCAATTATAAAATTAAAAAAAAAAGTTACTCTTAACACCTGGAGACTAAACAATATGCTATTCAACAATGCATGGATAACAGAAGACATCAGGGAGGAGATAAAAAAATTCTTGGAGGTAAATGAGAACTCCAATACAACATATCAAAATTTCTGGGATTCTATGAAGGCAACGCTAAAATGAAAGTTCATTGTATTGAGCTCATTTATTACAAGAAGAAAATCTCAACAAATAAATGACCTGATATTAAATCTCAAAGCCCTAGAAAAGAAAAACCAACCAACATCAAAAGTAGTAGAAGACAGGAAATAATCAAAATCAGGGCAGAAATCAATGAAATTGAAATAAAAGAAATAATTCAAAAATTTGACAAAAAAAAGCTGTTTCTTTGAAATAATAAATAAAATTGACAAACTCTTATCCACCCTAATGAAATTGAAGAGGGAGAAAATTCAAATGACCAAATTCCAGATGAAGAAAAAAATATCAAGACAGACATTATTGAAATACAGAAGACAATAAGAAACTTTATACTCCAGTAAAATAGAAAAATCTTGATCAGACTAACAAATTTCGAGAGGTATATGATCAACCCAAACTGAGTCAAGAAGACATACACAAATTAAACAGAGCAGTTTCAAGCAAGAAAATAGAAGCCTACCAGCCAAGAAAAGCCCAATACCAGATGGATTCACAGCTGAGTTCTAGAAGACCTACAAAGAAGAATTAATACCAATACTCCTCAAATTATTCCATGAAGTAGAAAATGAGGTAACCCTTCCAAACTCATTCTACAAATATAGTATCATCCTGATGCCAAAACCAGGCACAGACATAAAAAATTTCAGACTGATATTCCTGATGAACATTGATGCAAAAATTTTCAATAAACTTCTGGAAAATAACATGCAAAAAATGTTTAAAAAATAGTTACCATGATCAAATGGGGTTCATTCCAGGGATGCAAGGTTGGTTCAACATACAAAAATCAATAAACGTAATCCATCACATCATTGACTTAAAAATAAAAATCATGTGATTATATCAATTGATGCAAAGAAAGCATTTGACAAAATACAGCATACTTTCATGTTCAAAACAGTAGAAAAACTAGGGGTAGTATTAACATACTTCAACATTATAAAAGCTATCTTTGCTAAACCCAAGGCCAACATCATTCTAAATGGAGAAAAATTAGAAGCATTCCCTCTGAAAATGTGAATAAGACAGGGATGCCCTCTTGACTTCTATTCAACATAGTCCTTGAAACTCTAGCCAGAGGAATTAGAGAGACAAAAGAATTTAAAGGGATACAAATAGGAAAAGAAGAACTCAAACTATCACTATTTGCTGCTGACATGATTCTATACTTAGAGGATCCAAAAAAATCCACCAGAAAACTTCTAGAATTAATTAAGGAATTTAGCAAAGTAGCACAATTTATATATCCATAAATCAAATGCAATTCTATACATCACTGATGGATCCTTTGAAAGAGAAATTAGGAAAACAACACCATTCACAATAGTCTCAAAACAAAAACAAACAAATAACAAAACTTGGGAATCAACTTTAAAAAAGAGGTGAAAAACCTCTAAAATGAAAAGTACAGAACAATAGAGAAAGAAACTGAAGAAGACCTTAGAAGATGGAAAGATCTTCTATGCTCTCAGATATGCAAAATTAATATTGTCAAAATGGCCATACTACAAAGCATTAAGAGATTCAATGTGATTCCAAATAAAATCCCATTGTCATTCCTTATAGATATAGAGAAGGCATTCATGAAATTCATTTGGAAAAATAAGAGACCCAGAATCACCAAAGCAATCCTTAGCAAGAAGAGTGAAGGAGATGGCATCACTATACCAGACATTAAATTATACTACAAAGCTTTAGTAACAAAAACAACATGGTATTGGCACCAAAATGGACATGTAGACCAATGGGACAAAGTACAAGACACAGAGACAAATACCCATAAATGCAGTTTTTTCTATCTCATGCTTGAAAAAGATGCCAAAAACATTCATTGGAGAAAAGAGAGCCTCTTCAACAAATGGTGCTGGGAGAATTGGAGATCCTTATGCAGCAAATTGATAATAAACCTCTATTTCTCACCAGGCACAAAACTCAACTCAAAGTGTATCAAGGACCTAAGAATTAGACCAGAGACCCTGAGTTTAATAGAGGTTTAAGTAGGCCCAAATCTTCATCATGTCGGATTAGGTCCCAACTTCCTTAACAAGACTCCTAAAAGTGCAAGAAATAAAATCAAGAATTAATAAATGGGATGGACTCAAAATAAAAATCTTCTTCTCAGCAAAAGAAACAATCAATGAGGTAAAGAGAGAACCTACAGTTTTGGAGCAAATTTTTGCCACATGCATGTCAGATAAAGTACAGCACTAATCCCCAGAACTCAAAAAACAGAACTCAAAAAACTTAGTACCAGAAAAACAAACAACCCAATAAATAAATGGGCTAAGTGAACAGACACATCTCAGAAGAAGATATACTTTCCATCAACAAATATATGAAAAAAATGTTCAACATCTCTAGTAGTTAGAAAAATGCAAATCAAAATTACGATTTCAATCTCGCTCCAGTTAGAATGGCAGTTATCAAGAACACAGACAATAATAAATGTTGTTAAATGTTGACAAGGATGTGAGGGAAAAGGCACACTCATACATTGCTGGTGGGACTGCAAATTGGTGCAACCAATCTGGAAAGCAGTATAGAAATTCCTTAGAACACTTGGAATGGAACCACCATTTTATCCAGCTATCCCATTCCTCAGTCTATGCCCAAAGGACTTAAAATCAGCATACTATAGTAATGTAGCCACATCAGTGTTTATAGCAGCTCAATTCACAACAGCTAAGCTGTGGGAGCAACCTAGATGCCCTTCAATAGATGAATGACTAAAGAAATTATGGTATACATACAGAATGGAATATTACTCAACATTAAAAGAGAATAAAATCATGGCATTTGCAGGTAAGTGAATGGAATTGGAGAATATTATGCTAAGCAAAGTAAGCCAATCCCCAAAAACCAAAGGCCAAATGTTCTCTTTGATAAGTGGATGCTGATCGATAATGGGGGGGGTGATGGAGGAACTTTGGGTGAAGGGGAAGGTGAGGTGGGAAGTGGACATGGGGGCAGGAAATATGGTGAAATGAGATGGACATCATTACCCTAGTTACATGTATGACTGCACATATGGTGCAACCCTACATCGTATACAACCAGAGAAATGAAAGGTTGTGCTGCAATTATGTACAATGAATCAAAATGCATTCTGCTGTTAGATATACCTACTTAAAATTAATTGATAATTAAGAAAAAAAGAATTGGGTCCCCTAGTCTCCAGGGCATCTCACACACACAGGAGCTGTCATGGCCCAGAGTCCACTGCCTGTGCCTCTCCAAGGATGCCATTGCATATGGCAATGTCTGCCTTTCTGTGAAGTTTAAAGTGGCCTCATCCCCAACTCCCCAGGACACTGCTGTAATTAGATCTCTATGTCAGCCTGACTTCATGGCAATTTTTTCCCTGAGACATGAAACTTGTCAGGAAATCATTTGAAATATGTATGTAGGCAGTGAGGCCTCCACAGCACATGTTGTCAATGTTCACCTCTTGTGTCCTCTGGAGTAGAGGCCCGTTCTGACTGCACCTGAGTCCCAGTGTGCCACAACTGATAGAGTCAAGAAAGCTTGCACCAGAAGGCAGGGAGTACACACTTAGAATGGTACCAGGCAGTGAGTTCTGTGATGCTATGGGCATCCTCATCCCTTTCCATGAAACTTTTGTTCTCAAAGCCCTGTTACTCTGTTTCTGTGTTGGAAATGGTAGCCTGCAAGATCTCTGAAATAACTTTTGGGTCATTCTTTCATCATCATATTGAATAACACCTGATTTTCTTCTATCCATACAAATTATTTATAAATATTCCCTTAACCACATTCTTGGTGTTATTTCCCAAAACCATGCTTTTTTATTTTTTACATGGCCAGGTTATTTATTTTTCAATTTTTTAAGTTCTACTTTCCTTTTGATTTTAAATTCCATCTTTAATTTGTTTCTCTCTTCTCTCATTTTCTATAAACAGCTAACAGAATATTGTATCCTTAATATGTTCCTAAGATATTTTTATGCCAAATATCTCAGTTCTTCACTTGCAAGTTCTTTTTTTGTACAATGTTAGGACAGAAACACCACTCACCCAAGTTCTTTGCACTTTATAACAAGGTTGTCATTGTCTCTAGTTTCTAATACTGTTTCTAATTTCCATCAGAATTGCCCTTAATATCCATGTTTTCCCAACAGTCTGACTGAGACCTCTTAAGTAGTATCTACAAAGACTCAGAATTTCTCTACAAGGCTCTTATTTTTCTGAGTCCTCGCCAAAATAAACCTCTACTCATTAACCGGCTCCAAAACTGCTTCCACAGTTTTAGGTACGTCCAACTTGTTATGAGTTCCTGTCTTAGGCACTTCTGCTATTATAACAAAATACCTGAGACTGATTAATTTATAAAGAACAGAAAAGACCTTGTCAGAGTTCTGGAGATTATAAACCTTAGATCTATGCCAGCAGGTCAGTGAACAGGTGACAGCCCCAACTCTGTATGTAAGCTACTACCCTGAATGCAGTTTTTTTCACAGGGGATGAGCAGTGTGTCCACACATAGTGGAAAGGATGGAAGAACAAAGGCATTGCTAGTTCTTTCCATACTGTTTATAAGATGACTGATTGCATCAGTGAGGGTAGAACTCTCATAGACAAGGGCTTGCATTTTTGTACCATTGCACTAGGAATTAAGACCCCAAATGAACTTTAAAAGAGAAAGCAAAACATTGAAACCATTACAATTCCCTCCTCTACATCCAGATTGTTATCTAGCATAATTTTCCTCCAAATGAGACTATTTTTTGCATTATTGTTTTTTTTTTTTTTTTTTTTTTTTTTTTTTTTTTTTTAGTATATGGATGCTGTCAGCAAATATTTAGAGTTGTTGCTTTCTTTAATATGGAAATGTATTTACTCTGCCTCTAATTTTGGAAGGTATTATTCTGAATTAAAAATCCTGCTTTTTATTTTCTAATGCTTTTGATAAATCTCCCTAGCTTTTTACAGCTGGTATTGTTTCTGATGAGAATCCAGTTTTTAAATGTACCATTGTTATCATGAACAAAATGCATTCCTCTTTTGCCTTTCTCATATTTTTCTTGACTTTTTTTCAGGTTTTGTTGAATTTGAAACTATGTAAGTTGATATTTTACTGCAATTTAGAAAGTTTTCAGTCACTATTTTTTCATAACTATTTTTCCTTACTTTTCTCACTTATGTTTTTATGGGACTCAAATAATATATGCTATAAAATTTTGATATTATTTCATAGGTCTGTGAGGTTTTGTTCATTTTCATTTCAATCATTTGCTCTCAGATTTTCAGGCTCAGTATATTTTATTGTTTCATCTTAAAGTTCATGTCTGCCATCTCAAAGCAGCTGTGAAGGCTATTTTTTTTTTTTCAACTATTTTATGTTTCACCTCTAGAATATTTGTTGTATAAGGTTATTTTAGTTGTATGTTTATATTCTATATCACTTCACACATTATTGGTATATTTTCTGTGATTACTCAAACAGGCTTTTTTAATATTTGAACATTTTATATATATATATATATATATATATATATATAAGCACATATATGTATATATGTGTGTGTGTGTATTTACATTCCATGTTCACTCAAATACCTAGACCTAATTGGAATCAGATCCTGTTGAACAGATATTTTTCTGGTGTAAGTTAATGATTTCTTTTGACAGCTAATAAAAATTTATTTGAAAATTGAACATTACATATAACATATTTGAATGTTTCTTCAATTATATTGTTGTTGCCCATGAATTTCTGCTGTTATTATACTTGGTAACTAATTTGCTTAGTTATAACTTGTGGCTTCTGTCTTCTCAAATGTTCAGCATTAATGATTCTTCTTAGGTTTCCTTATCTGTTTTAACTTTTATCTATTGCTATATTTCTTAGTCTTCTGGAGTCTTCCTTGTATGGATATATTTTAGTAGTCACCTAACTTTTAGCAAAAGTTTATGTTCAACTCAAATATTGTCATTGTTGTAGAGTATTCCTAAAGGGGCAGCATCCACACAAATCTTGCAAATATCAATTTTGCCTGTTAAGAATAAATATATAACATTCACTGTTGCTTTCTTTTTAAAACCTTATTTAATTTAATTTGCACTTGGCCTTGATTGGATGTTTATGTACACATTAACACAAGAAATTGGTGAAATTTTATTTGGATTTTAGAACTCACTGGAATAATATCATAGTTTACGCATTTTTATGTGTTTTATGTGCCGTTGTAGAATATAGATATAATAATGACAGTTGCTCCAAGTATACCACAGTTGATTTCTTTTTCTGTGATTGAAAAAGCATTATATTTATAGGCACAAATATGAATATTTATTGTAATACTCAAAACAAAATGTTATAAAAATAATTATATCAGCTTCTGAACATAAAATAAAACATTTGACCCTTGACTTTCTAAATCTAACATTTTACTTAGCATCATGTTCTCCAGTTCTATCCATTTACCAGCAAAATTATATAATTTCATTATTTATGGCTGAGTAAAACTCTATTGTATATATATATATATATATATATATATCATATTTTCTTTATCTATTCATCTGTTGACAGTTACCTAAACATTTTAATTTTTTCAAATTATAGCTCCTTTACACTTATTTTTAGAACAGAAAGATGTCTTTATAATAATATGTAAAGATTATTAAATATTGTTAACTAATATCATGTCTTTCCAAATTTAATATTGAAAATAATTTTGTGAACTATCTGCTCTTAGTTTATATCTCAGATGAAATTATTGAGGATTAAGTTAGTGTCTAAGTTTCCAAAAAAGAAACAAGATGTAAGATGTAATGTTGCACTGATAATTCAGTTTAGGTAAATCCATATCTACTCTTCTTAAATATTCTGTTTATTTCCAAGAATGCAAAAAATACTAACTTTAATTTTTATGTCATAGGGGTAGCATATTTGGAGGGTCACAAATTCTGATTTTCTTCATACACAAGAAGTAAAGTAACAAATAGAGCATGTAGTCGAACTATAATGCTATTGAAAAAATTATCTCTAGAAAAGTAGGTTAAACGATTAAGATGATCTTAGAGAGTTTTAAAGACTGGTAGTCAGAAAATGGGTTATGAAAAAATTTGGTCAACAGAGCAGTGATAAGGTTAAGACTTTATAATGTGTTAGAGTGAGTAAATGGCCTCTGGATATGTTTGATAAATGTGATATATGAAGACAAGGATTTTGATAATTGTGATTTTATAACAATCTATAAATCTTTCATCTTTCAAGAATGGAAGAAGAGACCACGAGGGAAAAGAAAGCAAGCATATACATCATAGAGCACAGGAGCAGAGACACAGTCTAGTCACAATGTAGAAATTACTAAGTAGGAATTCAAGGGAACTATGGATGAAATATGCTAAATTCAAGAAGCTATCTCTGCCTACTCTGCTGCCAAGTATTGTAGGAATAGAAAACTGCCAAAGTCAATTTGTCAAGTCCTCAGGAAAAAAAATGTTTAGCATTGTAGTTTTTTACAGTATTTTTCTATTTTTCCATTAGCACGATGCTTAAGTGGCAATGGATCAACAATAAATGAGGAAGATGGAATGAATCAATGGAAAAGTGAATAGAACAGGAATTTGCAATCCTATTATTACTTATTTTTTACATTCTTGAATTTGCAATCTGTTTTCCTTTTATTACTTATAAAATAAGCATAATAATACACATATGAAAAATATTTTGTCTGATTTCTCATAGGGACTTCAAGTTCCTAACAGATATAAGTACAAAATTATCCATTTTTAAACAAAGTTATGTGATATACTTGACTGAAAATGAGTGAAGTATATTCCAAGTGGAAAAAAGAGCCTCAATTGATTATCTTAAGTGTTCAATTATTAGAGTGCTGTTTGCAATGAAACAGACAAATGTCTTTAATATTCTTACTGTTTAAATTGCAAGATGTGAAATAACTATGTGGGAGTTTGGCTATGCTTATTTAGATATTTAGTAAATATTCTTGGGCAGCTTTTCCTGTATAGTTTATCAAGATGTACAACTATCATCTGATAATTGTATTCATTTAGTTAGAAATATTTATTTAAAGATATGCATCAGATAGTATTTGTGATCACATATTATTTTAGAATCTATGAATATTGCAATGAATAAAATCCTCAGGAATATTGATATCATAGAATTAATGCTGTAACATTTTCCAGAGAACAAGGTCACATGCTTTAGCTAATGTCAGTAACACTTAGAAATACTAAGACTTTAAATGGTTTTGTTATTCATTTTCATTATTTCCATTGACCAAAATTAAAGGAGAATAGGAGAACATGTAACCCAAATGAAGTTACATTTCTGAACTTTAATAGTGCAAAGGTCTAAGTTTGTTTCCAGTAAAATTGATGTAGTTTTAAAGGTAGTAATCAGGTACATAGGTCTACACAGCTATGGTTAAATTACTTGAGAATAGTATATAAAAAAAAAAATTTGCAGGGAGTGAATTTTTGCCAAAATGATCATAACATTGTGTCCAAATACACCACTGTATGTTTCATAAAATAAGTACTATATATTTACTTCACATATGTGAATTTAAGTATGGCATTTCAAAAACACTATTACTTTTAAAATTGCATAGTTAGGTATGAATAATTCTAACTTAAACAAGTACTGATTTCTGAAGGCCTGCAGAATTCTGTGTTAGAATTGAAGATAATATTCTAAGAATTACTAAGAACATCAACAGTAACAAAAACTTTTTTAGTACATAAAAATTGTAATTGTTATGAAAGTATCATAGCATTGCATCAGCTTCTATAAATCTATCTATGACAACAAACTGAAGTAAATTGGAGTTATATAGTAGCATATTATAGAGAATTGTTGCAGTGTATGCATCCTAACATGGACATATTTTTAGTAATAAGTATATAATATCTTGTGCAGAAAACACTGAATTCTCTTCTTTTCAGTGTATTAAAATCAGGTACTTAGTAATTTGGGGAATTACAATTTTAGATTAAAATTTTAATATGTATTTATAGCAACCATTTAGTATACATAAAACAACACAAAAATAAGATGATAATGTAATTAATCATGTATCTCTTCATCTTTTCACTATGACAAAACTCTCTTCATGGAAACTTTGATTATCCAATAACAAAATCTACTTTGAAATACTCTTTTAATTGATTTTTTTAATGATAGATATATATCAATATTTTTTTATATATTTTATAGAAACCAATGAAATTCTTTTTTTTTTTTTTTTTTTGCACCAGGAATTGAACTCAGGGTCACTCGACCACTGGGCCACATCCCCAGCCCATTAGAGACAGGGTCTCACTGAGTTGCTAAGTGCCTTGCCATTGCTGAGGCTGGCTTTTTGAACTTGTGATCCTCCTGCCTCAGCCTCCCAAGTGCTGGGATTATAGGCGTGCGCCACCACGCCCGGCTCAACCAATGAAATTCTTTACAGATAGCACATATATTTAATTTCAGTTGTCCTCTCTCAAAATTGTCTTGATATTGTGCCCTTACATTCATTTCAAAGACAATGTCGTGTGTTAGACCCTCATCATTTCTCCCCTGACTTCCGGCAGGTTCTGTGGCCTCACATTTCTCCAATTTATTGAAATCTAAACTAAAACAAAATCACAGAAGTGAATGATGAATTCCTTTTTTAATTGTGTCTTTTTGGGATCAACTACAAAATTGGTCAAGTGTGGATTTAAGTCACTTATATGTTGCTGCCTAGAGCGATTGCCGCTTGGAGCAACGATGCTGCGAGAGAAAATTTGGAGGCAGGATGGAAATGAAAAAGTTATTTTATTCTTCTCTCTTCTAATTTCTCTCTCCAGCTCCAGCAACCTCTCGAACTGCAACCACTCTAACTTCAACCACTCTAACGCCAATAACCAACTCCAACTACTACCACACGCTAACTCTAACCCACACTAGCCACTAACTCTCACCCGGTTAAATACATTTTACTTTAACAAGGACAAGTGCTTACAGCTCGAGCTTACAGGTGCGTCACACAGTGTTCACAGGCATAAAAAGATTTTTTGATGAATGCATGAATATCAGGTGAAACTTGAACATCTTTTATGGCTCTCAGCTAACCGCAATCTTAGCTATCTCCTTAATTAGGGCTCCTACACTTATAGTCTTTGAACATCTTAAAATTCTAGTTTGGACTCCCAGGAAGTTTTTTGGACCCTAAGCTTATTCTCACCACACTTAAGAATCCTTAAAAATCATTTAATCTCAGTCCAAATTCCATATTTCCTAAATCACTTCTATAATTCTATAAAGTATTTTGTCTTTTGTTCTACTTCTTCATTTCTCCTATCAGACAAGTCCACTACCAAATATGTAATCAGCTATATTCCTGTTAACAGACAGAAATATTCCTGTCTGATAAGATTGTCAGATAGCCTTCAATTAGTTAAAAAGAAGCACAATAGACTTTATATAATAATATATTCTCATTTCTTAAATGAATACACACACACACACACACATATATATATATGTATATATATATATATATATATACCTCTATCATCACTGATATTTGAATAGTCTGCTTTTAATTACAGAATCACATTTTTGTATCAAGGTACTTTCATTTTTCATTTTCACTTCCCCTGCCTCTTGAAAACCTATTGCATGACAGTGAACAGGTGCAAACATAAATAGACTGAAAGGAGAAAAAGACAACATAGTTTTATTATTATAATAAATTTGAAAAAGATGTATAATTGTGAGGTTATATTGATATAAAAATCAAAATAGAATGCTTTCTTTGAGTACATGCAGGACAATGCAGCCATATGAAAGCAGGTGTTTCTAATAATGGAATGCCTTCTGCACAGAACACATCATAAACGCATGCTTAATTGAACTAACAGTGTTAGAAATCATGGGGAATAAACAAATAACTATGCATACATTACATAAGTCTTTTCCATTTCTACAATGGCACCTGTATTCAACAAAAATACTCCCTATGTTTTAAAAATCTTGACAATTTGAGTAATCTCACTGGGCTTCAAAATTGAAATATGGAGCCTGAAAATTAGATATTCTTTTCTATTCCTATTTATTGTTATTATTAATTTGAGGGATGAAGTTTACTTGCCTTCATGAATGGAATAATGCCAATTACAGAAGGGAGTGAGACTGAATGTTTGGTATCTTCCTACTTATATCTTACCTTGTGATGCTTTATATCACCATGCTTTATCTTACCATGTGATGTTTATAACACCATGTTGTGATGCAGCAAGAAAGCCCCCACCAGATGTTGTTCCTTGATCTTGGCCTTCCCAAACTTCAGAATAGCGAGTCAAATGGACTTTTATCATTGCAAACTACCCAGTCTGTGGCATTATGTTATAGTATCAAAAAGTAGGTGAAGGCATAAAATTGGTACTAAGAAGTGGGGCTATTTCTGTTACAAAATCTGAGAATGTCAAAGTGTTCATAGAGCTTGATAATAGGTAGCAACTGTAAACTTTGAAGGGACAAGCGAGAACAAGCCTAGATTGCTGTGAGTGGGCAATAAGGACAGTTTCAGTGAGGACTCATAACTGGACAGGGAGAGATTAATTCTTCTTTTCTAATAAGTTTTGTATTTGTTCTTCATAGTTATATCTGATAGTAGAATCCATTTTTATATAATTATAAAACCATAGAAAAATCTTATTCTAATTATGGTCCCCCTTATTGTGGGTTCACGTCCACATATAAAACATTCAACTTTCGTGTTTTGAGGTGAAACCACTCTGGAAAGCAGTATGGGGATTCAGATAACTAGGAATAACTAGAAATGGAACAATTTGATCCATTTATCCCAGTCCTTGATATACACCCAAAGGATTTAAAATCAGCATACTACAGTGACACAGCCACATCAGTGTTTTTAGCAGCACAATTCACAATAGCTAACATATGGAGCCAAACTAGGTGCCCTTCAACAGATGAATGGATAAAGAAAATGTGTATATATACACAATAGGATATTATTCAGCCATAAAGAAAAATGACTATGACAATTTCTTGATCTGAAGACTATCATGCAAAGAGAGAGTTAATTCTTCTAAGAGATTATTTCAGAGATTGTTATCAGAGTGTTGGTAGAAATATTTATGGTAAAAGCAAATCTGATGAGGCTTCAGATGGAAATGAAAAACAAGGTATTAGAAACTGAAGTAAAGGCTATCCATGTTGCACAGTTGCAAAGAATATGACAGCACTGTTTTCATGTCCTGGGACTTTGTGGAAGATAAAACATAGAAGCAATTATCTAGGATATCAAGCAGAGGAACTAACTAAGCAGTAAAGCATTCAAGGGACTGAATGACTTCTTTAGGAAGCTTATAGTAAAATAAGAGAAATAAAGATTGAAATTATAATTTAAAGGGAGGAAAATGGAAAATTTCAAAAAGCTCAGCCTTGCCAAATAAAGAGTAAAAAAATTATACTCAAATAGAAAACTAAGGAGGTGGCCATGTTATTTGCTAAAAAGATTAATATGAATAGATGGAAGTCAGGTTCTATTCAAGACAATAAGGGAATCACCTGGAAGTCATTTCAGAGATATGCAAAGTAAGCTAAGACCTTGAGGACAAGGTTTCCACAAATATGACCACAGAAGCACAGAATTCACTGCTCTTAATTGCCTTGAGACTCTGCTCACTTAACTCCAGTTACGTGGCAGTCCCTCTTTGCCACCATATCCATGGCCCAATATGGCCATTACTCTAAGAAATACAAGTTCTAAACCTTGGCAACATCAACTTGATGTTTGTTCTGCAGGCATGCAGAACACAAGAGCTGTAGGGACACAGGGGCTGCCACCTAGGTCTCAAAGTGTGCAATAGACAGCTTGGGATCTTAAACAAAGAGTGATAATTATAGCCTAGCTACTGCAGAATGCCCTGACGAGGGCAATGTCAGATGTAGCCATGGAAGTGGAGCAGCCCTATTAATACCACAAAACTATAGAGTCACCAGCATGCAACTCTAAGCTGGGAAAGCTGCAGACAAGAAACTCCAACCCATAGGAGGTTTTGGTGGATCAAGCTAAGAAAAGCTAAAAAGATAGGTCTGCTTGAAGTCTTAGGGATCCAACCTCCATCCCAGTGTGCCTAAGGTACAGCATGTAGAATGAAAAAGCATTATGATGGTGTACTAAAATTTAATGTTGCTGGGCTGGGATGTGGCTCAGCGGTAGGGTGCTCGCCTAGCACATGCGCGGCCCGGGTTCGATCCTCAGCACCACGTAAACATAAATGCATTGTATTGTGTATAACTAAAGCAAATAAAAAAAAAAATTAATGTTGCTTTCCTTGCTGGCTTTTGGACATACTTGGGAGTAGATACCCATTTTTTCTGGTCTATTTCTCACTTTTAGAATGAGAATATCTATTTTATGCTTATCTCACTATTGCATTTTGGAGTTGTAATTTATTTGATTTTGTAGGCTCACAGCTGAAGATAACTAATCACAAGATAAATCCTGCTTTGAATCTCACCCATATGTCTTCTTGTATTTTATTTTGTAGTGCTGGGGACTTGAGCCCAAGGCCTCACACATGCTAGGCAAGAGCTCTACCACTGAGCTACAACTCCTGTCCTATCCATATCTAATTGACATGACACTCCTGGCTTTGGCTTTATGAGTTGGTCTAGAACAAGTTAAAACTTTTGGAACTATAGAGATGGAATAAATATGTCTTGTATGTGAGAAGAGTGCTGAGGTGGAAAGTGATAGTTTGAATGTGTCCCCCCAAAAGCATGTGTTGCTAATTTAATTCCCTATGCAACAGTGTTAAATGGTGGGACTGCTGAGAGCTGATTAGGTCATGAGGGTTCAGTCCTCATGAATGGACTAATGACAATTATAAAAGTGCTTGAGGCCACACATTTGCTTTATTGTTCTTTTGTATAGTCTCTTGTCATGTGATACCTTTCATCATGTAATTGCACAGCCAGAAGGCCCTTGCCACATATGGCCCATCCATCCTAGACTCCCCAACCTCCAGAATTCTGAAACAAACTACTTCTATTGTTTTTCAATTATGAAGTCTGATTCTGTTATAGTTAGTCTGCCTCAAGCTTTCTCATTTCAACAACCTCCAATCAGTATGTACCTGAAGTTTTGCCCAATTTTTCTGGTGTGTGTGTGGGGGGGGCATTGGTTTTATTTCTTCTGTGCTGTAAAGCTTTCTTATCTTACTGTCTTCATTCTTCTGCCAAACAAAAGTTATGATGGGTGATTTTCTCATTATAGCAAGCTTGGAATAAATAACCTGTTTGTTCTCATTTGTGTGGTCTTCAATTAATTCTACAGATCTCTAGGAAATCAAGGTCTTAGGTTACAAAAGCACCATTAAATTTTTTTCTTCTACTTCTGTTTCATAATATGGGAACTATTGTTTTGATTACATTAAGTTAAATCTCTGTCTCCTGTACTCTTCTGTTTATCCAAAAAATTTCCTATTTGCTAACTATCTCTTTTTGAGACACACTGATAATAGTTTTGCTAAAATGATTTTCTTTTGCAAATGCACAATCTCTATGATTTATCAACTTCCTACTTTTGTGGTAAAAAAAAAAAATTGTAACTAGAATCTGGTTTTCACTTGATGTTTTTGATTGAAGTTTCAACCCTCCTTTCTGTTGTTGCTATTGCTTTTGAAATCTAATTTTCTTCCAATTTCAAATCTTGTGTAACTTTCTACTTAAGTAACCTGCTCCTTATACCATACCACAGATACTTTGTGTACTAGTGCTTCCTCAGGGTTAGGTTCTTGAGTTCTTTTATTTGTCATTCTGTTTATGTGTCTAGAGAAGATCTGATGTTATTGCTCATAAGCTGTTAGATGACTAAATGTATAACTTTCTTATAATGCATTAATATCACATTTATATTCCTATTTATTTTTTTCTATTTCCTTATGATAGCATAGGTAGTCAGCTAAAAAATGAGCAGGAAAGAGACAATGGAGGTGAAAATAAGGAATAATTTATTTGGCCAGAAATTGACCCAGGGATACCAGTCTTCTTTCAGAAAGAGATCCAACTCTGTCTCCTAGAGATTTAAGGCATACATCATGTTCCCAAAGTCACACATGCACATACAAACTGCTTTGAGGGCCAGTTGAATGTTATGTGACCTTCCCCTGGTAAGCCTAAGCCAGAAAGGTCAAAATGACCCAAGTACATGGTCCGTGCTCTTAATTTTAACAGTACAGGCCTATGACTTCCCCCAAATGCACAACAGCTACACAAAGCATGGGGCCCAAAGAGTCATGGCCAGGGTTTTGTGTCATTCAAAGTCCCCAACCCCACATTAACAAAAGCAAAGAGCTTGGTCATTTGTGTACATTACAGTCCCTGGCCTATCTGCTTACCCCTTTCTCTCCAGGGTGTATATCCCTTTCTCTTTCCTTTTCCTCACCTTATGGTAAACCTGCCTTAAATGCTGTCTATCTCTGCCTCATTGTACACTTCTATGTCTGTGTTGGGCTAACTGCCTAATTTTAGAAAAACTAAACCCAAGGATTGAGAAATAAACCACAAAACTCCACAGTTAACTCAACCTCTGGAAGCACTTCAGTGCTATTATTTCTACTCTTAGGTTTCTCTCAAAATCTGTTTTATACTAAAGTGCAAGTGGCTTCTTTTCTTTTTTTCCAATTCCCCCGTAAGGTTCCCCCACTCCTCAGCTTCTTTAGATAAATACTTTAGCAATTTCATTTTCTTTTCTTTTTTATTGAATTTTTTTCCTCACGAATCACACCTTCTATATAGTTCACCTTAGTTATTTTTGATCTTATATTTCTTAAGCCTGCTCACTATAATAGTTATACTTCATCTTATTTATGTGAAGCACAGTTTGGAATTTAGACAATCCATTGACCTCACAGAAATTACTGATGTATCAAATTTATGTTACAATATATTTTTAGTTTCTATTTCTGAAAACTTTTTTTCCCAGATGCATAAATGTTCAAATATTCACAAGCAATATTTCCAATATTTCTTTGGCTTTGTTTGTTACCTGTATCAGCTAAAACAAAACAAAAGCCTTTCCATGCTTAACAACCTTAACAACAACCATATGTTCCACTTACAAAATACTATTTTATAGTTTTTTTAAATTTGAAATACAAATTTGATTATTTTAATACAAATAATTACATAGTAAGAATACATAGCTTTAATTGAAAAACTATGTGTTTGATAATTTATGGTTTCATAAAAAAAGCACTGTATATCTTAATTTAGCAGAATTATTACAAATTTGTGGTCAGAATCATAGTCATTTTTGACTGATCTTCAATTTGTACCAATTTTTTTGTAAAATAAAGAAAATATCTGAAATAAGGAAACATATGTTCTTTAAATTGATCTGAAAACAAAGCTTTCTTCCACATAATTTCTCCCTGGGCAGTTACTTTGTTCTGGATGTAACAGATTTACACAACAAACTTTTCCTAAAGACATAGTTCTCTTTGTTCTTCTTTTCTTGCATATGTCACATAAGTGTGCACCTCTTGTGTGCTTCTGCTTTATTTCTTCTATAAAGTATAAGTGTGGTTTGAAGGTCAGGTGTCCCCTAAAAGTTCATGTGTGAGACAATCCAAGAAGGTTTAGAAAAGAAATGATTGATTTAATCCCCTGATGAGATTAACTGAGTAGTAGAGGGGTAGGGTGTGGCTAGAGGAAGTGGGAAATTGGGGGTATATCTTTGGAATATACATTTTGTATCTGGTGAGCGGAATCTCTCTCCCTGCTGCCTGATCATCATGTAAGTCAACTTTGCTTAGCCAGACTCTTCTGCCATGATGTTCTGCCTCACTTGAAGCCCAGAGGAATGGAACCAGCTATCTATAGACTGAGACCTCTGAAACCCTGAGCTCTTGAATAAATTTTTCCTCCTCTACAACTGTTTTTGTCAGGTCTTTTAGTTAGAGCTGCAAAAAAGCTAACTAAGACAATAAGTAAAAAATAGAACACTATTTATTCTCCCCTCCTTCTTGTCCCTAATTTTAATGGTATTGATTTAAAAAAATACTTGGAAAGTATAGAGTCATGTATATCTTAAAAGAACAAATAAAAAATTAAAAAGAATACTTTGAGATAATGGGGTGCATCTGAGGCTATGTTAATTTGGGATTATGCAAAAATAAAGTATGGCCCTTAAGAGTCTCATCAATGCATACACAGGCAGTTGAAATAATAATGGTAATAAATAAGTTAATTCTCTAATAGAAATGTCACCAAAGCCCAGCAAAAAACCCAAAATTCCTAGAGAAACTGATGTTTTTAGATGACAATTGTGAACATTTAATAAGATTTAAATAATTGTGCTGAATATTGAATATTAATAGAGTTTTTCTGGACAGAAACTACATATAATTGTGTTTATCATTTATAATATTATATGTATATACATGTATATAAATATGTACATATATTTTTTTTAATACTGGGAAACAACATGGAGATTCTGATAAGCAGTTTAAGCAATTTACTGTAGCTGAAGTGTAGAAAGTAGGGGAAGAATGGTAAGCTATGATACCTGAGCTACTTTTTTAACATTTCATATTAACAATTAATATTTGAGTAAATCCGTATTTAACAGGTACATGTACAATTCAGCACATTTATATACAGTTAGTGGGATTATACAGCTAGTCAATTATTTCAACATTTATAGGAAAACATATTTCAATATGCACCATAGATCCAAACACATTATTCATATTCCTTAAGCAGAGGCTCAACATTGGTGCATTATAAAGAAGTTACCTTGCATTTCTTCAAGAATGTAGTTGTAAGAATGTATGTTAAAGTATCAAAGTATTGGAAAACTGATGGGAAGATTGATGTTGAATAATAAACAAGTAATTGAATAAATTTTCTATAAAATACATGCCAAGAACCTTATAATGACTTCTGTAGGGCAGATGCACCTAGACTTACAATATGGTTATATCCTGAGAGGTTGAAAATATCATGAATCAAATTGATCAAAGTATATTTTTATGTATATATGAATACACAGAAATGGAACACACCATTTTGCATAAATAATATGCACTGATAAAAGCTACCATCAGTGAAAATTCATTTAGTACACTTAACCTACCACTTAACCATTATACCTTAGATTAGCTTCTTGAATATGCTCAGGACACTTGTTTTAGCTTATTGTTGGCTAAAAACAATCTATCACAATGCTTATTTTATAACAACATGCTAAATTTCTCATTTAATTTATTAAATATGATCTTGAATCTGAAAAGTAAAATGGTCATTTGAGTATACTTTTCCAACATCATACAGTCAAAACATTGTAAAATTGTATATTGAGCTATCTTTAAGTTGGTACCATTTGTATATTAAAAGATATGGCAAACTGTTAATTAAGTACTATTAAAAATGTACAAATAGTAAGAGTCTGTATAGTACTTCTCTAACATCACTCTAAAATATGTACAGACACATACTATAGAAAATACAGGAATAAACTTGGAGAAATACTAATTGAGTATATTAACTGTCAGAATTTAATTAATTTAAATTTTTTTCACAGGTGTGATAATTTTCAAGACTATGTTACTGCTTTAATTTCAAATACAAATATTACAGTAAGTGGACCCATTAAGTAACCTTCATCATCTTTATCAAATTATCCTTAATGAGTTAGAGATCCTAATAGAAAGCATCTTAAGATGACATAAGTACAGTATTTGAAGTGGAATAAGCAGGCAAAACCACAACGTGAATAATATAAGTATGTAAATAATGTTGAAAAAATGAGTCAAAGATGGACTCTAAACAGAACAAGCAAAAAACAGTAAATCTAGGATCTGTGTGTTTCAGTCATTCTTTCACACATTATTTCAAATGTTCTATAACAAATATATAATGAAGAAGTAACTATATGTTTCTTTGAGCAGTTGTGTAAAAATTTTAGAAAAATAGTAGTAGCTGATTACATATTCAAAAACATGTATTTCATGCAATTCTCATTGCTTTAATAGTTCTTCTATCATGAAAATCTCCAACTTTTAAAAGTTCTTTTTATCTTCACTAAAATAGCTTCTTATATAGTTTACAGTTTAATATTAACGTCAAAATATAAAATGGTCAGAGCCACAAACTAAACTATTCAAGGGAGTTTCTTGCTAATATGATTTCTAGAAGTCCACGTTATTGATTTTTAAAAAATTTGTTCTTATTAGTTATATATGACAGTAGAAAGCATTTTGACACATTGTACACAAATGGAGCATGACTTCTCATTCCTCTGCCTGTACATGTGCAGTCACACTGGTAGTGTAATCATACATGTATATAGGGTAATAATGTCCATCTCATTCCACTATCCTTCCCATTCTCATACCCTCTCCCCCTCCCCCTACACCTCTCTGCACAAACCAAAGTTCCTTCATTCTTCCCTACCCATCCCCCATTATGGATTAGCATCAACGTATCAGAGACAACATTCAGCCTTTGGTTTTGGGGTTTGGCTTATTTTGCTTAGTATTTTATTCTCCAGTTCCATCCATTTACCTGTAAATGCCATAATTTCATTCTTCCTTAAGGTTGAGGAATAATCCATTGTGTATGTGTACCACATTTTCTTTATCCAATCATCTGTTGAGAGGCATCTAGGTTGGTTCCATAGTTCAGATATTGTGAGTTGAGCTTCTATAAATACTGATGTAGTATGCTTCTATAAATATCGATGTAGTTGAGCTTCTATAAATATTGATGTAGTATGCTGATTTTAAGTCCTTTGGGTAAACCAAGGAGTGGGATACCTGAGTCAAATGGAAGTTTCATTCCAAGTTTCTTGAGGAATCTCCAGACTGCTTTCCATAGTGGTTGTACCAATATGCAGTTCCACCAGCAACATATGAATGTGCCTTTATCTCCACATCTTTTCCAACACTTACTGTTGCTTGTATTCTTGATATTTGCCATTCTTAATGGAGTGAGATGATATGTAAGAGTAGTTTTGATTTGCATTTCTCTAATTGCTGTGGATAATGTACATTCTTTCATGTGTTAGTTGACCGATTATAATTTTTTTTTTTCATCTGTGAAGTGTCTGTTCAATTCCTTAGCCCATTTATTGATTGTGTTATTTCTTTTCATGGTGTTAGGTTTTTGTGAGTTCTTTATATATCCTGGAGATTTGTGCTCTATCTGTGGTGCATGTGGTAAAGATTTTTGCCCATTCTGTAGGCTCTCTCTTCACCTTATTGGTTGTTTTCGTTGCTGAAAAGAAGGATTTTAGTTTGAATCCATCACACTTATTGACTTTTTTTTTAATTTTACTTATTGTGCTTTAGACATCTCATTGAGGAATTCAGTCCCTAAGCCAACATGGTGAAGATTTCAGCCTACTTTTGCTTCTGTTAGGTCAGGGTGTCTGTCTCAATGCTGTCTTTGATCCTATTTGAGTTCATTTTTGTACAGAGTGAGAAATAGAGGTTTAATTTAATTTTTCTACATATGGAGTTCCAGTTTTCCCAGCACAATTAGTTGAATAGGCTATCTTTTCTCCAACATATGTTTTTGGGGTGGAAAACCTGCAGGCCCTGGAGGGTGTCCCAAGATGGCAGTGGCCACATGTAACCAAACCAGCTGGGACCCTGACAAAGGACTTCCAGGCAGTAGCACCAGAGGGCAAAGGGTGATCAGTGGGTGGGCTGCAGGGGGTCTCCTGGCAAATGGTAAGCAATCAGCCAGTGGATGGCGGGCAGCGGGCAATTGGTAGGCAAAAGGGCAAATGGTGGACAGTGGGTGGTGGTCAGCAAGCAATGGTTTCAGAGGTCTTAGTCTATAGAATACCTGCTCCATTCCTCAGGGCTTGAGGTAAGGCAGAACATCATGGTAGAAGAGTGTGACAGAGAGAAGCAGCTCACATCATGATTAGGAAGCAGAGAGGATGCATATTGATTTTGATGCAGCTTTTTTTTTTATGTATCTGTCACCAATTAATGACAAGTAAAAGTATTGTCTTTTTTGGTGTTAATTTCTTCTAAAATTATCATTTTTATTTAAAATTTATTTTATTTATTTATTTAAGATTTCATCTCATTTTTATTTATTGATGATCATTTCATATTTTATTAAGCTTCATCTTGATAATGTACTGAATCAAATTAGAATGTTTAAGATAATCATGTTTGCTTTAGCTAGAAGTGAGAGTGTGAGTAGGAATTACAATAATTTTTTTTTTAGACTTTGGTGCATTTTGATAACTTGGATTAATAAGGGATTCTCCATGTTAGTGCTCTTTAATTTTCCAGCATAAATTTTAATGTCAGAATCCTGATGTTAATTAGGGGTAATTTTGTTCTGGAAATTCACACTGCAATACTGATTTCTTGCTTAATTTTAGAGTGCTATTTTTTTACTTCAACATTTTGAACATTTGAAATGATTTAGATAGTATAGTGACCCCAACTATACACTATTTTACTTTTTTGAAATGTATATTTAAAATAGTTCAGTATTAGTGGAAATATTCATTAAAATTGATCACATTGTAGAGAAGAAAAATCCCAACATCTGTAACTATTTTACCCTTCAAAATATTTATTGTAAGATACATTAAGATACTCAAAGAAATAAAATATCTTCTGTAAAGTTTCAAATGGCTACATAATAAAAAGTAATCGGAAGAAATCCTGTTCATTTTCCTATCAAATAAACCCCTTTCATTTTAAAAAAAAAAAGGAAACATAATGATATCTTTTAATCTGAAAGTTAGGTATTATCATTTGTAAAATTACACCTTACATTTATTATGTTTAATGTAAAATCTATGTCTGCAATTAAATGTTTGAAATTGAGCCCAAGTACTTTGCAGTAGGCATTATTTAATCATAATACATGGACAACAGTTAATTTTCGTAACATTAAAATCAGAATACTTAGACTATAGTTAGCATTCTTCTATGGAATGAACTCTGTTCTTTTAATGAGGAAAAGTTTTCATCAGTAGCTCTAGGGAATTGTGAGGTCTCACTAGTCACTAAACAAACAGGTTCTATTCCCTAAGAAAGCTATTAACCAGCCTGTGCATATATCCAGTTGCTAATGCTAATAATCAAAGACACACTTAGCAAGGTACAGATTTATTCTGAATTCCTGATATAATGGGATTCATAAAAATTTCTGCCCATATTTTTGTGACTTAAAATATAATTATGTATGACCTACTACACAATTCATGGTTAGTTTTTAACCAAGAGATCAAGAAAATATAAAATATGTGTCCCAAGACACATAAGACACCTGATATATCTTGGTTCATTTTCTGATTTGTATATAATAATAATTCCAGGTGTTAATTTCTATTACAATAAATTCAAAAACTAAAATCATTAACCAAAGATCTGAAAGCAAAAAACTTATGAGAATAATAATTAGTCAAAATGATGTGAAATTAGAAAGCACTAGAGATCAGCAAATTTGTCATATAAAATATATTTAGTAATTACTACAATGTTCTTCAAGATCATTATATACAACATTGTAGTTTACAAAATATTCTGTCACATAAAAATTATTCAGTGATCAAGCAAAAGGATATTTTTCATGAAATGGATAATGAAATTCAAATATTTTACATAATACAAAGCTTATTCTCAAAACTTGAATAATTTCCTTATTATTTTTTGCATTATTAGAAACACTCAAATATTGAATGGAAATGAAATCTCTCAGGATTTATTGTTTCAGATTATGCCTGAATAAATATCTCACCAAAATCACCTATAAATCTTTGAAAATATACAAAACATATTATTAAATTCATTTGAGGCTTTATCCCAAAGCAATCATTACCTCAAACAATTTGGAGATAAAAGTGCCATTTTAGCTAAATTGTGTTTCATATTCATTTGATTTTACCATTAATGAATTAGGAGCAAATACAATTCAACCAGAAGGTGGCAGTTATATTTGAACACAGAGAGGTCAAAATCAAGTCATGCATAGGGTGGTAGTGTAAGATTATGTTAAAAACATTACATCTAAGTAGAGAATCTGTCACACACATGGTAATAAGAAAACAGGTTGAAGATGAGGTCATAGGGAGAAGGCCAAATGGGAGTCATCATTTGCATTTTCTTTGAAATAATAACAAGATTCAAAGTCCAGTTTTAGTAGAAACTGACCAGTGCTTATGAAACTTACAATCAAGCCTACATAGAATCAGGATGATTTAGTGTTAAGATACTTAGATGTCAGAAGAAGCAAGTTTGAAGTATTAACATTTTTTTTTAGTAAATTAGAAGATCTCATTTTAAATTACAAAAATACAAAGGAAGAAGCCTTTACACATGTAGGAGAGCTTGAATCCATCCATTATTAATATTATAAGAAAACAGAGGAAAAAATGAAAAAGTTACATACATGACTTCTAAAAATTTTAATTGATGTAAAATACTTTGGATAATATAAAACAGAAAACATTGTTGGAAACTAAATATTATTTGAATAAGTTTAATGACATTAGTCACACCTTAAAATAGAATTAGTGACTTGAAGAATCAAGCAAATATAAAGATGAGTAGAAAGAAGGAAAAAGAGATTTGGAGAGGGAGGGGGAAGGAGAGATAATGGAGTCTGACATAGAACAAAATACATTCCATGCTTTTATAATTATGTCCAATAGATTCTACTGTCATGTGTAAGTAGAAAAAAACAATTAAAAAAAATATTGAAGGGGCTGGCTGGGGTTGTGGCTCAGAGGTAAAGCACTTGCCTAGCATGCGTGAAGTACTGGGTTCAATCCTCAGCACCACATAAAATGAAAATAAAGATATTGTGTCCACCTATAACTAAAATATATTTTTAAAATATTGAAAAGTGAAAAAGTAATAAGTCTGAAAAGGAAAGATGGATGGAAGGAAGAAATAAAAAAGGGAAGGAGAGAAGAAGGAAGGAAGGAAAGAAGGAAAAAAAAAAATTTGAGACACACAGAGATATAGACAAAGCCAGGTTGAAGTCTTAACATTTTTTTTTTTTTAGTAAATTAGAACATCTTATTTTAAATTACAAAAATACAAGAAGGGAAGAAGCCTTTACATATGTAGGATATGTAGAATCATAACTGAAGTTGAAAAATAAAAAGGAAGTGGTAGAATATGGCAAAACAGGAATATTAAAAGAGACAATGATTAAAATTTTTCTGATACTGACAAAACCTTTAACTTACAGATATAAGAAACTCAATGAATTTCAAGTATATAACTACAAGAAAAACCAAACTTAGAAATCTCGTAAAGAAAAAAATCAAAGAAACAGGCATAAGTGAATAACAAGAATAATTACCTTTTATAAGATTGATAGCTATTGTTTTAGTAGATAATGTGAAAGTCAGAAGGCAATGGAATAATATTGTTTTATAAGTCAGCCACATGTGCTGTTGATGGGGGGCAATAAAGAAAAATAATGTCTTCAAATAAACATGTAATTAAGATATAAAAGATCTTTCTTTCTTTCCTTTTTTTTTTTTTTTTTATAGAATATGTTTCTAAAAATGTTCCACAAGTGTACTGGAACAACAAATATTAAATTGAGCCACTTAGGTTAAAGAAACAATGATCTAAGCTTAAAATAATAAACAGGAAAAAACACAATATGTGGCAACAAATGAGAAGATATAAGTAAAATCATTGTTTAAAACAACAAAAGTTTTAGCAAAGACATGCACACATATATATGTACATACATACATGCTCTTCATGTTACACATTTCATATATATGCATTTGAAAAGATTATACAGATGGGTTATCAAGTGAACATTAATAAACATTGATTGTTAGAAATTACCCCCCCAAAAAAAATTTAAGCAACTTCTTTTAAATTGATGAGCATAATTTAAAGGAACAAAAGCCAAAAGCAAATCTTGATCATGATAATTCTTACTGATAAAATATTAAATGCATTTCCCCTAAATTCAGGAACAGAATGGTGATATTGATATTGTCAGTTGTGGGTGACGAGTTCTGCTCCCCCAAATGTTGAAGTTTGAACATTAGAGAAGCACGCCAAAGCAAACATTTAAAGCAGGGTTTATTTAAAAAGGGGTAACATAGACTTCTCCCGGGAGGGAGAAGGGGGCCATTGCTGGTATCCTGGTATCCCAAGAAGCGAGGCAGGTCTGCCTTTTTTATATATCACAGGCTTTCTTTGTTCTGCTCTCTTCCCCTTATCTCTCTCCTTCCTGCATATGTGACCAGGCCCAGTGACCAGGCTCAGAATGCTGGGTGGGATGGCAAAAGGTGAGAAGCAGATGGGCTGAAGAGGGAAGGGCAAGATGGTGCAGGCGAGGACAAGTTAACAACTTTATAGCTCCCTATAGGGAGGGGCAATTCTTGGGACAGTTTAACTTGGCAACATTTTGGGACAGGGGCAGGTTCTTGATAAGGGTGGAGAAAGGGCTCTGAAGGAATTAACATTCCAATCCCTCAGGGGACAGTCTCCCAACAAGTCTCCAACTTCCTAGAACTGACTCAAAATTGGCTTTCTTGATCCAACCTGACTCAATTTACCTATCTATACTGACTGCCTGTCAAGATTCTAGCTTCAATATATTCCCTTTTACCACTGCTATTCAGTATTACTCTGGTGATCTTACATAATAAGAATCATATTCCCTCCAGCTATATCAGCCATATGTTTGAAAGGTACATTCTCATGCCCACCACAGCATATGAATAGCAATAGGTGTGTGTGTGTGTACACACACACATATATTAAATAGTAAAAACAAAGGAACAAAAACAAGATACAAACAGAAAGAAATGAATTGAATTTCCATAATTTGGAGATGAAAAAAGTGCATGTATTTACCCATAAAAATATCTATAAGTGATAGTGACTCAAACATTTAACAAAAAGCCTTTGAAAATCATTTGTATTCAAAATGTCATAAAAAAATCTATGATTAAATTTTAAAAAATCACTTGAAAGAGCTTCAAAACACATACCTAAGAATCAATCTTATGAAAGGTACAGAAAATTACAATAAAAACTATTGAATGATTTAAAGGAGAATGTAAACAAAATGAGAGTTATCAAGATATTAAAACTGAAAAATCGAATATCACTGAGTGAATCAATACAGTTATTTATAATACTTAATGTGTGTATGTATTAATGTATATTGACAAGTTTTTTTCTAAAAATTATATAATCGTGAAATATCTTGGAAGATCAAGACAATCTTCAAGAAAAATAACATTTTTGGACTTACGGGATCAGGTTTTAAGTGCATGTGTGTATATAATCATAATAGCAAAGAATAATAAAATGAAATGACGTAAACTCAATTAGTAACACAATAGAGCCTAGAAATACCAGTTCACATATATAATCATTGCCTTTACAACAGAGGCATCATTGCAATCCCATGAGGAAAAAGACTTTCCAGTATAGGATGTTAGAGCAATTTGAGAACAATCAAAATAATTCATGCACTCATTGCAATCATATATATATATATATATATATATATATATATATATATGCATGTACATATATATATATATATATATATATAAATTGTATTTTATACACATACATAACTTTTGTAGCATATAGGTCTATATCCATATGACCAAAGAGTCAACTTTTTTAAAAAAACTGTAAAATATATTTCAAACCAAGAATATTTTTTAAATATTTAAAACATGAATCATTACTAAAACGAAGTGCAGTTCATTACATTAATAGCTTCCATTTCATTGTTGTTAAGAATGTGTCTTATTGTTGGTCCTCAGAGAAGCATACAAGAGTCCTAAAGAAGTTGTCTGCTGGGCACAGTGGTGGTCACCTGTTATCCCAGCAACTTGGGAAGCTGAGATAGAAGGATTGCAAATTCAAAGCCAGTCTCAGCAATTTAGTGAGGCCCTGAGCAACTTAGAAAGACCCTGTCTCAATATAAAAATAAAAAGGGATGGGGATGTATCTCAGTGGTTAAGTCACCTGGGTTCAATCCCCAGTATGAGAAAAATTAACACAAAAATAACCACAAAGTAGCTGCCTGATCATGATATAAATTTGATATCTAGTTTTTGTACTATGGTAATATTTTAAGGATAGATTAAAAAATCAGTTAAACCAAAAAGATAGCTATTTTTAAAAATTCATGCATGCATAGAACTCAATTCATGACTGAGATGACTGAAGATAGAGATGAATAAACCATTTGGAACTCAGAGTGGGACCATTAGTTATCTTATATTAATTTATATATTGTTATATATCAAATCCCCAAAGATATAGTGAGTTTAAACAACAAATTTATTCAACATTTAATTTTTGTGGACCATCCAATATAATTATGTTCTTAGCTGGTTTAGCTGATCATTGTGATCCCTAGCAGCATTGCTGGAAATGGGTGGTCTGGTTGTCTGTCTAGAATGATCAACCTAGGGGTACCTCTACTGAGAAAGGTCATTTTTCAATAGCCTGCATATTTCCAGGAGTCTGTCTAGGTTTCCTCACATCCAATAAAAGAAGTGATCAGCAGGAGGCAAAAACCTGAATAAGCAGACACTTGGCAAACCTCCACTAATGTCATACCACATTTTATCCTATTAGTCAGTCTTTGTAACAAGGCCAAACTCAGTACTGATGCATGAGGAGAATACTTAAGAGTGTGTATAGAGAGGATGGAATTTTGGTGGATCATTTTCAAGAAAAACAATGATGCACAGGTACCCATACACTCCATAAGAAACAAAGTTGATGTTTCAATTCCTAATAAAAAAATTAATTAAAATATTGTGTTTAAATTTAACTTAAAAATTCAAAACAGTATAAATTGTGGTGTTTTGATAAGAAAAATTTATTATCTAAAAATGATCCATAGTTGAGGTCATTAAATTAAAATTTTAAATTTTGTTTTAAAAAAGCCTCACTAATGTAAATGGAAAGACAAACCAGGAATTTGGAGAATATATTTAATATCTCAATTATAGATAGGACACCTCTGGAAGATAATTTTAAAAGTGTTCATTTCACCAAAAAAAAAAGTTAGGATGCACATTTTAACTCTAATAATTAGAAAACTAAAACTATCACAAATTTTTATGACTTAGAAATCTTGTAATATCAATTCAATAAAAGATTTGTAGAATTAGATGTGCTTATTGTGGCAGTGTTAAGGGTGCAACTCCATGGTGAAACATGAAAATGTCCACACAAATGACAGCATTTCCACTAATGATTATATTGTAATAATATGATAAAATCTTTCATAAAGTTACACCAAGAGAGAGATAATTGAACTAAGTATTCATAGAGACGTATTTTATAATACATTGTCAAAAATGTCCATTCAAGTAGTTTGTACATCTGAATCAGTATATTCCAACACCTGATGGAAAAATACATGCATGTTCCAAATTAGTTCATCTAAAGCCAACCATTCACACATGCACACATGGAACTCAAAATCCTAATGCTGAACAAACAAAAGAAATCACAGAATATTATGAGTAAATTTAAAAAGTGAGAAGAACTGAAAGTAAATTGATTTTCAGTAAAAATGATATAAGAATCAAAAGTGGGGTATTCGTGCGACTTTACTTTTTTCGTCTATGTAGGAGGAGGGGGTAGAGACTGAAGTACAGAGGAGGCTTTAGTGAGAATTGCAATACTATAATTCTCAAAGCAGTATGTTTGATGAAAGGACCTTCATGTTAATCTCTTTTCCTCATCCATATACATCAACTATATTTCACAATGTGTAAAAATATTTTCATAATATTTTTTTTAAAAAACTCAGGATAACAAAATTGGTTTTACATTTATGCAACCTATATTGTAACATTCTTTAAAAGTCAATACAATTTGAGCCAGTGCAGTAGCACACACCTATAATTTCCCTGGCTCAGGAGGCTGAGGTAGAAGGATTGCGAGTTCAAAGCCAGCCTCAGCAACAGCGAGGCACTAAGCAACTCAGTGAGACCACGTCCCTAAATAAAATAAGAAATAGGGCTGGGGATGTGGCTTAGTGGCTGAGTGCCCCTGAGTTCAATCTCCAGTACCCCCCCCCCACCAAAAAATTCAATGCAATTTGAAAGGAGATAGAGAAAAAAAAAAAAAAAAAAAACAATAGAACTACTGCTGTGTACCAAATACTATTTTTTAATCATAAAATGTAAAATCTTGTTTATTTCTTTTTTTTTATAAGGTATAATCACCTATTAACACCATGGTATTTGGTACTACCAGAACATGGGATCTGACTACTTTCTTGAATTATCATTCTTGAAAACTATAGTTAATGCTGCTAAGCCTTTCTTTTGTCGTAAAAATATTAATAGTAAATTTTACTTTAGTTAATGTGGGGATAAAAACATAATAGTCTAAATTGTCTGATTAAGTGCATTTTGATGTAATAAGTACTTAGTATATACTCAAAAACTATAGTTGTTCTGTGTACCATTACTCTTATAGTGAATGCCAGTTAAAATTGCTCCATAATTAAAGTAATCTAATTTTATTTGAATAGCATAGGAATGCATACCAGATGGAGAATTAATTATCTTTTATAATCATATTCCAATGTTCTTCAATTAACATTCTCATAACCCTTGAATTCATGGTTAAGATTCAAGGATGTTTTGATGCTTTTCTCTTATTAAAATATCAATGATGTGCCCTAATTTCTGTCAAAAAGCTGCATTTGTTAGTTTGTGCAATGTTTTTGATTACAGATTGTGTAACTTTATTGGAATTATCAAAGTGACCTAATAGTCATTAGAGAAAAAAAAGGCATCTGTAATTAAAATATAAATGGGTAATATTCTATATTTAATATAAAATTCTTAGTATAGTTTGAAATAAAACCTGATAACAAGCAATCAAGAGAGAGATAGAAATACATTAAACATGAACAATCCATTTCATTTATCAAACTAATGCAGCTGTATTAATTAGTTTAAGTGGCAAAGATTTTTTCCCCGGGGGGGGAAGAGTTAGTGTTTCTTACACCACATTGACATTCTTGCTACACCTTTTGTGTAGGGGAGGTGCAGGGGAGGTGGAGAATAGAAGAGGAAATGACCTTCTATGCCAGCACTAGCTGCTACACATCAACCAAGTAAATACCACTTTTGGTTTCTGACTTAAGATACAAACTTTAAAACTTACACCATCATTGACTGGACAGCTAGATCTTCATGGTGTTTTGATAAATAAACTGTTTCTTTAGTGACATTAGTTTTGACCTAATAATAAGTGCATACTTAAAAAATATTAATTCTATATTGTTAAAATTATGAAAAACTGAGAAATGAATATGATCTGCTAATATTATCTATTCTAAATATAAATAGTGACAAGAAAAAAATTAAAAGTTTTAAGATCACATGAATACATACCACTTCCTCTATTTCTTCATCCTCAAATATTCATTTTTTTAAAAATTTTTTTATTATTTATTTACTTATTCATCATGCACAAGTATAGTATCTTTTTACATACAACTGCTTGTATACAAAGTATATAAGTACCATTCAGATCTTCAATCATGCATTTAGGATAATGATATCCATCTCATTCAACCACCAATTTTTTTTTCAACCCCCCCCTTACTCCCTCCCTCCCCTCCCTTTCCGTTGACCATTCTAGTGTTCCTCTGATCCTATGTACCCCCTTCCAACAACACTGTGAACCAGCCTCCTTATATCAGAGAAAACATTCGGTTCTTGGATTTTTGAGATTGACTAATTTCACTTAGCATTATATTCTCCAACTTCATCCATTTACCTGCAAATGCCATTATTTTATTTTCTCTTATTGCTGAGTAAAATTCCATTTTGTATATATGCCATATTTTCTTTATCCACTCATCTACTGAGGGGCATCTAGGTTGGTTCCATAACCTAGCTATTGTGAATTGTGCTGCTATAAACATTGAAGTGGCTGTGTCACTGTAATATGCTGTTTTTAAGTCTTTTGGGAATAGACCCAGGAGTGGGATGGCTGGGTCATAGGGTGGTTCCATTCCCATTTTCCCAAGAAATCTCCATACTGCTTTCCATAGCGGTTGCACCATTTTGCAGTCCCACCAGCAATGTATGAGTGTGCCTTTTTCCCCACATCCTCTCCAACATACCAAAAACATTATACAGATTTAATGCAATTCCAATCAAAATCCCAATGTCATTCTTCAAAGAAATAGAAAAAGCAGTCATGAAATTCATCTGGAGAAATAAGAGACCCAGAATAGCCAAAGCAATCCTGAGCAAGAAAAGTGAAGCAGGGGGCATCACCATACCGGACTTTAAATTATACTATAGAGCAATAGTAACAAAAACAGCATGGTATTGGCACCAAAACAGACTGGTGGACCAATGGCACAGAATTGAGGACACAGAGACTAATACATATAATTTCAGCTATCTTATATTAGACAAAGGTGCCAAAAATGTACAGTGAAGAAAGGATAGCCTCTTCAACAAATGGTGCTGGGAAAACTGGAAATTCATATGCAACAAAATGAAATTAAACCCTTGTCTCTCACCATGCACAAAATTCAATTCAAAGTGGATCAAGGACCTAGGAATTAGACCAGAGACAATACGCCTAATAGAAGAAAAAGTAAGCTCCAATTTCCAACATGTCGAATTAGGCCCCAAGTTCCTTAATAAGAATCCTGTAGCACAAGAACTATTACCAAGAATTAATGAATGGGATAGATTTAAACTGAAAAGCTTCTTCTCAGCAAAAGAAACAATCAGTGAGGTGAATAGGGAGCCAACTAATTGGGAACAAATATTTAATACATGCACATCAGATAGAGCACTAATTTCTAGAATGTATATAGAAATAAAAAAACTTAACACCAAAAAAGCAAATAACCCAATCAATAAATGGGCTAAGGAATTGAAAAGACACTTCTCAGAAGAAGATACACGATTAATCAACAAATACATGAAAAAATGCTCAACATCACTGGCAATTAGAGAAATGCAAATCAAAACTACTCTAAGATTTCATTTCACTCCAGTCAGAATGGCAGCTATCAAGAACTCAAATATTCATTTTAGGATGAGTTTTCACAATGAACCTTAGGTAAAATGTTAAGGTAGATATTGGCCAATAGCGTTCACATACCATTATTAGCACAGTTTTTTTTTTCACTGATCTGATTGGTATTAAAGATAAAAAATGGGCATAAAGTCACTATTTGTTAAAATTATTAACAATATTTTTTTTCTTTTTATGATCACAGTTCAAACTAAGAAAGACAAATGCATGTGCATATATTTTCCAAAAGAAAGGCAGTATTTTTTAAAAAATATTTTAGCCCATTAGAATATATTATGTGTTCATTATATTTTTAGTGATAAGGCAAACACAAATGTTTCTTTCATTGTTTTTTTTTCCTGCATAACAAAGATTATTCCTGTGATTGAAAACTAATAAATCCCTATTTTTAAAATGTACTTTCACCTCTGAGGAGCTATACTTCAAGAATTTTTTTTTTTTTTTTTTTTTTTTTTTTTTTACTTTCTTAACAATTCTTTCTTCTCCTTCTGAGGTGAAACCCCAATCCTTCTCATATTCTTTCTGGAGAAATGTCACTTTGATGGAAGTGGAGTACATTAGGAAGGGGCGAGTCACATGAATTAAACATAAACTTGGTGCTCAGTGGAAACACATTTCTTTCTAATGAACTCCAATAATTATTGAGTTATATTAAAATAGGTGTGTTATTCAGAACTGGTTTTTCTTTGCTGTTTAGACTACATACAATATTAGCACTGGGATGTGGGAGACTGCTGGCAAAAAGTCAACTGAAGTCAGTATCAATAGACTATTATTTCATTATGAACATCTTCATAAGTGTTCTGTAGAAGCACATGTTGAGATGAGTTTAGCATGCATGGTATTCACCATACATCAACTCCTGTGGAAGGAAAGCAAAGTAGTAGTTTTCATAAAAATGTAGAAGTTCACTTATAATGGTCCTTAAAACAATGTCCCAGTAAACCTTGCAGAAAGCTTAGGAATAGAAACTGCTATTACAGATGACCTGCAGGGCAGAATTGACCATTATTTTACCTTACACCCAAATTAACCAGTTGACACTGGCTGTACCTGGAGGACAATTTGAGGCAATTCTTCAAGACACTGATAAAGACTGTCTACTTACAGCTATGAACACAAGCCCTTCCCTGAAGAAGGGTTGAATAGATAATTACAATTTCTGTGTTTATTGGTTTGAATAAATTCACTTGTTCTTACTTTTGTTCAAATCATGACAGTCACCGTCTCTTAATTTTCTAATTACCTGATGAATTATTCAGTTTTGGATTTCATATCCTTGAACTAATAAGGATAGTTTTGTAAGTATCTGTCTCATAATTTGGATCCCTATATGTTAATATGTGCTAGATATTACATTTAAAACAAGTTTAGTTTAGAAATTATTTGAGAACTATTAGAAGATTTATTCCCCCAGAAGTGACAAATCATATTTGGATTTAAAAAATATAAACTATCAAACACAGAAATTGTAATAATAACTATTCAATGATTGTGCTTTAACATAGCTGGAGAGAGAATTACTTGCCTGAAAATTAAAACAGATAATATAGAATGAGAAATAGGGAGATAAAATAATGGAACATTCAGACCAGTGAAAATGAGACATAATAGATACAGACTAACAAATACATAATTGAAGACCAAGCAAGAAATTGAAAAAGGGAATGCTGTGAGAGTAGTATTTTGAATGGCTAATAACCAATAGCCTTCTAAAATAGTTAAAATTTATCAATCCACAGTTCCAAAAATTCCAAAGATGATCATAAATATAATTGTAGAGAAAATGGCAACCAAATACATCATTAAAGAAACTGTAGATATCCAAAGAAAAAGAAAAGAAATTGCAAGAGGAGATAGAAGGAGGTGGAAAAGTTACATGTTTCTAAATCAGAATTTAAACAAATATATTATTTCTCATCAGAAGAAGGCTCCAAAATGATGGGAAAATAAACAGAAGTACAATCTATTAGGAAAAAAAATCTTCTTCAAGAATTCATGAGAGCTAACAATATTTTCTGGTAACATAAAAGAAAGACTATACTACCAGTTGACCTAAGGTAACAGCATTTGAGTCTAAGTAGCAAGAACATGTTTACAAATGAAAGATTTGAAATGAAACAAAAAATGAAGAACAGTAAGCATGATAACAACATTGTATAACCTAAATAGATATTAATGCTAACAAACAATGAAAATTTTATCCTTTTGGGTCAAACATTAGGCATTATTATTAAATTGCCTGACAAAAATAGCAAAATCTTTTGGGATAGAAATAAACAAAGTTAACATACTGTAAGTACCTCTGAGGAGAATGAGTGTGTTAGATTTTAAGTGAGGAATATATGTTATATTTTCATAGTTATCCACTATAAGAATAAAAAAAGTCAGTTTCTAAATTAATAAAGGGCTGTATAAATCAAAAATTCATAAATATCAAGTTTAATGAATAGAATAACATTTTAAACTGGATCTAGGTATTTTGAATACCAATTAACAGAATTGATCTTGTTAGGTAGTAGTTAGTAATGTGTAGTGGAATGCAAACCAGTAACAATAGTAGGGTCATAGGTTTTCATTAGATTGTATTTAAAACTAATGAATAATCAAGAATCTTGTAGAAAAGCAACAGGTATACTAACTCTTAGAACAGATAGGTGGAAACAAAGGTAGCCAATTAAGGAATACATCAAGAAAGAGAGATCAGTAGGGCTGACTACTGACAGCACTAACCAGGATCATTGTGCAATTAAAATTTATGGCCATAGGGCTGTCAATGTATATAAGAAGTGACATGTCTTTAGTAGTGCCGGTACACTAGTGAAGTTTGCCAGGTCACTGACTCCAGCACCCACATTAACATAGAATTGACTTGTACATGAAGAACCTGAATGGGATGGTAGTCATAACCATTCTAGAAAGGACCAACTTGAGTCTAAAACTTTCCTGCCCAACATGAAGGAGAGGTTAAAGATGGGAGTGATGAAGAAGGCACAAGGTAGACCCCAGTTCTCATGGTAAACAGACGACAATAATAAATTTGGAAGTAGCCTTGTTTCCTTTTTGTTGTTTATTGCTCAGAGATGACCCATTCTGTCTCTAAGGTGTTCTTTGCTTGAGCATTACATTTACTTATAATAAAAATCTCTAACTTGGCTTTTGTAGTCCAATTTTAAATTTTCTTTCATTGGGAAACAAGAACAAAGGCTTGGAGCTTTGACTCCCCTTTTGCCTGTGACAATCTAATTTAAGTATTGAAACACACACACACACACACACACACACACACACACATATATCAAATATATATATCATTTTTTAAAAATTTGGTACTAGGGATTGAACCAAGGTATGCTTAACCACTGAGTCACATCCCTAGCTTTCTTCTTCTTTTTTTTTTTTTTTTTAATTTTATTTGAAGATTGGGTCTCACTGAGTTGATTAGGGCCTTGCTAAATTGCTGTGGCTGGCTTTGAATTCACAATCCTCCTGCCTTAGCCTCCCAAGCTGCGGGGATTAAAGGCATGCCCGGCTATATATGTTTTAGGAATATAAGATATTTTCAAAATAAGATAGTTTTGAATGAAAACTAATTGCAGAGTTACTAGAAATCGTATCACTAGAATGTAACAAGTAGCCAGAAGTAGGAAAATAATCTATTGTGTTTTTGAGTAATGAAAATGAAAGTTACATGCAACAACACAGGTAAATCACATTACCAATATAGTGAGTGAAGAAAAATCAAGTATTAAAAGAACACTCAATCACTTGTTTTAAGCTAACAAATAAGAAAAAATACACATTGGGTGGACTCATGAACATATAAGAAAAATATTTCAAAAGAGAAATAAGAGAATATATAATAGGAAATCGTGCATTTAAGTTGAAGAATCATAGTCCAACCTAAAAGTTGGACTTTTAGATGCTATAGTTGGACTATAGCATCTAACTAAAAGTCCAAAAGGCATTTAGTTAGATGCTATAGTTTTGAAAAAATTTCTCTTTGATTAGTAGACACTCTGGCATCCATTTTATTATTTTTATGTATGTTTTCTTTTCTTCTAAAATTTATATTTTAGAACATACACTAAGATTGGCAAATATTGGAAGATTAATAGAATACATATACATATATACATTAATAAGAGATTAAATGCAGTAAGCAAACAAAGAAACCTAGCTTTAAGCAGCTCACAGGATAAAATAAGATGTTCCAACAAAGTCTACTTGAAATTCCTAGAGGAAAATGTTTAATAAGATAAGGGCAAAAGCCAGGTGTGGTGACACACTCCTGTAATCCCAGCACTTGGGAGGCTGAGGCAGGAGGATTGCGAGTTCAAAGCCATCCTTAGCAATGGCGAAGCACTTAGCAACTCAGTGAGACCCTGTCTCTAAATAAAATACAAAAAAGGGCTGGGGATGTGGCCCAGTGGTCGAGTGCCCAAGTTCAAACCCCGGTACAAAGCCATTACAGCTAATATTTTTCTCACTGGAAAAATATCAAAGTTTTCCTATTAAGAAAACCTTGAATACTGAACAGAATATTCAGAACCATTATGTAAAACTGCCAAAAATAAAAGAAAAAGTCATTAATCTTAAAGATACTCAGAAAACAATGTCCGTACTTAAGATGAAAGAATATTGGTCTGACAAAATTGTTTTCTTCAGCAAGAGTGTCCTAGGATGAATAGAATAATAATAAAATTTAGGAAAATATGCCTTCATACATTAATTTATCTAGCTAAATTCAGAAAGTAAGATTATGCTTGCATTCAATTTTTCATCAAACTAAACACTGGAAGCAAAGGAATAATAATAAATTTCTAAGGAAAAACATCCTTTATCCTAGAATTCTATAACCTGCTACATTATTATTCAGAAATTCAATAATGAGGTGAAATTCAGGGACCTGACATTTTCCAAATAAAATAAGGCTGATAGTTTACTCCTAACAAAGCATTCTTCACTAGTTTTATGAGTTATTTAACATTTATATAATTAATTTATATATTTACATATTGTAGTGAAGGAAAAATTAGTATAAAAGTGCATGTCAAAGTATAAATATTAAGAACAATGTATTATTCATAGTCTTCAATGAATGCTGCTTAAATTTACTATAAGAAATAGTGCTTTAGACATTAGAGTGCCCCCACGCCCAGGCTCCAGCCAGTCCCGCCAATCTCCGTCCCAGAGCAGGAGCCAGCAAGGACAGACCCACCAACTCTGCTTGAGTTCAAACAGGCCAAGGACAGTCCCAGGGACCTACATTGGAGTGCTGCCAGGCCCAGGTCAGTCCTGCTGACCCTCATCCCAGTGCGGCCAGCCCCAGATCAGTACCACTGACATTCCCTTGAGTGTGGCCAGGCTCAGGGAAGCTCCGCCAACCTCTGTTCAAGCACAGGTGGGCCCAGGTTAGCCCAACTCACACCTGCAGAGCTCAGGCAAGTCTAGGACAGCTTCACTGACCTCCACTCAGAAGACTGCCTCTTCCAACCAACAGACCACTGCAGGAGCTCAGACTCAACCAGTTCAACCCACACCAACCTGCGTGGACCCAGCCCCAGGTAGCATACTTTGAGGGACAACAGCAAGTTCTGATAGCCCAACACTAAGGGGAGGCACAGACAACCTGCAAGGATATTATAAGAATATACTAAAGAAAATGTATTATCTCAGATCTACACTGCAAGAAAGTAAGGCAAATAGACAACATGAAAAAACAAGGGAGGAAAGTACCCCCCCAAAAACAGGATTCTATAATAACAGAACCCATGCTCAACGAAGTTGATAAAATGTCAGAGAAGGAGTTCAGAAGGTTCATAATTAAAATGATCTGTGAATCAAAGAATGACCTAAATGAGCAAATACAGGCAAAAATTGACCACTACAACAAAGATATAAGAGAGCAAATGCAAGTAGCAAAAGATTACTTCAAAAGAGATGGAAACTCAAAAAAAAAAAAAAAAAAAAAAAAAGTCAGAAATCCTTGAAATGAAGGAAACAATTATCCAAATAAAAAACACAATTGAAGGCATCACCAACAGACTAGATCAACTGGAAGAAATAACTTCAGACAATGAAGACATAGTATATAATCTTGAAAATAAAGTTGACTACACAATGAAGATAGTAAGAAACCATGAACAAAACATCCAAGAAGTATGGGACAGCATCAAAAGATCAAACCTAAGAGTAATTAGGATAGAGGAAGGCAGAGAGTTTCAAACCAAAGGAATGCACAACCTCTTCAATGAGATAATATCAGAAAATTTCCCAAGCATAAAGAATAAATTGGAAAACCAAATACAAGAGGCTTATAGGATACCAAATGTACAAAATTAAAACAGATCTACACCAAGACACATTCTAATGAAAATGCCTAGCAGACAGAACAAGGATAGAATCTTAAAGGCCACAAAAGAGAGGAATCAGATCACATATAGGGGGAGACCAATACGTATTACAGCAGATTTTTCAATTCAGACACTCAAAGCTAGGAGATCATGGAACAACATATTCCAAGCTCTGAAAGAAAAGGGATGCCAACCAAAAAATCTTATACCCAGCCAAATTAAGCTTTAGATTTGAGGACGAAATAAAAACCTTCCATGATAAAAAAAAAAAAAAAAAAGTTAAAAGAATTTACAAGTAGAAAACCAGCACTACAGAACATCCTCGGCAAAATATTCCATGAAAAGAAAAACAATGATGAAAATCAACAGAGGGACATATTACACTAAAGTATAAAATAATCAGAAAAGAAACTATGTAAAGTTAAATACCAAAAATAAACAATACAAAACACATCTCAATAATAACTCTGAATATTAGTAGCCTAAACTCAACAATAAAAAGACACAGACTAGCAGATTGTATCAAAAAAAAAAAAAAAAAAAAACAGACCCAACAATATGCTGCCTCTGAGAGACTCATCTCATAGGAAAAGACATCCATAGGCTAAGGGTGAAAGATTGGGAGAAATCCTACCACTCACATGGACTGAGGAAACAAGCAGGGGTTTCCATCCTCATATCAAAAAAAGTAGACTTCAAGCTAAACTCAAGTAAAAGAGATAAAGAAGGACACTATATACTGTTCAAGGGAACCATACACCAACAAGACTTAACAATTATAAATATATATGCCCCAAACAATGGAGCATCCATGTTCATCAAACAAACTCTCAAGTTTAAGGGTCAAACTGACCACAACGCAATAATTCTGGGTGACTTTAACACACCCCTTTCACCACTGGATAGATCTTCCAAACAAAAGCTAAACAAAGAAACTATAGAACTCAAAAATACAATAAACAAATTAGACTTAATTGACTTATATAGAATATTTCATCCTTCAACAAGTGAATACACTTTCTTCTCAGGAGCACATGGATCCTCCTCTAAAATAGACCATATACTATGCCACAAAACTATTCTTAGCAAATATAAAAAAGTAGGGATACTACCCTTCATTTTATCAGACCATAATGAAATGAAATTAGAAATCGATGATAAAATAAGAAATAAAAGCTACTCCAACACCTGGAGACTAAATAATATGTTACTAAATGAACAATGGGTTGCAGCTGACATCAAAGAGGAGATTAAAAAATTCTTAGAGGTGAATGAGAACACAGACACAACATATCAAAATCTCTGGGACACTATGAAGACAGTTCTAAGAGGAAAGTTCATTTCATTGAGTTCATTCCTCAAAAGAAGAAAAAGTCAACAAATAAATGACTTAAAATTACATCTTTTAAAAAAAATTACATCTCAAAGCTCTAGGAAAAAAAAAAAAAAAAAAAAAGGAACAATCCAACACCAAAAGTGGTAGAAGACAGGAAATAATTAAAATCAGAGCTGAAATTAATGAAATTGAAACAAAAGAAACAATTGAAAAAATTGATAAAACAAAAGTTGGTTCTTTAAAAAAATGAATAAAATTGACAGACCCTTAGCCATGTTAACAAAGAGAAGGAGAGAGAAAACTCAAATTACTAACATATGTGATGAAAAAGGAAATATCACAACAAACACTATGGAAATACAGGAAATAATTCAAAATTATTTTGAAAACTTGTACTCCAACAAAATACAAAACATCAAAGGCATTGACAAATGTCTAGAGTTGTATGATCTGCCCAAATTAAAGCAGGATGATATACACAATTTGAACAGACCAATTTCAAGCGACATCATAGAAGATGCCATCAGAAGCCTACCAACGAAGAAAAGCCCAGGACCAGATGGATACACAGCTGAGTTCTACAAGACCTTTAAAGAAGAACTGATACCAATACTCTTCAATTTATTTCAGGAAATAGAAAAAGAGGGAGCACCTCCAAACTCATTCTATAAGGCCAATATCACCCTGATCCCCAAACCAGGCAAAGACACATTAAAAAAAAAAAAAAAAAATTCAGACCCATATCTTTAATGAACATAGATGCAAAAATTCTCAATAAAATTCTGGCAAAACAGATACAAAAACATATCAAAAATATAATACACCACGATCAAGTGGGGTTCATTCTAGGGATGCAAGGATGGTTCAACATACAGAAATCAATAAATGTAATTCATCATATCAATAGACTCAAAGATAAGAATGATAAAATTATCTCGATAGATGCAGAAAAAGCATTTGACAAAATACAACACCCCTTCATGTTCAAAACACTAGAAAAACTAGGGATAACAGGCACATATCTCAACATTGTAAAAGCTATATATGCTAATCCCCAGGCCAGCATTATTTTACATGGAGAAAAATTGAAAGCATTCTTTCTAAAAACTGGAACAAGACAGGGATGCCCCCTTTCACCACTTCTATTTAACATAGTAATTGAAATGCTGGCCAGAGCAATAAGACAGACAAAAGAAATTAAAGGGATACAGATAGGTAAAGTTGAACTCAAATTATTATTATTTGCTGACGATATGATTTTATACCTAGAAGATCCAAAAAATTCCACCAGAAAACTTCTGTAACTCATAAGTGAATTCAGCAAAGTAGCAGGATACAAAATCAATACCCATAAATCTAAGGTATTCCTATATATCAGTGGCAAATCCTCTGAAAGGAAAAGAGGAAAACTACCCCGTTTACAATAGCATAAAAAAAATAAAATAAAATAAAATAAAATACTTGGGAATCAACTTAACCAAAGACATGAAAGACCTCTATAATGAAAACTACAGAACACAAAGAAAGAAATTATGGAAAACCTTAGAAGATGGAAAGATATACCCTGTTCTTGGATAGGCAGAACTAATATTGTCAAAATGACCATATTACCAAAAGCACTAAACAGATTTAACGCAATGCCAATCAAAATCCCAATGACATTCCTCATAGAAATAGAAAAAGCAGTCATGAAATTCATCTGGAAAAATAAAGAGACCCAGAATATCTAAAGCAATCCTTAGCAAGAGGAGTGAAGCAGGGGCTTCACTATACCAGACCTTAAATTATACTACAGAGCAATAGTAACAAAAACATCATGGTATTGGCACCAAAATAGGCTGTTACACCAATGGTACAGAATAGAGGACACAGAAAAATAACACATACAATTTCAGTTATCTTATATTAGACAAAGGCGCCAAAAACGTACATTGGAGAAAAGATATCCTCTTCAACAAATGGTGCTGGGAAAACTGGAAATCCATGTGCAACAAAATGAAATTAAACCTCTGTCTCTCACCATGCACAAAATTCAACTCAAGGTGGATCAAGGATCTAGGAATTAGACCAGGGACACTACACCTAATAGAAGAAAAGGTAAACTCTAATCTCCAACATGTTGGATTAGGCCCCAAGTTCCTTAATAAGACTCCTGTAAGAATGGCCAATGGGGAGGGAGGGGAAGGGAGGGGACAAAAGGGTGAAGGAAAAAAAAAAAAGATGGTAGAATGAGATGGATATCATTACCCTAAGTGCATGTATGAAGTCACGAATGGTATGAATATACTTTGCATACAACTAGAGATATGTAAAAATGTGCTCTACAAGTATAATATGAAATGCAATACATTCTGCTGTCATTTCTAACAACTTAATAAAAAATAAATTTAAAAAATAGTGCTTTATATTTTTAAAAATATAGAAAGTATTTGTATTTTTATGGTTTCTTCCAATTTTAGAATTTGTAAGCCATGTAGTAAGATAAATAAAATTCAATGAAAATATTAGTCTTTATCAGTATGAACAATGACATAAATATTAAAAGTAATATTGGTACCTCTTATAAAAAGAAAATGATTAATAAAAATTTTCCATTTGCTTTTTTATTTACTATGTGCCACTTCACATGATTATTTTTATTTATTATATGTTAACCATATATGCCAACTTTTCAAATATATTAGCCACTTCTTAATAATAATCTGTATAATTCATGTAAAATATATTTCAATTCATACTTATTTCCAGAAAAATTCTTTAGTGTAATGATAAAAGATATGTAAATTCATCAAAAGTTATATTTTTCTCTCTAGACCAATGGATTTTGACAATTTAGAAAGACTAATAATGCTGTTTGAGGGATTACTATATAGAGAGGTATGGATAAAAGTGCCCTGCTTTTTTGCCTGTGTGAAAGAAAAGAAAAACCTGCTAGATTATAACAAATCAGTAATGCAGTCATTACAAATTATTCCTATAGATTCACAAAAATCATAGTTGCCCTGCATATTGTTTTTGGATACATCATTTTCTAAGATCATTTGTAAAGTTTCTTATTTGTGCATTTGTGATTACATATTATTTATAAATGTACATTCCACTTACATACTAAATTTTGAATATAGCACAAAGCACAGTCAACTAGATATATCCCTGTACTGTGCAAAAAATTTGCAAGTAATCCTGTCACAAAATAAATCAGTCACATAAGAAATATTTTAGAGCTCTCTTTAGCAGAAACTGTGAAGTACTGTATCCAACTAAATGTGTGGCAAATTGCTTAAGACACTGAGAATTTTGCTAGAACATAGAAAAATCATTTATGAAATAGCAGTGTTAATTCTTCTTATGAGTTAGAAGTCAAAAAAAGCATTAGGAGTTCCCTCAATACATTTCTTTATGCAACTTTTTAATAATTTCTAAATTCAAAATGTAAAAAAAAAAAAAAAAAAAAAAAGAAATATATCCTAAGAGAATATATAAGAAAGAACAAAGCAAGCATTGAATGAAAATATCACTTAGATATTTCCAGGCTGAAATTGGTAGAAATGGCTCCAGAAGTGTGAGTAAATGCAAACTTCATTTTATTAATGAAGGACAGACCAATAAGATAATTTTGTAGCTATTTTGTATCAATATTATATCAATATTGACATTCTTAGATAATTGGCCATGAGGAGGTGTAGAAGGGGAGGACACTAAAGAGAGGTAACTTATGGTGAGTACTTCAAACATATATATCAAAGCAAGTCCATAAGTCACAAGATGTGAAATCACATTAAACATTTTCAAAGGAGGCAAATGTCTGTAAAAGGGTAGGTCGTATGTCAAACCTCCCCCAGACTATAATTAATTATTTTTTCAAAACTATGTCACAGCTATCATATACCCAGGTGATCAGTATGTTAAAAAAGAAAACTTGCTGAGGGATATACAAATAACAAAGGGTAATAAACCACTTTTCAATTAAAAAGGTGTGTGGGGGGGTTAATAAGAAAAGAAGATAAAAGGAGATCCAAAACATTATGAACACTAGACTCTGCAGGAGCTGGATGGACTATTTTCTCCAGAGATAACTGCTCAGTACCTCTGCTTAGACCTATATTATTTTACTTTCTGTAATAACCTCCCACTTTATACAACTTGCCTAAAATCCTTCCTGTGGGTATGCAAGGACCCATCATTGCAGATCCCTGTGGTCACTCTGGCTCTTTGGGACCCCTCTATGTCAACAATATTTCTTTTGAAGGCTCAGAAATATTTTCCCTATTTAGGATGAGGAATAGGGAATTATCCTTTTCAAAATGGCATCTCATGAAAAGCCTAAATTTGGAAAATATAGAGCAATGGAGCAGAAAAATGAATTATGGTGGCATGTTTGAAGCTACCTGATTTCTCTTATAGGAAAGAAACAACAAAACAGACAGAGGTTGACAGCAAATAAAATAAGAAAGAATCAAAACAAAAGGAAAAAAAAATACCACTAAAACCAGAACATGAGAAAAGGAACTACACATTCAACAAAACTCAGTGAAAAAATTACCTGAGGAAAAAAATTGTAAGGGAAAGACAGACAAATAAGGTAAAGCCTCCAGATTTGTAGAGGGTTCTTGTCACTGGATATAGAGATCATGCAGAAATGGAAGTGCTTATTTGATGGTATTTGATTCTGAGCAAAGGAATTTCTTATGAGTATACTTAGTGGGGAGAGACTCCTGCAATCCTTAGTAGGTAGAAGTGAACCACCAGTTAAACTGGGAGAAAAAAGTAAAGGCTTTCAATTGTTATCAATGATGTTAAGAAATTTTGACAATTTGTTATATAGAATAATGCATCTTACATAAGTTTTGAGACGGGGCAAAATATTTTGAATTTACAGATTAATATAGAAATATTTATGCAGAAGACATAATCACGTTTTTGGTAAATTCATTACATGAAAGAATATTAATGAGTTTTGTATCGTTTGGGAAATTTATTTCAATATTCACATGATTCACATGACCAAAATTTTAAATCTTTAGTTTTTTTTTTTATTTTAGATTATTTACTTACTTATTCATAATGCACAAGTATATCATCTTTTTACATACAACTGCTTGTATACAAAGTATATAAGTACCATTCAGATCTTTAATCATGCATTTAGGATAGTGATATCCATCTCATTCAACCACCATTTTCCCCCCTTCTCCCCCCCCTGCTCCCTCCCTTGCCCTCCCTTTCCTTTGACCATTCTAGTGTTCCTCTAATCCAATCTTAATTTTTTTTTTTTTTTTGTGGTACTGGGGATTGAACTCAGGGGCACTCGACCACTGGGCCACATCCCCAGCCCTTTTTTGTATTTTATTTAGAGACAGGGTCTCACTGAGTTGCTAAGTGCCTCGCCATTGCTGAGGCTGGCTTTGAACTCACAATCCTCCTGTCTCAGCCTCCCAAAGTGCTGGGATTACAGGCGTGCACCACCGCGCCCGGCTCAATCTTTAGTTTTTAATATCTCCTTTGAACTAGCCTATGCATCTTACGGTTTTCCTAGTTAATAAGTTTAATAGAATCTTTGATGAATGTTTACTTTATATTTTCATATTATAAAAAGGGATATCTGTAATTTTATTTCATAGATATGTATGAGCTATAAATATTATATTACATTATGTATAATACCATATGTGAGACTATAATCAATATATACATATATAGATAGATAATTTTGAAGGTTCTATTGAGATGCCTAGGTAGACTCACCTTTCAGAATCAATTAAATGTGTTACCCCAACTGCTCCTAATGAAATATTTATACTAGAAACAGTATAAATTTCTTTGGCCTGCAGATGATTCTCATGAGGTCCTAGAACTTTAGTTTTCTTTCTTGTTCTTCATTTCTCTCCCAACCTCTATTCTTTCCTCTGTGCTTTCACCTTTCTACTTATTAGCAAAATTTTATTTAAGTTAGATATTTTGATTTCTGTTGCCTTTATGATGCCAGTGGTTATCAAACTAAACCAGCACAAAATAATAAGCAAGCAAAAACCAAAATTTCTCAATATGAAAGTTGAAGTTTTTGACAATAGTTTTTTGTTGTGTCCTTCTATGTGTACTTCAAGTTTATATTTGTAAATCAGATTAAACAGGAAAAAAAAAGTCAAGTCACTCATGATTTGATTTCATCACACAATCAAGTCAATTCTGGAATCATACTGATTTTATCTTTTATAATTATACTTTACATTTGAATAAATAACCAAAAAATAATAATTTCACATGTCCCTTTACCTGAAATTAGTGTTTAGATTTGCTAAAGTACCCACAAAAATTACCAAGCTTTGTTCTTTCACATCATAAGTAGAATACTTTTCATAATTAAGTGTAACATTCTTCACATTTCTTAATTAGATTATGAGAGCTACACGGGAAAATGTTGCAAATCAAAGAATAATTTGCGCATAGAAATTTTAATGCAAATTTTGTGGATATTGAGAAATCTAGTCATTTGTTCATAATTTTAAAATTTGTAATATTATATAAAAGCGAATCTGGACATAGGTAAGGAGGGACCTTATTTGAAAAGATTATCACAGCAGAGAGGATATTTTGACTTCATCCTCATGTGTCTCAAAATAAAAAGTAAATTTAAAAAAAGGACTTTTACTTTATAGGGGAGGCATCAAGAAATTAGTCAAGAAATCTGGAGAAGACACAGAATATTGTTAAAGTTTAACAGGAAATAATTCTCTCTGTGGTCAGCAAATCTTGTAATGAGTTATAAGATGGGGTGTTCTACATTCCAGGATTTTTTTTTTTTTTTCACATGTGACAGGGAGCAAAAATTGAACAAACTACCAGGGCCATGCTGTGCACAGTGTGCCCTTTAACACTATTAGGGATGGACTAAGAGTCAGTGAAGTGCTTCTCAAAGTAGTTTTCCGAAGCAAGTTAGTCTTGATATTCTTATTGACTTTAAAGGAACAGCTAGCTGTGTCATCTTCTGAGTAAGCGCTTGAACTGACAACCTTAGAGGATCCTGTTGATCAGGAACTTGAAGAGAAGTGTGCCTGGCAATGAAAACACACACCCACACGTAAGCAAAATGGCTGAAGGTTGAATAAGAGAGCAAAGACAAGATTTTAGTTTGGAAAGCAGCAATTTGGGAAGATCCCACAACATTGACATTGGGTTTAAAGTTTCCTTAAATAATAGAAAGGACAACAGTAACTACCTGAAAAATGTCCTGGGATGTGGTTTGAATATTTCTGGAGATGGCATAGTCATCAGAGAGGTTTCAGAAAACACACATGCACTATGTTGCTTATAACCACTGCATGAGTAGAGCCAAAATTATATTCATTTCCAGATAATTTTAGAGGACCATTTATGGATGTTCCTATGGTGCTCTGACAATGATGCTTATTTGAAGAAGCCCTGATTAAAGAGTCGGCGGAGACCGTTTGTTTACATCGGAAATGCCTTCCGGATCTCACTCGCCTTAAAATCTCACAGGACTTGATGCGAGATAGAAAAAACTTTTTACCAGAGGAAATAACCAATAGGCGCCATTCTCTCTCCTGCCGGACCGCGTGGTAGTGGGATCTTGCCGGGAGAATTAAATTAATCTTTTCTTTTCTATTTTGTCATTTGAGTTCTTTCTACAGCTTCGCTGCTTGCCCACAGCAGTTTACAGCTGCTAGCAGTTGGTGGCCCGTACGGGGAGCAGGCAGCAAGTAAAACAGAGGCTCAGCCGGCACGCCCGGCTCGGCTGGGCATAGCAGCGGCAGCGGCACGGGCGAGCAGCACGCAGGGATTAGCTGTAGCGTGCGGAAACCAGGCTCCTTCGGACCGAGCAGCCGCCCGGCCCGGCGTGAAGCAGTCAGCTCCAGTGCCCCCCCCCTCCCCCCGTAGGAGGAGGTATCCTCGGCAGGTAAGAACTGCCTGAACATGGGAGCAAATGTGTCTAAGAGCCACATAATAAGAGCCATGGATGAGCTTTTCAATATAGCGGATTCAATATATTGGGAGGAAAGCGATCAGGAAAGCATAGCTCCTGAGTCAATTAGTACCAGGGAGAAAAATAATGATATAAATTCAAAGACAAAAGCTGCAAAAGCCATCAGGAAATTATTGAAGTTAGCTGAGAATTATGTACTTTCCTTAGAAGCTGAAATTCAAGATTCCAGTAAAAGTGATGACAGTGAAGGACAAACCAGTGAATCTGAGAGCACAGTCTCCAATAAAAAACACGAAAAAGAAATTAAAAAAGAAAAAAGACGCTCAAAGAGAGGAACCACCTGTGTCCTCTACTCCCCCATGGGTGGAATCCATTACAGAAAATATGAAGGGAATTACTAGGCGTTTGCATACCCTAGAAACAGAAATAAAAAGTCTTTCTGAGCGCTTATGTTCTCTCTCAGGGTAACTCACAGATAAACTGGGAACTGCCAGTATTTGATAATAGTGGACAGAGGGTCCACTACTCAATAGATTTCATACAATAAAAAATATCAAAGAGGCAGTAATGACATATGGACCACAAGCTCCTTTCACGCTGAGCATGATAGAGGCCTTTAACACATTTAATTTAACCCCCTCAGACTGGAAAAGTCTATGTAAAGCTGTATTGAGTGGGGGACAATACTTGGTTTGGCGATCACAATTTCAAGAACTGTGTATAGAAACAGCTAAAAGAAATGCAGCTGCAGGGTTTGGAGATCATAATGTAGACATGCTCACAGGAGAAGGGCAATTCGCAGACTCACAGGCTCAAAAATATTATGTGCCAGGCATATATGCCCAGATCTATGCAGCTGCATTACAGGCATGGAAAACTTTACAAGGACCTGGAGATCTGCAAGGTAGCCTGTCTAAGGTGATCCAGGGACCTAATGAGCCATATGCTGATTTTGCTGATCGACTTTTGAGAACTGCAGAGAGAGTCTTTGGAAATGTTGATCAAGCTATGCCATTAGTTGTTCAATTAGCATATGAAAATGCTAATAAATTCTGCCAAGAAGCTATCAGGCCATGGAGAAATAAAAAGGATCTTTCCATATATATACAACTATGTAAAGATATAAATGATGCCTTTGTCACAGGGAATATGATTGCAGCAGCTGTTAGAGATGCTGCCCCTCAGAATTTCACAAGGGCTCAACCTAGACATTATAATCAATCAGGATATTCCAGAAAAAAAAATATCATAATCAATCAGGCTATTCCAGGCAAAATCCCAAAAGAGAAATAAGACCAAATTCATACCATGCTCCAGGTTGCTGCCCCAGGTGTAAAAAGGGAAATCATTGGGCCAATAAATGCTATTCAAAATTTGACATCCATGGAAATCATTTATCCAAAAATTCAAAAAACGGGGCACGGGGCCCAATGCCCCGGGGCCCACAAATGTACGAGGCATTGGAGGAAGAATATCCTCAAGCATCCATTCAGATGCTTCCCCGACACAATCCCTATTACCCATCAACTCCCTCGCCAGAGGAACAGGAAGAACTGCAGGATTAGACCTCTGTTCCACCGCCCGAAGAGTGTTAACACCTGAAATGGGGGTTCAACTGATTCCCACAGGAGTCAAGGGGCCTCTTCCCTCAGGGACACTAGGACTTATTCTCGGGCAAAGTCCTCAAAGCTTAGTAGGTTTGCAAGTGACCCCAGGTGTAATAAACTCAGACTATAAAGGGGAAATAAAAATAATGCTTAGCTCACCCCAAAGTATAAGTTCTGTTAATCAAGGAGATAAAATTGCTCAGCTGCTTCTCCTTCCAAATTTACATAATTCATTTAAAATGAATATGCCTCAAAATAGAAACAATAGAAGACTTTGTTCCACTGATTCAAGACCCATGGCTTACTGGGTTCGAGACTGTACAAGGAGGCCTATGTGTAAAATAAGGATCCAAGGAATAGAAATGGAGGGACTTATAGATACTGGAGCTGATTCTTCCATCATTAATTTACGTCAATGGCCCAAGCACTGGCCTCTACAAAAAGCTTCAACCAGTTTAAGAGGCTTAGGATATAATAACCTTCCAGAAAAAAGTGCAGTAATTCTAAAATGGGAGGATGATGAAGGACATAAAGGTACATTTCAGCCTTATGTTTTACCTAACCTACCGGTTACCTTATGGGGAAGAGATATTTTACAACAAATGGGAGTACACCTTGCAACCAAGCCTGCAGGTGTTAAATGTGAAAATCTACAGGGTAATCTTAACCCTAAAAGAAATCATTATCAAAAAACACAAGGTAAACTTAACCCTAAAAGAAAAATTATCATAAAGGAAAAAGACATTTTTCTTCGGGGCCACTGAGAAAATAGTTTTGAAAATACCATGGCTTTCTGATAAGCCAGTGTGGGTCCCTCAGTGGCCCCTATCTAAAGAAAAATTACAAGTGGCCCACCTATTAGTTTAAGAACAATTAGAAGCAGGACATATAGAGCCTTCCACGTCTCCCTGGAATTCCCCCATATTTGTGATCAGGAAAATGGCGATTGTTACATGATCTTAGACAAATTAATAAAACCATGCAAATCATGGGCCCTACTCAGCCTGGACTTCCTAATCCTGTAGCTATTCCAAAAAATTTCCATCTCATTACTCTTGATATAAAAGATTGCTTCTTTTCAATTCCTCTACATCCTCTGGATGCCCCCAGGTTTGCCTTTTCACTTCCTTCTATTAACAATAATGGCCCGGAAAAAAGATATCAATGGAAAGTACTACTGCAAGGAATGGCTAATAGCCCCACCATATGCCAAATATATGTGGACAAGGCTATCCAACCCATTAAAAATAAATATCCAAACCTCATGTGTCTACATTACATGGATGATGTTTTACTGGCCCACCCTAATCAAAAAAAAAAAAAAAAATCTTATTTAATATATTCAGTGACATGGTAGAAAATTAAAAAAATATGGATTATATATAGCAGAAGAAAAAGTTCAAACCAGATCTCCCATATTATATTTAGGATTTAAAATTATAGATATCTTTGTTAGACCCTCCAAAATTTTAATAAATAAAGAACATTTGACCATCCTCAATGATTTCCAAAAACTACTGGGAGATATTAATTGGCTTCACCCTACATTAAACCTCACTACTGGCCAACTAAAACCTTTATTTGATATTCTTCAAGGGGACCCTGATCCATCCTCACTGTAAGCTGCCTGTCGTGGCCAGCCACAAACGCCACGGGAGGAAAACTCTCGGAGGCAGAGTAAAGCTATTACTACTTTTACTTCTACTTTCTTAGAGAGAGCTTAGAGAGAGAAAGAAAGATTTTTCTTCTTCTTAGAAAGAGCTTAGAGAGAAAGATTAGAGATAGCTTTTTCTTCTTCTTCTTAGAGCTTAGAGAGAAAGTGAGAGAGTTTGAAAGAGAGAGAATTCTTCTTTAGAGAGAGGGAGAGCTTAGCTTTTAGAGCTTCTTTCTTCTTTCTTCTTTCTTCTTTTCTTTCCTCGGGAGCCTCGGTCTAACTCTGACCAGCCATTACTTCTTCTATCTGGTTTCTCTTCTGTAACCGCTCTGCCTACGTTCTGGCCGCTCTGATTCTTTTCTTCTTCTCTGACCCTAACTCTTCTTCCGACCGAGCGACTGCATGACTGACTGAATGAATTCATTCTTCTCCTGACTCCGACCGCTTTCACCCGGTTATATACCTTTAGCTTTGCGGGTGCCTCACGTGCATTTACAGGTGCGTCACATACATACTTATTATCAGGTGGAACTTATGGCTTCCAGCTGACCGCAATAGCCATCTCCCTAATTGGGGCTCCTTCACCTCACCGCGAACTTTGACTCCTGATGCTAGGAAATCTTTAAAGTTAGTAGAAAAAGCCATTGAAGGAGCTCATTGTGACAGATTTGATTTAACTCAATGGCTGATATTGATTATTATTTCAATATACACCCACAGGAGTATTTTGGGAACAAGGGCCTTTATTATGGATACATTTGCCCGTCTCTCCTAAGAGTATAATTGAGTCTTATACCTCCATGGTGGCTAAACTTATTCTTCAAGGACTTAAGACTTCTACTAAAATATTTGGCATTCACCCTGCTACTATTATTACTCCTTATTCATCGTCACAGACTGAATATCTATGCTCCAATGATAATGATTGGGCTATAGCTAGATGCTCCACTTCTGCAAATTTTGATAATCATCTTCCTAAGTCTCCTATATTATCTTTTTGTATTAATCATCCTATCATATTTCCACAGGTAATAAAAAATCAACCTATTCCTAAGGCATTATTTTAATGTATTTACAGATGGGTCCTCAAATGGTACTGCTGCAGTAGTCACTCAAAAAGAAAATATAATTACATAACTGCACACAAATCAGCTCAACTAGTGGAACTGGAAGCTGTGGTAAGACCCCTGGAAAATTTTAGAGAGCAGCCCATGAACATTTTTTCAGATAGCCACTATATTGTACATGCTGTCCCAAAATTAGAGCTAGCAGGACCAATAGCACCTCATACTCCAGCCTTTAAATTGTTTTATCAAATATAAAAACTTTTGTGGGCAAGAAAAGAACCTCTATTCGTAGGCCATATCAGAGCACATACTAACTTGCCTGGCCTCTCCATGAAGGTAATCAAAAGGCAGATGATCTTACAAAAACTATATTTATACTTTCAGCGCTACAACAAGCTACTTTATTTCACTCCCAGTTTCACGTCAACAGCATCACCTTGCAACGGAGTTTCAAAATCACAAAGGAGCAAGCCAGAACAATTGTAAAAGATTGTAAATCTTGTATGACACATTTGCCCAATCCTCATTTTGGTGTTAACCCTAGAGGATTAATGCCCAATCATTTGTGCAGATGGATGTTACTCATGAACCAAGTTTTGGAAAATTGCGATTTATTCATGTGACCATAGATACATGCTCAGGCATGATTTTTGCCTCCTTACATTCTGGAGAAAAAGTTAAAGATGTTACATCTCATTGTTTACAAGCTTTTGCTGCATTGGGCATCCCCAAAATGCTTAAAACAGATAATGGCCTCGCATATACTTCCTCACCTTTCAAACAGTTTTGCGCAAAATTCAATATCTCCCATAAAACAGGCATCCCATACAATCCTCAGGGTCAGGGCATTATTAAAAGAGCAAACCGCACACTAAAAGTTATGTTATTAAAACAAAAAGAAGGAAACTGGAAAAATCCTAAAGACAGATTGGCAGTTGCCCTGTTTACTTTAAATTTTTTAACTTTAGACTCTGATGGTTATTCTGCTGGAGATAGACATTGGAACCCACATCAACAACATAAACCTTTGGTTTACTGGAAAGATGTTCTTTCAGGTACTTGGAAGGGTCCAGATCCAGTATTAATTTGGGGGAGAGGATCTGTTTGTGTTTTCCCAAAAAACGAATTTTCTCCAATATGGATACCATCCAGATTAATAAAACAGGTACAAAATCAAAAGGACAAAAATGAAGCTGTTAAACAATCAAGATTAATAAAAAAGACACAAAATCAAGAAGACCAAGATGAAAACATGGAATGATTCCCTTATTAGAGTCCTTCAAAATATTTCACAACTTAAGTGTCATTCCTCCCAGCCGAGAAAAAGAGATCTCTCTTTAGTGTGCACACAATTGTATTTTTTCTCTTTTTAAATATATGTCTTTATGTCTGTACATTTGTCTAAAATTCATGTAATTGTGATGTCACAAATATATGTTTGTAAACTTGTGTGTCTACCCAATGTGACGTCTCAAATAACTAAGCGCTTATAAAAAATATATATCTATGGATCCAAATAACTTTAATTTATCTAAGTTTAAGATTATTTAATTTAGGTAAATAATTTAATAAGTAAAGGTACCTTCAATTTTAATTTATAAGTGTCCCAGAGATTTCTTTTTACCAAAAAATAAGACTAATGCTATGCAGCCTGATGTTTTGGTGTTTGACATACAGATGTTTATTTATAACTAACCTTATTTGTTTTATAACTGATTAATTTGAGTTTTTTCAACAGATAATCTCATACAAGGTTACAAAGACTCGATGGTTCCAGCTAAAAAATTATTTTTTCCAAATTGCCTTTAACTTCTCTTTACTCTATCTTTAATACAATAAATACCTTCAGTCTTTCTTCGTTTTGTTCTAAATATGATATTTTGCCAGCTTATGCCTGCGTGAGCTCAAACGATGTGTGTGAATACAAATCAACTTTAATTTTCTAATTTAATAGCTCTGTTTTTTAGCTTAACAACTCGCCTCTTGACTCAGTAAAAAAATAACACTACTTCCCCTTCAATGATAAAACCTAAACTTTCTAGGTAGCGGGCCCTGAAGATTTGCCGGTGATATTGTCTAGACATGAAAAACACAGCTGCTACAACTGCAAGATCCACTCGTTCCAAACATCCCTGTTTCTCAAACATCAGACAACTTTACCAGGACAATTTCAACAACAACGTGGCCTCTCTTCTACATCCATGAGACCTCCTAGATCAATGTGTTGTGACAGACATTTTCGTTTTTTCATTTATTTGTGATTTTACCAGACAATGCCTTGCTGATATTTGCCTACAAGACTCAATATGTTGTTACTCGATAAACTCAAGACAGCTGATTTGTTTAAAAAAAAAATTTAATATAATATACAATTTAGCTCATCAACAAAAGGCTTGTCATCTTAACAACATCCCCTCTTTTAAAACAAAAAAGGGGGAAATGCAGAAGCCCTTATTAAAGAGTTGGTGGAGACCGTCTGTTTACATTGGAAATGCCTTCCGGATCTCGCTCGCCTTAAAATCTCACAGGACTTGATGCGAGATAGAAAAAACTTTTTACCAGAGGAAATAACCAACAGGCGCCATTCTCTCTCCTGCCAGACCGCGTGGTAGTGGGATCTTGCCCGGGAGAATTAAATTAATCTTTTCTTTTCTATTTTGTCTTTTGAGTTCTTTCTACAGCTTCGCCGCTTGCCCACAGCCGTTTACAGCCGCTAGCCAGTGAAGGACAAACCAGTGAATCTGAGAGCACAGTCTCCAATAAAAACACGAAAAAGAAATTAAAAAAGAAAAAAGACGCTCAAAGAGAGGAACCACCTGTGTCCTCTACTCCCCATGGGTGGAATCCATTACAGAAAATATGAAGGGAATTACTAGGCGTTTGCATACCCTAGAAACAGAAATAAAAAGTCTTTCTGAGCGCTTATGTTCTCTCGAGGGTAACTCACAGATAAACTGGGAACTGCCAGTATTTGATAATAGTGGACAGAGGGTCCACTACTCAATAGATTTCATACAATAAAAAATATCAAAGAGGCAGTAATGACATATGGACCACAAGCTCCTTTCACGCTGAGCATGATAGAGGCCTTAACACATTTAATTTAACCCCCTCAGACTGGAAAAGTCTATGTAAAGCTGTATTGAGTGGGGGACAATACTTGGTTTGGCGATCACAATTTCAAGAACTGTGTATAGAAACAGCTAAAAGAAATGCAGCTGCAGGGTTTGGAGATCATAATGTAGACATGCTCACAGGAGAAGGGCAATTCGCAGACTCACAGGCTCAAAAATATTATGTGCCAGGCATATATGCCCAGATCTATGCAGCTGCATTACAGGCATGGAAAACTTTACAAGGACCTGGAGATCTGCAAGGTAGCCTGTCTAAGGTGATCCAGGGACCTAATGAGCCATATGCTGATTTTGCTGATCGACTTTTGAGAACTGCAGAGAGAGTGTTTGGAAATGTTGATCAAGCTATGCCATTAGTTGTTCAATTAGCATATGAAAATGCTAATAAATTCTGCCAAGAAGCTATCAGGCCATGGAGAAATAAAAAGGATCTTTCCATATATATACAACTATGTAAAGATATAAATGATGCCTTTGTCACAGGGAATATGATTGCAGCAGCTGTTAGAGATGCTGCCCCTCAGAATTTCACAAGGGCTCAACCTAGACATTATAATCAATCAGGATATTCCAGAAAAAAATATCATAATCAATCAGGCTATTCTAGGCAAAATCCCAAAAGAGAAATAAGACCAAATTCATACCATGCTCCAGGTTGCTGCCCCAGGTGTAAAAAGGGAAATCATTGGGCCAATAAATGCTATTCAAAATTTGACATCCATGGAAATCATTTATCCAAAAATTCAAAAAAAATGGGGCACGGGGCCCAATGCCCCGGGGCCCACAAATGTACGAGGCATTGGAGGAAGAATATCCTCAAGCATCCATTCAGATGCTTCCCCGACACAATCCCTATTACCCATCAACTCCCTCGCCAGAGGAACAGGAAGAAATGCAGGATTAGACCTCTGTTCCACCGCCCTGAATAGTGTTAACACCTGAAATGGGGGTTCAACTGATTCCCACAGGAGTCAAGGGGCCTCTTCCCTCAGGGACACTAGGACTTATTCTCGGGCAAAGTCCTCAAAGCTTAGTAGGTTTGCAAGTGACCCCAGGTGTAATAAACTCAGACTATAAAGGGGAAATAAAAATAATGCTTAGCTCACCCCAAAGTATAAGTTCTGTTAATCAAGGAGATAAAATTGCTCAGCTGCTTCTCCTTCCAAATTTACATAATTCATTTAAAATGAATATGCCTCAAAATAGAAACAATAGAAGACTTTGTTCCACTGATTCAAGACCCATGGCTTACTGGGTTCGAGACTGTACAAGGAGGCCTATGTGTAAAATAAGGATCCAAGGAATAGAAATGGAGGGACTTATAGATACTGGAGCTGATTCTTCCATCATTAATTTACGTCAATGGCCCAAGCACTGGCCTCTACAAAAAGCTTCAACCAGTTTAAGAGGCTTAGGATATAATAACCTTCCAGAAAAAAGTGCAGTAATTCTAAAATGGGAGGATGATGAAGGACATAAAGGTACATTTCAGCCTTATGTTTTACCTAACCTACCGGTTACCTTATGGGGAAGAGATATTTTACAACAAATGGGAGTACACCTTGCAACCAAGCCTGCAGGTGTTAAATGTGAAAATCTACAGGGTAATCTTAACCCTAAAAGAAATCATTATCAAAAAACACAAGGTAAACTTAACCCTAAAAGAAAAATTATCATAAAGGAAAAAGACATTTTTCTTCGGGGCCACTGAGAAAATAGTTTTGAAAATACCATGGCTTTCTGATAAGCCAGTGTGGGTCCCTCAGTGGCCCCTATCTAAAGAAAAATTACAAGTGGCCCACCTATTAGTTTAAGAACAATTAGAAGCAGGACATATAGAGCCTTCCACGTCTCCCTGGAATTCCCCCATATTTGTGATCAGGAAAAATGGCGATTGTTACATGATCTTAGACAAATTAATAAAACCATGCAAATCATGGGCCCTACTCAGCCTGGACTTCCTAATCCTGTAGCTATTCCAAAAAATTTCCATCTCATTACTCTTGATATAAAAGATTGCTTCTTTTCAATTCCTCTACATCCTCTGGATGCCCCCAGGTTTGCCTTTTCACTTCCTTCTATTAACAATAATGGCCCGGAAAAAAGATATCAATGGAAAGTACTACTGCAAGGAATGGCTAATAGCCCCACCATATGCCAAATATATGTGGACAAGGCTATCCAACCCATTAAAAATAAATATCCAAACCTCATGTGTCTACATTACATGGATGATGTTTTACTGGCCCACCCTAATCAAAAAAAAAAAAAAATCTTATTTAATATATTCAGTGACATGGTAGAAAATTAAAAAAATATGGATTATATATAGCAGAAGAAAAAGTTCAAACCAGATCTCCCATATTATATTTAGGATTTAAAATTATAGATATCTTTGTTAGACCCTCCAAAATTTTAATAAATAAAGAACATTTGACCATCCTCAATGATTTCCAAAAACTACTGGGAGATATTAATTGGCTTCACCCTACATTAAACCTCACTACTGGCCAACTAAAACCTTTATTTGATATTCTTCAAGGGGACCCTGATCCATCCTCACTGTAAGCTGCCTGTCGTGGCCAGCCACAAACGCCACGGGAGGAAAACTCTCGGAGGCAGAGTAAAGCTATTACTACTTTTACTTCTACTTTCTTAGAGAGAGCTTAGAGAGAGAAAGAAAGATTTTTCTTCTTCTTAGAAAGAGCTTAGAGAGAAAGATTAGAGATAGCTTTTTCTTCTTCTTCTTAGAGCTTAGAGAGAAAGTGAGAGAGTTTGAAAGAGAGAGAATTCTTCTTTAGAGAGAGGGAGAGCTTAGCTTTTAGAGCTTCTTTCTTCTTTCTTCTTTCTTCTTTCTTCCTCGGGAGCCTCGGTCTAACTCTGACCAGCCATTACTTCTTCTATCTGGTTTCTCTTCTGTAACCGCTCTGCCTACGTTCTGGCCGCTCTGATTCTTTTCTTCTTCTCTGACCCTAACTCTTCTTCCGACCGAGCGACTGCATGACTGACTGAATGAATTCATTCTTCTCCTGACTCCGACCGCTTTCACCCGGTTTATATACCTTTAGCTTTGCGGGTGCCTCACGTGCATTTACAGGTGCGTCACATACATACTTATTATCAGGTGGAACTTATGGCTTCCAGCTGACCGCAATAGCCATCTCCCTAATTGGGGCTCCTTCACCTCACCGCGAACTTTGACTCCTGATGCTAGGAAATCTTTAAAGTTAGTAGAAAAAGCCATTGAAGGAGCTCATTGTGACAGATTTGATTTAACTCAATGGCTGATATTGATTATTATTTCAATATACACCCACAGGAGTATTTTGGGAACAAGGGCCTTTATTATGGATACATTTGCCCGTCTCTCCTAAGAGTATAATTGAGTCTTATACCTCCATGGTGGCTAAACTTATTCTTCAAGGACTTAAGACTTCTACTAAAATATTTGGCATTCACCCTGCTACTATTATTACTCCTTATTCATCGTCACAGACTGAATATCTATGCTCCAATGATAATGATTGGGCTATAGCTAGATGCTCCACTTCTGCAAATTTTGATAATCATCTTCCTAAGTCTCCTATATTATCTTTTTGTATTAATCATCCTATCATATTTCCACAGGTAATAAAAAATCAACCTATTCCTAAGGCATTATTTTAATGTATTTACAGATGGGTCCTCAAATGGTACTGCTGCAGTAGTCACTCAAAAAGAAAATATAATTACATAACTGCACACAAATCAGCTCAACTAGTGGAACTGGAAGCTGTGGTAAGACCCCTGGAAAATTTTAGAGAGCAGCCCATGAAAACATTTTTTCAGATAGCCACTATATTGTACATGCTGTCCCAAAATTAGAGCTAGCAGGACCAATAGCACCTCATACTCCAGCCTTTAAATTGTTTTATCAAATATAAAAACTTTTGTGGGCAAGAAAAGAACCTCTATTCGTAGGCCATATCAGAGCACATACTAACTTGCCTGGCCTCTCCATGAAGGTAATCAAAAGGCAGATGATCTTACAAAAACTATATTTATACTTTCAGCGCTACAACAAGCTACTTTATTTCACTCCCAGTTTCACGTCAACAGCATCACCTTGCAACGGAGTTTCAAAATCACAAAGGAGCAAGCCAGAACAATTGTAAAAGATTGTAAATCTTGTATGACACATTTGCCCAATCCTCATTTTGGTGTTAACCCTAGAGGATTAATGCCCAATCATTTGTGCAGATGGATGTTACTCATGAACCAAGTTTTGGAAAATTGCGATTTATTCATGTGACCATAGATACATGCTCAGGCATGATTTTTGCCTCCTTACATTCTGGAGAAAAAGTTAAAGATGTTACATCTCATTGTTTACAAGCTTTTGCTGCATTGGGCATCCCCAAAATGCTTAAAACAGATAATGGCCTCGCATATACTTCCTCACCTTTCAAACAGTTTTGCGCAAAATTCAATATCTCCCATAAAACAGGCATCCCATACAATCCTCAGGGTCAGGGCATTATTAAAAGAGCAAACCGCACACTAAAAGTTATGTTATTAAAACAAAAAGAAGGAAACTGGAAAAATCCTAAAGACAGATTGGCAGTTGCCCTGTTTACTTTAAATTTTTTAACTTTAGACTCTGATGGTTATTCTGCTGGAGATAGACATTGGAACCCACATCAACAACATAAACCTTTGGTTTACTGGAAAGATGTTCTTTCAGGTACTTGGAAGGGTCCAGATCCAGTATTAATTTGGGGGAGAGGATCTGTTTGTGTTTTCCCAAAAAACGAATTTTCTCCAATATGGATACCATCCAGATTAATAAAACAGGTACAAAATCAAAAGGACAAAAATGAAGCTGTTAAACAATCAAGATTAATAAAAAAGACACAAAATCAAGAAGACCAAGATGAAAACATGGAATGATTCCCTTATTAGAGTCCTTCAAAAAATATTTCACAACTTAAGTGTCATTCCTCCCAGCCGAGAAAAAGAGATCTCTCTTTAGTGTGCACACAATTGTATTTTTTCTCTTTTTAAATATATGTCTTTATGTCTGTACATTTGTCTAAAATTCATGTAATTGTGATGTCACAAATATATGTTTGTAAACTTGTGTGTCTACCCAATGTGACGTCTCAAATAACTAAGCGCTTATAAAAAATATATATCTATGGATCCAAATAACTTTAATTTATCTAAGTTTAAGATTATTTAATTTAGGTAAATAATTTAATAAGTAAAGGTACCTTCAATTTTAATTTATAAGTGTCCCAGAGATTTCTTTTTACCAAAAAATAAGACTAATGCTATGCAGCCTGATGTTTTGGTGTTTGACATACAGATGTTTATTTATAACTAACCTTATTTGTTTTATAACTGATTAATTTGAGTTTTTTCAACAGATAATCTCATACAAGGTTACAAAGACTCGATGGTTCCAGCTAAAAAATTATTTTTCCAAATTGCCTTTAACTTCTCTTTACTCTATCTTTAATACAATAAATACCTTCAGTCTTTCTTCGTTTTGTTCTAAATATGATATTTTGCCAGCTTATGCCTGCGTGAGCTCAAACGATGTGTGTGAATACAAATCAACTTTAATTTTCTAATTTAATAGCTCTGTTTTTTAGCTTAACAACTCGCCTCTTGACTCAGTAAAAAAATAACACTACTTCCCCTTCAATGATAAAACCTAAACTTTCTAGGTAGCGGGCCCTGAAGATTTGCCGGTGATATTGTCTAGACATGAAAAACACAGCTGCTACAACTGCAAGATCCACTCGTTCCAAACATCCCTGTTTCTCAAACATCAGACAACTTTACCAGGACAATTTCAACAACAACGTGGCCTCTCTTCTACATCCATGAGACCTCCTAGATCAATGTGTTGTGACAGACATTTTCGTTTTTCATTTATTTGTGATTTTACCAGACAATGCCTTGCTGATATTTGCCTACAAGACTCAATATGTTGTTACTCGATAAACTCAAGACAGCTGATTTGTTTAAAAAAAAAAATTTAATATAATATACAATTTAGCTCATCAACAAAAGGCTTGTCATCTTAACAACATCCCCTCTTTTAAAACAAAAAAGGGGGAAATGCAGAAGCCCTTATTAAAGAGTTGGTGGAGACCGTCTGTTTACATTGGAAATGCCTTCCGGATCTCGCTCGCCTTAAAATCTCACAGGACTTGATGCGAGATAGAAAAAAACTTTTTACCAGAGGAAATAACCAACAGGCGCCATTCTCTCTCCTGCCAGACCGCGTGGTAGTGGGATCTTGCCCGGGAGAATTAAATTAATCTTTTCTTTTCTATTTTGTCTTTTGAGTTCTTTCTACAGCTTCGCCGCTTGCCCACAGCCGTTTACAGCCGCTAGCACTTATTAGATAAGATTGTCCATAGTCTTGGTTAAGCTCAGAGTAGAGCATGAAAAACTTGTGAATCCCAGTGAACTTCTTAAATGCCTCATATAGCTGAAGCACCAGGCCTGGAATTTGCCCATGTTTGATGTACTGTGGCAGTCAAGTCATTTAGGTTTATAGCCAATCTCTCAGACCCTTGTTAAGACTTCTTGAGGACCTCATGTGAAATGATAGTCACAATGCCCTCATTTTGCATTTAAAAATGTAGTTGTAACAAATATTTGTTGACCTTGGACAATGGAGTGCCTAGAAAACTTATGACAATAAACTAATTAAAATTGGAAAGAAGACAAATTGGTTAAAGATTTGATAAGGTAGATAATAGGATCTAGTCCAATTACCAAGTTGATATCAACAATCAAGTAAAATGTATTTCTTTTGGAACTATGCAGGGTTTATGGAAATGATGTCTTGTGGAATTTTTTTTTCCGAGTTCATAGAACCCTTTTGATGGAAGTGTTGTACTATTCCACTGGGAAGAGAAACATTCTCAGGCTGTTGCTGCTTTTTTTTTTTTTTTTTTTTTTAATTTTCTTTATTTGTTTTAATTAGTTATACATGAAATAGAATGCATGTATGCACTTTGATATATTATACATAAATGGGATATAATTTCTCATCCTTCTGAGTGTACATACTGTAAAATCACATTGGCCACTCAGTCACATATATACATAAAGTAACAATATCTGTTTCATTATACTATTCTTCCTAGCCCCACATTACCTCCCCTTCCCTCCCTTAAATTCTCTCTACCTGCTCTAAGGTAATGCTATTCTTTTTCTAGTACCCACCCCACCTTATTGTGAATTAGAAGCTGCATATTAGAAAAAACATTCAGCCTTTGGTTTTTGGGAGGATTGGCTTATTTCACTTAGCGTGATATTCTCCAAATTTATCCATTTACTGGCAAATGCCATAATTTCATTCTTCTTTAAAGCTGAGTGATATTAAATTGAGTGTATATACCACATTTTCTTTATCCATTCATCTATTGAAGGACACCTAGGTTGGTTCCATAGTCTAGCTATTGTGAATTGAGTTGCTATAAACATTGACGTGACTGTATATCTGTAACATGCAGATTTTAAGTCCTTTGGGTATAAACTCAGGAGTGGGATAGCTGGAACAAATGGTGGTTCCATTCCAAGTGTTCTGAGGAATCTCCATACTGCTTTCCATAGTGGTTGTACCAATTTGCAGTCCCACCAGGTATGTATGAGTGTAGCTTTTTACCCACTTCCTCGCCAACATTTATTGTTGCCTGTATTCTTGATGATTGCCATTCTGACAGGAGTGAGATAAAATCTTAGTGTAATTTTGATTTGCTTTTCTCTAATTGCTAGAGATGTTGAACACTTTTTAATATATTTGTTGATTAATTGTGTTTCTTCTGTGAAGTGTCTGTTCAGTTCCTTAGCCCATTTATTGATTGGGTTATTTATTTATTTTGGTGTTAAGTTTTTTTGAGTTCTTTATATAGCCTAAAGATTAATGCTTTATTGGAGGTACATGTGGTAAATATTTTCTCCCAATCTATAGGCTCTCTCCTCACATTTTGGATTGTTTCCTTTGCTTAGAAGAAGCTTTTGAGTTTGAATCCATCCCATTTATTGATTCTTGATTTTACTTTTTGCACTTTGGGTATCTTATTAAAGAATTCAGATCCTAGGCTGAAATGGTGAAGATTTGGGCCTAATTTTTGTAGTGATTCTGACCTTGGAAATATACAGAGAAGCATTCCTCTAGTGAGCAAACTCCCAGGGGGTGGGGGGTTGTGGGAATAACTGGCACTCTGTTTCCAACCCTTAGAATGCCCTGCAGTTTCTCCTAGGAACTAGTAATATAACCAATACACGTGCTGTCTAGCTGCTATGGCAATACAGCTAGAGTCTTGTTGGCCTTGACCTTGATCTCAGGCACACAGTTCCCAGCAATAAAGGAACTCTATTGTTAGATGTAAACTGCCTGTCATGGCCAGGCACAGCGCCGCGGGAGAAAAACTCGGAGGCAGAGTAAAGCTGTTACTACTTTTACTTCTACTTTCTTAGAGCTTAGAGAGAGAAAGAAAGATTTTTCTTCTTCTTAGAAAGAGCTTAGAGAGAAAGATTAGAGAGAAAGATTAGAGAGAGCTTTCTTCTTTCTTCTTTCTTCTTTTCTTCTTAGCTTAGAGAGAGAGAAAGAAAGATAGAGCTTAGCTTAGAGAAAGATTATTTTTTAGAGCTTCTTTCTTCTTTCTTCTTTCTTCCTCGGCAGCCTCGGCCTGACTCTGACCAGCAATTACTTCTTCTATCTGGTTTCTCTTCTGTAACCGCTCTGCCTATGTTCTGGCCGCTCTGATTCTTTTCTTCTTCTCTGACCCGAACTCTTCTTCTGACCGACCGAGCGACTGCACGACTGACTGAATGAATTCATTCTTCATTCTCCTGACTCCGACCGCTTTCACCCGATTATATACCTTTAGCTTTGCGGGTGCCTAACGTGCATTTACAGGTACGTCACATACATAACAGGTGGAACTTATGGCTTCCAGCTAGCCGCAATAGCCCTTCCTATTTGGGGCTCCTTCAGTTAGACAACCACAATGTTTCACTGAGCCTAAACCTGTCCACATAACAGTAACTTATGCAATGGACTTTCTTGAGAGCTACACAAAGCTCCTAACATTGCACATTTCAATTTAATATATAACTGAGGAATAAGCTGCATAATGTTGCTAAATCTGTAACCTGCTTAGTAATACAATGAACAGTATGTACTAATGATGCCAATGACATAAAATAATCTATTGATATAAATAAAGCTGGCAGCTTGGCCATTCTGCCATTCTGCCATCTTTTTTGCCTCTGCATCTTGTCTCCGTGTCTCCTTTTATTTTTCTTACACTTTTTTTTTTTTTTCTATTAGGTGCAAGGTCTCTGTTTTAGTGCATAGCTCTTTGATCCTCTTTGATTTAATTTTTGTGCAGGGTGAAAGAGGTTTAATTTCATTTTGCTACAAGTGGATTTTCAAAAAATTCCACAAGAAAAACTTCTAGAACTAATAAATTAATTCAGCAAAGTAGCAGGATATAAAATCAACATCCATAAATCAAATGTATTCCTATACATTAGCAGTGAATCCACTGAAAGGGAAATTAGGAAAATTACCCCATTTACAATAGCCTCAAAAACAAAACAAAACAAAACAGAAAACAAAAAACAAAACAAACAAACAAAAAAACCTGGGAATCAATCTAACAAAAGAGGTGAAAGACATCTACAATGAAAACTACAGAACACTAAAGAAAGAAATAGAAGAAAACCTCAGAAGATGGAAAGATCTCCCATGCTGCTGGATAGGTAGAATTAATATTGTCAAAATGGCCATACCACCAAAAGCACTATACAGATTTAACTCAATTCCTTTTAAAATCCCAATGAAATTTTTTTACAGAAATAAAAAAAGCAATCATAAAATTTAGCCAAAGCAATCTTTAGCAAGAAAAGTGAAGCATGAGTCATCACAATACCTCACCTTAAACTATACTACAGATCTATAGTGACAAAAATGGCATGGTATTGACAACAAAATAGACTTGTAGACCAATGGTACAGAATAGAGAAAACAGATACAAGCCCCCACAAATACAGTTATGTCATACTAGACAAAGGTGACAAAAACATTCACTGGAGAAAAAGCCTATTCAACAAATGGTGCTGGCAAAACTGGAAATCCATATGTAACTCAGGTTTTTAATAGAACAGATAGTCTCAAGTATCAGATAAAATTATGCTTAGGATTACATGAGTTTATTAAATGCATATAAGAAGACAACATATACTGCCAGAAACAGCATGTAAATTATTGCTTTTGGACAGCTTGACTGCCGCATCTGGGACTCTTTCCATTCAAAGGTTTAGAAAGACACGCCCATTTGCAGGTGGCCTTTGTTAATTGGGCCAGTTCCATGCCTGGCTTGGAATCTGAGTTTCATAACATGAATTTAGATGCCTGCTGGCCTTGGGTAAAACAAACACCAGTGTGCCTAAACAGCCTTGAGGCATCAGATGCCTGAAGGAGGAAGAATAATAATAATCAAGCAAATGATAAGGCCCTGACCAGACCAATTTCCCTGAAGCCTCTCATTTCTTGCTTATCTTAAGGAATGCTTCTCAACAATGAATTCCTTTGCCGTGTTCCCCTATAAAGTGAAGTTTTACAGGCTTTCTCTTTTTGTTAGGATCAGACACATCAGGTCTTTTCCACTCATCAAGCCCCCAATTAAGCCACATTTCTTATGTTCTTTGTCTTTACTTCTTTTTCATATATACATATATATTTCTTTTTTAAATTAATTTATTTTTTATTCTAAGTTGTTATAAATGACAGCAGAATGCATTACATTTCATATTACATATATAGAGCACATTTTTACAAATCTCTGGTTGTATGCAAAGTATATTCACACCATTCATGACTTCATACATGCACTTAGGGTAATGATATCCATCTCATTCTACCATCTTTACTTCTTAATACTATTTTTTTCAGGCTTTTATTTCCAACCTGCCAGCACTCCTGCACAGTTTACTGATTTTCTCCCTGCAAAAGACTAGGTGAAAATGTACTTCTACATCTCGTAATAACACGATGGATTTCCATATTGGTGACAAAATAGGTGTAATTACAAATATTTAAGCAAATGAGATGGACACCATTTGAGGTAGAGTAAAATCATACATTGCTTTTTATAAAATGTATTGAGTATTCAAAAAGTTGAAAGAAGATTATTTGATGTCCTGAGAGGGGGGAAAAAAGGCCTACAGACTTTGGACATTTTGGATGATTCATTGGTTTGAAGAACTTTCTCCTCCAAAATACATGTTGAAATTTACTCCCCATCGTGATGGTTTGGGGAGGTGGGATCTTAAAAAAGAGATAGGTCATAAGGTCTCCACTGTTATGAATGTACTCATGCAATTATTGTGGGTGTTAATTCCGTATTGCCTGCATGGGTTTGCCCTCTCTTACTTTTTCTCTCACCTTTTCTTTGTTCTTCTACCCTGTGTTGCCTTATGTCATGTCCTAGTGTGGTAAGAAGGCCCTTGAGAGATACCAGCTCCTTAGTCTTGGACATACTAGCCTCTAGAAACATGAGAAAATGATTTTTTTAAACTATAAATTACTCATTCTCATGTATTCTGTTATGACATGTGCCTCTCCTACCCTCCAGGTTTATGAAGGACTCAGGGAATTTTCCAGAGGGTCTTGTCCAAATCCACCTCTTGACTTTCTTTTTTTTTTTTTTTTTTTTAAATTTGTTCTTTTTAGATATACATGACAGTAGAGTGTATTTTGACATATTATACATGCATGGAGTATAACTTCCCGTTCTTGTGGTGATGGATGATGTGGAATTACACTGGTTGTGTATTCATATCACCACTTGACTTCGACTGACAGCAGAATGACATAAGACTTTAGAGTCCCCACTGCAATGACCACTCCTTGTCACTGTGACCCATGCTGATAGGTTCTAATTGGATTTTTTCTTAGTGATTTTTTGCTTCAGGGGAGTTATCTTCATCTCCCAGAGTTTTGAAACCTGATCTTGTAAGGGTCACAAAAGGCCCCCAGCTTCAGAGTAACTTGTTTTCTTATCATCAGCATTTTGGGCCTGCATTTCTCCTGAAGATAGCAGGTAGTCTGCTGAGGAATGTAATACATCCTGTCTATTCTAGCCAGAAAAGACTGCAGGTACATTGCTTTTAAAAGGCGAAGACATGTGCTGGGCATGGTGGTGCATGCCTATAATCCCAGTGGTTCAGGAGGTTGAGACAAGAGGATCCAGAGTTCAAAGCCAGCCTCAGCTACGGTGAGGTGCTAAGCAACTCAATGAGACCCTATCTCTAAATCAAATTCAAAATAGGGCTGGGGACGTACATCAGTGGTTGAGTGTCCCTGAGTTCAATTCTTGGTACTCCCCCCAAAATTGAAGGTTGTGAGTGGCAGCAGAACGGATACATTATGTAGAATTATTTTCTTAACTTAATATTCCCACACTCACATCTATCTGTCCTCTATCAATATTTGACAAATAAATATATTTCCAATAAATGACATTTAAAGATTTCACAAATTGAAAGACTGAATTAATTTCATAAGTGTTGGTATTATTTTCTCCACACTTTTCCCTTAGGGATTTTTTTGATGAAAAGCTTTCAATCTTCATTATCAGGCAGTGTGATCACACTTACTTTTGAGGAAAACTTAATTCACTGCAGTTCATTTCACAGCTGATTTTCAATATTATCTTCATTCCATTGATACTTCTGGAAGCCAATATCATTGCCCAGTAAAATAGAAGAGATTATTTCTTTTGAATTTCCTTCCATCACCATAGTAATAATATATTATGCATTAAATAAGATTAATTATTCTCTTGTATTATGTGGCTTTACAACATTCATCTTATTCAACAAAAATAGCACAATACAATGAAATCACTATTATGATTAGAAGAATTTTTAATCAGAACAGAGGAAAAATTATCATTTCAAGATTTCTAATACTTCTCAGATATTATACACATGTATAATATTTTATTATCTATTTATAAAATGTCCACTTAATCTTCCATTTTAAGCAACAGTCAAGAATATGTGACCAGAGGGCCCACCTCACCATGCACCACCACCAGAGAGAAGAACACTGTGCCTGTGAAGCTAATTGATATATGGCTGCACATTGGTTGCATTGGGTGCTCTAAACATTTATATCCCCCTTAAAGGTGAGGTATTAGTAACTTACAGGGACAATACAAGGCTATAGGATAGAAGATGCAATACCTAAGATGTGCATTTACAGGGAAGAACACACATAGACAACATGAAAAAACAAGGGAGGAAAGTGCTCCAAACAAAACAAGATAGTACAATTATAGAATCCATTGACAGCACAGTGGACCCAAAGCATGAATTGGAAAATCAAATACAAGAGGCTTACAAGAAAATAAATGTACAAAATTACAACAGATTTACACCAAAGCAAATTATAATGAAAATGCCTAGCATGCAGAATAAGGATAGAGTTTTAAAGGCCGCAAGGGAGAGGAATCAGATTATATATAGGGGGGAGTCCAATTTGTATCTCAGCATATTTAACAACCCTGACTTTGAAAGCCAGGACATCCTGAAACAACATACACCAAGCTCTAAAAGAAAATAGATGCCAACCAAGAATCTTATATCCAGCAAAATTAAGCTTCAGATTTGAAGACAAAATAAAAACCTTCCATGATAAACAAAAGTTAAAACAATTTACAGTGATAAAGTTTGCACTACAGAAGTCTTGGCAAAATATTCTATGAGGAGAAAATGAAGAACAACAATGAAAATCTGCAAAGGGAAGAACTGAACTAAAGGAAATGCCAATCAAAAAAGAAACCAAGTCAAGTTAAAAATGAAAAATAAACAAAAATGACCAGAATACAAACCATGTTTCAATAATAACCCTAAATATTAATGAACTAAACTTGTCAATTAAAAGATATAGACTGGCAGATTGGATTTTTTTTAAAAAGACCTAATGGTATGCTGGGTATGCTGCCTTCAAAAGATTCATCTCACAGGAAAAGACATCCACAGACTGAAGATGAAAGAATGCAAAAAACATATCACTCACATGGACCATGTAAACAAGGAGGGGTTTCCAACCTCATATCAGATAAAGCGAACCTCAAACCAAAGTTAGTAAAAAGGGATAAAGAAGAACACTTCATACTACTTAAGGGAATAATACATCAAGAAGACATAACAATGATAAAAATCTATGCCCCAAACAATGGGGCATCTATGTATATTAAACAAACCCTTTTCAAATGCAAGAACAAAATAGACCACAACACAATAATACTGGGCGACTTTAGTACACCTCTCTCACCACTGGATGGATCGTCCAAACAGACACTGAACAAAGAAACTATAGAACTCAATAAAGCAATCATTTAGACTTAAACACACACACACACACACACACACACACACACACTTATATAATTTTCCACCAACAAGTAAATACACTTTTTTTTCTCAGTAGAACATGGATCCTTGTCCAAAATAGACCATATGTTATGCCAAAAAGCAAGTCTTAGCAAATACAAAAAAAATAGAGATACTACCCTGCATTCTATCTGACCATAAGGAATGAAATGAGAAATCAATGATAAAATAAAAAGTAGAAACTAATCCAACACCTGGAGACTAAGTAATGTGCTATTGAATGACACATAGATATCAGAAGATATCAAGGAGGAGATTAAAAAAAAATTAGAGGTAAATGAGAACTCTGATACAATATATCAAAATCTGTGGGATGCTATGAAGGCAGTGCTAAAAGAAAAGTTCATTGCATTAAGCTCATTCATTAAAAAAAGAAAAAGTAAACAAATAAATGACCTGACATTATATCAAAAAGCCCTAGAAGAAGAAGAACAAACCAACACCAAAAGAAGTAGAAGACAGTAAATAATTAAAATCAGGGATGAAATCAATGATTTTGAAACAAAAGAAACAACTGAAAACAATGACGAAACAAAAGGCTGGTTCTTTGAAAAATAAATAAAATTGACAACTCTTAGCCACCTAATGAACAGAAGGAGAAAGAAAATTCAAATTACTAAAATTTGTGATGAAAATGGATATACCACAATATACACTATTGAAAAACAGAAGACAATTAGAAACTATTTTGAAAATTTATACTCCAATAAAATAGTAAATCTCAAAGACACTGGCAAATTTATAGAAGCATATGACCTACTCAAACTGAAGTAGGAGGACATACACAATTTAAACAGATCAATTTCAAGCAAGGAAATAGAAGATTTCATCAAAAGCCTACCAACCAAGAAAAGCCCAGACGTATTCTCAGCCAAGTTCTACAAGACCTACAAAGAAGAATTCATACCAATACTTCTCAAGTTATTCCATGAAATAGAAAAGGAGGGAACCCATCCAGATTGGACAGAGATACATCAAGGAAAGAAAATTTCAGACCAATATCCCTGATGAACATAGATGCGAAAATTCTCAATAAAATGCTGGCCAATCACATACAAAAATACATATAAAAAATAGTGCACCCTGATCAAGTGGGGTTCATTCCAGGGATGCAAGTTTGGTTCAATATATGAAAATCAATAAACATAATCCATCACATCAATAGACTTAAAAATAAGAATCGTATAATTGGATCAATTGATGCAGAGAAAGCATTTGACAAAATACAGCACCCTTTCATGTTCAAAACACTAGAGAAACTAGGGATAGTAGGAACATACATCAACATTGTAAAAGCAATCTATACTAAACCTAAGGCTAACATTGGAGACAAATTAGAAGCATTCACTTTAAAAATGGGAATAAGAGTGGGATGCCCTTTTTTTACCACTTCTATTCAACATAGTCCTGGAAACTTTAGCCAGAGCAATTAGACAGACAAAAAAAAAATTAAAGGGATATGAATGGGAAAAAGAATTCAAATTATCATTATTTGTCAACAACATGATTCTATACTAAGAGGATCCAAAAAATTCTACCAGAAAACTTTTAGAATTAATAAATGAATTCAAAAAAGTGGAAGGATATAAAATCAATTCCCATATATCAAATGCATTTCTATACATCAGTTATAAATTCTCTAAAAGAGAAATTAGGAAAACTACGCCATTCACAATAGCCTCAAAAAAATAAAATCCTTGGCAGTCAACTTAATGAAAGAGGTGAAAGATCTTTACAATGAAAACTACAGAACACTAAGGAAAGAAAGTCAAGAAGATTTTAGAAGATGGAAAGATCTCCCATGCTTTTGAAAGGGAAAATTAATATTGTCAAAATGGCCATATTACCCAAAGTGTTATACAGATTTAATGTGATTCCAATTAAAATCCCAACATCATTCCTTATAGAAATAGAAAAAGCAATCATGAAATTCATTTGGAAAAATAAGAGACCCAGAACAGCCAAAGCAATCCTTAGCAAGAAGAGTAAAGCAGTAGGCATCACAGTACCAGAACTTAAACTATACTACAAAACTATAGTAACAAAAAAGGCATGGCATTGGCACCAAAATAGACATGTAGACCAAAGGGTACAGAATAGAAGACACAGAGACAGAATATAAGACACACAAACCCACATAAATATAGTTATCTCATACTAGACAAAGGCACCAAAAACATATTGGAGAAAAGAAAACAAACGTTGCTGGGAGAACTGGAAATCCATATGCAGCAAATTGAAACTAAATCCCTATTTTTCAACAGGCACAAAATTCAACTCAAAGTGGATCAAGAACCTAAGAATTAGTCCAGAGCCCTTGTACCTAAAAGAGGAAAAAGTAGGCCCAAATCTTCATCACTTCAGATTAGGCCCAAACTTCCTTAACAAGACTGCTAAAGTACAAGAAATAAAATAAAAAAATAATAAATGGGATGGACTCAAACAAAAAGCTTCTTCTCTGTGAAAGGTGAGTGACCACACCAAGAGGTGGAGATTCTGCCAAGAGATTTATTGGAAAGTGGGAGGTGGCTGTGGAAGGGGGAAGGAGCAAGGGAGTGGCAGCAGCAAAGATAGTGGCAGGGAGCAGGGAACAGGAAGCAGGGAAGTAGGGAGGGGCAGGAAGCAGGGAGCAGGGGCCTCAGCAGAGAGAGAGAGAGAGAGAGAGAACGTGTAGACTTCAGCTTATATCTACTGTTTAGGATATTTGTCATATGCTAATTGGGTCATGTGAGATCATAGGCACAGAACAGTAGGTAGGTTGAAGCACATAGGCTTAGGTAGGCAGCTCCTACTGGCCTGAGGGGAAGCTTTGACTGGCCTTGAGGGGAGCACTGGTGGGAGAAGGCTGGGCAGTGGGTATAGCACCATCCTTCTGTGGGGGCCTCTCTTGGAGAAATGGGAACCTACTGATATTTCTAACACTCTGCAAAGGAAACAATCAGTGAGAACAGAGAGCCTACATTTTGGGAGCAAATTTTTGCCATATGCACATCAGATAGAGCACTAATCTCCAGGATATATAAGGAACTCAAAAAACTTAACACCAGAAAAACAAATAACCCAATCCATAAATGTGCTAAGGAACTGAACAGACACTTCTCAGAAGAAGATATACATTTGATCAACAAACATATAAAAATGTTCAACATCTCTAGTAATTAGAGAAATGCACATCAATTTTTTCATCTCATGCCAATCAAAATGACAGTTATCAAGAACACAGACAATAATAAATATTGGCGAGGATGTGGGAGAAAATGCACACTCATACATTGCTGGTGGGACTACAAATTGGTGCAATAAATATGGAAAGTAGTATGGAGATTCCTCAGAAAACTTGGAATGAAACCACCATTTAACCCAGCTATCTCACTCCTCAGTCTATACCCCAAAGACTTAAAGACAGCATAGTACAGAGACACAGCCACATTAATGTTTATAGCAACACAATTCACCGTTGCTAAACTGAGGAACCAACCTATGTGTCCTTCAATAGATGAATGAATAAGGAAACTGTGGTACACATACACAATCAAATATTATCTGGCATTAAAAGACAGTAAAATTATGTCATTTACAGGTAAATGAATGGAGTTGGATAATGAAGGGCAAAAACCACACCGGGACAGCTTTGTAGTAAAAGGGGTTTATTAAGGGAAGGGGAGAAGGGGAGAAAGGGGGAAGGGGGAAAGAGAAGAAGGGAGAGGAGAATGGGAAAGGGGAGAAAGGAGAATGGGGAAAGGGAAGAAGGGGAGAGCTGGTGAGAGGATGGCGGTGAAAAAAGGGGGAGACTTCTGGACTGGCAGGGGCTTAAGTACAGAGCAGAGAGGTGGAAACGTGACTTGTATGATCCAGATTGGCTCAGAAAGGGAGAGCCCATCCCTGGGGTGAATTCTGTGAGAGGTGAGTATTCCCAGGATCAGGAAGGGTGGGGACTCGGAGACTGCCAAAGGTGGATTCTTACTAGAGATGGGCACTTCCGGGAAGGCACCTGGGGGTATGGCCTGCCAGCCTGAATTTTATCTAACAGATAATATCATGCTAAGAGAAATAAGCCAATCCCAAAACACCAAAGGTGGAATGTATTCTGTGATATGTGGATGCTAATCCATAATGGGGAGTTGCACATGGGATAAGTGGAGGAACTTTGGATGGGGCAAAGGGGAAAAGGGAAGGGGGAAAGGAGGTAGGAAAGATGGTGGAATGAGATGTACATCATTACCCTAGGTACATGCATGATTGCATGAATTGTGTGACTCTACTTCATGTAAAATCAGAGAAGTAAATATTCTGCCCTATTTGTGTACAATGAATTGAAGAGCTTTCTACTGTCATGTATAACTGATTAGAGCTAATAGATTTTTTTAAAAAAATCAATCAATATTAAATAAAATTAAGAGTTAAAGAAAAGAATATGTGTTAGTAGAGGAGGACATTGATACATTCACATGAATATGGAGCTTAAGAACTATATTCCAAATATTAAGAGGAAGACTTTTGACATTTTTACTCCTATTCAAGTTTTTTATTTTTTAACAAGATATAAACAAGAAACATATAATAGACTCAGAGTGAATGCTAAAATCTTGCAGCTAGAAGTGTACATGATGTACAGTTGTTCTGAATTATGCACTCAAACACTACCAAGGACTGTGTTGTAAATAATATTTCTGCAAAAATTTAGGTGATTCTGAGAACATTTTTAAGTAAAATGAAATATACTCTTTTCCCCCAGGTTAGTAGCACATGTATACATGAAATTGGCAGGCATGTTAAAACTAGGTATAAAAATCAAACTTTACATTAAAATGTGAAATGAATATCATTATCCTAAATGCATGATTGAAGATCTGAATGGTACTTATATACTTTGTATACAGTTTATGTAAAAAATGCTATATATGTGCATTATGAATTGTAATACATACTACTATTATAAATAACAAAAGAAAGGAAAAAATGTAAAATATATTTAGTTTCTAGTCACAGAAATGTTTTGCATTCATGATTATCAATGAGGTCATTTGAAGTTCATATTTGAATCTATGTAAAACTTTATTGTACATGATTGTTTCTTGCTTTCCAAGAGTTCTAAGATCCCTGAAATGCATTCTCTGTTGCCAATAGTTCTGCTTGATTATTTTGTGTACCAAACTCCACTTGTGGATGACACCATTATTGTTGAGAAATAGTAATTTGTAGCTTGGATGTTTGCTAATATAATCAATATACTTCAGTAACCCTCAGAGATTACTTAATAGAGATATTGTAACAAAAGAAAGCTTTAAAATATGTTCTTATTCTCTACCATGTTCATAGTAATACTTAAGACATTCTCATTTGGATTAGTTTAATAGTTTGCTCAGAAAATCTTTTTGTCTTTTTACTCAGTTCTAATATTTTTTTCCTTATTTCCTTACTCATATTTTTTTCCTTTATGTATTGTTTGTGGTGTGTGTTTTCTCCAGAAATCTAATTACCAGTGATTATCTGAAAATTTAATGTGTGCCTTTGTAGACAGTGATAAAAAGAAAGGGATGGAGTAGACAAAAAGAACACTATAAGTAGCTAGGAAAATACTCCCCCCCCCCCCACACACACACATAAAGCTTTTATCTTCATACTAGATAATCTCTGCTGAAAAATTTTATCAGCTTTATTAATGTATAGAGACCCACAACTAACTGCCCCTATTTAAGAGGATAAAATTTGATAGGTTTTACTGTGTGTACTCTGGGAAATTATAACCATAAGAGATAATTAACATTATCTCCAAAAGTGATTTCATCTTCTAGCCCCCTTTCTTACCATTTGATGCCTGTTTTAATTCATTGTGAAGCCCCAATATTTAACTATTTATCTTCCTAAGTCCGTGAGTTCATAGCTTTCAGCAAATCTGGACATTTTTTCTACTATTATTTGTTCAAATATTTTTCATCCTATACCTTTTTCTCCTTCCTCAACTTTTGTCATATAAACATTAGGCAACATGAATTTGTACCACAGTTCACTAATTTCACTAATATTTTGTTCATTTTTAGTCTTTTTGTGGTTGTTATTCATCTTTTAGTTAAATATTACTATATGTTTTAATATTTTTGTTTGTTGTTAAGTTCACTAATTTCTCTTTTACTGTTTTTTTTCCCTAAAATGTCTAATCTGATGTTATTTGCCACATTATAATTTTTTATCTTAGAGACTGTATATTTCATCCTTAGTAGTTCAGCTTATGTCTTTAAAAATTTCATTCATTCCTATACTTAGCATTTTTTATGTGTCTTCAAGCTTCTTGAACATATAGAATACAGCTATAATGATTTTTTGAGTGGTATTGTTACTGCCATTTACTGTGAGGAGTCCTTGCTTCCCCAAATGTTGAACACCAAAGAAGCACACCCAAGGCGAAGGTAGAGTGGAAAAGGAAAGTCTTTATTAAAGGACAGCAGAAAAAGACTTCCCCCGGAGGGAGGGAGAAGGGGACCCAGAAGGCAGGAATCCATGGGAAGGGGTGGTCTTCTCCCTTTTATACCTAAGGTCTTCTTTTATTCTTCCTAGTCTCTTTGCTTATCTCCTTCTGTCCTGCCTATGAGGGGAAAACCAAAAGGTGTGACACAGGTGAGTCCATGGGGGTGGGGGAAGAGTGATCTGGCAGGAAGGGCTTAGGGCAAGTTGATTAGCATTTCCCTGTTTGTTGGGAGCTGCTAGTTAACAATTCTTTAGGAGGGGCCCAGAACTTGCAGACATTAACTTTAGTCTCCCAGGCATTGTTATGGTTTACTTGGGGCTCAGACAGACTTCATTTCCTATATGGATTCCATTTTCTTTAGATATTAGACCCGATTTACTCAACTACACTTACTACCTATCTTTAAATCTGGCTTCAGTATTATCTGCTGATTATATCATCCCTGTCATTTTAGGGTTGGTTTGGTTAATTTTTTCCCTACTGTCATTTATTTTAGCTTTTTTGAATGCCTGCTAAATTTTTATTAGAGGCTAGAAATTTTCAATTTTACTGTATGCTGGATATATTGTGTTTCTTTAAATATCTCTGAGTTTTAACAGTACTTTGTTGAATTATTTAGAAAGAGTTTGATCCTTCTGGTTCTTAATTTTAGGGTTCTTAGTTGAGTCGACACTGTTTGGGCTGATTTCTCGTCATTGCTTTGTTAAAGTACTTCTGGATAACATCAAATGCTATGGGATCATCATCATACAGTGTGCTATGCAGCTATTATTTGAGCTCTGGCTATTCTTTAATCTCTTTAGGTGACGTTCCCCCTCTCTGAGTTTTGTGAGTTTCTTCACACTGATTGCTTCCAGCACATGCTTCGTCTAAGTCTTCTGAGCCTGTGCTGTGCTGACTTGGCCAACCAAGTTCCCCTGGGTCTTTCTTTCTTTCTTTTTTTCCCTCTGTGCAACTCCCTCTTCTCTGGTACTTGACATGTGAACTCCTCCTTAACTCAGGATTTAATTCCTGCAACTAGGGCTTGGAAACTCTCTCCAGTCACTTAGGTGAGAATAATGTAAATCTCACCTCTTTGGTTTTCAGTCTCTTAAAGATACTTGTCCTGTAGCAGCACATATTTTTTATTTAAAAAGAATAATGTGGTTTAAAGATCTTTCTGTACCAACAGAGACATATCACCACCCCTCTTTAAAATAATCTTTGTAGTACATTTTTTTTTTTTTGCTTGTTTGTTTTTCTTTTTTACTTACTGAAAATGCTGCATTGGATATATTTATTACATGATTAGATTAAGTTTTTCAAGGATGACCAGAATCTAAAATATTTAGTGAATTTTATATTGTGGGGTACATTTCCCAAGTGTGCATAAAATTTATACCAATTTACAATGTATATTAAAAACTGTAAAGGATATGTATTTTCAGTTAATATTATTTTAGTTTCTATACTGCTTATGTAGTGGCACCCCCCCCTCCACAGAAAATCTTAACTAAGCTTCTACAGAAATCTTCACCATGGCTGATTTTAGGATTGTCAGCAAAAGAGTCTCTACAAAAATGTCCAATGTAGATAAACTACCTATATTTCTGTTGCTCTATTACTTGGCCACTGGCCTAGAAGAAATCAGCACTCCAGGTGCTGGACGCCCCTTTACTTTTTTTCACAAACATGTATCCAGTATAGTAGTTTGTAGAAGTGTGTTTGTAAATGCAAAGTGTGATAATAAAAAGGATAAATTCTTTTAACAAGGCCTTTGGCCTTAACCTGGAGTTTCACAGAGATGTCTACATTTCTAAGATAAGAGAAGTTACTAATTGGGTTTCATGGTAACTGCTGGCATGGGGGAAAAAAAGAAAGGGGAGAAGAAGCTCTCCCCTTCTCAGGTGTTGTCCTTGAAGGGTTAACTTGCCCAGAACAGTGAAAGAAAAAAAAGCTGCTTTTATGTGAACTTCTGTAAACTTTGAACTTCTGTGCCCCTCCCCTTACTTGCTGTGTACAAAATTCTGAAACTGCCGGGCGCTGTGGCACACGCCTGTAATCCCAGCACTTTGGGAGGCTGAGTAAGGAGGATCGCGATTTCAAAGCCAGCCTCAGCAATGGCGAGGCACTTAGCAACTCAGTGAGACTCTGTCTCTAAATAAAATACAAAAAAGGGCTGGGGATGTGGTCTAGTGGTCGAGTGCCCCTAAGTTCAATCCCCAGTACCAAAAAATAAAAAATAAAAAATAAAATTCTGAAACTACCTGAACTCCAGGTTCAGGGGATTAATTGATTACAGAGAGAGCTGTACTTTCTGAACCAGCTGCAGCCAAATAATAAAACTTTCCTGTTATCTTCGGTGCCTTGCCTGGTCTGTCCCTACAACACTTAAATGACAGTTACGTATTGTCAGATATATGCATTTGAACACTGTTTCTACTATTTACTAGCTCATTTGGCAAATAACATAATCTCTCAGAATCTTGATTTCCTTGTTCATTATTCTGTGCAAAATAGTGTCATGTTCATAAGATGAAAGAAATAATGTGTAAATAGTTTTGTTGAAACAATCATTGAAATGTAGTGAATCCTGGATTAACAAGTGAGTGTATTGTTATTATCATGCACTTACAAATGAAATTATAATAAGTTTAATGTTAGCAAATTTTGGTTTTGGGAGATAAACAGGTGCATGACATTGAGATCTCTAGGTTCTCATCTGTTGGTATTTCACTCAACAATCTACTTTACTTCTGAGCTTAGGAACAGTTTAAATTGAATGAGATATTCCTGAGAGTTTACACACTTTCTTTCTGGGCCAGAGTTCCTAAGGTTCTACCACTGATGTGGAAAATTTGGACTGGACTAAAGTAGATTGTACATGAACTGTGAGTGATATCTAGTGACAGACATAAACAATAGAATGTGTGGTGTAAGGAAGACCTTAGCCCTGAACTGACACAAAATAGATAATGAAAATAACCTTTTATCGTGTCTTGGATGCTAAAAGAACTTTAGAGGACATACTGTCTGTTTTTGTTATATGTTTATTTCAAAGTGCTGAAATATGATCTTGCTCACATTGAAGCTAATTATCTTGTTCCAAATTTCCATATATTAACACAAATCTTCATCACAAATGACATTCACTCATCAATAGGTGTGGACATAATGACTATTTCTTCCTATTTACATATGTCAAGTGTTGAGGAGTCTTTGTTAGTCTTACTCAAAATTATCATGAATTTTATGAGGCATAGGAAGACTGTTATGGTTGAGATATAAAGTGTCTCCCTTAAACTCCTGTGTAAATTTAGGAATGTTCACAGGTGAAATAATGGGATTGTGATAGCCATACCTTAATCAGTCCATCCTAGTTTGAATGGCTGGATGGGTATGGTAGGCAGGTGCAGCATGGCAATTCACTGGGGGCTGACTTGGAAAGATGAATCTTCCCTGTTCCCCTCCCTCACAGCCCGTTTCCTGACCCTGCCATGAGTGGAGCAGCTCTTCACTACTGGCTTTTCCCACATGGTGTGCTGACTCACCTTGGGCCCAGAGAAATGGAGATGGATGTGTATGGACTGAAAGCTCTGAAATCATGAACCCCAAATAGACTTTTCCTCCTTTAAATTGTTCTTGTCAGGTGTTTTGGTTACAGTGACTAAATCAAAGATCAAGATAGACGCATCTGAAATATGTCACTTTGATTGGTAAATGGCTCCAGTATTTCTAAAGAAAAAAATTAGAGTCAGATATTCGGATTCTGGATCTCTCTCCTGTAACAAATGATGGCTTAGCATTTTACCTAATACTCACAAAAGGTTCAAGTTGCTCTAGGGAAAGTGAAAATAAGATTATCAGTGCTAGTTAATAACATATGGAAAAGTAGGAAGTATAACAGAGCAGATCAATTAATCATTTTCAACTTAGCATTTCATATAGCTTATTTCACTTTTGATTTTGCTAAAAAGCCTGGAACAAATTGGCCTTGCCATGGTTCAGTCTTCCCTTTTAATAAAAATGTAGGCAGGGCAATTTCAAAGTTAGCAATTTTTAATTAATTCTATAAACTTAAAATGTACTTGCACTCAACATTGCTCATTTTCTTGTTGATGACTAACCCTCACTTGCAAATTAAATCAAAATTTCAATGTCTATGACAGTGTTTTCTTTAACATATTTAAGAAATATATTATTATTACTATTATTAGTAGTATATTATTTTGACATGCAGCAGGATATGTTGTTGGTGAATCTCTTATCAGAGCTAATATTTTGAAAACATGAATACTTAATAATTCACATCTGGAAGGAAACTGAGAAATTCTTATGTAGAAATTATTTTAAGTTCAGAATGTTTATTTCTGTTTATTGATTGTCCTCATGATATAAAATTCATATATTCTTCAACATTTGAAAATTACTGTATTCAGTTTGAAGTTGAAAAGAAAACCTAAATGGCACATTTTCTCAAAGAAATAAATAAAAATGCCTAAAGATTTATTCACACAGTAATATCATAAAACTACACATCAGTACTTTTAAAATTTATTTATTTGTTTGTTTGTTTGTTTGTTTATTCTTGGTACCAGGGATTGAACCCAGGGGCACATTTTTATATTTTATTTAGAGGCAGGGCCTCACTGAGTTGCTTAGGGCCTTGCTAAATTGCTGAGGCTGGCTTGGAGCTTGCAGTTCTCCTGCTTCAGCCTCCTGCACTGTTGGGATTACAAGTGTGCCCCACTGCACCTGGCCACGTCAGCATTTTTTTTTTTTTTTGGGGGGGGGCTTCAGTGTTGAATAATTTCGGGGGAACTGACATTCACAGTCACCACCACATTGAGACCCTCTTGAAAAATATAGCAACTGAACTATTTTGTTTTGCCACAGGATAAAAGAGATTAAAATTGTTCAGAATGAGAGATTTTATACAATGCAAGTGTGTTTAAGAAAATACTAGATTGAAAGGCAAAGTTTGTTTCTTATTCTCCTTACAAAATAACTTGGTTGTATCTTCCACTTGTGCTTTAGGGAAGAATGCTGCCCTCAGACAAAGAAGAAGGGCCCAATAGCTGCCAAGAGTGAATAGATCACCACAGGGAAGCTGCACCTTTCCACCTATAGGTGCCATTTTTCTTCCTGCTTTGGGTGCAAGTAATTTTTCATTCAGGAAAAAAAAAAAAAGAAAAAAAAAATGTTTTCATCTGTAGGCCTGCAAACACAGGCAGGAGTTTTTCTCTAGTATGATTTTATTAGGTTTCTCAAAGTAAATAAATAATGTGGCCAGTTCTTTTTCCTTAATTGATAAATTGATAAACAAACACCAAGTCAAGGAATTTAATGATTTTTTTTCTTTCCTAAGAATCCAAGAATTACAAAGTGTAAGTAATCTATAAGGAAAATTGTAGAAGAAGGAAGGAAGGAAGGAAGGAAGGAAAGAAAAAGAGAAAGAGGAGACTATTTCATTTTTACCTTGCATTTTCATTTTAATAGAGCTTCTGAAAAATATTATATGTAGACCAAATTACAAGTATGTTACTTGTTCCTACATTTTGTATGTATCGTCTATTTAATATATTATGAAAGATGATTTTATTCTATGGTATTTCTGAAAATAGCAACAAGAAAATATGCTTTGTTTGTTTTGGATGTGTGCCAAAATTAAAATTCTTCCATAACAAGTAATTTAGTGAATTCCTGCCAACTTCCAAAGAAACCAATGATTTGTAAACTTGTAGTCATGGCTGTTAACACCATAGAGAACACATACAGTATTGCACCAATTTATTGTTCTGCAATGGAGATTGCAAAAGCTTTGCACTAAGATAAAGTGGGCTAGAAGGAGATTTATGAACCTCAGTAGACAAAATGAGATTTTTTAATGATTGGTATAGACTTTAATGTCTTTCTACCTTAAAATTGACATCTAGCATTCCCACTCAAGAGAATAATAGAATGAAGTCATAATAACTAATTCACTCAAAATTTTAGCAACTTAAATTTATCTTTATCCTTTTTTTTTTTTCTACCCCCAGTACTAGGGATTGACCCCACACGTGCTTTACCACTAAACTACATTTCCAGTCATTTTTATTTTTATTGTTTCTTAATTTCAAGACAGGGTTTCCCTAAGTTGCCAAATCCATTTTTGAATTTGTGATCCTTCTGGCGTCCCAGGTAGCTGGAATTACATGCCATCACCACTGCATTTTGTTAAATTTATTGTTTTTAAAAAGATTATCAGAAGAGACAAAAAAAAAAAAAAAAAAAAAAAAGTTTTGGGGCAAATATTTTGCAACTTTCTTTTTTATTTTCTGCAGTTCTAAGAAAATGATACTATATTTTAACTGTATTAAAATTTTATTTCCTTATAATCTCTTGTAATTTAAAAATTAAGTACAACAAAATATTCTGTGAGTTATATAACATTGCTGAAAATTAGTCCCTAAAATACTTAATATCATGTGTATATGAACTGATATCCAAATGCAAAGGTGTTTATCCAGGAAAATCTTATGCTATTATAATTTGGTTTTGTTGTAAGAACAGACACAATTTATAGAATTTGTTAATAATTTAGCTGTCAGTAGAGGCAAAATAGCAATATGCATGCTACATGGTAGACAAAGAATAATGGATGAATATACAGAGCTCATCTCTGGAAACAGACTTCTTGGAATAAAAACACTTGTTGAGTATATTAGAGTAGGCAAATTACATACCATACATCTGTTAGCTTTTTCAAAATTAAGCTGTCAATAAATTTTAGAAATTTACATTATTAAACTAGCATATATTGTAGCCATCAAATAATCCTATAGTGATATATTACTGAGGATATTCTATAACTAGTGAAGTTGTAAAAAGATATATACAGAGTCAATTTCATATGTAATAGGAATTTGGATACCTTGGAAATCATAGCTTGTTCCTCTCGGGTATTTATTACTCATAAATTACATCATTAAAGATTGAAAATGCTGGTAGTCCAAGAGCTGAAAAAGAGAAAGAATTTCGTAAGGGAAATCAAGGAAAATAATTATTTAGCTAATAAAGTGTGGTCACTTTCCCAGAGGATTTGAAAAACAGTGAAAGAGAGGTTATGGTAAGAAGATTTAGCTTGTAAAGTAATGTCAAGCTGCCCTGCTTGAGCAGTCTTAGCTCAAGGCACTGATTTTCCAAAGGCCAACTTTCTTAAAATTTATACCAATAGCAGTAAATTTATCTTTATCATGTGAGGTTGGGTTAGGCCAATCTTTACCTTTCCTCACTAATTTTACTTTCCATAAATTATCTTTTAAGCCAAGAAATTTACAAAATTTTCCCATTTTCTAATCTTTTAATTTAATATTACTCAGCAGCAGACACATACAGAATACTACATTAATCAGCTCAATTTACTTACCAAAAAAATATATTTGAGGTTTAATGTGTGTTTTAATTACTAGTTTATAGTTTTTTCCCAAATTATTAATCTGAGCTAAATAGGCAAACTTAAAGAGAACACCTATAGTCTCATCTAAGACAAAGGCACATATAGAAAGGCTAGTTATTATTTTACACACTTTCAAACCCTTCTACCCAAGTAGAAATCTTTCTACAAACGAAAACAGGTAGGGTGTATTTCATGATCATGGAAATTACTGAGAAGGAAAGAATCAATTTGACTACAGCAGTACAAACTTTTAGAAACAGGATTCCTCTAAATTAAAATAATGTTTGCACTGCTTAATAATTGATTTCTTGACTGGAGAGTCAACTCTATTCTTATTATGCATACAGCAGGCAGGGAGATTACACAGGTGATGTTTCCATTTCCTGCCTGTGACTTCTGGAATTAGCCCAAGGTTCACTAGTGAATAAAAAATAAACTTTTTAATTAATACTGTAATTCTTTATTAGGCTTGTTAATGATTACTGGCCCTTCCAATTTTGACAAGAGGTATAATTTTTATTGGTCTAGTTGGCTAATAGACCCTTGCCTATGGTGATGTTCTTGTCACACTCTCTTGCATGCTTCCTAGAAAATAACAATTAAAGTTAATAGAGTATTTGTCATTATTTCAAAGCTGTAACTTCTTTTTTTGCACTATGCAACTGCTAAGATCTGGTTGCAACATTTGCATTTAAATTAATCCTAGAGCGATTAAATGGCAGTTTGTAAAGAACAATGAATAAGTATGTATACCTGACTAATAAAATAACTATTATTTATTCAACCCTTCATATGTTTTGAACATTATGCTAGTAATACCTTAGTTTAACTCTTTACCAAAAATAAAATGTTTAACCCAATTTAAAAATTAAGAAACTGAGTTCTAAAAAGTTATACATAGGTAGAATAATATGGAATTGCCATTTTTTACATCATCTTTTCTTTTAAACTAGATAATGTCTTATGGCTTAACTAGTTGGTGCTGACACCCACTAGTTGCTGGCAAGCACCAACTGTTGACAAGATAGGCATTTTGAAGTCCGAAAAGTAGAGATTGTGAGGCTCAGGACTCCAGGCCTCTTTTGTAATTGCTGTGTTTCCACTATTTGAGAAATGCCAGCAAAGGTATAAAGCATTAATTTTGAAATCCCTTGTCCTAAACTGAATCCTATATGTAAAATTTACTGTTAAATTTAGGGATGTTAGAATTTAGGCAAAGTTTCTTACGCTGGGAATGCCATTTTAATAAAAGGGAAGTTTATTAGGGGCCACACATGGAAGGGGGAGAAGAAAGGAAAACAGGGACAAAAGGAATCAGGGGCAGGCACGAAGAGAATGGTTTCATTCTGGGGGAGGCTTAAATAGCAGCATAGTGGTCAGAAAGCTCCCTGGAGTGGGTCCTTTCCCTATAGGCTGTCGGAGGTCAGGAGGTAGTGGCCAGGGCACCTGCTGGCCAGGTTTGCTGGCCATGCTGAGGCACCTGGGAAATGTAGTACAAAGTACCTGGGAGGTGTGGCCTTCTGCCTGGGAGGCGCAGCCTCCTGCCCGGAACCCAACATAGGGAAATATCAGTTAAACTTTCTGAGAAAGCTTTGTTATCTCCAAATGCTGCTCTACTACAGAACACATTCCAGTCTCACTATAAATATTCATTTTTTTTTCTTTTCACCTTGAAGTGAAAAGGAATTTTTATCAGTATTTTTGGAAATAATACATGGAAATCTCCATAATTCAGAATTATGTGGAAGGGATTTATCAAATTAATCAGAAACTTTATTGTTGTCATATAAAATGTGTTTACATGAGTTTGAATATATATATTTGAATATATATGTACATATATTAATTTGATTTGCATAGAAAATAAGTTTTCCTGTAATAAAATTTTTAATATACTATAAAGTCATCACAATATTTATTTACATATAAGTAAATCATTAAAAGTTATTAAACAATATTTAAATTGTATATTAAAGGTTCTTATATGTTAGGCAAATGTTTGCAGAACATACATAAGAGTCTATAGACAAAGCATATCTAAGTTTTCTTAAGCTTCATAATTAGGTGGGATTCCAATAGAATAATTTTGCCGTAGAAGAAACCACATGTTAATGACCATATCCTCAACTTATCATACCCTAAATTATGTATGTGCTAAATTATGTATTTAATGTGTTCATAGTTTAAGTTGGGGAAGAGCAAAACATTCTAGAGATCAATGGTGCTTGTTAATTAATGCAGTATAATATCAAGTACTTAATGTACAGAACTGTATGTTTAAAATAGTTTTTTGGGTGGTGCATATTAAACCACAATACAGATATAATATAAATAAAATCATGTAGTAGGTTAACTTTTGATATTTTTTCAATAAGATTTTTTCCGTGGAGAGTTATATAAGTTGTATCAATAGTCCACTTTTTAAAGCTCTCTATTCTGTTCCATTTATTGATTAATCTTTTCTTTCACCAACACTACACTGTTCTGATCCCTATAACTTTACAGTAATTCCTGAAATTAGATAGTGTCAGTCCTCTTTGGCTTTGCTCTTCTTCACGTTATGTTATCCATTCTGGGTCTTTTGCATTTTCAAATAAACTTGAGAGTCAATTTGTCAGTATTCATAAAGTAAGTTGCTGAAATTCTAATATAGTTTATATTGGCTCTACAGATCGATTTTGGAAAATCTGACATCTTGACAATACTGAATCTTCCTGTCCATGGTCATGAAATAGCTCTCCATTAATTTAGCTTTTCTTTACATTTCTATTTTTTTTTCCTTTTTTTCTATTTGTTCTTTTTAGTTGTAAATGACAGTAAATCATATTTTGATATATTTATACAAGCACAGAATATACCTTATTCTAATTAGGATCCCAGTCTTATGGATGTACAGGATATTGAATTTCACTGTGTATATTCATATATGTACATAGGAAAGTTATGTCAGATTTCTTTCTTTTTTTGGTACAGGGGATTGAACTCAGGGGCACTCGACCACTGGGCCACATCCCCAGCCCTTTTTTATATTTTATTTAGAGACAGGGTCTCACTGAGTTGCTAAGTGCCTCGCCATTGCTGAGGCTGGCTTTGAACTCGTGATCCTCCTGCCTCACCCTCCCAAGTGCTGGGATTACAGGCATGTGCCACTGCACCTAGCTCAGATTTATTTCTTTTAGTAACATTTTTCATATTTTCATCATGTCTTATATTATTTTCCAAAATTTTAAAGTATAACATTTTTAATTAATTTCTGAATAACATGAGAGCCTTGTGTCAAAATACAGTTCTATTAATTAATTAATTTAGTTCAATTGCTCCAGAACCATTTGTGTAAAAGGCTATCATATTTCCATTGAATTGCTTTTGTACCTTTGTTCAAATAGTAGTTGTGCATATTTGATTTTCTTTCTGGGCTCTTCATTGTTGTATTTATCTATGTGTCTAGTCCTTTATTAATTCCATCCTGTCTTAATTCCTGTAGCTATGCATGTAGGAAGATTTATTATTGAACAGAGTTATTCCTCCCACTACATTTGACTTTTATACAATTACTTAACGATTGTAGTTTTTGTACTGTCCTATATACGTTTTAGAATATTTCCTGCACTTATATAAGACCTTGCTGGATTTAGTTTTTAAGTGATTCTGTGGATTGAACCCAGGACCTCACACTTGCTAAACAATCAGGCTACCACTAAGCTACATCCCTAGTTGCCTTGCTGGCATTGTGATATGAATTCATTTAAATGAATATGCTCATTTGAGGAATACTGACATCACAGAATTCAGAAGACTCCCAGCCACTTGATAGTCCTAAGACCTCAGGTTTGAATCCTCTTCTGCTGTTGTTTGGAAGGCGTACAGACTCTGTCCCTGGACAATTTCTGTATTTGGGTAGAAGTTCAGGAAGACTAGCCTTGATTTTGTTCTCCTCTGAATTGAGGACCATGAGATAACTCACTGCATCTGACTGGTTCTCTATTGCTGGGTGGAGGGTAGAGACATGCTAACCCTGTGTCACCTTCGGTGGCTAAGTGGAGGGCCAGTGCACACAAGACCTGCTTTGTTGGTATTCCTTTATTATCAAAAACACTTTCCTATATTTGTATTTCTTCCTATAATTAAATATAGTATTTAAGTGGCTTTACTCTGTACAATTTCAGCCTGAAAGAATATATTTATTTAGATGGAGTTATGAGCATTGGCCCTGGTAATATTTTCAGTTATATTTGTTGTCATTTTTACCCTGGATTTGTATGCTGTCTTTCATCTTTGCTTGAGGATATTTCCTTGAACTGTGAGTACAGTTTTATTGTGCTAAGGCATTCTTTATTTCATTCAGTTTCACTGCTTTATGTCTTTCATGTAGACATCCATGGAAATTAATAAAAAAAAAAATCAACGAAAAAAATGCTTTTGACATGCCCAAAGACTTCTGAAGGACGGTGAAAATTCCAACTTTAAAGAATATGAAAATAGGATAAATAAGCACAGAGAAAAATCTAATAAAACTTTTATAAATTGAGTTCAATGAAACATACTGTTTGTGATGCATGTTGAATTGACCCAACTAAAATGTGATTGCTTCTGACTAGTACAAAAGCAAGTAGTTATGGATAAGCTCTGTAGTGTATGATTTGAAATAAACATACTTTGTCCCCATTTTCCAAATAAAATGGTAATTTCTTTTTCTTAATGTGAATGTACCATTCTTAAGCTTCTTACTTTTAATGTAATTTTATTATGTTATCTAATTGCGTGATAAATGATAAATAGCATTATCAACTAATTAAGATCATGTTTCTATAATTGAAGGTTTTCTCTTATATGCTGCTGAATGCTTATTGCATTTACTGTATGTTCCAAATACAGTACATGGCTAAAGAAATACTTAGGACAATTATCTAATGTATGACTTTTATGTGGGCAATGCCCTCTGAACCTTTCACCCTCAATGCTGTGCAATAAGAATCAATTACAGAATCTGCAGAAATCTTGTCATTCTTCCCAGGCAAAGGCATCAACCTCTCATCATATCTGAGACCATTCACTCCTACTAAATTCAACTTTTCCATTGAGTCGATAAAACATCTGGTTCAATAGTTCTAAGCATTTCAAAATAAAAGGGCTCTTGTCTGATACACATGGACAAAGATTATTATGGAGAACAGTGACTTGAACCACGGTTTCTGATTCCCTCATGGCTGCCTTTACACTGGGATATTCCTGTCAAGATGGCCTAGTTGCTAAGGTGATGGCTGTCCAAAGGAGGCTGCATGGGAAGTTGTGCAGCTGTATCAGTTTGAACCCTCAGCTCAGTCACAAACTCCCAGAGATAGATAATTCTGGGCATAACAAGACGACATCAATGTCTCCCAAGGTTTTCCGTATCCTTCAGATTGTCTGCTTTGCTGAAACTTTCTCACAAATAACCTTATGATGAAACCTATAGAATAAACATACTGAGCTAGCTCTGGTTAGTCAAGCTCCATCAGAGTGTGGCTAGCTACCTGGCCCCAACTTTTCCTCTCTATGTGTGTCTGTTTGTCTTTTCTTCATCTCTCATCACCCCTCCAGTTTCTGAATTAATGGCCATGCATGTTGTGGCAAGGTATGCAGGTTCACAAATTGAAAGTCTAAATCACAATTATCACACCAGAAAATAATTGATGTGACAAAATAAACTCTCAGTCCTCCCACCTGCTCATTTCTATAACATATTTCAGGTTATTTTAATTTGCATATATGCTCTGCTGTATTGATCAATCTATTTTTTTTAATCTTCTATTCATGTAAACTTTGTGCAATTACAGTAAGTTAGAACACAATACAGCTGATTTGCTTGTATGACTACCTCTACTATCAAGGCTGGTTATTCATTTTGTTTCTTATTTGAATTAGCGGGACTTCTCTAGAGTATATATATTGTGTGTGATGCATTTAATACAATTTTTATGCAAACATAAAGTATCAAATTGAATTACTTTTGTTTTGTTTCCAAACAAAATATTATCAATGTGTAGATCATAAAGTCATTCTAATTGTTTGGTTATAGGCACTTATGATGTACTTATGATAATTAAACATTAATATCTCCTAAGGATATCAAAACAAATGTTTTGAAAACTAAATTAAGATAAATATCTTGTAAAAAATTAGACTAACCAATTAAATATGGAATAATTTTATTTGTGAATGAAAGCCATATTTTCCAAAATCTACATAAAATTTCCTACATAGAAATCTACATAGAAATGGCTAAAAGTTAATATTAACAAGAACAAAAGTATAGTAAGTTAAATTATAAAGCTTATTTTATCATATCATCTTTAATCATCGTTGCCTCATAAAAATTACACCAAATTTTGTGTCTTAAAACAACAAAATTTTATCTCACATGTTCTGTGGGTGAGCAAACTGATCACAGTTAGTAGGACACCTCTAGCTCAGAGTCTTTTAGCAAGGTGTAAATGAAGTAGTGTAGAGTGTAATCCAAGTCTGCAGACATCACATGGCTCAGGGAAGTATAGCTTGCAAGTTCCATCAAGCTGTTAATTTTCCTCAGGTCCTTCCTTGCCTATAGTTCATAGGACACATCAGTTCTTTGCTATGTGTGCCAGTTCCCAAAACTGCTGCTTCCTTCTTACAAAATGATAAGGGAGGAGTGGTTGGCTCAGTGATAGAACACTTTTAGCAAGGCCCTGGGTTCAATCCACAGAACCACAAAAAAAATAATAATAATAAGTAGAAGAAAAATAGAAGTCACAGTCTTTTTGTAGTTCAATATCAAATCAATCACTTCTTGCCAAATAAACTAGAAAAGGAGATACTAGATCCAGCTCACACCCAAGATGTAGAGATTACACAAGAGTGTGAATACCCAGAAACAGAATCAGTGGCCATTTTAGATGCCATCTTCCCCAATTTATTTGCATATTTGTATATTGATTACTGTCTATCATTTTAAAATGTAAATGAGCTTTCACTAAAGATGCATACATTTAGTAATTGAATTATTTTACATATGAAAATAAACTCCTGTAACATGATGCAGATGTTTGCTTTTCACATTTTAAAAATTATGTGGACAGGACCTGGAGGTGCAATCCAGTGATAGAACATGTGACATGGAAGAGGCCTTGTGTTCAATTCCCAACACCACAAGGAAAAAATGAAAAGAAAAGAATTATGTCAACATAATGATCTCCTAATAAATGTTAGCTAAATTAATGGGATCTCTGTTCATATTCAGAATCTGGATCTCTTTTAGAAATGTACTTAAGTGTCAAAAGAGTGTTCTGTTTTCCTGTGTACTTTACTTAATTTACTTTCATAACTAACCAGGGAAAAATTAACATCACAAGTAATCCTGCATGTGACTTGTTCTCTAATAAAAGGATTCTATACAAATATTAAAAATTCTTTAAAAAATCATTATGCTATTTTGCCACTTATATTGCCAAACTGATCAAGGAAAACTCTGGGGTGACAAAATGGAATATTTAAATGTCCCTATTAACTTCTTAAAATAAAGAGCATTGATACCAGTACACTAAACATGGCAATTTGAATTAGCATTACATCCTCAATGTTAAAGAGCACAATTTCTGGTATTCAACATGTCTGTCCAATGTGCTGCCGATATTTTAAAAACCTTATATTATAAGGTATTATTAACAACATAGAACTAAGTGCTTTCTAACAATCAGTGCATTCTTCTGAACAATATGAAAATTCCACAAAGACTCAAAAAATAATTAAACAGTATTATATTTTCAATTAAGGGATAGAGAAGTATTCTGTGAAGATAACAAACTGAGTACATGTCCATGATTCCCTGCCTTTTATAACTTGCTTAAACAACACTGTGAAAGCTTTCTGGTAGATACTGGGTGATAGATTTATTCTGTGTGCAGTTGCACAACTGTAGAATTCTACCCAAACTGCCATTCATCTGGTGGCATGAAATATTTCAGGTTTGTAAGGCTCAAAGTTGGCAGTAATCATTGAGCTCATTTAAGAAAATTCTTAGAATTAATTTTAAAAAGTGCTAAATTAATTAGGAAAAAGAACTCACGGTTAAGACAAAAAGCGATAACACAAAATGGGGTGAACCCTCAAATGTGAAAGACAAGACGTAATTAGAGTAATGATTAATATAACTGATACTTAGTAATATAAATATTAAAGCTACTGCAAAACACACATATTTGTAGAAACATCATCAATAAGAAAATCATAAAACTGACTCAAAAGCTATTAGCTACAAAAAATTGTTATCAGTAATAATGTAAAGCATTATAGTAAAATAATATCAACTATACTAAGAAAAAAATAAACACTTATGCATTTGTTTTCAACCATTCAGTGAATAAAATTAATTTGATTTCTGTTCAAAAAATTATGAAAGAATGTGATGTCAATATATTCTGAGTAAAGAAATTACTGAAAGATGTACTTTTGGAAGAATATCTTATTATCTAAAGTATATAGTAATATAAATAAGAATATTTGAGAGCCATCCCCCCAAAATAGACCAAGAAAAGTAGGAAGCTTGAATTTACTGGAAAAAAAAAAAAAAAATCAAAGCACATTGTGGGGGGTGCATGTACCAGAAATTGAACCTAGGAGCACTAAACCACTAAGCCACATTACCATCCCTTTATTTTGTATTACTTGTTTTAAATTTATGACAGGGTCTCAGTAAGTTACCTAGGGCCTCACTAAGTTGCTCAGGCTGGCTTCAAGTTTGTGATCCTTTTGCCTCAACTTCCTGAGTAGCTGGGATTAAGGCATACACCACTATGCCCAGCATATTTTAAAATTTGAGTAGTGAAAAATAAAATAAAATAATGAAAATAACATGGATTAAAAAATAATCTGCATCAAAAAGAGGTTATAGGAAATAAATATTTTAAGATCTTTAATAACTAAAATATCTGACATCCAAAATAGTAGGGAAAAAAACTGGAGAAAATAGATCAACATTAATTAATTTATATGAAGATTAAAAAAAAAAGAAAGAAAAGTTGAAAAAAACAAGGATTAGCAGATCAAAATATGACAAATATTAATTCCAAATAATGTCCATATTCATGTTCAATTGTTGGCAGAATAATAAAATCAAGCTACAATACAAAGGATGACATTAGATTAAAACCAAACTATAAATATTTTAAAAAACACAACACAATAAATTATAGAAACAGAGATAAATTGAAAATCAAAGGAGAAAAATATATCCTAGCCTATAGTCCATCAGTAACCACAGTATAGCTAATATTAGCCAAAATGGACAAATACGGTGTGAGGAGGGGGAAATGGTAGTAATAAATGAATATGGGTTTATATCAGGTTCCTGTTTCTGCTCTAATAGATTACAACAGATTTAGTAGCTTTAAGCATCAGAAATGTATTTTCCCACAGCTGTGGAAGCCAGAAATCTAAAATCAGCTTGAGCTCAAATCAAAGTGTCACCAGATCCACACTCAAAGGACATTCTGGGAAATAATCAGTGACTTTCCTTTTCATGCAACTGGCTGTCAACATTTCTTAGTTTGTTTCTGTATCACTTCAATCTTTAGTGCCAACATTTTAAAATTTCTTCCTCTCTGTTCTCATACCATTATTTGCTCTGTTTCTGGCTAAATCTCCATCTACCTCTCTCAGATAAGAATGCACCTGATTGCATTTATGATCCATACAGATAACCAAGGAAAACCTCTTAGATCTCAAATGTCCTTAATTTAGTTGTGTCTACAACGACCTAGATTTGCTTCAGCTTTATTTTCCTCCATATTAGGAATAATTAATAGTTATAAGAAATTAGTATTGAGTACATTTTGGATTGGAGGGAGCCTTCTTTTGTCAAGTTTTATTTATTTATAAAAAATTTTCTTACCATACAATATTTTTTTTACTAATAATCATGTGCCTTCAAAGCGCATCAAAGTGACACTTAATGGAATTACAAAAAGAAGCTGAAAATTTATCACATTCTAGTTTTTATTTTAATACATTTTTCTCAGTAAGTGATCAATCTAGCAGTTAAAACAAATAAAGACATATGTAAAAATTTGAATAACATAAACACCAAGTCTGATTTTATGAATGTAAGGTTATAGAGATGAGCAACAGGAAATAAGAATATAAATACAGCAATGTTAAGTGAAGTGTGCTGCAAACACAGCATCCATATGGCTAGTGCAGATTATCCTGCATATTATCTAGTTTTTGAAACAGTTACTAGAGCTATAACTTCACTGTATAAGAAATTCATTTTTTCAGTAAATTCTACTTAGTTATAACTTACGTACCATGAATTCAATATATAAGATACTTACATATTTACAGAAATTTTTTCAATGACCTTTGAAGTTAATCTCTCCTAGCCAGAAAATGACTAATCTGATTTTTATTACTATAGAATAGATTCACTTGGTTCAGCATTTCTTATAAAATTCAGTTAAAAAGAATGTGAATTCTGTAGAGTGCAATGCTCTTTAAATGTCAATTAGGTCAAGTTAATTGATCTTGCTATTAAATCTTCTATTTTGTTATCAATTCTTATGTGTTTATTTTAGTAATTCTTGATAAAGTGATGATGGGATCTCCTAGTATGATTTTAGATTTGTCTATTTCTTTATTTCTATCACTTTCAGTTACATAAATTTCCATCTTCTGCCTTTTCTTTGTTCTGGGAGAGCCCCTGAAACTGTGAGCCCCAAATATATGTGCATATATATTTACATTATTATTAATTTCAGATAACTGACACATTTCCATTATTATTTCCATTGGTTTTCAATTTATATATTCCTTATTGTGTGGGTTATTAAATAATATTTTTGTGCATTGTCATTTTTAGCTTTACCAATATTTATTTTTTTTGTTTTACTTATTATGCTAGGGTAAACACTTTGAATTCCTAATTCACTAAAGTATGTTCAGGGCAACATCATATCTCTTCACTCTTCAGAATTTCATCCAATTCTTCATATTTACTGCTTTCTTCTTCCTCTATGAAATACATGATCTGTGCTTTTCACTACACAACACTAATAAAAATATAGCAATATAATTTTATGCAATGGTGCTATTATTTGGATCTGAAATGTCCCCCAAAGGCCTATATGCTAAAGATTTGGACATAGCCCTGCAGAACTTTGGGAAATGGTGGAACCTTTAAGAGGTGGAGTCTAGTGGAAGGAAGTTAGGTCATTGGAGGTGTGCCTTCAAAGGAAATATTGAGACCTTGGCTCCTTCAGTTTCTCTTTTTTCTTCCTGGCTGCCATAAGGCTATCAGTTTTGCTCCACCATGTGCTCCCTCCTCCCATAATATCCTGCCTTACCGTGGAACCAAAGTAATACTACTGAGTAGCTTCTGAAACCAGGAGCCAAGTTTTAGTCATCTTTTTCAATGCTGTGATTAAAAGACCTGATAAGAACAATTTTAGAAGAGGAAAAGATTATTGGGGCTCACAGTTTCAGAGGTCTCCTTTCATAGAGAGCTGGCTCCATTACTCAGGGCTTGAGGTTAGGCTAAATACCATGGTGAAAGAGTGTAATGGAGGGATGCTTCTCACATGATGATTAGAAACCAGAAAGAAAGAGAGAGAGAGAGAGAGAGAGAGAGAGAGAGAGAGAGAGAGAATAAGTGCATGTGCATGCATGCAAGAGAGAGACTTCACTCCTCACAAGATAAAAAATATATACTCCAAAGGACAACCCTAATGACCTATCTCCTCTAACCACACCCTACCTGCCTACAGTTACCACTCAGTGGATTATTTAACTGATTTGATTAAGGATCTCCTAACCCAATCATTTCTCCTGTGAACCTTTTAGCAATGTCTCTCATATGAGCTTCTGGGGGACACCTCACATACAAACCATAATAAGCCAAAATCAATTTTCCTCCTAAATTGATTTCTCTAGGTATTTTGTCATAGCAATAGAAAGCTGACTAGCAGAAACTGTCTTCTTCTCTGTTGTGATCATTATTATCATTTTACATCCTCCTATAACTTTACCTCACAGTGTTATCACTTATACCTTTTATAGCCTATTATTTTTAAGATAAATATGAAATTTAAGAATGTAAAAACTATTATAGTTGTGTTTATACTTGTCACTTTTTAAAAATATTTTTAACATATTTAAATCCAAATTTACTAACAAATTCTATAAGCATTTACACATCTGAACATTTTTTAAAAAATTCCCGTTTCTGAAGTGTATTCAATAGGAATCATAATCTCATCCATATGTGGAATAGAAAGAAATCAATCTTATGAAAGTTATTAAGCTTCTAAGATATACTCAGGAGAAATAAGTTTTGACATTATCCTTTACACTACCTATAAGCAAAGATAAAGAAAACATACTGTATATTTCTAAAAATTAGGATCGTTGTCACCAAAAAAAGTTTAAGATCATTTAAGACTTCTAATACTGAAATAATATGTCTAAAGATGTCTTTAGCTATCATGCTGAGAATGTACTATAAGGGGACACTTTTGTTGTACACAATGAAAGCAATAAAAAATACTGATACTTGGAATAATGTAGTATAGTAGAGAAAAATTCTAATTGAAATTTTATTTGAGTTGCATGAAAATTTCATGCTTTTCAATTGTATTCAATATTTTTGGCTGAAATTGTCATCTTGGTGCCTCTGGAATTTTGCTCATATTGGGCATAATTGCTGTATGTATGTATTCCTTATTTCACCTTTGATAGTAGAATATGCTAAAATGGGAAATTGGAGTTGACATTAAATTTAGGATGGAAAACATTTCTGATAATTTGTTCTTTTATTTTCCCTCTACTATGAGACATAGCTAAAGTCAAGTTCAGACATCAAAATTAAATATTTCATAGAAGGATTAAAACTCTTCTTTTAATATGATAAAATAACTTATCCAATCCTCTCACCTCATCTTAAAATAAAGGTAATTTAAAATCACCATGTCAGTTATTACCTATACCTTCTTGAACACAGTACTGTGAAATATTTAGAAAAAGAGCCATGTATATAGAATATTATTAAATTATAATAAATAATTTAGGTTTGCTTTTGCAGAATGTGAAGAGTTTTGAAGAAATTTGAAATGGGTGACAGTGAATCATATTATTTATAAATTACTGTGCTTTCTCATTTTCAGCTAATAAGAAAGGCAAATATAAAAAATCTAATATAAGCAACAGTACAGTTATTACAATGAGGGTCAATAAAATCCAAGTTTCTGGCCTCCTAGTGTCTTTGTAAAAGACTGAAGTGAGATGGGTGGTGACAGACTAAAGAAAGAACTCACTAATCTGTTGGGAGTGAACCTACGTGACAGCATGATTTTCTAATATAGATCTATGACAAGAGGTGTGGGAGACATTTGTGTATCTAATCCTTCCTTTAGTCTTTTTATTCTCTGGATTCAATAAATAAACCCTATTTGATTTATATTCACATATTCAGTAACAATCAAAACATTTCATTTTGGAGATTTCTTCTTTTATTCATACCTTAATTCTATTTTACATTTTAATATCAACAAATACGCTTCAAATTTCTTAGTTGCTCTTGCTAAAATATGGGCCTAGAAGTGGCTCCATTTTAGATACATAGCATTTTCAATTGTACATATATTAAATTTGCAATGAACATATTCTATTTTTGTTATTAAAATAAAATATTAATATATTTAAAGTTTAACATTTATGTGATTAAACTTTTATAACCACAGAAATTGACATATTTTTAATACTCAACATGATTTTAGATCCCATTTTGTTATTTTCAAAGAATAACTTTTGACTAAAGAAAATGAAATTAAATCAAATTTTAAAAATTTTAAATCTACTACAGGTGTACTATCTTCCTGAAAATATCTGGGCTTATCAAAACAAGTACTTTAATCATAAATATGTGATATAAATAGATTATCAGTGGATATATGTTATGTCCAAAGCCCAGTGGTGCCAGTGCAATGGAATAGGTTGCAGGAAAGTCAAAGAAAGTACCCAGAGACAGCATGGGAGACATATGATTTACTGGGGAAAGCTTACAAAAGACCAGTGACTATTCCAAGAAAACTTCAATGACTGTAGGCTGAGCAGACAGCACTTCTGTCCCTCAAAGTGCCTTGCTCAGGAGTGTCTCTTCTCCCTCATTCTGTTTGGTCCAGTAAAACCTGGATAGATGAGTGACATGTGTCCTTTCCACAGTGCCCTCTCTTTCATCCCCATTCCCCATTCAGACAGGAGTTCTATGTTAGGCTGCAGATGCAGTGAATTTTTCAGCATTCACTGGCTTGTATGACCAGCATCCCAACGAGGATTGTCAGTTCTATCAGTTAAAACTGATATTATAGCAAAAAGCATAACTTCATTTTAATATATACATGTAAATGAATGAAATGTTCAAGAAAATACCTAATATGGATTTTTATTTTCAACAAATTTTAGTCAAATATGAAACATACATACTTAGAGGGGAGATGCCTCAGGAGGATGTTTCTTTGGAGATATTTAATGATGCTACACATTAGGGGCCCCTTTTTTTTTTTTTTTTGGATATGACTGCAGGCAGAGGGTGACTTCCCACCTATTGATTAATATAATTGTTTTCTCATTGTTCAACATGCAGAACATAGACACAGCACAGTCAGGCTAAAGAGAGCCAGAAGGCTCAGCATCATGAGGCTGTAGTCATTAACCAGTAACACAGCAAGGATTCCAGAGAGTATGCTGGAAAGGAGCTTATTTTCCTATAGAAGTCAGTGTATGAAAACACTGAACATGAAAAAAAATACTGCATGGGTTCAGTAAGTTCAAGTAATTAGTAAAAAGAGACAGACAGAGAGGCACAAAATAAAAGCATTATCCAAAACAGAAAAAGCCATAGACATTACCATAGAGTGTATTATTCTCAGCAAGATAAAAATCACCAAATGTTCATTATTAAGAAATGCAGATCTATATTAGATACCACTGTGTTTCCATTATATAGAATGTATAAACATACTTAGATGCATTGTTGTCACAAGTACTATTAATAAATAGAATCCCAAATTAAATAATCATCCAGCATTTCTAATATGTAAGCAAATCTGAATTGCCTCTGATATTTGCCATAAGTTTATTTTTATATAGATGTGGCCAATATATAAATGCACAGATATGTAAAGTGTGTAATTTAATTTTTACAAGGATCTACATTTTATAGTGATTCATGGCAAATTATGTAAACAAAAATCAGTTTGCTTACAAAAGCTTTATCAGTAATGTTTAAATTATTCATGTGTATGCTAAACTTCATACACATATATTATCACTATAATATTGCATAAGAATGCAGCTCACATGCACAGAGAACACAGAGTACTTCATATTAATACCACCACCAAACACATTTTTCATAACTACATTCAAGTCCTTCATGAAGTCAAGATGGCACATATATCATCCCCAACTGACATAATATTGAGTGACATGAGTGACAAATTAACCTTTGTTGTTTATTACTTCATCTTTTTTTTTTTTTTTTTTCCCCAGTATTAGGGATTAATCTCAGGGGCACTTAACCACTGAGCCACATCCCTAGTCCTTTTTAGTATTTATCTGATATGAGGTCTTGCTAAGTTACTGAGGCTGGCTTTGAATTCTTGATCCTTCTGCCTTAGCCTCATCCGGCCCAGGAAGAGTTTTCAGGAAGTTTTCTGGAAAAAGACATTTTTATTCTAGGAGATAACAGTTCAATATGTGTTATTGGCCTGAAAACCTGCCAGTGGGACAAGATGTGAAAGTGAAAGAAGTGACAGTGATGATCTAGACTCTGAGTTAGTCTAGGCTAATGTGTGTGTTTGTGTCTTCATTTTCAACAAAAAAATTAAAAATTAAAAACAAATTAACAATGGAAAATGTCCAAATTTAGAAATAGAAAAACCTTTATAAAGATATAAAGAAAAAATATTTTAGTACAGCTGCATAATGTGTTTATTAAGCTAAATATATTACAAAAAAGGTGACTAACTTAAAAATATTAAAAAATAATTTATGGTATAGTTAGTTTATTATTAACTTACTGAGGGAAAGTTTTTAATAAATTTCGTGTAGCCTAAGTACACGGTGTTTATGAGGTCTACCATGGTGCACACTAATGTGTGCCTTCACATTCACTCACCACTCTCTCACTACTGACTTACCCAGGGCAACTTCAAGGTTTGCAATTCCATTTATGATAGGTGCACTGTACAGGTGCATCATGTTATACCTTTCTTTGTCTGTGGGGGGGAGGGTACTGGGTATTGAACTCAAGGGCACTAGACCAGTGAGCCACATCCCCAGCCCTGTTTTGTATTTTATTTAGAGACAAGGTCTCACTGAGTTGGAGCACCTTGCTTTTGCTGCGGCTGGTTTTGAACTTGCAATCCTCCTGCCTCAGCCTCCCTAGCTGCTGGAATTAATAGGCATGTACCACTGTGCCTGGCCTCATGTTGTATCTTTTATATGGCATTTTTACTGTACCTTGTTGGTGTCTAGAAATGTTTAGGTACACAATTACTTCACACTGTGTTACACTTGCTTGCAGTATTGAGTACAATAATATGCTGTGCAGGTTTGTAAGCCAAAAGCAATACCTTAGGTGTACACTAGACTTAAGCCTCTATGTGTAAGTACACTTGATTGTGTTCACAATCACCTAATAATGAATTTATCAGAACATATCTAGATTGCTATGCATGACTGTTAATGAAAAACTGTTAGGCTTTAGAGATCCATAAACATGCAATTTGATCTATTTAACTGACAAATTTGAAGACTGGGAATGCAAAGTACATGGCAATCATGACAGTAAAAGCATGTCCCTCCATAGGACAGTGGGTATTTTTTTCTTCCAACCTAGTGTTCTTGTCAGCTGAATCGAGATGTATCCAGAATATTTTTCTACCTAATGAGTCAGAGAATTGTTAACAATCTTGAGATTTTATCCATTTCAGTATTTTTGGATTAAAGTAAAGCCTCCTCAAGTGTCTCAGCAAGCAGACGTGATGAGTGTCAAAAGATAAATTGTACCAAAACTTCCACATCTCACTTATACTATTATTATTTAATTATAGTAAAAAATATATATATATTTATAATTAGTAAAAATATTATTCACATATTTTATATATCACTTATTTAGTGGTATTTTCTTATAAAAGATATTCCTATTCCATTCTCTGTGCTTAGCAATTCATGTTCTATTTCAGGTCTCTATTATCACACTTTATCTTAAAGATATAAAATTAACTACTCTGCATAGATTTTGTGCTTATTTATGACCATTAGCAAGGAGCACATTGAGAATTCTCAGTGGGATTCTTAAGTAGAGATATACAGCACTTCCTGATCATCTTATTTATGTGATTCACTACATCATCTTTTGCCCTCCTAACAAGCCTATTTATCTTGTAGTCATTTCCAAAAATTTAGTATATGTTCATTATAGCCCTTGATAAAAAGTACACAAACCTCTACTTATCCCACTGTGCCCTAAAGAACCACACAGGGTTCTACATCATTAAAGTTTAGGTTACAATATCAATTTTTTATGACTCAAGGTAAACCCCAAGCTGAGAACCTAATGTGAACAAGATAGTAAAAATTGAAACAGCAATATAGTGAGGAACATTAAAAGCATTAATGAACAAACATAACCACTGAAACTTTTAGGAACCAGAAATAGGTCTCCATAAAATAAGATGGAGAACCATTACAGTTAAAGGATTTCCAGTGGTGCCAGAATAATATGAAAAAAAGTAAAATCTTTAAAAAGATTATGAAGTTTTTTGTTAAGGCCTAGTAATAACCTCCTGACCAAAATAAATAACTAAATACATAGGTAGGTAGGTAGATAAATAAATAAATACCTGTCTCAGTACCATTAAAGTTCATTTAAGGTTTTGTTTACAGGTTTGTTTGCTTTAAATTTTTTATTTATTTAATTTGGACTTCTGAGTACATGCAAATATTCAATATAACACATTTTAACAATTAAGAATTCATTGATTAAAAGAGCATAGCTACATGCTGTGACATCTAACAATTGTTTCCTTATCTATAATACAATGAAACTATTTAAACAGTATGCAAAACCACCGATTCTGATCTTACATCACTAACTAAATATAATTTGTGAAACCTGAAATTGAAACACAACATTCAGAGGTATCAGAGAATTTAACAACTGAAAAAACTGGCATTTCAGAGAGAAAAATAAAAAGCAAGTGAAAATTATGTTCTTAGAAGTTGTTAAATGCAGTGTTTTGTGATAGATAAGGTTGATCTGCCACTTTGATTTCCTTTTCTTTCTTTCTTTTTTCTTAATATCTTAAATGTGGTACTGCAGAATGAATCCAGGGTGCTCTTCCACTGAGCCATTTTCCTCATCTTCAGCCCCTTTTTAAAAATTTTTACTTTGAGACAAGTTCTTGCTAAGTTAACCAGGCCAGTCTGCCCATCCTTTTTTTTTTTTTTTTTTTTTTTTCTTTTCTTTTTTTTTCCTTCCCTTCTTCCCTCCCTCCCTCCCTCCCTCCCTCCCTCCCTCTTTCTTTCTTTCTTTCTTTCTTTCTTTCTTTCTTTCTTTCTTTCTTTCTATTGTTATTTATTGGCCTTAAATTCTTTTGACAAATTCATGGAATTAACTTCTCTACAAAAGCTATTTTTAAAACATAATTATTCAAAAAGTAAAACGGTCTATGCTCACCTAAAATAAAAAACTCGTGATGTTATTTTGATTATCTGATGTTATTGTGTTATCTCATCATTTATGACATCAAAATAAATATTTTTTTCTTTGACTTTTTGACATATATCTTCACATTCTTAACTGTCTCTAATATTAAATTAGTCATGTTTTTCTAAAAATTAAATATTTTCAATGTTTTAATTTGTTTAATTTTTATTAAAATTACCTAAAAACTTTTTTTATTTTAATCTTACTATATTAATCTACCAACCATTCTTCATTAGTTTTAATTTATCTAATAATTTACTAAGGCTAATATATTAATCATTAAACCATTTTTTTGACAAAGCATACACTGAGATACCTAGTAGTTTTGATTCAAATTTAGCTAAATAGCACATTATTAATTCTAGTAGTTTTAATCTTAAAAATGTATAAATACTTCAATCCAAATCTTTCATTAAAATGCCTTTATGCCTCCACTGTAGATAATTCTATGATAAACCTTTCTTAAATATATTAATAATAAAATAATTTGATTATCTTTGAATTGAGAAGATGAGACAGGACATCAAAATCTTTCCAAATTGCTCTTTATCCCCTTCTAGCATACAAATTATATATCTAGAAGTCAGAGAACCATCAGTAAAATAACATTTATAATTTAGGCTATCCAAAGAATGATTATAAAATTTAAATAATATATATGTTTTTTTTTCTTGTGGTGCTGGTGATTGAATCCAGGGCCTTGTGCATGCGAGGCAAGCACTCTACCAACTGAGCTATATCCCCAGTCCCAGAAATAATAATCTTGAAGATAATTTGAAACACTCATATTTTTTTCTTTGCATTTAAAATAACAAAATTTAATTTGAGCCTGTTTGCACATTTTGTTCTCTCACTTGAAAAAAACAGAAATTCAATATTTAACGTTTTTTGCTTTATTTTTAACTTATTGATATTAAAATGTTTAAATAATTTAAAAAGTGGCTCATGAAATGATGGAATAAATTGCTGTAGATTCATCACATGTAAGGGATATGTTCTCATCATATCAAGAGCATTCAGAAAACTTTACACAAAGTAAGGCAAGACTATTCAGCCTGTTATTTCCCACATATGTTTTACATGGACTGAACCAAAATTTTCACATATTTACCCTGACCCCTTTTCCTGAAGTTGGCTTTATATATGACATGAGCTATATAACATTGAGACAATGGCTGATTGAACAGTGACTATCAGCCAAGCTGTGTTAAATAATTCCTAAAAAGGAAATGTTAGTTATAGTGCATCTCAGAAGATAAAATTAAGTACATGGACATGTGGAAATGCTACTCATAGATCATACATCTCATCTCCTACTAAAGAAGAATATGGCAGAAAAGAAAATATAAATTGGAAGCTAAATAACCCGATCCTGAATTTATTAATGAAGCTAAAAATTATACCAGAGAAAATATAAAAGTCTGGAGCCAAATATAAATCTAATAGAATTGAAGAGCATACATGTAATAGATAAATAAAGACATGTAATTGCTCTATGAGCAATAAGTCAATATGCACATGGAACAAAAACTCTAATTGTCATTCCTGAAGAACATATTATACATATAAAATGAGTAACAGGCATTTAAAACCTATTACAAACTTAATTCAGAATTAAGAATGCAATTAATGACACAAATCTAAAAAGAATACAATGTAGTACAATAAATATTTTTAAAAACTATTTCAATAAATTTATTTTGAATACTTGTCTCATGGTAAAAGCAGTTGCAAGTAGAACATACAATGTCATGTGTGTTGCCAAGCTACTATTTTGCATGTGTTTTTAAACAAATAAGCCATCACATTTTAGGGAAAAAGCATGTTTTAAATCATGTCTATTAAACTTAATCTTTTTTTATTTCTAAGGTGTTTCAGAAAAGATAATTTATTCTGTGAGAGAATGATACCATTTTTTGTTCACAACTAAATTCCATACTTTCTCTCCCATTTTTAGTTAAATACTATTAAAAAATTACAATGTGCTACATAAAACAGAATGTCCAGGAATATAACATGATATCTATAATCTGAGAGAAAAGATTTCAAAATCTTCTCTGGCTGTTACTCAGCGGTAGAGTGCTTATTTGCATACAATGCCATGGGTTTAATGCCCAGAACCACAAAAATAAACACATAACTTAAAATACACAAATCTTGAAGAAATATTGAAATGATAGGAATGATGAAAATCTTGAAGACAGTAGAATCAAAGATGTTAGAAGCCTTTGGGAAAATAAATTACAAAAAACTTCAGAACTTTAATAAAATTAAAGTTTCACTTTACTTGGAGAGTTTTTTTTAAAGAATTACTTGGAGAGTTTTTTTTTTTTTTTTTTAAAGGATTGTTTCATAAAAGTATAAGTAAAATTTCAAGACTTAATCTCAGTGATATATATTTAGTGAAATAAAGGCATCATTACATATACCAATATATTTATTATGAAAAATTAAATTTAAATAATACAAAAGATAATAGTGCAATGAACAATGAATATTTCATGGACAGTCATACTTTATCTTTATCACCATCTATTCCTTATCCTGGATTATTGAACCATATCCCAGGCACAATAAGGTCCTATTCAATAAAAAATTTTATGTATAGACTATTAATAGTTCTTTATTGCAATCATAATCATACTTCTTTTTTAAATTTCTAAATATATTCAACAAAAATCTCTTAATTTCATCAAAATGTGTATTTTACCAAATTTCCCTAATTGTTTTTAATTTGCCTTGCTAATCATTCCTTTTAATTAAGACCCAAACAAAATCCATAATTTGCACTATGAAGTCTCTAGCAATTTATCAATTTCTACTTAATTGTTTTAAAAATTATTTTTGAAACTTAATTAAAGGAGAAGGAAGTTCATTTGCCTTGCATATTTCACAGTCTTAATTTTATAGATGGTATTCTCTTTTTATTTAACATTTAGTTTGGTATTTACTCAATACATCTACAGACTTGAGCAGATAAGATTTATTTTATTAACCCTTGCATTGGTTGCTTCCAGCAATTAGAGCATAATACCAGTTTTTGTGTGTGTGTGTGTGTGTGTGTGTGTGTGAGCGTGTGTAGTTAGGTACTTATGCTGATTCCACATATACTCTATTACTTATTCTGACATTCTTTGTTAATTAAGATACTTCTAAAAAGAAATGTTTCTTTATTTTTTTGTATGATTGTTATGTGATAGTTTGAAAGGAAAAGGGGAAAAAATCCTGAGTTTTCTTTTAACTATATTCAAATAAATTAATTAGTTCCCTAAAATTCTCCAAAGTTGCTCCAAAGCTATTTTTACACTATTATTGCTAATATTTCATCTATTAAAATGCATTTGTAGTGCATCATCCATTAAAATTCTTCTTACTAATTATCAAGGATTTCTTCAACTTCATTGCTGCTTCCTTCTCATATGACAACAGTGGTCATTGCTTTTTCATAGGACAGAATGTTTTGAACTCATTTCTCTTGATTCCTTTTAGTCAAAAGTATTTAGAAACCACACTGGGAAACTATATTTATTAATTGTTGCAGGGTTCTTCATTTTTCTAGGCCTTTTTTGGGGAAGAAAAATAGAAAATGTATTCTTACCAGATGACCCAGCAATCATGTTTCTTAAATTTTCCCTAGTGAATTGAAAATGCATTTCCCCACAAAACCATCTGTATTCATAGTTTCCAAAACTGAAAAGCAACTATTAACTACTTCAGTAGTGAATGGGTAAACTGTGGTACATCCACATAATAGAATATTGTTCAGTGAGAAAAAGAAAGTTATCAAAGCTGGTGTGATGGCTCAGGCCTATAATCTCATGAGATTGAGGAGGCTGGGGCAGGAGAATAGCAAGTTCGAAGTCTGCCACAGAAACTTAACAAAGCCCTGAGCAACTTAGTGAGAACCTGTCTCAAAATAAAAAATAAAACAGGATGCAGATGTTGCTTAGAGGTTAAATGTTCCTGGGTTCAATTCCTGTTACCAAGAAAAAAAAAAAAAGAGTCTATGAAATCACATAGAGGAAACATAAATGCTCTATGTGAAAGAAGGCATTCTGAAAAGGCACATAAATTATAGAATGTGGAAAAGGCAAAACTATGGAGACAACAAAATGATTAGACATGAACAATTGCAGGAGGAGGAGAGAATGAATAGGTGAAGAATATAAGAATGTTATGGTATTATAAAAATTTTCTGTGATATAGTATGTGATATAGTAGTTAATGTATGTCATTTAACATTTATAAATATGCATAGAATAGAAAACATAAAAAGTGAGACTACTGGCAATGCTAAGTGTTAATAATAGTGAAACTGGAAACTAGGTTGAGCTGGAGAGAACTGGATTGACTTGGATAACTGTGTAATATGGAAACCATACGATATGCTTAATATTCTTGAAAATCTAAAACTGCAAAAATGGTATATGGTCTATGTGTGTGTGTGTGTATATATATATATATGTATATATATACATACACATATGTGTATGTATATATATACATATACATATGTGTATGTATATATATTAATCTCTATATAATTTTTTTGGTGATAGGTGAGTATATTTGGATTAGTGCACTGCCATTATTTCAGGCAAAATGTAATATATATTGGAATTGTATCAGGGCCATCAAAATTAGTCTGTATCAATAAAGTGTGTCGCCTCCTGAAGCGATTGCCACTAGGAGCAACAAAGCCACGGGAATAAGTTCAGAGGTGGACTGGAAACAAACAGGCTCTTTATTCTGCTAGTTTCTCTCTCTGGCTCCAACATCAACTCCAACACCATCCACACTCCTACAATCACCCCAAAATGGCACTGACCCGATCCACAATCCATTGGGCCAAGTCCCACGAGATCATGCAAATGGCGCCGACCGGATCCACAATGTCCTGGGCTAAGACTCACGAGACCATAGAAGGTGGTAATGCTTATGGATCACAGCTAACAGCAAACTTAGCTATCTCCTTAATTAGGGCTCCTGCATTTCCCCCTTTTTGTTTTAAAACAGGGGATGCTCTAGGACATCCATGTGCAACCAACATTCATACCCGTCATCAGATAATCAAGGCTGTGCCCTTGACTCCTGTCTTAGGTTGATATGTCGGCCACATGAGACTGTCCCGTGTGACTGTGCCTGTCTTAGGTTGTCCCCCTCTGGGGATCTTACCCGTCATTGGCTACCAGCCATCCAATGGAGCCCTTCAGGATCAACTGTGTATGATGACTAACAGCCGTCCAATTGTGGGGAGATGCTGTGGCTTTAAGGCGATAAGCCTTCTGCTGATGAGCCAAGTTGCATAGCATATCAAATTCTTTAAACAAATCAGCTGCCCTGAGTTCTATCAAGTAACACACTGAGTTCTCTAGACAAATACCCACAAGGCATTGTTCCATAAAGTCCCAAACAATGAAAGATCAAAATATCCACTTGTTATAACACGTTGATGTAGGAGGCCCCATGCGTGCAGAGCAGAGGCCACACTGCTGGTGAGGTTGTTTGATGCTTGAGCAGCAGGGATGCTTGCAGTTGTAGGAGTAGCCGTCTTTCTTTTTTCTTTCTTTCTTTTCTTTCTTTCTTTCTTTCTTTCTTTCTTTCTTTTTTTTTTTATGTCTAGACAATACCACCGGCAAATTTTCAGGGCCCGCTACCTAGAAACTCAAGCATCAATTATTAAAGGAAAGGCAGTGCTATTCCAGCACTGAGGCAAGAGGCGAGTTGTCAAACTAAAAAATAGAATTATTAGATTAGAAGATTAGAGTTGATTTCTGCTCACACACATTGCTGCTTGAGCTCCCACAAACATAAGCTGGCAAAATATCATATTCAGAACAAAACAAAGAAAGACTGAGGGTATTTACTGCATTAAAGATACAAGCTAAAGGCACTTTGGAAAAATAATTTTTTAGCTGGAATCCTCGAGTCTCTGCATACACAACAATCCTTTACCTGTTGAAATATTTCAAATTAATCAGCTATTAAACAAATAAAGTTAATAACAAATAAATAATCCTATGTCAAAACACCAAAATATCAGGTTATACAGCACTAGTCATATTCTTTACTAAAGAGAAGTCCCAGGGACACCTATAAATCAAAATTGAAAGTACCTTCACTTATAAAATTATTTACCTAAATTGAATACTCTTAAACTAAAATGAATTAAAGTTATTTGGATCCATATATATATATATTTTCATAAGCGCTTTGTTATTTGTGACGTCACACTGGACAGAAGCACAAACATACAAACATATATTTGTGACGTCACATTAACAGGAAATGCAGACAAATGCACAGACATAAAGACATGTATAAAAAGAAAAAAAAATACAATTGTGTGCACACTAAAGAGAGATCTCCTTGTCCCGGCCGGGAGGAATGACACTTAAGTTGTGAAATATTTTGAAGCACTCTTTTAAGGGAATCATTCCATACCTTCATCTTGGTCCTCTTGATTTTGTACTTTTTTATTAATCTTGATTTCTCAACAACTTCATCTTGATCCTTTTGATGTGGTACCTGCTTTATTAATCTAGATGGTATCCATATTGGAGAGGATTCGTGCTTTGGAAAAACACAAACAGATCCTCTCCCCCAAATTAATAATGGATCTGGACCCTTCCATGTACCTGAAAGAACATCCTTCCAGGAAACCAAAGGTTTATGTTGTTGGTGTGGGTTCCAATGTCTGTCTCCAGCAGAGTAACCATTAGAGCCTAAGTTAAAAAATTTACGGTAAACAGGGCAACTGCCAATCTGTCCCTAGGATTTTTCCAATTTCCTTCTTTTTGTTTTAATAACATGATTTTCAGTGTGCAGTTTCCTCTTTCAATAATGCCCTGACCCTGAGGATTGTATGGGATGCCTGTTTTATGAGATATATTGAATTTTGCGCAAAACTGTTTGAAAGATGAGGACGTATATGCGGGGCCATTATCTGTTTTAAGCATTTTGGGGATGCCCAATGCAGCAAAAGCTTGCAAACAATGAGATGTAACATCTTTAACTTTTTCTCCAGAATGTAAGGAAACAAAAATCATGCCTGAGCATGTATGTAAGGTCACATGAATAAATCGCAATTTTCCAAAACTTGGCTCATGAGTAACATCCATCTGCCACAAATGATTGGGCATTAATCCTCTAGGGTTAACACCATAATGAGGATTGGGCAAATGTGTCATAGAAGATTTACAATCTTTTACAACTGTTCTGGCTTGCTCCTTTGTGATTTTAAACCTATGCTGCAAGGTGGTGCTATTGACGTGAAACTGGGAGTGAAATGAAGTAGCTTGCTGGAGCGCTGAAAGTATAAAGATTGTTTGGGTAAGTTCATCAGCCTTTTGATTACCTTCATGGAGGGGACCAGGCAAGTTGGTATGTGCTCTAATATGCCCTACAAATAGAGGTTTTTTTTTGCCCACAAAAGTTTTTGTATTTGATAAAACAATTTAAAGGCTGGAGTATGAGGTGCTATTGGTCCTGCTAGCTCTAATTTTGGGACAGCATGTACAATATAGTGGCTATCTGAAAAAATGTTCATGGGCTGCTCTCTAAAATTTTCCAGGGGTCTTACCACAGCTTCCAGTTCCACTAGTTGAGCTGATTTGTGTGCAGTTATGTAATTATATTTTCTTTTTTAGTGACTACTGCAGCAGTACCATTTGAGGACCCATCTGTGAATACATTTAATGCCTTAGGAATAGGTTGATTTTTTTATTACCTGTGAAAATATAATAGGATGATTGATACAAAAAGATAATATAGGAGACTTAGGAAGATGATTATCAAAATTTGCAGAAGTAGAGCATCTAGCTATAGCCCAATCATTATCATTGAAGCATAAATATTCAATCTTTGACAATGAATAGGGAGTAATAATAGTAGCTGGGTAAATGCCAAATATTTTAGTAGAAGTCTTAAGTCCTTGAAGAATAAGTTTAGCCACCATGGAGGTATAAGACTCAATTATACTTTTAGGAGAGACAGGCAAATGTATCCATAATAAAGGCCCTTGTTGCCAAAATACTCCTGTGGGTGTATATTGTGAAGAAATAATAATCAATATCAGCAGTTGAGTTAAATCAAATCTATCACAATGAGCTCCTTCGATGGCTTTTTCTACTAACTTTGGAGATCTAATTTGAACCTTTTCCTTAGCAATGTTTAGTCCATATCGTTTCAAGTTTTCTTATATATCACTAAATATGGTGAATAAAACTTCTTGATTAGGATAAATAAGCAAGCCAAACATCATCCATAATGGAGGCACATAAGCTCTGGGTATTTATTTTTGATAGGCTGAATAACTTTATCTACATAGATTTGACACATAGTGGGGCTATTATCCATTCTCTGTGGCAAAACTTTCCATTGATATCTCTGATCAGGGCCATTATTGTTAATAGAAGAAACTGAAAAAGCAAACCTGGGGGTATCCAGAGGGTGTAGAGGAATAGAAAAGAAACAATCCTTTATATCAAGAGTAATAAGATGGAAATTTTTTGGAATAGCTACAGGATTAGGAAGTCCAGGTTGAGTAGGGCCCATGATTTGCATGGTTTTATTAATTTCTCTAAGATCATGTAACAATGGCCATTTTCCTGATTTTTTTCTTGATTACAAATATGGGGGAATTCCAGGGAGAGGTGGAAGGTTCTATATGTCCTGTTTCTAGTTGTTCCTGAACTAGTAGGTGGGCCACTTGTAATTTCTCTTTAGATAGGGGCCACTGAGGGACCCACACTGGCTTATCAGAAAGCCATGGTGTTTTCAAAATTATTTTCTCAGTGGCCCCGAAAAAAAAATCTTTTTCCTTTATCATAATGATTACTTTTAGGGTTAAGATTACTCTGTACTTTTTGATAATGATTTCTTTTAGGGTTAAGATTACCCTGTACTTTTTGATAATGATTTCTTTTAGGGTTAAGATTACCCTGTAGATTTTCACATTTAACACCTGCAGGCTTGGTTGCAAGGTGTACTCCATTTGTTGCAAAATATCTCTTCCCCATAAAGTAACCGGTAGATTAGGTAAAACATAAGGCTGAAATTTTCCTTTATGCCCTTCATTATCCTCCCATTTTAAAATTACCGCACTTTTCTCTGGGAGGTTATTATATCCCAAGCCTCTTAAACTGGTTGAAGCTTTTTGCAGAGGCCAGTGCTTGGGCCATTGTTTTAGATTAATGATGGAAGAGTCAGCTCCAGTATCTATCAGTCCTTCCATCTCTATTCCTTGGATTTTTATTTTACATATAGGCCTCCTTGAACAATCCCGAACCCAGCAAGCCATAGCCCAGAGTCAGTGGAACAAAATCCTCTATTGTTCCTTTTTTGAGGCATACTCATTTTAAATGAATTATGTAAATTTGGAAGGAGAATCAACTGAGCAAATCTATCTCCTTGATTAACAGAACTTATACTTTGGGATGAGCTAAGCATTATTTTTATTTCCCCTTTGTAGTCTGAGTTTATTACTCCTGGGGTCACTTGCAAACTTAATAAGCTTTTAGGACTTCACCCAAGAATAAGTCCTATAGTCCCTGAGGGAAGAGGTCCCCTGACTCCCGTGGGAATCAGTTGAACCCCCATTTCAGGTGTTAACACTATTTGGGGGTGGAACAGAAGTCTAATCCTGCATTTCCTCCTGTTCCTTTGGCGAGGGAGTGGATGGGTAGTAGGGATTGTGTCGGGGAAGCATGTGAGTGGATGCTTGAGGATACTCCTCCTCCAATGCCTCATACATTTGTGGGCCCCGGGGCATTGGGCCCCGTGCCCTGTTTTTTGAATTCCTGAACAAATGATTTCCATAGATGCAAAATTTTGAGTGGCATTTATTGGCCCAATGATTTTCCTTTTTTCACCTGGGGCCGCGGCCTGGGGCAAGGTATGAGCTTGGTCTTATTTCTCTTTGGGGATTTTCCTAGAATAGCCTGATTGATTATGATAATTTTGCCTGGAATATCCTGATTGATTAGAATGTCTAGGTTGAGCCCTTGTGAAATATTTAGGGGAAGCACCTCTCATTGCGGCTACAATCACATTTCCTGTGACAAAGGCATCATTTATATCTTTACATAGTTGTATATATACGGAAAGATCCTTTTTATTTCTCCATGGCCTGATGGCTTCCTGGCAGTATTTATTAGCATTTTCGTATGCTAATTGAACAACTAATGGCATAGTTTGATCAACATCTGCAAACACTCTACCTGCAGTTCTCAAAAGCCGATCAGCAAAGTCAGCATATGGCTCATTAGGTCCTTGAATCACTTTTGACAATGTACCTTGTAGATCCCCAGTTCCTTGTATAGTTTTCTATGCCTCTAAGGCAGCTATGTTTATCTGAGCATATACACCTGGGTCATAATTTTTTTGAGTCTGTAAGTCTGCGAATTGCCCTTCTCCTGTGAGCATTTCTATATTATGGTCTCCAAACCCTGCAGCTGCATTTCTTTTAGCCATTTCTATACAAATTTCTTGAAATTGCGATTGCCAAACCAAGTATTGCCCCCCGCTTAATGCTGCTTGACATAGACCTTTCCAGTCTGAGGGGGTTAAGCTAAAGGTGTTAAGGGACTCCAGCATACTCAACGTGAAAGGAGCTTGGGGTCCATACGTCATTACTGCCTCTTTGAGATTTTTTATTGTTTTGAAATCTACTGACTGGTGGACCCTCTGTCCGTTTTTCTTTTCAAATACTGGCAGTTCCCAATGTATCTGTGAGTTACCCTCAAGAGCACATAAGCACTCAGAAAGACTTTTTATTTCTGTTTCTAGGGTATGCAAATGCCTAGTAATACCCTTCATATTTTCTGTAATGGATTCCACCCATGTGGGAGTAGAGGACACAAGTGGTTCCACTACTTGACGGTCCTTTTTCTTGGTCTTTTTTAGTTTCTTTTTCCTCATTTTCTCAGGATCACTTTTACTAGATTCCTCACTACTGCTAATTTCACTGACAGCAATATCCTGAGTCCCAGGTTCCATGAAGAGCAAGTATCTTCAGCTATCTCCAATAACTCCCAAATAGTTCTAACAGCTTGGATTTTTGTTATTTTGGGGACTCTTCTAATACTCTCTTTACTGGTCTTAGTTGGCCCAGTGGAAGCTATGCTTTCTTGATCACTTTCACTTTTCTCTAAATCCTCCTCACTGACAACGGAGTCAGGTATATCAAGAATTCTTTCCATAACCTCTATCATTTGGGATTTAGTTATATTCGAAACCATCTTTAGAGAACTTTCAGTTCTTACCTGTCCGCTCCGAAGTCCCCGTACGGGCCGCCACCTTTCGCCGCCTGAAGCGATTGCCACTAGGAGCAACAAAGCCTCAGAACAAGCTCAGAGGCGGACTGGAAACAAACAGGCTCTTTATTCTGCTAGTTTCTCTCTCCGGCTCCAACAACAACTCCAACACCATCCACACTCCTACAATCACCCCAAAATGGCACCGACCCAATCCACAATCCCCTGGGCCAAGTCCCGCGAAATCATGCAAATGGCGCAGACCCGATCCACAATGTCCTGGGCCAAGTCTCACGAGACCATGGAAGGTGGTAATGCTTATGGCTCACAGCTAACCACAATCTTAGCTATCTCCTTAATTAGGGCTCCTGCAAAAGTGGTCATATGAAAAGGAAAAGCCTATTAAGAATATTTAAAGCAAAATGGTGGAGAAAATTCACACAATTGAATGTTTATTTATTTTTTTTTTTAATTTTTAAAATATCTTCAAAAGACCCTTCTACTCCACAAACTAGTGACCTTAAAAATTCAGATTCATTAGGAATAAGAACATTATTCATTATCAAAACCACTAATCAGTTTTAAAATTACAGAGTCTATTTATGTTTTTAAATGCCCACTCTAAAAAAACAATAATAGAACTCTTACAGGAAATGTATCACTGCATATGTAAAATATTATTACACCATTCTGGAAAATTACTAATGGAATATTGTCCCTAGAATTCATTGTTTTATTTTACAGTATTTTAAAAACAGGACAAAATCTTATCTCAAGTGTTACTGCTATCCATAAATTCTGGCATGGAATTTATGTGGTTTAATACTGTGGTTCTCAAGGATGCTGCCTAATACAATCATCTGGCAACTTAAGAAATAAATCAAAATAATTTATGCATTCCATTTTTAAAATAATAACTTCTTTATTCAAGAGTGTATGTCTACATAGGACCAATAGGAAGCAGAAGGTAAACAATTTGATGAACCAGTGTGATAACTTTGTTTTGTCATGCTTTGTTTTGACTTGATATTTCATACATTATTAATTTAAATTATTATGTAGTAGTTTGCACCATGGTTATACCATCATTTATTTATAATTTTACTAACCAAGGTACTTTCAGTTATTTCCAAGCATTTGATCATCAAAACTAATGCTATTCACTAGTTTAATTATTATTATTTTTATTCATTACTGTTAAGGTTTAAAATATAAATGTCATTATTCAATATAAAAAATCAAAACTTTCTTACTTCAGTTGGTAAAAGAGGTCCACATTAATTACACAATTTGTTATTAGTGTTATCTTTTATTGAATATTCCAAATATTCTAGATTGGATCAGCACTTTATTTTAGAATATGCATTTGTGTGTCTATATCTTTCACAAACTCACATACATATATGTATTTTACACAATTCATACAGTTTACTTGTTGATTTCCATCTATCCATTCATGGAAACTTTCTGTTTGTCAAGAAAAAGCTATTGCTGATAAGGAAGTAGGTGGACTAAGTAAGAGAAAATAATTCAGAGAGGGTTTTAGCTTGGCTAAACTAACACTTTTTCTTGAACTTATTTGATGACTGATGTGGCACAATAAACACTCAATATGAATCTAGAAAGACAGGTGCCTGTAATACAAGTATTTATTCTCAGCGTCTCTTTCCCTACACAGCATTTCTCACTCTCAACAGTGTCTACAATGTAGGACATATAAAAAGAAATATAATTCTAATCTATACAAATTAAACAAGTATTAAAACCAATCACAGATATGACAGAAATATGGGAAACTTCAGAGATAATTTAAAACAATTATGATTACCTTTTTAAAAAGTAATATAAATAGTAAACAACATACAGTTTCAGAGAGGTACTTCCAGAAGAGAAGTGGAACCTGTAAAAAAGATAAACTTGTAAACAGTAAACACACACACAAAATACAATAACAGAAATGAACAATATCATTGATTGATTCATCAATTTATTTGAAAAAGATGAGGAAATGCTTAATGAATATAAAAATAGATGAATAAAAATCACCTGAATTAAACATGCACAGAAAGAAAAAAAGGAATAGAGAATGAGGAAAACAAAGAAAAATAAAATGCGGGATTTAAGACCTGGAGTACTGCAACATATTGTATGGCAGTGACATAAATTTTTTATCAAAGTGAGTATCAAAAATCAAAAGATAATAAATATTTGTAAATGTGGATAAATGGAAACCCTAAAACACTGTTACAAATGTAAAAGGGCACAGTCATTGTGGAAAACAATATAGAAATTCCTAAAAAATTAGAACTAGAGCTACCATTTGATCCAGCAAATCTACTTCTGTGTATTTATATAAAGGAATTGAAATGAGGAATTCTAATACCATGTTCATTTCAATGTTATTTGCACGAGACTAGAGATGCAAACATCTGTATGTCTACGATTGGATGAATGGATTTTTAAAAAGTAGTATTTAGATGCAATGGAATATTGTAATGTTGATGTAAATCCTGCAATTTGGATCAACGTGGATGGACCTGGAGGAAATTATACTAAGAGACAAACCAAACACAAAAAGACAGACACTATATGATCTCAATTATATGTGGAAACTAAATAGTCAAACTCATAAAAAGAGAGAATAGTATGTTGACTGCCAGGGACTGGACATGGGGAAAATGGAGATATAATGATCAAAGGGTTAATCATGTCATTTACACACAAAAAAATCTGGATATATATGATATATCACAGTGACTATAGCTAACAGTAGTTCATTTTACACTGAAAATACCAGGTCTTAAGTTTTCAATTTCTGTAAACAACATTTCTTCTTTCATACTATATTTCCCTTACAAAGTGTCTATAGGTAGGTGCATGTGTGTTTTAAATAAGTGCATGTGCCTTTTAATCAATCTTTCAGTAGAATTTTTATTGTAAAATATTTGACTGTAGTGATATCTAAATATTTTTCTTATTTGTATGTGTATTTAACTCTGCATAAAACAGAATATTTGCTGCTATTTTTTCCCTCAGAAGTCGAAGTCCTTATTACATTGACTTTTGTCTCCTACAGTTACTAATGAACACTTTAATGATAATTGGATTTTTCCCCCTTTGGAGGTTACCTGTATTTTCAATTTGGTGTCTCTTAAATTACTTTGTTCTCTTATTTTTGATGTGCTGCAGTTACATTTTAATTTGTTCTGAAATGGACAGATAAATTTAAAAAGCCTAACTCACTTTCTAGGTGAATTGGTAAATTTCGCATTAGTTCACCCTAAAGACTATACTTGCTTTATATATTGTAGTGCAAAATTTAAATTACTATATTTTTAAACATTTTAGATGATTTTTGCTCAACCCACATTTGTACTTTGTTTCATTAGTCTATAATTTCTCAGTGTTACTGGTTAGAAATTTATATATTTCAAACTATCTGTCTGTCTATCTACCTACCTGCCTACCTATCTATCTATATCTGAATTTTGATTACAGGTTTATTTCCTGTATGATGATTGAAGAATTTATGTAATTTTCCCCTTTATTTTTTTTTTTTTTTATCTTTGAACTATAGCTGCTGCTTACCCTCTCCTAACCTTATGGTGTATATTTTGCTTTAGTCCTTGGGTACCTGAAGAATTAAAGCAATTTGAAATGTTACTATCACAAGCATTTGAAATATTATAGAGTCAGATATAGCCAGTAGTTCATTCAGGTCCCTATCACTATTTAATTTATGTATATATTATTTCACACCATAGGGTATTCAATTTCAATAAAATATGAATTGAGGCAAAACCAATGAGTTTTTTTTCCCCCTTCCATCTCCTTTCTTGGAAAGATAACCTCATCACTATTCCAAACTCTAGTCATGAGGTTTGCTCTGGTTCTCAATGTTTTATTGCAGAGTTAAATTCTTATTGGGACCAAACTGATATTTACTATTATATGTTTTCATACCTAGAGCACTGAAGTGGCTTCTACTTTGTTTACCATAGGCATTTCAGCACCTTTGAACATAGATTATTTTTCTCTCTTATTTTAAATTTGCAATATCATTCACATACAGTGAGAAGTACTGATCTTTACTTTTCCAGGTTACTGACCAACCAGCAATACTATTCTTCACAGTTCATGAGTCAGGATATATTCTTGCATAAGCCACTTTTATTTTCAAACACCCTAAATAACTATATGCATGGTCCAAATATTTGCTCAGGGTGAGGATTTCTCCTATTCACTGCCTTTTGGGGATACCCCTAATATTTCAGAAGATGTATATCTTTTACTTCTAAGCAAATATCAGGTCAACACATCCTAGTCCTTTATTTTTTTATTGATTCTTTAACTGTTAAAGATATGCCTCATGTAGTGACAAATAAAATGAAGGGAGAATCAGATTGGAACTAGTGTCATTGTATCTGCTTGTCTGTTAACCTGGATATACCACTTCTAAATAGCAATACATTGCTGCTGGGTGTGGCTGAAACAAAGACTCATGGATCAGATAAAACTCTTGATGGATAATTCTATTTGCATTATCACTTAATGTCTTAAGATCATTTTTGTTAAGACTTCATATAACAATCAACCTATTTTTTCAAATGGCATATAATTATTGAAGAAAGACAGAGGCTGGTCTATTATTCTAATGGTATAAATGTTATGGTTTGGATCTTTAATGTCCAGTGAAAAGCTCATGTGGTAAGCACTGCAGGAATTTACAAAGGGAAAACTGTGATCTCAGATTATGAAAGCTGTAACATCATCAATGGATGGTGGATTAATAATTTAAATGGACTATTGGGTGTTAACTGCAGGCAGTTTGGGTGTGACTATAGGAAGTTAGTGACTGAAGACATGCACTTGAGTATTATATCTTGTCCCTGGCTTTCCCCTTGCTCTCTCTGCTTCCTGTCTACAATGAGCTGAGGGAGTTTCCTCTACCACACCCTTCCACCATGATGTTCTGTCTCACCTCCAGCCCAGAGCAATGGAGTTAGCTGACCATGAACTAAAAACACTGAAACTCTGAATTCAAAATAAACTTTTTTCTCCTGTAAGTTGTTTGTGTCATATAGTTTGGTCACCACCACAAAAAGCTGACTAACACAGTCTATACTTAGATTCTCTTTTGAGAAGTGGTGATAGACTTTTCATGATAATGTTTAAGACCAAGGCACCATTAACCACTAGGAATTATGGGTGGAATGACCAAAATTGTAGTATTTCTTACAATATAAACTAGGCCAGCTGAAGACAGTTTTTTTGTACTCTTGACCTCTTTAAAAATCTGCATATTTTTGTGTGACTTGATAAATGGTCAGAAGGGTAGTTAAAGATATGCAGTATGTTATTGATACTAATTGAAGTAGCTAGAGAAGCAAGAGAGGAGGAAAAGAGAGCAGGAAATTGTATGGCATTTAGTAACAAAGAGATTTCTGTTTTTTTTTAATGCAAGCAAAGGGAGGGCACTAATTCTCAACATTAAGCCAAGAAATATTTCAAAGAAGCCTCTCATTTCAATGTTTGACTATACCAAGACAAATGATCTTCATCTCATTTGTAAGGATCCTGCTCTTTCCCAATTATACCCCTGTCCTGGGTGTTGTAAACTTGCTGAGATTGAAATTAAACCTTATCTATATATCATTTACCATTCATTAATTCTACAACATAAACTGCAGACATGCTACCCCCTGTTGCATATGACACTCACTTCACATGTTGCCAAGAAAAAGCTCTGTTTTTTATATTTAGCATCATTAACAGTTTTTTAATTAATTTATTTTTTATTCTAAGTTGTTATAAATGACAGCAGAATTCATTACATTTCATATTATACTTATAGAGCACATTTTTTACATATCTCTGGTTGTATACAAAGTATATTCACACCATTCTTGTCTTCATACATGCACTTAGGGTAATGATATCCATCTCATTCTACCATCTTACTTTTTATTCACCCTTTTGCCTCCTCCCTTCCCTACCTCCCCATTGGCTTCTAGTGTTCTTCTAATCCTCCTATGCTCCCCATCCCAACCCCACTGTGAATTGGCCTCCTTATATCAGAGAAAAAATTCGGCATTTGGTCTTTGGGATTGGCTGAGTTCACTTAGCATTATATTCTCCAACTTCATCCATTTACCTGTGAATGCCATGATTTTATTCTCTCTTACTGCTGAGCAATACTCCATTGTGTATATATACCAAAGTTTCCCTATCCATTCATCTACTGAGGGGCATCTAGGTTGGTTCCACAGTTTAGCTATTATGAATTGTGCTGCTATAAACATTGATGTGGCTGTACCCTGTAGTATGCTGTTTTTAAGTCCTTTGGGTATAGACCTAGGAGTGGGATAGCTGCGTCAAATGGTGGTTCCATTCCCAGTTTTCCAAGGAATCTCCATACTTCTTTCAATATTGGCTGCACCATTTTGCAGTCCCACCAACAATGTATGAACGTGCCTTTTTCCCCTGCATCCTCACCAACATTTACTATTGTGTTCTTAATAGCTGCCATTCTGACTGGTGTGAGATGAAAGCTTAGAGTGGTTTTGATTTGCATTTCTCTAATTGCCAGAGATGTTGAGCATTTCTTTCAAGGATTTGTTGATTGACTGTATATCTTCTTCTGAAAGTGTCTGTTCAGTTCCTTGGCCCATTTATTGATTGGATTTTGTGTGTGTGTGTGTTAAGATTTTTGAGTTCTTTATATATTCTAGAGATTAGTGCTCTATCTGACGTGCGTGTGGTAAAGATTTGTTCCCAATTAGTAGGCTCTCTATTCACCTCACTGATTGCTTCTTTTGCTGAGAAGAAGCTTTCTAATTTGAATCTATCCCATTTATTGATTCTTGATATTAATTCTTGTGCTACAGAAGTCTTATTAAGGAACTTGGGGCCTAATCCAACTTGTTGGAGATTAGAGCAGGACTGACCTGGGCTTGACTATGCTCAAGCGGAGGTCAGGGGGACTGATCCGGGTCTGGTCACCCTCAAGTGGAGGTCCTCAGGGCTGTCCTTGACTCACCTGTGCTAAAGAGGAGGTCGACGGGGGCTGTCCTGTGCCCACCTGCTTGTGGTCAGAGGTCAGCGGGGCTGACTGGGCCTACCTGTGCTCAGGCAGAGGTCAGTAGGGCTGACCTGGACCTGGCTGCACTCAAGTGGAAGTCCTCAGAGCTGTCCTTGGCCCACCTGCACTCAAGCGGAGTTCAGTGGGGCTGTGCTTGCATCGCCTGCACCCAGGCTTAGGTCAGCAGGACTGACCTGAGCTTGATCACACTCAGGAGGTCCTCAGGGCTATCCTTGGACTGCCTGCGCTCAAGCAGAGGTCAGCAGGGCTATCCTTGGGCCGCCTGCACTCTGTAGAAGGTCAGGTGGGCTGACCTGGGCCCACCTGCGCTCAGGCTGAGTTCGGCAGGACTGACCTGGGCCTGGCCGCTCTAGGGCAGAGGTCAGCAGGACTCTAGCATCATTAACAGTTAATCAATGTTTTCCTTTATTTATTTATCTTGAATTCATTCATCACTTGCTCCTAATATTAGATATAAAATTCCAAGGAAAATATTTGCTGTGATTTCAACTATTTGAACTAAATAATAGATATCCAAAGTAATATAACCCCTGCCCCATATATGTTCAAACAGTTTTACAAGACACTGGGAGAAAAGATCAGTGAATGTGAAAACGAGTTAATAGAATTTGTCAACTGTTCTACAGAGAAATCACCACAGTGGGAAATTGTGAGCAAATACTACAGTAACTTGTAGTAGAACAGTGCCAAGAAGTTTCATAGAATTTGAAATTGAGATCCAAAAGGACATAAAATCTTACTGGATACAAATATAAATATGTGTAGAGAATAAGGAGAGTTATTTTCCAAATTGGAAACAAGTAACACATTCAAGCAGTATAAAGACAAAGGAAATTAACCCACACATCTACAGTTATCTTATATTAGACAAAGGTGCCAAAAAACATACATTGGAGAAAAGACAGCCTCTTCAACAAATGCTGCTTGGAAAACTAGAAATTCTATGTAATAAAATGAAATTAAACCTCTATCTCTCTCCATGCACAAAACTCAACTCAAAATGGATCAAGGACCTAGGAATTAAACCAGAGACCTTGCACCTAATGGAGGAAAAAGTAGGCCCAAATCTCCAACATGTTGGATTAGGACCCTATTTCCTCAATAAGACCCCTATAGCTCAAGAACTAAAACCAAACATTAATAAATGGGATGTTTTCAAACTAAAAAAGCTTTTTCTCAGCAAAAGAAATAATCAGTGAGGTGAAGAGAGAACCTATAGGATGGGAGCAAATCTTTACCACAAGCACATCAGAAAGAACATTAGCTTCAAGGATATATAAAGCTCTCCAAAACCTTTACACCAAAAAACAAACAACCCAATCAATAAATGGGATAAGGAACTGAACAGACACTTTTCAGAAGAAGATATACAATCAAAGAACAAACATATGAAAAATGTTCAACATCTCTAGCAATTAGAGAAATGCAAAGCAAAACTAATCTAAGATTTCATCTCAACCCAGTCATAATGGCAGCTATCAAAAACACAAACAACAATAAATGCTGGTGAGGATGTGGGGAAAAGGGCACACTCTTACATTGCTGGCGGGGCTGCAAATTGGTGCAGCCAATTTGGAAAGCAGCAGTATGGAGATTCCTCGGAAAACTTGGAATGGAACCACCATTTGACCCAGCTATACCTCCTTGGTCTATACCCAAAGGACTTAAAAACAGTTTACTACAGGGACACAGCCACATCAATGTTTGTAGCAGCACAATTCACAATAGCTAAACTATAGAACCAAACTACATGCTCTTCAGTAGATGAATGAATAGGGAAACTTTGGTATGTGTACACAATGGAACACTACTCAGCACTAAAAGAGAATAAAATTATGGCATTTGCAGGTAAATGGATGGAGTTGGAGAAAATAACGCTAAGTGAAGTCAGCCAATCCCAGAAAACCAAAGGTCGATTGATTCCTTTGCTATGATGATACCGAATTATAGTGGTAAGGGAGAAGCGATGAGAGGAATGATGGAATGTTAAATAGAAAAAAGTGGGGAGGGAAGGGCAAAGGGATAGAAACAATGGCAGAAAGAGTTTGACATCAATATACTAAGTGCATATATAAAAACTCAAATGGTATGAAAATACTTTGCGTAAAACCAATGACTTGGAAAACTGTGCTCTTTATATGTAATATGAAAGGAATTGCACTCTAAAAGCATGTATAATAAATTAAATTAAATTAAAAAAAAAAACAAATAAATGACTTAACATCACACCTCAAAGCACTAGAAAAGGAGGAACAGATCAACACTAAGAGCAGTAGAAGACTGGAAATAATTAAAATAAGAGCTGAAATTAATGAAATTGAGAATAAAGAAACAATTCAAAGAATTGACAAAACCAAAAGTTGTTTTTTTGAAAAAATAAATAAAATTGACAGACCCCTAGCGATGCTAACAAAAAAAAGAAGAGAAAAAACTCAAATTACTAACATCTGTGATGAAAAAGAAAATATCACAACAAACACCTCAGATATACAGGAGATAATTAAAAAATTACTTCGAAAACTTGTACTCTAATAAAATAGAAAATATTGAAAGCATTGACAGATTTCTAGAGTTGTATGCATTGCCCAAACTGGAACTGGAAGCTATACACAATTTAAACAAATCAATTTCAAGCAAAGAAATAGAAGATGCCATCAAAATCTATCAACAAGAAAAAAGTCCAGGTCCTGATGGGTTTACAGCCTAGTTCTACAAGACCTTCAAAGAAGAACTAATACCAATGCTCTTCAAATTATTTCAAGAAATAGAAAAAGAGGGAGCTCTTCCAGACTCTTTCTATGAGGCCAATATCACATTAATTCCAAAGCCAGGCAAAGACACAGCCAAAAAAGAAAATTTCAGGCCAATATCTTTAATGAACATAGATGCAAAAATCCTCAACAAAATTCTGGCAAATTGGATTCAAAAACATATCAAAAAGATAGTGCACCACGATCAAGTGGAGTTTATCCCAGGGATGCAAGGTTGGTTCAACATTCGGAAATCAATAAACATAATACATCACATCAATAGCCTTAAAGATAAAAATCATATGATCATCTCAATAGCCGCAGAAAAAGCATTTGACAAAATAGAACACCCCTTTATGTTCAAAGCTCTAGAAAAATTAGGAATAACAGGAACATATATCAACATTATAAAAGCTATCTATGCAAAACCTCAAGCTAACATTATCTTAAATGGAGAAAAATTGAAAGCATTTCCTCTAAAAACTGGAACAAGACAGGGATGCCCCCTTTCACCACTGCTATTTAACATAGTACTTGAAACTCTGGCCAGAGCGATTAGACAGACGAAAGAAATTAAAGGGATCCAGATAGGAAAAGAAGAGCTCAAATTAGCACTATTTGCTGATGGCATGATAATATAGCTAGAAGACCCAAAAAACTCTACCAGAAAACTTTTACAACTAGTAAATGAATTTGGCAAAGTAGCAGGATACAAAATCAATACCTGTAAGTCAAAGGCATTTTTGTACATCAGTGACAATGCCTCTGAAAGGGAAATGATGAAAACTACCCCATTTACAATAGCAAAAAAAAAAAAAAAATACCTGGGAATCAACCTAATGAAAGAGGTGAAGGACCTCTATAATGAAAACTATAGAACACTAAAGAAAGAAATCATAAAAGACCTCAGAAGATGGAAAGACCTACCTTGTTCTTGGATAGGTAGAATTAATATTGTCAAAATGTCCATACTATCAAAAGCATTATACAGATTTAATGCAAGTCCAATCAAAATCCCGATGACATTTCTCAAAGAAATAGAAAAAGCAGTAATAAAATTCATCTGGAAAAATAAGAGACCCAGAATAGCTAAAGCAATCCTGAGGAAGAAAAGTGAAACAGGTGGCATCACCATACCAGACTTTAAATTATACTATAGAGCAATAGTAACAAAAACATCATGGTATTGGCACCAAAACAGACTGGTACAGACTTGAGGACACAGAGACTAATACATATAATTTCAGCTATCTTATATTAGACAAAGGTGCCAAAAATGTACAGTGGAGAAAGGATAGCCTCTTCAAAAATGGTTCTGGGAAAACTGGAAATCCATATGCAACAAGATGAAATTAAACCCTAATCTCTCACCATGCACAAAATTGAATTCAAAGTGGATCAAGGACCTAGGAATTAGACCAGATACAATACGCCTAATAGAAGAAAAAGTAAGCTCCAATTTCCAACATGTCAGATTAGGCCCCAAGTTCCTTAATAAGAATCCTGTAGCGCAAGAATTAATAATAAGAATTAATGAATGGGATAGATTTAAGCTAAAAAGCTTCTTCTCAGCAAAAGAAACAATCAGTGAGGTGAATAGAGAGCCAACTAATTGGGAACAAATATTTAATACATGCACATCGGATAGAGCACTAATTTCTAGAATATATAAAGAACTCAAAATCTTAACACCAAAAAACCAAATAACCCAATCAATAAATGGGCTAAGGAATTGAAAAGACACTTCTCAGAAGAAGATACACAATTAATCAACAAATACATGAAAAAATGCTCAACACCGGTGGCAATTAGAGAAATGCAAATCAAAACTACTCTAAGATTTCATTTCACTCCAGTCAGAATGGCAGCTATCAACAACACAAAGAACAATAAATTTTGGAGAGGATGTGGGGAAAAAGGCACACTCATACATTGCTGGTGGGACTGCAAAATGGTACAACTGTTATGGAAAGCAGTATGGAGATTTCTTGGAAAACTGGGAATGGAACCACCCTATGACCCAGCCATCACACTCTTGGGTCTATTCCCAAAGGACTTAAAAAAAGCATATTACAGTGACACAGTCACTTCAATGTTTATAGCAGCACAATTCACGACAGCTAGGTTGTGGAACCAACCTAGATGTCCCTCAGTAGATGAGTGGTTAAAGAAAATGTGGTATATATACACAATGGAATTTTACTCAGCAATTAAAGAGAATAAAATAATGGCATTTGCAGGTAAATGGATGAAGTTGGAGAATATAATGCTAAGTGAAATCAGTCAATCTCAAAAATCCAAATACTGAATGTTCTCTCTGATATAAGGAGGCTGATTCACAGTGGTGTTAGGTCGGGGTACATAGGAGGATTAGAGGAACACTAGAATGGTCAAAGGGAAGGGAGGGAAAAGGAGGGAGAAAGGGGGGATGGAGGGGAAAAAAAGAAAAAGTGGTTGAATAAGATGGATATCATTATTCTAAATACACGATTGAAGACTTGAATGCTATGAATATACTTTGTATACAAACTGTTTTGTGTAAAAAGATGCTGTATATGTGCAGTATGAATTGTAATACATACTACTACTATAAATAAAAAAAGAAATTAAATTAAAAAAAGACAAAGGAAATCAACTAGACATATCATAGTTAATTTCCTTACTACAATACATAGGAAAAATCTAAAAATCAGTTGTCAGGAGGGTACACACATTTCACATTTAGAACTTGTGGCTTTCCTTAAGATTTCTTATGTTTACATGTAATATATTTTTGGACATACATATAATAATTCTAATAAAAAACTTATAATAATTCCCTAAATTGTAACATATTTATGAAAGCTTGCCTACTAATTTTAGCATATATAATGGGTCCATCTGAATTAATTTGTATCCTTCTTTTTATTAGTTGTACTTTCTATGTAATTTCTTTTGATACCAAGTTGTTGAGAGATGAGATTACATTTTTGAGTATTTGATAATGTTGGCTTTTTTTCAAGTGTCCTGGTAAGTTTTTGCAGGTTATCAATTTACCAGATTTTTATTTTGAGTCTATCAAGATTTGATTTTATGGATTCTTAGCATGAGTCAAGTGTAGGTTTGTATCTATGCCCAGTGTAGCTTTACTTAAGAAAGTTGACCCGAACAGTCTATAACTAAGCATATGCATTGTTCAATGTCTTCAGTACAATCTAAATTATCAGAATTCTAGCCATACAACCTGAGAAATTTCCATTCATCACACAGCTCCATATCTGGGCAAATGCTCAAGGGGACAACCATCCAGATTTCTTGAGCTCTTTTTCTTCTCATCTTCTAGCTTATATATCCCAGATGGATCATTAGTCTGCATTTCTGATTTCTGTTTCTTCCTTTCAGTAGAAACTGCTGGTCTCAGTTTGAAATCATTTCCTTTTTCTTTTGTTTTGGGTGTTGGATAATGTCTCCAGGAAGAAAGTAAATGTAAGCCTGATGTTTACCCCATCTTTTCCCCTTCTCTTATAAATTCAAGTGCAGCACTGTTAGGTGCTCAATTCTTGAAATGATTATTTCTATATTGTGTTTAATTTTCTGGCAAATATAAATAAAATATTCATATTTTCTCTTTCTATACAGAGAGAAAAAAATCAATTTGAAATAGTTTAATTATTCACGTGAGAGCAAAATTGATACACTTGAAAATCTTAGTTTCATAAAATTATGACAATTCATTTGATGGCCTTGATGTTTTTAAGATGTGTTTCTGAAATTGAATAGATAATTAATTAAGCTACAACAATATAATCAGTAGTTTCTAACAAATATTTGACATATGGCTGTCTGGGAAAAAAAATATGTATGTTTCCTGAATTTCATGGTGTTAATGTTATGCCATATCAACATCAAGCTATCAGCACAATGTCACTAAATGTGGAATTGAGGAGAGGTGCAAAAATTTCTCTTTTTGAAGCCCCCAAAGGTCAAGTCTAGTAAGCATCTGATTATAATTATTAAGGAGAAAATTATTGGCATAACTTTGTTATAGTTATTTAAATTTATAGGAATTTCAGAGCTACTTAAGGACTTTGCATTAATCTAATGAACTATATTTTTGTAGTTTCTAGGTTTTTTTTTCTTTTTCTTTTTTGTGTGTAAGTTTATAAAGTTTGAACTAACCAGGTCATACACTGAAATTGTTGGATGGTACTTTCCAAATATCTGTTTCAAGTAGGATATTTTAGCAAAGGAAATTCATGTTCAAATAATGAAAACAATGCAATATAATATTAAAGGTTCATAAAATGATATTGAACATCAAATATATTTGTATTTTATTTCAATCTAGAGATGTAATACACTCTGTTTTATTTCATTTTGATATGTTCTCCAAAGAAACATATGTAACTGTTTGTGCTATGTTAAGTTTTTTTTTTTTTTTTTTTTTTTTTTTTTTTCCTACTAAATAATGAACCCAGGGGCACTTAACAACTGAACCACTTCCTAAGCCCTTTTTATTTTTTGGGAGAGGGTCATGCTAAGTTGATAAGGGCCTCACTGATTTACTGGGGCTAGGTTTGAACTTGTGATTCTCCTGCCTCAACCTCCCAAGCTGCTGGAATTACAGGTGTGTGGTAATGTACCTGGCTTGTTTTTAATTTAAAGGATAATGCAAAATATGATTCATGAGGCTAATAATATTTATATTTCACACTGTGCTTTATTTTTAATTTTTATGTTAGTTATATAAGTATTCTCAACATTTATTGTAATATATTTACTTTTGTTTTGACATAGTCTGCAAATCTTTATAAAAAATATTTTAATAAAGAGTTCTAAAAGTAAATATTTCCAAAAATTGGGTTTAATGAAAAAAGTGCATTTCTTGAGGTTTTAGAGAAGAAATCCTATGATCTACACCATAAACCTTCTTAGAAAGTTATTATTTTTGCCTCAAATAGATTGCTTATTGCAAGGAAATTGTTTTGATCTTAGTGTACATAAACTCACGACTAATATTCTGTTTGTTATGAACTTTCAAAAATAACAGATTGTTTTAGCTTTAGCATTTTCAGCTTAATTGATTTTAATTTCACAAAAATCTTAATTTTTTTTCTAAGTTTAAATGCTGTATACCAGTATTTAATCACACAGTTGCATCTAAGGTTAAATAGAGGTTATTATCTGAGAGCACAATTTTTAATAGTAAATAGCAAGAGTACTTTATTTTCTAGTTCTACAGGATATGAACTGTACTTATATCCTGGGAAATGGAGCCTGGGTCTCTCAAATTGAATTGAAGCAGTCAGATACTGTGGTAGGCTTTTAAGTGCTATCCCCCAGCTTCTCAAATGCCACACCCTAATCTCTGGAATTTCCAAGTGTCACCAAAATAGCAAAGACTTTGTAGATGTGATTATGTTTGTAGAGAGTGGTGGTCATGATCTCTCACTGCCTTATGGCTGTGTTTGCACAGGAAACTTCTTGTACAAAAGTGTAGGTCAGGATTGCTCACTTGGTATGGTGACACCAAGCCTGAGAAGGCTCCGTGCAAGAGCGTGGAGCTATATGAGTCTGGACCTTGATTTCAGGCACCAGCTGCTGGGGATAGAGAATTCTGGTCATGGCAAAATAACCACAATGTCTCCTAAGTTTCAATGTGAACTTCAAGTCTGTCTGCTTTGCAGAAACTTTTCCACAAATAACCTTTTGGTGATAAATCCTATATAAAAATGTGCTGAGCTAGCTCTGGGTCATTGTTGCCATCAGAGGATAATGTCCCACCCGGACCTAGCTTTCTCTCTCTATGTGTGTCTGTCTTTTCTTAATTCCCTATCGCCCCTCCCTTGTTTCTGAATTAACCACCTCATAGTACAATTTTAAGATCTTCAGATGGCAAGCTGACCCTCTGTAGCCTCTAAATGACTTTGAAAGTAAGAAAATAGAGGAAGATTTGATAGAAGAATCAGCTGAACAGATAGTTTGAGTGTCATGGCCTCATGCTATCAAATGCCACCAACCATGAAAAAAAATGGAAAACTAAAGCAAGGGATACTCTCTCTCAGAGTCCTCAGAGAAGCACAGGCTGACTGATACTTTGATTTTGGCCCAGTGATATGAACTTCAGCCCTCTGGCCTCCAGAACTTTTAGAGAATTTCTGTTGTTCTAATAATCTACTTTATGGTGATTTGTTAGAGCGGCTGGATGAACTAATATAACTTTTCTTAGTTTAGACTTGATTTCAGAATTTTTGTACTGGTAGTGAGCTCAGCAACAGTGAAACTTGTAACATTCAGAAACAGAAAATGTCAGCAATGGTGTATAGAGATCATCCATACTGATGTGGGTACTTCCTAGGATTCTACTAGGGTTTTAGATATTTCTGATTCCAAAGCATTTTGCATTTCCTTACCTGTATTCTAGTTTCCTTAATTTCTTCTTTCCTCCTTTTTTATCCTTCTTTTCCTCCTTTCCTTTATTCCTTTGTTTCATTCTTTAATTTGCTTTTTCTTGTTTCTATGAATTAAAATATTGAATTAAATTTTTATTGATTTATTAGACATAGAAAATTTTTGTTTATTACAATTAGAGTACTAAAACCCCATGTTTACTTTTCTTTTCTTTCTTTTTTTTTACTTACAAACCAATGATTTCACATATCTTTCAGGTAAAGTAACTTTAATACTCTATCAACATTGGAAATAACAATAAACTCATATAGTCTAAAAGTTTATTATGTACCAACTAGGGAAACAAATAATTCTATATTCTGTTCAATATAAATATGACCATAATAACTACTACCTAAATGACATGCATTATCATTTATTGTTTTTAAATATTTCTAGTAAAGGTACAAATTCCTGATTTTGTTGTCCAAATTCAGCTACTGATAATTCATAGATTTGGTGCATTACCTAGTTGTAAGTCTTAAAACTTTTATCTATGTGAAGACTACATTAAGAGAAGAATATGTTTTTTTAAAAAAAGCAAAGTTATCCTAATTGGAAACATGGCTATATAACCTGAATGAGGAAAATTTTATGCTGTTTTTCATAATTTTTTATCCTCAATTCAAGTATCATTTTAATCACCTCAATCACATCAATTAATTATCCACATCTGAGACTTAAAAAGAGCACACTATTCAAGTACAATATATTGTACATATATATTTTTGTCTGCAAGTATTTTTGAACAACTCTTTCTGCATTAAAGATGAGGATCTAGGCATGATTAGAGACACCTGTAATCCCAGCTACTCAGAAGGTTGAGACAGGAAGATTGCCACCCTGGCTGGCAAGTTGAGATGCTGTTCTCACAGATTTAAAAAAAAAAAAAAAAGTACAATGAAGTCATTTTAATTACATGGAAAGGTTCATAAATTTCATTAGATGAAAAACTGATGTAGTTTTTTCATAATGGTGATTAAACCCAGGGGTATATGCTCTACCATCACACTATATTCTCAGACTTTTATCTTCAGCCTTTTAATTTGTTTTTAAAGTGACACAGGGCCTTACTATGTTGCTGAGGCAACCTGGAACTTGTGATCCTATTGCCTCAGGCTCCTGGATAGCTTGGATTAAAGGTGTGTGCTACCAAGCCAAGCTACTGCTACATTTTTAATGGATATTTGAATATTCATGAAGAAAATAGAATTGCATATTAGTTGCATCATGTCATTTTTCCTGGCATTTCTGATGTCCTTTATTTAATGTTTTGGTTTGTGAGTTGTCCTATAGACTATTTTGCTTTTTCACAAATGGTCCAGATAATCTGGATTCAATAACTGGTATGGTATGGATATTGATGTCCCTAAAATCTCATGTGTTGCTTAGGCAGTGATGTACAGCATGGGACTTTTGGGAAGGGATTTCAACATGAAAGCACTAACTTCATCAGTGTATTTAATGGATTCCTCATTTGAATGAACGACTGGGAGGAGATAGAAACTGTAAGAAGGAATGGCCTGGTTGGAGGAGGTAGGTCCTTAGCACCAAGGTCATGAAGACTCATTCATTCCCAGCCTCTTCTTGCTCTCTTCTTCCTGACTGCCACCTTATCCTCTGCCATGATGTTCTGCCTCACCTCAGACCCAAAGCAATGGAGCCAGCTGACAATGGACTGAAAATGCTGTAAATGTGAGCCAAAATAATTTTTATTCCATTATTTTTTATTTGTTCTTTTTAATTATCCATGACAGTAGGGTCTAATTTGATATATTTATACAAGCATGGAATGTGTGTTATTCTAATTAGGATCCAGTCTTGTGAATATCCACAAAGTTTAGATTCACAGTGATGTATTCATATATGTATATGAGAGAGTACCCCACTCCCTTCCCTTCATCCCCCCTTGTCTAATCCACTGAATTTCTATTCTTGTTCTCCCCTCACTTGTTCATGGTTAGCATCCACATATTAGAGAGAACATTTAGTTTTTAGGGTTTGGCTTATTTCACTTAACATGATAATCTCCAGTTCCATCCCTTTACCTGCAAATGCCAAAATTTCATTCTGCTTCATGGCTGAGTAATATTTCATTATGTGTATATATAACATTTTATTTATCCACTCATTGATTGATGAGTATCTAGGTTGGTTCCATAGCTTAGCTATTGAGAATTGAGTGCTCTAAACATTGATGTGACTGAATCACTGCAGCATGCTGATTTTAAATCCTTTATGTATAAAACAAGGAGTGAGATAACTGGGTCAAATGGTGGTTAAATTTCTAGTTATATGAGTAATCATCATACTGCTTTCTATCGTGGTTACACCAATTCACAGTCCCACCAGCAATGTAAGAATATGCCTTTTTCCTCACATCCTTGGTAACACTTATTATAACTTGTTTTCTTGATAAAGAGAGGTGAAATCTTAGTGTATGTCACGAAGTTATAAGGGGTTGGGGTCTTTAGCCCCCTGTACCTGGGATGGACCTCTTTTGTCCAGCAAAAGAGGCCAGAGAGGCCTACCCCAACGAAGAGACTAGATTGGGAAAGCGGAGGCCGCCGATATTCCCTCCCCTGCCCGCAAAGGACACAGGAACATACCAGGGAGTCCAGTTGGTCAGTGCAGGAACTCGTTTATTGTAAAGGTGGACAATGCTTTATAATGGGCCATAGCCAATCAGTGACCAGCAGGGCGGTTCTGGTTCTCACAGCCATGCCCCCTGCTTAGCCTAGGTCCGGTAACAGGTTGTGGTAATGTGGCAAGCAGCCAGAAAGCCAGAGCTTTTCCATCCCCTTGGCAGACAGTGTAAGGTCCCGACAAGTGTAGTTTTAATTTGTATTCCTCTAAATACTGGAGATGTTGAACATTTTTAAATACATTTTTTACCATTCACATTTCTTTTTCTGTTAAGTATCTGTTTAGTTCCTTTGTTCGTTTGTTGATTGGGTTATTTGTGTTTCTGGTGTTAAGTTTTTGAATTCTTTGTATGTGGTGGAATTTAACACCTTATCTGTGGACTGTGTGGCAAAGACATTCTCCTATTCTGTCAGGTTCTCTCTTCACACTCTTGATTGTTTCTTTTGCTGTGAAGAAGCTATTGAGTTTGAAACCTTCCCAATTATTGATCTTCAATTTTACTTCTTGAACTTTTAGGTGTCTTGTTGAAAAAGTCAGTTCCTAAGACAATGTGTTGGAATGTTGGACCTACATTTTCTTCTAGTAGGTGCAGCGTTTCTGGTCTAATCCCAAGGTTTTTGATCCACTTTGAGTTGAATTTTCTGCAGGGTGAGAGATAGAGGTTCAATTTTATTCTATAACATATGGATTTCCAGTTTTACTAGCACCTCTTGGGGAAGAGGCTATATTTTCTCCAGGGTATGTTTTTGGAGGCTTTTATTAGTATAAGATAACTGTATTAGTGTGGGTTTGTCTCTGTGTCTTCTATTTGATTCCACTGGTATTCATGCCTATTTTGGTCCCAATGCCATGACTTTTTTGTTACTATGGCTCTATAGTATAATTTAAGGTCTGGCATTGTGATTTCTCCTGCTTCACTTTTCTCTCTGAGGATTCTTTTGGCTATTTTAGACCTCTTATTTTTACAAATGAATTTGAAGACATATTTTTCTCTTTCTATTAAGAACATCATTGAAATTTTAATCAAAATTACCTTAAATCTGTATAGTGTTTTTTTTAGCATGGCCATTTTAAAAATATTAATTCTGCTTATCCAAGAACAGGGGATGTGTTTCCAACTCCTAAGGTCTTCTTCAATTTCTTTCTATAGTGTTCTCTAGTTTTTATTGTAGAAGTCTTTCACTTCCAAAGTATTTTATATTTTTTGAGGTTGTCATGAATGGGATAGTTTTCCTGATTTCTCTTTTCAGCTAATTTATCACTGGTGTATGGGAATTCAACTGATTGTTAATTTTGCATCCTGCTTTGATGTTAATTTTATATCCTGCTACCTTGCTGAATTCATTTATGAGATTTAGAATTTGTGTTGTGGTATTTTGGGGTCTTCTAAATATTGAATCATGTATTTGGCAGATATATTTTGAGCTCTCCTTTTCCTATTTATATCCCTTTAATATTTTTCCTTTGCTTAATTGTTCTCTCTTGAATTTCAAGGACTATGTTTAATAAAATTGGTGAAAGATGGCATCCCTGTCTTGTTCCAATTTTTAGAGGGAATGGTTTCATGTTTGTTTGTTTGCTTTTTTTCCTTTAGAATGATGTTTCCTTTAAAATGTTGAGGTCTATTTCTACTCTCCCTAGTTGTTCTAGTGTCTCAATGAACATATGCTTTATTCTGTCAAATGTTTTTTTCTGCATCTATTGAGATAATTATGTGGTTGTTGTCTTTATATCTATTTATGTGGTGATTTACATTAATTGATTTCTGTGTGTTGAAACAAACTTGCTTCTTTGGGATGAAAACCACTACATCAAGGTGCAATACCTTTTTAATGTCTTTTTTAATGTGATTTGCCAGTATTTAATTAAGAAATTTTGCATCTTTGTTTTTCAAGGATATTGGTCTGAAGTTTTCCTGTTTTAAGTGTCTTTGGTTTTAGTGTCAAAGTGATACTAGCTTTATAGAATGAGTTTGGAAGAGTTCCCTTCTTGTCTATTTTGTAGAATAATTTGAGGAGGATTGGTGTTAATTCTAAAAGTCTGATAAAACATGGCTGAGAATCAATCTAGCCCTGGGCTTTTCTTTGCAGGCTTTTGATGTCTCCTTCAATTTCCCTATTTATATATATATATGTTTAAATTTCTTATATCTTCCTGGTTCAATTTGGGCAGGTCATATGTCTCTAGAAATTTGTGGAAATATTCAATATTTTCTAATATGTCTGATTATCCTCAGTGTTTCAGTAGTATCTGTATTGATATTACCATTTTCATCATGAATTTTTTTTCTCTTCTTTTTAAAATTTGTTTTAGTTAGTTATACATGACAGTAGAATGCATTTATATACTGTGATATATACATAGATGGGATGTAATTTCTCATTTTTCTAAGCATACATGTTGCAGAATCATATTGGTCATGTAGTCACATATACATACAGTAATAATGTCTGTTTCATTCCACTATTTTTCCCATCCCCACATCTCCTCCCTCCCCTCCCTTACTTCCCCTCTACCTAATCTAAGATAATGCTATTTTTCACTAGTGCCCTCTGCCTTATTGTGAATAAACATCCACATGTCAAAGAAAACATTTGGCCTTTGGTTTTGTGGGATTGGCTTATTTCGCTTAGCATGATATTCTCCAACTACAACCATTTATTGGCAAACGGCAAAATTTCTCCCTTCTTTAAAGCTGAGTAATAGTCCATTGAGTATATACCACATTTTCTTTATCCATCTGTTGAGGGACACCTAGGTTGGTTCCATAGTCTAGCTATTGTGAATTGAGCTGCTATAAACACTGATGAGGCTGTGTCACTATAGTATGCTGATTTTAAGTCCATTGGGTATAAACCAAGGAGTGGGATAGCTGGGTCAAATCATGGTTTCATTCCCAGATTTCTGAGGAATATCCATATTGCTTTTCATAGAGGTTGCACCAATTTGCACTGCCACCAGCAATGAGTAAGTGTACCTTTTTCCCTACATCCTTGACAACATTTATTGTTGCCTGTATTCTTGATGATTGCCATTCTGACAGGAAATGCAATCTTAGAGTAGTTTTGATTTGCTTTTCTCTAATTGCTAGAGATGTTAAACACTTTTTTCATGTATTTGTTGATCAATTGTATTTCTTCATCTGTGAATTGTCTGTTCAGTTCCTTAGCCCATTTATTGATTGGGTTATTTGTTTTTTTTTGCCGTTAAGTTTTTTGAGTTTTTATTTTTTATTTTTTGGCACCGGGGATTGAACTCAGGGGCACTCAACCCCTGGGCCACATCCCCAGCCCTTTTTTGTATTTTATTAGAGACAGGGTTTCACTGAGTTGCTAAGTGCCTCACCATTGCTGAGGCTGGCTTTGAACTCGCGATCCTCCTGTCTCAGCCTCCCAAGTGCTGGGATTACAGGCGTGTGCGCCACCGTGCCCGGCAAGTTTTTTGAGTTCTTTATATATCCTAGAGATTAATGCTTTATCAGAGGTGCATGTGGTAAAGATTTTCCCACAATCTGTAGGCTCTCTCATCACATTATTGTTTCCTTTGCTGAAAAGAAGCTTTTTAATTTGTATTCATTCCATTTATTGATTCTTGATTTTACTTCTTGTACGAGTCTTGTTAAGGAAGTCACATCCCAAGCCGATGTGGTGCAGATTGGGCCTATTTTTTTCTTCTATTAGGCGCAGACTCACTGTTCTAGTGCCTAAGTCTTTGATCCACTTTGACTTGATTTTTGTGCAGGGTGATAGAGATTTAATTTTATTTTGCTATATATGGATTTCCAATTTTGCCAGCACCAATTGTTCAATAGACTATCTTTTCTACAGTGAATGTTTTTGGCTCTGTAGTATAGTTTAAGGTCAGGTATTGTGATGCCTCCTGCTTCACTTTTCTTGCTAAGGATTGCTTTAGCTATTCTGGCTCTCTAATTTTTCCAAATAAATTTTGTGGTTGCTTTTTCTATTTCTATGAAGAATGCCATTGGGATTTTAATAGGAATTGCATTAAATCTGTGTAGCACTTTTGGTAGTATGGCCATTTTGACAATATTAGTTCTGCCTATCCAGGAGCATGAGAGATCATTCCATCTTCTGAGGTTTTCCTCAATTTCTTTCTTTAGTGTTCCGTAGTTTTTATTGTATAGGTTTTTCACCTCTTTTGTTAGATTGATTCCCAGGTAGGGTTTTTATTTATTATTATTATTATTATTTTTTTGCTATTGTGAATGGAGTAGTTTTCCTAATTTCTCTTTCAGTGGATTCACTGTTGATGTATAGGAATACATTTGATTTATTGATGTTGGTTTTATATCCTGCTATTTTGCTGAATTCATTTATTACTTCTAGAAGTATTCTGGTAGAATTTTTTGGATCTTCTAGGTATAAAATCATATAGTCAGCAAATAATGATAGTTTGAGTTATTCTTTACCTATTTGTAGCCCTTTAATTTTTTTCTTTTCTCTAATTGCTCTGGCTAGAGTTTCAAGGAAAATGCTAAATAGAAGTGGTGAAAGAGGACATCCTTGTCTTGTTCCAGTTTTTAGAGGGAATGCTTTCAATTTTTCTCCATTTAGAATAATGCTGGCCTTCGGTTTAGCATATACAGCTTTTACAATGTTAAGATATGTTCCTAGTATCCCTAGTTTTTCTACTGTTTTGAACAGGAAGGTGTGCTATATTTTGTCCAATGACGACCCTCTGTGACCCTTCAAGTGAGGAAGAGCATGGAAGTAGACTCCACACAAAGAACCATCTCCAGCATCACTCCTCGCTAACCAGGTGTGCAGACTTGACCCCACCCACAAATTCTCCGCATCAGCCAGAGCAGATTTGCTGAACAGCTAATTTAACAAACTGAGAGAGGAGAATAAGATGCCTATTTGAGACTTGTGAATTCGACTTTGAGGGTTTTTTTTTTTTAATGTCATTGCAGTATTGTGGTTTTTTTTTTTGTTTTGTTTTTTTCTTTCTTTTTTATTTCTCTTCTTTTTTCCTCTCTCCCATTTTCATTCCCTCTTACCTCTCATTCCTTATTTCCTCATCTTCCCTATCTACACCCTGCCCCTACATTCTCAACAGAGAAGAAAACAAGTTGTGTACAGGAACTTGGAATCTTAAAACTGGGGCAACTGAACAGTACATCAAATGGGTGTTTTATATAGTCTCCTTTCTCTCTTTTGACTCACCCTGTCTTCTCTCTTTCATTAATTCTTACTACCTGACCATTTTCTAATTTCTCTCAACGTTTACATAAGCCTAGCTAAAATACACATCGGTCTTCACACTTAACTGTACACTCCAATTCCTTTCCTCCCCCTTCTGCTATTAAACTACTTCCATACATTTTCAGTATTACACTCCTGAAAGGGGGAAAGCAATACCCTTCTCTCCTTCCTCCTAAGCATATCACCTTTGTACCCAATCTCTGAAACTATAAACCCCGTTATAATCATTCAGAATATATCGGAGGTAACATCTAAATTATCTAACTCTGTAAATTGTGAACAAACTGTGATTAAATGAATATAAAATGTCTGGTTTTAAGGTGTAAAGTATATATAAGGGGAGCTGATAGAATCCTACAACAGGAGCATCAATAGGCCTTAAGGTAAAAACAAAAAGAGTCAAGGTTCCAAAGTTCTAAAAGAAAAGACACATAAGCAATATGAAAAAATAATGGAAGAAAATGTCCCAAACAAATCAACATACCTCCATAGCAGATTCCTTGCCAAGCACAGTAGATCTAATGACAGAACAGGAATTCAGGAAATACATAATCCAAATGATTATGTAGCTCAAGGATGAATTCAAGAAGGAGGTGAGAGAGCAAATACAGGTAGTAAAAGACCACTTTGACAAAGAACTTCATAAACAAATACAAGAAGCAAAAGACTACTTCAATAGAGAGATAGAGGTTCTAAAGAGAAACTAAACAGAAATTCTGGAAATGAAAGAAGCAATAAACTAAATTAAATGCTCTATTGAAAACATCACAAATAGATTAGACCACCTGGAAGAAAGTACCTCAGATAATGAAGAGAAAATATACAAACTGGAAAAAATGCAGAGAACACAGTAAAAATGGTCAAAAATCAAGAACAAAACATCCAAGAAATTTGGGACAACATAACAAGACCAAATTTAAGAGTGATTGGAGTAGAAGAAGGAGCAGAATTCCAAGCCAAAGGAATGAATCATTTATTCAATGAAATAATAGCAGAAAACTTTCCAAACTTGAGGAATGAATGGGAAAACCAAGTCCAAGAGGATTACCGAAAACCAAACGTACAAAATCATAACAGATCCACACCAAGGCACATAATAATGAAAATGCCTACAATACTGAACAAGGAGAGAATATTAAAAGCCACAAGAGAAAGGAAGCAGATTACATATAGGGGGAAACAAATTAGACTATGTTCAGATTTTTCAATCCAGACCTTAAAAGCTAGAAGATCCTGGAACAACATATTTCAAGCCCTGAAAGAAAAGGGATGTCAACCGAGAATCCCATACCAGCAAAATTAAGCTTTAGCTTTGAAGATGAAATAAAAACCTTCCACGACAAACACAAGTTAAAAGAGTTCACATCTCAAAAGCCAGCACTTCTGAACGTCCTGGGCAAAATATTCCATGAAGAAGAAAAGAAAAATAGCAATGAAAATCAACAAAGGGAGATATTAAACTAAAGGAATCACCAAGCAGAGGAGAAACCAAATCAAGGTAAATACCATAAACAAATAAAAATGGATGGAAATACAAATTATATCTCAATTATAACGTTGAATGTTAATGGCCTAAATTCACCATTCAAAAGACACAGATTATCAGACTGGATTAAAAGAAACGACCCAACAATATGCTGTCTCCAAGAAACCCACCTCATAGAAAAAGACATCAATAGACTGAAGGATAAAGGCTAGAAAAATCTTACCACTCACATGGGCCAAGGAAGCAAGCAGGGGTTTCCATTCTCATATCAAATAAGGCAGACTTCAAGCCAAAGCTAATCAAAAGGGACAAAGATGGATATTTCTTACTGATTAAGGGAACTATTCATCAACAGTATATAACAATTATAAATCTATATGCCCCAAATAATGGAGCACCTACATTCATCAAACAAACCCTTCTCAAGTTCAAGAATAAAATAGATCACAACACAGTTATTCTAGGGGACTTCAACACACCTCTATCACCACTGGATAGATCATCCAAACAAAAGCTAAATAAAGAAATTTTAGGCCTCATTAAAACAATTAATAACTTAGACCTAACGGACATATATAGAATATTTCATCCCTCAGTAAGTGAATACACCTTCTTCTCAGCAGCACATGGCTCCTTCTCCAAAATAGACCATATATTATGCCACAAGGCAACCCTCAGCAAATATAAAAAAGCAGAGATAATTCCCTGCATTCTATCAGACCATAATGGGATGAAATTGGAAATCAATGATAAAACAAGAAATAAAATAAATTACTCCAACAACTGGAAGCTAAACAACATCTTACTGAACGAACAAGGTGTTGAAGAAGAAAACAAGGAGGAAATTAAAAACTTCCAGAGGTAAATGAGAACACAGATACATCCTATAGAAATCTCTGGGACACTATGAAGGCAGTATTAAGAGGAAAATTCATTGCACTGAGTTCATTCCTCAAAAGGAAAAAAAAAAAAAAAAAAAAACAAATCAATGACTTAACATCGCACCTCAAAGCACTAGAAAAAGAAGAACAGACCAACACCAAGAGCAGAAGAAAGGAAATAATTAAAATCAGAGCTGAAATTAATGAAATTGAGTCTAAAGAAAGAATTCAAAGAATTGACAAAACTAAAAGTTGGTTCTTTGAAAAAATAAATAAAATTGGCAGACCCTTAGTGATGCTAACGAAAAGAAGGAGAGAAAAGACTCAAATCACTAACATCCGTCATGAAAAAGGAAATATCACAACAAACACCTCAGATATACAGAGAATAATTAAAATTACTTTGAAAACTTGTACTCTAATAAAATAGAAAATACTAAAGACATTGACAGATTGCTAGAGTTGTACGAATTGCCCAAACTGGATCTGGAGGATATACACAATTTAAATAGATCAATTTCAAGTGAGGAAATAGAAGACACCATCAAAAACTTCCCGCTAAAAAAGCCCAGGTCCTGATGGCTTTACAGCCGAGTTCTACAAGACCTTCAAAGAAGAACTATTACCATTGCTCTTCAACTTATTTCAAGAAATAGAAAAAGAGAGAGCTATCCCAGACTCTTTCTATGAGGCCAATATTACACTGATTCCAAAGCCAGGCAAAGACACAGCCAAAAAGGAAAACTTCAGGCCAATATCTTTAATGAACATAGATGCAAAAATTCTCAACAAAATCCTGGCAAATCGAATACAAAAACATATCAAAAAGATAGTGCACCACAATCAAGTGGGGTTTATTCCAGGGATGCAAGGTGGTTTCAACATATGGAAATCAATTAACATAATACATCACATCAATAGACTCAAGGATAAAAACCATATGATCATCTCAATAGATGCAGAGAAAGCATTCGAAAAATACAACACCCTTTTATGTTCAAAACACTTGAAAAACTAGGAATAACAGGAACATATCTCAACATCATAAAAGCTATTTATGCAAAACCCCAGGTTAACATTATCTTAAATGGAGAAAAATTGAAAGCATTCCCTCTAAAAACTGGAACAAGACAGGGGTGCCTCCTTTCACCGCTGTTATTTAACATAGTACTTGAAACTCTGGCCAATGCAATTAGACAGACGAAAGAAATTAAAGGGCTCCATATAGGAAAGGAAGAGCTCAAATTAGCACTATTTGCAGATGACATGATATACCAGAAAATTTTTACAACTAGTAAATGAATTCGGCAAAGTGGCAGGATACAAAATCAATACCCATAAGTCAAAGGCATTTTTGTACATCAGTGACAAAGCCTCTGAAAGGGAAATGATGAAAACTACTCCATTTACAATGGCATCAAAATAAATAAATAAATAAAATACCTAGGAATCAACAAAAGAAGTGAAAGACCTCTTTAAAGAAAATTATAGAACACTAAAGAAAGAAATTATAGAAGACCTCAGAAGATGGAAAGACCTTCCTTGTTCCTGGATAGGCAGAATAAATATTGTCAAAATGTCCATACTACCAAAAGCATTATACAGATTTAATGCAATTCCAATCAAAATCCCAATGACATTCCTCGAAGAAATAGATAAAGCAGTCATGAAATTCATCTGGAAAAATAAGAGACCCAGAATAGCTAAAGAAATCCTTAGCAAGAAAAGTGAAGCAGGTGGCATCACCATACCAGATTTTAAATTATACTATAGAGCAATAGTAACAAAAACATCATGGTATTGGTACCAAAACAGACTGGTAGACCAATGGTACAGAATTGAGGACACAGAGACTAATACATATAATTTCATCTATCTTATATTTGACAAAGGCACCAAAATATGTACAGTGGAGAAAGGACAGCCTCTTCAACAAATGGTGCTGGGAAAGCTGGAAATCCATATGCAACAAAATGAAATTAAACCCCTATCTCTCACCATGCACAAAATTTAATTCAAAGTGGATAAAGGACCTAGGAATTATACCAGACACAATATGCCTAATAGAAGAAAAAGTAAGCTCCAATTTCCAACATGTTGGATTAGGCCCCAAGTTCCTTAATAAGAATCCTGTAGCACAAGAATTAGTATCAAGAATTAATGAATGAGATAGATTCAAACTAAAAAGCTTCTTCTCAGCAAAAGAAACAATCAGTGAGGTGAATAGAGAGCCAACCAACTGGGAACAAATATTTAATACATGCACATCAGACAGAACACTAATTTCTAGAATGTATAAAGAACTCAAAAAACTCAACACACACACAAAAAAACAAATATCCCAATAAATAAATGGGCCAAAGAAATGAACAGACACTTCTCAGAAGAAGATATACAATCAATCAACAAATACATGAAAAAATGCTCAACATCACTGGCAATTAGAGAGATGCAAATCAAAACTACCCTAAGATATCATTTCACACCAGTCAGAATGGCAGCTATCAAGAACACAAACAACAAGAAATGTTGGAGAGGATGTGGGGAAAAAGGCACGCTCATGCATTGCTGGTGGGACTGCAAAATGGTACAACCATTATGGTAAAGCAGTATGGAGATTTCTTGGAAAACTGGGAATGGAAGCACCCTATGACCCAGCCATCCCACTCCTGGGTCTATTCCCAAAGGACTTAAAAACAGCATATTACAGTGACACAGCTATCTCAATGTTTGTAACTGCACAATTCACAATAGCTAGGTTGTGGAACCAACCTCGATGTCCCTCAGTAGATGAGTGGATTAAGAAAATGTGGTATATACGTACAATGGAATTTTATTCAGCAATAAAAGAAAATAAAATAATGGCATTTGCATGTAAATGGATGAAGTTGGAGGACATAATGCTAAGTGAAGTTAGTCTCAAAAATCCAAGTACCAAACGTTTTTCTCTGATATAAGGAGTCAGAGTCATAGCGGTGTTGGGTGTTGGGGTACTTAGGAAGATTAGAGGAGCACTAGAGTGGTCAAAGTGGAGGTAGGAGAAGGGAGGGAGATAGGAGGGTATGGGGTGGTAAAAAAAAAAGGGGGGGGGAAGTATAATAAGATGGATATAGTTATCCCAAATGCATGATTGAAGACTTGAATAGTATGAATATACTTTGTACAAACAGTGTTATGTGAAAAGAGGCTCTATGTGTGTATTATGAACCATAATGCATTCTACTAGAATGGCCAGTGGGGAGGGAGGGCAAGGGAGGGGGCAAAAGGGTGAAGGAAAAAAAAAATGGTAGAATGAGATGGATATCATTACCCTAAGTGCATGTATGAAGTCACGAATGGTGTGAATATACTTTGCATACAACCAGAGATTTGCAAAAAAGTGCTCTGTATGTGTAATATGAAATGTAATGTATTCTGCTGTCATTTATAACATCTTAGAATAAAAGAAAGACCCTATATTTAAATATTGGTTTGTTTCAATTTGATCTATAGACTCAATGCAATCATAATTATACCTATCAAGTAATTTTGTAGAAATCAAAGTATGTATGAAGAGGCAGAACACAATATTAAAGAATAAAGAAGACAACTACTGCCTGACTTTAAGACTTTCTGGAAAGCTGCAATAATCAAGGCAGTGCAATATTGGTGAGAGGATAGACACATCTATAAGAGGAATGGAATGGCAAGCCTAAAATACAGTGAGCTGATTTTTTATTAAAGATAAGTGGCTACTTAATACAATAAGATTTGTCTTTTCAACAAATAAAGATGGAAAAATTTCCTATTCATAGCCTACAATATATACCTAGTCATAGACTACCTATTCATCATAAAGAAATAGCTCAAAATTGGTTCCTTGACCCTAAACTTGTACTAGTTAACATATGAGAAAATGTATGTCTCCCTGGCTTTAGCAATCAGTTTCTATAAATAAGGCAAAAATTATTATGAATAAAAGAAAAATTTGATACTTCATTCTTTATTAAAATTAAAATATATACTCTCTGAAATACAGTTTGTAGAATTAAAACATAATCCAATACTGAGATAACATGTTGTAAATTTTGTCCACATATAAAATAGTAGAGAAAACTCAGTAAGTCAAACATTAATCTAAATTTTTAAATGATAAAAATATAAAAAATTACTCTCTGAAATACAGTTTGTAGAATTAAAACATAATCCAATACTGAGATAACATGTTGTAAATTTTGTCCACATATAAAATAGTAGAGAAAACTCAGTAAGTCAAACATTAATCTAAATTTTTTAAATGATAAAAATAATAAAAACCTGGTGCGCCGCTTCGTCGCGGGGGCGCTTCGGGGCGGTCGCTTATTTATTATAAAATACATACTCATCAAAAAGCATATAAAATTACTCAAAGTAATATGTCATTAGGGGAGTATAAATTAAAACCACTGCTCATTTTATAGAGTGGCAGAATGTCCATAGCTCCCCTAACTCCCCAAATTGCTAAGATGAAAATGTGGAGAAGTGATCCATATGCTGGGACTATTTGTGACTATGTAGTACTGATATATGGATCAGTCTACAAGCAAAGTACAAGGTATTACCCATCTAATTTGAAAACATGCCTATATTAAGTGCTACACAGTGATATTAATGCATTGATTTCATTAATACAAATTGCCAAAAGATTTTTGAAATTAATTTATGGTTCATAATTAGAATCTCTGTGCATATTTAATATATATATATATTTTTAATCAGATTGATTTCCATATTTATTATTTTTATAGAATATATGTAGGTTGTTACAAAAGAAACCTAACTCCAGACATTGAATGGAAGAAATAGATGCCAATTATTCAATTGCCAAAAGATATTTAATATATTTTATCAGCCAGAGATTTGTCAGTAAAGTAGAAACTATATTGCCTATTTAAAGTCATATATATAATATAGAGATTATTTATAGAAGTAAGAAGACAAAAGAGAAAAGCAAAAGGACAGTGAGGATAGCCAGATATCTTAAGGACATGAAGCATTATCACCTGAGGTCAGAAAACAAGATGTATGTGGTTGGGTTTTCAAAACTCAAGTGATTGAATAAGAGATTCTGTGCAGGTATTATTGAGATATTTGAGGATTGGGTCACTGTTTATGTCAACTTTTCTACCAACTTATAAACAGAGATGCAAAATGTACCTTCACTTATTATAAAAATTGTAATAACAAAAATGAAATCCTTAAGACAAAAAATGTATAAATAAATTTTTAAAAATGTAGATTTTGATATGCCTGAAATAAAATATTGTGTATAAATTTATTTATAAATATTATTTTATTAGCATGATATTTAATGATTATCATACCACATAAAACACATATGATGAGTCAAATTATAAATAAAAGCATACACATACCCATAAATATTAAAAGAAGTCCTGAGGAAAAACCTTAAAATGTAAATTGCTTCAGTTGATTGAGAAAAAAATGGCTGATTGTCATTTTCTTATTTATGTTATTTATATGTTCCAAAGTATCTAAGGACATTATAATTTTAATCAGAAAATCAATGGAAAAATTAAATGCCATCATATTTCTCCATTTATAAATTCAAATTATTATTTAAATTTCTAAATTAAAATCACAAAGCAAATAAAGTCTTCCTGTGCTCTTATTTTGATTTATTTTAATGCATCTATCATATCTTCCTAAAATTACCTTGTTCTCATAAAGCATCTATCAATGATCCTGATATATGTAGAACGATTTTTTGTAAGAAACATGTGCAAATGCTGACATGCTTTGAATTTAGGGTAGTTAATAAATAACTTTACACATATGTGCACATCAATAAATGAGAATTCTACATTCAATATAAAAAACTACCCGAATTTCAAGTCTAAGTACACATTCAAGTGGCTCTCTAAACTCTCTCCCATGACTTTCTTCTGTTCTAAGCTTACTAGGTCAAAAAAACTGTGACAAATTCTAAGTAGAGTTCAAAACAAGGAAACATAATTCTGAGTCCATTTGATAAGCACAGAATGGAAAAGGTCATTAAATAGCATAAAAACAGTTGGTGATTTCTATACATATCCTGGAGATTGATGCTCCATCTGAGGTGCATGTGGTAAAGATTTTCTCCCATTCTGTAGGCTCTCTCTTCATGTTACTGTTTGTTTCCTTTGCTGAGAAGAAGCATTTTAGTTTGAATCCATCCTATTTATTTATTTATTTATTTATTTATTTATTTATGGTACCAGCGATTGAAATCAGGGGCACTCGACTACTGGGCCATATCCCCAGCCCTTTTTTGTATATTATTTAAAGACAGGGTCTCACTGAGTTCCTAAGTGCCTCACCATTGCTGAGGCTGGCTTTGAACTCAGAATCCTCCTGCCTCAGCCTCCCAAGTGCTGAGATTACAGGCATGAGCCACCACGCCCAGCCCATTTATTGATTCTTGATTTTACTTCTTGCACTTTAGGGATCTTGTTAATTTAGAAGTCAGTTCCTTAGCCAACATGGTGAAGATTTGGGCCTACTTTTTCTTCAATTAGGCTCAGGATCTCTGTTCTCTTTGATCCACTTTTAGTTGAGTTTTGTGCAGGATAAGAGATAGGAGTTTAATTTCCTTTAGCTACATATGGATTTCCAGTTTTCCCAGCACCACTGTTGAAGAGGCTATGTTTTCTCCAATGAGAATGTTTTTGGTATTTTTGTCTATTATGAGATATCCATATTATCTGGGTTTGACTCTGTCTTCTATTCAGTACCATTAGTCTATGTTTTGGTGCCAATACCATGACTTTTTTGTTACTATGGCTCTGTAATATAGTTTAAGGTCCAGTATTGTGATGCCTTCTGCTTCATTCATCTCTTGCTAAGGATTCTTTAACTACCCTGAGTCTTATTTTTTTCCAAATGAAACAAATAATTTTTTTTTTTTTTAGTTTCATGAAGAATGTCATTGGGATTTTGATAGAAATTGCATTAAATCTATATAACACTTTTGGTAGTATGACCATTTTGACAATATTAATTCTGCCTAACCAAGAGTAGGGAGCTCTTTCCATCTTCTAAGGTCTTCTTTAATTTCTTTGTTTAGAGTACTGCACTTTTTGTTGTAGAGATTTTCACCTCTTTTGATTGATTTTTGATGAATTCCAAGTTTTGTTGTAGTTGTTGTTATTGTTGTTTTTGGTGAGGCTATTATGAATAAGGTTATTTTCCTAATTTCTCTTTCAGTGGATTTATCACTGATGTATAGGAATGCATTTGATTCATGGGTATTGATTTTATATCTCTTTACTTTGCTGAATTCATTTGTTAGTTCTAGAAGTTTTTCTGATGGAAATTTTTAGATTTTCTAAATACAGAATCATGTCATCGGCAAATAAAAAACAAATAACTCAATCAATAAATATGCTAAAGAACTGAACAGACTTTTCACAGAAGAAAAAATATGAATGTTCAAAAATGTTCAACATTTCTAGAAATTGGAGAATTGCCAATCAAAAAACTCTGATTTCATCTCACTCTAGTCAGAATAGCAAGTATCAAAAATACAAGCAACAGTAAATGTTGGAGAGGATGTGGGATAAAAGGTACACTCATAAAATGCCAATGGGAGTGCAAATTGGTGCAACCACCATAAAAAGCAGTATGGAGATTCCTTAGAAAACTTGAAATGGAACCACCATTTGACCCAGCTATCCCACTCCTTGTTTTATACCCAAAGGACGTAAAACCAGAATACTACAGTGATGCAACCACATCAATGTTTTATAGCAGCTAAACTATGGAACCAACCTAGATGCCCTTTAACAGATGAATGGATAAAGTAACCAAGATATATACACACATATACACAATGGAATATTACTCAGCCTTAAAGAATAAGGAAATGATGGCATTTGTTGGTAAGTGGATGGAGCTGGAGACTATCTGTGGCATCATCTATGCAACAGAGTGAGCAGGGCGTCCTCATCATAAGATAAGGGGGAAGAAGCAATGGCACACCCCCCTTACTGGATAGATGTTCACACAAATATGGAGCTAAAAGAGTTAACTTTGTCTGTGTATGTTCTCGCTATCTTCTGTCTATTTATATTCTGTTTTCTGTTCATATACGTGGCCACCAGGTGTCTCTGTTTCAATTATTTAGAATGAGACTGGTTCTGGAGATCATAACCTTTTGGAATCTGAGCTGGAAGCATAAAGACATTTTCTAAAATTGTACTAATATAGCAAGTTTCTAGTTAAAAAACAGCTTTTGTAAATGCCCGCTGTTTAACTTCTTCTAGCACCAAGAAAAAGCCTTAAGATTTCCTTTTGTGATTGAAAGGGATTCCTTTTATTTTTAGAATAAGTTTAAAGTAGATACGCAAATTCCTTAGGGTTGAAGTCCTTCAGAGCTAACATTTGGCTATGTCTCCCTTCCCTGCCCCTAGGTTCTAAATAAGACTATTATAGAGAGACAATAGTGCTTTGAAACCAGGCAGTTGAACAGGTATGCAGAAGAATGGCTTCAGAAAATCCGTGAGAAATCATTTGAACCCAGGCTAGTTGCAGATAAAGAGTAACAATAATGCAGGGCATTCAAATAACGAGTGCACGGGACCTTGAAACTTGTTGGGTGCCGGGGCTGCTGAGTTATGAATGGGGCCGAGTTCTAAGCTACCCCCCTTTTGGGGCCCTAAAAGGGAGTTTTCCCTCTGCCCGCAGAAGGAAAATGTAACTTACCCGGCGAGGGTGGACCTAAGGGCAAAAATAGCTGCGTGAACCTCTGTCTGATGAACAGAAAAACCACGCCACACCCAGGGAGTTTTGTATAGCAAGCGAGAATCCAGAAACTCAGATTTATTGACCAGGCACTGAACTTAAATAGGCCTAGAACTAGCCAATCAGCCAGCAGGGCGGTCGGGTCTCTCACGCTACGTCATAGCCACACCCCTTGGATTAGCCCCGGTCCTACTAGGGTGTGGTAAGCAGCCAGAGCCGCCCCCTTGACAGACATGGAGTCCCAACAGTTGGGTAAAAGATTAAAATGTCTGAAATGTAATCAGCAGATGTTGCTATTTCCCTAAGTCTTATGACTGTGATGTAACCACAAAAAAGTTAATGTATGCTACCAAAGAAAAATATGTTTATATACTTGCAAAAAAAAAAAAAAAAGTAAAGACCAGAAGATTCATCAGCCTGACTTGTGTGTTTGCTGATTTCTTTCGTCTGCCAACTCTTTTCATCAGCACCAATCGAGAAAAACCCTGATTCCTCTTTGCTGAAGCTGGCCTTCAGCAACTATCATGCTAAATGAAATAAGCCAATCAACAAACCAAAGGCCAAGTGTTTTCTCTGATATGAGGATCCTAATTCACAATAAGTGGGGGTGAGGGGTCTAGGGAATAATAGAGTTACTTTGGATTAGGCAGAAGGGAGTGAAGAAAAGGACATAGGTATGGGGTAGGAAGGATAACAGAATGAATCCAGCATTATTTCCCAATGTGCATATATGACTACACAACCAGTGTGGTTCTACATCATGTACACCCAGAAGAATGAGAAGTTTTACTCCAATTATGTATGATGTGTCAAAATGTATTATACTATCATTTATAACTATTAAGAACAAATTTAAAAAGACATATGAACAGAGAGAGATTGAAGGATTCCCCCAAAAAAAAAATATTAATGAGGGTTGAGCATGAAAATAATTAATTAAATAGCAAATATGTGCAAAATTGCATGTGCATGTGTACACACGGACATGTGCTGTGAGTCAAAAGAAGGTGTTTGGCTAATAAGATTAAAATAAGAAGGTAAATACTGAATCCTAGGTCAGGAGATAGGAATACCTATGGCATATATGGCATATCAATTTCCTGAAAGATAAGGGCTATAACTTATTTATTTATTTTTTTAATTTTAAGTCATTTTATCCTGAATACTCAAATGAGGTGTTCTAACAGAAATATTTCTTACTAATACCTCAAAGTAAATACTATACAGGTATGTCTTTCCCTTCTATAGATATTATTCCCATAACAAAAGAAGATTCACATCTGTTATCTTATACCTTAGACAACTGGCTACTGCACAGGTGAATAAAAAAGTTTTAAAAAGGCTTTCTGTGCTTTCTCTATGTTTAAGTGTTTAGAACTAATCTTTCTGTTTATTTTCTGAAAGGGTTTAGTCCTTACTCCAGTCTTTCAAATCAATAATAAGAGTCATCAGTAGCAATATTTGGTCTTAAGTTAGGGATCTTGTTTGGACTATAACCATTATGTCTTATCAGAGAGATGGGAAAAGTTATTATCCTTTAGCATTTAAGCAACTTACTGAAGAAATTACTCTAGGTCTAATTTTGATGGTTACATTAAGAGCTTCAGAGGTTAAAACTGTCACATAAGCACTGAGAAATCCAGGGGCTTCTAATTTCTGACAATTTTCTTGTTAATACATATCATTTAATTCATAGCATTCCTATTTCCTGAATTTTCAGGTTTTTGGCTGAAGGAATTGGAACATTTGCTTTGTTCAAAGCCACACAATCTGAATTTGTATTTTTGCTTCGTTAACTTATATTTGTATTCTTCATATATTGACACTTTCCATGTATAAAACTTTGATATATAATATTGACTAGTTTTTAATTCAACAATTCTGCCAAACAAAAATAGGTGGGATTGTGCTGCGAGCTTCACTTAAGGAAGCCCAATCTTTTGCTCTTATTTTTTATGATTTTAAAATGGAAGGGTATGCTCAGACAGTGACAGTGAATGGTTACCTGGTTACCCCAACGAATGTTCATTGAGTAATTTAATGGTTTCATTTGAGGTTGCAATTGGTCACGTTTCTAATTATACTGTTTTTTTTTCTCCCAAAGTTATTCAGTATTTTTTTTTTAATCAAATGAAAACTTTTCTAGGTTCTCATGGCTACTCAGAAATTCAAGACAATGTTTCTGATTTTCCCTGGTTTACAGATGATTGTTGATCCAAGATGCAAAGAAAAGACCACCAACTCCAATTTTAAATCAAATTAAAGCAAGCTTATATTGTGCTGGCCAGTGGCTACCCCTCCCAAACACTGGGCTCGGGATCAGCACCGCTCTCCAGTAAGACAAGGTTTTTATAGCTCAAAGAGTTACAAAAAATATCTTGGGAACTTACAGCTAACAGGGTTGAGGCATAAACAATACAAGGGCAAATAGCAAATTAATGATCTAAATGGCATTGCATTCAAGGTAGGGAGTAAAGTCAGACATCCCCTCAAAGTTTATGAGGCACCATTAGGTTTTTAGGGAGGGTTGTTATCTGGTCAAGGAGAGTCAGGCCTGTGTGAATTCAAAGCACAGGCAGAAATTCCAAACAAGATTTTCCCCATAGTTTGGTCAGGCCAAATAAATATCTTAGTAAAACAGAAATGAACTTTTTTTTAAACTTTATGGCTCCCAATCTTAGGATAGAATTAGGTTGGGTTCATCAGTGATCTCCTACAATCTCATTTAGAATTGATAGAATGAATGGGGAGTACTGTAAAAGCAGGAAGGGGGGGAAAAAAAAAAAGCAGACTTTGAACTACAGTCTCCCAAATCTTTCTCCTTTTGCTACTAGCTGTTCCTTTTCCACTTTATTTCCCTTAGCCTTCAACATCAATGGAAGACAAACCTCCGTACATCCAAATGTGGAGGATGTTTTGGTTGTCTATATTGTCTTAGTTTCCTGTGTCTTATATGCTGTGTTTGTCCTTCTATAGATCTTCCAGAATTTATCTTTATGAAGGGAACCAGAAAACATTTTTGAGTTTCTTATAAATAAGAAATCTCAAATAGCATAAAAAATATATTGCTTAGATTATAGAGGAGGTAACATTTTAAAAAGTCAAATCTGGCTGGAGGATAGAACATCTGATAGATGTTCTCAAAGAGCAAACTGATTCAGCGGGCAAGGATTATTTATTCTTATTGTTAACATTTGATTTTGACAGATGTGTATAAAAATGTAAATTTCTTTGGGATATTTGAAAAAATGTAGCTGTGGACAAGATGAAAGACTCTGTTTTGTGAAAGCAATTGATTAGAAATTCAGGTGATGCCGCAAGGATAAAGAGGGGAATGAGTTGAGAATACATTCTCTGGGGCCCTTATTTCAATCAGGAAGAAGAAAAAGAAGACAAAAAGAACACATTCATGAGATACAAAAATGTAAGGACAGTTTAAAACTTGCTTGTATGATGTTATAGTTGTTTTTCAGGTAAAAAACCAATGATATTCTAAATACCATTGAAAATATCTTTCTTACATCAACAGTTCATAAATCATTTCTCTTGGAAACAACTAATAACACAACAAACTATTATTATCAAATTGAGAAAATACTACTGAATAGCTAATCATGTAGGCCTATTTATCTAAAAACTTAACACATTTTTAGTATAAAATAAAGGACTCAAGGAAGAACTACTTAATGAAAATAGAGTGATATTTTAGGCCCTTAAAAAATTCTGTTTGAAATTATAGATAGTTCCATTCACTAGTAATGGCTCTTAGATTTTACTAATTAGCAAGTATTTTGACAGGTATTATGCTACCAAGTGTTTTGGGACACTTTGCTGTATGCTTCAGAAATTCTGTTTAGCATGATGAATTTAAATAGTACCCTTAACCCGCATATTTTTATTCTCCTTAAAAATATCTCATAAATTAAAAACAGTGGGTGTGTTGTACAATCTAATTAGTTTTCAAGCTCCCTGTCAGTTTTGTTTTTCAACCAGCAGAGGAAAAAAGAAAAAAACACATGTTACATATAGGTAATAAGCTTCTTTTCAAGTTATGTAAAGAACATTATCAAACTCCTAGTATTTAAGCTCCATATTTTTAAAAGTACCTTGACTGCTTGAAGTCATTAGGGGAACATTTAGTGCAGTAGAGCAGTAATTCACAGAATTTCAGGCATTGGTGGCTTAATGTAGTTAGTACAATGTAATTTACACTCAGGGAGTAGTTTATACACCTGGAAGGATTTAAACCATTGCCTACTTAATTGACATGATTTTTTAAAGAGAGATGGAGCACCCTAATATTTACATGAAAAGAAAATTGGGATTAAATTACCTCTTCAAGGTCAGAGAAAAAATTAATTTCCAAAGTAAGACTTAGAATTTTGTTCTCAGTCACAGGTTCTATTTACAAAAAAAAAAAAATTCCTGGTGGTCTCACTATTGTGATATGAACTTATATGATTCATGTGCAGATGATGTTTTCAAAAGTCACAGTTTAATATAATATGTAACTATACAGTTATATAGTATATTATCCCTTAATATAAGGGTCAAATTATAAAGTAGTTGTGAAAATATCAAAGTCAAATTATCCTTGAACAATCCTTAAGAGGTGCCACTAAGGAGAACTAAATAATTTCTCTCATGAATCTCATACATCGTTTTTCCATATTAGACAATACTTTTTACTGATGAATATCAGATGAAAATCTAGGATTAATTTTAGAAACCACAAAAAATGAAGTGGTAAACAATAGATTTGTGCTCAGTGTGGTACATTCAAACTTTAAGGATCAAGGGGGAACTGCAATCAACTGAAGGTAAAGAAGATTCAAATATCTCATTTCAAATGCATGAAATATAATCACCCACTTAAATTCATCTTGATCGTTCTCAATATACATATGCACAGATAAACCCAAATACCAAAAATACATAGACAAAAGCACATAATTAATTTATTGAATAATTAACTTCACTATCATATCATATGACAAATTGCATGCTGCAAAAATGAGTATACTATAACTATCGTAAATATATGACTAACAAATAAAAATTACTCTAAGCTTAACAAGCAAAACTATAAATTCTGCTTCTACTTAAGATATAAAAACATGAAAACATTAGATTTTGGCAAGAAGGAAAAAAAGAACTACCTTCAAGATAATATTTTTTGAGCCAGCAAAAGTATGGTGGTTGCAAGGAAGTCACTCATGTTTCTCCCAGGACACACGGGGACAAACTATCTCACTTTCGTCAGTTTATATTTTGGTACAAAGTCAAAGGAGATGGGAACTGAAGCTTTATACATACTTAAGGCCTAATAATGGGCTATAGTGACGTCACAGATTTCCTAGGAATCACAGACTCAACCTGGAGTCCACACTCACTGGGCAGATATTTCCCAGAGGGCTTGACAATGGATTCACAAATAACGTCAAGGACAAGTCAGCCTTAGAGGACGGACTCACAAATGAGGACAAGGATAAAGCTTAAGGTGATACACTGAATCAAACTGTTACTCTGTCTCTTCTCTCATATAATGAAAAACCAATGTCACTCAGAAAAACAGGCAAAACTCTTTTTCTGGACCCCTGACACACACTGCAGTTGAGGGAGAAGGAGAGGCAAAATCCATCCACTCCTGGAGGTGGGGAAGGAAACCCTGCACCCCAACACAAGCCTTTTTGCAAATAATACACACATTAAGTACTTGCCAAGTAGAGGAGATAAAACATCCTGTTCTCCAGCAAATATTCACTGAGGGAGGATGAGAAGCAAAGGATACCTAACCCAGTAAGAGAGACAGGGAAACTAACCAGACCCAGGTTCTGGCACTTACATAAAACAAAACTGTTATCAGTAGGGGAATAACACTGATCCCACGAAAGATTTTCATAGACACAAGGCAATTCTGGGGATTGAAACTAGGGGCACTTAACCACTGAGCCACATCTCCAACCCTACATTCATTCATAGATAGATAGATAAATAGATAGAGGGTTTCATTAAGTTGCTTAGAGCCTTACTACGTTTTCAGAGGCTGGCTTTGAACTCCTAAGCCTCCTGCCCCAGCCTTCTGAGCAACTGGGTCACAGGTGTATGCCACTGCACCCAGTCACACAGTCCAATTTAATGTACCAGGTATCTATAGGATATAAGGAAGGAAGGTGCCCCAAATTTCAACCCACCAATAGGTACCGAGAACTTTCCCAAGATTTGAGATGGAGAAGAGAATCCAGAAAATTTATTCAACAGTAAGCCCTATGCTAAATAATAATAACAATGTCCTTCTACAGAAGGGATAGATGCATGCAAACACAAAAGATTCTCTCCCACTTCATACAAAATGGCATTAGGAATTAATGAGATGTTACATCTACCAGAAATATATTTTATCTAATATAGGTATGGCTATGATGTTAAGGGATAAGTGTAAAAGTCAGATAAAGAAAGGGAGATAGGAAATTTCAGTGAAACATTGGAAACCCTGGCAAAGGGTTAAATACAATGCTAGATAATATATTACATAAGGAATAATAAATGGAGGATATCACAGAAAATGAATTCTTATAAAAAGATTTATAAATGGATTAAATAGAAAAAAATAAGTGAATAAAAATAATAAGAAATTTAACACAAAGATACAAAAGAGTGAAGCAAAAAGAATAGAAAACCCAGAAACAATAGGAAAATAAAACATTTTGGTGAATTCATACTCCAGCAATATCCATTGAACATGAAGCTATTCAATGAATAGCTACAAAATAAATACCATTTAAAAGGTCACTGCTATAGGGGCTGGGGTTGTGGCTCAGTGGCAGAGCGCTCGCCTCCCACGTGCACGGCCCGGGTTCGATCCTCAGCACCACGTAAACATAAATGCATTGCATTGTGTACAACTAAAGTAAATAAATAAATATATATATTTTTTAAAAAAAGGTCACTGCTATAAAGATGAATGTTTTTAAGCCCTGTTTTTAAAGGTGTAAGAATGCCAGGAGATATATGATGCCACATATATTTTCTCAAGATTTTTCAGAGTTATAATTTAAATCATAGTTTCCAAGCAGTAGCAATAATATAAATAAATATTTAACTGGATATCGAAGCATTACATTTTAAATTTCAAATCAATATTTGGCTTATTAACAGCATTTGTCGTTGATTCAAATTCATAACATATATCTGTGCTATTAATTTATATTATTAGACTTGTTTTATTTTCAAGAAAACTGGAAATTAATAAGTATAAATTTTAAAGTCAACAAGTCCTGATATGACTCTGAATTTCCCTTTTTATTAGCACACATTGCTATTTCATGCAAATATACGGCCATTTCCTCATTTTTGTACATATAACTTTAAAAAGATAAGACATCTTTAAAAATATTGTCATTACAATATTATAATTTCTCCAACACTTTGGAAAGAATGTCTTTCCAATGCTACCTTAAAAAGTGCTGAATATTTGTCTTATGCCCATAATTACTTACACTGAGACATGATTTATTATTTGTGGAAAACCAACATTGGCAAATATTAAATAGCATGATACAGAACATCAAAAATATGCTAAAATATTTTTTTTTCAATTAAGATGCTATTTTGTTAAATATTATGTTAACTTATTGATCTCTCTCTCAAATTACCACCATATTGAACAATATTTCCTTCTATTATCTTGTAGTTCTGAGGAAAACCCCAGGGCCATGCACATGCTTTAGCACTGAGCCCAGCCCTGCACATTTTTTAATTAATAACAGTCTTCAGTTACTAATCAAATTAATATTTGCCTTTTTATGCATTGAATTAACCTTCCTTTAGACTATACAGTTAACGTATTTTCCAATCCATGACCACAGCTTTTAGTTACCTCATCTGTCCCACCTCCCCAGTACTTAGTGACCTAATGTATTACCTAAAATGATCTGTGCTACAATTATTCCTGCTTAACAGAGTCTAAAATAATTTCTTATATTCTCCTATATCTCATAATAAACCCTTAGTGCATTGTAAAACCATGTGGAATGCTATTCTCTATATTCTCCATTCTATTTATCAAATACTTTACAATTCTTGACTCATTACATTCTAGTTCCTGCTTTATTAGATTATTAAAATTAACTTTCTCAGAGTACTCATTTATTTCTTAATTATCTCTACATTGCACACGTCTCATGGCATTTTGGGGAAAAAAAGACAGTGAGATGTCACTCAAATGTAAATGTGAATATTGGGAGTTTGGGTAAAAAAGAAGGAAAGTATATTATGAAAACACAATTTATTGAAAATGGTGTTTTGAAATAGGAAACTACATGGGGAAACTATTTACTATGGAATGAGTCATAAATGGTTTCTGATGTTCATAAAGAAAAAAAATAGGCAGCTATAAAGATTGAGATCAAATGTGTGAAATTTAATTGAAAGTTTTTTTTTTTTTTCATTTGTTTTTGTTTTTTGTTTGTTTGTTTGTTTTTGTACCAGAGATTGAAATCAAAGGCACTCGAACACTGACCCACATCCCCAGCCCTTTTTTGTATTGTATTAGAGACAGGTTCTCACTGAGTTGCTAAGTGCCTCACCATTGCTGAGGCTGGCTTTAAATTCCTGATCCTTCTGCCTCAGCCTCCCAAGTGCTGGGATTACAGGCGTGTGCTACCACGCCTGGCTTGAAAGTTTAAATAGTATATGAATTAAAACAAATTCAAAGATACTTAGAGGTTATTACAGTGGAACCAGCTTTGTCAACAGAAGAACTGAAGAAATAAACAAGCAGTTACTATAAATGTGCAAATGGATACATTGTATATCAAATAGGTTAACAAATGAAGTATTTCTGAGAATAGAAGAGAAATGTTAACAAACATTAGGATTAGCAACCAGCTGGAAGAATGTCCCCAAGTTTGGTTATTTGCCTAAAGTGGTGAAAAAGACAATATATTGAGGAAGTAGAAAAAAATATTTAAATTTCCACATTGTTCTGTATATAAATTGAAAGAAAAATAAATCCAGTTTATCAAGTTGCTAGAAACACAAAGTACTACATATATATATATATATATATATATATATAGAGAGAGAGAGAGAGAGAGAGAGAGAGAGAGAGAGACAGAGAGAGAGAGAGAGAGAACTATTTCTGGATATCTATACTTATTTATCTATCATATAACTTTCTATAAGCAACTTTAATTCTTTACTGAATGTTTGTCAGTATCATTTTTATTTTCTCACAGAATTAAGAGTTTTCAGTAAATTTTAAGTTGTCTGTAGCCATAGTTGTATACTGATTATTATATTATTCTTATATTTCCTTTAGAGGATTACTTTAAGAAACAATTACTAACAATACAAAGAACAAAAAGACATTAGGCAAAAAACAAATAAAACCTCACCTTTTAAAATGTTTTTTACTTGTTCTAATTAGTTATACATGACAGCAGAATGCATTTCAATGCATTGTACACAAATAGAGCACAAATTTTCATTTCTTATTTCATCATTGTACATGATGTAGAGTCACACCATTTGGGCAGTCATACATGTATTTAGGGTCATGATGTCCATCTCCTTACACAATCTTTCCCACTCCCATGCCCCCTCCCCTCCACTCACTCCCCTCTGCCCAATACAAAGTTCCTCTATTCTTCTCTTGCCCCCTCCCCATTATGGATCAGCATCCACATATCAGAGAAAACATTTGGCCTTTGGTTTTTTGGTATTGGCTTATTTCACTTAGCACGATATTCTCCAACTCCATTCGTTTACTTGCAAATGCCATTATTTTATTCTATTTTAAAGTTGAGTAATATTCCATTGTGTGTATACACCATAGTTTCTTTATCCATTCATCTACTAAAGGGCATCTAGGACAGATTAGCCATTGTGAATCAAGCTGTTATATAACATCAATGTGGCTATGTTACTGTAGTATGCTGATTTTCAGTCCTTTGGGACTGAGGAGTGGGATAGCTGGGTCAAATGGGGTTCCACTCCAAGTTTTATGAGGAATCTCCATTCTGCTTTCCATAGTGGTTGTACCAATTTACAGTCCCACCAGCAATATATACTGGTCCCTTCCCTCCCACATCCTCACCACCACCTACTGTTGCTTGTATTCTTGATAACTCCAATTCTGCCTAGAGTGAGATGAAATCTTAGAGTAGTTTTGATTTGCATTTTTCTAATTACTAGAGATATTGAATATTTTTTTATATATTTGTTATCAATTGTATATCTTCTTCTGTGAAGTGTCTGCTCAGTTCCTTAACGCATTTATCAATTTAGCTGTTTGTTTTTTTGGGGTTAAGTATTTTGAATTCTTTATATATCCTGGAAACTAGGGCTCTATCTGATGTGTGTGTAGTGAAGATTTTCTCCCATGCTGTAGGGTCTCTCTTCACAAAACCTCACCTTTTATTCTAACCTACATTCTCTTTGTCTGTTTAGAGTGGGAGAAAATAAAATTGTATTTTTGACAAATAAGACAATAAAAAACTTAGAAGAAATACTAGTAAAATATCCATTCTTCTTAACATTAATAAACTATTTGTGTATATTGTGTTAAAATGTTAACTTTATGGAAATTGAATTATTATTATTATTATTATTATTATTATTATTATTATTGTTATTATTATTGTTGTCATTATTATTATTTGTAAAATGCATGATATTTTGTCCTAATAGTTCAGGCATATAATTTACTAATATTTTACATATGTTTCTAACACTGAAAACATTTTATTGATAATTTAGTACCCAAAAGTTTAGGTTGGGGTTATGCCTCAGTGGTGGAGCACTTGCCTCACATGTGTGGGGCACTGGGTTCAATCCTCAGTACCATATAAAAATAAATGAACAAATAGAATGAAGGTATTGTGTTCATCTACAACTAAAAAGATTAAAAGAAAATCCAGATAATAATCTTCTTAAAGTATTTTTCTTATTATTGAAAATTAGAACAAAGTTTATGAGAAATTAAAAATAGATGAGAAGGTCATCTTGTCCTCCATTGTTAAAATAAGTAGCTAGAAACCACGAAGTAATATAGATCCTTAGATTAGATCACAACATAAATCTAATTAACAAAGATACATGAGTATAAAATGGAGACTCTATGACATAGTAAAGAATGTGTTGAATGCCTATTGTCACAAATTTATAGCTGTCATTTATAACTTGCACCAAGGTGAAGAATAGACAATCCAACAATATCACTGTTATATAATTAGAGATTTAACATTAGTATTCAGTAGTACAGAGTAGTGAGTCATATATTAAATAAATTTTTAATCTATAAAGTGTATAAAAGAAACACTTTGAAAGAACTGTAAATGGTTTTATTGAGAAAATCACAAAGCATTTTTAGCAAGCTCACATAACTGTTAGACAAATTAAAACATAGCATGGCAATTCTTACACAACATCCATTTCTCTTTCTTCTTATCTGTTTTGAGACAATGCAATTCAAGCAATTCTGAGCCCCATATATCTATATTGTTATGTGGGATATAAAACACACTCCTATAGGTTTTTGTTTTGTTTTGTTTTGTTTTGTTTTGTTTTTTAATACCAGGGATAGAACTCAGGGGCAGTTGACCACTAGGCCACATTCCCAGCCCTTTTTTGTATTTTATTAGAGACAGGGTCTCATTGAGTTGCTAAATGCCATTGTTGAGGCTGCCTTTGAACTCATGATCCTCCTGCCTCAGCCTCCCAAGTGCTGGGATTACAGGTGTGCACCACCACACCTGGCTTCTTTATGTTAAAACACTAAAAGTTTAGTTTTTGTTACCCACAACTTATTTTATTCTCATATGTAATAAACTATTGGCTTATGCTATAAACTACATGGAAAATACTTACATATTCAAGGAATATTCAATTTTGCTCTAGCATTCCAATCTCTGTATATTATCACACAAGATATGCATGGATTATACAAAATTTTCTTACTCTTCTCATTTAATCCCACATTTAATGTTTAAGATCTATTATAAATGTTGATATTTAATATATACCTATCCTTGATGTTTTCTCCAAAGACACCAAATATCATATTCTTTGTGTTTTATTTTTTGGTTGATCACATTTTTTTGTTTATTTAATGCTTATCATTTTAAATTCAAGATGTTCTTTTCTTCTGGAAATTCTTAAAAGATAATATATGAAGATGTTGTGTTTTCATGTAGTTTTGTTACAGGCTCATAGTATTTAATGATAAGAAAATGTTAAATGAATAAATTAATGGCATTTCAAAAATTCTTTAAAAAGTGTAAATGTGTTTAAATGAAACAAAGGCTTAGAAAATTATCTGGATAAACTGTAAAATTAAAAGGATACAAATGGCACTAAACTATGCAAATGCTTGTAAAATGTTTTTATTAGTGTTATAGTGATGCATAATATAATTTGCTTAATTTCAATACCTAGTACTTCCTCTTTCCCTCCTCCCTTCCCCTGTTCTACATCCTCTAGTTCTGTTCCTTCTACTTATTTATTGTTTTTAACTGGTGCATTATAGTTATACATGTAAGTGGAATTCATTGTGACATTTACACATTTAAACCTGTGCATAGCATATTTTGACCAATTTCATTCCAAGTTTCCCTCCTGTCCCCTCCCTCTACTCTTATTTCTTTTCTATTTTTTAACCAAGTATCTTATAGCAAAAATGTGGCAAGTACTCTTTTCAGAGTTTTGCATATATTGATTTTTAATTATCATAATAAGTTTGTTATGTATATACTAGTATTATCACCAATATTCAGAAGTCAAGGTAAAGGTGTCAGAAGGAAGGAACATAATTTTAGACATGACTAGTTTCTCAGCATGAATCCTACCAACAGAAATGGTGAATCAATACATTATCTGAAGCAGCTTAGTTGACTAAAACATAGACTCTTTGATAGAATTCCCTTGCAAAGTTGAGGTATTAAACATTTCCTCTTTTAAGGTAGACAAATGGATAAAATGTCTTAGAGATAGAAAAATGTTAGAAATGGTTTATGATATGATCTCCTAAACCTTTAAATATATCTCTAAAGATGACCCATATCATGTTATTGATAAAGTTGATGAAAGAAGCACTAGCATCCTTCAAAGCACTAAAATTACTATTTAATAAAAGTTAAAATAAGGTAGAAAATACTGCCATTAACATCCACTCCTTGATTTTATTGAATATAATGTACTATCAGATTCAAAGAAACTAAATAATAGTGTGTAAGTTTTGGAGGTAAGTTATACCCCAGATTTAAATAATAGACATTATGACAGTGATTAAGAGATATTGGGATCTGCTATGATTTTGATTTGCAATGTACCACAGAGGTCCATGTTAAAAGCTTGGTCTATAGTGTGACACTATTTAGAGGAGGTAGAACCTTTAAAATGTGGGGCATAGAGAAGGGAAGGTAGATCACTGAAGGCTTGTGCTTGAAGAACCCCTGCCTCTTTCTCTTCCTCTTTGCTTCCCAGTCACCATTAGATGCACAGTCCTCTCCTGCCATGTACTGCTGCTATGATATACTCTGCTGCCACAGGCTCAAAACAACAGTCCCAAGTGACTATGGACTGAAATAACTGCAATCATGAGCTAAAATAAAACCCTTTACTTATTATATTGATTATCTCAGTTATTTTGTCACCGTAATGAGAAGCTGACTGACAAAGGATCTTATAACTAAAATAATTTGGTAGATCATTGAGGGACCGCTTGATTGGTGAGAAATTAATTACACATTTTTAAACACTGATGTAATTTTGCCTACCATGAAAATCCCTTTAAATTGTGAAAATGAGTAAATTCTCAAATCCAGTACCATTTAAATAAAAGTCATGTGATCTTGAGAAAAGATTTTCTAATCACAATACAAATATGCACGTATTATAAATCTTCTCTAAAATGCTCAGCAGATTGATTTTTTTCAAGGTCAGAAGGTCCTACAGAAATGAATAAATCCTAGAAGGTTTTGTATACTTCTCGGATATAATGATTTTTCCAAGATACAGAGAGCCACTTATGTCTACTATTTAGAATTCCTTGGAATTTTCAATAAACATCATTTTCTAAGGAATATATTTTTTTCAATTTTTTTGGGGATATAACTAACAAGTTAAAATTGTATACATTTAAGGCATTAAACATGATGTTTTGATATGTTAATTCATTTTGTTAATCATTTCCAGTACTGTACAGAAACTTTTTTGGTGTGATATAGTCCTACTCACTTTTTTTTTTTTTTTTAAATCTGTGCTTTCAGTGTCATAATTAAAAAAACAAAACAATTTCCAAGACCAGTGCTAAGGAACATTTCCCCTATGCTTAGATACTTTATGGCTTCAGGACTTATGATTTCAATATGATTACCACAATTAAGCCAACTAACATATCTATCACCTCATCTATTCACATATTATGTGTGTGTTTTATATATGTGTATGTTGGCAATACTTAAGTTTTATTCTCTTAGAAAATTACAAATATTTACATCACTTGTAACTACAGTCATAATGCTGTACATTAGGTCTCCAGAATTTACTAATCTCATACTGAAAGTTTGCACCTTTGACCAACATCTCCACATTTATTCTACCTCCACCCACCTCACCTACTCATAATATTGATTGGACAGTTTTTTTTTTATGAGTTCAACGTTTTTTATTCTACCTATAAGTGAAAATTATGCAGTATAATATCCTCCAGTTTCATACTTGTCACAAATAGCAAGCCAAATAATATTTCATTGCATATTACAACTCTTTTAAAATTCATTCTTCCATAGACACACACTTTGTGTTGTTTTCATGTCTTGGCTACTGTGAATAATGTTTTGGTTGACTAGGGATTGAAGAGATAATAATTAGTTTTTCCCTTAAAACTATGTCCACAACTAAAATTTCTGGATCACATGGTAGTTCTATTCTAATTTTTTGTAAGGAAGCTTTATACTACTTTCCATGATGTCTGCACTAATTTGTATTTTCACCAATAGTATGCAAGGATTTCATTTTTTTTTTCACATCCCAGCCAATCCTTGTTTTCTTTAAACTTTTAAAAATGGTCACCCAAACAGGTTTGAGGTGACAACTCATTGTTGTTTTGGTTTTTATTCTCCTGATAATCATGATATACCTGTTGTCTTGTTGTATACCTTCTTTGAAGAAAATGTCTATTTAGATCACTTGTCCATTCTAATTCATTTTTTTTGTTTTATTTGCTATTTAGTGGTGTATTATTTAATATTTTAACTATTAAACTTCTACCGAATATATAATTTGAAAATATTTCTTCTCCACCTGTAGGTTTCCTTTTCATTTTCTTCACCATTTATTTCTATTTTTTTCTGCAAAGCTTTAAATTGATATAGTCCCATTTGTTTATTTTTGCTTTTAATATCCATGCTTTTGGTGTCATACCCCAAAAGACCATTGCCAAGACCAACGTTAAATAGCTTTTTCCTTATATTTTCTCCTAGAAGTTTTACAATTTTACTGCTTATGTTATCAATCTTATGATCTATTTTATGTTGATTTCTGTGTATGGTGTAAGATAAGGGACCACTTTTATTCTTTTGCATATGATTATCAGTTTTCCCACCACTGTTTACTGGAGAGACTATCCTTTCTTCCTACTGTATTCATGACACTTCCTACCAATGTTAATTGACCATGTATGTGTGGATCTATAGCTGGCCTCTGGTCCGTGTTTCTTTTTGTATATCACTACCATACCATTTTGCTTGCTAGATGTTTGTAATGTAAATTGGAATCAGGAAGTGTGATGTCTCCAAATATATTCTTCATTTAGTGCTTTTGTGGTTCCATATAAATTTTAGAATTCTTCTTCCTATGTCTATAAAAAATGCCCTTAGAATTTTAATAGGAATCACATCAAATCTATTCATCACTTTTGGTAGTATTCATATTTCTTCTACACCATCAACATGGAATACCTTTCATTTATTCATGTGTTCTTGGATTCCATCCATCAACATTTTATAGTTTTCATTGTATAGACATTACACCTCACAGATTAAATTTATTCTAAAATATTTTTTATTTTAATTTTATTGTAAGTGGAATTACTTCTTTAAGTTATTTTTTGATATGTGGGAATATAACTGCCTTTGTATATCAATATTATATCTTTCACATTTACTGATAGTTTTTGCCTAATTGCCTAATTGCTTTGTTTGAGACTTCCATTTGTGGAAACTACCACTTAGTAAACCACAAAGTATGTTGTTAACTGTGCTTTTGGTTTATGTTGTGGTAATTTTATTCTACTCCTCATGTTGAGAGTTTTATCATGATAAGGGGTTGAAATTTATTAAGTGCTTTTTCCACATATTTGAATAATCATGTTAATTTTATCCTTCATTCTGTTAATGTGAAATATCAAATTATTGATTTCCATTTGCTGAGTTTTCCATGAATTCCAGGGATAAATTCCACTTCACTGTTGTGTATAATCCTTTTAAAATGGTGTTGAATTTTTTTTTTAAACATTTTGTTTTATTTTTGCAAATATGTCAATTAGAAATGTTACCTGCAATTATATTTTGGTTTAGTGTCCTTTTATGTCTTCAGTATAGGGGCAACACTGACCATATGAAATGAGTTTGAAAGTTCCTTCCTCTTTAATTTTTGGAAAAAAAAAAATTGAGAAGAATTTGTGCTAAATCCTCATTGAATGTTTGTTGGAATATACCAGTGAATCTGTCTGATTCTCAGATTTTTTTTATTGAAAGATTCTTGATATGTAATTTAATCTCCTTATTTATTGCTGGTTTACTCATACTCTTTATTTTTTTTCATAATTGAGTCTTGATAGATACTATATTTCCAGAAATTTATCCATTTCTTCACTTTTATCCAATTTATTGTAATAAAATTGTTCATACTCACCTCTTATAATACTTTGTATTTATGAGATGACTAGTTGTAATTTGTACTCTTTCTCTTTTGATTTCGTTTATTCTGAATATTCTTTTTACCTCTAGTCCAGCTAAAATTTTCAATGTTGTTGATGTTTTCAAAATGCCTACTGTTAATTCTGTTTATTTTTCCTATTATTTTCATTTTCTCTATTTTATTTAGTTCTTATCTGATATTTGTATTTCTTTCATTCTCAAACTTTTGGGCTCACTGTGTTCTTATGCTAGTTTCTTGAGGTACAAAATCAGGTTGATCTTTGAAATATCTCTTTCTGTTTATGCAGGCATTATTCTGATAAACTTCCTTCTTATTACTACTTTTGTTGCATCCATAAGATTTGGTATATTTTGTTTGCATGCTTTGTTTATTTCAAGATATATTTCAATTTTTCTTTTGATTTATTTTCTGACCCATTGGTTGTTCAAGATTTTGGTATTTAATTCCTACATATTTGTGAGTTTTCCTCTCCCTATTGTTATTGATTTCTATCCACATTTCATTGAGGTTGGAAATAGTAAGATTCAGATTTTTTAAATTCATTAAGAATCATTTGATGTTCTAACATGAATTATTCTCATCATTATTGTTCTGTGTGCATTTGGGAATTATTTGTATTCTGGTGCTATTCGATAGACTATTTTTATCTGTCCCTTTTTTACATTTGGTCAGACTATTTTTACCTTTTTGTACATTTGGTCTGCTGTGCTGTTCGAGTCAATGTTTCCTTATTAACTTTCTGTGTGAAAGTCTGTTCATGTTTTAAAATAGGAGTCAAGGTTCTACCATTATCTTGCAGCCTACTTCTACCTTTCTATATGTTAATATTTGTTTTATAGCCTTCGGTGTTCCAATGTTGGGTCAATATACATTTAAAATTATTACATCCCTTTTACAAATTAACTGTTTTGTCATTATTTATGTCCTTTGTTGTCTCTTGTGACAGTAATTGACATAAGGACTATTTTATGTGATATAAGTGTATCTATTTCTGCTCTTTTGAAAGCACTTGTTGATAAGTAATAGTGTACTGTTGTTATTTCATTAATTGATTACTGATTGTTTTATAATTTCTGTGCTGCTTACTTTGTCTCTTGCTCTCTCATGATTTGATAATTTCCCAAAATGGTATGTTTTAATTCCTTTATCTTTACCTTTTGTTTTATATTACATGTTTTTGCTTTTTGTTTACAAAAAGGATTACATAAAACATCTTATACTTGTAATTGTAGTTGATGTTATCTTAACTATGATTTATATCATCTTAACTTTGATCACATACAAAAGTTCTATATTTTGTTCACTCCAGTTTATGTTTTTGATATTATAATTTTTGTATATATTCATGTTACATTATTCCTATTATATTTATTAATTATTTTTCTATTAAGATGTAAAGGTAATTATATAATTACTAATAAATTTGAACTTTATACTGAAGTTAAAAGAGATTTACACATAATGTTACAATATTGGAAGTTTTAAAATTTGATAATATCATTGTTCTTTTTTTTTTTTTTTTTTTTTTGGTACTGGGGATTGAACTCAGGGGCTCTCGACCACTGGGCCACATCCCCAGCCCTTTTTTGTATTTTATTAGAGAGAGGGTCTCACTGAGTTGCTAAGTGCCTCACCATTGCTAAGGCTGGCTTTGAACTCGTAATCCTCCTGCCTCAGCCTCCCAAGTGCTGGGATTACAGGTGTGTGCCACCGCGCCCGGCTTGTTCCTTTTCTTTTTTTTAAATGCTTTTATATTTTTATGCTATTAATTGCAGTCTTTTCATTTCAGCTTGAAGAACTCATTTTAACAAAATTTCTTGTAAGACAAGACTACTAATAATGAACTCCTTCAGCCTTTGGTTATTTGGGAATATGTCCATATCTCCTTCATTTCTAAAGGATCACTTTGTCCAAATAAAGTGTGTTGAGCTGGCAAATTATTTTTGAGTCTTTTAAATACAACATTTGACTTTCTCTTGACCTAGAAATGTTCTGTTAATAAATCTACTGATGATTTCAAAAATCTTTCTTCATCTTCATTATTTGACAGTTTGATTATAATTAGTATCAGTAAATTCCACTTTCAGTTGAATAATTTTGTAGTGTTTTGAACTTCATGTACCTGAGTGTTCATATTCTACCTAAATTTGTGAATTTTCAACCATTATTGATTAAAATAAGCTTTCTGAATGTTATCTCTCACTCATCTTCTTCTAGGACTGTCATAAGTGTATATTAGTTGCCTTTAAGATGTCCCATAAATTTAAAGTGATACATTTACTCCTTTTCATTCTTCTTCATTTTTTCTCTCTGACTGTGGAAACCCATCAGTGAAATGTGTGAGGACCTTTTTCAGAATCATAGCCAGTGAGGGGGTATACCTGTCAGTGGGAATTTCCTGTGGCAGTCCCACCAGGTAGATCGCTCAAATGCAAGTGAACTTCCCCTCAGCTCTGCTAAGAGGTCTCATGCAGCACTGGAGATGGGAGTGACCCATTAGGAACTGAACAACCTACCTGCCCCCACCTCTATCCTGTTTGGTGAAGAACTTTCTATAGAAAGCCTTTGATGTATTCAGATATAAATAGAGCAGTCTTCTTTCTTTCTTAGGAGCTGGACCAGTCTGGTCACCTTTGCCTATCTCTGTCCCCTCTTTGAAACTACTTTCTGTGTTCTGTGGTTTTATTGTTGTACTACTTTTCTTTGCTTTTATTTCTCAGCCAGCCAAGGGAAAACCCATTCCCTCGCCCAGGCAAGAAGTGGGTGATATCTAACTAGATAATTTCAAATATACTCCTTGAGTTTGATACATTTTATTGTATATTTCATTTAATTCATTGTATTTTTTATCTCTAGAATTTTCATTTATTCTTTGTGTTGTACCTTCACATTTTGTGCATTTACTATTTTCTTGATTCTACTGATTTGTCTGTGTTCTCTTGTGATTCAATTTGCTCCTTTAAAACAATTATTTTGAACTTTCTGTCTAATAATCTTTATGTTTATGAATTTGAGGTCAGCTACTAAAAAGTTACTCTTTCTTTGATAGGTTCATGTTTCTTTAATTTGGGGGTTCTTTGAAGTCTTATGATCTTGTCTTCATATTTTAAGTAGTCACCTCCTCCAATTTTACTGACTGATTTTGGAAGAGAAATACCATCACCAGCCAACCCATTTAGGTATTCTAATGCTCACTGAGACCTTTTCAATATATATGTCCTACTTTACAACTCTTGTTAATTCATTGGGAGAAATTCTTATGATAGTTTTTCTTCTTTTGAAGCCATAAACACAGGCTGGGTTCTTGGAGTCTTCCATTTGTTTTTCCACATGTGGAGTCCTGAAATATTCCAGTTTGTGTGCTGTAACCCAGTCCTGTAGAATTGGGTTGACTTTCTGTGGGTATATGTACATAAGTTTCCTACAGAGTTTTATATGTATTATTTTAGGGGTGCATTCAGGGAGCTGTTTGTGGAGGGGTTTGGGTGAGACTTGCAAAGAAAAGTTATCCTAAGAAGTATAAGAGCAAACTTCCTGATGGAGTCCATGAAGACTTTGGTAAAATCTGCTGCCTTTAGTTAAGCTCTGTGCACTAGTTACTGCAAGTCACTAACTCTATTTCTTATTCCTGTCTTCTTACAACCATTCTGCTCTATCAATAATCTCAGTATTACTTTTCAGATTATTTTCAAGTTTAATACTCCAATAACTCACAGGAGATATTTAGCTAGGCTTCTATACTGTCATAAAAGTACTTCAACCATGAGTGGTTTTCAATATTGATACTTTTGTTGGGGAGAGATGGTAGAAAAACTCCTTTTTGCCATCTTACAAATGTGATTTCTTTTCTTTTTTTGGGAGGTACTGGGGGGATTGAACTCAGAGGCACTCAGCCAGTAAGCCACATCCCTAGCCCGATTTTGAATTTTATTTAGAGATAGAGTCTCACAGAGTTGCTTAGCACCTCGTTTTTGCTGAGGCTTGCTTTGAACTCACAATTCTCCTGCCTCAGCTTCCCAAACTACTGGGATTACAGTGTGTGCCTCAGCACCCGGCTGCATATGCCATTTCTTTATGTGAAGGTTTACTGGAAAATCTGCTTCCAGCTTAACATATACTGCATAGTTCATGCATATCTTATAATGATCCAGATGTATACAAAACCAACTTATGTATATAATGTATATATCTTCAGACAATAAATGTGGCATTAGACCAGGTAGACTCAAGGACTTTGGAAAACCTCAAATTTGTCACCTAAAGTTTTAAATGAGGTTTATTATTGAAGAAAAGATCAGAAGCATAGACCTAGTCCCACCTACATACTGAAGTGTAAGCCCAAGTAATATTACATCTATAATGAATTACAAAGTTTGGTATCATCATCAACATTCAAAATAGGGTTTTTTTTTACACTTCTTTTTTTAAATTTCCTACTTTTTCTTGCACAAATGTGTGTGGGTGTATCTACAAGAAATGTAAAAGAAAGTTTTGGAAGGTTAGAATAAAGGTGTTTAGAAATTTTTAGTTCTAAAATAAAGCTTTTAGAACATTTAATTTAAAATTGGAATATACAAACATTTTATTTAGAAATTCTTTCTAAAATTATCTTTCCAAGAAATTAAGGAAAAGTGAACAATATTTACAAACAAAAATAATTTTAAGGAAATTTGTCAGAAACAAAAGAGTGTAAAAATAATGTGTAAAATATTACCACACGTTATATTTTAGAAATAAAAATTTAACATAACAGCTTAGTATTCTAGAGACAAAGTGGATTTTGTTATAGGTGAAGTATATTTTATCTTGAATAATGAAAACCCACATATTCAGTTAAAAAATAACTAAAGTTTAATGCAGTTAGTAAAAACTATATTAGTATGTTTTGATTAAATAACAGAGAATTACACATAAAAATCAAACAATTTAAAATAGGCTTAAAGTATATAAACATCTTCTCTGAATAAATCATGGCCAAGAATTAGGCTTGAAAGATTTTTGGTAGTTACTTGTTATTGTAAAACTGTTTCATCAAATACTCAGGAAAACTGTAACCCATGGATTACAATTTAATATATGCTATGTACTTTTAAGCAATGATCATGTGAAATAAACTAAGAAATTAAAATTCCCCTTTAGTCATAATTTTACCAGGAGCATGCAAAAGAAAGAACTTTTTACATTTTCTTTTGTGTGGTTTGCTTATTTTTATGAATAAAATAATTATTCTTTTTTTGTGTTTTATAAAAATTAAATTATAATTGTAGTACCAAATCATGAAACTGAAAAGAAAGCAAAGATTGAGGATGATTTACAAATGTTTTCCTTAAGAAAGTTCAGATCATTAGTAAATGCAGATAGAGACCTACTCTCTGGTTTGACTATAATTAAGCCTACAGTAATACAATTATTTATTTTTTATTAGTTTTCAAAATATTTATTAATATTGAGGTATGCCTTTACTATGACATACTACAACATAAACACTGTACAGGAAGGATTGGAGCCTTGTTTTTCTTTCAATGTATAATGTTCTTTTAAACAATACTCTGTAAGACTTGTCAAAACCAATCATACAAGATTAGGTTCTGATTAAAATATACTCATTACTTTTCTGTTTCCCATGATAATGCCCTGTTATTATGGTCACTTTGGACATGGGTATGATACTAGAAAAATTGTCATATCACAGAATATTTCAATTTGGAAATCTGTACCTAACTTGATGCTTTAGAACTAGAACTTCTGAGATATTCTCCCTTACATTAACTTACATTTATTGCCACCATCATAATTTTAGATATAAATTTGTTATAATCAGTTTGAAAGGGGTGAACTATTTCTCTTCAAAATTCATTTATTGAAGTACTAATCCCCAATATCTCAGAATGTTATCTCAATAGTAGATAAGAGTCTCTACATAAGTAATCACACTTTCATTTGTTTTCCATTGCTAAAACAAAATACCTTGTGCTGGGTATTTACAACGAAATGACTTTTTTGTAGCTCACAGTTTTGAAGGTAGGTGCAAAGTCCAAGAGCAGCAGCACCATGTGCTCAGCCACTAATATGGAGGTATGATTATAATATTATTCTATATGTATTTTTTTGGTTCCATGTTTCCTGGCTCTTAACTATCTCCCCAAGGATGGTTAGAGAATTCCAATTTCCCTTATGTGTATGTCTAGAGATTGCCATAAAGGAATCCTCCACTGTCTTCCAAAGACACTCTTCATTCCATGGGGATCTAACCCCACACTTTGAGGAAGAAATGCTGCACAAAAATACAAAGTCAGACCTTAATTGGGGTTTCACACCCTATCTATTACCATTAGATCATACACATTTTGTCCAATCACATGTTGACACAATTGTCCATGTTTTAAACATGGTTATGCAATGAAGTCTTCTTCAAAGCCCAAACGATAAGATTTGGAGAATTCTGGAAAGATAGCCAAACACATTGAATTTCTTAGAGGGTGGCAAGCCCAGAAGGAGAATTGAAGATTCACATCCCCTCCCTCATACTTTGTTTTTATGATTTAGCCATTCAGTGTGTGTGACAATGCAAGAATATTCATTGGTAAAATTATTAGATTATGAGAGTTGTAACTAATCAATGGATTAATCCATTGATGTGAATTAAATGGGCAATAACCATTTTGTAGTTAGAGCAGGTAGTATGTGGCTGGAGAAAGGAGGTCACTGGGGAAATGCTTTTGGGGTTTATATTTTGTTGTTGGTGAGCAGAGATCTCTGCTTCCAGTTACCATGTCTTGAACTGCTTTCCTCTGTTATGTCTTTCTGCCATGATGTTCTGCCTCATCTAGGGCCCAGAGTTTTGGATTCAGTCAGCCATGGACTGAACCTAAAATATACTTTTCCTCCTCTATATTATTCTTGTCAGTTATATTGGTCACAGCAGGACAAAGCTGACTAAAATACTTGTCCTTTTTATTTTGTTATCTGTACAACTTTTGTAGTATCCTTTATAAAGAACTGGTAAATCTAAGCATGTATTTACCTGAGTTTCTGAGTCCCTCAACCAAAAAACTCTACCTGTTGCTATGTAGATAGTGACAGGACTGATTTCTATTAAAGAACATCTAGCTGTTGTCTACTGCTCCTGCAGGATAGAGTGACTAATGGTGAGGATAAATCTGTGCCCTTTTTTTAGGTCACACAATTCTTCTATGTTTGCACTTCATTTTTCCCAGCTCAGCAATAAAGAATAACTTTAATTGCACTCATGACATTCACCATACATACCAAATGCTTCTTTATCAAAGAAGCTATTTTATGAACACAAAAGGACTGAAATCAAATAGAGTATGATTTGAAAAATCAAATGGTAAACTAGTATCAGCAAAATCTCTAAATGTAAGTTAAAGAAAAGTTAGTCAATGAATTATAGAATAACATATAAAATACATTTAAAAATATTTTGAACTGAATGATAAAGAAAACAACATGTTACTATTTGGAGGATAACATCAGAAAATATTTAAATAGTCATGTAATTAAATGTATAATAAGAAAGAATAAAGATATAAATATCTAGAGTTCCACTTTGAGGACAAATCAGACATAATAGAAAATAAATGAAAAAAAATGATAAAGATAATAACAACAAAATAATGACAAATTACTTAATGGTATATTATTCTTAAATGTCAGTGATTTGAAGAAAAACATTTAACTATGTTGTAAAAAAATTGAGAAAATGCAAATTACCATAATTAAAAGTGGAAGACTATCACTATAGATGTAACAGACAATGACATGATAAAAAGGGAGCACCACAGACAAATTAGTGCCAAGAAATTTGATAATTTACAAGAAATTTTAAAAATTGCTTCAAATAAAAGAAAATATCTGAACTGAATTAGAAACTTGAAGAAGCATGTATTCATTAAAGAAATTAAAATGTTACTATGAAAACAAACATATTGCACCACATTGAAAAAGGAAATTCAGAATAACTGCTTAAGGAAATGATCTTATCAATGAGGGAACAAAAGGCAGGAGAGCAAACACTTCATGACACATTTTTTATAAGTTCCCTAAGTAGAAAAGATCACTGAATAATAATAGAATGATAGTGATTTAGGGAAAGGGCACAGTAAGATTCAGTGAAATAAAAGGTGATTTGTATAGTTTGATAAGAGTATAATGAAAGTAACTGATAAAAAATACATATAAATAATCAAGGGAAGTATATTACTATGGTTTGGGTGTGTCTTGAATGTCCCCCAAGGGTCCATTTTGATTACAAATCTTGGTCCCCAGGATGGCCCTGTTGAGAGGTGATGGAGCATTTGGAGGGTGGGGCCTACTGGCAGGTTCTCAGCTCAGTTGGGGGCATGTCCTCCAAAGGGATTATAGAACACCAGTCTCTTTTTCCCTGTTTCTATTTGAAATGTGACTGCTTGCTTCTACATGTACTCCCTCTAAAATTTGCCACCATTCATCACAATAATCAGATGCTAAACAGATGGGGCCATCCAAACTTGAATTCTGAACCTACAAAACCTACTGTAATATATTCAAAACCTACTGTAATATAAATTAATCTTTACTCTTTATAGGTTAGCCACCTTTGGTATTTCATTGTTGTATTGCAAAATTGACCTATAGAAAATTGGAAACAAGGAGTGAGGTCATGACTATATGTCTGAAGATGTAAGAGCTTTTGTAATTAGTTTACAGAAAAGGGTGGAAGAGTTTGGAGTAGTTGGCTAGAGAAAGACTATAAAGCTGCAAGGGGAGTGTTATATGTGACTGTGATAAAAGTGCAGAAAAAGAGACAATGCAACAAGTATTATATGGAAATGAGGATTCTACTGGAAACTAAAAATAAATTCCACCCTGTTGCATCATCCTATAATTTGTATGAGTGTATTCTAATGTTGCATGTGTTACAAGAGGCTTGGTTCCCAGAATGGTGTTACTGGAAAGTGAAGGGCAAAAATCACACTGGAGACAACTGTGCAGCTAAGAGATTTATTCACCAGCCTTTATGGCTGGTCGAAGGTAGAAGAAGTACAGGGAGAGAGGAGTCAGGTAGAAGGGAGTGTGCGAGCTCTGAACAGAAGGTGGATGCCTGGTCTCACTGGCTGTGGTCTCTGGAGTGGTCAGCTAAGGCAGCTGCCATCTGGCTGGAGGCAATGGGTCTGGAGCTGTCGCAGTGGCTGCCTCCTCTCAGAAGGGACAAGCTGTTGTCTGAGTTCCGGGCAGGCAGGAGCTTTAAGTAGGGATTTCTGGTGGGGGCACGTACCAGAGTGACCTTTAATGCTACTGGCTCTTTCCCAGGGGAACAGGGCGACCTTTAAGCCTATTGGCTCTTGCCCGGGGAAAATGAAATAAGGTTGCTTCTCATGGAAATTTCCATGGGGGAGGTGGCCCATTGGCCCAAGCCCTTCTGTCAGAAAGTACTATGAACATTTAGGAGGCTTGACATTAGGTCATTGGACAAGACTAATAGTGGAACCTCATTCTCTTCCTGTTGCTTCTGCTTCATGGCTAAAGTGGTAAGCAGTTTTTTTCTGCCACATGTTTCCATCATAATGTACTTTCTCATCAGAGACCCACAGCAATGGGACACGTGATCTTGGACTGGAAACTTCAGAATCATTAACCAAAATAAAGCTGTTATTATTATAAATTAATTATCCAAGAATTTTTTTGTAGTAATGGAAATCTGACAAATACACACTATGACAACAAAAACCTGGCTGCATTTTTCCCCAAAGATTTTGTGAAAGGTAAAAATTAAGGTAACGAACTAGTTTATTTACTGGAACAATTTCAAAGTAGTAAAGCTTTGTGGCTGAAGTATGTGTATTTTTGACCTCTTGTCAAAATTACAAGAGACCAAAAGAAAGTAAAATGGAAAGATTTGGAAAAGTCACAGTATGTCTAGGGAAAGAGTGAAAACATATGTAAAGTTGTGGCTAAAGAGTGTGAGGCAGTTGAGCAACAGATTGCTAGATATCAGAATGTCCAGAAAGAATCCAAGCACTTTGCTTCGGGACAAAATGCAACAGGGCTTCTCAGAAATCATCCTGGATAGAATTATTTTAGAAAAGAGGATCTGGGTGCACTTCTCACCCAGGAATATTATGGGATTCTGACTTGCTGACGAAATTCTCTGCCCCTTCTCTAACTATGGTTAAAGAGAACCCAGGCACAGCTCAGGCTAGTAGAAAATGCTGGCACAATCCATGTGAAGCTACTTTTGCCAAGTATCAACAATGTGAGAGTTATGGGGTCATATTTGTTCCCATTGATGTTTCAAAGGAAAAACTAAAATGTTAGACCACGTACTACAGGATCGGAGTCCCTTCATGGATCTCAAGATGAGACAATGCTTAGTGGAGCTGTGGGCATGAATTTGAAGAGCAGACCCTAGAAAGGGAGAGGTGCTATCAATTTGCCATGCCAGTATTAGGATGCTGTAGGCATTCACCTGTAGCCTCAGAAATCATCCATGTGCACTGTGATCAGCCAAGCTATAGGTATAGGGATTCCCCAGCCCTTGGAATCCCACATCCTTCCACAGTATGCCTATTATGCAGAACTAGAAGCTTTGGTATTTACTGGTTTCCCTCCCAGATTTTAATCTTGCTTTGGGCTGATTATTCCTTTCTACTTGCCTATTCCTCTACATTGGAATAAAAATGTTTGACCTGTGCCTGTTGCACCATTGTATCTAATATGTATATAACTTAGAAGGGTTTTTTGTTTTGTTTTTAATAAGCTCACAATTGAAAGAGTTTTCTTTATGTCTCAGATAAAACTTTTGACTTAGACTTTTGAGTAACACAGCAACAATTAGTTAATATTTTGGAACACTTGGGTATGGAATGAATGAATTTTGCATTTTGAAATGAATATAAATCCTTGGAGCTCAGAGGCAGAATGCTATGGGTTGAATATTGTTTGAGTGTCCTCCAAGGATCAATTGTGATGAAAGGCTTGGTTCTGGTGTGGTACTGTTGGTGGATGGTAGAACCTTTGGTAGATGAGGCCTAGGAGGAGGTCCTTAGGTCCTTAAGGGTAGTCCCCTGCAATGGGATTACAGATCCTATGTTTCTTTCATTCTGCTTCTACTTGAAATGTCACTATTTGCTCCTACATATGTTCCTGCCAAGGCGTACCATCATGCACTGTCCTATCCTCATTATAGGCTAAACCAATGGGGCTGAAGTTTGGACTCTGAATTTTTAAAACGGTGGGTGAAATTAACCTTTTCTGATTATAAGCAACTGCCTTAGGTATTGTATTGTAGTGATGATAAGCTGACCAATACACATATATTCTATATATAAATGTAGTATCTATACTATCTATACGCTGTTGTATCTATACTCCAACATTTTCTTCTTATTTAAGGTCATTTCTATGACTGTTCCTTGTGGATAATTCATTCCTTCCAACCCTACAAATTGAAACTTCCTATTTACCCTTTCTTGCTTATTTATTTTTCTCCTTTATCTATTAAACTACCCCCTCATCTTTCCCACTGGAATGTGAACTTCATAAAGGCAGTTGTTAGGACAGTTTTATTTACTGTTACATTCTCCATGTGCATAATATACTGGTATATAACAAGATCTCAATAGTTTTTCAATGAATGAATGATTCACAGCTGAAACAGTTTGGGGAATGGCCATTAAATTCAAATGCAAAAGTGGTGACTGTAAACTAAAATAAAAAGCTTGCATGATTTTCTAGTACCTGAAAAGAAAATAAATACACAGATACACAAGATATACAGCTTTATAAAATTCCACTTCTCCGTGGGACCTCATACATAATAATTTATCATAATGCATACTATGTCATCAGCAATTTAGAGCAAAAAGGAGAGCAACTTTCAAATATATTTTTTCAAGGTATCTGGATGGGATAAACTGTTTTATTTCGGATGCACAGTGATCTTGATCAGTCCTTAAGTATCTATCCCAACAGTTTTCATTATTCAAAGCTAATACACTTGGAGACCAAATTTTTGCAGATAAGTAATTTCTAAGGTGCACTGTGGATGTCCATGATTTACATAAATGGTACCATAGAGAGGATGTCAAATACATACAGCAGTGATAGAGAAAAGATGTAGATGTATTTGAACATGAGAACAACTGTACATCCTCTCATTATGCTAACATAATTTATTATGATCTTTGAAATGAAATGTAGTATGTTCATCCAATAATATACAGGATGAGCAATATTGTTAGGTTTGTTTTCTGTCCAACTCAAGCCATATAATTGTGAGAGATATTCAATTAAGTCTTATACACCAAGAAACAAATAGAGTCTAAAATACATATTAGGCTATTTAATGTTAGCCTATCCAAATAGTTATCACACTAGCACACTTGAGTAAAGTAAAGTGTTTGAATGAGACAATTTTTCCTTAAACATATGAGTACCAATTATTCACTTTGTAAACATTCCAAATTTACCAAATCTCTCTGAGCTCTTTTCCCTAACTATAGAGGCAGAAAAATACCACAGCTAAAATGGAATATTTGTGAATAGTAAGTAGGACAATGCATAGAAAACACCAACAGACTTGTCAGTTTATTTTAATCTTGTAGTGATCTTTTTATTTTTCTATTATACACCCCAATTTCAGGCAAACACTTGAAATTATTATTCAACTAAATAACAGTAAGCATTTTCAGGGTGTTTGCTTATCCATTATGGCTGTACTTATAATAACATCATGCTTAAATATGAATTTCAGGATAAGATATATAATACTTTTCTTAAAAAAATTAACAGTTATTTTGATTCATTAACAAAATACTAATAATCTGAGACAGATTCATTTTACTCTAATGCTATTGCCTGAATTTGTGATGAAAATTATAATTACTTTGATAATCTGAGAACTGTGTTGATGCAAAATTATTCCAACCTAACTAAGAGGTAATGTTACAAAAGCAATCACCTCAATCTTACCACATTACTATTATATACTTATGAAGAAGAAGGAATGAGTTCTCTTTACTTCTGACATAAACTCTGTTCTTAACCAAAATAGTTATTTTACATCTTGTGTATACTGTAGTTTTTTAGAAGATAGGAAAGTTGACTAGACCTGTATCAAAAGATGAATCTTGTCGATGTAAGATGATTGTATGGTTATTTACAAGAAATGCCTGACCAAATCTATTAGTCCCGGGTAACACAATGCTTAAATTTTCAGCTTTGGAGTTGTCAAATTTGGGATTAATAAATAGCACTTTGTGTTATGAAACATAAATATTATTGAAAGAATGTTATTGTAAGTTTTTTTAATACATGGATTAAAAGGAAAGAATTTATATAACAGAGAAAGCATTTCTGCTATAACTTAAGACAAGACAATAATATGCAATTTGACTTCACCCTGAAAAATGTATTTCTTAATCATTAAGATGTATTTTATGAGAAGTATTTGTAATGAGAATTGTAATTACCTCATATTTCTCTGTATTACATAAATGTTCTTATAGTTAATTGTCTAATTGTTTTTTCCTTGGAAGTCCTTTGCCAAATTGTTATTTCCAATAGGTAAGTGCAGGGATTCTAAAGACTGGAGAATAAATCACAGAAAGAATATATAACTAATCAAAGACTTAGAGGAATATGATAAATAAGCCAAAGATAGTATTATATTGTTTTGGATATGATTTTATCATTTATACATTCATAAATGCATGTTTGGGTGCCGATTTTTAGCTTGGATATTAAGCAATATTAGAGACCTAAAATATGGAACCACTTTTTATTTTTAAATGGAAGTAAACACATTCTCTAATTATAATTCATTTTATAGGAAAATAATTCAATTAACTTCACTTTAAGCAGTTTTGAAATATAAATGAAATCAAATATTATAACAAGGGAACTGAACATATTATTTAAGCTATAATATGATTTTAAGTTTTTAGTTCCCATCATCTGGCATGGAACTCAGATTATTTTCTCCACTTGCATGACTCCTGAGGGTGTATGTATTTTTAAAAATATATTCGGGTAATGAGGTTTTATTTAATAGGTGCTCTTGTTAGTTTACTGAAAGATGTTTTGATCTTTTTTATTTTATTTTATTTTTTGTCATTTAGGCAGCTTACTTTAGTAGGACCACTCATCACGACAAAAGCATAAATGTCAGCTCTGCAGCTTATTGCTATGGTTAGCTTCAACAAGAATGTCAGTAGAAGTGACAAGGCATAAAGTGATTCTGAGCGATGACATTCCTGTGGATAATAGATTGGCTCCCATGTATGCTGCTGCAGCTCTGATCTCTAGAACCTCTCATTGCTTTAAGAAAAAGAAAAGAAGTTTGAAAATTCCACTAGTCTGTGGATATTTCAATCTCTACTCAACATTGTCAGAATTACCTTCAGGTGATTTAAATGTCAAGCTCACTCTATTTGTTGTATCATTTTGCAATATAAATTAGTGCAGATATTAGCTATCATCTGTTGAATCAGAAGCCACTGCCATTATTTATTTCTAAATGTAATATGTGGTGTGCAAATAGTAAGTATTTATGAGCGGTACAGTGCTTTGAAACAAAATGTCGTGGGGAGAAGGCATAAACATTTCTTGAATATGCCATACATGATTTGTACTTCATAGGCTGCTTTCTTGTTCATGATGAGAATGCTCAGTACCATTCATTTTCAAAGTCCTTCTCTTCATTGGTCTTAGTCATGAAGTTCCAAAGAAGGCAAAGATTACCATTTCAGATTTGTAGATACCTTGTTATCAGTTCTATCAACATAATATTTATTTAATTAAATATTTAATTTTAAATGAAAAAGCATATCAGCCACTAGCTCTTTCAAATTCTAGTAGTATAATCAATCTTTACATAATCTCTAGTGTTTGAAATTTTACCATGAACAGAGATAAAAAGTTACCTACACCCCAAATATATGAATATATAAATATATGTTTGACAGCTATGTTTTACTATATTTTATGTTTTTGTTTTGTTTTGTTTTGTTTTATGGTGCTGGTATCAAACCCATGGCCTTGTGCATGCAAGACAAGCATTCTACCAACTGAGAAATATCCTCAGCCCTATTTTATGGTTTTTAATAATTTCTTATATTCATTATGTTTATGAAGAATCCAGAATATATATGACTTAGGAAAACAAAACCACAAGTATTTATAGTAAACGGACTATAATTAATCAAAGGATCATTATATCAACAATGTAAACGATACTTAAAAGCTGACGTAATTTAGAAGTGCATTGAAATGTAAAAAAGATAGAATTTGGGTGCTCAAAAAGACTTATGTTATTAACCAATAAATATTACTGTGATATTCACATAATCTCTTGCTCTAGTGTGAAGCTCAAAACTGAAAGTATGTGCAACAATTATACAAATCATTTATCTTTATTTAACCCTTCAATGTTTACACGTAACCTTATGCAAACACCTACTATGCCAAAAAGATTTCCTTTTTTTCTCCAAGAGAAGAAAATACAAATGCTCATTTGTTACTCTCCAAACCCAAAACAATATGATGTCCAATCTCCCTCTCCCTTCAGTTGAATCTAAATTATATAGTTGAGCATCACATCTTACAGACGAGCAAGAGAAAAAATAAAATATTGGTAATGTATTTTACCAGCATCTGTACTTCCCATATCTGCACCATTAATGTGGCTATAGTTAGTATTTGTTAGGTTTTGTTTCACCATCTTCCACACAGCCAGTATATAAGCTGATCGGATTTCTTTACCTCATGAGGTGAATCAAAGCTTCCTTTTGACAGATTAGCTTAGTGATGCTTGACACATGGGTTCCTGTATATTCTCATTAAACTTCTTCATGGAAGTACTAAGAAGTATCTCAGTAAAAAATACATTTCTCAAATTAGTCATTCCTGTTCCAATTTTGGAACAGAAAACTAACACTATAAACTAATTTTATCACTCAGTGTGATATTCATGGTGTGAGTTTATGTCTTGTAGTCAGAATTATATCAAGGCCCAGTAGAAAGACAGAATTTATTTTCAAAAAAAGAGAATATTACTAAAGAATGACATTACTTTGCTATAATATCTCCACAATCACTTTAATCATTGTACTGAGGCCAATCAGAGGATCCATTAAACATTTCTTATTTATGATTGACATTCTGAATTCTATCATATCAGATTTATGAGGCCTAATCTGCCTGAACCTATTGCAATGTCGTATTCTTCCTTGGTAAAAGGATACAAAAAATTCCAGATAAATATTTTCATTTTCATGATGTTAAGCAGTGCAAATTTATCTCACTTTAGAGGAAAGTTCCCAGTATGTTCAAAATTATGTCTTCTTTAGAAACTTTAGTCCTCTGACAGGACCAAGAATTTTCATTAGCATGCACATATTTCAATAGGGCATCTTGTTAGTAGATATTATATGTTTACCAGAACTTATCATTTGAATTCTATAATTTGGAGTAACTACATGATATTCTACAGAATAGTCACATTATTAATTTCCTTTTCAACCATTGTTAGATATAAAGTATGGGAGTTAATGTAGTATGGAGGTAAAACAGGGAAAGTATATTCTTATTCCTTCCTGATGAAAGTAAATGACTTTGTCTCATCCCTTTTTGGAGAAAAAATATTAATTGCTTCCAATTTCTCAGAAGTCTGTTAATCTAATCAAAGGACAGCATGTGAAACAGCTGCTGATTGAGAGTCCTCATCACCATAGGTTTTGAATGACACAATACATGAGACTTTTGTATTAGCCAATCATGTAAATTTAATAAAGTACTGATGAGACCAACCACACCTGCATCTTTCAACTCTTACATATTGCTGCTAATTTGTCCAAGTCCTCTGGGAATGGCATATTACTTTTACTTTACTATTTGTTTTAGAAAGGAAAGTTCTGGAGTTTTATTACTTTACTCTTCCCTTTGTACCATAATACACTTTAGTTATCAGAGTATGAAGGCAGGAATTCTACAAGTCATTAACTAGTTGTATTCAAACATTATAATCCCATTGGGAGAATCACCTTGCTATAGAAATTGATCAAAGCTTTATTTATTGCTTGGCCTCTATAAACATTCACTCAGACCAGTAGAACAGACACAGTATATTGGATTCTTAGGGATTAAAATCTATTAATTGTTCTTTATCCCTGATAATTTGTAATCACCAGAGTAGTTACTATAGTATATGTCTCCAGCTCCTTTTGTGAAAGACTTGGAAGAAGTTTCACAGTTTGTGCATATGGAGATGTGGATGTTCTTCCTAAGGTTTATGTGGATCAGTTTAATGTTGAAACTAGCAGAATGGCTGTGGCTTCCTATTAGATAAATTTGTATCAGTAGTCTCTTGGTTCATTTGTTTAAATTAATAATCATTTTTAAAAAAATGTTTCATTGGACTACCACATATTTCATTTTCATTGTGATATGGTAAGTTATCAACAACATATCATTAGTTGTCAAACCAATGGTTATCATTCTCTCCATGCTAAATAATAATATTTTCACCTACATTGTCTCTGATACTTAACAATTGCTTTAATCAGTGCCCTAAACTTTAAAAAATTCCTTCTGCCCCTGCAAACCAGCTCCAAATGCTTTTGAACCACATATCAGCTTAGTCGCAGCAATAACCCTACTTGTGGGTACCAATTTCTAGTTTAGTAAACTTTTTCATTGATGTGACCACAAGACTTGTGAACAACAACACAGAGGAGGAAAAGTTTACTTGGGGCTCAAGGTTTCAGAGGTCTCAGTCCATAGATGGCTGACTCCATAGCTCTGTGCCCAAAGCAATGCAGCACATCATGGCAGAAGGGCATGATTGAGGAAACCAACTCAGGACATGACAATCAGGAAAGAGAGAGAGAGAGAGAGAGAGAAAGAGAGAGAGAGAAAGAGGTAGATCTGCTCACCAGGGACAAAATATAAACTACAAAGGGATTTCCCCAGTAAAGTATCTACTTCAGGCATATCCTACTTGCCTTCAGTTACCACCCAGGTAATCCCTATCAGTAGATTAATTCACTGAGTAGGTTACAACTTCCATATCTAATCACTTCAAGTGTGAACCCTCTCACATTGTCTTACACATGAACTTTTTGGGGGACACTTCATATTCAAACCAAAACTGTACTGTTAACTAACCTCTGCCACTAGAGTATACCATTACTCTTGTTGAAAATAGGACTCAATTTTAATGGTGATATTCTCTATCATTATTCATAATCTAAAAAAAATTTATAAGAATGCTGGTGCTCATATCACTAATATATATATTTTAATGCCTTGAAGAAAGAAGTGTCCTCTGGGTTTTCTTTAAATACCTTGGAAGGCAAATTTGTTTTATAAAATTAATAAAATATACCATTCATATCTGCACATTTCCTTATCTACATTAGACAGAGTGAGTTCTGGCATTTTATATTATTTAATATAGATGATGTACTGTTAAATGTAGACTTCACACATTGAACCAAACAAATGTTTAGGGATACTTCCAGCATCCTGAATTATTACACTAAATTCCTATGATTAACTTCTTGTATATAAGTAATTTCACTCAGATTCAACTAATATTCCTAAATGTATTTTCACACTTGTTATTAAGACTTGAAAGATTTCACTAATCATTTGCGTATATAGGCAATCTCTTTCTGCATGCAATTTTGTAATTCTGTAGGAATCAGACCTATTTTATAGACTTGAAGGCTATAAATGTTGTGTTTCATAGATCTTTTATTCATCTACATCTATTAAAGTTCTCAGACCAAGCCTGAGGTACCCCAGTATATTTTACCAATGCCATAACGTTTGCTTAAGACATTTGTCAGGTCTATGTAGTAAATTTCATTTATAATTCAGCAACTACTGATACCATTGGTTATCTGTGACAAGTCCTGCTTTCTTCCATGTTGAAGTTTGAACATTAGAGAAGTACAACGAGGCAAGCATGTAAAGCAGGGTTTATTTAAAAAGGGGTAACATTGACTTCTCCTGGGAATGAGAAGGGGGCCATAGCTGGTATCCTGGTATTGAAAGGCAAGTGACCACACCGAGAGATGGAGCTCTGCCAAGAGGTTTATTGGGAAGCAGCAAGGTGGCTGTGGGGAAGGGAGGGAGCAGGGGAGCAGCAAGGAGTAGAGAGCAGAGAGCAGAGGGCAGGGAAGGGGCTGCGGCAGGGAGGGAAGAGTAGGGAGAAGGGAGTAGAGACTGAAAGCAGGGTGTAGGGGCTGGGAGTAAGGAAGGGGGCGCAGGAAGCAGGGAGCAGGAGCCTCTGCAGAGAGAGAGAGTATACAAGCAGGCTTCAGCTTATATCTGCTGTTTGGGGTATCTGTCGTATATTAATTGGGCCATGAGGGTCTGGAGATTGTGAGACCATCAGTATGTAGGTTTAGGTACGTAGGCTTAGGTGGTGTGTGCACCTCCCACTGGCCTAGAGGGGAAGCTTTGACTGGACTTGAAGAGAAGCTTTGACTGGCCTTGAAGGGAGCATGGGTGGAAGAAGGCAGGGCAGTGGGTATAGCACCATCCCTGGGTGGAGGGCTCTTTTGGGGAAATGGGAACCTACTGATATTTCTAACAGGTATCCCAAGAAGTGAGGTGTTCTGTCCATTTTATATGCCTTAGGCTTCCTTTGTTCTCCTGCCCTCTTCCCCTTATCTTTCTCCTTCCTGCATATGGGACTAGACCTAGAAATGCTGGGTGGGATGGCCAAAAGGTGGGAAACAAGAGGGCTAAAGGGGAAAGGGCAGGATGGTGCAGCCCAGGACCCATTAACTAACAACCTTATAGCTCCCTGTAGGGAGGGGCAGTTACTGGGACAGGTTACCTTAGCAACAGTTTGGAGCAGGGGCAGTTACTTGATAAGGGTGGAGGAAGGGCTCTGAAGGAATTAACATTTCAGTCCTGTCAGGGGACTGAAGTCTCCAACTGTCCTCCTTGATCTGACCTGACTGGATTTACCTATCTATACTGACTGCCTGTCTAATTCTGGCTTCACTACCACAATCAAAACAGGGCCTAATACTTATTTATATATGCTTTGACTCTATAGAGAATAAATGTATTAGCATATTATCCCTGTGACCAAAATAGATGACAAAGGCAATTTTAAGGAGGAAAAGTTTATTGAGACATTGTTTCAGAGATTAAGTTCATGATGGGCCAACTCCATCACTCTGGGCTTAAGGTGAAGAACTGGTTATAATGGAAGAGTATGCTGGAGGAGTGCTGGTCCATTCATTGCAACCAGGAAACATAAAGTGAAAGGGAAATTGTCCACAGGAAAGCTACACCCTTCCAGGGTATGGTCCCAGTGGCTCACCAACTCCAGCCATGTTCTTCCTGCTTATAGTTACTATCCAATTGTTCCACTCAAACTAGGATGGACTGGTTATGTTACAGTTCTCACAATCTAATTATTTCACTTTTGAATATTCCTGCATTAACACAAAAGTTTTGTGGGGATACCTCATATCCAAACCATAATATTTCACCCATGGCTCCCCAAAACTCATGTCCATCTCACAATGCAAAATGCATTTAGTCTCAAGAGTCCCCATAGTTCTAACATTTTTAGTATTGCCCAAAATTCCAAGTCCACATTCTCATCTGAGACTCAATGCAAACTCTTGGGCTGTGATCCCCTATAGAGATCAAAAGCAAGGAACACATTGACAATATAGACATGTATAGACAGAGTAAACATCCCCATTCCAAAAGGGAGGAAAATGTATATAGAAAGAAGGGATTGGGCCAAAGCAAGACTGAGTAAACATTTTCTATAACTCCAACTCTGGCTTCTGGGGCATACAGTGGTGAAATGTGATTTCCAAAGGGCTTGGGCAGCCATGCCCCTTTGACCTCGTTGTTTGCAGCCCATGTGACATCACTTTCTACTGGACTGTCTTTGAAGACAGAAACTTTCCTTAGCAAACAGTCCACATTATTAGGATCTCTTAGTTCCTGAGGTCTCCATTCTAATTTTGGATTCCCTTTCACAAAATTTCACATTGCCCTCAGGCAACCTGAAAGGATTCTAACCCTACTATACTTTGCCTGGCATCCAAGGTCTTCCTTTGAAATCTTGGTGTAAGTCTTCATGAACCCTTAACTCCAGCACCCTACATTCCTGCTGACTAGCATCTCATGATTGACACCAAGGCCTTCCAATAGCTGGAATAATAGCTGGCCCCGCTTGGATCAAGGTTAATGAAGCCTGAGTGCTGGGTGGCAGGGCAGGATGAAATAGCTTTCTATGCCCCTCCCCTGTGAGAGCAGGATTCCCCCAGGATTTCTTTTCAAAGGACTTTAACTTTTCCCTTGTATACCCTTGAGCTTGAGGTACGTGTGGTCTTGTAAATTCCTGATATGCCCTGAAGGTATCTTTCTTGTTATCTGTGTGCAAGGTAATTAACATCTCTTAGGTGATTATAATCTTTTTAACTATCATGTCCACCTTGGCTCCAGTTTTACAAACATTTAACTGACCATACTGAATTTTTTTTCAAATCCCTTAGCTCTGATTTCTGTTCCTGATTCTCAAAGTAAAGCCAGTTAAAGGTGCCAGCTAAATCAATGCTACCTCCTGGATATTGTGCTGCCTTGAAATTTCCTCTGCCAGATTAATTAGTATATCACCTTTAAATTTGGCCTCACAAACTGGGCGGGGTGGTGCACACTTATAATCCCAGCAGCTCAGGAGGCTAAGGCAGGAAGATCACAAGTTCAAAGCCTCAGCAATTCAGCAAGGCCCTAAGCAACTCAGTGAGACCCTGGCTCTAAATAACATACAAAAATGGCTGGAAATGTGGCTCAGTGGTTAAGCATCCTTGGGTTCATTCCCTGGTACCTAATAATAATAATAATTTTGGTCTCATAAGGTCTCAGGAGATGGGCAAACCACAGACAAGTTCTTTGCTAGAATGTATAACAAGAAGCCTCTAGTCCAATTTCCAATAGAATCCTATTCCCTTCCAAAACATCATGAGTACAGATTTTATTGTCTGTACTCTGGTCTTCTGAGCTCCCACCACAATTTCCCATTGAGATCCACTTACAACATTCTAAGGTTTCTCCAGCCTGCATGTCCAAACTCTTCTAAGCTCCTCCTACAAACAAGTTCCAAAGACTTTGGACCACAGGTTAATCACAGCAATGACCCAGTACTAGGTAGCAATTTTGGTGTTAGTCAACTTTTGTCATTGTTACCAAAAATACCTGACAAATAAAATTTAGAGGAGGAAAAGTATATATGGCTCATGGTTTCAGAGGTATAGTCCAAGGTGGGATGATCTTTGTCCAGGTGTAGCAGAACATCACCTTGGAAAAGAATGATGCAGGCATGCCACTTCATTCATGGCAGCCAGTAATCCTAGAGATAAAGGGTAAGGGACCCAGGAAAAATGAACCCTTCCCGAGCACTCTCACAGTGACCTACTTTCTTCAACTATGACCCATCTGCTTACAATTTGATACCAGTTAGTCCTCCAAACTAGATGGATGATTAGAACATTACTGCTCTCAACAATCTAACCATTTCACTTCTGAACATTCCTGCATTGACCCAGTAGTTTTTTGGGGAACAACTCATATTCAAATAATACCCTAACATATTGTTTTAATGTCTGTATAAAGTCTTCTGTATCTCCATCATCTTTTAGAAGAAAATTCAAAGCCTTGAGTTTATCATTTAATTCTTAAGCTAAAATCTTCAAAAGCAATTAACCTATTCTATAATATGTGCAGCCACAGAGTTCATGCTCAGAGTTAAGTAACCTTAACCCTGAAACAGGTAACAGGAACTGTATTAGTTTAGGTCAATTCTGCAAAAACAAAAATCACTCTGAGTATTTAAACAGGATGAAGAGACAATGTAAGTTTGTGATGTTGCGTCCTTCAGACAGTGAGTAACCAGGTGGAAGGTAAAACATGATGTTATGAGGAGCCACTTCAGAAAACACTCTAAGTCCGAATTTAAAAACAAATTAGGCAATTTATTACCTGACCAGGGGCTGTCACCCACCCATAGATACTGAAGCTCTGTGGGAGAACAGCAGCCCTTCCTGGTCTGTCCTGAGAATTTAAGGATGAAAATTACAACTCAGGGGCTTTCCTCAGAGCATCATGCAAACAAGCCAATCAGCATTTGGTCATGCAAGCAAGCCAATCGGCATTTGGCAGTACCTACAAGCCCTAAGCAGGACTGGAATTTTCCAGTTAGCAAGCAAGCAAGTTACGGAAGCTATAAAAAGCTGTTAGCACAATTACTCAGTAGATCGCAGCTTTGGGTTGTCAAGACCACCATATTCTGAGTTGGGTACATTTTGGGGCATACAAAGTACAGAAAAATATATATATTTTTTTAATTTAGTAAAAAACAGCTTTCATTTTGTTTTCTTGGAAATCGGCCATGTAGCAATCTTCTCACAGGTGCAGTAATAGAAAAATCTAAGTTACCACAGCAATAGCTTCACACAACCAGTATTAATAACTCACTTAATGCTTACTTTATACTATAGTTAACCTATGGACCTATACTCACACACATTTAGTTATCATTTTGCTACTAATATCTTTAAATCTTATGTCCTTATCTTATACAGCTGTATCTATAATCTAAAACTTATACTCTTACTGGTTTTATTGATTACTTCAGACCACAACAATGGCAATACTTTCTGATGGGACTTGAGGAACATATCCAGTTAAATATAATAGGTCCTGGGTAGGGTGCTGAAGCCAAGAAGTAGAATGAGAAATAAACATTTCCTTCTCCTCTCTCTCTTTATTCTAAGGAGATAGCCTTTATGCTTGGGGATTATGTAATCAGTTCTGGAGCACAAACAATCCTGGTACAGAGCAGTTTAGGAGGATAAAAATGTAATAGATCTCAGGACAAATAAATTTAGAATGGACATGTCTTTTAAGGAGAAATGTCAGGAAATATTTAATTGTGGATTAAAAGCAGAAAAATAATATTGTGTTTTAAAATTTTCAGTAAATTGGAATGTATGTCATTAGTGAAGAAAAAGAAAACTAAGAATACTTAAGTTATAAAATGTTAATAAATGCTATAAAAGCAATAAAAAATTATGACATCACTTAAATTTTATTTTTTATCTTTGAGTTGTCCTTTCCAGAAGTTCTATTATTTTAACTCTAACAAATGTCAGAATTTAACTTTTTTCCTTGAAAGAAAAATCACATTTCCCCTTGTAATTATAAGGAATGGATATATTCTTCTTTAACAAATAAATTGTTATTAAAAAGAAAATCAGGGCTGGGGTTGTGGCTCAGTGGTAGAGTGTGCCTAGCACGTGTGCACCCGATTGGATCCTCAACACCACGTAAAAATAAATGCATTGTGTACAACTAAAACAAATAAATAAATTTTGAAAGAAAGAAAGAAAGAAAGAAAGAAAGAAAGAAAGAAAGAAAAAGAAAGAAAGAAAGAAAATCAGCAAAAGGAAAGATGGTCTATAATCCCTGAAATATGGGAATGAAAACTATGGGTAAGGCCTATGATTATATCAACTTTGTTGCCTGTGGTGCTTTTCATAATTACTTTAAAGCAGATTGTCTTTAAATGCAAGCATATATTGGATCACACCATTATCAAATATAAACAATTAATGCAAAAAGTGTTGGGTGTGCTAGGGCACGCCAACTAGCATTCAATGCACACTAATTAAACACTATAAGCTATTAAATATGGAAAATGACAAACCCCAGAACTAGTGAGACCTGGAGAAAGGGGAATGAGAAGGAAAGACATACACTGAGAGCATTGATCCTTCCCCAATATGTTCTTTTTTTTTTTTTTTTTTTTTGTGGTACCGGAGATTGAACTCAGGGGCACTCGACCACTGGGTCACATCCCCAGACCTTTTTTGTATTTTATTTAGAGACAGGGTCTCACTGAGTTGCTAAGTGCCTTGCCATTGCTGAGGCTGGCTTTGAACTCGCGATCCTCCTGCCTCAGCCTCCCAAAGTGCTGGGATTACAGGCTTGCGCCACTGCGCCCGGCTTACCAATATGTTCTTTCCCGGTGTTAAAACTAACCCTGAGGAAGAGGTGTCCTTCAAACCTGGAAAGGCAGTCTCTAGGAAGAGGCTGAAGGATTAACTTTTCTGTAAACAAATCCTTTCCAGATATCAACCACTGACCTCAGGCCCTCTATCAGATTCAGTACAATAAATTCCAGAAACTGCCCACTGACCCTAGACTCCCTCCCATTTCATCCTGTAAAACAAACCCTAAATTCCCAAGCACTAAAACTGACTTCTTCACTGATTGATAGAACAAACTCCAAATTCCTGGCTGTCCAAAGAAAATTGATATGCTTACTAGACCACCTCTCAGAATAACCTATATAAGCTCAGGTCCTTTCTTTGGGGGCTAATTTTCCACCAGGAAAGTGGGTCCCACCACTGCATCATTTAGTCCCTGCATACCCTGCTCCCTGTTTAAAACTTTGTTCCTTAATAAAGCGCTGAGCTGATTTGTGAAGTTTGTGTTTGTCCTGGTCTTTTTGCGCTAAAATAAGCAAATCACACAATCCTAGAACAACCACAAGCTCCAAAATCCTCCAAGGCCAAGCAACTTCTCTTAGCCAAAGAGCAGACGTTGCCCTTATCTGGCTGTTTTCTCCAGCCAATGGCTGGACGACAGGATATGGTGGAGTCATTCCAGGAACAGCCAGCAAGGCAGCCAGTCTTACCAATGTTCTTGGAGCAAAACTCTTCAATGTGGCAGGACAAGCAATTTAAATACAGTTCCAAGTTGGTGTTGTACATTTGTGATTGGTTACACCCAGTGAAAGTCAATGTCCATTGGTTATGTCCAGTGAAGTGATGTGATTATAACTGGGACTGTTTTTTGTTCCCTGTCAATTGTAATCAGTCTTTGCTAAGCCTGCCTATGGCTGGTGCCTCTCTTTTCTATTAATTGCAAGCAGGCATGACTAAAGCAGTTCAATGACTACTGTTCCTTACAGCCAGCAACTTAGTGAGTCCCAGCATGGCCCAGCATGACTATGGCAGATGCTCCTTGAAAACTTCTAAACCATAACACAAACAGGATGCAGACAGAATTTGGTAGAATCCCTTAACTGAGGAGACTGAGATGAGATAAGAGGGAACAGAACAGAATTCTTAGGATAACATGTCAGATATAAAAAGTTGATCACAAACACAACTGTGGAGATCTAGAGAGAAATACTCATCAGAGCATACAGGAAACAAAACTTCACCAGTAATTCACCTGAAACATCACAAGTAACAATATTCAACATTTACATAGGTCTGTGAATATTGTCTGCAGCTATGAGCAAAACTGGGAAACCTTGTAATAATCAGATGGGAATAATTAGCCCTCAACTGAGCAGGCACAAAATTTAAGTTGCTAAATTTTATAAGCAAAACTTGAAAGTATCAAACTGTTTCTAAGTAACTTATCTATATCATAGATTAAAGTTAAATATTTATAGAAATTCATAAATATCCCTCACCCAACAAGGTAAGATACTAATGGCTCCATTCAGTCTAAGATCCAGAAGCATGAAAAAAAGTAGGAAATTCTGTGCAATAATCGATTACTGAAATTGATTTGATTTGAATTAGCAGACATTTAACATAGCAATTCAAGTGATTAAACAGTAGTTATAATACTATTAACATTTTATTGTTGAAAAAGACATAGGAGAGAAAAAAATTTAATTTATTAAAGACAGACTATTTGTTACAGAAACAAATTATTCGACATTTGGCTTTTTGGGATTGGCTAACTTCACTTAGCATTATATTCTCCAACTTCATCCATTTACCTGCTAATGCCATGATTTTATTCTCTTTTATTGCTGATTAATATTCAATTGTGTATATATACCACATTTTCTTTATCAGTTCATCTACTGAAGGGCACCTAGATTGGTTCCACAGTTTAGCTATTGTGAATTTTGCTGCTATAAACATTGATGCGACTGTGTCCCTGTAGTATGCTGTTTTTAAGTCTTTGGGTATAGACTGAAGAGTGGGATAGCTGGGTCATAAGGTGGTTCCATTCCCAGTTTTCCAAGGAATCTCCATACTGCTTTCCATATTGGCTGTGCCATTTTGCAACCCCACCAGCAATGTATGAATGTGCCTTTTTCCCCACATCCTCTCTAACATCACAGTGGGGCTGGGACAGGGAGCATAGGAGGATTAGAGGAACACTAGAATGGCCAATGGGGAGGGAAGGAAAGGGAGGGTCAAAAGAGTGAAGAAAAAAAAATGGTAGAATGAGATGAGTATCATTCCCCTAAGTGCATGTATGAAGACACGAATGATGTGAATATACTTTGTATACAAACAGAGATATGTAAAAATGTGCCCTGTAAGTATAATATGAAATGTAATGCATTCTGCTATCATTTATAACAACTTAGAATAAAAAGTAAATACATACATTTTTAAAAAACTAATTATTACTAAAGGAAATTAAAAGAAAAATAGTAGTAGATATAAAAGTGAATAAAATATCTGTATCCTATAAAACAATGTTAAGAGGTCAAACAAGTATACTTGGAGTCAATGAAGGAGATGATAAAAAAATGAAAGATTGAAAATATGTTAAGAAATAATCATAAAATATTGATAAAAATATAAATTATATCTAAGAAGATAATGGTTTTCAGCACAGGAATCATGAAGCACTAATTTATATTTGGTTAAGGGAAATAAATTCTGGTAATTTGATGCATGGTAAGGAAACTATGAAGGATGAAAAAGTATTCTGTTTTGCTTTTTTTTTTTTTTTTTTTTTTTTGGTAAATCCAGAAGAAATGATCTTGAATGTGTTTGCCATAGTGATAGCTGTTTAATGAGATAGACAAGTTTACCCTGATTTGAGCATTTCTCAATGTATACATATATCAAACATCCCATGTTACCTTGTAAATATGTATACTTTCTATGCATCACTTAAAAAAAGTAATAATAATTGAAAAAAATAAGTAGTACAGAAAAAATATGGAACACTTGAGGAAACTATCAACCTACAATGTAATTGGTATTTATAAAATATTTAACCCCAAAGTCACAAAATACAAATCATTTTCAAATATATGCAGTATATTTGCTATGAAATAACATGTTCTGATCTATGAAACAAATTTTAATAAATGAGAAATATTCAGTCCAAAAGAAAAGCACATACACTGAACATAGTGTAATTAAAATTGATAATTAAGAGATAATTAAAATATCCTCCAAAATGCAAAATATTTGGAGCACTCACAAACACTGTGGAAAAACTGAAGAATTAGCATACCTGATTTTAGTAATTATTTTATACACAGAATAGCTAAGATATGATGATGCTAAATTAAACAGAAAATAAATGTATAAATATTTGGAAACTAAATAATGTACTACTAAATAAGGAATAAGTCAAAGGAGAAATTGAGACAGAAATAAGAACTTATTTTACATGAAATAAAATATCAAATAAAACAAAATATCAAAGCTGGTGGATGGTAATGTGGAAGTAAACATGCTAAAATTAATAGAAGTAAATTATTGTTATATTGGAAAACAGAAAATGTCTCAAAGTAATAATCCCTCTTCTACCTAAAAAATGGAAAAATAATGAAATATCAAATGTAAAATATTGGGAAAAGAATAAGAGATAAAGAACACAATAAAAATCATTGGGAAGGAGATTTTTTAAAGGCAAAAATATTCACAAGCCAGGCGTAGTGGCGCACACCTGTAATCCCAGCACTTGGGAGGCTGAGGCAGGAGGATCGCAAGTTCAAAGCCAGCCTCAGCAATGGCGAGGCACTTAGCAACTCAGTGAGACCCTGTCTCTAATAAAATACAAAAAAAGGCTGGGGATGTGGCCCAGTGGTCAAGTGCCCCTGAGTTCAATCCCCCGTACCAAAAAAAAAAAAAAAAAAAAAAAAAAAATCACAAAACCAAATAATGGTTTGTGGAAGATCAAACAAAACAGACAAAAAATATATATATATATATAAGAACATACATATAATGAATTAAAAGAGAAAAACACAAACTATTAACATAACTGCACATTTTACAGATATTAATGTGATAGAAGGGTAATATGAGTATCGAATCATTGACTGTGGATTATATCAATCAGTGAGTGTGTTAGATAAAGTCTGTAAGCATTATGTCCATGATGTAAACTGCAAAACTTAGATAAATTGCAGAACTTAGATAGACTTTAAGTTCGTGATATAAGAGTCCACACCCGGGCGTAGATACCAGAGCTCACCCAGTTATCAACAGCAAGCACATCTGAACTAGGCTTATAAACCCAGCCTTCTGGGGGCCAGCTGGACTAACAGGACCCAGATAGAGAGAGAAAAACCTCTGTCTCGGATCAAGTTCCAACGAACCAGACTTAAGACACAAGACACATCACAGGTGAGCATCTGGGACACTTGGGTGTAGACTTAGTTAGGACTTAGAATTAGGATGTGTGACTGAAGTGTGATGAGCATTAATAAAATAGATTTGGTTGAATTTAACTGTGCCTCAGACTGAGTCTGTAGAAACCGCTTGTGACAAAGGACTATTGTGAAAAAAATTTATTGCAATAAGTCAACAATTTTGATGAAAACAAAAAATTGTCACATATATACATACAGTAATAATGTCTGTTTCATTCCACTATCTTTCCCATCCCCTATCCCCTCCCTGAAATTATATCCCAACTATATATATATATATATATATATATATATATATATATATATATATATATATATATATATATATATATATCACAGTGCATAAATGCATTCTACTGTTATGTATAACTAATTAAAACAAATAAATTTTTTTAAATGTCAAATATTCAAAAAGAAATAAGTATCCAAAAGATTTATGTCTTTAAAAATAGTATTTGCAGTTAAAAATACTTTCACAAATATTGCTTTGGGTCCAAGCGATTGCTCTGGTGAATTATACAAAATACATAAGAAAGAAAATAAGACAAATTATCTCAAAACTCCTATGGAAAATTGGAGAATATTTTTCAACTACTCACTCCAGGCTAATATTAGTCAAGAAACAAAACCAAAGACTAATTTCTTTCATGAACTTGGATTAAAAATGTTTTAAAGAAATCATATTGTACAGCACATAGGTAAAAAAAGAATACTATGTAATGATGACCTGGGGTTATTTCAAAAATTGAAGAATATTTTATAAAAAGTGATCTATATAAATTAGCCTATAATAAATGTTTTAAAAAGAATTTCAATCTTTAATACTCCTTAGATATAGAAAAACAGCTTCACATAAATCATCCTCTATTCCTGATTAAAAAGCCCTTACCAAACTAGAAATGATTTTCTTTTTTAATAAAACATCAATAGCTGGGCATGGTGGCACACACCTATAATCACAGTGATTGGGGAAGCTGAGAGAGTAGGATTGCAGTTCAAAGCCAGCTTCAGCAATTGAGGCCCTAAGAAGCTTAGCAAGACCCTGTCTCAAAATAAAAATAAATAAATAAATAAATAAAAGGGCTAGGGATGTGGTTCTATATTTAAGTGCCCATGGGTTAAATCCCTGATGACAAAAAACCAACTAACATAAATAACCATCAAAAACACACACACACACACACACACACACACACACACACACACACACAGAGTAACATACAGCACACATTATCATTAATTTGAAATACTATTTTCTCTCTAGGATTGAATCTTATATGCAGCCTCACCACTTCTAAACAACTTTGTATTAGAAGTGGAAACAGGTATATTGTAGCAAAAAGGAGAGAGAAAAAAGAATGAAAAGACAATCGTGTCTTTATTAGAGATTATTTGATTGTCCTCTGACAATCTAAGAAAAAAAATCTTGAGGTATGATGATTATCTTTTATAAATACCCCAAAGCATGATCTGCCAAATAATAACTGCTTAATTGAATTGTAACCAAATTATCATTATTATTTATTATTATTATTATTTTCTTGCTCTTTGTAAAATACCATTAAATGCATGAAAAGATTAAGCACTTTCTGGGAGAAATTATTTGCTAATCATATAAACAACACTGTGTGTGGAATATATATATATATTATATATGTATATATAATATATATTAATAAACTGTTAAAATTTAAAAATAAATAGAAAGACCAATAAATATTGGACAAAAATTATAAAAAAAATGTTTTAGCAAAAACATAAATAGCGAGTGAAGAAATGAAAATATGCTCCGCATTAAAACAATATTACTAAGGGTTATCCTGTATACCTATGAATATACAGAACAGAAACAATAATTCCTTCGTAGTAGAATTGCAAAATGGCATTGCCACATTGGAAAACAGATTGTAGTATCTGATAGTATTAAATAAATCTTTCCATAAAGCTAAGGAACATCATACCTAGGTATTTACCCACATAAATTGAAAACTTATTTACACACCAAAACTGTACAGGGAGGTTTTAGACCCTCATAATTTCTCATCTAGGAAAAAACTAAGATGACCATGATTTGATGAATGTGTAAATAAACTGCTATATCTAGGCAATGGAAAATCTCTCACTCACAAAAATGAAGAAACTATTACTTAGTAAAAACTATGGATGAATCTTTGGTGAATTTCATAGGGTAAGAGGATTGCTAAAAACCAATAGAATATGGCTAAGGTGATGGTATGCCATTTCTGTAATTATGTCACATAATTATAGATTTTATTTTATTAGCAGATTCTCCATCCTCCTCAACCAACTTGCAATACTGGGGAGGCTCACATGGATATGACATGGGTATGATTTTCCAACAATGAACCCAACAACTGCCAAGAAAGTGACTCCTGTCAAAATCCACGAATGTGACTTTGGAATTAGGTCCTTCCTCCAAACTTTCAAATAAAACCTGAGTTCAATTCAACAAGGTATATATTTGACTTTACAGAATATTTTTCTGAAGCAGAAAACCCATGTCCAAATATCTGAAATACATGAATTATGAGAAGATATCTACATGTTGCTTTTAAGTGATTAAGTTCATGATACTTATTTATGAAATAACTAATATAGATGGTATCTTTTTGGACACATAAGGTGAGGTTTTAAGTAATACTACCAAAAGGATGCCAGAGCATTTAACAACGTATTTGTCCATTTCTTTCTAGTAGCTAATTTTCTCACTTCAATGAGTTATGCTGTAAGGAAAATAAAAAGAGACACAGAGACAAGATGCAGAGGCAGGAAAGATGACAGAATGGCACAATGGCCAAGCTTCCAGCTTTATTTATATCCATAGGTTACACCTGGTCATTGGCATCAGTAGTACATTATTGTTCATTGTGTCATTAGGCAAGTTACAGAGTTAGCAACATTACACAGCTTATTTCTCAGTTACATACTATAGTTGCAATATGCAATGTTAGAAGTTTGTGTAACTCTTAAGAAAGTCCATTGTTTAAAGTTATTGTTATGTGGACAGGTTCAGGCACAGCAGATCTTAGTGACACATTGTTGTTGTCTAATAAAAGAGTTTCTTTATTCCCAGCAGCTGTTTTCCTGTCAAGGTCCAGGCTGATAAGACTCTTAATACAGAGCCTCCTCATGTTGGGCATTGCTACAACAGCCAGACATTTCCTAGCAGCCAGGCATTCTGTCCCTTTGCACTAGAAACTTCCTTAGCCACCAAGTATGCCATAGTCATGAAGCTATCAGAGACCCCTATCCCAAACACAGAACCCTCACAGTATGCTGCTAAGATCTGAGACAACTTTGCTAAAGGTGCTTTCAAAAGAGAATATGACTTTTTCCCTAGTTCAGACTACTGTTTTGTTAACCAAAAAGTTAACTTCTGGATCTACCAAATCCAGTTTGGAATTGCTTAAAAAAAAAAAAAAAAAGTTGCCAGACAGCTTCAAGTAGAGCTCATTAAACTTGTTATTACTTCTAGAACCAGGCATCTAATGATAAAGAAATGAAATGTGGAGAATGTGCAATATAACATTTTTTAGTCCTCATGAAATAGAAATTGCATGCTCAAGCAAATAACAAGCAATGTGGTAGCAAGGATGATTAAGGTAGATCTATCATGTTTTCCAAGAAAACAGAAATGAAAACAGACCTGATGACCCAAGTCTATATTCCATGAATTCATTATAGTTTATAAGAGTCAAAAAATAGTGAATTAACTCTGTTTCAGGTATCCCAAATGGCTGAAATTTTAAAAACTTGGACATGTGCGGCAGAATTTAAAATATATATCATTACTTTTTAATTACAAAAGCAATTTATTCTGATTTTGTAATCTAATAATATGAAAACATATCAATTGGGGGGGGGGCATGCAGGGAATGGAACCTGAGACTTTACATGTGCTGTGCAACTGCTCCATTGTTCCATTTCTGAGCTACATCCCCAGTTTTCCTCTTTCTTTTTAAAAATATTAAATTTATGTATTTCTTACCCCTCAGCTAGATTTTCCATGGTCTTAGAAAAAATTCCACATTATTACATATAAATCAGCCTCATATTTATGTATATATTTTTACAGCAATTGTTAATTTCAGTAAACAGATCTGTCCTCAATTTCCTATATAATTGTGAAACCACTTGTATGTGTTTGTGAGTGCTTGATTCAGAGGCCTCCAAAGATTCATATTGGAACATTAAAGACAAAGACCAATTTTGCAGATTTATTTTTCATCTCTTGTCAATTCTCAGGAAGGTATCCACCACTGAACAACAATATAGAGAAATGACTTGTTCACTCAGGTCAGCTAGGTCTGGTCACTGAATCATCCCAGTTCTTGTTCAATGGCCTTTTGCCACTAAAGCAGAAATGCAGAGTACTAATGAATTCAACCCTGGGCTATCACTTCCTAATCTATCTGAATCATTATCATTGATGAATACTCAATCAGTGAGAAGCCAAGATTAATGCTGTGTTTTAATATTATGGGATTTAGCTACTTGATGGCTAGTTTATTATTTCAGCTTCCTTTTATCTTGGAGAGGACATGATCCACTGTACTAGAATTAATACTTACTCAAAATATGACTTTATGTTTCTTCAGTTTAATGCCTTGGCAAACAACTCCATTGTCTAAAAAGCATACAAGGTAGCTGACATATCTTTATGAAATCATGCATTCCCTTACCTTGGACCAAGTGATCCATTTAATAGTAATGCAAGTGTTAAAATTGGCATTTGAGAATGGAATCACCTTCTACTTAAGAATGCTACTGTTGTGTTATAATGTTAGAATGACTCCAGAAAGAGTTTTGTGAATGACATTCTGTAGACTTGGGCATTTTCTTTTAAAACTCAATATATATTTTCAACCAAGAGACTCTGCCTGGTTTATCCCCAAGGTCAAATGTATGAATCTGAAGAATGAAGAGTGTTAGTAGAAATGGCACCATCATTTTTAAGAATCTACTTTAGAAATGTTAGTTTCCCTGATCTACAACTTCAGTCTGTCTTAGACTACTCAGTCCAGTCAGCATGTAAGAATACTGCAGAGGACATGATCAGGGTCCTATAAACTTAAAATTGAAGCAGCAAGCTTGCTGTCTTGACTTCCCATGACAGTAGACTAGTTGAAAAAAAATCTGCTGTCAGTTATAAAGGATTCTGTTTCTCATGAAAACAAAGAAGTGGTATTAAATAATTAAAACAAGGAGCAGCATGTCAGATATTCAAGGAATTTACTGAAGTGTCTCTTGGTGCTCATATGCTTTGTGATATCTGTGAATGTACAGTTGCAGCAAATGCTACCCAACAAGGGCAGAGTCACTGGGGACTTCTCTGTCAAGTTTGAATACCCTACAGAGCAAGCAAACTCTACCAGCAGAAATGTTGATTGTCAGTTTCAGTTATAACTCAGAGACTAATCACATCAACATCCCTCCTACTAATATTCCTTTTCTAAGTGTTTAAAAAACCTATTATCATTAGTTACTGTAGAAAACAAGCAACCATTTTGAAGAATTGAAATGAAGAATCAAAATAAAGAATTAATATGATACACGAATGAGTATTGAAAATTGAGCACAGTGGTTGACACCAAAGTGTGCTGCATATGGTTTAGGCCATGCATCTGCACAAGTTTGAGACTGCATATGTGCATACTTGCATCCTTCTACCAGAGACTTTTTACCCCCTCTGAATATGATATTTGGTCTAGGTGCCTAACAAGTCAGAGACATCTATACTTAAAGTCCCTGGAATCAGCCTTCATTTGATGATAAGTAGAACATTGTCAGACATATACCCCATCTACCTACCTCACCAAGCATTTGATATAATCATGAAAAAAAAAAAAAAGAAGTAATTTGCTTTATGGCATGCATTTTGTGACTTTCCTCTCCATTTTTTCTCAACTTCCTAGTTTTGTTTCTTGAAAATTTCTCTAAAGAAAACTCCTTGTATGGAAGTCTTCCTTCTTCAAGGCAAGTTCCTGGGTGAACTTCAATTATGAAAATTGTTAAGGTTGTATATTCATCTATTATGCTAGGTAAGCAATCAGAACAATGACCCTTTTAAATGTGGGAATTTCTTCAATTCTGTCAAACTTTTCACAAACTTTATTTGATAATTTTTCCTCTTAATTTTCTCTGGTCCCTATGTATCTCCAAATATTCTTATGTCTCTAGGCCAAAGTATTTTTAAAAAATGTTTAACATTTCATTCAGTTAATTTTTCCATATTCTGGCTTAGTTTCATAATTTTATCTTCTGAATATTTCTATTAATTTTTGGTCTCTAAACTCATATTTATAACATAATAAACATTTCTAAATATTCCTTTTTATTCATGTCCTTTTTCAATTAACATATTTTAATTGTACATATTGAACATCAATGTAAAATTTCAATATATACATATTGCATGCATTGATCATACCTAATATCCCTTTACCCACCCCTCCATCCACATACACCCTTCCCAACCTCTAGCAATCACTATTTTACATTCAATTCCACTTCGTTAACTTCTACATATGAAAAAGAGCATGAAGCTAGTTGTCTTTCTGTGGTCTGGCTTATTTTGTTTAATGATGTCTTCCATTTCCACTCACTTTGATGCATATGACAAGATTTCATTCTTCTTTTTTTAATTTTTTTTTATTTGTAGATGGACACAATACCTTTATTTTACTTATTTATATGTGGTGCTATGGATTGAACCCAGTGCCTCACACATGCTAGGCAAGCACTGTACCACTGAGCCACAACCCCAGCCCTCATTCTTTTTTATTGCTAAATAATATTCCATTTTACATATACATCATATTTTCTTTGTCCAGTATTTATGGGTATCTAGGCTGATTCCTTATGAGATGTTCTTTCTGATAAGTTGATATCTTCTCTTGTCACTTAGAGGATAGCACTTAAAATTATTGTCTCCATACAATCTATATTCTTTCTAGTTTTTAAATGTTTGTTTCTATCTATTAAGAGTTTAATTTAGATTTCTAGTGATCCTTTCTTTTTTGAAAATACTTAAGACTGAGGTTCTATGTGTTGATAAGTTCTTCTGGTTTAGGTGAGACCTCTACAACTATAGGTTTCATTTAGTATAAAATATATGAATGGTTTCATTGGCAAATCCCCAAACCACTTTTCCTAGGCTGTTAAAGATGTTAGAAAATAATGCATTTTTATTTTTTGTTCATGAACTATTCTAGTAATATACAAACTGAAAGTCTTAAATTTCACATTGGACACTCTTACTGGTTTAGTTGTTTTCAACAAACATTGCATATCCTTCAATTCTACCACTTTATCAGTGTTTTCTTAAACACTTTCCAAAGATTAGTACTGTATATGGGTGCAATGGAATGCTAATTAAAGGTGCAGGGCTGTTTGAAGGATCCGGTATTCTAGTGCCATCATAAACTTATTTTCATCTAGCATTTCAACTTTAATTCTCACCTTCATTCTCAGTTTAAGAGCTCCTTGATCTCTTTGGGGTTCTAGAGATTAAGTCTATTTGCCTCCTGGAGTTTCTTGTTCCTGACTTAAGACAATTTTCCCCTAACTCAAAAATCAGTCCTGGGTTTTGTCTTTGCTTTCTAATTTGTACAGCTTTGCAATATACTGCCCTATCTGAACATACAGATTTATATATATTTTTTGAAATATAATTTTATAGTTAAAACACAGCTGGAAAATGGAGCAGAGACACGATGGCTTTTAATTTGTCATCATTTATTAGAACATGTATCTGGTATTTACCAGTTAAATAAAAGAGAGTTTAAAATTTTCACTCTTTACATGCCTTTATAGATTTGAAAATTGTCTTCAGTCAACTCTTTATATTTTATATATTTGGCATAATTTCTAGCTAATATATAGAAACTAAATTTTTCTTTTCATTAACACCAACAAAAGGCATTCTTCCCTGTCAAAAATGTATGCATTATGATAAATACTTACTGCTTGAAGAAAAAAATAAAAAAATGTGTATTTGAAAAAATACTATCTTTGAGTTATTGTGTTACTTTCAGTTATGTTATCCAGCTTCTGATCTTAGCTATTTTTTTCTCACTTTTGAAAAAGTCTATACCCAGCTCTTGTTTGGTTTAAATTAGACAACACTTTTCAGATATTATTAGATAAGTTGAAATGGTAAAGTTTGTGTAAAAATGATGAACAAAAGATACTGACTGGAGGAATGAACTCATGGAAGAAGCTATTAAATGCTGTAAGATTAAAGAGTATGTCAAATTGTAGTGATAAGAAACTTCTAAGCAAACTTCTTAAAAAATCATTTGGCCTCACTCTGAGAATAACAAGAAACAGTTGACCCATAAAACAAACCAACCATCACATTTAATGATTAAATACAAAAATCATGGCTCTTTCCAATAAGGTTACTTTAAAAAAATTTAGATTGTGAGAACCTAGATTCAATCACAGATGTATATATAAATTATGTACAACTTTATTAAATTGATAACTACACGCAAATTTCTTTACATATACATATAAAGAATCGGAGAAAGAGAGAAAAAAGACTAATTATCACTTTTCAAACAATGAATCGGACTTAAATAATACAAATCTTAGGGATTTTTCATACACTGAATCTACAGGACAACAAATGGAGATGATAGGCTTTAGTGTCAATCCATTTTCAACACTATTTAAATACGTCAAACTTCACAAAACTTAATATATTTCACATATAAATAGCAGATCACTTAGGAAATCTTTCCCATTTCATAATACAAGTTGTAATAGTGACAAACATAACGTTGTCATTCATGGTATAACAAATGAAGAGTGTCAACTAGATGCCCCTGATGCTTTTTGTCAGCAGCAATATACTTCAGTTGCAGGCAAGACTGGTCCCATATAACTTTAGCAAAATGAAAGAAAAGCTAAGCTTCCAAAACGTGAGGGGTAAAATATAGTACTAAGGCACACTTACCTACAGGAAATATCTTTAAAACTTTTTAGTCTTTGTATAACCTACAAGAGATTCAGACTCCCAGAGAAAAATATGATTGGTTCCTCTTTTGACATAGGTTCGTTCTTTGGTCAACAAGTCCTTAAATGACAGAAATTACAGGGCTATTCACATTATTACTAAATAATTGCGTAAGTATTATTTAATATACTATATGATTTAAAATTAGTGTATATATGTGTATATATTAGGTCCTGGGGGTGCTTTATCACTGAGAAACATCCCCAACTTTTAGGATTTATTTGAAGACAGGGTCTCACTAACTTGCTTAGAGTCCTTTAATATATTTTTACAGAAATAATGAGATTATTTTTTTGTTGTCATTCTATCTGCTTTGTAATTTTTATGTACTTTATTATTATGATTTTTGGAATCCTAAAAATAGTTAAAATGTTCATAATTTTTTTTTTTTTTTTTTTTGGTACTGGGGATTGAACTCAGGGGCACTCGACCACTGGGTCACATCCCCAGCCCTTTTTTGTATTTTATTTAGAGACAGGGTCTCACTGAGTTACTAAGTGCCTCGCCATTGCTGAGGCTGGCTTTGAACTCGTGATCCTCCTGCCTCAGCCTCCCAAAGTGCTGGGATTATAGGCGTGCGCCACCACACCCAGCCTTGATCATAAATTTTAAGACTAATTTATGAACAGACATTTTTATAGTATTCATACAATATATTCTTCTATTGTTTTTTACAGCTCATATTTACTGATGTGTATGAGTAAAAAAATTCTGATTGCCAAAAAGCTTCCTATAATTTAATTGATATTTAGATTGAAAGTTTGCAATGCAAATGCTTGTAATATATAATTTCATATCACTGTTCTCCTTAAAACAAAAGGTTATGGTGAATAATTCTCTTACAATTCTTTTATAATGATCACCTCCATTGTGCATAAACTCTGGTGTTGGGGACTTAAGAACACATTGGCTGAAAGAATAGAAAAACTTAACTCTCTGGTTGCCTCCCACCCCCATGATACAGACTTGGCCTAATCAGGAGGCGTTCCCCTGACGTGTCCTGAGAACTAAAACCACCCCAAGGATAGGCCAGGGGCTCCGCCAATGTAATCTGCCCATGCTCCTTATGTGTCCCTATGATCTTTTTGCTGATTGGCCCATGTCTTCTATAAATGCTGTCTATCTTCTTCAATAAATGAGTGAGTTCCAGCTTTGACTGAGCTCCCTGGTAGGTCTGAGTGTCTTCCATGAAGGCTGGGTGGCCACCAGCTGACCCCTACCATTCTCCATCATGCCTGTGCTGGGACGTGTTTTTCCTCTAGGCTTCTCCGCTGGCCGGAAGAAGCTAAACCCAGGTCAGGAAGAACTAAAAACCCCAGCAACTCAAACAGGACCCCAACACTCTGGTAGTAAATTATTTTCTTTTCAAAATCCCATTCTCAGATCTCTCAGCTCGAGCCAATACTTTAGCCTTTGCTATCAAAATATCAGAAAGGAATTCCAATGAAGTTATGTTTTATAAAGGATGGGAAGGTAATGACTGATTTATATCATCAAATAGAAGTCAATTAAGATAATAGTATGAGATTGGAAGTTATATTGTTGTTTCTATAAAATAAAATCCAGAATCAATTTTTTATTACAGTATCTAGTTTAAAACATATTAGATTTTTGTATGGATTTTATTCATCACTGAATAGGCATGAAGGAAAATTCTGAAATAATGAAAACACATAAAGAGGGCATTTATTCATTCTGACTTGTGATGTGAGACTATTTGTCTTTGTGCCTGTGTGAACAGATATTTTAGCAGTTAGCTTGGCTTTGGTTCATTTAGTACAATCAATAATCAGATCTGCTTCACTGATGTCGTTAATCCATTTTTAAGTATATTTTGTATAGTTTTAATATTCAGCCACATTGTGAGAACTTGTTTTAAACAACCTAGCAATAGTTGAAGGCAAAATTCTTGTCAAGCATGTACAATATGTAGATTTTGCATTTATACCTTATAATCACAATTTGTGATATGCATGTTATACATGTAAAATCATGTATAACATAGGCAAGTATTGTGGTTTAGATATGAGGTTTCCTCCATAAGATCATGTGTTAGACAATGTAAGAATTTTCAGAGTTGAAATGGTTGCGTTATGAGAGCCGTAAACTAATTAATGGATGATTCATACACTGATATGAATTAACTGGGTGTTAGCTGAAGGCAGGTGAAGTGTGGCTAGAGAAATTAAGCCACTGGGGGCATATCTTTGGAGTTTATATTTTGTCCTCTGCTGCACAGAACATTCTCTTTGTTTCCTGATGCCATATCCCACATTGCTTTCCTTTGCCATACCATTCCCTTATGATGTTCTGCCGCAGCTTGGGTCCAGATCAATGAAATCAGCCATATACGGACTGAGACCTCTGAAACCATGAGCCAAAATAAATTTTCCTCTTTTATGTTTTTCTTATTAGGGCTTTTGGTTACAGCAATGAAAAGGCTGACTAAACTAGAGACCTAGACTAAAAATTTATAAATTTATTTAGTGTTTTCAATATAATATTTAGATACAAAAGGTAAATATGAATAGTTTCATTTTACAAAATAATTTTGAATATCAGCACTGTGTTCTAGTAATAAGCTTTAAAGTAATTTATAGATATGATTGTATATGTAATTTTGCTTTCACCACAAACCCTATATGCTTGCTGAGTTTTCACAAAACATAGCTAGAGACATTAATTAATAGTCATTAAGCAATTTTAAGTGTAGAGCATTCCATTTTAAATTTCTAACATAACATATTGCAACTGAAATTTGATGCTATTTTGTTAAAAGCCAAAGTAAATTTAGTTTATAATAAACATATAAATGTGCTTAACTAATAATATAAGAAAAATAATAGAGTATTATAATTTTTAGTGGTGCTATAAAGACAAATTCCTGTTGAGCACCTTGTCCAATCGTACATCACTTTGAAGTGTGTGTCTTTTTTCCATATGTCCAGTTTGTACAGAAGAATAACTTCTTAGAATTGGTTTTGCATTAAAGAGATTTTACTTCACAAAGAATCAGTCAAATAAGTGTCCTGAAAATACATGTTTGTGTTTCTTCTTAAGACAATATCTCCTCATTCTAATTATGTTTACTCAAGTACATTTTTTATAGATAACTAAATATGTGAATGTGTGAAGTTCAGACATTCCTAATGAGTAACAATTTTATTTATAACTGATTTTACATTGACTTATTTGCTTGTCTTAAATACAAAAGTAAATTTTACTTTTAATTTAAAATTAGCATTGATTGCAATGCTATAAAGAGTAAATCTATAGAAGTGGAAAAAAAAACAAAGAATTGTTTGATATTTAAATGATGTAACATTTTTGAGTTCATTTATATTATATGCTGTCATTTTTTCCAACATCATGAAAAATTCCAGGGTATATATAGATAAACTCTGAACATAGATTTATTAAAAATTAGGATATTATGATTTTATTCAAATATTTTCTCATTTTCAAATCCTCATATATTTCTTTGCCTTATGCCATTTCCAGCACTTGTGCTTTTAGTCATACAAAACTTTCATGGAGAAAGAAATGTTACTTTTTTTCAAAAATTGTCTTCTTACATAAAATAAAAGTTAAGATAAAAAAGTTAAGATAAAATTAATCTCTGTGTCCATATTTCTTAGTTTGCAAAATTTTGCTTTTGTCCCCTTCCCAATAACTTGCACTAGACACAATATTCTGTTTTTTTTTTAAATAGGTTAAGAATTATAGAAAAAAAAAACAGAGCATGCATAATCTAAGTAAAGAACAAAATGAAACTAAAATTCACATGGGTAATGTACAAGGAAGGCAAGTCCTATCAACACATTCAGAAGATATTCTTCTAGAATAGATACATATGATGCCATTTAATTTTATAGGTAAATGTGAGAAGAGAATTATTGTGATAAAGTGTTATCTGTAGGAGCCCTAATCAAGGAGATAGCTAAAATTGCAGTTAACTGTGAGCCATAACGATGTTCAAGCATTGCCACCTTCCATGATCTCGTGAGACTTGGCCCGGGACATTGCGGACAGGGTCGGTGCCATTTTGTGTGGTGGTTGGAGGAGTGTGGATGGTGTTGGAGTTGTTGTTGGAGCCAGAGAGAGAAGCTATCAGAATAAAGAGCCTGTTTGTTTCCAGTCTGCCTCTGAACTTATACCCGTGGCGTCGTTGCTCCAAGCGGCAATCGCTTCAGACAGCGACAAGTGGTGGCTCGTACAGGGAACTTCGGAGTGGACAGGTAAGAACTGAAAAGTCTCTAAAGATGGGTTCAAATGTAACTAAATCCCAAGTGACAGAAGCTATGGAAAGAATCCTTGATATACCTGACTCCGTTGTCAGTGAGGAGGATTTAGAAAAAGGTGAAGGCGATCATGAAAGCATAGCTTCCTCTGAGTCAACTAAGACCAGTAATGAGAGTATTAGAAGAGTCCCAAAAATGACAACAAAAATCCAAGCTGTTAGAGCTATTCGGGATTTATTGGACATAGCTGAAGGATACTTGCTCTCCATTGAACCTGGGACTCAGGATATTGCTGTCAGTGAAATTAGCAGTAGTGAAGAATCTAGTAAAAGTAATCCTGAGAAAATGAGGGGAAAGAAACTAAAAAAGACCAAGAAAAAGGACCATCAAGTAGAGGAACCACTTGTGTCCTCTACTCCCCCATGGGTGGAATCCATTACAGAAAATATGAAGGGTATTACAAGGCATTTGCATACCCTAGAAATAGAAATAAAAAGTCTTTCTGAGCGCTTATGCGCTCTCAAGGGTAACTCACAGATACATTGGGAACTGCCAATATTTGAAAATGAAAATGGACAGAGGATCCACCAGTCAGTAAATTTCAAAACAAAAAAAATCTCAAAGAGGCAGTAATGACATATGGGCCCCAAGCTCCTTTCACGTTGACTATGCTGGAGTCCCTTAACACCTTTAACTTAACCCCCTCAGACTGGAAAAGTCTATGTAAAGCAGCATTAAGTGGGGGGCAATACTTGGTTTAGCAATCCAATTTCAAGACCTTTGTATGGAAACGGCTAAAAGAAATGCAGCTGAAGGGTTTGGAGACCATAATATAGAAATGCTCATAGGAGAAGGGCAGTTCGCAGACTTACAGTCTCAAAAATATTATGACCCAGGCGTATATGCTCAGATATACGCAGCTGCCTTAAAGGCATGGAAAACGTTACAAGGACCTAGGTATCTACAAGGTAGCTTGTCAAAAGTGATTCAAGGACCTAATGAGCCATATGCTGACTTTGCTGATCGACTTTTGAGAACTGCAGGTAGAGTGTTTGGAGATGTTGATCAAGCTATGCCATTATTCGTTCAATTAGCATATGAAAAAGCTAATAAATATTGCCAGAAAGCCATCAAGCCATGGAGAAATAAAAAGGATCTTTCCATATATATACAACTATGTAAAGATATAAATGACGCCTTTGTCACAGGAAATGTGATTGCAGCTACAATGAGAGGTGCTTCCCCTCAAAATTTCACAAGGCCTCAACCTAGACATTCTAATCAATCAGGATATTCCAGGCAAAATTATCGTAATCAATCAGGCTATTCTAGGCAAAATCCCCAAAGAGAAATAAGACCAAGCTCATACCGTGCCCCATGCCACTGCCCAAGGTGTAAAAAGGGAAATCATTGGGCCAATAAATGCCATTCAAAATGGTACTTATATACTTTGTATACAAGCAGTTGTATGTAAAAAGATGATATACTTGTGCATTATGAATAAGTAAATAAATAATCTAAAAAAAATTGACATCTATGGAAAACATTTGTTCAGGAATTCAAAGAACTGGGCACGGGGCCCAATGCCCTGGGTCCCACAAATGTACGAGGCATTGGAGGAGAAGTATCCTCAAGCATCCACTCACATGCTTCCCCGACACAACCCCTACTACCCATCCACTCCCTCGCCAGAGGAACAGGAGGACATGCAGGATTAGACCTCTGTTTCATCGCCCAAATAGTGTTAACACCTGAAATGGGGGTTCAACTGATTCCCACAGGAGTCAGGGGAACTCTTCCCTCAGGGACTATAGGACTTATTCTTGGGTGAAGTCCTCAAAGCTTAGTAGGTTTTCAAGTGACCCCAGGAGTAATAAACTCAGAGTTCAAAGGGGAAATAAAAATAATGCTTAGCTCACCCCAAAGTATAAGTTCTGTTAATCAAGGAGATAGAATTGCTCAGCTACTTCTCCTTCAAAATTTACATAATTCATTTAAAATGAGTATGCCTCAAAAAAGGAACAATAGAGGATTTTGTTCCACAGACTTGAGACCTATGGCTTGGTGGGTTCGGGATTGTTCAAGGAGGTCTATGTGTAAAATAAAAACCCAAGGAATAGAGATGGAGGGACTGATAGATACTGGAGCTGACTCTTCCATCATTAATCTGTGGCAATGGCCCAAGCACTGGCCTGTGAAAAAAGCTTCAACCACTTTAAGAGGCTTGGCATATAATAACCTCCCAGAGAAAAGTGCAGTAATTTTAAAATGGGAGGATGATGAAGGGCATAAAGGAACATTTCAGCCTTATGTTTTACCTAACCTACCGGTTACTTTATGGGGAAGAGATATTATGCAACAAATGGGAGTACACCTTGCAACCAAGCCTACAGGTGTTAAATGTGAAAATCTACAGAGTAATCTTAACCCTAAAAGAAATCATTATCATAAAGGAAAAAGATATTTTTTTGCGGGGCCACTGAGAAAATAATTTTGAAAATACCATGGCTTTCTGATAAGCCAGTGTGGGTCCCTCAGTGGGGGGATCTAAAGAGAAATTACAAGTGGCCCACCTACTAGTTCAGGGACAAATAGAAGCAGGACATATAAAAGCTTCGACCTCTCCCTGGAATTCCCCCATATTTGTGATCAAGAAAAAATCAGGAAAATGGCCATTGTTACATGATCTTAGAGAAATTAATAAAACCATGCAAATCATGGGCCCTACTCAACCTGGACTTCCTAATCCTGTAGCTATTCCAAAAAATTTCCATCTTATTACTCTTGATATAAAGGATTGTTTCTTTTCTATTCCTCTACACCCTCTGGATACCCCCAGGTTTGCTTTTTCAGTTCCTTCTATTAACAATAATGGCCCTGATCAGAGATATCAATGGAAAGGTTTGCCGCAGAGAATGGATAATAGCCCCACTATGTGTCAAATCTATGTAGTTAAAGTTATTCAACCTATCAAAAATAAATACCCAGAGCTTATGGGCCTCCATTATATGGATGATGTTTTGCTTGTTCATCCTAATCAAGAAGACTTATTCACCATATTTAGTGATATATCAGAAAACTTGAAATGATATGGACTAAACATTGCTAAGGAAAAAGTTCAAATTAGATCTCCAATATTATATCTAGGATTCCAAATTATGGACACTTTTATTAGGCCTCAGAAAGTATTAATTAATAAGGAGCATTTGGCCACTCTCAATGACTTTCAAAAATTGCTAGGAGATATTAATTGGCTTTGCCCTACACTAAACCTCACCACTGGCCAACTAAAACCTTTATTTGACATCCTTCGTGGGGACCCTGATCCATCTTCACCGCAAACATTGACTCCTGATGCTAGGAAAGCTTAAAAGTTAGTAGAAAAAGTCATGGAAGGAGCTCATTGTGATAGATTTGATTTAACTCAACCGCTGATATTGATTATTATTTCTTCACAATATACACCCACAGGAATATTTTGGCAAGAAGGGCCTTTATTATGGATACATTTGCCCGTCTCTCCTAAAAGTATAATTGAGTCTTATACCTCCATGGCGGCTAAACTTATTCTTCAAGGACTTAAGACTTCTACTAAAATATTTGGCATTCACCCTGCTACGCTTATTACTCCCTATTAATCGTCACAGATGGAATCTTTATGCTTCAGTGATAATGATTGGGCTATAGCTAGATGCTCTACTTCTGCAAATTTTGATAATCATCTTCCTAAGTCTCCTATATTATCTTTTTGTATCAATCATCCTGTTATATTTCCAAAGGTAATAAAAAATCAACCTATTCCTAAGGAATTAAATGTATTCACAGATGGGTCCTCAAATGGTACTGTTTCAGTAGTCACTAAAAAAGAAAATAGGACTTACATAACTGCACACAAATTAGCTCAACTAGTGGAACTGGAAGCTGTGGTAAGAGCTCTGGAAAATTTTAGAGAGCAGCCCATGAACATTTTTTCAGATAGCCACTATATTGTACATGCTGTCCCAAAATTAGAGCTAGCAGGACCAATAGCACCTCATACTCCAGCCTTTAAATTGTTTTATCAAATACAAAAACTGTTGTGGGCAAGAAAAGAACCTCTATTTGTAGGGCATATTAGAGCACATACCAACTTGCCTGGTCCCCTCCATGAAGGTAATCAAAAGGCTGATGAACTTACCCAAACAATCTTTATACTTTCAGCGCTCCAGCAAGCTACTTTATTTCACTCCCAGTTTCACGTCAATATCACCACCTTGCAGCGTAGGTTTAAAATCACAAAGGAGCAAGCCAGAACAATTGTAAAATATTGTAAATCTTCTATGACACATTTGCCCAATCGTCATTATGGCGTTAACCCTAGAGGATTAATGCCCAATCATTTGTGGCAGATGGATGTTACTCATGAGCCAATTTTTGGAAAATTGCGATTTATTCATGTGACCATAGATACATGCTCAGGCATGATTTTTGCTTCCTTACATTCTGGAGAAAAAGTTAAAGATGTTACATCTCATTGTTTGCAAGCTTTTGCTGCATTGGGCATCCCCAAAATGCTTAAAACAGATAATGGCCCCGCATATACGTCCTCATCTTTCAAACAGTTTTGCGCGAAATTCAATATATCCCATAAAACAGGCATCCCATACAATCCTCAGGGTCAGGGCATTATTGAAAGAGCAAACCGCACACTGAAAATTATGTTATTAAAACAAAAAGAAGAAAATTGGAAAAGCCCTAGGGACAGATTGGCAGTTGCCCTGTTTACCTTAATTTTTTTTAACTTTAGACTCTAATGGTTATTCTGCTGGAGACAGACATTGGAACCCACACCAACAACATAAACCTTTGGTTTACTGGAAGGATGTTCTTTCAGGTACATGGAAGGGTCCAGATCCAGTATTAATTTTGGGGAGAGGATCTGTTTGTGTTTTTCCAAAGCACGAATCCTCTCCAATATGGATACCATCTAGATTAATAAAGCAGGTACCAAATCAAAAAATCAAGATGAAGTTGTAGAGGAATCAAGATTAATAAAAAAAGTACAAAATCAAGAGGACCAAGATGAAGGTATGGAATGATTCCCTTAAAAGAGTCCTTCAAAATATTTCACAACTTAAGTGTCATTCCTCCCGGCTGGGATGAGGAGATTTCTCTTTAGTGTGCACACAATTGTAATTTTTTTTCTCTTTTTTTATATATGTCTTTATGTCTGTGCATTTGTCTAAATTTCATGTAAATGGGATGTCAGAAATATGTTTGTAGGTTTGTATGTCTGTCCAGTGTGACGTCACAAATAAAGCACTTATGAAAAAAAAAATATATATATGGATCCAAATAAATTTAATTCATTTAAGTTTAAGAGTATTCAATTTAGGTAAATAATTTAATAAGTTAAGGTACCTTCAATTTTGATTTATAGGTGTCCCAAGGATTTCTCTTTAGCGAAGAATAATACTAGTGCTGTATAACCTGATATTTTGGTGTTTTGACATAGGAATGTTCATTTGTAATTAACTTTATTTGTTTTATAGCTGATTAATTTGAGCTATTTCAACAGATAATTTCATGGAAGGTTACAGAGACTCGAGGGTTTCAGCTAACAAATTATTTTTCCAAAGTGCCTTTAGCTTTTCTTTACTCTATCTTTAATTCAGTAAATACCCTCAGTCTTTCTTTGTTTTGTTCTGAATATGATATTTTGCCAGCTTATGTTTGTGGGAGCTCAAGCAGTAATGTGTGTGAGCAGAAATCAACTTTAATTTTCTAATCTAATAATTATATTTTTTAGTTTGACAACTTGCCTCTTGACTCAGTGCTGGAATAGCACTGCCTTTCCTTTAATAATTGATGCTTGAGTTTCTAGGTAGTGGGCCCTGAAATTTGCTGGTAGCATTGTCTAGACATAAAAAAAGACGGCTGCTGGTACAGCTGCAGGGATCGCGGTCGCTGCAAACATCCCTGCTGCTCAAGCATCAAACAACCTCACCAGCAGTGTGGCCTCTGCTCTGCATGCATGGGGCCTCCTAGATCTACGTGTTATAACAAATGGACTTTTTTTTTTTTGGTGCTGGGGATCGAACCCAGGGCCTTGTGCATGCGAGGCAAGCACTCTACAAACTGAGCTATATCCCCAGCCCAACAAGTGAACATTTTGATCTTTCATTGTTTGGGACTTTACGGGACAATGCCTTACAGGTATTTGTCTAGAGAACTCAGTGTGTTACTTGATAAATCTCAGGGCAGCTGATTTGTTTAAAGAATTTGATATGCGGGCTGGGGTGGTGGCTCAGAGGCAGAGCGCTTGCCTCGCACGTGCGCAGCCCGGGTTCGATCCTCAGCACCACATAAACATAAATGCATTGCTTTGTGTACAACTAAAGTAAATAAATAAATTAAAAAAAAAAAGAATTTGATATGCTATGTAACTTGCTTGTCAGCAGAAGGCTTATCGCCTTAAAGCTACAGCATCTCCTCACGATTGGACGGCTGTTAGTCATCATACACAGTTGATCCTGAAGGGCTCGATTGGATGGCTGGTTAGCCAATGACGGGTAAGATTCCCAGAGCTGGACAACCTAAGACCCGCACAGTCGATCCGGATGAGGTCGTCACCCATCCACGGGACAGTCTCATGTGGCTGACATATCAACCTAAGACAGGAGTCAAGGGCACAGCCTTGATTATCTGATGACGGGTAAGAATGTTGGTTGCACATGGACGTCCTAGAGCATCCCCTGTTTTAAAACAAAAGGGGGGAAATGTAGGAGCCCTAATTAAGGAGATAGCTAAGATTGCGGTTAGCTGTGAGCCATAAAGATGTTCAAGCATTGCCACCTTCCATGATCTCACGAGACTTGGCCCGGGACTTTGCGGATCGGGTCGGCGCCATTTGCATGATCTTGCGAGACTTGGCTTGGGACATTGTGGATCGGGTTGGCGCCATTTGCATGATCTTGCGAGACTTGGCCTGGGACATTGCGGACGGGGGTTGGCGCCATTTTGTGTGGTGGTTGGAGGAGTTTGGATGGTGTTGAAGTTGTTGTTGGAGCTGGAGAGAGAAGCTAGCAGAATAAAGAGCCTGTTCGTTTCCAGTCTGCCTCTGAACTTATTCCCATGGTGTTGTTGCTCAAAGCGGCAATCGCTTCAGGCAGGGACAGTTATCTAAATAAAGTAGATCTAGTAGTTCATATTATTAAAAATTTCTTTCATCCAATTTGTTATTAAAGTTTCTGTAAGCAAATTGATGCCAAATATAATATCTTGAATATAGTGGAAGCATCAACATACTTCATAATTTTATTATATTATTTTAATTATATTTATTTAATTCATAATGATTTGAAAAATATTTAATTTGCTTATAACAAATTAGAAAAAATAATTAAATATTTGTATGGATTGTCAATAAATTTTATACCAGGAGAAAATCCTCTATGCAAATATGGAGAAATGAAGACACTATTGTTTTTTTTCCTGTCTAAAACTGCAATAAAATTACTCTAAAGGGGAATCTTATAGGTTGCAGGAATTTATAAGAAGACTGTGGATGAGAAAATACAAATGGAAGAGAAAAATAGAAGAGGTACATAAACAAAATTTATACAGTTATGTTTAATTGGTAATAGAACCTAGAAATTAAGATACAAGTGTCTGATATGGGTTTAAGTCGAGTCTAGAAATAAGTTGAATAATGTAACAAAACTCAATAATTTTGGTAATTTGGTGCACTCTCTTCCTTTGAAGTCAAAACCATGCTGTAAAGCCTGCAAATACAATAAGGGCCTTTTCTTCTATGTGCTATAACTCTGAGATTTTCTACTTTCAGGCCTTCAACCAGAGATACATACCATAGAGGACCTGGAAATGTAGTGAAGAAAGAGATGCCACATAGAAATTATAGGAAGTGTGTGAGAGTCTGGGTGATCAATACCCCAATCCCTTTCACATGGTTACCTGGACACATAATCTGTCTTTTACTTGCTTCTCCCACATTCCACTTTCACCTACCTCCTACCACTAACAATAAGAAGATAAAGATCCCTGACTTTAAATAAAGAAGCTACCCAACTGAAAACACAATTAATAAGCTAGACTTAACGTACTTGCATAGAATATTTCATCAATCAATGACGAAGTACACTTTCTTCTCAGTAGCACTAGGATCATTTTCTAATACCGTAGGCCATAGAGCAATTATTAACAAATACAAAAAAAAAAATAGAGATAATACCTTGCATTGTATTATATCATAATGGAATAAAATTTGAAATCAATAATATGATAAAATAGAAGCTATTCTAACACTTGTGGACCAAATAATATGCTATTGAATGATTAATGGATAGCAGAAATATCTAAAAACACACTTAGAGGTAAATAAGAATAGTGATACAATGTTTCAAAATCTCTGGGACACTATGAAGGCAATTATAGGAGGAAAGTTCATAGCAATGATCTCATTCACTAATAGAATAGAAAGTCTACAAATAGATAATCTAACATAACATCTCAAGGCCCTCAAAAAATTTAAAAAAAAAATCACACTCAGTTGGAGGCAGGAAATAATGAAACTCAGAGCTGAAATCAATGATATTAAAATTTAAAAAAAAACTCAAAAATCAACAAAACTAAAGTTGATTCTTTGAAAAAAATTAATAAAATTGGTAAACCCTTAGCCAAACTAACTAAAGAGGGGAAAACTTAAATTATTAAAATTTGTGACAAAAGGAAAATACCATAGATACTAAAGAAATAGAAACAATAATCAGAACCTGTTTTGAAAACTTATAAATAAAATAGAAAATCTTGAAGACATTGTCAAATTTCTAGAGAAATATGACCTACTCAAATCAAACCAGGAGGACATAGAAATTCTAAACAGATCAATTTCAAATGATAAAATAGAAGACACCATCAAAAGCTTACCAACAGAGAAAATTCCAGAACTGGATGAATTCTCACCCAAGTTTTACCAGATCTTTAAAGAAGAACTTACACCAATACTCCCCAAATTATTCCATGAAATAGAAAAGGAGAGAACCCTTCCAAATTCATTCTATGAAGCTAGTATCACCCTGATATCAAAACCATACAAAGACACATCAATAAAAGAAAGCTTCAGACCAATATCCCTGATGAATTTAGATGCAAAAGTTCTCAGTAAAAATACTGGCAAATCCCATATAAAAACATATTAAAAACAGTACACCATGATGTAGTAAGTTTCATCCTAGGAATGCAAGGTTGTTTCAACATATGGAAATCAATAACTGTAATTTAACACATCAATAGACTTAAATACAAGAATAACATGATTATCTCATTAGATGAAGAAAATAATTTGAGCAAATACAACCTCTATTCATATTTAAAACAGCAGAAAAACTAAGGATAGTAGGAACATACTTCAATATTATAAATCCTAAATCCAAGGCCAACATAATTCTAAGTGGAGAAAAACTGAAAGCATTTCCTTTAAAAACTGAAGCAAGTGATGTTCTCTTTTACACTTCTATTAAAAACAGTCTTTGAAATTCTAGCCAGAGCAATAAGGCAAAAGAAAAAAAATTAAATGGATACAAATAGGAAAAGAGAGTTCAAACTAGGTTGGTTTGCCAATGACGTTATTCTATATTTAGAAGATCCAAAAAACTCCACCAGAAAACTTCTAGAATTCATAAATGGATTCAGCAAAGTAACAAGATACAAAATTAACTCCTGCAAATCCATTGCATACATATACACCAATGATGAGTCAGTGAATGAAAAATTAAGAAAACTATTCTATTCACATTAGCCTCAAAAAAATAAAAACAAAATACTTGAGAATAAATATAATAAATAGGTGAAACACCTCTACAATGAAAACTACAGAATACTAAAGGAAAAAAGACCTTAGAAGATGAAAAGCTGTCACTTGTTCATGGATAGACAGAATTAATATTGTCAAAATGTCAATACTACCAAAAGTGATATACAGATTTAAAGCAATTCTTATTAAAATTTCAATACTGTTTTTCATGAAAAAAGGAAAAGCATTCATGACATTTATTTGAACAAATAAGAGGTCCAAAATAGCCAAAGCAATCCTCAATGAGAAAAGTGAAGGAGGCATCATAATACCAGACCATAAATTATACTACAGAGCTACAGTAACAAAAACAATATGGTATTGGCACCAAAACAGACATGAAGAGTGTATGAGGGTTCTCTAGAGGAACAGAATCAACAGGAAGTATGATTATAAAAAGAGGACTTATTATTGAAATTGACTAACTTCACTTAGGATTATATTCTCCAACTTCATCCATTTACCTGCAAATGCCATTATTTTATTTTCTTTTATTGCTGAGTAAAATTCCATTATGTGCATATACCACATTTTCTTAATCCACTCATCTACTGAGGGACATCTAGGTTGGTTCCACAACCTAGCTATTGTGAATTGTGCTGCTATAAACATTGAGATGGCTGTGTCACTGTAATATGCTGTTTTTAAGTCCTTTGGGAATAGACCCAGGAGTGGGAGGGCTGGGCCATAGGGTGGTTCCATTCCCAGTTTTCCAAGAAATCTCCATACTGCTTTCCATAATGGTTGTACCATTTTGCAGTCCCACGAGCACTGTATGAGTGTTCCTTTTTTCCCACATCCTCTCCAACATTTATTGTTGTTTGTGTTCTTAATAGCTGCCATTCTGACTGGAGTGAAATGAAATCTTAAGGTAGTTTTGATTTGCATCTCTCTAATTTCCAGTGATGTTGAGCATTTTTTCATGTATTTGTTGATTGATTGATTGTATATCTTCTTCTGAGAAGTGTCTGTTCAGTTCCTTGGCCCATTTATTGATTGGGTTTTTTAAGAGGACTTATTATTGAAATTGACTAACTTCACTTAGGATTATATTCTCCAACTTCATCCATTTACCTGCAAATGCCATTATTTTATTTTCTTTTATTGCTGAGTAAAATTCCATTATGTGCATATACCACATTTTCTTAATCCACTCATCTACTGAGGGACATCTAGGTTGGTTCCACAACCTAGCTCTTGTGAATTGTGCTGCTATAAACATTGAGATGGCTGTGTCACTGTAATATGCTGTTTTTAAGTCCTTTGGGAATAGACCCAGGAGTGGGAGGGCTGGGCCATAGGGTGGTTCCATTCCCAGTTTTCCAAGAAATCTCCATACTGCTTTCCATAATGGTTGTACCATTTTGCAGTCCCACGAGCACTGTATGAGTGTTCCTTTTTTCCCACATCCTCTCCAACATTTATTGTTGTTTGTGTTCTTAATAGCTGCCATTCTGACTGGAGTGAAATGAAATCTTAAGGTAGTTTTGATTTGCATCTCTCTAATTTCCAGTGATGTTGAGCATTTTTTCATGTATTTGTTGATTGATTGATTGTATATCTTCTTCTGAGAAGTGTCTGTTCAGTTCCTTGGCCCATTTATTGATTGGGTTTTTTTTTTTTTTTTTTTGGTGTTGAGTTTTTTGAGTTCTTTATATATTCTAGAATTGGGTGTCAGGGTACATAGGAGGATTAGAAGAACACTAGAATGGTCAAAGGGGAGGGAGGAGATGGGAGGGAACAAGGGGGAATGGAGAAAAGGTGGTATAATAAGATGGATATCATTATCCTAAATGCATAATTGAATACTTGAATAGTATGCATGTAAAAAGAGGCTCTATATGTGTATCATGAATTGTAATGCATTCTACTATTACAAATACAACAACTCTGAATTAAAAAAAAAAAAAAAAAAAAAAAAAAGAGGACTTATTAGGTTGACTTACACAAGCAGAAGCTGGATAGTCCATAATGGCCATCTGCAGGCTGGAGAGCTGAAAGAACCAGTAGCTGCCCAGTCCAAGAGGCTGAAGCCCCAGAACAAGAGGGATCAATGGGGCTTCTCTAGTCTGAGACCTAAGCCTTCTGGAGAATCAGTGTCAGAGTCTGCTTTGGAAGAGTGAAGAAATGAGAATCAGATATCCTCAGACAATCACAGCAGCAATTAAAAAACTGTTCAAAAAAAATCAAGCTTGCATCTGCTGGAGCTTCCTTGTTCTTCTAACATTTATTCCATCCAAGCCACCATCCTATTGGTCAGTGATGCCCATGCTTAGGAGTGTCTCCATTTCAGTTGGCTATCCCACAAGCCAATTATTTCTATGACAAACTGTCATTGACAAACCCATAATCCTCATAATCTTTGGCATCTCTTAATCCAATCAAGTTGACCATTCAAATTAATCTTTGAAAAGATCAATGGAAAAGAATAGAAGACACAGGGACAAACCAAAGATACAGCTACCTAAACTAGAGAAAGATGCCAAAAACATACATTGAAAAAAGATAGCCTCTTCAATAACTGATCCTGGGAAAACTAGAAATCCATATGTAGTAGAATAAAATTTAGCTCCTATCTCTCACCTGAACAAAGCTCAACTCAAATTGGATCAAAGACCTAGGCATTAGACCAGAAACCCTGTCTGTACTAGAAGAAAATATAAGCACAACACTCTAACATGTTGGCTTAGCAACTGACTTCCTCAACTAGACCCCTAAAGCGCAAGAAGTAAAATTAAATACTAATAAAAGCAATGATATGAAATTGAAAGCTTCTTTACAGCAAAAAAAAAAAAAAAAAAAAAAAAAAAAAAACAATTAAGAGTGAAAAGAAAGAGTCTACAGAATAGGAGAAAATCTTTGCTACCCTCACATCTGATAAAGACAAATAACCAATAAATGATTGGCAAAGGAACTAAACAGATACTTCTCAAAAGAAGAAATACTAATGATCAACAAATGTATGAAAAATAACTTTATGATATTTGCCAGCAAATGAATGGACCTGGAGACTATATGCTAAGGGAAATAGGCCAATCCCCCCAAACCAAAAGTCGAATGATTTCTTTGATTTGTGAATGCTAACTCATAATAAGGTGGGAGTTGGGGAAGTGCAAAGGAGTGGAATAATAGAAGTTCAGTTCTTTAGAAAAATGGAAATGAAGAGAAAGGTGGGGTGTAAAAGGCTAAATTGCAATAAATCACAGAATCAATCTTAAAGCAGGAGACAGAAACTTTATTCACTAACCAGTGGTTCAGATCCACTAGCTGGCAGGCCAAGGGACAGGCTGTAAGTCTACACCCTTTGACCCCCTCCAAGGGTTAGAGTACAACATTTGTAGTCCAAAATCACATTAATCATAAGTGGTGGTTGTTATAATTCAAAACCATAAACAAACACTATGAAATCTAAAATCATAAGCAGAAGGGAAATGGGTCAAAATGACCCTAGTTGAGTACAAGTTAAAGAATGGTTACTAAAGTTTAGATAATCATTCTCTGACAGGGTACATTAGCCAAGAAAAATGGTATCCAAAGAAAGAATAATTTTACATTGTATAAGAATTGCCATTTTGTGTTGACAAACATGCTATGCTAAGCAACTGTTGAGGGGTGTTCCCATGGGAGAAGCATTTTTTTTTTTTTTTTTTTTTTTGTACCAGGAATTGAACTCAGGGGAACTTGACCACTGGGCCACATCCCCAGCCCTTTTTTGTATTTTATTAGAGACAGGGTCTCATTGAGTTGCTAAGTGTCTTGCCATTGCTGAGGCTGGCTTTGAATTTGTGATCCTCCTGCCTCAGCCTACCAAGTGCTGGGATTACAGGCGTGCGCCACCATGCCTGGCTGGGAGAAGCATTTTTTACATGACATGGAGTCTCAGGACAATATGAAGTCTGTTTGGTCATTGCCCATATAATCTGCCCCATAACAGAGGGATATGAATAGGGAAGATAGTGGAATGCATGTGAAACAATTTTTCTATGTACTATGAATATACCACAGTGAATCTCAACATCAAGATTGAGATTTTAATTAGAATAAGATATAGTCCATGCTTGTTTAAATATATCAAAATAAATTCTACTCTCATGGATGCTTAAGAAAATAAATTAAAAAAAAATTTTGTCCTTTTCAACTGAGAAGTTCCATATAGCCACTATTGAGGCTCCTTAAGTAAAAAGACTCAGTGGTTGCCCAACACCCTAAATTCAGCCCTCTATTCAATAAACACCCACCATGCTTACAAATTCTATGCAGCTTTTGAATATCTCATTAGTAAATATGAAAAAAACTATTAAAAATATTAAAAATCTTGGAATATTAGAGGAAATGGAGGCATAAACTATCAAAGAACTAATTAAAGACTATATCCCAAAACTGAAGGGCACAGTTATGCAGTAGAAGTTCTATATCTGAAATAATAGATATCCAGAGGACCCTTGTCAACACATATTATCAAAATTTTTCTTTGAACACAGACAAATGGAAGATTCTAAGATCATTTAAAGTGGGATATGAAGAGAACTAAATCATACTGGAAGATGACAAATGGCATAGGAATGATCAGCAGTGGCACTCAGAGTCTAGATGTTCTTTGCACTTCACAGGGAAGATGTTTTTCAGCCCAGAGAGCTGCATCTCACAAGCTATCATTTGAGGGGGCAAGTAAACTGACAACATTATCAGAAGGCTCCCAAAATCAGTCTCTTTACTAATTACTGGGAATCAACCAAAATAATGACATAAACACTCATGGAGTATGAACATGGGAGAAATGAAAGAGGTTGACCTTAAATAGTGGGAATAGGAATTTTTAGGAATTCCTAAGGTCAGAAGAAGAGCCATTGCATTTAAAAGTTGAGAAGTAGGTTTTGAGTGCAAACCAGTCTAGACGAGGATAGCACAACTGAGAGGTACAAATAGGTACTTCACTAAAAGAAAAAAAATCATAAATTGCCCTCTGCTTTATAATTATTAAAAATATAAATGCCCTTTTTTAAGAATTTGAGATTAGACTGTTATTAATGAATATAGAAATAGAATATAAGAAGTACTATGAAAAATCATGCTTCACTACAAGGGAAATATACTACACCCTTCACTTTTGGGGAAAATATTAGTATTTATAGGTATTGACAAATGATTTAACTTAAAATTATATGACCAATATAGGAAAATTATGGAAAGAAAAGAAAGTTGATACATATTTAACGTCTGAGAAAAGGGTACCTGTTGTCAGAAAGTTAAATCGTTCAATTCTGTGATAGGAAATAAATTGATAATGTATAAAGCATTTTAAAATCAACATAAATATGTCTAAAAATATGTTAAAATAGCAAAATTAGTTCAATAAGTTAAAAATGTTTGCTTGTCTTCAGAGGAAACTGAGTGAGATGTGGGATAAACAATAGCAAATTTGGATTAGAGTCCTGTAACAATAATTGACATTTAAAAAGTATATGTATATAGTGCTATCATAAAATTTAAAATATTTTAAGTTAAGTATATCCTCGTACCCTAATAATACAATGGTGTGGCCTCATATCCTCATATCACCAATGGAGACATTTTTTTTTTTTAAATCACTCACAGAAAATTACATGGCAAATAAGGATTTACATCACATAACATTTTAAACACGGGTCAAGCTTCTGTACAAGGCTGATTCTTATACATTTTGTTTCACATCAGAAATTTGGGCTGTGATGCATTCCTATAAATAGTTTTACTTGACACATATTCATTGAAATTGCTTTCTGGTAAAAAAAAAAATGATTGATCAGTATGAAATCACTTGCTTTGATCAGATTTAATATCAGAGATACATAAATAATGATTTTAAGGATCTTTCATTGTGAAATTAAAAAAAAAATAGTTTGACTACTATACTTGAAAATGTGACATAGCTTTTTAGTTTTAATTTCTACTTATTGAATATAACAATATCATCTACAAATACCTGTACCATTTATTAAAATGGTAGCTACTTTTAATTCAATTAGTATTTACTAAGGACCTACTATAAGAGTTGTAGGCACTCCTCTGGGGTGGAGGGGAGGAAGATCTTTAAGATCCTAACATACTTCATTTATGTGTGTGATTCAAACAGTGATTGAAATGTAGTGGAGATATTTATTGGTGCTGTCAGAAAGCAAGTGAGACTTTGTTAAGGATGGATATGAAGTTGAGAAATATTTCATGAGTAAAGCTCGTGTGGATATAGTAAGATTATTCCTTTTCTATTTTTGTTGAAATCATGAGAACTCTGACCTTTCCCTTGGCTTCCTTGAAATGTTTGTTTCCTTGGTCATATACTCTTCATTAGGATTCCTTTTATCCATGTCTTATTTTTAGCCAGTGCATTTTTCTCATTTTTAAAAATTGTCATTATTTTGGTTTGATATATATATTTTTTTGCACATATTCATGAGTTACAATACATGTATACAGTGGTAGTCATCAGTTCATATTTTTGGCATACTCATCGCCTTAGACTTTCATTATTTTCCTATGGTGAGTGCATTCAAATTTCTCTCTTCTAACTGAACTGAGATATATAATACAGTATTAACTATTTTCACCTTGCTATGCCATACAATGGCAAATAGCAACAATGTACCGTATCCTCCATTCTGTTCTGAACTTTTATGGGATCAATATTCTTAGATTCTATTTATGTGTGTGATTTTACAGTACTTCTATTTCTGTGCCTTCTTATTTTATGTAATACAATATATTCCAGTTCTATGCATGTTGTGGTAAATGACAAGTTTTCATGCTTTTTTAATGGTCAAATATATCCCATTATATATTTATAAGGAACTCAAATAAATGAAAAGCCAAAAAACTAATAACCTGATGGAAATAATTTTCAAAAGATCTGAATAAGCATTTATCAGAAGACATGCAAAGTACCAAAAGATGTATGAAAAAATTTTTCAGTTCCATTAATCATTAGAGAAATGTAAATCAAAACCACAATGAGAAAGCACCCTAGTCTAGTAAGAATTGCTATAACCCAAAAGACACAACCCTAAAGTAACCAGTGCTGATTATATATCCAATGTTCTTTTAACATGCAGTGGTTTCAGGCTGTGCACCACTAATAGATAACCTTCCTAATACATAAGGAATGAAATTGAATTGGGGTAAACAAAGTGGTCTTGGCTAAAATATTCCTACTCTATTTTCTTTTCCAGAAGCATGTTTTTGTTCAAGTTTTTAATTCAAAGGAGAGTTCGATACAAACTGAAGCTCATTAAAACACAATTTATTAGTGGTATAATATTTTAGTCATGTTTCTCCTTCCTCCATTTTGATTCAGTTTTTCACTAAGAAACTATTTTAGGAAAGAGAACCACTTGTTAATCTGTTCTCTATTTTTTTATTTTGTATCCTTCTACCTATAGAATAGGACCATTAATTAAATAGTACTAATATATTCTATGGCTACCCACAAGCCTGAGATCTCACCATTTAAAACAGAAAATCTGAGAAAAATTGAGTGATAATTTATTTGAAATAACTTTGCATTTATTTCCAACGTTCAAAAGTTTACTTCAATTCACAACTGTATATAATACATATTCTTTACACCTCGGGAGTTGAAGTTTTTGTTTTCTTTATTGTTACAATTGCATGAACCTAACACGTACCTCGCATATATTAGCATTTAATAACTGTCTTAACTGAACTAATTAATGAGTACATATTCTTTGAGTTACAAAGGAAAAATCAATAAAATACCACTGTCATATAAAGATGCTATTTTATGTATATCAAGTACTATTTGGGGGCTGTAGTACATATATTGCTTAAATTATTTTAACAATGCAACTTTCCACTGAAAATTCAAGAAACATAATGAGAAGATGAAAAAAGCAGCAGGATGAGGAGAAGATACATATGGGTTGCTACATATAAATGGATATCTGGGAGACTGAATCTACTTCAGGAACAACTAGATGCTAACTTTAAGAATAGATACTAGGGATTTTGTTTCTTTTACTTCTGCTTAGAGTGACTTGTCTATGATGCTATGTTTAGGAAGGCAAGAAAATCAATATAATAACCAGGTCTTCCTATCTAGAACAGAAATTACTAGGTTATAACATAAAAAATTCATATATTTGAATCATGAGCCCAAGTCAGAGTACATCAAGTTGTTCGGATGAAAATGGTGTTTTGATTGTATATGCTTGGACTAAGGGCCTGTCCTGGATATATTATAGATTAATATTAATTATCATTAGTTACTAAGAACACTTAATAAATTATTAATCCTTCACATATATTCATTGCATTTTTATACAAATAAGTAATACTTAACATCTGATATTTTGTGTGGTACCTTGAACAACAATTAAACCTCTCTGAGTATAATATTCAAGTATAATAATAATCACAATATACTGACTTTATCTGTGTGAAAGTATGTTCAGACACTTCATGTTAGAAACTGTCTCTTTTTCAATATTCCTTTGAAGGATCCCTTTGTGGACTGGGAAGTGGGAGGTGGAATCAGTTTCATTAGAGGCCCCAGAGAACTGTATCTTGGTGCTTATCTTGTAAAATTGTTGCTAGTTGCGTCACGAGAGGAATTTCTATAGGCTTCAATGCTTGTCACTGACAACAGAGAAACAGTGCCTTGGAGAAAAAAAATACTTATTGATAAAGAGGTTAAAGAAAGTTTGAATCAGGGGCTGGGGTTGTGGCTCAGTGGTAGAGCACTCACCTAGCACGTGAGCAGCCCTGGGTTCGATACTCATCACCATGAAAAAAATAAAGGCATTGGTGGTGGCCTGTATGGGGAATTCGGCGGCCAGGTAAGAAAAAAGAAAATTTAAAAAAGATGGGAGCGAATATAACAAAAAGTCGGTTTATAAAAGCCATGAATGAAATTTTTGATATCGAGAACTCAGAGGATAGTGAGAAAAGTGAACAAGAAAGCATATCCTTTGACTCAGTTGAGACCAGCAAGGAGAGTAGTAATGTAAATTCAAAAGTAAGAACGGCAAAAGCCATCAGAAGCTTAATAAAATTAGCTGAGGAGTATGTACTCTCCTTAGAAGCTGAAACTCAGGATACTAATGAAAGTGATAATAGTAACAAGGAGCCAAACCATCAAAGTACAGTCTCCTCCACTGAGCAGGTTAGGAATTATGAAACTAGTAGTGAAGAGGAATCAAAAAGCGATTCGGGGAGCACAGTCTCCAATCAAAATAACAAAAAGAAATTAAAAAAGAGAAAAGACTGTCAAATAGAGGAACCACTAGTGCCCTTTGCTCCTTCATGGATAGAATCCCTAACAGAAACAATAAAGAGTATTGATCAGAGTGTACGTGCCCTTGAGGTAGAAATTGGCGGCCTTTCTGAGCGCTTACACTCTCTCAAACAACATAGACCACAGGAGCACCTAGAACTGCCAGTATTTCAAAATGAAGATGGACAAAGGTATCACGAGTCCCTAGACTTTAAAACAATAAAGAATTTTAAAGAGGTGGTAATGACCTATGGGCCTCAAGCTCCGTTCACATTAAGTATGATAAGAGTCACTTAACACCCTAATCTTAACACCCTCAGATTGGAAAAGTCTATGCAGAGCGGTACTAAGTGGGGGACAATACCTAATCTGGAAAACTCAATTCCAGGAACTTTGTTCAGAAATAGCAAAGAGAAATGCTACAGCAGGTTTCCCTCAACGCAATATAGATATGCTCACAGGGGAGGGTCAGTTTGCCCAACTACAAAATCAGCTACAATACGATCCCGGTGTGTATGCCCAGATACACACAGCAGCTGTCAAAGCCTGGAAGACAATATCAGGCACAGGGGATCTGCAAGGCAGCCTATGAAAAGTTATACAAGGGCCTAACGAACCTTACGCTGATTTTGTAGATAGACTCTTAAAAACAACATCTACAGTTTTTGGCGAAGTCGAGCAAGCTATGCCCCTAGTTATCCAATTAGCGTACGAGAACGGTAATAAATATTGCCAGGATGCAGTAAGGGCGTGGAGAAGTAAAAGACTTATCAATTTATATCAGACTGTGCAAAGACATTAACAAGGCTGTTATCACAGGCAATGTAATTGCTGCTGTGATGAAAAATTCCTCCCCTCAAAATTCCCAAAGGATTCAACTTAGAACAGGAAATTCCAGACAAAATTATTATAATCAACCAAGATATGCTAAGTAATATCCCCCAAGGGTAATAAGATCAAATTCATACCGTGCTCCAGGCCGATGCCCCAGGTGCAGAAAGGGTATACATTGGGCCAATCAATGCCATTCCAGATATGATATATGTGGAAATGATTTGTCCAGGATTTAAAAAAAATGGGGGCACGGGGCCCAATGCCCCAGGGCCCACAAATGTATGAGGCACTAGAGGAGGAATGCCCTCAGATCCAGATGATTCCTCATCACAATCATTCCTACCCATTAACTCCCTTGTCAGAGGGACAAGAGGAAGTGCAGGATTAGATCTCTGTTCTACCGCCCAGATGGTCCTGACACCTGAAATGGGGGTTCAGCTGATTCCTATGGAGATCAGGGGACCTCTCCCCTCAGGAACTGTGGGACTAATCCTTGGGCATAGTTCCAAGAGTTTATTAGGCTTTAATGTTATACCAGGGGTTATTGATTCAGATTATAATGGAGAGATTAAAATAATGCTAAGTACACACAGGAGCATCATATCCGTAAATCAAGGAGACAGAATCGCACAGCTGCTCCTCCTTCCCAGTCTCCATAATACTTTTGAAAGCATGCCACAAAATAGAAATAGCAGAGGATTCGGTTCCACTGGTTCAGGACCTATGGCTTTCTGGGTTCAAGATTGTTCACGGAGGCCTATGTGCAAAATAAAAATTCAAGGTATAGAGATGGAGGGGCTGATTGATACAGGAGCTGACTCTTCCATCATAAATCTACAACAATGGCCTAAGCACTGGCCTCTACAGAAAGCCTCAACCAGTTTAAGAGGCTTGGGATATAGTAATACCCCAGCACAAAGTGCTAATATCTTGAATTGGGAGGATGGTGAAAGGACACAAAGGATCATTCCAACCTTATGTATTAAACAGCTTGCCAGTTACCCTATTGGGAAGAGATATTCTATATCAAATGGGGCCACACCTAGCAACTAAGCCTGCAGGTGTTAAGAATAAAAATCCTAATCATAATAAAAAAGACAAAAGACGTTTTTTCTAGGGGCCACTGAGAAAACAATTTTAAAAATACCATGGCTCTCTAATAAGCCAGTTTAGGTCCCTCAGTAGCCCCTATCCAAAGAAAAATTGTAAGCGGCCCATCAATTAATTAAAGAACAATTAGAAGCAGGACACATAGAGCCTTCCACCTCTCCCTGGAATTCTCCCATATTTGTAATTAAGAAAAAATCTGGAAAATGGAGACTATTACAAGATCTTAGACAAATTAACAAAACAATGCAAATTATGGGCCCTACTCAACCTGGACTTCCTAATCCTGTAGCTATTCCAAAAACCTATTACCTTATAACTCTTGATATAAAGGACTGTTTCTTTTCCATTCCCCTACATCCTCTGGATGCCCCCAGGTTTGCTTTATCAATTCCTTCTATCAATAATAATGGCCCTGATAAAAGATATCAATGGAAAGTATTGCCGCAGGGAATGGCAAATAACCCTACAACGTGCCAACTATATGTGGACAAAGCTATACAGCCCATTAAAAACAAATATCAAGACCTCATGTGTCTACACTACATGGGCGATGTTTTATTAGCTCACCCTAATCAACAAATCTTATTTAATATATTTAGTGAAATAACAAAAAATTTTAAAAATATGGATTATATATAGTAGAAGAAAAAGTTCAAAGCAGATCACCTATACTATATTTAGGCTTTAAAATCATGGATACTTTTGTTAACCCCCCAAAATTCTAATAAATAAAGAACATTTGACCACCCTCAATGATTTCCAAAAATTACTGGGAGACATTAATTGGCTTCACCCTACACTAAGCCTCATTACTGGACAATTAAAACCTTTATTTGACATCCTTCACGGGAACCCTGATCCATCCTCACTGCGAACATTAACTCCTGAGGCCAGGAGAGCTCTAAAAGTAGTAGAGCAGGCCATTGAAAGATCCCATTGTGATAGATTTGATTTTGCTCAACCACTAATATTGATTATTATTCCTTCACAATATACACCCGCAGGAGTATTTTGGCAACAGGGACTTATATTATGGATACATTTGCCTGTCTCTCCTAAAAGTACAATTGAGTCTTATACCTCCATGGTGGCTAAACTTATTCTTCAAGGACTTAAAACCTCTACTAAAATATTTGGAATTCATCCCACTGCTATTATTACTCCTTATTCATCATCACAGGTTGAATATTTGTGCTTCAATGATAATGATTGGGCTATAGCTAGATGCTCTACTTCTGCAAATTTTGACAATCATATTCCTAAATCTCCTATACTGTCCTTTTGTATCAATCATCCTATCATATTCCCACAGGTAATAAAAAAATCAACCCATTCCTAAAGCATTTAATGTATTTACAGATGGATCCTCTAACGGTACTGCTGCAGTAGTCACTCAAAATGAAAAAATGATTCATATCACTAATCAAAAATCAGCTCAATTAGTGGAACTCGAAGCTATAATAATAGTTCTGGAAAACTTTAAAGAACAACCTATGAATATTTTTTCAGACAGCCACTATATTGTACATGCTGTCCCTAAATTGGAGCTAGCAGGTCCAATAGCACCACAAACTCCAGCTTTTAAATTGTTTTCTCAAATCCAAAATCTCCTATGGCAACAAAAAGAACCTTTATTTATAGGTCACATAAGAGCTCACACTAATCTGCCTGGTCCTCTCCATGAAGGTAATCAAAAAGCTGATGCCCTCACTAAAACAATATTTATATTTACTACAGTACAACAAGCTACTTTATTTCATTCCCAGTTCCACATTAATAGCACTACCTTAAGACAAAAATTTAAAATCACAAAAGAACAAGCTCGTAGAATTGTAAAAGAATGTCCATCTTGTGTAACACATTTGCCCAATCCACATTATGGGGTTAACCCATGAGGTTTGATGCCCAATCATTTGTGGCAGATGGATGTCACACATGAGCCAAGTTTTGGAAAATTACGATTTATTCATGTCACCGTAGATACATGTTCAGGCATGATTTTTGCTTCTTTACATTCCGGAGAAAAAGTTAAAGATACTACATCTCATTGTCTGCAAGCTTTTGCTGCATTGGGCATCCCCAAAATGCTTAAAACAGATAATGGCCCTGCATATACATCCACATCCTTCAAACAATTTTGTACAAAATTCAATATTATCCACAAAACATGTATCGCTTATAATCCTCAGGGACAAGGAATAATTGAAAGAGCAAATCGGACACTTAAAAATATGTTACTAAAGCAAAAAGATGGAAACTGGAAAAATCCTAAGGACAGATTGGCAGTTGCCCTGTTTACCCTAAATTTCTTAACTTTGGATTCTAATGGATATTCAGCTGGAGATAGACACTGGAACCCACACCAACAACATAAACCTTTGGTTTACTGGAAGGATGTTCTCTCAGGTACATGGAAGGGTCCAGACCCAGTATTAATTTGGGGGAGAGGATCTTTTTGTGTTTTCCAAAGCATGAATCCTCTCCAATATGGATACCATCTAGATTGATAAAGCAGGTACAAAGTCAAAAGGATCAAGACGAAGTTGTTGAGGAGTCTAGATTGAATAAACAAGTACAAAATCAAGAGGACCAAAATGAAGGTATGGAGTGATTCCCTTAAAAGAGTCCTCCATTAAATTTACAACTTAAATTTCATTCTTCCCAGCCGGGACAAGAAGATCTCTCTTTAGTGTATATACAATTGTATTTTTTTTCTTTTATATATGTCTTTATGTCTGTGCATTTGTCTAAATTTCATGTTAAATTGATGTCACAAATATATGTTTTATATGTGTGTCTGTCTAGTGTGATGTCACAAATAATTAAGTGCTTATAAAAAAAAATAGATAGATATAGATCCAAATAACGTTAATTCATTTAAGCTTAGAATATTTTACTTAGATAATCAATATATATAGATAGATAGATATTCATATAAGTTCAGAATATTCTAATTAGATAATCAATTATAATGATAATCAATTTTGATTTATAGTTGTCTCCGGGACTTCTCTTCAGTTGTGAATATGTTTAATGTTGTATAACCTGATATTTTGGTGTTTTATTGTTTATTTATTATTAACTTCATTTGTTTAATAGCTGATTAATTTGAATTATTTCAACAGGTATAGGATTGCTGTATATATAGAGACTCGAGGATTCCAGCTAACAAATTATTTTTCCAAAGTGCCTTTAGCTTTTCTTTATCTTTAATGCAGTAAACACCCTCAGTTTCTCTTTGATTATTTCTGATTGTGATATTTTGCCAGCTTATCTTTGTGGGAGCTTAAGCAGCAATGTGTGTGAGCAGAGATCAACTTTTATTTTCTACTCTAATAATTTTTTTTTTTTAGTTTGACAGCTCACCTTTTGATCTCAGTGCTGGAATAGCACTGCCTTTCCCTTAATGATGGATGCTTGAGTTTTTAGGTAGCGGGCCCTGAAGATTTGCCGGTGGAAATGTCTAGACATAAAAAAGATGGCTGCTGCTACAGCTGCAGGGACCGCGGTTGCTGCAAGCATCCCTGCTGCTCAAGTATCAAACAGCCTCACCAGCAGTGTGGCCTCTGCTCTGTATGCATGGGGCCTCCTGAATCTATGTGTTATAACTTATGGACATTTTGATTTTCCATTATTTTGGGACATTACGGGACAATGCCTTGCGGGTATTTGTCTAAGAGAACTCAGTGCGTTACTTGATGAAACTAAGGGCAGCTGATTCGCTTAAAGATCTTGATGCGCTATGGAAACTTGGCTCGTCAGCAGTAGGCTTGCCGCCTTAAAGCCGCAGCATTTCTTAAAAATTGGACGGCTGTTAGTCAATGCACAGTCGATCCTGAAGGGCTCCATTGGATGGCTGGTTAGCCTATGACGGATAAGATCCCCAGAAGGGGACAACCTAAGACACGGCACAGTCACACGGGACAGTCTAATGTGGCTGGCATGTCAACCTAAGCCAGGAGTCAGGACAGCCTCGATTCCCATGATGGGTAAGAATGTCGGTTGCACATGGACGTCCTAGAACATCCCCTCTTTTAAAACAAAAAGGGGGAAATGTAGGAGCCTAGACATAGCTAAAGATTGTGATTAGCTGAGAGCCATAAAAGATGTTCTAGTTTCCACCTGATATTAATGCATTATCCAAAAAATCTTTGTATGCCCATGAACACTCTGTGACGCACCTGTAAGCTCGAGCTGTAAGCACTTGTCCTTGTTAAAGCTATATGTATTTAACTGGGTGAGGTTGGTTAGAGTGTGAAGGAAGAAGAAGAAGAAGAAGGTGGTGGTTGGAGTTAGAGCATTTGGAGTGATTGCTGGAGCCAGAGAGAGAAGAAGAATAAAAGACCTTTTTTTCATTTTCATCCTGCCTCCGAATTTTCCTGCGGCGTTCGTTGCTCCAAGCGGCTTCCGCTTCAGGCAGCAACAGGTATTGTGTTCAACTACAACTAAAAAAAATAAATAAATTAAAAAGAAAAAAAAGAAAGTTTGAATCAAACTTCAAAACACTAACATGGAACCATCTTTTTGTTTACTCTTGAGTTCTCTAAAAGTGTTAATATCCTGTGTTCCATGAGTATGTTACTTACTTTTGCCTAAACAGATTTACATTAACCAGTCTACATGACAGGGACAAATAAATTTCTAATAAATTTTAAAGAGAAGGTAGATCACATTAATTATTACATAACAAAATAGCTGCTTAAAACAATCATAAGGAAAATTGTCTAAAATTATTATGCTACAATAGTTTTTTCTCATGAAGTTAGAGTCACCAACTTCTTAAGAAGGAATTGAGGGGAAAAAGTGTTTTTGATAGAATGAGTTTCACAAAACAACAATCTGAAAAGAACTTCTGAAAAAAAAAATGCAGTATAGTGAAAATTAAGCTAAGAAATGAGATAAATATGTCCTTCCAGACTGAACAGGTGACTTAAAAACTTTCTTCAAAAGGTGTATATAATATGCATTTTTCAATTAACATATGATCTTTTCAACTTACTCATGAAATTTAAAAATTCAAATATTGTTAAAATAAAAATGGAGCTTTATTTTTTGCCACTTTCAGGTTATTAAATGCATATGGAAATTTTGGCACATTTTGAGTGATGCTTACATGTAATTGGGATCTTTTGCCTTAATTTTAATACAAGCATATTAAGGTTTTTAAGATTTAATTATTACTAGCTAAGAACATTTTTCTAAGTGCTGGTGTAGTCATATTTTGCTACAGTCTACTAGCTGCTAGCATCTGCTTAAACTCTCTCAACAACCCCTATGGTATTTTCAAGAACAGATTATAGCAAAGGAGGGTGACTGTTTTCTGAGACCTGCTGTGACACAAATTTTCTTCCTGGAAATTTGTCCTGCTGGTTTTTAAAGTTTGAGTGTCCCACTGTGTGAGTCCAAACATGAGACATGTGCCTTATCATAAGATTTTGGGTATTATTGGTTAAAGATAAAAAGCATTTTACCAGGAAAAGTATAAAATATTAAAAAATATATAACATATAATATTATACAAAAAATACACATAATATATAAAAGTATAAATGCATAAAAATGTAAAATTAGAAGACTGTTAGTTAAACATATTTTTATACTTTATTGAGCCACATCTTGGGTAAAATTAAAATACATTTTAAGCGCACACTTTAATATATACACTGATGCTAAAAAAACTTAGCTTTTCCTTTCATCACCTAAGCCAGCCTCCTGGTTTTTTTCCACTATCAGTCCTTCCTACCTGGGTGCCAGACAACCATAGATGTGATTTTTTTTTTAATATTATATATTCTGAAATTTATATATATATATATATATATAATATTATAGTGCATATGATCATAACATAGTATTTCTCTCAAAATATTTTTGAGATATACTCATTTTCATTTACTCCATCTATTGATTATCAGTAATTTTCCTTAATTCTGTGTTCTATTTCCATTAGTAATTTGAATATGTTCAAAATTAATTCTTTTGAGTCTTTGTCTACTGTATCAGCATCATCTCCAAGATAAGGTCATGTTGTTTAGGTTTCTATGAATACTTGTTAAATTCACAAGTGTCATATTGAAATAAGGAGTCCCCTCAGAAAACATACAAAGTCCGAATTCAAACAAAAGAGAGAACTTTATTTACCTGGCCAGGGGCTGTCACCCACCGGTAGAGACTGAAGTTCTGTGGGAGAACAGACTCTTCCTGACTTTCTTTGGGAATCTAAATATGAAAACCACGGCTTTTCGGTGTCATGCAAGCAAGCCAATCACAGAAGCTAGAAGAGCGGTAAGCAAATCTTTGCAAACCCAAACAGGACTGGAATTTTCCAGGTGGCAAGCAAGTAGGCCACAGAAGCTAAAAAGTAGTTATTTTAAACATCTTAGACAACCACAGCTTGGGTCTGAGCAGGTGCTAGACAACAGTATCCTGAGTTTGGGCAGGGGCGAGAATCTACTTCAAAGTCATGTAGACCCACAAATGCACTCGGAGCTTGCAGAAGCCCTGATTAAAGAGTTGGCAGAGACTGCATTTGTTTACATTGGAAATGCCCCGGGCATTGCGGCCTTCCGGGATCTCGCTCGCGGGACTTGGCCCGAAATCTCGCTCACGGGACTTGGCCTAGGATCTTTGAGGGACTTGGCGCGAGATCTAGAGGGACTTACTCCGGAGGAAAAAAGCCCACCGGCGCCATTCTTGCCTGAGCGTGTGAGACCTTGCCCGGGAGAGAGCATGCAGAGTAAACGCCATTGCGTGTGTGTGTGTGTGTGTGTGTGTGTGTGTGTGGATGATTGTAAGAGTGGGAGTTGCTAGAGCCAGAGAGAGAAAAATAAAATAACCTTTTCGTTTCTATCCTGTCTCCGAGTCTTCTCCCACAGCCCACCAGCACTGACAGGAGCTAGGATGTAGCTCATAAAGACCATTGCCATATCCTGCATTGGGTACACTTTGTGGGGTATGAAGTACAAAAAAATAACTTTTATAAGAAAACAGCTTTCAGTTTAGTTTCTTAGACATGGGCCCTGCAGTTCCCTCTTCACAGGAGCAATCACAGAAAAACTAAGATGGAGTCTAGAACAGCTAAAATGAAGTCCCTACACCACACCTGTTATAACCATAGTGACTCCATTCCTGCTGCCCCAGTAAGGAGGGAAATGTTACAAGTAATCAAATGGTTTTACTACAGCAATAGCCTGTACATAACTAGTATCAGTAACTTATTTAATGCTTGCTACAGCTATCTTATAGCCTACACACATATTTACCTATCATTACTATTGATATCTATAAACTTCATGTCCTTATCCTATGCAAAACTACAACATCAAGTTAATATATTTATTCATGGTTATATTGATTTAACCTTATCTATGTCTATGTTAACCTTTTGACCTATATTTATTTGTAACTGGTTTTAACTCACTAACTTATACTTATCTAAAACCTTATTTCCTATGACTAAAATCTTAGGTCTTACTATTGCTTATGTATGCTATCTTATCTTACTTATCAAAGTCTTGTTCCAATAGTCTATACTTATGCCTTAGACTTATTGATTGTATTAATCAGTTCACACCACAACAATATTTCCTGTTTTTTCCATGTTTTGTGATTTTGGTTTGGAGTAGACATTGTTGGTAACAGGCTGATGACCATCAGGACTGTTAGTTACACTCCTTGAGGAATGTTGATTTTCAAAATATGGTAATGACTGCCAGAGAATGTGAAATCATGCAGCTTGCTTTTAGTTTCTGTTTGTACTTACATTTCTGAAAAAAAAAAAAAAAAAAAAAAAAAACAAACTCAGTAGTTTCCCAGGTCTGTCTAACCCAGTAGGGAGTTAACTTTCAATTTTGTCTCTCTTGTGGATTTTGCAGGAGTTGTTTTCAGACTTTCTCAAGATAGATTTAAGACTATGGCTAAGTTAAAGTCTGGAAATCCAATGTTTCCACAGCACCGCTTTCTATCTAGTGTTCCATTCTGTTTTTAATCCTATGGAAACTGCTCATATGATGTTGTTCTGAGCAAGTATTACCTAGCTGGGGCAAAGGATCTCAGGAAACTCCACTCAGACATTCAGGGTCCTTTCTGGGAAACCACCTCCTCTCTAGGGCTCTCTTCTGCTTAGTTCAGTCTCTTCACCTGTGCTGAACTCTATTTGTGTCTCCTCAGCTCAGTGGCATCATCACACTCTATTTGTACTGATGTGTAGTAAGGAAATAGAACACAAGGAAAAAGCTGATGTGATTTTGGACCTTGCATCAAGTTTTATTTCCTTTCAAAGTTGTAGTCTTACCTTACTTATTGCTGAAAAAACATTTGTTGGGTATAATTTGTGTCAGATAATTGATGAAGATTCAGTTTTAGAGAACTAAGAGTATTCAATGTCGAGTTAGAGAATTAAGAATATTTAATTCTATTAATATCAGTGCAGATGTCCATTTAAACATATTTTTACTTGTGCTATTTTCCAAACATTTCACAAATGAGTATATGTTTTATTTAAAATGTTAATAGAGAATTGCCTGTGTCTTTTTCTTAAAGTGGAGTTTTAAATTTTTATATATTTGAGGATTTTAATAATCATCTTAAATAATTTTATTCTGAAAGTGTACAGAATATATTAGGATAATAAAAACATTATTATTTTTTATTTAAAAGTAATATGGTCACCTTGGAGTTCCCCATACACTACTTCTTAACTTTTGGGCAATTTCCAAATGTCTCACACATGGAAAATTCATAGATGAAGAACAGGGAAAAATGGGTTTTCAATGGAAATAGATATTAGGAACATGCTGTTGCCACCCCTTTTCCTTTTTAAAGGAGATTGAAAAACTTTTGCTTTTTGGGTACAGAATGAAAAGGATCCTGAATGTACATGCTGAAATTATGGAATGTAAATAGATGTCTCCAAGGACCAGATACATCCTGAAGTCTCCAGGTTTTCCAACGTAATGATGTCTCTGTGGGCCTAACCCTCATTTTCCCTTACAAGGTATACACATACCTTCTGAGTTAAGGCAGTCTCTTTGGAGTTCGCTCCAGAGACCTGTATAGATGTAAATTAACTTCCTCAGATTTGTTCAAAATGTTCTAAGACTCTTGGTATTTTTCTTGGCAGCAAATTATTAAGATATCTCTAATATATACACTAATGGGTAGCAGAGTCTGCACTGTAAAGACATTTTTTGGGTCACGAGACATTCCAGATTTGTTTGGAAATATGTTTAACTATGCAGATTTATTCAAATGTACATTTAAATGAATTAAGTTTAATTTAAATAAAAGTCCAGTAAAGAAATATGAAGTACATGTTGAAAACAGTTGTTGCAACTTATGAATTTTTAACTTATTTTCTTAGGGGGAAAAAGAAAATTGCTTTTTAACCCCCCCTCATTGGATATTTATCATTAAATAATATTGATGATGTGAATTTCTTATAAATACTATTTATAATGTCCATTTATCTTTAAATAATATCAAATTAATATAGTAGTGGTAAAAGTGTCACCAACAAAAGTTTGAATACAAGTTCCAAATTAATGATGAATTATTTTGGGAACTAAAAGAGAAATAGGAAGAAATTAATTCCAGGGAATCCATGGTTAATAACTGCTGACAATTCTAAAATTATTTGGGAATAAGGAAACTTCTCTTCTAAAGATTAACCATATTATAATTTTAAACTACATGGCATCATGAATTGTCAGTCTCCTAAACATTCTTTTCATAATGGCATTAATGTAACACAGTGAGACATATCATCTTTTTGTAAAAAAGAAAGGCTTTATCACGACAGTGACCTATCTTTCCAAAAGTAGTTAACTCAGAATAAATTATTGAGTTTAAAGACAAAGGGTTTCTGATCATTTACTTTGAATTTATCAAATGTCAGAAACCAGTCTTTTATATTTGCATTGTGTATATTGATATATAAAGTCTCCATTACATGCCAGCTATGCTAAAACTTTGATCCTTTATTTTGATTCCTGGATTTTCCTTTAATCAATCAAATTTGATTAAGACATTGAGTGAAGATAATTACATTCTTCACACTTAGATGTATAATTCATCAAACATTCATTTTCCTGTATTTTATGATTAAAGATTCAACTCCATCTATTTTCCTAAGTAAATATGAAAATAGTTCAGTATTTTTGTTTAAAAATACAAATTTTCCAGTAAGACTCTGTCTACCTCTATCAGGCAGGTCTTTCTTTCTTTCTTTTTCTTTCTTTATTTATAATAGTAGTATGTATTACAATTCATAATGCACATATATAGCATCTTTTTACATACAACTGTTTGTATACAAAGTATATAAGTACCATTCAGATCTTCAATCATGCATTTAGGATTATGATATCCATCTCATTCAACCACCAATTTTTTTTTTCATTTCCCCCCCTCCCTCCCCCCTTGCTCCCTCCCTTCCCCTCCCTTTCCTTTGACCATTCTAGTGTTCCTCTAATCCTCCTATGTACCCCCATCCAACAACACTGTGAACTAGCCTCCTTATATCAGAGAAAACATTCAGTATTTGGATTTTTGACATTGACTAATTTCACTTAGCATTATATTCTCCAACTTCATCCATTTACCAGGCAGGCCTTTCTTAATGTCTCTGTTTATTTGGCTATACCTAATATTATTTTTAATTGCTATATTTAGAGTGAATATTCTGTCTGATATCACTATAAAATGAGGAACCATATCTGGATTTGATAGACTTGCTTCTCACCCTTAATGAACAGGCTATGAGATAGATGCAGTAATTGGATTTTCTTTGAAATTATATTTTTTGATAAAAGGAAACTATGCAGCTTGAGTTGGAGAATTTCATGTGAACTTGTGAATGTCCAAAGAACCAAAAGCTACTAGAAACTGCTTCTTCCACTCTAATCTTTTACTCAGTCTGTTGATTAATCTCTACCCACATTATTGAAATCTCTCATTATCAGATCAAACAACCACCTGAAATACTTATTATAGTTCACAAACACCTATAAAGTGAGTGACAGCCATATTTATATTTTATAGTTTATGGTTTCTAAGTGCAACATTGTATTGAGCTTATAGAATGAGTTTGTCAAAAAGCGCGATGTTGATTTCCCTTTTCATTCTCTCTTCTTTCCTTCTGAATAAAATGTAGACTGTATCCTAAAGCTCCATGTCATGCAAAGACACTTTTTTAGGAATGAATGTCATGACACAAAGGAAAGAAAGGATGTAATGTGGTCTCACAGGAAATAATACACTAGTTTTAAGAATGACTGTGTGAAAATTTCATATACTTGAGAGAATAATAAAATCTTTTGTTAATCAATTACATTAGTCAGATTCATGCTACTAAAATGGACTGTACAAAACAAATTATTTAAAAAAAATGTTTGATTTTGACTCCTGGTTTTGGAGGTTCTAGTTCAAGATCAAGTAAACCTATTATGTTATATTTCCAGAAAGGCTAGCACCTCATGGCAGAGGTCCATGATAGAGAAAAATTACTCAGTCATGAAATGAGAAGCAAAAAAAGAAGAAGGAATAAAAACAAGGTCCCACAATCCCCTTTCAGTGTATGCCTCCAATGAACTAAGGAACTCTCTATAGGCTGTTCTTCCTTAAGGTCCACAGTACCTCCCAATACCATCATCACATTGGATACCAGTCCTTTAATACATGGGTCTTAATATTCAAACTATAGCAGCAATGTGATTTGAGGTATGGAGTTGCTAACTTATGAAATCAATTTAAACTAATTCAGATAACTTATAAAAAGTTTGGTAATAAAATTCATATTTTTATTATTCGAAGCAAATATATTGACTGTCTAATAAAGTATGGTAAGAGATAATGTTGGAAACTGTATACCATCCAATATTATCAAAATGGAATGCAACATTTAGTTTTGAAAAACTAAATATGAACTATTTCACACAAAAAGAATATTATAGTTTAATGCATAGAAATATGGTATAGGATATAAAAAAGAACGTAGGCATTTCTGAAAAAAACAAAAACAAAAACAAACTAGTAGGAATTAAAAAGCAATTTCAAGTGTGTAAAAAGGCTATGCTGATTTCATGCTAAAAAAGCTTTGTATTATATATATGAAACACTTTGTATTATGCTACAGAGAAAAATAATACATTCATAAAACCAATTTCCTTTTATCGAAATGTGATATCATAGCTACATAATAATGGGTTAATAATGTATTCAGAATACTATGAACTTCTTCAGTTTCCAAGGCAACTAATTTTACATTTTGTGTATTTAAAGTAAAAAGGTTTTCTGCAAATTAAAGATATTTTAACAGTAGTTTCACTTAATGATCAAAAAAAAGGAAGATTGACTTAAACTGTACCATTTACAAAAATGTCACTAAAATTTTAGTATTTCCAACTCATATTTTATCTACACCCTTTAAACTACATATATAAAGAACTATAAAAGCAAAAATGCCTTCAAATAATTACCTAGAATGACGCACAAAAAACTCCTAAATCAAAACAAACAAATAAACAACAAAAACATTCACACAAAGATTATCTTTACAAGTGGTTACTGTTTTTCAAATTCATGGCTTATACTAAAGTTTCTCTAAAATTCTGAGCAGACATAGGAAACAATTGCAACTCATACCTAATGCAGTATTGTGTTCATTGAGGAGCTTATACATTTTTCATAACTTCTCATATTATAATGTGTAGTATGTAGGCAATTTTAAGACAATTGTCCACCTTCAAGGCCTCTGGTCTTCCACTTGACTCTGATAAATGTGTTCTGAATTTCCCAGTTTGGCCCCAGGTCATTAAAAACTCTATTGTGCATGAATCATGCACTATGCTTTTTACAAAATAAAGATGCCACAGAGTTGAGGTTTTTTTTTTTGTAAAATTGGAAGTGAATAATCAGAACCCCAAGTGTTATGTTATAGTGTTAAAATAATCTATGGGAAGGAATGACAAAATAATGGAAAATAATCTATGGGTCCTGAAGGAGTGACTATTAGTGGAGTAATTCAGGTTTTTCTTAAGAATACAGACTTATCCTGAAAATCTTTCAGGTAGATTAATATTCTAAATGTGTCTCTATAGGGATTTCAAAAAATTTATTAAGGAAAATGGACACAGTATATTCAAAGGTCTGGTCAAGGTCACAAAAAAAGAACCCTAAAATAAAATAAATATTATCTCCCTAACACTAACAGAAATCAGGAAATTAGTAAATAATACATACTTATTTAAATGTATATGAAATATATACAATATATCAGATAAAACATTATATTTATAAAACATATCAATAAACTAAAAAACTTTGGTACTTTTTCTTTGTAAAACTCTTCCAATTTTGATATGGTTATCAAAATCATAGCCAATTGTACATTTTATGGGTTTCTCATTGTTGAATTATTTCAAAAGGAAAATATCCTGCAAAATTACTTTACATATTTCAAATAAATACATAGATCCATTATAGATGTATTTTCATAATTATATTTGCTGTATAGCAGGTCTAAATTATCCAAAAGTCTTTAAGTAACTATAATATTTAAATACCAATACATTTATTCATTCATTACAATATTTTGCTTAATTTGTGAAAATTAAATTCAATACAGAATAAAACATGGTTATGTTGTTGTTTTAACAGTACATAGTACTGGATCTCAAAGGCAAATTATATATGTGTGTGTGTGTGTGTGTGTGTGTGTGTGTGTGTGTGCATACATATATATATATACTTACTTCAATGTAGTATATTAAAGAAGTAAAATATGGACAGTTGTCATATAATAAATTTGGAAAGAAATAGAATATTTCAATACACTGAACTTTCTGTAAATTTTGCCTGACTGTGGTGTATACTATTATTTTAGAAACAATGAAGGGTTTGAGATTTTTCCCTACCTACAAGCTAACTACTTAGCTGTCACAGTTGAAAACAGCTGTGCATATACATATCATGTATACATGCACACACATATATACAACACGCTACACACATGTACAATATATGTACAATACACTAAACATATTGTGTTTATAAGATTAATAAAGGCAACAAGACAATTTCAAAGCACCTTGTAAGCGCCACGCTAAGTGTCATTTCATAGGAGATGCAACCTGTGCCTGGGATTTTTCAAATTCATGGTTTCCAACCCTGGCACTGGGGGTTTCCAGGAAGCAAGACCATTTCAACACAGATACAAGACCAATTCAGCATAGATACAAGTTTCACAAACCTTAAAACAGTTTACTCTTACAAGAACAACTTATATTTATTTTATAAAATAAGCATGAAGTAACTGAACCCAGACTGAATACAGGTATAAGAAAGAGGGAAGGATCCTCCAGACTCTAGGAGTCGTCTCTGAAATGAGATAAAAACTCACACCTGTATTAAGTTGGTCATCAGAGTCTCTGTTTCTGGCCCATGCCAATGGCTTTCTCCTGCTCTGACACTTGTCAGAGCACCTGCAGAATGAGGTGCTTGAGCATCAGATAGTGGGGTGTAGGTCTCATTTTTGTACAAAACAGACCAAAGGGAGAAGCCAACCTGAGGAAGAAATATATAGGTTATAAATATTTGTTCTTATACATGTTTATTCATATATGTATATGTGTATGCATATGTATTTATGTATATGTATACATGTGTGTATGTGTATGTGTTTGTGTTTGGGTGTGTGTGTGGGGGGTATGATCTAGAATCCTTGGGTGAAAGCAAAGATCATTTACTATTGAATAGAAAATTAAAAATATATTGTGTCCTTTTCTTGTCAATCATCACGGGAAGACTTGGTAAGGGCTAAATGATATCTATACATGCAGTGGGTGCATTACAGGAAATGAACCCAACTTAGGAGATACTGCTTTTACATAGAACTGCCAGCGACCCATCTATCTGAGAGAAAAAAGGTGAGAACTTGCTTTTACTCTGGAATATAAGAACAGCTTCTTCAGAATGGAGAATGAGATTTTAATACCTTAGAATATTTCTAGGGAGGGAGATTTTGTCTATCTGTACTATAAAATGCTGCCCTCACTGACACAAAGAGAGACACTGTCTGAATCTTCCAAGACTGTTTCCCATGCATTTGCTATGCATAGCAAAGTTCTGAGTCTCAAAGATAAATTGAATGTGTTTACTCATGACAGCATAGTCTAGTAAAGGGAATTTATTTTTGCAAGTATGCAAATATCATTGCAAAGATTATTGGTGCCCTTTGAGCAGAAGATCCTGACGGGAGAAACATGAGATTCTCATGGAGAATTATGTATCCCAGTGGACACATAATCTTGTTTGTGTATGTAAGTTTTCATCTAAGAGAGCAATTTTTATATAATAATACTTGTTGAGAATTATGTAAATAACATTCTTGCATGCTATATAGTAGTGATACTAATATAAAATAACAACAGGAACTTTTAAGAAGCCTGAACTTAAACTTGTACTTTTGAACAACAGCTAGGAACATTTTATTCTAGTCTTAACTAAAATACTTACTGGGAGTTTATTTTCAATCCATGATGGAAACAACTCCAACTCATGGTCAACAATTCCTAGTACCTGACAAAGATTTTAAAATAATTTATCTATGAACTCTATTGGCATTTCCTCATTTTCCCATTCCCACTTTCTTCACAGAAGCCCAAAGAAGTACTTACCATTGTTTTTTTTGTATATAAAATAATCCTACACATCACAAACTATACAATATAATTAATACTTTCATATAAATGCAAACTAATAAATGATTCCATGAAACTTCCCTAAGGAATTATTCACTAATTTACTTGACCAAAAATCCAGGAAGTTCCCATGAAATAAATCTTGACATTTTTAAGCAATAAAATTTAGCAAATGCCAGCCCATAACACTAAAGTATGATTTGTATTTTGTATAAATAAACATTTTAACAAAATAACCTCCACACTTACAATTTAAATTTTCCAAAATTAGATAGCTATATAATTTAGCAAGTTAACGTGTAAAACCTTTGAGAATGTTTTTGAGACAAAGAGATCAGATATATATTTCATAATGTATTGTTATGGTATTTTTCAGGAGTCATCAAATCCACTACTATCAAATAATGTCATTTACAACATAATGGTAATTATTGATTATGACTTCACTAACCCTTCAGAGAACACATTACAATGAAACTAATTATTAATTTTTTTGTTCTAGTTGTTTCATATTCTAAAAAACATACAATACAATGACATTTAGAATATTCAAAATGTTATACTACAGAGATATGAATGACCAATATGAAAAGATGTTCAATGTCAGTGATTAAGGAGTTTCAAATAAAAATATAAAGATAATACTAATTCTATAATATTGATTATGACTCTCTGTGTTCTAGAGTATTGTCCTCATCCCCAAAGAAAACTCCATAGCCAGTGAGCATTAATTTTCCATCATTACCAAACTCTGGCAATCAATTATGTACTTTGTATTTAAGTAGATTTGCCTATTCTGTATATTTTAATAAATGGAATTAAAAAATGGCCTTTGTATCTAGCTACTTTTTCAAAACAATACTTCAAGATTGATCCATGTGGCAGAATATATGAGCATTTTTGTTTTGCCTGGATATACTTCTCTTTTCTCTCTTACAAAAACATAATGTTTATTTCATGTATCAGTTGATAGACATTTACATGTTTCTATCTTATAGCATTTTATAAACAGAGCTGTTACAGTCATTTGTCCACAAGTTTTTGTTTGGACATCTGTTGTTTTAGTCAGCTTTTGCATTGCTGTAACCAAAAAACTGGAGAAGAACAACTTAGTGGAGGGAAAGTTTATTTGTTGCTCACGGGTTCAGAGATGAGCTCCTAGAGGGCGAACTTCATTGCTCTGGGTCCAAGATGTGGCGACATGTCATGAAGGAAGGGCACAGAGGAGAAAAACTTCTCAACTCATGGCAAGGTCAGGAAGCAGAGAGTGAGAGAGGGAGAGAGAGCAAGAAGGAGGGGGTAAGGGGCCACAAGGATCATGCACCCTTCCTGGGCACACCTCAAGTGACCCACCTCCTTCAGTCACACTCCAGTTACTTATAATTACCACCCAAGTCCCGGCCCCACTCTGGGAAGTTGCAGGGACAGAAGGAATTGTCCATGTCCATGTTCCTTTCTCGATGACCAATGTAGCGCAAATTGAGAAACAGTTGGGCTCTTATACTACTGGCCCCATTACATACCTCAGGGAATTTCAATGGGCCCTCCAAGCTTATACCCTCACCTTCCATGATATACATATGATTTTGGCAAATACCCTTCTTCCTGAGGAGTGTAGGTGAGTCTGGGAGCAGGCAAAAACCTATGCTGATGAGAACCATAGAACTAACCCTAACCATCCCATTGGACCTCAGGCTGTCCCTGAAAGGGACCCTAACTGGGACTATAATTCCCCAGGGGACATGGCCCTGAGAGATCAGTTTGTCACTTGTATAGTAGCTGGCCTTAAACTTGCAGTGCAAAAAGCCATCAATTTTGACAAACTACAGGAAATTATATAGAAAAGGGAAGAGAGCCCCTCTGATCCCCAGCAGCCTATGGAGTCAGGGGTCCTTCGGACCACCCAAGTCACTATTTAAACCCCCACCAGGCAGGAACTCTTCCCTTTTATCCCTTCAACTTCTTCTCCTTGCCAGCTTCCCTTTCCCCTTCTTCCTTCTCCCCTTCCCCCTTTTCCCCTTTCCCTTTTCCCCTTTACTCCCTTTCATCCCCTTTTTGTCCCTCTTTTTTTTTCCTTTTTCACCCTATCCTGGCCCATCTCCTCCCTGCTGGTCCCCGTCTCTTCACAGGTCCCTTTGGCGTCTCCTCCAGCCATAGGGGCCAGTTAATCCCCAAATTAGGCATGCCCCAGGTGCATTAGGTTATCCTGTAAGTCTAAGCTTTGCCTTCCTGGAAGTGTCCACCTCTCACGGGAATTCACCCCGGGGCGGGCTCTCCCTTTCTGAGCCAATCTCCAGCTTACAAGTCTCACTTCCAACCCCCAGCAGCCTATGGAGTCAGGGGTCCTCCAGACCACCCAAGTCATTATTTTAAACCCCACCAGGCAGGAACTTGTCCTTTTTTCCCCTTTTTCTTCTCACTGGCTTCCCTTTCCCCTTCTCTCTTCTTCCTTTTTTCCCTTTCTTTTTTCCCCTTCTTCCCTTCTCCCCTTCTCTTTCTTGCCACCCTTCTTCCCTTCCCCCTTTTATTCCTTCTTTGCTCCATCTGCACCCATCTCCTCCCTGCCGGTCCCCCTCTCTTCACGTGTCCCTTTGGCGTCTCCTCCGGCCATAGAGGCTGGTTAATAAATCCCTTTTACTACACGGCGGTTCTGGTGTGGGGTTTTGCCCTTCATTTGGTGCCGAAACCTGGGAACTATCCCTCCCAGAACAGCCTGACTCAGCCTTTCGCTCATTTTTTCGATCACCACTCCAACGCATCCACCACCGGCCATCAGATTGGTAAGCCCCCCATTCCCAGAGCTCCTAAACCCTTCAGGCTTTTCAACAGTGTGACCTGACCCTTGCTGTCTTCTGGGTTCTTAGCTGGTGGCAGTTAAAGAAGTTCCTTTTCCGGTCTTTGGCCTAATCCAGACTTGGGTCTCATCTCTCCCATTCGGAATGGAAAAAAAACCCCAACTGACCATTGTGTGTTCTCTCTCTCTCTCCCCCTTTCCTGGGAACAGTTGAAGAAAGCCCTTTCTGGCCTCTGGCCTACTCCGGACTTGGGTCTCATCTCTCCTGTTCAAAATGGGACACAAAAACCCCTGCGCAGGGTGGCCCATTGACCTCCAGTCTTTTGGACCCCATGTCTGTTTGACTCCAGTGACAACTGGGTCTCATGGACTTTCATCTCTCTGATATTTATCTTGAGGGGGACATTCCTCAGGATAATATATCTCTCCCGTTTGGAACGGGAAAATGGGGGCTTCTTCATCCCTCCCAGTTGACTCATTCCTATCCCTCCTGTCCACATACCCTCTGATCACTCTCTTCTTCGCTCTCCTCCTTGTTTTCTTGCTCCGTTTCACTATCACTCACTTTTTGTCACTCTCATACCCACTCTTATCCCTCCCAGCCAATTCCCCTCTACAATGCCTTTTAAACAACCTAGCCACTCTTGGCTTAACTCCCGATATACGATCAACAAGACTCATCAAGTTTTGTACCCAAGATTGGCCTACGTATCCAATCAGTCCATTAAAATTAAAAAGGACTTACTGGTTACAGCTCTTGTAATGCAATAATATTGCCTCTGAATATTTTGCATTAACAAGAGCTTTGAGGGACATCTCATATCAAAACCATAGCACCTGTTTTGAAATCTTTGGGGTATACACTTTAGGGAAAAATTGCTGTTGTATGGTAATTTTAATTTAACTTCCTGAGGAATCACCAAACTTTTTTTTTTTTTTTCCTCATAGCAGCTGTGCACAATTGTACAGTCTCATCATCAGGATATGTGGGTTCCAATTTTCCAATTTCTCCACTTTCTCACCATTTTTTTATCATTGTCCGTTTCTTTAAAAATACGTTATAGCTACCCTAGTGTATGTGAAATGATATCTTTGTATTTTTTATTTGAAGCTTCTTAATCACTGATATTTAACCTATTTTCATGGTGTTATATTGGTCATTCATATCTCTCTTTTGGATGTGTTGATCATATACTTTGCTAGCTTATGAATTGAATTGTTTACCTTTTTGATATAGAATTTTAAATTTTAAGTATAAAATTCATATATATGTGTATATGTACAAAAATATGTGTATATGCATGTATGTATGTTTATATATGTGTATGTGTATGTATATGTGTGTGTGCGTGTGTGTGTGTGTGTGTGCATGTGTTTAAAATATCCTTGAATTCTATGAGTGGTGAGTGGTCTCCTTACTCCTTCTTTACAGTTCTTAAATGCAAAACAAATTTTAAATTCAAAACAAATTTTAAATTTGATGAACTTCAGTTTATCCATTTTCTCCTATGAAGCTTATAATTTTAGTATCATATCTAAAATATCATTGCCAAATTTAAGATCATGAAGATTTACCTCTATATCTTCCTCTGAGAACTTTATGGACTTAATTCTTATTTTTAAATATTTTGCACATTTTTTTTTTTTTTTTACACTGTTGGTCTTCTTTGTGAAATTTAGAGACGGAGAATGTCAATCAGATAAATAATTTCAATAACCACTTTCCAATGGCCACGGCTTTTATAGTTTAAGGAAGCCTAATTTTAGGCAAATTTCCTTTTAGAATATTAATCCAATTATTGTTATTATAAATCTTATTGGTAGATAATGGGGCTAAATAAAACTTTTAATTAATTCTATTTCTCAAATGGACATTCTGAACAAAGCATATAATATGGGGGAAAGCATTTTTGCCTTTTCTTTGCAAAAGACACATTTATTCTCTCTCTGATTCTGTGGAATTTCTGGAAAACATACATTACATCTTGTCACTGCTACATTACAATAGCCAATGTGTGTTTAGAAGGTTCCCTATAGTCACTGGGATTTGTGATACTCAGTTGATCATTTTGGTGCTTGTGTCCTTCCTCCATGTTGTGTTGCTTTGAAATGGCCAACAGGGGAAAATATAAATATAAGAATATTTATAAAAACAAAAATATAAAAAAGGAAGAGTTAAAAGCCTGGAAGTACATATTATAGCCTTCATGATTCATATGGTCTCTGTTATAATCATTAAAACATCTTATGCTATGAAAAATACTGTGGACAATATACACAAAAGAATGAGTAGGTCTATGTTTTAGTAAAATTTTATTTATGAAATGAGCCTGTATAAAGAATCTTTTTGATGGAAAATCATTTTTAAGCCATGATGTAAGAAAAAGGGGAAAATATAAGGCCATGGTAATAATCATTAAGTGACTGATATAAAAAGTAAAATGTTAGATCTGTATTGCCATATAGAAATGCAGTGTAGGTTGTTCATGTAAAATTACCAAAAACAGTAAAAAGAAATAAATAAAACAAGTTTTAACATTAGTTTATTCGAACCTATTAATTAGAAAAAATATTTTTATGTAAAACTACGTAAGATTTTTAGGGTCATTGTTCATAGTAAACTTTTAAAATTTAAAATACATTTTACATTTATGGAACATTTCAATAAGGACAAAATTTTTATTAGAGATAATAAATTTTAAGAAAATTTACATTCAAAAGGTAGATATACCATAGTCCCATGTCATTATAAATCTACTGAGAACTCTTCTAATAACTCAAATAAAATCAAATTCAAATAAAAATCAAATAAAAGAAAATATTTCTTTATCCATATTAGAAATAATACTTCATCTTTTTTGAGTAATTGATGTTACTTTGTGATAATATCAGAATTTAAAAAAAAAACTCTACTGAAATTTAGAAAATCCAGAAACTATTGTATAAACTTAGTATTAATACCAATGAATTTTAAAATGTATATATTGAATAGGTTGAAAAGTAACTCTAAATTGATCAAATCAACAAATTGTTGTATAATTTTCTTGCAGTTTTTCTAGACATTGTATATAATGTCACATATCATAGTTAATATCATGCGCAGGTTGATTCATGTTAGAAAAATAGCAAACTCACTATTATTGACTTACATTTTGAATAAGTTATTTTCAACATAAATTCTTCTACTGGTTCAGTGAGTATGTCATCATAAGTATTCGACCTATAAAGCTGCATATGCTTCACACTGAAAAGCTCCCCACTTGGTTTAAGGCATTTTTGTCAGTGTCATAAAATTCTTAATGTTTTAGAAAGTGGTTCCACAGTTTTATCTACAATGAGCCTCATGGATTAGGTAGCTATTCTTATTGTCTAAATGAGTGAAATATATGATTTACTTTTAGTTGACACTGCCGAGTTAGCCTAACGTATACAGTGTGATGGCAAGAATATACAAATAACTAGCTTTTGTTCCAGATTACTGAATATTTAATGAGCATTTTTTAATGAAAAAATAAAATTGAGTTAACTGTAGATAATGTTTATAATAGTATTCTACAAGTCAACTTATGAATTTGTCAAAGAATAATGTGTAATTTGTCATTATCTATCGTTTTTGACAATTTCTTAAATGAATGATGATAGTATTTGTGTATATAAGCTGAATGTTATTGAAAAATATGCATGACTTTCCATATAACTTACTTCAGAAAGGAAGGATTTTTTCCTAATATGTATTATGAGATGGAGTAAAAAAAATAAAAAAAGAAAGAATCAATATTTACTTGTCTTAAAATTTCAATAATTCTAGATTTCTGAAATCTAAAAAAAAAAGAAAGAAAGCATGAGGTACAACATAATAACTATATTTTTCTATATTTAGTTGAGATTCTCTTTTGACAAATGCAATAGATTCTAAAATATATGGCATAAACTCAATTTCTAGCTCCAAATTTTCAATAAATCTCTTTAACTTGGAAGTTCTTTGAGAAGTATGTACCCAAGTATTAATTGAGAAATGTCCATTGCACAATTTTAATATTTGTAATCAGTTTATAAGAGATATTCTTGGAAATATTTTATTTTCATAGATAATTGACAGCCTAATTGAATATTTTTCATTTCCAAAACCCTACTTTGTTGGATTTTATCAAAATTGCCAGAGAAAAAATAAATGTTGTTTTTTTTAAAAATTCTCCATCCAAAAACAGTTTTAATATTGTGGAAGATCCAAACTATTTGTTAAATGATCAAATAAATACACACAGATCTTCTTATATATCATTTAATTTTCTTGGTTAAATATTTAATTCTGATTTCAAGGTGACTACTTTTCTCTTGTTCTTTTACTATTCTTCTATTTTTTTTGGGGGGGTTGAGGTAATTTCTTTTCAAATTAAGTATATATTCGAACTATAACTATCAATGTCATCACACGTAAGGTACACAAACACATACACACACATTTTAGGAAAGTTTTTTTTTTTTTTTTTTACAATTTATTTAGACTAGTAAATTTCACATGGCACTGATTGCAAAATTAACATACATCTACTGAAGTCACTTTTTCATGACTTTTCACGCTATAGTTACTTTTACATTTTTAATTTATTCTGAATCAGTAGTGTTTCCTCATTGTAAAATCAATTTGTGTGGGGATGACATCAAAAACTTGGAAAACAAGAAGTCTGTTTGTCTCACCAGAAAAGCACAAAAGTAATAGTAATATATGAACCAAGTGCCTTTATGAGAAGTCTAAATTACAGTAAAAAAGTAGTGATACCCATGATGAATATAAAATGAAGTATAGTCACATTGAAAATTGAAAGAGTAATTTCATTTTATTCACAACAGCCACTCTGCTAAGCCAGCACAGCTCATCACTGATAGAAATTACAAACCCTACAATTGTTCCCGTCTCTGTTTTACCTTATAGAGAGCTGATGGAACTGTCATAATTGGATTTGTTTGGCAACTAAAAACAAACAAAAAAGATCAGTAAGATTTAGATTTTTACATCTCAGCATGGCTTTTCAAGTTTGGGGAAGGCACAAAACGTGATATTTCTTCTCCAGAAGGAAAGGAGAGGAGTTGAATGTGAACCTAGTGTTCTAGTCTTTCCATGTTCTATACAAAAGCAGTTTTTGTCTCAACATACTACAATACTGAAAAAACTTGCATAAATACTGTCTAGAAATACTCAAAAAAAGGGTGTTTCTTAGCTGGGTGCGGTGGCGCACGCCTGTAATCCCAGCACTTTGGGAGGCTGAGGCAGGAGGATCGCGAGTTCAAAGCCAGCCTCAGCAATGGCGAGGCACTTAGTAACTCAGTGAGACCCTGTCTCTAATAAAAATACAAAAAAGGGCTGGGGATGTGGCCCAGTGGTCAAGTGCCCCTGAGTTGAATCCCCGGTACCAAAAAAAAAAAAAAAAAAAAAAAAAAAGGGTGTTTCTTCAAAAGTGCAGTCATCAAAGTAAACTATAGGAAAATGAATTAGAAAAGTATGACATGATGAGGAGAACAAAATAAATCTTGAGTAACAGATATAAAACAAATGGATATCTCTTCCTAGCCTGGAAAAAAATTTAAAATAATCATCTGGAAGAAGTTCAATGAATTACCCTGAGATTTCATCTCACACCAGTCAGAGTGGCAGTCATCAAGAATACAAATAGTAAAAATGCTGGGGAGGTTGTGGAGAAAAAGCACCTTCACACTTGGGGGAAATGTAAATTAGTACAACCAGTATGGAAATAATCATGGAGGTTCCTCAAAAGATCATGAAACAACTATATGACCCAGTTATACCACTCCTCAATATCAATCCTAAATAATTAAAATCATCATAGAATAGTGATACATGCAGGTTTATAGCAACACAATTCACAATAACCAAACTATGGAACCAGCCTATGTGTCCATCAATAGATGAATGGATAAAGAAAATGTGGTAAATATATACAATGGAGTTTTATTTAGTCATAAAGAAAAATAAAATTATTTCATTTACAGGAAAATAGATGGAACTGAAGGCCATTATTTGAACCAAAATTTGTCAAATTCAGAAGTCCATGGGTTATATGTTTTCTCTCATACATGGAAGCTAGAGAGGAAAAAGGAAAAGAAAGGTGGGAGGTGGTGATCAAATGAAAATCAAAGGGAAATACTTAGAGAAAAATAACTACTGTGTTAGGGGGTGGAAGGGGGAGAAATTGCTGGGGAGTGACACTGGCCAAATTGTATTATTATATTGGAAACATGTATGAATATGTAACAACAAATTCCATCATTATGTACAATTGTAATGCACCAATAAAAACCGTGGAGAGAACAAAAAAGGAACAATAATTCTGAAACATAAGTAAATTAGTAGACCAATTTAAAAATAATTCAGTTAAAAAAAGAATCTTTATGCATTGTGAGAGAACAGAGTTGGACAAATCAGTGGACTTGGGAAAATTACACATAAAGAAAATGAGAATATCAGCAAAATAATAGAAATGATTAAAAAAGAATTAATTTGAAAGACTATAGGAAAAGAGTATGATACCTAAACTGTAAAATTTATTATAGTAGATCAAAAGCAGACTTGCTTAAGTATAAGAAATTATTATTAGTGAAATAACAGACATATTATTAGAAAGCATCCCCAATAAAAAGATTTAAAAGAAATAAAAAATAACAAGAAAAGCTTGAGACTTGTGGGACATCAGCAAAGTTTCAAATTAAAGATTACAAAAGATCTAGGAGAAGAACTTAGAAAGAGGTGGAAAGCTTATTTCAAGAAAGAGTAGTCAGACTATTCTTGAATATTGGGAAGGAAATAGATATTAGATTTCTGAAGCCAAAATTCTCCAAATAAAATGAATGCGAGAAAGGTTACATCAAGATACTTTATGATGAGATTGTGAAAATGTAAAGGCAAAGATAATTCTGAAATCAACAAGAAAGCAACATCTTGTAAAAGACAAGGGAGCTTTCATAAGACTGTTTTCAGCAAGAACTTTACAGGTTTGAAGGGAGTGGAATGAAACACACAAAAGTGCTTTAAAAGACTGGGGTTGTAGCTCAGTGGTAGAGGCCTTGCCTAGCACATGTGAGGCACTGGGTTTGATCCTCAGCACCACATAAAAATTAAAAAATAAAATAAAGATAATGTATCCATCCTCAGCATCACATAAAAATTAAAAAATAAAATAAAGATATTGTGTCCATCTACTGAAAAAAAAGTTTTAAAATGTGCTATAAGGAAATAAAAATAGCATCTACAATGCCTCAATCATCATAGGTGTAATTAAAAAGAAGATGGAAGTCTATATAAGACAAAAGCTGAAGGAGGTTATCCCAATACACCTAACTTACAATGACTGCAAAATGCTACCATAAATGGGATAGTTTCACAGATTTCTCTTTCAGCTCATCTGTCATTGGTATATAGGAACACAATTGATTTATGGGTGTAAATTTTATATCCTGTTACTTTGCTAAATTCTTTTATGAATTCTAGAAGTTTTATGGTGGAGTATTTAAGGTTTTCTAAATATACAATCATGTCATTAGCAAATAGGGATAGTTTGAGCTCTTCTCCTATTCATAGCCTTTTAATTTCTTTCTTTTTTGTAATTGCTCTGACTAGGGTTTCAAGAACTGTGTTGAATAGAAGTGTTGAAAAGAGAATTACTGACTTGTTCCACTTTTTAGAGGGAATACTTTTAATCTTTCTCCATTTAGAATGATGTTGGACATAAAGCTTTTACAATGTTGAGATATATTTCTACTATGCCTGCTTTTCTAGTATTTTGAGTATGCTGAATTTTGTCAAATGCTTTCTCTGCATCCGAGATAATCATGTGATTCTTGTCTTTTAAGTCTACTGATGCTGAACTACGTTTATTGATTTCCATATGTTGAACAAAATTTGTATCCCAGGAATTAACCCTAATCACTTGATCATGGTGCACCATCTTTGTAATATGTTTTTGTATGCAATTTGCCAGTATTTTATTAAGAATCATTGCGTCTATGTTCATCAGGGATATTGGTCTGAAATTTTCTTTCCTTGATGTGTCTCTGTCTGTTTTTGGTATCAGGGTTATACTAGCTTTATAGGATGAATGTGGGAGGGTTCCTGCTTTTCTTGTTTCATGGAATAATTTGAGGAGTTTGGGTGTAAGTTCCCCTTTAAAGCTCTGATAGAACACTACCGAGAATCCATCTAGTCCTGTGCTTTTACTCTTTGTAGGCTTCTTATGTCATCTTCAATTTCATTGTTTGAAATTGATTTGTTTAAATTTTCTACGTCCTGATTTAATCTGGATAGGTCATATGCCTCTAGAAATTTGGTGCTGTATTCAGAATTTTCTATTTAATTGAAATCAGGATAACTATCGCATTCACAATAACATCAAAAAATAATGCAAAATATTTGGGAATCTAACAAAAGAGGTGAAAGACCCCTACAATGAAAACTACAGAACAATAAATAATGTGCTATACAGATTTAATGCAATTCCTATTAAAAATCCAATTATGATATTCATAGAAATAGAAAAAGCATTTGTGAAATTTATTTAGAAAAATAAGATGCCCAGATTAGCCAAAGCAATCCTTAGAGAGAAAAGTGATGCAGGAGGCATCACAATACCAGACCTTAAATTATACTACAAAGATATAGTAACAAAAAGAGCATGATATTGGCAAAAAAAAAAACCAAACAGACACAAAGACCAATGGAACAGAATAGAAGAAACAGAGACATACCTACATAAATAGCATTATTTCATACTAGAGAAAGGCACCATAAACATACATTGGAGAAAAGATAGCCTCTTCAACAAATGTTGCTGGGAAAACTGGAAATACATATGTATTAGAATGAAATTGAACCCCTATCTGTCACCCTGCACAAAAATCAACTCAAAAGTGAAACTAGGACCTAGGCATTAGACCAGAGACCCCTCGCCTTCTAGAAGAAAAAGTAGGCCCAACTCTCCCCATGTTGGCTTAGGAAAGGATTTCTTCAACAAGATTCCTAAATCTCAAAAGTAAAATTATGAATCAATAAATGGAATGATATCAAACTAAAAACCTTTTTTACAATAAAGGAAACAATCAAGAAAATGAAAACAGAGCCTACAGAATGGAGAAAATCTTAGCCACCTGCACCTCAGAGCAATAATCTTCAGATTATACAAAGAATTTAAAAATTATAACACTAAATAAATAAATAACCCAATCAATAATGAGCAAAGGAACCAAACAGGTATTTTATAGAAGAAAAAATACAAATGGTCAACAAATACATTTAAAAAATGCTCAACATCTCTAGAAATTACAGAAATGCAAATTAAAACTACACCGAGATTCCATCTCACTTCTGTCAGAATGGCAATTATCAAGAATACAAGTAAAAATAAGTGTTGGTGAGGGTGTGGAGAAAAGGTTCACTTAAACATTGATTGTGGGACTGAAAATTCATGCAACCACTCTGGAAAACAGTATGGACATTCCCTAGAAAACAAGAAATGGGATAGCTGGGTCAAATGAAATTATGGTATTTACCAGTAAATGGATGGAGTTGGAAAATATCATTCTAAGCGAAATAAGCCAATCCCAAAAAACCAAAGTCCAAATGTTTTCTCTAATATGCAGATTCTAATTCACAATATGGGAGGTGGGGCACTAGAGAAGAATAGAGTTACCTTAGGTAGAGGGAAGTAAATGGAGGGGGGGATAGTTTTATGTGTATATATGACTGCATGACAAATGTGATTCTACAACATGTAAACTCACAAAAATGGGAAATTATATCCCATCTATATATGATATATGAAAGGGCATAATGCGTTCTACTGTCATGCATGACTAATTAAAATAAATTTAAAAATTTTAAAAAAAAAGAAAAGAAAACTAGTAAAGGAACGACTATTTAACCCAGTTATCTCACTTCTCAGTTTATACCCAAAGGAGTTAAAATCTACATCAATGTAGTTAACAGCTACATCAATGTTTATAGCAGCTCATTTATAATAGCAAAGCTATAGAATGAATCTAGGTGCCCTTTAACGGATAAATGGATAAAAAAAAATTAGTATATACCCACAATGGAATATTACTCATCCATAAAGAAAAATGAAATTATGGCATTTGCCAGTAAATGGATGGAACTGAAGTCTATCATACTCAGTGAAAAAAGTCAATCCCTAAAAAACAAAAGTGAAATCTTCTCTGTCATATGCCTATACTAACACAAAATATGGTAGGAGGTAGGAGGAGGGAAGAATGGAAGGTAATTGGTTTAGCAAAGGGGAATAAAGGGAATGTAGGGTGATGGGAATAGGAAAACGATGGAATGAAACAGATATAACTTTCCTATGTTCATATATGAGTACATGACTAGGGAAACTCCTCATCATGTACTACTGCAAAATTGGAATTCTAATTATAATAAGTTATGTTCCATGTATGTATAATATGTCAAAATATACTCTACTGTTAAGTATATATATATAAATACAATAAAATGCTAAAGGAAGTTATTCAAGTTGAAAAAAGAAGACTTTACAGAAAGCTGAATACATATGAATGTACAAAATTCACTGTTAAGTGTAAATACATATACAAATATAAAATATTGTTTATAATAGTGGTAGGTAAATCACTTTTAAGTCTAATATAATAGTTAAAAGACAAATGTATCAAAAAGAAATGTCACTACAGAGTTAAATGAAGCAATTTATTAAAATCTATGAATTCTGACATCAGTAAAATAGGGCAGGGAGTGAAGAGTAAACATGTAAACTTTTTTGTATGAGATTGAACTTATCAAATGCAATAAAGACTGTTATCACTGTAAAATATTTAACAGCCTCATAGTAATAGCAAAGCAAATTCTTACAGATGATATGCAAAAGAGAATGATAAAATAATTATGCTATAACAATACAAAAATATATAAACCACAAAAATACAGCAAAAGAGGAAAGGGACAATAAATTACACTAATAAAAATAATTCACAGAATTGCAAAGCCATGTCTTTCCCTATCAATACCTGATTTGGTTATAAGTAGATTAAATTGTCAATTAAAAGAAATTGACAGCTAAATTATTTTTTTGGAACTAGACCAAGCCATATATTTTTTAATAAGTGGATCACTTTAAATTTAAGAATATACATAAGCTGAAAGTGAAGTGTAGGGAGAGAAAATCCATATGTGATAGCCAAAAAAGGACCAGAGAAAACAGAATTTAAGTAAAAATACTGTCACAAGAGGCAAAAAAGTTATTGTATAATAAATAAATAGTCATTTCTCTAAAAATTTATGTTGCTTATATTGCTCATATGCAAGGAACACCGGGGAACCTAAATATATAAAGCAATACTGACTGAAGAAAAGGTGGAAATAGATTACCATAGTATAGTAGTATCAGATTTTAGTACCCCATTTAAAATATCATAATATCCAGACAAAATCAGTAAGGAGCCAAAGGACTTGAACAGCACTACAGAATAGATGAGACTAATAGACTCACAGAACATTCCACCCGAATAAAATGAAGTTGATAACATAAAAAGGAAAGCTATTGTATTATGATTTTGAATATGAAGTCTCCTCCCAAAACTTCTGTATTAATGCAGGAATGTTCAGGGGTAAATGATAAGATTATAAGAGCCATAACCTAAGAAGTGGATTAATTCATTTGATGGCTTTATATTTTTGAAGCACTAGAGTACTAGGTGATGATAGTAGGCAGGCAGGGTATGGCTAAAGGAAGTAGAACTCTGGGGCCAGGTCTTTAGGACTTATATTTTGTTTCTATCACCTCATTCTCTCTCTCTGCTTCTTGGTCACCATGAACTGAGCAGTTTTTCTCTGCTGAGAGAAACTTACACCACAATGTTTTGCTTCATCTCAGGCCCAGGGCAAAGACCTCTGAAACCATGAGCCAATGTATGTAAACTTTTCCTACTCTAAGTTGTTCTTACCTCATCTTTTGGTCCCAGAGATAAAAAGATTTCTAAAACAGTTTGGAATTCACAAGTATGTGTTGGGAGACATTAAGAACATGTCAGCCAAAAGAATAGAAATTTAAGTCAAGGAAATGAAAACCTAACTCTCTGGCTATCTCCCACTTCCTGATAAGTGGACTTGGCCTAGCCCAGGGGTGTTGCCCTGACATATGACGAAAAATCAAACCACCACTAGGATAGGCTAGTGGCTGTTCCTCCAATGTGATCTGCTCGTTCTCCCTATGCTCCCCTATAACCTTTCTGCTGATTGGCCCATGTCTTCTATAAAGGCCGTCCAACTTCCTCATTAAACTTGAGTTCCTCCCTGGTGTCTCTGATTGTCTTCTGCCATGAGGGCTGAGTGTGGGCCACCAGCTGACTCCTGCCTCTTCTAGACTCAGCCTCACCGCTGGGGCGTGCTCCCCCAGACTTCTTTGCTGGCTGGAGAGGGCTAATCCTGGGTCCAGGGGAGCTAAATACCCCAGCAAGTATGTAGAAATAAAACAATACAGTTTTGTGGAATCAATAGATCAAAGGAAAAAAAATTTATTTCTAGATAATATCAAAGATTCCCTGAAACTATTAAAAATTTTCAATAAAATTATAGTTTATAAAATCAATATGTAAAATCAGATACATTTTTTTGTGGTCTGAAAACAACTATTAAAAATAGAAATTAGGAAAATAAGCCTATTTATCATATTGAAAAAAGTAAGATATTTAGAAATTAGCTGAACCCAGGAGGTGAAAGCCTTGTATTATGAAAAATACAAAACATTGATAAAAGAAACTAAAGACATAAATAAATGGAAAATATCCCATGTTTACAGATTGAAAAAATTAATATTTTTAAAATGTCCATAGTACTCACAATGATCTAAAGACTTAATGCTATGTTTATTTCTCCTCTTGGGACAGCTTCATATTCTCTCACCTTTCCTATATCCAAAAATTGTCAATATATCAGTTTTTAAAAGTAACTTTGAGAAATCACATGATGCATCCAACTTTAAATTTTAATTGATACATCATCAAATTTTGAAGGAGCCCTAATCAGGAAAGGCTGTTGTAGCTAGCTGGAAGCCATAAGTTCCACCTGATATGTATGTGACGCACCTGTAGGCACCCGCAAAGCTGAAGGTATATAACCGGGTGAAAGCGGTAACGGAGAATTCAGTCAGCCGGGCAGTCACTCGGTCGGTCAGAAGAATCAGAGCGGCCAGAACGTAGGCAGAGCGGTTACAGAAGAGAAACCAGATAGAAGACAGAAGAGAAACCAGATAGAAGAAGTAATGACTGGTCAGAGTTAGGCCGAGGCTCCTGAGGAAGACAGAAGACAGAAGAAAGAAGAAGGAAGAAAGAAGAGAGAAGAAAGAAGCTCTAGTCTTTCTCTAAGCTAAGCTCTAAGCTCTATCTTTCTTTAAGCTCTATCTTTCTTTATCTTTCTTTCTAAGACTCTAAGCTAAGAAGACAAGAAGAAATCTTTCTCTAAGCTAAGAAAATCTTTCTTTCCCTCTCTAAGCTCTCTCTAAGAAAGTAGAAGTAAAAGTAGTAAAAGCTTAACTCTGCCTTCGAGAGTTTTCCTCCCGGTTTTCGGTACCAGGCAGCTTACAAATGGTGGTCCGTCCGGGGCTCGGCAGGCAGAGAAGAAAAGCTAAGAAATAAGAGCAATGAAAAAGCATAGCCTCAGACTCAGTTGAGACCAGCAAAAAGAGTAGAAACAAGAGAGCAGAGCCTCTGACTCAGTTGAAGCCAGTTAAGAATTAAGCCGAAGCAGAGTAGCTGGCCAAAAGCTGAAGCAGAGTAGACAGCGAAAAGCAGAAGCAGAGTAGCCAGCGAAAAGCCGAAGCGAGCCGGCCAAAAGAAAGCCGAAGCAGAGTAGCCGGCCAAAAGCCATAAAAAATAAAGAAGCCAGAAAAGCCATATAGAGAAAAAGCCTTGAGCTTTAGAAAAAAAAGCCATAAAGAAAAAAGCCATGAGCTTAAAAGAAAATAGAGAATTAAATAGCATGGTAAAAACCATGCAGAAAAAAAAAAAGCCATTGAGCTTTGGCAAGAAAGCCATAAAGAAAAATAAAGAGAGAAAAAAAAAAAAAAAAAAAAAAGGCAAAGCCGCTTATGCAATTGTGCTTAACTAAGTGCGTTAGTTGCTCCTCAGCAGTAGGCTTCCTTAAAGCCACAGCACCTTCTCAAAAAGGGCTCAAATATCCACCCTTTTAAAAACAAAAGGTGAAAAGCTAGGTAGGGACAAGAAAAAAAGAAAATAGAGAAAATAAAATAGAGAAAATAGAATTAAAGCACCTTTTTAAACTAAAGGGAAGGAATATGAAGGAGCCCTAATCAGGAAGGGCTGTTGTAGCTAGCTGGAAGCCATAAGTTCCACCTGATATGTATGTGACGCACCTGTAGGCACCCGCAAAGCTGAAGGTATATAACCGGGTGAAAGCGGTAACGGAGAATTCAGTCAGCCGGGCAGTCACTCGGTCGGTCAGAAGAATCAGAGCGGCCAGAACGTAGGCAGAGCGGTTACAGAAGAGAAACCAGATAGAAGACAGAAGAGAAACCAGATAGAAGAAGTAATGACTGGTCAGAGTTAGGCCGAGGCTCCTGAGGAAGACAGAAGACAGAAGAAAGAAGAAGGAAGAAAGAAGAGAGAAGAAAGAAGCTCTAGTCTTTCTCTAAGCTAAGCTCTAAGCTCTATCTTTCTTTAAGCTCTATCTTTCTTTATCTTTCTTTCTAAGACTCTAAGCTAAGAAGACAAGAAGAAATCTTTCTCTAAGCTAAGAAAATCTTTCTTTCCCTCTCTAAGCTCTCTCTAAGAAAGTAGAAGTAAAAGTAGTAAAAGCTTAACTCTGCCCCCGAGAGTTTTTCCTCCCGGTTTACGGTACCAGGCAGCTTACCAGGCAGCTTACAAAATTTTGTCAAATTTAGCACAATAAATGTCATATATTTATTTTTTTAATTAATGCAATACCTATCAAATTTACAATGTAGTTTCATACAAAAATAAAACCTGTAATACACATCAAATTGAAGAATAATCTCCAAAACAAAATTTTCTTGAGAAAGAACAAAGCATTACCCTTTATAATTTCTAAATATATTACAAAACGATTGCAATTAAGATAGTACAATACCATTATGAAAACAGACATATGGACTAATGTAACAGAATAGAAAGCCTGGAAATAAAGTCACCTATATGCATTCAACTTATCTTCTATAAGGTTGCCAATATACACATGGGAGAAAACAATGTTTGGCCCTAAAGGAGCTGTGAAAATGGAATGTTTGCATGTGGATGAGTGAAATTGGACCTTATATCTGACACAAAAATCCACTCAAAACGAATTAAAGACCTAACCACAAGACCCAAGACTATAAAACTTTCAAAAAAAAAAATGTGTGGGGAATATTTCTTGACACTGATCTCAGCAATTATTTATTGGATATAACACCAAAAGCAGGAGCAACAAAAGCAAAAATACACAAGTGATCTCACTTCAAAGAAAAATCTTCTGCATAGCAAAGAAAGAGTAAGCAGAGTAACAAGGCAACCTGTTGATCAAAAGAAAACATCTGAAAAGCATACATTTGATAAAAAGTTAATGTTCAAAATATAGAAGAAATTCTAACCCGAGAGAAACAATAATCTTATTTGAAAATGGACTGAAAACTTAAAGATATTTCTCCAAAGAAGACATATAAATATCCAAAAAGTATATGAAAAGTTAAGTCAATGTCAGTAATAACCTGAGAAACTCAAATAAAAATTATAATGAAATATTCTCTCATACATTTTAAAATGAATATTATAAAAAAAATTAAAAAAAAAAAAACAAATGTTGAGGAGGAAGTGGAGAAATTGGAAGTATTGCATACTGCTGTGGGAATATAAAACTGTGAAGCTCCTGTTGAAAACAGCATGACGCTCCTTGGAAAATTAAAATAGAGCTATTCATGATCCAGAAATCCCACTTATAGATATAAATCCAAAAGAGCTAACACCATGATTACAAAGAGATATTTGTATTCCCATATTCATTACAATATTATTCACTTTAGGCCAGATATGGAAAAAAATAAAATGTCCATATGTATATGAATGGATAAGGAGAAATATATATATATATTTTTTTTCTTTCATTCTTTGGCCATCAAAAACAAAGAAATCTTGCTATACGCTATACACAAGAACATAATATCCTGGAGGATATTATGCTAAGTGAAATAAGCCAGTTACAAATACAAATACTGTATAACATCATGCATATAAAATACCCAAAAATACTGAAACTCACAAAAGTAGAGTAGAATATTGATGGCTAGGCTGTGCAAGAGTGAAATGAGAATTTGCTATTCATCAAGTTTAAAATCTTATTAATGCAAAGAAAATAAATTCTAAAGATCAACTGTACACCATAGTGCCTATAGCTAACAATACTGCATTGCACATTTAAATATTTTTAAGAGTTCAGATCCTGTTAAGATTGTTAACACAATAAAAATCAATTCATCATTTCTTATTTTACTAGAAAAATATCTTCATTGTACTATAATTTTATGTATTTAAACTCAATTTAAAATTACAATGGACATAGTACCTTGTAACTCATACTGTTTGCTTAAACTATTTCAATAACAAGTTACAATGTTGTTTTTAATGACATACACATTAGTGCACCAAGGTAAACATTTCAAATAATTCAGTTCACTGTTACTGACAAGAGGTATTTATGTATAATACCAGAAATATATAGATGCCAGCCTCATAAAGTATAGTAAAACCAAATATCCTACACAATGGAATGGTTTAAATAAAGCATAGTGCCAATGTCACAATAACTTGTTTTTATGAAATAAAATTTTATCATGATTCAGCTTTTAAATGAAGTATAAATTAATATACATTAAATAAAATTAAAAATTCAGATTCCTTTTCAGATTAGCCATGTTTCAAAAGCTCCATATCTCCATGTGACTTTTCAGAATTTCTTAGTCCCCAAATGGGATTAATGACACATAGTTACATTTTAAACAGTAGGTGCAAGTTTAAAAGTTGCAATTTTCAAACAAAGTAATCTGGATATATTCTTCTTCCAAATAAATGTTATCTAATTATTTAAAGCCCACAGTATTCTAGGCTAAGTAACAGCAGAACCTTTATAATTCTTTATATGGCAAATTTGGAACTGATTAATGTTAGCATTCTTTTTCTAAGCAGTAAATAAAATCACATAGGGCATACAGATTCTAATAGAGTAAATGTAATTACAATGAAGAGTGAGAAAGTCCAGAACAAAGTACTTTTGAAAGAAGCAGTGTGAGAGTGTTTCAGCCAATCTTCATGCAGCTTGAGGGTAATAATTTCTTATGAAGTTTAGATTAAATGCAATTGGAGTAGGAATTAAAGGAAAGAATTAATCCTAGGCAAATTGTGAAAATCTGAGTTTAGGTATGTGTATTATCCCCATTCAAAATTTCAGGCATTCACAAAAGTGAATTATATATAATTCTATAATAATATTGAGCTTATTTTTGAATTCCAGTGTACTAGCAAAATAATTAAATCTAATAATTTTAATGTGCTTCCTCACTTCCCATCATATGAGAGCTTATAAATCTATTTGGTGTACTCAGCCCATTAAGGATTGCACCCTCACTCTCTCTTCTCAATCTCATGTTAATTCTTGCAATTACCTGTCAGGGAACATTGGTGAGACCAATGCACAGGTGGCAAGAAGAATTCACCGAGACAGAGAAGAAATTAAGCAAATTTATTGGAAGAAGATATTGAGGGTGTGACAGGGACATAGCAAAGACATCTGCTCAAGAAGTTGGAGGGCATCTGGGCTTATGTATACTTCTAAGGTTTTTCTAAGTTTTTTTTTCACCTTTGGTGGGATTTTTTGCTACAAGTGGTTTATACTAAGCAAGATTGGCAGATTCCTGTGCCTTGCCCATAATGCTTATTGTGCATGTGCCAAATGCTTTTTTTTGTAAGTTTGCAATCAGGTGTATGAGGTGAGGTCAATATGTATGAGATACTAAATAGAAGATTATCTCTTGTAGATAACTAGAGGTCAAATTTGAGAGCCTCTGTGTAGGCTTCTCAGGATGCTTGGGTGATCTTTTTGAAAAGCAGGATTTTGTGGTTTGTTTTAAAGAACTTGGTCTATTGTTTAAGCCATGAAAGGGTAAACTTAGGTGTAACCAGTCCTTTGTGTGTCAGCTAGCATTATGTAAGATTGTACAAAAGAAATGGCATGAGAGTGGGATGGAAAGCAAGGGTCCTTAATCTATCCTGCTCAATTCCTTAATTTTATAGCATCTTAATCTTCCATTTTATGTCTTCCACAGTCTATGCTGATGTCTTCAGAGCCTTAGCATCTATTTCATTTTCATCTAGACTAGGGGACCTGCTAATTATTCCTTGGCTTCCAGCTGCTGGACATTACTTTTTTGAACCATGGAACACCTAGGAATCATAGTTAATTTTTCTATCAACTTTTTGAGGTGATGAATGTAAATATGGATCCTAGAAATATTTGAATCATCTACCATCTCTGGCTCTCTTTGAAGCCATGGGACTTAGAGGGACCTGTCTCACATAGCTCTTGATAGAATTCTCTTACCTCCATTTTAAATCAGTTGGAGATACTCCATTTTGGCATAGTGTGCTTTGTGAGAATTTCTTTTCCCTGATACCCAGAATGTATAAATACAACACATATCTACAATATGCTTAAATCTCCAAGACTTTCCATCTCAACCAGAGTTTCAGATACTAAAAATATTGTTTCTTTGTTGTGTAAGTTCTCAGATATCTTCATGGTTTCAGGTGACTTTCTCCAAGCTGTATGATTCCTAGATCAAACACCAATCCAGGGAGGACTGAAGATGGCAGAAGAGAACCAGGCAGTGATTCCTAATCCCCCCAACCACACAGAAAGGAGGCAATAAACCTGAGATGTCAGTAAAAAAAATAAATGCTCTAAGATCCAATGTTACAAAGTCTGAGGGTAAGAGAGGCTTGAAGATTGGTTATTGGAGTAGAAAATAAGGAAAGAGTTCCCCAACCTTAAACCCAGACCAGAGTGGGAGAAGAGGGAGGCCATAGAGAAAAAGAGAGGAAAAAGAGAGAAGTGGAAAGAAGGGTACACTCATACATTGTTGGTGGGACTGCAAATTAATGCCACCACTCTGGAACACATTATAGAGATTCCTTAAAAAACTAGAAATGGAACCACCATATGACTCAATTGCCCCACTTCTTGGTATATATACAAAAGATCTAAAATCAGCATATCATAGGGATGCACTTACATCAGTGTTGATAGAATCACATTTCACAATAGCCAAGCTATGGAACCAACCTAGGTGCCCTTCAAGAGATGAATGAATAAAGAAGATGTCATATATATACACAATGTTATATTGCTGAGCCATAAAGAAATGAAACTGTGACATTTGCTGGCAAATGAATTAAACTGGAGACTATCATACTACATGAAATCATGAGTCAGAAAGTCAGATGTCAGATGTTTTCTCTCATATGTGGAAGCTATAAAAGGAAGGGGAGGGGGAAGAGAGAGAAAGGTGGTGGTGGTGGATTCCATCAAAATAGAAGAAAAATAAGCAGAATAGATGAAGGAGATTAAGGAGGAAGGAGAAGGGACAGGATAAGATAAAAGCAGTGGAAAGAATCTCACGTAAACTTCCTATGTAATATAATATGTCGCTGTGAATCTCAACATCATGTTATCCTGGACATGCACAAAACACTAACAAAGAAACAAAACAAAACAACAACAACAAAAGTAACTAGCAGAAAGATCAGTAAAGTAGAGGGAAAGGAACAGTGGGTGAAGGAGAGGGGGAAAATGTAATTACTGAATACTGTGGCCTGAGTTAGAGCAAATTATATTCTATGCCTTCATAATTATAACAAAACAAATCCCAGTGTTATATGTAACTAAACAGAACCAATAAAAATAAAATAAAAACACCAATCCAAAATTTTCAGATTTCCAAGATATGATTTCTGGTGCAAGTGTATGTGTGCAAAAGATTTTAAAACATATAGCTAACTGAGATATCCACAATAAGAATTGCCATTGCAAGAATCCTCTCTTACTTAGAATCAGTATTTATTTTGCATCTCCTGATTATTTGGATCTAGACAGTTTAGGTCAGAAGAATAATAGTGCTGTGAATATTTACTGCCCACATTCTGCTTCTAAAAGGGAGTTGTCTGCCAAAATTGGCTCAGCTTCACCCTTCCCTAAATGTCTCCCTTTACACGAAGTAGGGTCCATAGATACCTTAGCTTTCATTGAAAATGGGGCCCTCAGAAAACTTAGGATCTTCAAATACTAACACATTCAAATTTACTCAAAATTTTGACATTACAATAAATAATTCAATGGATTCTATGGTCCGTGCAAAAGTTGAGAAATTAAATGTGTTTTGTGAACCACAGGGTTAGCATCATAAATTTCATTTCTCATTCCTTAGTTATTTGAGTTCAGCAAGGAGGGGCACAAGAAGCTTATGGGTTCAGTAACTTCACAGATGAGGATGTCATTTCTCTTTCCATGCCATTTTCCCTCTATGCCTAGAAGTATATAATAAGAAGAATAAAACAAACAAAACAAAAAAAAAATTCTAACTGATACTAAAAGTTAAAATCAGTCAACAATGTAAATGCAAGATTGTAGAAATGGCAGAGTAGTAATTAAGACAGCAAATCTCCTCAGAAAAAAAACTTTTAAAGCGTTTTGATTTGTTGTTAAATAGCTGAGCTGATAGTTAATAAACCCATAGGTCAGATTATGTGATGAAATAAAGAAGTGCTATAATTAACTTGATAGATGGAAAACTTGTTGCCCTATTTTAGTGGACTTACTAGTTTTTTGCCTCAAACAGTATTGGATTTCTGAGTAAATGCATTTGGAAAAAAGTTAGGAAATATAGGTTAAAATTGCCAACTTCTGTAAAGCACTTTTATCAGTCACTTCAACATTATTCTGTAGGGTTTAATTAAATAATTGAAAATGGAAATGGAAGAGATTAGTGAATATATCATTATGTTAACCATTCTTGTCATTACTTCTGGTAGTGGTAGTAGTCATAGGAACAGATTTGTTGCTACTGTTATGTTACTATGTTACAAGAGAAAAGTAGGAAAAGAGCATGCATACAGTAACATTTTATAATGTAAAGAATATATGGAAACTTAGAGGTCTAAAATCAAATAGAACTTCTGAGGTAGGAGGATCACGAGTTCAAAGCCAGCCTCAGCAATAGAGAAGCACTTAGCAACTCAGTGAGACCCTGTCTCTAATAAAATACAAAAAAAGGGATGGAAATGGAGTCCAGTGGTTGAGTGCCCCTGAGTTCAATCCCCAGTAGCAATAAATAAATAAAGAAATAAAGAAATAAAGAAATAAATAAAAGCAAATAGAACTTAAAGCAAAATTTAGGCATATGAATTTAAGCCTCCCAAGGAACTCCTAATGTAGCAGTATGTTGATTTAAGAACATTTGAATGATTATTTTCTTTGATAATATATATTTAAGAAAAACTTATCTAGATGAAAACAGAAAAATGCGTTTGAAAAATCTAGGTTGTTTTTCCTGAGAAACATTATAATTCTATGTATAACTACTTGGAGCAATAGAAGCATAAAAATAAAAGACCATAAACTTATAGAATAAAACCCTCATCAGTATTTTGCCTTTCTCATTTGCCATGTATCTATAGCTCCAAAGCAGTACTTGGGTACATATTTGTATACAAATATTTTTTGAATTATCATTTAATAAAAATAGATTTTTTTCCTTTTATAATTATTTTTACTAGTTTCATTAGCAGTGGTAGTACCACTGTTTATTGTTATTTTGAGGAACCTTAATTCATATTTGATGTCTGATAATAACAGACATGATATTGTAAATATTAACTTCAAGAATTATTCCCCTTGATTACCACCCCCATTTTAGCCTGTGTGAAGTTAGAGGAGTAATTAACAAAAATAAGCAATCTGGTCCCTTAAAATTTTATTTCTCACATTACAAACAAAAGATACCCTCTTTTTGTGTGTGTGCATCTGTAGGTATGTGAGGCTCTTCAGTTCCTTTGGGCATAACATACAGGCAAGAGAGTTCTGAGACAGGTTTATCAATTGTGATTTGTTTGCAAGCAAAGGGAATTAAGATTCTGACTGTCTTAACAAGATGGATGTTACCATGAGGTAATTAAAAACTCTAAAATTGAGTGCTAAGGCTGAGACATCAGATTTGAAGATTAGATGAAATTGAGTTACCCCAGAAGGGTAAAAAGGAGCAATATAATAATAGAAACTCTACACTTAAGGTATTGTTGCTAGGAAAAAATGATGTTGACCTTCATCTCAAGATCAGCATCTAGGGGGCTGGGGTTGTGGCTCAGTGGTAGAATGCTTGCCTAGCATGTGTGAGGCACTGGGTTTGATCCTTAGCACCACATATAAATAAATAAGTAAATAAAATAAAGACCAATCAACAACTAAAAATAAATAAAAACATTAGAAAAAGATTATTGTTTAGGGTCTTGTTGAATGTGCTTTGACTGTATAAAAAGGGTGAGAAAAGCATCGAGGAAATAATATCCAAGAAAAATTTTTCCCGAAGTGCAGGCAACCTGACTCAATAGTTCTACAAATCTGTGCACAATGTTGGATTCCACAAAACAAGTTTAGGCTGCTAATAAAAAGATGGCATGAGTAATAATATGAGTAAAACAAAAATAAGAATTATAGTGAGATTCTTTTGTACAATACCTCTTTTCATTTTGCATACTATAATCATACTCCATATGTTAATTGCTCTTAATCAAGTTACTTAAAATTAAAGAGCTATGTTGAGTTAGGAATTCATTAAGGAAAGAAAAGAAAGGAAACAATTATTGGTTGTCACAGATTTCTTTTCTCTATCAAGAAGCTTCATATATTCTAGATCCTAATATAAATGTAGTTGATACCAACAGGTTAATCTTTAATGCATCAATCACCCCTAAATAAAGTATTTTATGTTTAATTATCTTTTTTGTAGTAAAATGCACATTGTATAGATATTTTTCTTCATACATAACTTTGTGTTATTCTTAACCTTAAACCTTATAAAATTTATATTTTGAAAGACATTTTCAACCAAAATTCCTGAATGGTTAATTATTCAAGTTTTTAAATCAAATTAATAAATAACTTCAGGTGAAATTAAAATAGAAATCCTATTCAAGCTGAGTCATCTTATGGTGGGAAATAATAAGTACTAAGACTTTTGTTTCTGCTAAAATAAAAATATTTAATATGTCTCCACTAAACACACTCTGTGGTAGCCAAGTGTGATGGTGCCTGCCTAAAACTAAATTCCCCCAACAGAGAGGGGATCGCTCAAAGCCAGGTGTTGCAGGCAAGCCTGAGCAATATAGTCAAACAAGGGACACAAATCCATTCCTATTAAATATAATAAAATACCAAGGTAAATAGCATCTTTATTTTTTATCATAGAAACACACTCTACATTTATATTCCTGGCCCATCATCTGCTTTCCCCTTTTGATATATTTCCCACACAAAACTATTCAGTTTTATAGTGCGACCTTGGCATAAATCTCCCAAGTTTATAACAAGTTGTTTAAAATTTTAAGCCAAATGTTTTATTTTACTTACATACTTCTGAGTTTATTCAGTCAATGAACCTTCAGACTTCTTAGACCTAACATCTGTTGGCAATATTTCGGCTGATTAGTTTACAATGGGCTTTTGGTATTGAGGATTTTCTCTTTTATACCCTACTTGACTGGTAACCTCTTTTACATGTTCATGAGACTCCCTGAGAGCTTCTTAAAAGTACATGTTTGTATGAGTCCATTTACATAGCATCCTGGAAAGGTGAAACTAGGGAGAAAGTAAAAAGGTCAGTGGTTTTAGAGTTTTGGAAGAGAGAGAGTGAGAGAGAGATGAAGTAAAGAGATATTTTAGACATTGAAAATATTTATTGTGATAATATAATGTTGAAAAATCTATTATATACTTGTCAAAACCTTTAAAGCCATACAGTGTAAGAAGGAATCCCTAAGTCAAACTCTGGACCTTATTTAACAATAATGAACCAATATTGGCTTATTAATTGTAACAAATATTCTTCACAGGATATAAATAATAGGAGAAACTGGGGGATGGAGAAGGAGAGAACATATGGGAAACCTCTGTACTTTTAATTCAATTTTTAAAAGTGTTGCAAAACTAAATCTTCTTTTTAAGTATGTGATGTAAAGCCACAAAATCAATATGTCACTAAGATTTATGAACTGATTCTGATTCCCTGATCCATGTAGATGCATATGAATCAAAGTTTTCTGACCCATATTTTTCTGTAAAATTAAAAATAATAATGTCTAGGTTATTAGAATTGTGAAAAAGGGATAATATATTGATTTGATTGTGGAATAAGATGAATTAAAATAAAAATTCATTTTAAAATAAAATTCATTTTAAAATAAAAATTAAACATTCTTTCATGATACTGGTTAATCTGTCACAATCTTAAAATGTATAAATTAAAAATAATTAATACTATACATCAAAATATGTATAAAGAAATTTAAACAGGTTTTTATCAGATACTATATAAGGATACTAAATATTTAAATTTTATGAGATTAGAAAATTTTAATAAGTAAAAATATAATAGGTACAATATATAACCAGGAATATTTTTCCTCTGATCAATTTGAATTATTATTATTATTATTATTATTATTATTATTATGCATGATTCTCCTCTAATACTGGCACAATATTTTAAATACTTTTTTCGCTACTTGGTTGAATGCATTGTTTTTTATAAAAATCTGTTTTCAATATGCAAAATTTAGCCATTAATTTTCAATAATAACTAGTCATTAGTGGTGAGAGAACTATAAGCAAAAAGTAATAAGGGCACTTGAATGACTTTTCCAATATAAAAAGTGGATAACTAGTGGATTTGTAAACAATAAAGTCAAATGCTATGCATACACATTAAATGAAAGTGCCCCTTCTCAAATATATACTTTTCAAGTATACCATATGTAGCTTGATCTAGTCAAAGGCACATATAATTGATTATTCAAAAATAGGAACAAGATTAGATTTTTTTTTTTCATTGTGGCTATATAAAGACAAATATTTACAAATCTTAGCTCCAAATGCAGATGTCAGTGTCTGACATTAGAGAAGGTCCATCACCTGTTAAGGTGATCCATAAATTCCTATGCTAGTAAAAAAAAAAAAAAAAAGAAAGAAAGAAAGAAAGAAAAAAGAAAAAGAAAGAAAATGGACACAGAGTTATTCATATTGCAATTGAAAGTGATTCATAAGTAAAGAATTAACTTTTAAAATGAATCTCAACGATAGGTGTGGTGGCTCGTACCTGTAACTTCAACAACTAGGGAGGCTAAGTCAGGAATATTGCAAGTTTGTGGCTAGCCTCAGCAATATAGCCAAACCTGTCTCAAAATAAAAAGGAAAGAAGACTGCGGATGTACTTCAGTGATAAAGTATCCCTGGGTACAAATGAATCTCAAGCCTGTACAAATGTCATGACCTTGAAGATGGATATGCTTAGTTAACAGGATTTTCTGAAATAATAGAGGCTTAATAATAGAGTGCTTATTATATTCTCTTTTTGTGCCCCATTTATGCCACTATGGTTTGTTTCGGTGTCCCCCAAAGTCCCATATGTTAAAGGCTGGACATTTTGGTCCCCAGCTTAGTTTTATTACGGGGTGGTGAAAGCTTTTGGAAGTGAGGCCCAGTAGGAGGTATTAAGTCATTGGGGCATGACCTCCAAGAGAATTGTGGGAATCTATCCTTTTCCTATGTCTTTTTTCTTTCTTTTTGCTTCCTGTCCCTGAGGTGACCAGCTCACTTTATTATAGAGCTGGGGTCCTGCAGGGTTGAGCCAGGCAGCCACCATGGTCCTTCAGTGCCAGTTCTTGAGATTCCACCAGAAAGAATTCAAGTCAAATGCAAAGTAGTCACAAAAGTTTAATAGAGAGAGTGTGAAGCCAGGATTACATAGGTACTGCACAGACCTCCTCAAAGAGAGGACAGCATGTTGCTCACAGGACTAGAATTTTTAAGGAAATCGAGTCCCTTTGTTCTTGCCTTGATTTCCTGTTCCCCACCCCCCTCCTTAATTGATTTATCACCTTTTGAATAGATTTCAGCAAACTTCCTTTGTGAGGTTTGACAGGGTAGTTGTGACAGGTTTTGCTAAAAAGCAAGGGCTGGTTGCTAGAGATGGTAAGGTATTTTATCTGGAAACCATAATGAAATTATTTGTTTTAATTAAGTTTTGCAGGATTGTTAAATAGTGATTCCCTGAAGGGTTCTGTATGGCTTGGGTAAGGTTAGGAATTCTGGATCTCATTCCCAAATGATTGCTTGTTTAGATAAGTTTCTCCTCGGTTTTGGTTTTATGGTTCATGGATTTTTTTCCTGTTGGATAGGCCTTCATTCTCCTTTCCCTCTACCCACCTGTTCATAGCTAACTAACAGCTTCACCTTGGACTCCCTGACATGAGGTACTGCCAAGCTACTGGCCCAAAAGCAAGGGAGCCAATCATCCATAAACTGAAACCTCTAAAACTAGGACCCAAACTAAACCTTTTTTAATATTAAATTGATGTATCCAGGTATTTCTTACAGTCTCAGAAAGTTGACAAAAACATGTGCCATGTTTTACACAATATAGAAGTGCTTTCTGAAAATTCTTTTTATAATCATAAAGTCAACCCTACAATATAATTTCTTCCTTTTTTTCCAATTAGACTCACTTTTTACTATTGTGACTTAATGAAATTTTTAGAAATTAAGAGGAGAAATGAATTTTGGAAGAGATATAGTGGACATAAATAATTAAAACTTGGCCTCTGATTTTCTGTTCTTCAAAAACCAGACTTAAATACTAAATTTCCATGCCTTCCCCCCCATCTACCCCAAGGCACTAAAGGCATCTATGAGAGAAGAATATCCCTCTGCTTCATTCCTTTGTTCTTTCTTTCAATCAGACTTACAAGGGACTTTTAAAGAGACATAGCCTAGTCAGCTGCTTTTTTCATGCTATGGTAAGCATAGTGTCCTGAATTCACATCAGAACAAATGTATATATGCAACATGATAAAGCATTGTCAGAATATTTTTAGTTTATTCAAAAAGTTATGCAGAAGTCCAAGCGGAATAAATCAATATGATTTTTCCTCTTTAGGATTACATATCCCAAATTCTTGGGATATTACAACAGTATTTAGCATATAGAAATAGAGTACTTATACCCTGCAATGAAAATATATATAGGAACAAAAAAAATAACAAGGACTTACAGTTTCTTTTGGTGGAAAACAGTCACTCTTCATTTGAGCCTGCTTATGCCTAATGGGCAACTAACATCTTGATATCCCTGCCTTAATTTTGTATCTGTCACCTTATTATCTTAAACTTTGGATCAAATTTCTCATGAACTCTTCACATAGTCATGTTAATCACTTAAGGAATGAATATTCATCTAAAGCTAGTAATCCACTCCCTTCCTTCAAGGCTGAAGACTCCAAGATAAGAATTGGTAAGGTATTTTCAATAGATTTGCATTTGCCAACTTTTACAATGCCCAGATCCAGACCCATGGGTTGGCACCAAAAAAATTTTCATCTGGCACAATTCAGGAATGGCCATTGCCCTACACTGTCCGGGAACAGTGTAACCTATATTCAGATCATCTCATGATGAGACTACTACCTAAGCAGTAGCAATTGTCTCATGGGTGTTAGGGTCTTTTTTTTTAGTTACTGGGGTCTTTAGCTACCCCCCTAAAGGATAGGCTCCTCCGACAAGCTGAGAAGACTGGGGGGAACACGCCCCAGCAGAGGCGAACTCTGGAAAGGTAAAGGCCGACTGACAGCCCACACCCAGCCCTCCTTCCAGAAGACAAACAGACAGGTCAGGGAGAACGGTCAAGGCACAAACTCGGTTTATTGAGGAAGTTTGGACAGTCTTATAGAGGACATGGGCCAGTCAGCAGAAAGATCATAGGGACACATAAGGAGCATGGGCGGATGCCATTGGCGGAGCCATTGGCCTATCCTTGGGGTGGTTTCAGTTCTCATCTTAAGTCAGGGGAACGCCTCCTGATTAGGCCACCTTTCATATCAGGGAGTGGGAGGCAACCAGAGAGTTAAGTTTTTCTATTCTTTCCGCTGATGTGTTCTTAAGTCCCCAACAATGGGAGCCATCTTACTACTTTCCAGAGACATAGGTCAGAGACATAGCAAACCAAATAGAGATCACTCCCTGAGCAGCAGCAATTTCCTTGACACTGATGAGACTCTGTGTGACTAAAACAAAAATAAAGATCAACAAGATCATACTTTGACCAAGACTGCTAAATTATGCATACCTCTTCCTCCCTACCCCAATTCTTCCTCTATTTAAACCTAAAGCTCATGAAGACAGGGCTGAGATGATGGCTCTCACTTGTCTTTCCAGCACAGCCATGTTGATTAAAGTTCCTTTCACACCTTTTTACCCTTACTTTTCATTTGATTTCTGGGGAAAGTGTTCAGACCCAATTTGTTAGTCAGACCTCTTGTGGTCTAGGATTCTGGTTAAAAAATGAATTAGTAATTTTATGGAATAACTTGTTTAGGTTAATGTAGTCTTTCAATTGATGTTAGTATTAAATATTGTCACTCATTCTTTATCTTTTTGTACCTCGATGCAAATTTTGTACATCTTCACAAAGAAGAAAACTCCAATGGTAATGACTAAGCCAATTTTACCTTTTCCTCTGTTCTGACAGTCTCCTATGTAAGTGTTCCAATTTATATAAAGGACACAAACCCATATAATGAAAAACAAAAAACAAGGCAAGTTAAAAGAAAGAACTCTGTGTTTGAAAAGATTGTTTCCCATCTGTTCAAGCCTGGACCACTATATTAGCAGTGAATATCTACTAGAGAATTTTTCTCATTTCACTATTTGTGATATGCTGAGTTCTCTCTTTCACACTTGTACTCAGCATGTGAGACTCCTACTTGCTTCCATATACATTCTTTTGTACCTGTTCCTCCTTATTACTTGTTTCATAAAATTTCCTTAGAGTCAAGCAGAGCAGACTGAATAAACAAGAGCTAATCCTGAAAATGACTTGCAAATTCAATTTGTGGTCCTATCCATAGGTAATATGCCTCTATTTATATTTGCATCTGTATTAAAATGGTAGTGGTGGACCTGGAGTTAAAAGGACTTAATTACAAAAGGAGTATGAAAATATTATGAAATCCACTATAAAGCTCTCAAGAGCCAAAAGTTAGTATTTTTATGGCATAAAATTACTTTGATAGTGTGAGTAGATTTGAATGGACCATAATAAAGTAACTCATTTGAATAAGTTTGGGGTCTTTAGAATAAGGTATAAAATAGGTGTATGGGAATAGAATAAAATGGAAAAAGCACTAATAGTTCTGTTCTTAGGACTGCTGCTATAAAACAAGCTGAAAGGTTTTAAGAAGGTTAGTTACTAGTAAGTTTGCAAAATAAAAATCATTAAACAAACATTATGAAACTCTGTTTTCACTTTGGGTAAGTAATACATAAGGGTATCTGTGATATATTTTTATGGGATATGGGAGAATAGTAGAATATTATCATGCCAAGTGCAAGACCAGATAAACTACTAATGAAGTTTATGGAAATGGCTGGTAAACACTGAGGGCAAATAAAGATACTACAGGAAGAAAATCACAATCACATTTTCCAAAGGAATTTCTGTGATATATTTGAAAGTTTCTTCCAATTTGGTGTTTTACAGAGATGTTTATAATTAGGACATATGAATATACTTGTAAGAGAAGGCTTTTACAATCTTCCATAATCCAAAATTGAGAAGGGAAGTAAGTATACAGAATTCTTCAATATCATTAACTTATCTGAAGTTAGAATATTGGCAACAATCTTTGTCATAAAAGTTCTAAAACCTAACTCAGACCCCACACAGATGATAGCATTTCCATTTGTCTCAGGTTTAGAGAACTCCAAGATAAGGCTTATAAACAGAAGACTTTGTTATGGACTTATAGGAATGGAATGAATTTGAAATAACTACATGGAAAATGGAAACAATAAATTAACTAAATTAACTAAGAGAAATAGAGGATTACCAGTGACAGCAATTCTCATTTGGGAATTAAAACCCCAATTTTTGTGTAGTAGTACAAATCCACATGACTTAGACTTTTTCTTACCAGTAATCATCAATTCTCATTCAAGGTGTAATATTCAGAAATATGCACATTAGATAATTCTATAACCTTTTAAATATTTTCATAATTTCTTTTTTTAAAAAAGCAGATGGCTCATGGGTGGTGACTAAATTTGTTGTTGTGCTTCTCAGAAAAAGAAATGTCAGATATATGTTGTCCTTCTCTACATTATAGGATTTTAATAAGACTTAATTTCATATTGTTTAAATATTTTCTTGTGTTGATCCATGATGCAAAGAAAAAACCACCGACTCCAATTTTAAATCAAATTAAAGCAAGCTTATATTGTGTACACAAAGAGAGCTGGCCAGCAGCTGCCTCTCCCAAACACCAGGCTCCAGATCAGCACCACCTTCTGGTTTTTTATAGCTCAGAAAGTTACAAAAAAAGGGGGATATCTTGGGAACTTACAGCTAACAGGGTTCTGGCAAATGTGATAGAAAGGCAGATAGTAGGTTAATGATCTACATGGCTTAACATTTCAAAGTAGGGAATAAATTAAGATTCCTGTTGGAATTTATGAGGTGCCACTGAGGTTTTAGAGAGGGTTGTTATCTGGTCAAGGAGAGCCAGGCATGTGTGAGTTCAGAGCGCCGGTAGTAATTCCAAACAAGATTGGCCCTCAGAGTATGGTCAGTCCAAATAAATATCTTAGTAAAACAGAAATGAATTTTTTTTAAAAAACTTTATGGCTCAATCTTAAGATAGAATTAGGCTAGTTTCATCACTTGTCTGAAAAACTAATATTGGACTAAAATTTAAGTACAAATAATCTTTTATAATTGTATGTGAAGCCTCACATTTGTAAAGTGGGCATTTAGTACATATACATCCAATACCAGAGTGAAAAAGGATGCACCAAGTGATTATGAAGCTGTGAACAGGAAAGTTATGGATTCCTAAATCACATTAAGTATGAATGAGGTCATATGATATACTGGATAAGGATAAAGAGAGTTTAGCCAGATTACCTAGATAATACTGAAGCCAAAATCTGACAGGCAGTCAGCATAGGTAGATAAATCTAGTCAGGTAGGATCAAGAAAGCCAATTTTGAGTGAGTTGGGAAGTTGGAAACTGTCAGGGAGATTAGACTGTCCCCTGAGGTATTGAAATGTTAATTCCTTCAGAGTCTTTCCTCTACCCTTATCAAGAACCTGCCCCTGCCCCAACCTGTTGCCAAGATAACCTGTCCCAGGAACTGCCCCTCCCTACAGGGAACTATACAGTTGTTAATTAATGTGTCCAGGGCTGCTCCATCCTGCCCTTCCCCCTTCAGCCCATCTGCTTCTCACCTTTTGGCCATCCCACCCAGCATTCCTAAGCCTAGTCACTGGGCCTGGTCATGTATGCAGGAAGGAGAGAGATAAGGGGAAGAGCAGGAGAACAAAGGAAGCCTGGGCCATATAAAAAAGGCAGACCTGCCTTGCTTCTTGGGATACCAGGATACCAGCAATGGCCCCCTTCCCCTTCATGGGAGAAGTCTATATTACTCCTTTTAAATAAACCCTGCTTTATATGCCTGCCTTGGTGTGCTTCTCTAATGTTCAAACTTCAACATTTGGGTGAGCAGTACTATCATGGACAACCGGCGGTATCAGTACTACAACCCCACATTTACTTGGTCACATCACCTAGGCATCTTCAATCTTGCAATATTTTCATCTCTAAAACAGGGATTACGACTATATCCACCCAATGTGTTTTATGGCCATTAAGTGAATTAGCCTTAGAAAGCACTTAGTGTCTGAAGCATAACCTATATAATATTGGTTTATCTTAAATAGATGCTATCAAAACAGTACTAATGCTTTTATCCTTCATATCACAAAATATATAAACAATATTTATATCAAAACTGCTGTTGTTGATATTGAAAAAAAGAAACTTTTTGCCAATATGTCCCTGTATACAGGCTCATACACAAACTCCACAACCCCATGAATGCAGAAGTAGTTTCCAGAGGTGTTTGGATTGTTTTTCATGTTCTTGACAGGATTGAATTCCTGGTTGCCAAACACTACACAACGTTTGACTCAATTTGCCCACCTATATAATAGAGACACTGAGAATCTATACCTTGTTGGGTTATAACAATTAACTAATGAATATAAAACAGTTATAACAGTTATAAACTATTACAACTGTTATGTCAATGCATTGGTTTTAAAAGTATAAATAAATTAGAGGAAAATGGTCATTTTTCCCTATTATTACCAATATTGGTATGAAAAGCATTGTTAGCAAATTGCCTGTAACCCTCTAATCTTAAAATGGTGTTCATCAGATAAATTTAAGGAATTTATGTCAATAATAGATACTGTTCATATATATTTAATTACATGCAAAATGAATTGACTTTATCTGGCATACATATTCCTTTTTTATACTGTGCATTTGGTAATGCATTACGTAAACAATGGGTGGGTTGTACAACCCCCTTTATATCTGGAATACAGCACACAGCACAGTCCTTACCAAATAGTTCCAAGGAAATTTGCAATGATGGTTTCTAGAAATTTTTGTTAGAACGAAATAATGTTCAAGAAGGTCTTTCCCCCTCTTTTCCCTTGGGCATTATCATGAAAGATCACCCTGTATAGTTTAGGGAAAGTGAGCTTTAGATCTGGGAAAGAAAACCAAGAGCATCTCAGAGAAATTGTCACAGAGAGTTGTTATCACTGATCTGCTGAATTATCAAATCCTGAACTACCTACCTCATGTCATTTGTTGTGTGATTCCAATAAACAAAACAATGAAAATTGTACCTCATTTTGCCAGTTACTTTTATCCATACACACTGTTAATTGCTTTTAAAAAACATCGTCAATGGCAATGAAGTTGCTCATTTATTCTGATTTAGTTTGAGTTTCAGATTTTGAAGTCATGTTCCTGCCTTATAGAAAGAGAAAAGGAAAAAAAAAAAAAAAAAGATATATTCCTTCCTCACAGAAAATGGAAAAGAAAAAAAAAATAAAGATATTCCTATTACATTGGTAATTTGGAAAAACACAAATCACACAAGAGAGGATTGCATGTGAAAGAGAAAGAAAAAGATAATGTGAAGAGGGGAAGGAGAAGTGAGGAGGAACTGGAGCAACATAATCTACAACATAGATAAATGCCAAAGAAGATGCTGAGTGCTTAATTTAACTTAGTGACTCTTGAGTGCATTCACTTTCCAGGAAATCAGCATTCTCCCTGAGTGAATATTAGTCACCTGCTGTGAAATAAAGGAGATAATTTAGTTCTTTATCTTTGATTTCAAGGTCTAATTTTATCTAAAGGACATAAAAACTCAAATCCATTTATGGAGCAAGACAATTCATAAATTTCTTCTGAAGGTTAGTTGTAAACATAGAGTAAAACCTCATTAATTTAAATAATTGAAGGTGAAGCTTTTTTTTTTTTTTTTTTTTTTTTGTCAGTCTGGAAATTAGGTTAGCAAAATCTTGCCTAATATAATTCCTCCTGGACCTACTCTAATAAATACATATGAATCATGTAATTATCACATTGTTCGTATGCAAATGAATCCTGCTAAAATGTTTCAAAAATTGATTAAATAAGTTCACAATGTTATTTCCTCATCCCCTTCTGGCACCATTGAGAAATACTTAATAAAAATTAAAGTAAGTTACATTAAGTATCCAGGGCTTAGTTTTACTAATCTGTAAAATGGAATGGCATTAAATGTTTTCTGAGGGGCTAGAGAGCTCAGTTCGTAGAGTGCTTGCCTTGCATGCACAAGGCCCTGGTTCAATCCCCAGCACCACCACCACCCCACCAAAAAAAATGTTTCCTGAATTTCATTCCACATCTACCTAATTTTGTTCTTTGATTATTTATATTACTGAAACTTTCAAACTACATAGAAATACACATCTGGATTTTTTTTTTCAGTAACTCCCTTTCCTCTCTAAGAAAATACAAATAACAAATACTAGGATTATCTAGTTATCTACCATGATGTGATTCTCTTTTCATGGAGTGCCTACTCAAAAGCTAGCATCTGTACATAAGCTGATTAACCTACCATAGAAGCAGATACAAAAATTTAAAAATTACTTCCTGTTCAAACTCTATTTATGAATCACTTAACTCCCAGTGTTCAGGATAACATTTCACAATTAAAAATGTCCATCACATTTCTTGAATAAATGAATGAATATGAGGTTGAAATGAGAACAGTGACATTATATGTTTTATACAATGGGACTATGCAACTGAGAAGATGAGATGATATTAGATTTTAAATTCCAATCTTCACATTTTTCAAAAGAAAAAATAAAGAGCAGAGCTTTTAAATATCATGAAGGATGGAATCAAAATAAATAAGCAAAGCAAGCTTCAAAGAGCAGTCTCTCAAAATCACTATTGTTCTATTTGTATGATTTTATTATAAAACGTCACAAATACAGAAAAGTTCATAGCTGGGCATGGTGGTTCATGCAACTGGCAGGGGGATTCCTGAAGAAGGAGAATCTCAAGTTCAAGACCAGCTTGGGCAAGTTAGCAAGATTCTGTTTCAAAATAAAATAAAATAAAAAGAACTGTGAGTGTAACTCAGTGGTAGAGCACCCCTGGGTTCAATCCCAGTATCACACACACATACACACACACACACACACACACACACACACACACAATAAATAAATATAACAATAGAAAAGTTCATAAAGTATTTTCATATAATCATTATTTGTGAAGAAAATATCTTTGGAGTTATCCAATAAATCAAGTAATGGAATAATGGCAGCACTCTTGAAGTCATTTGTGTCTTATTTACAACAATCTAGTTCATTACAAGCAGTAATCATTATTCTAACATTTTATCCCATACTTTCATGCCTTTATTCACATTACCAAGTCCAGGTATTCATATTCATAAATAGCACAGTGATTGATATTTTTCTGCCATAACATTTTTGCCTCTGGGTCTCCGCAAGGCATTCTCTTTACCCTTAATGAATCTTTTCAGATCATTTTCCTTCTGCTCACCTTTAAAAAAAATCCAATTTTGATTTTCCTAACATCATATTACATAACTCACTGATATAACTTATCAACTCTATACCAACATCTGGTCACTCTAGATGAAATTTCTAGATGAATTGAACTTCTGCTCAAAGTATTCTAATTCCAATATTATTAGTTCTTGTCTATTTCAGTTTAAAAGTAGATATTCTTTACAGCAGCCAGAATTAAGTTTCCTCAATGTATCCACTCAACACTAAAGTCATCTGTGACGTATTATCATTACTAATAACTACAATACTGAAGCTAATCATATTTTCATGCATAAAAATTCCTGATATGACCTCTATGTTTGTTAGTCCCTGCATCCCTGGATTCAACCAGGTCTTCCAAACCATCAGCTATTCCACATTTCCATAGCTCCACATTACTAGGGTGCTGTATATCCTTCTTGTCCTACTTAATTTCCATGGGCAACCATCAAAACTACTATTATCTACCTTTGAATCTCAGGCAGATGACTCATTCTTCATATGCTGGCAAAATTTAATTCAATCTGATTACTTTTAGCTTGCAACTGCACACTATGGTAAATACATATAAATATTTAACTGTATGACTAAAAACCTAGTGTGCATTCAGATGCTGCCAGACAACCAAACCTTACTTTACAAATCCATTTAGAATCCAACTGAGCATTATCTCATACAATCTTTTCTCCCATATAAGATCCAACATTTCCTACCTTCATACTCACATATAATAAGCATTCATTCTTATTTAACATAAAGAGTTTTAAGGCAATCACAAAAGAATATCAGCAGACCCCCACTAGTACCTCTATTAACATACCAGCATCTACATAAAATATAACTTTATGCCTTTCATGAAAAATGAACTCTTCATCAGCCTATCTAACTCCAGTTGCTCAGTCTGGGTCCTTAATTCTTTTTGTCTTCCCTGCACAGATCCCACACTAACATTTCTCTATTCCCTTTCTTACCTCACTTAAATTTCCTTCTCTAATAGATTATTTCAGTCAGCACAGAAACATATATAGAAACAAGTTTTTCTATCTTAAATAAAACTTTTTGACCCCTCTTATTTTATATCCTTGCTCCTCTTTGTAGCAAAACTTCTGTGTGACTTGTCTATTCTCTCTTTATATGAGTGTTTCACATTCTTTCTCAAACCATACCTTGAACCTGGGCATTTGAACAAAACTTTTTTCCCAAGGCTACCAATATACTTTATGTGTTATGCTAAATTCTAAAACCTATTAGCAACGTTGGTCACAGTGAATATTCCCTCCTCCTTGATACTTTTTTTGCTTGTGGCTTCTAGCTTAGCCCACACTATTGGTTTTCCTCTTACCTCATTGGTTGTTCTGTCTTAGCCCCCTTTGTATGTTCTCCTTCTATCAGACAGTTACTGCTGGAATGCTTCAGGGATATAACTTTCTTGCTCCTTTCTCTGTCTAATCTCGTTCATGGCATAATCTTATCATATGTGATGACCATTGAAATAACACCCAGGATCAATCACCTCAGATTCCTCCAACAAATCAGAGAGACACCCAGCATCAGTACTAGCAATCTTGAGACACAGTTATAGGAGGAGGTTCTGGACCATCACCACAAGTCCAGTAGTTTTTTACTTGTACTGGATCTGTTCTTGACTAATTGCAAAATTAACATGTTGTGCATGTTGTTTAGATAATTTACAAAAGTGTCATTTGGATAATCATTTTGTACCCAGAATACTAAATAATATAAAACATTTCATGTGCCTCTCAATCTATACTGTAAGAAATTAAATATTGGTGAATTTTTTTAAAAACCATTATCAAGATAAGGAATTTTCTACTAGCAAATACCATTTTTTATTTGTTAAAAGACTCTTATTACTATATTTCTAATGTGATATACCATTAGTTACCTCCTTTATTTTCTCTGGTAAACAGAAAAATGAAGATCAGATGGGGATCTGGAGTGTAGTTCAGTGGAATAGTGTGTGTTTAGCATGCATGAGGCCTTTGATTGGAGCCTCACAATTCCTGCTTGCACTTCACCTCCAAAAAAGATTAGATGAGATATTCGATTTCTTACTTTCCAGCATTGTACTACATTTTATACTAATAACTCACAATTTATATATCTCTTTAATTAATTGTATGATATTTTACCATTTTTGATATCCTTATTAAGATGTTAAATAGATATACTTAGATATCAGGCACTAAATTCCTTTGAAATTTCTTCTATGTTGTCCTCCCAAGATGAGTGATGGCTATTTACTTCTTCGAGTTCAAGAATCTTGAACAGAGAGCCTCAGTTTAATTTAGCCCATCGTGACTATCTATTATTTTAATGAAAATTTTCTAGAACACAGCCACATTCTTTTTGTTTATGTATCATCTATGGCTGCTTTCATGATAAAATAGCAGAGTTGGATAGTTTTAATAGAGAACATAGGCCTGGAAAGTTTATATGATTTACTCTCTTTTTGCCAAATAAGTTTGATTCTCACTAATATGCTTTGATATAAAATTGTCCTCTATTCTAAGTTTAGTGGTAGGTTTTTTATAATAAAGTGTTACTATCATTAAAAACAAGTTAGGCATTGCACTTACATTTAACTTCTTTAAGTTCTTAATTCAAAATATTATTTTTCTATTATGCTTTGATCCATGTAGTATTTCTAAGTTTATTTTTTATTACTCAAGTATGTGGATATGTTTATTTCTTATTTTTCAAGAATATGAATATTTTCAGTTTAATTGTAAAGATTCTAGCAAGAATATTTGATATGCTGTTAATCTTTTGATATTTTTGATACTTGCTTTATAGATAAGTGTTTATTTTTTGCTATATATTTTTCAGTTTAGTTCTTGTTTTCTATCTTTTAATTTTCTAATATTTCACATATCTGCATAACCTGCTATAAAAGCTTCATTGAAGTTTTAATTTTGGATCTTTTGATTTTGAGTGTATTGGTTTCATATTTTTAAAATTTGATTGTGTCATGGTTTTCAGGCCTTGTTAAAGCAATCATAAGTCATATATTTCCAAATAGTGCAAAGTGAACTATTTCAATTGTCTGCAGATTATGCTGATATTTTCACATATTGTCTTATTTCCTTGTGTGCCTTGTCACTTTTTACTGCATATTAGACTCTGTGTTGGAGAAAATGTTTCCAATAATTCTTGCTTGTTTAGCGTTAGTGTGAGTATATATTCTTTCAAAGTTAATATGTTTTTCTTATTTGCAATGCAATTTTGGATCATTCAAGTTCAGGGTTTTTTGTTTGTTTGTTTGTTTTTTGTTGTCGTTTGTTTGTTTTTAACACAAGCCTTAGAAGTTCATGTAAATTCAGGCTATAATGCCTGGTAGGCTGATTGATGCTTAACTGATGGCAAATATCTTTGGATTCGAGCTTAACATATTGGATGTTTCTTCAGATTCCCAAAGGTTTGGGGATCATAATCATTTTTTGTTTGCTTAGACTAAACAAGTTCATTTTTCTGGCTCTTTCTTCATTGTTTATAATTGCCTTCAGAACACACAATTATTGGAATTACTTCTTTCTGGCTTTCTTGTTGGAATGCTTTCTGGTTTGCTTTCTTTCTCAGGTTATGTCCAAGAAATTCCTCATTATATTATTAACTACTTGGTATTTTATAGAAGACCAAATATTTGTTTGCAGGTGTTTGATTGTCCTTGGGAGAAGGATTGATTCACATTATAAATTGTCTTATTTACCATTATAAGAGACAAGGCTTTCCAATACTCTTCTGAGTACACGACTACTTCAAGGAAATTAAATTCACAAATGCCACAGACTCAAAATCAAGCTGCATTAATAATTGTGTGATCATGTGTAATTTTACTTTACTCTCTAAAGCTTAGTTGCTGCCTATTTAGTAGTATCCTACATCCATGATTTTGTTGAATTTATTGTAAGAAATGCAACGTATATCATGTAACTTACATATGCATATGCCATGTATGAGAAGAACTGAATAAATATACCACGATTTTAACCATTATTCTTGATACTATTATTGAAATTGTATTTTTATTTTTATTTGTTCTAATTAGTCATACATGACAGAATGCACTTTGATACATCATACATAGATGGAGTATAATTTCTCATTCTTCTGGTTGTACAGGATATAGAATTCCACAGGTCATATATACATAGGGTAATAATGTCTGATTCATTCTACTATCTTGCCTATCCCCATATCCCCTCCCCTCCATTCATTCCTTCCTACCTAAAGTAACTCCATTCTTCTTTAGCTGTGCCCCCCCTTATTGTGAATTATCATTTGCATATCAGAGAAAACAGTTAGCCTTTGGTTTTGGGAGATTGGTTTGTTTTGCTTAGCATGATATTATCCAACTCCATCCATTGAGTAGCATATGCCATCATTTCATTCTTCTTTAAGATCGAGTAATATTCCATTATATATATGTGTGTGTGTGTGTGTGTATCTATATGTAGAACACTAGAAGTTATTCCTCCTTAACATAGTGTCTTTATCTATTTTACTCTTACACATTCTCATTTCTATGTGGATCTTCCATACAAATAATCAAATTGTACATGTCAATGATATCTGGTTTACTCAGAATTATAATTTTAAAACTTCAGAACTTAATATCAGCATATTACAGTGATGTAGCACACACATATATATATATATATCACACATACATATGTATATATGTGTATATGTGTATATATATATGTATATACACACACACACACACACACACACACACACACACATATATATATCACATTTTCTTTATCCATTCATCTAGGATATGAAGTGCACCTAGGTTGGTTCCATAGCTTAACTATGGTGAGTTGAGGTACTATAAACACTGATGTGGTTACATCACTGTAATATGCTGATTATAAGTTCTGAAATTTTAAAATTATAATTCTGAGTAAACCATATATCATTGACATGTACAATTTGACTATTTCTATGGAAGATCCACATAGAAATGAAAAAGTGTAAGAGTAAAATAGATAAAGACACTATGTTAAGGAGGAATAACTTCTAGTGTTCTACAGCCCAGTAGATTGACTATAGATGATAAATTTACAATTTACTTTTTATTTTATATAGAATTAGTAGAGAAGAATTCAAGTTTCCTAACACACAAAAAAAATGATAAATGTTGAAGGAGATGAAAATGATAATTATTCTTATGTGATTATTATACATTACTTGCTTATATCAAATCATTGCATTATACCCATAAACCTAAAAATTATTATTATCAATAAAACTACTAAGACCTAGGAAGAGAGAAATAGAGGATAGAAATATTACATGAATATATAAAGATCTTATGAAACTCTTCAGGTAATCCTCATATTCTGCATAGACATTTGTGTAACAATTTTCTAGTTTGAGTTCCTCATATTAAAAATCTCAAATGGAAAAAGATTTTGGAATATAAGACTTAAGAGAGAATAGAAAGAATTGAAAAATTTTAACATATTAAGACAAAATATCTATTACCTATCCACAAAGAGGTACAATTCATAGACTTAGGAAGGAGGAAGATGATGGATTAGAGAAAGGAAACACTCCTCAACATCAGACTTACAAAGAGGATATTCTGCTTCTCAGTGAGGAGGCAATTAGCATTATACACATAAATGTAGTAACCAAATATTTATCTTAAAATTATACATGTATTACTGACATTAGTCTGACATTATTGCTATTTCTGGCTCTCCCTCCCTCTAAGAGGGGCACTAGAAAGAAATTGGGACACTTTGGGATTACAGGGTAGAGATTATGCTTGTTGAGAATACTTGCAAGTCAGCCATGTAACAGTGAATCTCACCCACAAATAATATCTCCCAACCTGAGCTTAAACATTATTTCAACATATAGAATTGGAATAACAAAAGCCCCAAACCATAACCTGGCCCAAGGGAGGAGCAAAAAACCCCAAACCATAACCTGGCCCTAGGGAGGAGCAAACAAAGGGGAAGTTTAGGTCTCCCCCTTCAACATCTCATATGCCAAAAATAAAAATTCCCACTACTTTAATCTTAGGTCCCAGAGTGACACAGAATGCAGCCTCCCTCTAGCCTGTCATCTTTTTTATTATTTTATTTTTTATTATAGGATTCATTCATGGAAATTCATATGCAGCAGATGAAATTAAGACCCTATCTCTCACCATGCACAACACTCAACTCAAAATGGATCAAGGACCTAGGAATTAAACCAGAGACCCTATGCCTAATAGAAGGGAAAGTAGGCCCAAATATTCATCATGTTGGATTAGGCCCTGACTTCCTTAATAAAATTCCTATAGTGCAAGAAATAAAATCAAAAATCAATAAATGAGATGGATTCAAACTAAAAAGCTTCTTCTCAGTCAAAGAAACAATCAGTGAAGTGAATAGAGAGCCTATAGAATGGGAGCAATTTTTTACCATACACATATCAGATAGAATACTAATCTCTAGGATATTTAAAGAACTCAAAAATCTTAACACCAAACAAACAAATAACACAATCAATAAATGGGCCAAGGAATTGAACAGATACTTCCAGAATATAATATATAATCAATCAGAATATAATATATAATCAATCAACAAATATATGAAAAAATGTTCAACATCTCTATAAATCAGAGAAATGCAAATCAAAACTACTCTAAGATTTTATCCCACTCCAATCAGAATGACAGCTATTAAGAATACAAACAACAATAAGTGTTGGCAAGGGTGTGGGGAGAAAGGCACATTTATACATTGCTGGTGGGACTACAAATTGGTGCAGCCAATATGGAAAATAGTATGAAGATTCCTTGGAAAACTTGGAATTGCCATTTGACCCAGCTATCCCACTCCTTGGTTTATACCCAAAGGACTTAAAAACAGCATACCATAGTAATGCAGACACATCAATGTTTATAGCAGCACAATTCAAAATAGCTAAATTTGGAACCAACCTAAATGCCCTTCAATAGATGAATGGATAAAGAAACTGTGGTATATATACACAATGGAATATTACTCAGCGTTAAAAGAGAATAATATTATGGCATCTGCAGGTAAATGGATGGAGTTGGAGAATATTATGCTATGTGAAGTAAGCCAATCCCCAAAAAACAAATGCCCAATGTTTTCTCTGATATGAGGATGCTGATCCATAACAGGGTTGGGGGCAGGGGGAGCATGGGAGGAATGGAGAAACTTTAGAGAGGGCAAAGGGGAGGGAGGGGAAGGGAGGTAGCAGTGGGGTAGGAAAGACAGTGGAATGAGGTGGACATCCTTACCCCAAGTATATGTATTAAGACACAAATGATGTGATTCTACTTTGTGTATAACCAGAGACATGAAAAAGTATGCTCTATATGTGTAGTATGAATTGAAATGCATTCTGCTGTCACATATAACAAATTTTAATAAATAAATTAATTAAAATAAATAAATAAATGCATGTGTAAGGACAAAAAAAGATTTCAAAGTATGAAATAAAAAAGATATATCCTACCTAAATAACAGTATAAATCAAAAAGAACTAATAGGCACCTATACAGTATTTCACCCCACAAAAGTTAAATTCACCTTCTCAGCAGCTCATGAAATCCTTTCCAAAATAGACCATATTCTAGGTAACAATATAAGTCTTAGAAAATTAAAAGAAAAAGAAAAGATAATATTCTACATGTTCTATCAGACCATGATGGAATAAAACTAGAAATCACCAGCAAGAAAAATAATAGAATCCACATATTCACTCAGAGCTCAAAAAGTACTCTTTTAACTGAAGAATAAATCAAAGAAATAAATGAGAGAAGAAATCAAGAAATTCTTAGAAACAAGTGAAAGCAATGATACAACATGTCAAAATCTCTGGGACAGTATGAAAGCAGTATACTAAGAGCAAAATTTATTGAATTGAGTATCTACATTTTAAAATATAGGGAGATCCCAAATAAATAAGCTCATGTTCAATCTAAAGGCCTTAGAAAAAGAAGAGCAAACTTACTCTAAAGACCATAGAAGACAGAAAATAATAATGATCAGAGACATAAAAAATTGTGCTCTATATGTGTAGTATGAATTGAAATGCATTCTGCTGTCATATATAACAAATTATAATAAATTAATTAATTAAAATAAATAAATACATGTGTAAGGACAAAAAAAGATTTTAATGTATGAAATCAATAAAGATATATCTTACCTAAATGATAGTATTATTAATTGAGAATTAATTTAATTTAATTGAGAATTAATTGAGAATTAAAAATACACAGGATCAATTTAGCAAAGCATTGGTTCTTCAAAAATATAAATATGATAGATAAACTCTTTGCCAAACTAACCAAGAGAAGAAACAGAAAACCCAATAAAACAAAATTTGAGATGAAAAAAAAGATATTACCACAGACCTTTCTGTGTTCCAGAGAATTATTATAAATTATTTTGAAAGGGCTGGGGATATAGCTCTGTTGGTATAGTGCTTCCCTTGCAGCCAATAGGCCCTGGGTTCAATCCCTGGCACCACAAAAAAATTTTAAAAATTTATTTTGAAAATTTACACTCTAATAAACTGCAAAATCTAGAAGACATTGACAAATTTCTGTACAGATATTACTTTCCCAAATTGAACTATGAAGATGTAGAAAATCTAAACAGACCAATATCAAGTAATAAATTTGAAACATCACCTAAATGCCTAACAAAAAAGAAAAGTCCAGAACCAGATAGATTTCTCTGGTAAATTCTACCAGACCTTAAAGAAAAAATAATTCCAGTTGTTCTCAAATTATTCCATGAACATGAAAGTGACAGAATACTCTCAAAGACATTCTATGAAACCAGTATAACCTTGCTACCCAAACTAGACACATCTAAGAAAGAAAACTGCAGACTGAAATCCCTTATGAATATAGATGCTATAATCCTTAATAAAATATGAACAATCTACATTCAAAAACATACTAAAAATATTATACATCAGGATTAAATGGGCTTCATTCTGGGATCCAAGGTTTTTTTTAACACAGGTTTTTTCAAGCCAACATCATACTTCATTGAGAAAAACTGAAAGATTTGCCTCTAAAATCAGTAATACAACAAGTATGCCCACTTTCGCCCTTTCTATTCAATGTAGTTATTGAAATTCTAGCTGGAGCAATCAGGCAAAAGAAGAAAATTAAAGGGATACAAATTTGAAAAGAAGAAGTCAAATTATCACTGTATGTTGATGACATAATCCCATATCAAGAAGACCCAGAAAATTTCACAAGAAGATAAATGAATTTAGCAAAGTAGCAGGATACAATATAAATACTCACAAATCAGTATATTTTCTATATTCCAAGAGCAATTCAGCTGAAAATGAAGTAATGAAAACCATCCCTCTCACAATAGCCTCAAAAAAAAAAAAGGTGGAAATTAATCCAACCAAAGAGGTGAATAAAACTCTACAGTGAAAACTATACAACACTGAAGAAAGAAATTAAGGAAGACCTCAGAAGATGGAAAGACCTCCATTGTTCTTGGATAGGAAGAATTATTATTGTCAAATGGCCACCCTACCAAAAGCATTATACATATCCAATGCAATTCCCAACAAAATACCACTGGTATTATTCACAGAACTTGGGTGAAAAAAAACTGTTCTCAAATTTATTTGGAAAAATAAAATATACAGAATAGCCAAAGCAGTCTTGAGCAAGAAAAGCTGATGCAGGAGTCACTGCAATACTCAATATTAGATTACACTACAGAGCTATAGTAGCAAAATAGCATGTTACTGACATCAAAATAGACATTAAGACCAATAGAAATAAATAGAAGACACAGAGAGAAACTCAAATACTTAAAAGCATTCTGATACTTGACAAAGATGCCAAAAATATATTTTGAAAAAAGACGTACTTGTAAACAAATGGTGCTGGAAAACTAGATATCCATTTGAAGAAGAATAAAATTAAATCTCTACTTTTCATCCTGAAAAAAAAAAAGTCAAATCAAAATGGATCAAAGACTTAAGAATTAGACTATAAACTTTGCAAAGATTAGAGGTAAACATAGGGTCAACACTCCATCATATATATATGAAGGCCCTGACTTCTGCAATAAGATTCCTCAAGCACAAGACATAAAACCAAAGATCATTAAGAGGGATGCCATCAAATTAAAAAGCTTCTCTATGGGAAAGGAAACACGAGAATGAAGATAGAGACTACAGAATATGAAAAATTCTTTGCCAACTACTCCTCTGACTGGGGACTAATATGGAGAATATATAAAGAACTAAAAATCTCAATGCCACAAAACAAATAACCCAAGCAATAAGTGGACAAAAGAATTAAACAGAAACTTATCAAAAGAAGAAATACAAACCACCAATAAAAACATGAAAAGTTTCAACATTTCTAGCAACCAGGAAATGAAAATCAAAACTATGCTAAGAATGGCAATTATCAATAACATGAATAATAATAATTGCTGGCCAGGATGTGTGTGGGGAGGAGGAGGTATACCATTACATTGATGGTGGAACTGTGTATTAGTACAAGCACATCGGAAAATAGTGAGGAGATTCCTCAAAATACTAGAAATGGAACTACCATATGATGCAGCTATTACCATCAGTATTTATCCAAAAGAACTTAAGTCAGCATACTAAAAGTACATGGTCACTTCTATGCTTATAGCAGCACAATTCACAATAGCCAAATTATGGAATCAATGTAATTGCTGGCCATTAGATGAATGTGTCAAGAAAATGTGGTGTATATATACACACACTAAAGTTTTATTCAGCCTTAAAAGGTATAAAGAAGTGACATTTGCTGGTAAATTGATGGAAATGGAGAAAATCATTCTAAGTTAAATAAGCCAGACACAAAAAATTTAGAGTCAGATGTTTTCTCTCATATGTGAAAGCTAGAGTAAAATAAGGGAAAGAACTAAGGGAGAGAGGATAGAACATCATAAAGATATTGGGAATAGAAGGAGAACAAGAGGAAGGAAGGGAAGGAGGGAGGGAAGGAGGGGGCAGAGTAGGGAATGGGGAAGCAATATGGAATTAATTTAGCATAATAATGTATATAAATGTACCAAAGGGAATTTTACCTTTGTTTACATGTAGAAAATAACAATTAAAAATAAATAAATATAAAGGACTGAAAGGAAGATAAATGCAGTAGATAAGGGAGAATAAGAGGAGGAAGAGAGGAAAAGAAGGGGATTGAAATCAAATTTCTTTCATGTATGATTTTTTCAAAATGAGTTCAAATATTATAAGTGCTCTAAAAAATTTAAAAAAAAATCAATTTTGCTCTCTGAGATCAAAATAAATGATTTTGTTCTCTGAGATCTCGATAAAAGAACTATTATTAAACAAGAGGGTTTGGATTGACCATAAAAATACATAAAGATATATTTTTAGATAAAAAGGAGATGTGAATTAATAATCAATTCCAATAACAGCATTTTCACAAATGGTTCTATAACTTTCCTGTATCTATTTCCTATCTAGTGTCTTTGGCTGGCTTCTGTACATTCCAACTCCCTTTTTCTTATTTTTTTAAATTTTTTTTAAAATTTAATTTGTTATACATGCTTTTAGAGTGCAATTCCTTTCATATTACATATAAATAGAGCACAGTTTTCCAAGTCATTGGTTTTAGACAAAGTATTTTCATACTATTTGAGCTTTTCTACATGCACTTAGTATATTGATGTCCAACTCCTTCTTCCATTATGTCTATCCCCTTGCCCCCTCCCCTCCCCTACCTTCCCTTTGTTTTATTTAACATTCCTTCATTCCTCTCATCCCCTCTCCCTTGGCACTATAATTCAGTATCATCATAGAAAAGGAATCAATCAACCTTTGGTTTTCTGGGATTGAATGACTTCACTTAGCATTATTTTCTCCAACTCCATCCATTTACCTGCACATGCCATGATTTTATTCTCTTTTGTGCTGAGTAGTGTTCCATTGTGTATATATACCAAAGTTTCCCTATCCATTCATTTTTTTTTTGTTTTTGTTTTATATAAAGTATTTTTACAACAATTGTGTCTTCATACATGTATTTAGGGTAGTCATGGATAACTCAGTCTGCCATTATTCCTATACCCTTGCTCCCTTCCCCCTCCCCCCCCTTTGTACTTTTTAAAGTTTTTTCATTCCTCTCATCCCCACTCCCTTGCCTTTATAAATTAGTATCTTCATATCAAAGAGATCATTCGACCTTTGGTTTTTGGGGATTGGCTAACTAATATTTGGGAATCAACTTAAAAAAAGAAGTGAAAACCTCTACAATGAAAACTACAACACGCTAAAGAAAGAAATTAATGAAGATCTTAGAAGATGGAAAGATCTACCTTGTTCATGGGTAGGTAGAACTAATATTGTCAAAATGACCATTCTCCCGAAAGCACTATACAGATTCAATGCAATACCAATCAAAATCCCAATATCATTCCTCATAGAAGTAGAAAAAGCAATCATGAAATTCATCTGGAAAAATAAGAGACCCAGAATGGCCAAAGCGGTTCTTAGCAGGAAGAATGAAGCTTGTGGCATTACTATTCCAGACCTTCAATTGTACTACAAAGCAATAGTAACAAAAACAGCATGGTATTGGCACCAAAATAGACCAGTTGACCAATGGTACAGAATAGAAGACACAGAGATGAACCAACACACCTACAGTTATCTTATATTAGACAAAGGTGCCCAAAATGTTCACTGGAGAAAAGACAGCCTCTTCAACAAATGGTGTTGGAAAAACTGGAAATCCTCATGAAATAAAATGAAATCAAATGTCTTTCTCTCACCATGCACAAAACTTAACTCAAAGTGGATCAAGGATCTAGGAATTAAACCAGAGACCTTGCACCTAATAGAAGAAAAAGTAGGCCCAAATCTCCATCACATTAGTTTAGGCCCCAACTCCTCAATAAGACCCCTATAGCGCAAGAACTAAAACCACAAATCAATAAATGGGATGGATTCAAACTAAAAAGCTTCTTCTCCGTTCATCTATTGATGGGCATTGGGGTTGTTTCCACAATCTAGCTATTGTGAATTGTGTGGCTATAAACATTGATGTGGCTGTGTCCCTGTAGTAAGCTGTTTTTAAGTCCTTTGGGTATAGACTGAGGAGTGAGTGGGATAGCTGGGTCAAATGGTGGTTTTATTCCAAGTTTTCCTAGGAATCTCCATACTGCTTTCCAGATTGGCTGCACCAATTTGCAGTCCCACCAGCAATCTATGAATGTGCCCTTTTCCCCACAACCTTGCCAGCATTTATTGTTGTTTTTGTTTTTATAACTGCCATTCTGACTGGCGTGAGATGAAATCTTAGAGTAGTTTTGATTTGCATTTCTCTAATTGCTAGAGATGTTGAACATTTTTTCATATATTTGTTGATTGATTGTATATTGTCTTCTGAGAAGTGTCTGTTCAATTCCTTAGCCCATTTATTGATTGTGTTGTTTGTATTTTGGGTGTAAAGGTTTCCGAGCACTTTATATATCCTTGAAGTTAATGTTCCATCTTATGTGCATGTGGTAAAGATTTGCTCCCATTCTGTAGGTTCTCTGTTCATCTCACTGATTGTCTCTTTTTCTGAGAAGAAGCTTTTTTTATTTTTTTTTAACTGTGATATAGAAGGAAGCCTTAAGGGGTAGCTACAGCTATCATGGATTTCTCTCTTTTATTCTGTGGTATGAAAAGAATATATTTGTTCTGTTGACTAGCAGGATTGTATGGGAAGATCTGCAGAAGTTATAATCTAGTATATAAAATGGTACAGTGATTTACCTGACTCAACAGCCTGTTCAATAACTAATCTTGACATATCACTATCCTACTTAAATCCCCTGTGTCACTTCCTGTTGGGGTTTTTAGCCCCGGACTCCTCTTGACCCACAAGAGAAGGGGGAGCATGCCCCAACAAGGACGGATCAGGAAAGGTAAGAGCCGACTGACTGCCCGCACCCAGCCCTCCTTTCGGAAGACAATCAGACGCGTCAGGGAGACTGGTCAAGACACAAGCTCAGTTTATTGAGAAAGTTAGATGGCCTTTATGAAAGACATAGGCCAATCAGCAGAAAGGTTATAGGGGAGCATAGGGAGCACGAGTAGATCACATTGGAGGAACAGCCACTAGCCTATCCTAGTGGTGGTTTGATTTTTCATCATATATCAGGGCAACACCCCTTGGCTAGGCCAAGTCCATGTATCAGGAAGTGGGAGACAGCCAGAGAGTTAGGTTTTCATTTCCTTGACTTAAATTTCTATTCTTTTGGCTGATGTGTTCTTAATGTCCCCAACAACTTCCCATAGATTTTAAGATAAAGTTTGAGCTTCTTATAGGACATTCTATGACTCAGTCTTGCCTGTCTGCCACACATGAAGCTCACCTTTTTCACAGGGAAAAAAAAAAAAAAAAAAAAGATATATTTTTAAAATTAAAATGGCATTAAAAATTGGAAGAATATTCCTTCCCTGTAGAGTCTAATAGTATGAAAGATGTTGTATGTTAATGAATGTTAGAGTTCTTGGAGGGTAGATCACCTTGAAATATAACATATTATATATTAATTATATTTTTCCTTGGCACAGAATAATAACTGTTCTAAGAACAGAGACAAGTTACCAGTATATCCTAGAAGTTCCAAAACAGAAATAAAAAAAAGTTATTATAGACAATTATACAAATTTTATTGACATAAGCTTATAATGAATAATATTTCAGCTTTGGTAACTTAAATAATTGGCTTTGTTTCTGGACATTGTTGAATAGTAAATATTTAAATGAATTATTTAATTAACCTACAAAAGTCTTACTTTCTCTTGCATGAAGTGGCAATTGTAATTCACATACTTAATAATGCTATCACTACATTTCATAAGTGGTAGTTTCTTAAAAATTTCTTCAATCTAAAAACAAAATTTAAAAAATTAAAAGCTGGAATCCCATGGCAAAGTTGAACAAGAATCTGTTTTATTAAGTAATGCCTAGGGAAAAGTGGCCTTATTCAAAGTTCGATAATTAAAAAGTGAAATTATCTCATTTTATTATAATATTGTGTGACCTTAATTTTTCCTAAAATATCTGGAATAATGCAAATTTTTCTTAACTGCTTCAAATCTTTCTCTTCCTCCTCCTCCCCTCTTTTCTCTTTATTTTCCCCCTCCATCTCTCATCCAATCTCTTTCTTTCTACTTGATAGTTTTTACCTCACCATTAGCTCATTTTGTGGCCTAAAGCACAAAATTAATCTGTTTCCCAGAATATTTATAAAAATAAAATATTTAGTAAATTTAACACAATGCTTTTAACACAATACTTCAAATATAGTAAAACTTATCATTTTTACTTTCTGGATCTTACTCTCTTACAGAAAGTATGTTTCTGCTTGATCTTAGCTAACACTAAGTGTATTTGATAACCTATCAGGTGTTTTAAGAAATAAATTAATTTCTGTAAAGCATTTGGAATAGTGCCTGGCACATAGAAAACACCTGTAATAATTGTATAGACCATTAAATTTCAAGAACTTTGGCATCTACAAATTGCATGTGTATGTGTTTGCAAGACAAGCCCTAGACATTTTGGAGATATTAAAGTTTAACAGTATGTGATCACTTTCTAATGGATATTCAGCTTATTACATGAGACAAGTGATATGTAAACAAATAAATATAATTCAGGACAGTTATTTTAAAATGTTAATTACTAATGTGATGTACTTCTACACAATTGAAACTAAAACCCACATGCTAAAAACCAAATTTGTTATAATGAGTGTCATATTAAAAGGATGATTAATTATATAAATTTTACATTTACATAGACCACATCTATATTGGGACAGTCCTGGTAACAATGACAGTATGACATTTCTGGAATAGATTTAGTAATGATAATAGTACTAAGTGAAATTTCTTATATGAATAATCTGACACATGCTTAAGTGCAAACATATTATTTGTTTCATTTAATATTCACAACATTTCTGTAAGACAGGTACTATTTATTTTTATTATCTTAATTGTGTGGAGGAGGAGACTAAGATTCAAAAGATTAATAGCTCACAGAATTAGTAATGACAGAGCTGGGATTCAATCTAATTTTCCCTTTTCTATCATGCAAATTATTAGCCACTAGCTTAATATAACTGTAAAGCTGTAAAGAGACAGTCCTTGTTGTTGCTGTTAAGGTTTACAACCATGATGATGACAGCAATGTCTACATTTGCAATTTCCAAACTGTGTGCTTAGGTGCCTGGCTTGTAGAACTGAACTGGGTCATTTTATACTTCCAAGGGAAACAGCAAAACTCAACAAACTTACTACAAATAGTACATTGAACCACATTTCACTGTTAATGTTAGCACAAATTACATTTCTTTCAATGACATCATGTCTTTGAAAATCTGAGTTTTTAGTTGTTGCTATGATAAAACAAAGTAATATGTGAAAATCATAATAGAACAAAATTTGAGGATGGTGGTGTTGTTATCAGAATCCTAGATCAGAGGATTGACTCTGGGGGTCCAACGAAAACATAATGATAATGTAAATGTAAACAGAAAGATACTTCAATCAGTGTAGCTAAACCAGGAAAACAAGGGGACTCACCTCCTTGCCCAGTCTCTAGGGTACTAACAAAGATTTTTAGGTCTTAATAAAAGGGAAATGAGGGCAGAGGCTGGGGATTTGCACAGCTGGAGTTGTTTTCAAAGCTTGAAAAGCAGGTGATTTCGATCAGATGTGGTCTGGTCCATCACTATTTCAGGATTGGTCGGGAGTTTTATTATCATAGGAAATTTGCTGTTGTCTGGAGGTAATTTTGGCTCATCCCAAGATATTTATTGCTCAAACTTGATCTTCCTTAGATCCAAGGTCACTGAACAAAAGAGACTGATGCAAAATAGAGGCAGTGAAGCTGATACCACTGGTTACTGTGAGGAGTCCTTGCTTTCCCATTGCTGAAGTATAACACCAGAGAAGCACACCGAGGCAAGTGTAGAGTGGAAACTAAAAAGACTTTATTAAAGGATAGCAGAAAAGACTTCCCCGGAGAAAAAAGAGGACACAAAAGACGAATCTGTGAGATAGGGAGATCTTATCCTTTTTGTTCTAAGGCCTTCTTTTGTCCTCCCACATTTCTTTCCATTATTTTGCTTATTTCCCTCTATCCTGCTTGTGATGGGGGATGCAGGTGCGAAGGCCAAAAGATGGAAAACAGGTGGGCCAATGGCGCAGGGGAGGAGTGGTTGGGGCAGGAAGGTGATTTGATTAGCACCTCCCTATTTGCTGGGAGCTGCTTCATTATCGGTTCCTTAGGATGGGCCTGGGCCTTGAGGACATTAACATTTCAATCTACAGGTGTAGTTCTGATTTCCCGGGCTCAGATTGGACTCCATTTTCTTTGTTAGGCTCGATATTAGACCCGATTTACCTAGCTAACTGACTACCTATCTTTAAATCTGGCTTTAATGCCATTTTTTAATCCCACTTTTAGTTACTTATTGGACATTTACAAACAAAAGTAAAAAAATCTAAATCCTCATTACAGTACTCCATGTAAATTAAAATTTGAGAAGTTATCTAGTGAGTAAAAATTATGCACATCCATTTAATAAGAAATTATGTTGAAGAACATAGCAAAATATTTCATTTTTCTTTATGTGTGTTATTTTAAAAGTATCTATCCTAAGTACATATTAGCTATTTAATCAGTGAAACTGATAGGTACTTTGGGGCACCCTGAAAAACTTTGTGGTAGATTGATTGCTCTATGAGTTGAGATAGTCTGGGAACTCCCAGTCTAACACAAAAGTGGTATTCCCAGGAATTTCAGAATATTTCTCTATTCTCTTCACTTCCTTTACTTATTTCTGACATTCTCCCACCAAAACTATAAGGTATATCTTTAAAGTTCCCTCAGTAGCTATCCTCTCAATATTTGGATTTTAATCTTGAATTGTTATTTCTATAAATATCAGTGATAGAAAAAAGTACTGAAATAAAAACAACTACATCAAAGAAAAGTTTTAGTCTTCATTCAATACCAATATTCTTTCTTCACCATTTATGGATTTTTGAAGTTCCTGAAATAAATTAGAAAAATGCATTAGTACAAATATCTGCTAACAAGTAAGTGGGTTTTGTTAGATAAAATTGGGCCGACAGGCCATACCCCCCAGGTGCGTTAGGATTATCCAGTGAGCCTGAGCTTTAACTTCCCGGAAGTGCCCATCTCTTGGGAGAGTCCACATTTGGCGGGCTCCGAGTCCCTGCCCTTTCTGATCCCGGGAATACTTGCCTCTCAGGGGAATTCACCTGGGGGTGGGCTCTCCCTTTCTGAGCCAATCCATACAAGTTAATCTCCCACCCCTTTGTACTTAAGCCCCCACAGGTCCAGAACTCCTCCCTTTTCGCCACTGTCTTCTCACCAGCTCTCCCCTTCCCCTTCTCTCCTTCCTTTTCTCCCTTATTCCCTTTCCCTTTGCCCCTCTCCCTTCTTCCCTTTCCCCTTCTCCCTTCTTCCCTTTCCCCTTCTCCCTTTCTGCCCTTCTCCCCTTCCCTTCACCTCCACATGCCCCTTTGGTCAGTTAATAAACCCTTTTACTATAAGGTGGTCTCCTCCAGCATGAGTTTTTGCCCTTCAGGTTTTATTTACAGAAGACTTCATCTCACTCTAGTCATAATGGTTGTAAGCTGCCTGTCACGGCCAGCCACGGCGCCGCCACGGGAGGAAAATTCTCGGAGGCAGAGTTAAGCTTTTACTACTTTTACTTCTACTTTCTTAGAGCTTAGAGAGGGAAAGAAAGATTTTTCTTCTTAGCTTAGAGTAGAGTAGCTTAGAGTAAAGAAAGATAGAGCTTAGCTTTTCTTCTTAGCTTAGAGTAGAGTAGCTTAAAGAAAGATAGAGCTTAGCTTAGAGAAAGACTAGAGCTTCTTTCTTCTCTCTTCTTTCTTCCTTCTTCTGTCTTCTGTCTTCTGTCTTAGAGCTTAGAGAGGGAAAGAAAGATTTTTCTTCTTAAAGAAAGATAGAGCTTAGCTTTTCTTCCTAGCTTAGAGTAGAGTAGCTTAGAGTAAAGAAAGATAGAGCTTAGCTTTTCTTCTTAGCTTAGAGTAGAGTAGTTTAAAGAAAGATAGAGCTTAGCTTAGAGAAAGACTAGAGCTTCTTTCTTCTCTCTTCTTTCTTCCTTCTTCTGTCTTCTGTCTTCTGTCTTCCTCGGGAGCCTCGGCCTTACTCTGACCAGTCCTCTGGAGCCTCGGCCTAACTCTGGCCAGTCATTACTTCTTCTATCTGGTTTCTCTTCTGTAACCGCTCTGCCTACGTTCTGGCCGCTCTGATTCTTCTGACCGACCGAGCCGAGTGACTGCCCGGCTGACTGAATTCTCCGTTCTCCTAACTCGGACCGCTTTCACCCGGTTATATACCTTCAGGTTTGCGGGTGCCTACAGGTGCGTCACATACATATCAGGTGGAACCCATGGCTTCCAGCTAGCTACAACAGCCCTTCCTAATTAGGGCTCCTTCATATTCCTTCCCTTTAATTTAAAAAGGTGCTTTTGTTCTATTTTCTCTATTTTATTTTCTCTATTTTCTTTTATTTTCTTGTCCCTACCTAGCTTTTCACCTTTTATTTTTGAAAGGGTGGATATTTGAGCCCTTTTTGAGAAGGTGCTGTGGCTTTAAGGAAGCCTAATGCTGAGGAGCAGCTAACGCACCTAGTTAAGCACAATTGCATAAGCGGCTTTGACTTTTTTTTTTTTTTTTCTCCTCTTCTTTATTTTTCTTTATGGCTTTCTTGCCAAAGCTCAATGGCTTTTTTTTTTTTTTTTTTTCTGCATGGTTTTTACCATGCTATTTAATTCTCTATTTTCTTTTAAGCTCATGGCTTTTTTCTTTATACTAAAGCTCAAGGCTTTTTCTCTATATTTTTATGGCTTTTGGCCGGCTACTCTGCTTCAGCTTAATTCTTAACTGGCCTCAACTAAGTCAGAGGCTATGCTCTCTTGTTTCTACTCTTTTTGCTGGTCTCAACTGAGTCTGGCTTCTTCATTTTTTATGGCTTTTGGCCGGCTCGGCTTTTCACCGGCTACTCTGCTTCAGCTTAATTCTTAACTGGCTTCAACTGAGTCAGAGGCTATGCTCTCTTGTTTACTACTCTTTTTGCTGGTCTCAACTGAGTCTGAGGCTATACTTTTTCATTGCTCTTATTTCTTAGCTTTTCTTCTCTGCCTGCCGAGCCCCGGACGGACCACCATTTGTAAGCTGCCTGTCACGGCCAGCCACGGCGCCGCCACGGGAGGAAAATTCTCGGAGGCAGAGTATAGCTTTTCTTCTTGTCTTCTTAGCTTAGAGTTAGAGTTAGAAAGATAGAGAAATATTAGAGCTTAGAGCCTAGCTTAGAGTCTTAGAAAGATAGAGCTTAGCTTTTCTTCTTAGCTTAGAGTAAAGAAAGATAGAGCTTAGCTTAGAGAAAGACTAGAGCTTCTTTCTTCTCTCTTCTTTCTTCCTTCTTCTGTCTTCTGTCTTCTGTCTTCCTCGGGAGCCTCGGCCTTACTCTGACCAGTCCTCTGGAGCCTCGGCCTAACTCTGGCCAGTCATTACTTCTTCTATCTGGTTTCTCTTCTGTAACCGCTCTGCCTACGTTCTGGCCGCTCTGATTCTTCTGACCGACCGAGTGACTGCCCGGCTGACTGAATTCTCCGTTCTCCTAACTCGGACCGCTTTCACCCGGTTATATACCTTCAGGTTTGCGGGTGCCTACAGGTGCGTCACATACATATCAGGTGGAACCCATGGCTTCCAGCTAGCTACAACAGCCCTTCCTAATTAGGGCTCCTTCAAATGGTAAGTGCCAAGAATACAAATAATAATAAATGTTAGTAAGGATTTGAGAAAAAAATATACATTCATACATTTTTTGTGTTACTACAAATTAGTATAACTGTAACACTGGTTCACTTTATGCTTTAAATATAACCCTTGCTGCTCTGCCACTGCAATTTATTTTTTAAATGGACATATTTCTTTCTCTTTATCTCTCCCTACTTCTCCCTAATCTCAGGGGAATAGGATTATCTTTCTCATTCTAGGAAGAGTCACTGAGTACACACCCACCATTGGAATGAAGTAATCTAGACTTTGGGGATGGCACCAGAAGATCTCAGAAATGACTATCTGATTTCAAATTAACAAGCAAATTACAACTCCATGTAGCCTTTGAATCTCTTCTTTAAAAGCCCCCTGTTTCTGCTGATGGGGAGAATCACAGCCTTTGGGACAGGAGTCCCCTGTGTTTCCTCTTTGCTAGCAAAGCAAAAAGCTTTTTTTTCCTTTTTCACAAAACCATGTCCTCATTGGATTGGCATCAGGGACAAGACAAGCTTTTGGCAATGGCAACACAACCACTCAGGAAAGCAGAATATTAAGAGTCTTCAAAAATACATGAATGGAACTATCTGTTTATACTATGGCTTGGTATTTATTCAAAAGAATAATATAGTATTCAAATTAATACAATAGGGATGTCACATCAATGTTTATAGTAGCACAATTCACAGTAACCAAGTTATAAAACAAGCTTAGGTACTTATCAATAGAAGAATGGATAAAGAAAATATTGTGTCTATATTCAAGGGATTTTTACTTAGCCATAAAGAAGAATGAAATTATAAAATTTGCTGGTAAGTGGATGGAACTGGAGATCATCATGCTGGGTGAAATAAGTCAGACCCAGAAAAATCAAGTGTTTAAAGTTTTCTCTCATATGCAAAAACTAAAAATAAATAAGAAAAAAGGTTAAAAAAAAAGGTGGGGGATTCCATGAAATAGGAAAAATAGGAGACAATCAATGAAAAAGAGAGGATTGAGGGGAAAAGAGAAGTGATGTAAAAGGAGACCAGTTGAATAAATCTGGCCAAACTTTTCTATATATGTGATTTAGTCTTTATGTATATCCGTAATACACTATTTTTAAAAACTATAAATAAATAAAGGATGATCAGTAGAGTACAGGAAAGGTAATACAGGGAGGCAGGATGGGAGGAAAATGAGAAATATTGGGGACTGAATTGAATCAAATCATATTCCATGCTTATAATTATGTCAAAATAAACCCCAATATTATATTAAAATAATAAATAATTTGAACCAAAAAGAAAAAAGCCTCATGAGAAATCATACAGAAAATCTGTATTAAATGTGTACATTTTGTGGAAACATAATTTTATTTGGTTAAAACATCTATTCATTTTGCACTGATTTCAGTTTTCACAGTTTACTTAGGCTTTTCTTTTGTACCCTAAAAAATAAGGTAGCAGAATAAATGAGATTTGTATCAAGAGAACAAAAACCAGTTTACAGTTTTCATTCTGATTTGGGAGTTCCCTTCTAATATGTTGTGTTTGGGTCCCATTGAAAACTATGCTATTTCTCACTCTGAAGGTCTAAGGATCCAGTGTTATGAAAACCCCCTGTATCTAAATACATACTAGAACTGTATAGATCAATGATAGCAAATAGAAAGGAATAATTCTAAAACAATGAGAGAGGCTGCAAGATGGTTAAATGCACCAATATCAAAGATAAGAAATATTTCCTAACCTTGAAACAGGTTAATTGAAGAACATACTATTTTATTAGGGATTTAGAAAACTTCCTGGGTTTTGATTGCAGCCCAAAATGACAAAGAGGCTCAGAACCATTCCAAAAGTCCAGATGGAGGACTAATGCTCATCTCACATCCTCTCTTTGCCCTTTTGCTTTTCACAAAGCCCATTTCTATTAAAGATAAACTTGTGTTCCCTTCATGTAAAGTCGCAAAGACCTCAAAGCAGTTTTGATTTGTGCAGCTTCTTGAAGCTATTTCAAAAATTCTTTGGACTACAGAAGGTCTTTGCTTTATATGGGTATAATGGAAAGGAGTACTTGAGTTTCTTTCATTTTTCTAGGCAACAAAGAAGCTGACTACCTCACATGATTAAGTCTTAAAAATAGAGGGGAAAAAAAAGAAAGAAAGAAAGAAAGTGAAGATTTCAACTCAGGGTTCACTTTTCTCCCAGATCATGACACAATATGTTTTCCTAATCAATATTTTCAATATTTTAAATCCATATATACTCTGTCTTTTATTTCAAGTTATCCACCAAGAAAACTACATAAAGAATAATCTTCTCAAGTAAACTAAACTATAAATTTCTAGAGCTAGTCATGAAAATATGAAGATTAAATGAGAAAAATAAATTCAAAATGCATAGACAACCATTTGACACAGAATAGGCACCCAACGGGTGTAAGTATTTTTTCCTACTAGATGTAGCAGTTTGCTCTGTTGGGGAAATTATGACAGTTTGTTTAGGAAGATAGCATGAAACTGTTGGAAATTCTGAGCTGAGAAGGAGAAAACACTTTTTCACAGATCTATTTTTTTTCCAGAAGTTTTATTCACTAGATGTTACTTATGTCTCATTGACTAAATGTGGCTTACAGATATGGTATTCACACACTATTATGACTTGGAATAATGGTTGTTCTTTTGAAACTCATTTTTCAGGAGATGTGTAAGGGAAACCGTGGCTCTGTTAAGAAAGAAAAGGGAGGGCTGCAGTTTTGGCTCAGTGGTAGAACGCTTACCTGGCATGTGTGAGGCACTGGGTTCGATTCTCAGCACCAAACAAAAATAAATAAAGGTCCACCAACAACTAATAAAATGTTAAAAAAAGAAAGAAAAAGTAAATAATAGAGAGAGGAGGGATAGGAAGAAGATAGGGTAGAGAGAGAGCAAGCAAGAAAGAGAAAGAGAAACTACTAGTGAATAGTTATGATGTACTCAATCTGGATTACTAATGTACAATCTATTTAAAACATCTTAATTTGCATTTTTGCATTTATTTTGTTCCTAACAAGTTAGTTATAAGTAGAAGTTGGGAAAAGAAGGTCAAAGCCTCCACTTCTCCATAAACCATGTATCCCATCTTTCAGTAGGAAACTTTCTCAAGGGGGCTCATATATTCTTCCCTATCTTGGATTCCTATTATCTCTGGGTTTCTCTATTCATAGGAGTCCCTTGAAATTTTTATCCCTTTACTATAGAGATTTATGCTTTGAAAAAAATTCTAAAGTAATGACACTTTATTTAAGAAAAAGATTATATCCCTTTTGAGTTCACATCTGCCTCAGGCTAATTTCAAACAGAAAGTGTTCTTAACAGTCCCAGTGCCTGTGCCCAGAAGTACAATTGCTTTGCCAAGGGCTGTTCTTAAGAATTTGCCTTATTTTACCTTCAGAATGCATCAGCTGTCAAACAACTTGTGCCACTTCAATAACTGCACAGACATTCAATTTTGATCTTTATTTTCATTTAGCAGAAGGTTATGCCACATATGTTCCATTTTTCATTTTTTTCATCTACCTATAAGAGAGACTCTTTCAGGACCTAAAATGTTAAATGTTCCTTATGTATCCTCCATTTTTTTTTTTTTTGTTGTTGTTGTTGTTTTTGAGCCAAAATCCATGGGTCCTCTTTCTTTCTCTCCTGCTTGGAGGTTTGGACATTTGTTTTGCTAAAAACATTCTCCATATCTTTTATTGGTCATCCTTCACAATAAAAGCTATGAATTCTACAAATTCTACCTTTGATAAAAACATCAATTTTTCAAACAAAACTTTTCCTATCCACTCCTCCTAAATTGGATGATATCACCCAAGGGGTATCATTTATCCATTTAACATCCATCCCCTACATGAAATCAATCTATCATTGTTTACCTTTCTTCCCTAAAGAAAGCTTCATCTTCACTGAGACAAACTTCACACCTCTAAATCCATGAATTTCCCTTGGGGTATATATCTGACCTACTCTACCTCCCTTAGCAAGTGTTTGGATTTGCATCACTTGTAATATAATACAAAATGTTATATTTTGTTAACTCCAGTCTTAGTATTTCTGAGGTGATTTAGGGGAATCAGTGTATTTCTCGTAGTTAGGAAAAAAAATAGAACAAGGCAGTTGTCTGGGAAAACTTCAATGCTTTTATTACTGATCACCTACAAAATGATAACTCATGTAAAATCTTTTTTTTTTTTTTTTTTTCAATTGTCAACCTGGCAGGTGGACAGAAGAAGGCAGAGTAGAAGAATGCCGCCTTCCAAGGTGCACCATGGAATAAGACAAAAGTAGTGGGAGTACAGCTTTTCAACAAAGTAGGTGAAAGAGGGATTCGCTAAAATTTTCTATTGGATACTCAAAGTGACTTAGAGACTCAAAAATTGGGGTTTAATAAACAATGAAGAAAGAATACATCAGAGCCAACTCAATGGCCCCACCGGCAGTGCAATTCATCATAGACATAGGGAGTAGAAACACAGTCTTGGTACAGAAAAACTTGGTATGAAAATTGCTGCCTAATGCTGATCTCTACCCTATGTGTTGGTGCTTGAAAAGCATGTTCCGTATCTCAACTGGCTGAAGAGACCTGAGGCAGGAGCCATTTTGGGGTGAGCATACTGCTGTGGTGACCACAGGATCTAAAAGATCAGAATTAAACACGCACACACATACACACACACACAGAGCCATAATATCCTGGCAGGTGCCAATATAAAGACCTAAGCTGGGTCTGATGGAACACAAGTAAAATGGGTGTCACAGACTAGAGTAAGGGAATTTGAGTGGGAAGGGTGAAAGGGAGCCCAACTTGCTTCTCCTTTGTGTTGAACAACTCACATGACCTGCTGAAGCAGGCTGGGGGTTAGGGTGATTTCACTCCAGATCTAGGTCCTGGAAGGCTGTGCTCCTGGGCAGCAGTGAGTGGAGGATCAGAACCCTGTACCATGATTGGATTTCTTGGGGTGCTCCTGAAAACCAGACCCTCAGAAGAGATCTTGCCATAGGGGTGGGTCAATCTAGTCTCTCAAAAGAAGGTCCCCCAGCCAGGTCTGGTGCCCCAGCACTTGGGAGGCTGAGGCAGGAGGATCGCAAGTTCAAAGCCAGCCTCAGCAATGGCGAGGCACTTAGCAACTCAGTGAGACTCTGTCTCTAATAAAATACAAAACAGGGCTGGGGATGTGTGGGAATGTGGCCCAGTGGACAAATGCCCCTGAGTTCAATGCCCCCCACCCCCACAAAAAAAAAAAAGAAGGTCCCCCCCACTCAAGAAAGTGCTTAATTAGATCTAAGCCCCACCTGCAGGAACTTCCTTCCCAGAATGCTGCAGAAATGTTACCCTGGAAACGCACTGAACTGGTCTGTTTGAACAAAATGCGAACCACCAGTATGTATTAATCCATCCCACCTCATACTGGTGATAAGGGAAGCTGAGTCTCATATCAAACTGCTTCAATCTTAGGCCACTACAACTGGCAGCTTTGAGAACAACACAAAAAACAGGAATGGGTTAACAATCCCCATCCTCAAGAAGAATTGGAAAGAAAGACTGTTGAACAGTGACCACCCACTCTGGTCAACTACTTTAACAATGAAAAAGTTTCCTTTATTCTTCACTAAAATTTTTGATTCTTTATTTTTTTTAATTTTTATTTTATTTTTTCTTTCCATAGTGTGGAAGTGTGTGTATGTATGTATATGAATTCTGGCTGTGCTGATAAGTTCAGGGACATATATACAGTACACTTATTTGTTTCTTTTTCCTTTCATTGTTAGCATTTTTAATGTAATTATGTGTTTTTTCTTAGCATTGTCTTTTGATGGTTCAGATTTTTAGGACTGCATATTTTGGTTTGATTTTGTATTATTTTTATTTATTTATTTTTCTTGTTTTTCTCTCTAATCTTCTGCTAAGAGCCAAAATCTATTGTTCTCTCTTCCTCTTTCCCAATACATTACTTCTTCTATTTTTCCCTCCTTTTATATAAACATCTTTGCTACATTTCGACCCCCTAAAACCCCTCTTATGTTCCACTGCCCTGACCCCCTGCTCCCCTTCTTCTTCTCTAATAGTCTTCCTTCTACTTTATGTCATTCTTCCCCTTGATTTTACATATAAGAGAAAGAATGTAATACTTGTCTTTCTAAATCAGAACTCCTCTATTTAAAAATACATTCCCGCGCTTGTGATAGCAGGTAACAGGAATTAACTATCTTCTTGGTGTCAATCATTTGTCATATTTTTTGTCAGTACTACTTATATTTAATTTTTATATTCATTCAGATAGCTTCATGGCATCCTTCCTCAACCTTTAATCATTATAATGCAAACTATGATTATTTGCAATTTTGGGGCTTTTCTTAAGCAACTACAGATATTTGAAAATGTGATTTGTAATCTCTATGTTTAAGTGTCTTCAAAGGATATTTCACATAAGGATTGAAAATTTAAAACACTTATAATTTGAAGATATTATACAAAGAAAAGCAAAAATAATTTAGAAACATTTAATTTATTTATTCATTTATTTAATTTATTTTTGGTACCAGGGATTGAACTCAGGGGCACTCGACCACTGAGCCTCATCCCCAGCGCTTTTTTTTTTTTTTTTTTTTTTTTTTGTAATTTTATTTAGAGACAGGGTCTCACTGAGTTGCTTGCTAAGTGCCTTGCCATTGCTGAGGCTGGCTTTGAACTCATGATCCTCCTGCCTCAGCCTCCCAAAGTGCTGGGATTACAGGCATGTATCACCGCACCTGGATACTTATAAACATTTTAAAACAAATTTTTGGGAAATTGATTCCTGAAAATTCTCTCTTCATATTAATGGGAAAAGAATAAATATTTTCCATGTATCCTTCATTCAATGTGTCATTTATATTGTATTTTACTGAATTTACACAATCACATAAATCATGTTTTTCAAAATAAATTGTTAATATTTCTTGTGCTTCTTAATCATTTAAAAATATCTTGTGAACTGTGAATTCAAGTCATTAATAACTCATAGAAAAAAAAAAACCCAGAGTTTTGCCCATTTAACAAATTTCCTTATTATTCAACTCATTTTTAGATCATTATGTGTAAAAAATTACAAATTAGGAATTTTGACATTGACTCAAGTTGAATATGGCAAAGAGAAATTATTTATATCCTTTGGTAATTAATTTTCTCATCATCATGGGCAATGTGTATTGTTCCCTTGTCTTTTGCAAACTAAAATTATTAGAAAAGCTGTATCATGTTCCTAATTTATTAGCATTTCATCGCTGTGTCCAAAATACCTGACATAGACAACTTAAAGCAAGAAAGATAAATTTTGGCTCATGGATTAGAGGTTTCAGTCCATGGTTGCTGGCTTCAAGGCAGAAACATCATGGTGAAAAAGCATGGCAGGGGAAAGCTGTTCACCTAAATGTGTCCATGAAGCAGAGAAGGCCAGGGGAAGGGACTAGGGATGATATGTATCCTTTTGTAGCAAAATTACGGTAAAGGTTGATGTCTTTAACCCTTCGTGACCAGGGCGAGCCTCCTTTGTCCAGCAAAGTAAGCTAGAAGGGCCTACCTTGACGATGAGACTAGACTGGGAAAGTAGAGGCCGCTGGTATTCCCTACCCTGCGTTCAGAAGACACAGGAACATACCAGGGAGCTCTGTCAGCGCTGGAACTCATTTTATTGAAGAAGGTGGACAACATTTATAGTGGACATGAGCCAATCAGTAATCAGATTATAGAAACAGGTAAAGAGCATGGGCACATCTCATTGGCAAAATCCCTTGCCCTATTGCAGGAGCCCTGTTTGGGGATTGACTTGATTTGCGGTTGACTATGAGCCGTGGAGATTTGGGCTTTGTTGCCTCCCGTAGTCTCACGAGACTTGTTGCGGGATCTCGAGTGACTTGGCCGAAATTGCTGATCGGGTCAGCACCATTTTAGTGGTGTGTTTGTCGTGTGTTAGTCGTTGTTAGAACCAGAGAGAAAAGTTATCAGAATAAAAAGCTGTTTGTCTCCAGTTCGCCTCTGAAGTTTTTCCCGCAGCTCCGTTGCTCTAAGCGCTTCAGGCGGCAACAGCTGGCGGCCCGTACGGGGACTTAGGAGCGGACAGGTAAGAACTGAAAGGTCTCTAAAGATGGGTTCGAATATAACTGAATCCCAAGTGATAGAGGCTATGCAAAGACTCCTTGATATACCTGACTCTGTTCTCAGTGAGGAGTATATAGACAAAAGTGAAAGTGATCAAAAAAGTGTAGATTCCACTGGGCCAACTGAGACCAGTAAAGAGAGTATTAGAAGAGACCCAAAAATGACAAAAATCCAAGCTATTAAAGCTATTCGGGAGTTATTGGTAAAAGCTGAAGGATACTTGCTCTCACTGGAACCTGGGCCTCAGGATATTGCTGTCAGTGAAATTAGCAGTGGTGAGGAATCTAGTAAAAGTGATCCTGAGAAAATGAGGAAAAAGAAATTAAAAAAGACCAAGAAAAAGGACGGTCAGGTAGAGCAGCCACTTGTATCCTCTACTCCCCCATGGGTGGAATCCATTACAGAAAATATGAAGGGTATTACTAGGCATTTGCATACCCTAGAAACAGAAATAAAAAGTCTTTCTGATCGCTTATGCGCTCTCGAGGACAACTCACAGATACATTGGGAACCGCCAGCATTTGAAAAGAAAAATGGATAGAGTGTCCATCAGTCAGTAGATTTCAAAACAATAAAAAATCTCAAACAGGCAGTAATGACTTATGGGCCCCAAGCTCCTTTCACGTTGAGTATGCTGGAGTCCCTTAACACCTTTAGCTTAACCCCCTCAGACTGGAAAAGTCTATGTAAAGCAACATTAAGCGGGGGGCAATTCTTGGTTTGGCGATCGCAATCCCAAGAACTTTGTATAGAAACAGCTAAAAGAAACGCGGCTGCAGGGTTTGAAAACTATAATATAGACATGCTCACAGGAGAAGGGCAATTCGCAGACTTACAGGCTCAAACAGATTATGACCCAGATGTATATGCTCAGATAAATGCAGCTGCCTTAGAGGCATGGAAAACTGTACAAGGACCTGGGGATCTACAAGGTAGCTTGTCAAAAGTGATTCAAGGACCTAATGAGCCGTATGCCGACTTTGCTGATCGACTTTTGAGAACTGCAGGTAGTGTGTTTGCAGATGTTGACCAAGCTATGCCATTAGTTGTTCAATTAGCTTATGAAAATGCAAATAAATGGTGCCAAGCAGCCATCAGGCCATGGAGAACTAAAAAGGATCTTTCCGTATATATACAACTATGTAAAGATATAAATGACGCCTTTGTCACAGGAAATGTGATTGCAGCCTCAATGAGAGGTGCTTCCTCTCGAAATTTCACAAAGGCTAAACGTAGATATTATAATCAATCAGGATATTCCAGGCAAAATTATCATGATCAATCAGGCAATTCTAGACAAAATCCCAAAAGAGAAATAAGATCAAGCTCATACCGTGCCCCAGGCCGCTGCCCCGGGGTGTGAAAAGGGAAATCATTGGGCCAATAAATGCCATTCAAAATTTGACATCCATGGAAATCCTTTGTTCAGGAATTCAAAAAACGGGGCACGGGGCCCAATACCCCAAGGGCCCACAAATGTACGGGGCATTGCAGAAGGAGTATCCTCAAGCATCCACTCAGATGCTTCCCCGACACAATCCCTACTACCCATCCATTCCCTCGCCAGAGGAACAAGAGGAAATGCAGGATTAGACCTCTGTTCCACCGCCCGAATAGTGTTAACACCTGAAATGGGGGTTCAACTGATACCCACAGGAGTCAGGGGACCTCTTCCCTCAGGGACTGTAGGACTTATTATCGGGTGTAGTCCTAAAAGCTTATTAGGTTCGCAAGTGACCCCAGGTGTAATAAACTCAGACTACAAAGGGGAAATAAAAATAATGCTTAGCTCACCCCAAAGTATAAGTTCTGTTAATCAAGGAGATAGAATTGCTCAGTTGCTTCTCCTTCCCAATTTACATAATTCATTTAAAATGGGTATGCCTCTAGAAGGGAACAATAGAGGATTTTGTTCCACTGACTCAAGTCCCATGGCTTGCTGGGTTCGAGACTGTTCAAGGAGGCCTATGTGTAAAATAAAAATCCAAGGAATAGAAATGGAGGGATTAATAGATACTGGAGCTGACTCTTCCATTATTAATTTACGCCAATGGCCCAAGCACTGGCCTCTGCAAAAAGCTTCAACCAGTTTAAGAGGCTTGGGATATAATAACCTCCCAGATAAAAGTGCCGTAATTTTAAAATGGGAGGATGATGAAGGCCATAAAGGAACATTTCAGCCTTATGTTTTACCTAATCTACCGGTTACTTTATGGGGAAGAGATATTTTGCAACAAATGGGAGTACACCTTGCAACCAAGCCTGCAGATGTTAAATGTGAAAACCTACAGGGTAATCTTAACCATAAAAGAACTCATTATCAAAAAGTACAGAGTAATCTTAACCCTAAAAGTAATGATTGTCATAAAGGAAAAAGATATTTTTTTTCGGGGCCACTGAGAAACTAATTTTGAAAATACCATGGCTTTCTGATAAGCCAGTGTGGGTCCCTCAGTGGCCCCTATCTAAAGAGAAATTACAAGCGGCCCACCTACTAGTTCAGGAACAATTAGAAGCAGGTCATATAGAACCTTCCACCTCTCCCTGGAATTCCCCCATATTTGTGATCAAGAAAAAGTCAGGAAAATGGCGATTGTTACATGATCTTAGACAAATCAATAAAACCATGCAAGTTATGGGCCCTACTCAACCTGGACTTCCTAGTCCCATAGCTATTCCAAAAAATTTCCATCTTATTACTCTTGATATAAAGGATTGCTTCTTTTCTATTCCCCTACATCCTCTGGATGCCCCCAGGTTTGCTTTTTCCATTCCTTCTATGAACAATAATGGCCCTGATCAGAGATATCAATGGAAGGTTTTACCACAGGGAATGGCTAATAGCCCCACCATATGCCAAATATATGTGGACAAGGCTATCCAACCCATTAAAAATAAATATCCAAACCTCATGTGTCTACATTACATGGATGATATTTTATTGGCCCACCCTAATCAAAAAATCTTATTTAATATATTCAGTGATGTGGTAGAAAATTTAAAAAAAAATATGAATTATATATAGCAGAAGAAAAAGTTCAAACCAGATCTCCCATATTATAATTAGGATTTAAAATCATGGATACTTTTGTTAGACCCCAAAAAATTCTAATAAATAAAGAACATTTGACCACCCTCAATGATTTCCAAAAACTACTGGGAGACATTAATTGGTTCGCCCTACACTAAATCTCAATACTGGCCAACTAAAACCTTTATTTGACATCCTTCGTGGAGATCCTGATCCATCTTCACCACGAACATTGACTCCTGATGCTAGGAAAGCTTTAAAGTTAGTAGAAAAAGCCATTGAAGGAGCTCATTGTGATAGATTTGATTTAACTCAACCACTGATGTTGATTATTATTTCTTCACAATATACACCCACAGGAGTATTTTGGCAACAAGGGCCTTTATTATGGATACATTTGCCCATCTCTCCTAAAAGTATAATTGAATCTTATACCTCCATGGTGGCTAAACTTATTCTTCAAGGACTTAAGACTTCTACTAAAATATTTGGCATTCACCCTGCTACTATTATTACTCCCTATTCATCATCACAGATTGAATACTTATGCTTCAATGATAATGATTGGGCTATAGCTAAATGCTCTACTTCTGCAAATTTTGATAATCATCTTCCTAAGTCCCCTATATTATCTTTTTGTATTAATCATCCTATTATATTTCCACAGGTAATAAAAAATCAACCTATTCCTAAGGCATTTAATGTATTTACAGATGGGTCCTCAAATGGTACTGCTACAGTAGTCACTAAAAAAGAAAATATGACTTACATAACTACACATAAATCAGCTCAACTAGTGGAATTGGAAGCTGTGGTAAGAGCTCTGGAAAATTTTAGGGACCAGCCTGTAAACATTTTTTCAGATAGCCACTATATTGTACAAGCCGTCCCAAAATTAGAGTTAGCAGGACCAATAGCACCTCATACTCCAGCCTTTAAATTGTTTTATCAAATACAAAAACTTTTGTGGGCAAGAAAAGAACCTCTATTCGTAGGCCATATTAGAGCACATACTAATTTGCCTGGTCCCCTCCATGAAGGTAATCAAAAGGCTGATGAACTTACAAAAACAATATTTATACTTTCAGTGCTACAACAAGCTACTTTATTCCACTCCCAGTTTCATGTCAACAGCACCACCTTGCAACGTAGGTTTAAAATCACAAAGGAGCAAGCCAGAACAATTGTAAAAGATTGTAAATCTCGTATGACACATTTGCCCAATCCTCATTTCGGAGTTAACCCTAGAGGATTAATGCCCAATCATTTGTGGCAGATGGATGTTACTCATGAGCCAAGTTTTGGAAAATTGCGATTTATTCATGTGACCATAGATACATGCTCAGGCATGATTTTTGCTTCCTTACATTCTGGAGAAAAAGTTAAAGATGTTACATCTCATTGTTTGCAAGCTTTTGCTGCATTGGGCATCCCCAAAATGCTTAAAACAGATAATGGCCCCGCATATACGTCCTCATCTTTCAAACAGTTTTGCGCAAAATTCAATATATCCCATAAAACAGGCATCCCATACAATCCTCAGGGTCAGGGCATTATTGAAAGAGCAAACCGAACACTGAAAATTATGTTATTAAAACAAAAAGAAGGAAATTGGAAAAGTCCTAAGGACAGATTGGCAGTTGCCCTGTTTACCTTAAATTTTTTAACTTTAGACTCTAATGGTTATTCTGCTGGAGACAGACATTGGAATCCACACCAACAACATAAACCTTTGGTTTACTGGAAGGATGTTCTTTCAGGTACATGGAAGGGTCCAGATCCAGTATTAATTTGGGGAAGAGGATCTGTTTGTGTGTTTTTCCAAAAGACGAATCCTCTCCAATATGGATACCATCTAGATTAATAAAACAGGTACCACATCAAAATGATCAAGATGAAGTTATTGAAGTATCAAGATTAATAAAAAAGGTACAAAAATCAAGAGGACCAAGATCAAGGTACAGAATGATTCCCTCAAAAGAGTCCTTCAAAATATTTCACAACTTAAGTGTCATTCCTCCCGGCCGGGACAAGGAGATCTCTCTTTAGTGTGCACACAATTGTATTTTTTTTTCCTTTTTATACATGTCTTTATGTCTGTACATTTGTCTACATTTCATGTTAATGTGACGTCACAAATATATGTTTGTATGTTTGTTCGTCTGTCCAGTGTGACGTCACAAAGAACAAAGCGCTTATGAAAAAGAAAAAATATATATATATGGATCCAAATAACTTTAATTCATTTTAGGTTAAGAGTATTCAATTTAGGTAAATAATTTTATAAATGAAGGTACTTTCAATTTTGATTTATAGGTGTCCCTCGGACTTCTCTTTAGCAAACAATATGACTAGTGCTATATAAAACCTGATATTTTGGTGTTTTGACTTAAGATTGTTTATTTGTTATTAACTTCATTTGTTTAATAGCTCATTAATTTCAATTATCTCAACAGGTAAAAGATTGCTCTGTATACAGAGACTCAAGGGTTCCAGTTAACAAATTATTTCTCTAAATTGCCTTTACCTTTTCTTTAATCTATCTTTAATGCAGTAATTACCCTCAGTCTCTCTTTGATTTGTTCTAAATATGATATTTTTCCAACTTATTTTTGTAGAAGCTCAACCAGCGATGTGTGTGAACAAAAATCAACTTTAATTTTCAGCTCAACCAGTGATGTATGTGAACAAAAATCAACTTTAATTTTCTAATCTAATTATTCTATTTTGTAGTTTGACAACTCGCCTCTTGACTCAGTGCTGCAATAGCACTGCCTTTCCTTTAATAATTGATGCTTGAGTTTCTAGGTAGCGGGCCCTGAAGATTTGCAGGTGGCATTGTCTAAACATAAAAAAGACGTCTGCTGCTACAGCTGCAGGGATCGCGGCCGCCGCAAGCATCCCTGCTGCTCAAACATCAAACAACCTCACCAACAGTGTGGCCTCTGCTCTACATGCATGGGGCCTCCTACATCAACATGTTATAACAAATGGACATTTTGATCTTTCATTGTTTGGGACTTTACGGGACAATGCCTTGCGGGTATTTGTCTAGAGAATTCAGTGTGTTACTTGATGGAACTTAGGGCAGCTGATTTGTTTAAACAATTTGATATGCTATGCAATTTGGCTCATCACCAAAAGGCTTGTCGCCTTAAAGCCGCAACATCTCCTCACAATTGGACGGCTGTTAGTCATCATATATAGTCGATCCTAAAGGGCTCCATTGGATGGCTGGTTAGCCAATGACGGGTAAGATCCCCAGAGGGGGACAACCTAAGACAGGCACAGTCGCACGGGACAGTCTCATGTGGCCGACATATCAACAATGCAGGAGCCCTGTTTGGGGATTGACTTGATTTGCGGTTGACTATGAGCCGTGGAGATTTGGGCTTTGTTGCCTCCCGTAGTCTCACGAGACTTGTTGCGGGATCTCGAGTGACTTGGCCGAAATTGCTGATCGGGTCAGCGCCATTTTAGTGGTGTGTTTGTCGTGTGTTAGTCGTTGTTAGAACCAGAGAGAAAAGTTATCAGAATAAAAAGCTGTTTGTCTCCAGTTCGCCTCTGAAGTTTTTCCCGCGGCTCCGTTGCTCCAAGCGCTTCAGGCGGCAACAGCTGGCGGCCCGTACGGGGACTTAGGAGCGGACAGGTAAGAACTGAAAGGTCTCTAAAGATGGGTTCGAATATAACTGAATCCCAAGTGATAGAGGCTATGCAAAGACTCCTTGATATACCTGACTCTGTTCTCAGTGAGGAGTATATAGACAAAAGTGAAAGTGATCAAAAAAGTGTAGATTCCACTGGGCCAACTGAGACCAGTAAAGAGAGTATTAGAAGAGACCCAAAAATGACAAAAATCCAAGCTATTAAAGCTATTCGGGAGTTATTGGTAAAAGCTGAAGGATACTTGCTCTCACTGGAACCTGGGCCTCAGGATATTGCTGTCAGTGAAATTAGCAGTGGTGAGGAATCTAGTAAAAGTGATCCTGAGAAAATGAGGAAAAAGAAATTAAAAAAGACCAAGAAAAAGGACGGTCAGGTAGAGCAGCCACTTGTATCCTCTACTCCCCCATGGGTGGAATCCATTACAGAAAATATGAAGGGTATTACTAGGCATTTGCATACCCTAGAAACAGAAATAAAAAGTCTTTCTGATCGCTTATGCGCTCTCGAGGACAACTCACAGATACATTGGGAACCGCCAGCATTTGAAAAGAAAAATGGATAGAGTGTCCATCAGTCAGTAGATTTCAAAACAATAAAAAATCTCAAACAGGCAGTAATGACTTATGGGCCCCAAGCTCCTTTCACGTTGAGTATGCTGGAGTCCCTTAACACCTTTAGCTTAACCCCCTCAGACTGGAAAAGTCTATGTAAAGCAACATTAAGCGGGGGGCAATTCTTGGTTTGGCGATCGCAATCCCAAGAACTTTGTATAGAAACAGCTAAAAGAAACGCGGCTGCAGGGTTTGAAAACTATAATATAGACATGCTCACAGGAGAAGGGCAATTCGCAGACTTACAGGCTCAAACAGATTATGACCCAGATGTATATGCTCAGATAAATGCAGCTGCCTTAGAGGCATGGAAAACTGTACAAGGACCTGGGGATCTACAAGGTAGCTTGTCAAAAGTGATTCAAGGACCTAATGAGCCGTATGCCGACTTTGCTGATCGACTTTTGAGAACTGCAGGTAGTGTGTTTGCAGATGTTGACCAAGCTATGCCATTAGTTGTTCAATTAGCTTATGAAAATGCAAATAAATGGTGCCAAGCAGCCATCAGGCCATGGAGAACTAAAAAGGATCTTTCCGTATATATACAACTATGTAAAGATATAAATGACGCCTTTGTCACAGGAAATGTGATTGCAGCCTCAATGAGAGGTGCTTCCTCTCGAAATTTCACAAAGGCTAAACGTAGATATTATAATCAATCAGGATATTCCAGGCAAAATTATCATGATCAATCAGGCAATTCTAGACAAAATCCCAAAAGAGAAATAAGATCAAGCTCATACCGTGCCCCAGGCCGCTGCCCCGGGTGTGAAAAGGGAAATCATTGGGCCAATAAATGCCATTCAAAATTTGACATCCATGGAAATCCTTTGTTCAGGAATTCAAAAAACGGGGCACGGGGCCCAATACCCCAAGGGCCCACAAATGTACGGGGCATTGCAGAAGGAGTATCCTCAAGCATCCACTCAGATGCTTCCCCGACACAATCCCTACTACCCATCCATTCCCTCGCCAGAGGAACAAGAGGAAATGCAGGATTAGACCTCTGTTCCACCGCCCGAATAGTGTTAACACCTGAAATGGGGGTTCAACTGATACCCACAGGAGTCAGGGGACCTCTTCCCTCAGGGACTGTAGGACTTATTATCGGGTGTAGTCCTAAAAGCTTATTAGGTTCGCAAGTGACCCCAGGTGTAATAAACTCAGACTACAAAGGGGAAATAAAAATAATGCTTAGCTCACCCCAAAGTATAAGTTCTGTTAATCAAGGAGATAGAATTGCTCAGTTGCTTCTCCTTCCCAATTTACATAATTCATTTAAAATGGGTATGCCTCTAGAAGGGAACAATAGAGGATTTTGTTCCACTGACTCAAGTCCCATGGCTTGCTGGGTTCGAGACTGTTCAAGGAGGCCTATGTGTAAAAAAAAAATCCAAGGAATAGAAATGGAGGGATTAATAGATACTGGAGCTGACTCTTCCATTATTAATTTACGCCAATGGCCCAAGCACTGGCCTCTGCAAAAAGCTTCAACCAGTTTAAGAGGCTTGGGATATAATAACCTCCCAGATAAAAGTGCCGTAATTTTAAAATGGGAGGATGATGAAGGCCATAAAGGAACATTTCAGCCTTATGTTTTACCTAATCTACCGGTTACTTTATGGGGAAGAGATATTTTGCAACAAATGGGAGTACACCTTGCAACCAAGCCTGCAGATGTTAAATGTGAAAACCTACAGGGTAATCTTAACCATAAAAGAACTCATTATCAAAAAGTACAGAGTAATCTTAACCCTAAAAGTAATGATTGTCATAAAGGAAAAAGATATTTTTTTTCGGGGCCACTGAGAAACTAATTTTGAAAATACCATGGCTTTCTGATAAGCCAGTGTGGGTCCCTCAGTGGCCCCTATCTAAAGAGAAATTACAAGCGGCCCACCTACTAGTTCAGGAACAATTAGAAGCAGGTCATATAGAACCTTCCACCTCTCCCTGGAATTCCCCCATATTTGTGATCAAGAAAAAGTCAGGAAAATGGCGATTGTTACATGATCTTAGACAAATCAATAAAACCATGCAAGTTATGGGCCCTACTCAACCTGGACTTCCTAGTCCCATAGCTATTCCAAAAAATTTCCATCTTATTACTCTTGATATAAAGGATTGCTTCTTTTCTATTCCCCTACATCCTCTGGATGCCCCCAGGTTTGCTTTTTCCATTCCTTCTATGAACAATAATGGCCCTGATCAGAGATATCAATGGAAGGTTTTACCACAGGGAATGGCTAATAGCCCCACCATATGCCAAATATATGTGGACAAGGCTATCCAACCCATTAAAAATAAATATCCAAACCTCATGTGTCTACATTACATGGATGATATTTTATTGGCCCACCCTAATCAAAAAATCTTATTTAATATATTCAGTGATGTGGTAGAAAATTTAAAAAAAATATGAATTATATATAGCAGAAGAAAAAGTTCAAACCAGATCTCCCATATTATAATTAGGATTTAAAATCATGGATACTTTTGTTAGACCCCAAAAAATTCTAATAAATAAAGAACATTTGACCACCCTCAATGATTTCCAAAAACTACTGGGAGACATTAATTGGTTCGCCCTACACTAAATCTCAATACTGGCCAACTAAAACCTTTATTTGACATCCTTCGTGGAGATCCTGATCCATCTTCACCACGAACATTGACTCCTGATGCTAGGAAAGCTTTAAAGTTAGTAGAAAAAGCCATTGAAGGAGCTCATTGTGATAGATTTGATTTAACTCAACCACTGATGTTGATTATTATTTCTTCACAATATACACCCACAGGAGTATTTTGGCAACAAGGGCCTTTATTATGGATACATTTGCCCATCTCTCCTAAAAGTATAATTGAATCTTATACCTCCATGGTGGCTAAACTTATTCTTCAAGGACTTAAGACTTCTACTAAAATATTTGGCATTCACCCTGCTACTATTATTACTCCCTATTCATCATCACAGATTGAATACTTATGCTTCAATGATAATGATTGGGCTATAGCTAAATGCTCTACTTCTGCAAATTTTGATAATCATCTTCCTAAGTCCCCTATATTATCTTTTTGTATTAATCATCCTATTATATTTCCACAGGTAATAAAAAATCAACCTATTCCTAAGGCATTTAATGTATTTACAGATGGGTCCTCAAATGGTACTGCTACAGTAGTCACTAAAAAAGAAAATATGACTTACATAACTACACATAAATCAGCTCAACTAGTGGAATTGGAAGCTGTGGTAAGAGCTCTGGAAAATTTTAGGGACCAGCCTGTAAACATTTTTTCAGATAGCCACTATATTGTACAAGCCGTCCCAAAATTAGAGTTAGCAGGACCAATAGCACCTCATACTCCAGCCTTTAAATTGTTTTATCAAATACAAAAACTTTTGTGGGCAAGAAAAGAACCTCTATTCGTAGGCCATATTAGAGCACATACTAATTTGCCTGGTCCCCTCCATGAAGGTAATCAAAAGGCTGATGAACTTACAAAAACAATATTTATACTTTCAGTGCTACAACAAGCTACTTTATTCCACTCCCAGTTTCATGTCAACAGCACCACCTTGCAACGTAGGTTTAAAATCACAAAGGAGCAAGCCAGAACAATTGTAAAAGATTGTAAATCTCGTATGACACATTTGCCCAATCCTCATTTCGGAGTTAACCCTAGAGGATTAATGCCCAATCATTTGTGGCAGATGGATGTTACTCATGAGCCAAGTTTTGGAAAATTGCGATTTATTCATGTGACCATAGATACATGCTCAGGCATGATTTTTGCTTCCTTACATTCTGGAGAAAAAGTTAAAGATGTTACATCTCATTGTTTGCAAGCTTTTGCTGCATTGGGCATCCCCAAAATGCTTAAAACAGATAATGGCCCCGCATATACGTCCTCATCTTTCAAACAGTTTTGCGCAAAATTCAATATATCCCATAAAACAGGCATCCCATACAATCCTCAGGGTCAGGGCATTATTGAAAGAGCAAACCGAACACTGAAAATTATGTTATTAAAACAAAAAGAAGGAAATTGGAAAAGTCCTAAGGACAGATTGGCAGTTGCCCTGTTTACCTTAAATTTTTTAACTTTAGACTCTAATGGTTATTCTGCTGGAGACAGACATTGGAATCCACACCAACAACATAAACCTTTGGTTTACTGGAAGGATGTTCTTTCAGGTACATGGAAGGGTCCAGATCCAGTATTAATTTGGGGAAGTGGATCTGTTTGTGTTTTTCCAAAAGACGAATCCTCTCCAATATGGATACCATCTAGATTAATAAAACAGGTACCACATCAAAATGATCAAGATGAAGTTATTGAAGTATCAAGATTAATAAAAAAGGTACAAAATCAAGAGGACCAAGATCAAGGTACAGAATGATTCCCTCAAAAGAGTCCTTCAAAATATTTCACAACTTAAGTGTCATTCCTCCCGGCCGGGACAAGGAGATCTCTCTTTAGTGTGCACACAATTGTATTTTTTTTTCCTTTTTATACATGTCTTTATGTCTGTACATTTGTCTACATTTCATGTTAATGTGACGTCACAAATATATGTTTGTATGTTTGTTCGTCTGTCCAGTGTGACGTCACAAAGAACAAAGCGCTTATGAAAAAGAAAAATATATATATATATGGATCCAAATAACTTTAATTCATTTTAGGTTAAGAGTATTCAATTTAGGTAAATAATTTTATAAATGAAGGTACTTTCAATTTTGATTTATAGGTGTCCCTCGGACTTCTCTTTAGCAAACAATATGACTAGTGCTATATAACCTGATATTTTGGTGTTTTGACTTAAGATTGTTTATTTGTTATTAACTTCATTTGTTTAATAGCTCATTAATTTCAATTATCTCAACAGGTAAAAGATTGCTCTGTATACAGAGACTCAAGGGTTCCAGTTAACAAATTATTTCTCTAAATTGCCTTTACCTTTTCTTTAATCTATCTTTAATGCAGTAATTACCCTCAGTCTCTCTTTGATTTGTTCTAAATATGATATTTTTCCAACTTATTTTTGTAGAAGCTCAACCAGCGATGTGTGTGAACAAAAATCAACTTTAATTTTCAGCTCAACCAGTGATGTATGTGAACAAAAATCAACTTTAATTTTCTAATCTAATTATTCTATTTTGTAGTTTGACAACTCGCCTCTTGACTCAGTGCTGCAATAGCACTGCCTTTCCTTTAATAATTGATGCTTGAGTTTCTAGGTAGCGGGCCCTGAAGATTTGCAGGTGGCATTGTCTAAACATAAAAAAGACGTCTGCTGCTACAGCTGCAGGGATCGCGGCCGCCGCAAGCATCCCTGCTGCTCAAACATCAAACAACCTCACCAACAGTGTGGCCTCTGCTCTACATGCATGGGGCCTCCTACATCAACATGTTATAACAAATGGACATTTTGATCTTTCATTGTTTGGGACTTTACGGGACAATGCCTTGCGGGTATTTGTCTAGAGAATTCAGTGTGTTACTTGATGGAACTTAGGGCAGCTGATTTGTTTAAACAATTTGATATGCTATGCAATTTGGCTCATCACCAAAAGGCTTGTCGCCTTAAAGCCGCAACATCTCCTCACAATTGGACGGCTGTTAGTCATCATATATAGTCGATCCTAAAGGGCTCCATTGGATGGCTGGTTAGCCAATGACGGGTAAGATCCCCAGAGGGGGACAACCTAAGACAGGCACAGTCGCACGGGACAGTCTCATGTGGCCGACATATCAACCTAAGACAGGAGTCAAGGGCACAGCCTTGATTATCCGATGACGGGTAAGAATGTTGGTTGCACGTAGACGTCCTAGAGCATTACCTCTTTTAAAACAAAAAGGGGGAAATGCAGGAGCCCTGTTTGGGGATTGACTTGATTTGCGGTTGACTATGAGCCGTGGAGATTTGGGCTTTGTTGCCTCCCGTAGTCTCACGGGACTTATTGCGGGATCTCGAGTGACTTGGCTGAAATTGCTGATCGGGTCAGCGCCATTTTAGTGGTGTGTTTGTCGTGTGTTAGTCGTTGTTAGAACCAGAGAGAAAAGTTATCAGAATAAAAAGCTGTTTGTCTCCAGTTCGCCTCTGAAGTTTTTCCTGCGGCTCCGTTGCTCCAAGCGCTTCAGGCGGCAACACCCTATCTTTAGGGCGGTTTCAGTTCTCACGATATGTCAGAGCAACGCCCCTTGCTTAGCTTAGGTCCTTAACAGGGTGTGGAAAGCAGCCAGAGAGCCAGGGCTTTCCATCTCCTCGGCTGACATGTTTGGAAGACCCTGACATCCTTTCAGGGCCTAAACTCTATGATCCTATTCTTCGAAATACACTGCACCACCTATAGTTTCTACTGTCTCCAATAATATCATTAAATTAGTCCATCAATTTATTAATCCACAGATGAATTCAGATACATTAGCATTTAATGACTTCCCAAAAGCTCCATCTCTGAAAAACTACTCTTTAACACATGAACCCTTGAGGGACAGTAGAGATACAAAACACAGCACCCGTTTTTTCTGATCAAGCTGATCATACACAAAGAACATAAAACATAGCTATTTTCTTTGGAAGTCCATAACCATAAATCTCATTAATTGAATTTTCTATTGTTTCTATTTACTTTCTAGTGCCAGTTACTATATTTAATTTTGCCTTAATTATGCTTTTTGTAGTTTTACATCACATATAGTTGCATTGTGAATAATTCTTATGTAATACATAACAGAAGGATTAAATATACCTTGAAAAATTAATTATATTGTTGCAGTAATCAAAAGATGAAAGAGCATACAATTTAAACATCTTCCTGCCATGGTTAGGATACATGTACTCCCAAAGCCCTGTCAAAGACTTTATTCACAAGTCTGAGTGCTATTAGAAGATGGTGGAATCTTTAAGAGGTGAGATCTAGTGTGGGAAAGCTAGGTCACTGGGAACATGTACATAAAGGAGATTTTGTGTTCCCAGATCCTTCTTCTTACTCTTTGCTTTCTGACCACTGTGCGTTGAGCTAGCTCTACCAAGTTCACCATAGGCTCAAAGTCAAAGGGCCAAGTAAGTGACCATAAACTGAAACCTCTGAAATATGAGGCCAATTAAACCTTTCCTCATAATTTTAACTCTCACATTTTATAACCAAATTTTATACTAGTAAATAAAAAAAGAGGCTGGATCTTATTGCACTGTATGATAAATAACACAACACAGATTATGTACTATGTTAGATCACAACTTCAATACTGATGATAAATACATATTAAATTCAGATACAAGCCAGGCGCGGTGGCGCACGCCTGTAATCCCAGCACTTTGGGAGGCTGAGGCAGGAGGATCACGAGTTCAAAGCCAGCCTCAGCAGTGGTGAGGCACTTAGCAACTCAGTGAGACCCTGTCTCTAAATAAAATACAAAAAAGGGCTGGGGATATGACCCAGTGGTTGAGTGCCCCTGAGTTCAATACCCGGTACCACACAAAAAAAAAAAAAAAAAAAATTCAGATACAAAATGGTTTAAATTTTTCTTTCAAGTATTTATTATTTTTAATTTGGCATGTGATTTATCACAAAGGCCAGTAGTTCTAATACATTATTGAATAAAATGGGTATGAGAAAACAATATGAGATAGTAATCTTCTATCTCAATTTTTATGGGAATATTAACCGTGAGAGGGTGCTGAATTTGGTCAAATATACTTTTTCCATTTTTGAAATTACCATATGAATAGTTTCCTTTTTTAAGTTAATTTGATGCATCAAATGGATGTAATTAACCATTCTTCCATATCTGGGATGCAGTTCTAATTGTCCTTTGTCAGGAATATGCCACTGAATTCTATGTATTATTTTTGTAGTACTTTTACATCTAAATTCATGAAAGATGATCCTCTTATATTTTCTCTTTCTATTCCTCTCAGCTTTGGTAATCAGTTTTATACTGAGCTCATGAAATTATTCAAAAAGTTCTAAGAGTGCCTGTGGGGAAATACCAGTGACATATCTTGGTATTGAGGGTTTTGTTTCTTTATTTTTTTAAATGAGAATGTTTTATAATACAAATTGTATTGATATTTGGCTACTTAGTGCCCAGGGTGACCTAAAACTTAAAATTCCCCTGCCTCAGCCTCCCTAGTAGCTGGGATTAGAAGTATGTGCTACTGTGCCCAATTAAATTTTGGCATATTCTTACAAGTGAATCCACCTGTTTCCAATAAAATAGAAAGAAACAAAATAATGACTTAACAAGATTTGAATGAATCTCAAAAATTTTGTATTGAGTGACAAAAGCCTTAGACAAGTGGAAAGATCATGTATGATTTTATTTATATGAAATTTCAAAACAGGTAAAACTAATCTACAGTAAAAATAAGTTGTGATAGTGGTTGTCTCTTGGGTGAGATTTGCTAAGGATTGAAACTGAGGGAAAATATACACTCATAGTCTATATCAAGATAGGTGCTGGGACTGCACAAATATATGCACTTGCCAAAGATAAGGTAAAGTACAATGAATTAAGACTCTCACATTTCACTTGATGTAAATTGTACTTAACCTAGAAAGGAATGTTGAACTCTATTTTAAATAATATGTTTTGAATATTAGGTAGAATTATGCTACTACTAGCAATTTACCTGGAAACACAACTCAAACTATTGATTTCTAGAACATTAGGTAAATAAATAGAAATGTGAAAAATCAAGTACATTAAGATGCTAAGATAATCCTAGATGCTAGGTATTAGGATGATCACCTCAATATTATTTCAAATTTAATCTATGTTTACTTTTATTTCAAAATTTAAAATGGAATAGAAATAACACCCAGTAACAATCATTCCCCAAAAGTGATTTTTTAACAATTAGAATGATTAAAATTTTACTAGATATTTTTTTCTTGAGAAAAGCTAGTAATAATAACATTTTGAATCATTTTAGTGTTTTAGGCTCTTGCTTCATTGATTTTCAACATTTATTTTATTTCACAAAAAAAACTGATGATATTGAAGTTGTGTCAGATATTTTTCTTTTTACTTATTTTGTTAAATTTATTCTTTTCAGATATACATGACAGTACTGTGCATTTTGATGTATTGTAGATACATGCAGTATAACTTATTCTAATTAGATTCCTATTCTTGTGGTTGAACATGATATGGAGTTACAATGTTCCTATATTTATATGCAAGGGTAGAAAGTTATGTCCAATTAATTCTACTCTCTTTCCTATTCCCCTGTCCCCATTTTTACTTCATCCCCCTTTGTCTAATCCAATGGACTTCTAATCGTTTCCTCCCCCACCCACCCTTGTGTGAGTTAGCACCCACATACCAGATATTTGCCTTTTGGCTTTTTTGGGACTGGCTTATTTCACTTAGCATGATAGTCTTCAGTTCCATCCATTTACTGACACATGCCATAATTTCATTCTTCATAATGGCTGAGTAATATTCTACTGTGTATATATACCACATTTTCTTTATCCATCTGTTGAAGGACACCTAGGTTGGCTTCATATCTTGGCTATTATTAATTGATCTTCTATAAAAATCTGTGTGGCTATGTCACTGTAGTATGCTGATTTTAAGTCCTTTGGATATAAACCAAGAAATGGGATAACTGGGTCAAATGGTGGTTTTGTTCTAAGTTTTCTAAGGAATCTCTATACTGCTTTCGAGAGCTGTTGCACCAATTTGCAATCCCACCAGCAATGTATGAATGTACCTTTTTTCCCACACCCTTGCTAACATTTATTGTAATTTGTATTCTTGATAATTGCCATTCTGACTGGAGTGAAATGAAATCTCCCTGTAGTTTTAATTTGCATTTCCCTAATTGTTAGAGATGTTGAACATTTTTTCATATATTATTTAACCATTTGTATTTCTTATGTGAAGATCTTGTCCAGTTTCTTTGCCCATTTATTGATTGGGTTATTTGGGTTTTTGTTGTTAAGTGTTTTGAGTACTTTGTATATCCTGAATATTAATGCTCTATCAGAAGTGCAGATAGTAAAGATTTTCTCCCATTCTATAGGCTCTCTGTTCACATTCTTGATTATTTCCTTTGCTGTGAAGAAGCTTCTTAATTTGATACCATCTCATTTACTAATTCTTGATTTTATTTCTTGCATTTTAGGAGTTTTGTTAAGAAAATCAGTTCCTAAGCCAACATGATAGAGAGTTGGGCCTATTTTTTTTTCTTCTAGTAGGTGAGAGGCCTCTGGTCTAATGCCTAGGTCCTTGATATACTTTGAGTTCAGTTTTGTGCAAGGTAAGAGATTGGGGTTCAATTTCATTCTACTACACATGGATTTCTACCTTTCCCAGCGCCATTTGTTGAAGAGGCTATCTTTTCACCAATGTATATTTATGATGGCTTTGTCTAGTTTGAGATAGATAACTGTATTCATGTGGGTATGTCTCTATGACTTCTATTCTGCTCCATTGGTCTTCATGTCATTTTTGTGCCAGTGCCATGCTGTTTTTTTTTTTTTTTTTTTTTTTTACTGTAGTCCTGTAATATAATTTAATGTCTCGTATTGTCATGCCTCCAGCTTCACTTTTCTTGCTAAGGATTGATTTGGCTATTCTGGGCATCTTATTTTTTTTTTTTTTTTTTTTTTTATTTTTATAATTTTTAATATGTACAACTCATAGTGCATATATTTAGTATCTTTTTACATACAACTGTTTGTATACAAAGTATATTCGTGCAATTTAGGTCTTCAATCATGCATTAAGGAAAATGATATCCGTCTCATTCAACCACCTTTTTTTTTCCCCCCCTCCCTCCCCTCTTGCTCCCTCCCTTACCCTCCCTTCCCTTGACCATTCTAGTGTTCCTCTAATCCTCCTATGTACCCCATCCAACAATACTTTGAAATAGCCTCCTTATATAAGAGAGAACATTTGGTACTTGGATTTTTGAGACTGACTAACTTCACTTAGCATTATGTCTTCCAACTTCATCCATTTACCTGCAAATGCCATTAATTTATTTTCTTTTATTGCTGAGTAAAATTCCATTGTGCGTATATACCACATTTTCTTAATCCACTCATTTACTGAGGGACATCTAGGTTGATTCCACAACCTAGCTATTGTGAATTGTGCAGCTACAAACATTGAGATAGCTGTGTCACTGTAATATGCTGTTTTTAAGTCCTTTGGGAATAGACCCAAGAGTGGGATGGCTGGGTCATAGGATGGTTCCATTCCCAGTTTTCCAAGAAATCTCCATACTGCTTTCCATAACGGTTGCACCATTTTGCAGTCCCACCAGCAATGTATGAGTGTGCCTTTTTCTCCACATCCTCTCCAACATTTATTGTTGCTTGTGTTCTTGATGGCTGCCATTCTGACTGGAGTGAAGTGAAATCTTAGAGTAGTTTTGATTTGCATTTCTCTAATTGCCAGCGATGTTGAACATTTTTTCATGTATTTGTTGATTAATCGTGTATCTTCTTCTGAGAGGTGTCTTCTCAATTCCTTAGCCCATTTATTGATTGGGTTATTTGTTTTTTTAGTGTAAAGTTTTTTGAGTTCTTATATATATTCTAGAGATTAGTGCTCTATCTGATGTGCATGTATTAAATATTTGTTCCCAATTAGTTGGCTCTCTATTCACCTCACTGATTGTTTCTTTTGCTGAAAAGAAGCTTTTTAGTTTAAATCTATCCCATTCATTAATTCTTGGTAGTAATTCTTGCGCTACAGGATTCTTATTAAGGAACTTGGGGCCTAATCCAACATGTTGGAAATTGGAGCTTACTTTTTCTTCTATTAGGTGTATTGTCTCTGATCTAATTCCTAGGTCTTTGATCCACTTTGAATTGAGTTTTGTGCATGGTGAGAGATAAAGGTTTAATTTCATTTTGTTGCATATGGATTTCCAGTTTTCCCAGCACCATTTGTTGAAGAGGCTATCCTTTCTCCACTGTACATTTTTGGCACCTTTGTCTAATATAAGATAGCTGTAATTAAATGTATTAGTCTCTGTATCCTCAATTCTGTACCATTGGTCCACCAGTCTGTTTTGGTGCCAATACCATGCTGTTTTTGTTACTATTGCTCTATAGTATAATTTAAAGTCTGGTATGGTGATGCCCCCTGCTTCACTTTTCTTGCTCAGGATTGCTTTGGCTATTCTGGGTCTCTTATTTTTCCAGATGAATTTCATGACTGCTATTTCTATTTCTTTGAAGAATGACATTGGGATTTTGATAGGAATTGCATTAAATCTGTATAATGCTTTTGGTAGTATGGACATTTTGACAATATTAATTCTACCTATCCAAGAGCAAGGTAGGTCTTTCCATCTTCTGAGTTCATCTATAATTTCTTTCTTTAGTGTTCTATAATTTTCGTTATACAGGTCTTTCACCTCTTTCGTTAGGTTGATTCCCAGGTATTTTATTTTTTTTTTGATGCTATTGCAAATGGGGTATTTTTCATCATTTCCCTTTCAGAGTCTTTGTCGCTGATGTACACAAATGCCTTTGACTTATGTGTATTGATTTTGTATCCTGCAACTTTGCCAAATTCGTTTACTAGTTGTAAAAGTTTTCTGGTAGAGTTTTTTGGGTCTTCTAGGTAGATTATCATGTCATCAGCAAATAGTGCTAATTTGAGCTCTTCTTTTCCTATCTTAATCCCTTTAATTTCTTTCGTCTGTCTAATTGCTCTGGCCAGAGTTTCCAGTACTATGTTAAATAGCAGTGGTGAAAGGGGACATCCCTGTCTTGTTCCAGTTTTTAGAGGGAATGCTTTCAATTTTTCTCCATTTAAGATAATGTTAGCTCGGGGCCTTGCATAAATAGCTTTTATTATGTTAAGATATGTTCCTGATATTCCTAGTTTTTCTAGTGTTTTCAACATAAAGGGGTGTTGTATTTTGTCAAATGCTTTTTCTGCGTCAATTGAGATGATCATATGATTTTTGTCTTTAAGTCTATTGATGTGATGTATTATGTTTATTGATTTCCGAATATTGAACCAGCCTTGCATCCCCGGGATAAACCCCACTTGATCGTGGTGCACTATCTTTTTGATATGTTTTTGTATCCGATTTGCCAGGATTTTGTTGAGGATTTTTGCATCTATGTTCATTAAAGATATGGGCCTGAAGTTTTCTTTTTTGGATGTGTCTTTGCCAGGCTTTGGAATTAATGTAATATTGGCCTCATAGAAAGAGTCTGGAAGAGCTCCCTCTTTTTCTATTTCTTGAAATAGTTTGAAGAGCATTGGTATTAGTTCTTCTTTGAAAGTCTTATAGAACTCGGCTGTAAACCCATCAGGTCCTGGACTTTTCCTTGTTGGTAGCTTTTTGATGACATCTTCTATTTCTTCGCTTGTAATTGATCTATTTAAATTATGTATAGCCTCCACATCCAGTTTAGGCAAATCATATGACTCTAGAAATCTGTCAATGCATTCAGTATTTTCTATTTTATTAGAGTACAAGTTTTCAAAGTAATTTCTAATTATATTCTGTATATCTGAGGTGTTTGTTGTGATATTCCCTTTTTCATCACGAATGTTAGTAATTTGAGTTTTTTCTCTTCTTCTTTTCGTTAGCATTGCTAAGGGTCTGTCAATTTTGTTTATTTTTTCAAAGAACCAACTTTTAGTTTTGTCAATTCTTTGAATGGTTTCCTTAGTCTCAATTTCATTAATTTCTGCTCTGATTTTAATTATTTCCTGTCTTCTACTGCTCTTGGTGTTGGTCTGTTCTTCTTTTTCTAATGCTTTGAGGTGTGATGTTAAGTCATTTATTTGTTGGTTTTTTTTCCTCTTAAGGAATGAACTCAGTGCAATGAATTTTCCTCTTACTACTGCCTTCATAGTGTCCCAGAGATTTCTATATGATGTATCTGTGTTCTCATTTACCTCTAGGAATTTTTTGATCTCCTCTTTGATGTCTTCTTCAACCCCTTGTTCATTCAGTAGCATGTTGTTTAGCTTCCAGTTGATGGAGTAGTTTTTCTTATTCCTTGTTTTGTCGTTGATTTCCAATTTTATCCCTTTATGGTCCGATAGCATGCAGGGTAGTATCTCTATTTTTTTATATTTGCTGAGAGTTGCCTTGTGACATAATATATGGTCTATTTTGGAGAAGGAGCCATGTGCTGCTGAGAAAAATGTGTATTCGTTTACTGAGGGATGAAATATTCTATATATGTCTGTTAGGTCTAAATTGTTAATTGTTTTGAGGAGGCTTAAAGTTTCTTTGTTTAGCTTTTGTTTGGATGATCTATCCATTGGTGAGAGAGGTGTGTTGAAGTCCCCTAGAATAACTGTGTTGTGGTCTATTTTACTCTTGAACTTAAGAAGCGTTTGTTTGATGAATGTAGGTGCTCCATTATTTGGGGCATACAGATTTATGATTGTTATATCCTGTTGATGGATGGTTCCCTTAAGTAATAAGAAATATCCATCTTTGTCCCTCTTGATTAATTTTGGTTTGAAGTCTACCTTATTTGATATGAGAATGGAAACCCCTGCTTGCTTCCGCCGGCCATGTGAGTGATAAGACTTTTCCCAGCCTTTCACTTTCAGTCTGTTGATGTCTTTTTCTATGAGGTGTGTTTCTTGGAGACAGCAAATTGTTGGGTCATTTCTTTTAATCCATTCTGATAATCTGTGTCTTTTGATTGGCGAGTTTAGGCCATTAACATTCAGGGTTATTATTGAGATGTGATTTTTATTCCCATCCATTTTTATTTGACTTATGGTCTTTAGCTTGATTTGGTTTTTCTTCTGGTTGGTATTTCCTTTAGTTTAATATCTCCCTTTGTTGATTTTCGTTATCATCTTTCTCTTCTTCTTCATGAAATATGTTGCCCAGGATGTTCAGAAGTGCTGGCTTTCGAGTTGTGAAATCTTTTAACTTTTGCTTGTCGTGGAAGGTTTTTATTTCATCTTCGAATCTAAAGCTCAATTTTGCTGGATATAAGATTCTTGGTTGACATCCCTTTTCTTTCAGAGCTTGAAATATGCTATTCCAGGATCTTCTTGCTTTTAAGGTCTGGGTTGAAAAATCTGAACATAATCTGATTGGTTTCCCCCTATATGTAATTTGCTTCCTTTCTCTTGTGGCTTTTAGTATTCTCTCCTTGCTCAGTGTATTAGGCATTTTCATTATAATGTGTCTAGGTGTGGCTCTGTTGAGATTTTGTTTGTTTGGTGTTCGGTATGCCTCTTGAACTTGGTTTTCCATTTCATTCCTCAAGCTTGGAAAATTTTCTGTAATTATTTCATTAAATAGATTACTCATTCCTTTGGCTTGAAACTCTGCCCCTTCCTCTACGCCAATCACTCTTAAGTTTGGTCTTTTTATGCTGTCCCATAATTCCTGGATGTTATGTTCATGATTATTAACAAGTTTTGCTGTATGGTTTAAATTCTTCTCTAAGACATATATTTTGTCTTCATTGTCTGAGGTTCTATCTTCCAGATGGTCTATTCTGTTGGAGATGTTTTCAATTGAGCTTTTATTTTGGTTTATTGCTTCTTTCATTTCTGGAATTTCTGTTTGGATTCTCTTTAGAGCCTCTATTTCCCTATTGAAGTAATCTTTTACTTCCTGTATTTGTTTTTGGAGTTCTTTGTCAAAATGATCTTTTGCCTCCTGTACCTGCTCCCTCATCTCATTTTTGAGTTCATTCTTAAGTTCCATAAACATTTGGCATATGTAATTTCTAAATTCCATCTCTGGCATTTGACCAACTGTGCTTGCCATGACATCTGCCGATGAGGTATCTTGATTTGTTTGTGTCATTTTCTTTCCTTGTTTTTTCATGTTGCTTGTGTGTCTATTCTTCCTGCACTGTGGGACCTTGACTGTTTCGATTTTACCTTAAAGCCTTATGTTGTTCCTGTAGTACAATGCTATCAGATCACCTTATAATTCCTTTATACTTTTAAAACCTAACACTTTCTATTCAGAAAATCCAAGTTTGGTCACAATGTACAGATTTTGTTATCCCAGATATTATTTCCAATTTACTCTGTACGTTTCTGATAGGGTTTTATAGCTTCAAGTATTGGATACAGAGGTGTTATGTTTGGGAAGAAGGAAGTGTCTTGAATTGTTCTTTCTTGGAAAGTATGAAAAGAGATATCTATTGAAATGGTTTAGTGGAAGTGGTTTAGTATCAGTAGACGATGGAAGAAAGAGAATGGGGTTGACAATTAGGTAAAAAGATCAATTTATATATATAGTAAGTTGGAAAAGAAAAAAAAATGATAAAGAGTAGGAATTGGTGTAAGAGAGAGGAGAGAGAGAATCAAGGAAATAGAGAGTAAACTGTATATAACACCACTTTGCTACCCAATTCAATTGCGCCGGTTCTAGAAATCCCAAGTTTTGCGTATAACTTGTTTTTGGCTCTGTTTAGTATGCACTGGCAGCATGTAAACATGAAAGATGAAGGAGGAAGAAAAGATACAAGGGTGAGAAGGAGTAAAAGAATGAAAGAAAAAAGGGAGCGGAAGCAGATAAACACACTAACAATCAATGCGGAAGGAAAAAAAAAAAAAAAAAAGAAAAAAAAAGCAGAACAAAACAAAGCCAAAAAAAGAAAAAGAAAAATAAACAAACAAACATACAAACAACAACAACAACAACAAAAAAAAAAAAACCCCTCCCTGCAATCCAGAAAATCAAGCAGACCAATAAAAAGAAAGGGAAACAAAACAAAAAAAAAAAAAAGTCAAACCCCAAGTCTCAGACAAAACGGGCCCTGGGAAGCCCCCCTCTTTTTTTCCTTTCCAGTTCAAACCAATTGCTATTGGATCACAGTCTGTGATCCTGTCAGTGAAATCAAGGCTGCATCCTAGGCCAGCGGCTGCACGGTTCAGTGAAGGAGTGGCCCAGGGGGACCGTGTGTGTCAGCAGATGAATGGCGCCGGGAAGGGGGATCTTCCAGAAGGCACCACCTCCCCAAGCCCACCCACAGTTGCAGTCCCCTGTGGCTGCTGTGCCAGCCTCAGAAACGCCTTCCCCTGCTGACCAACCAAGTCTCACCCAATTGTGTGTTGTCTTCAGAGAGCTGTAGAGTCCCTGGGTGGATGCAGCCGTCGCTCTCCGTCTCCTCCCCTTTGTCAGGACCAGCCCCTGCAGCTTTCAAAGATGGCGGCGCTCTCCTTCCAGTCAACAGTAGCTCCGCAGACTCCCAGACTCCCGTATCCTTGCCGATCGCACCGGGAAGCCACACCGAGGGTCACGTCAGGCGGAGTGTGGATTCGAACTGGTGTGTGGACCCGCGGTCTCCCGTGGCTCCCCAGCACCAATCCCGCCGGCTGTTATCGCTGGTTTTTATCGCCGGTTTCACGCTAGTGTGCCGTGAGTTTGGCTGGGGTTGCAGCAGTAGCGCGGTCTCCTCACCCTGACCTTGTTTCGCACGGCCTGTGCACCGCCCAGGCGGTTTTGCAGGAGCCTCGCGGCTCCAGCCGCTGCAGACAGCTTGTCTCTTTCTCTCTCTGGTAGTGGTAATCAAACCATCCAGGATATCGGTATTTTCAGTCCATATATATATAATGAAAGGCAATTTATCTGCTTTGTTGGATTTTTTCTACGGAACTGTCCTGAAGTGCGGCTTCCTCTAATCCGCCATCTTGGATCTCCCCTGGGCATCTTATTATTTCAAATGATTTTCATGACTGTGTTTTCTATTTCTTTGAAGTATGTTACTGGGATTTTAAAGGAAATGTATTAAATCTGTACAATACTTTTGGTAGTATGGCCATTTTGACAATATTAATTCTGCCTTTCCAAAAATATGGGTGATTGTTCCATTTTGTGAGTTCTTTAATTTCTTTCTTTAGTGTTCTACAGTTTTCATTGTAGAGGTCCTTCACGACTTTTATTACTTTTTGAGGCTATTGTGTACTCTACCACTGAGTTATATTTCTTAAATATTTCTTAAATATTTATTTTGAGGCAGGGTCTCATTAAGTTGCCAAGGATGGTCTCTAATATCCAATCCTCCTGCCCCAGCCCCTGATAATCCTTGGATTATAAGCATGTACTATCTTACAGGAACACTAATGTCTAATCCTCAAATAGCCAGGAAAATCGCCATCTTTCCCACATCATTACATGTAATAAGGTTTTTGGCTTACATGGCCAATAAAATTACAAAATCAATAATTTGTTAGTCTATTTTCCACACATGTATCCAAAGCTCATTTTGGTGACATTAAATAGATTCTATGTGTGCTATTTTGTGTTGAGTAGAAAAAACATTTTCATTTTTGTTTTTTTAAAAAAAGGAGTTAGTATATAATCAGTACTGCAATGTTTTCAAAAGAAGTATAGAACATGAATAGATTTTCTGTATTCTTCCATAGAAGCAAGGACAAATAAATTTTAAAAAATTAGAGAATGATTAAGTTAAAGCAATGGAAGTGATAACACATGGAGTGATGACAAACAAAAAATTATGAATTTGAGTGTGAAGAAAAGTAGAAACTTAACTGATTTCTGATTGATAGCATTTGTCAGAGGAAAATATAAAAGATAAAAATTTAGAATATTAACCCAAGAATAAAGAGGGAAAAAAAGGAGAGAAAATATGTAAATTTCACAGAAACAGGATGACATGTTTACCAGATTTCACAAGAAAAATCCCTTGATATTGGCCAGTTTATTAGAAGAAGTCATGCTTTCTCAGCTACATAGTTCTACAGAAAAGGATCTACCAGTCCTGTCCATACTTCCTCAATTGTCTAATATTATCACCTTGGTAAGTCTAAATTTTTGCCCAGTTTCCTAACATAACAGTAGCACTATAATATTTTCAAGTTTGTTTCTGACATAGTTTTCTTGAGAGTGTCCATAAGAATAGACAGCCACTCACTAGAACCATGAATGAAAATGAAAGTTAGGTTCAGTTGTGTGAATCAGGTAAGACACAAAAAGGTGGAAAAACTATAATATATGAAATGAAGGAAATTTATTTCTCACAGATTCCAGAATTCTGGAGGTAGCAGAAAGATTAACCAGCAGGTAGAGACGGATGAAAGGACCTATGGGACTGTTCTTTATTAAGGGTGTTGTCCCTTAGACATTCTTATGGGGATTGTGGATTGTCTAATTTAATAAAGACACATGCAAAGTGGGGAACATCTTTACATGACTCTTGTGTTAATTGTTAGAATTTATTGCAGTCAATAGTTATAGAATATGTTGGTTTTGGGATCAGTGAGTTGAAGAACAAGTTGGTTATATTGCAAACAAATACATGTAGAGGGGAAGTTGTAAGTAAGCTAAAGGTGACAAAGTACAACTGGGTTTTAAACAACTTAGGTCCAATAAAAGGGATGTTAAAGTAGTTAGTATATTGAACAAGTTTATTGCAAGTATTGTTATGTTATTGTCCTTTTTATTTCATAAAATGCAAAGTTTAAACAATAAATTAATTGGTTTCTGTAATATGACTCAGGCAATGTTAGAAGTAGCAGAAAGGGCCTTAGGCCAGAATTTTCTTGTTGGCCCATGAAAAATATTATGACATCTTGATGTAAATTTGATAGGTATGTAATTCAACAACCAGATAATTCAACATATTTACTCAAAAATTCTTAAAATACAGTAACAAGGAGAGAAAATCAGTCCAAATGAAGGAAGCTAAAGATCATAATTGAATTTAAGGTGCTCATAAACCAGATACTTGAATTTTGGGATTGAACCCAGGACCTCATGTGCATCAGATAAATACTCTACCACTAAGCTACATCCCTAAACTTAAACCAGATAGTTAGAGTAGTTTCAATTTGGGGGAAAAAATAGACAATTTTGGAAAAAAAATAAACAAAATTAATAAAAACAAAGTTGACTCAAATTAACAGATTTTAAGACTTATTACCAAATGACAGAAATTAAGAGTATGCTATTATCAATAGGACACACATTCCAATTTTGGGACTAATAGGGAATTAACCCATTCATGCAGGCCTAATTAATGTTTTTTTAAAAAATGCAATTTTTAAAAAGATAATTTTCTTTACTTGTGTATAGGCAACTCCAATTAGGTTACAGAACTAATGAAAAATATAAAAATATTAACATTTTATAAAAACAAAATAAATACAAGGAAATATTGACATCCTAAGGATATGAAATAATTTAATAGATGTCATTCTACAAGTAAAAATTATGAATGGAAAATATTAAATTGGCATTAAAACCAAACAATATCCTGCTCCTTAAAATACATTGCTATGAATATGAAAAACATGAAGATAAAATGTTCATAAAGTATGTATTTGATAAAAATCTTAGTTCTTAATATACAAATGATTTATATTAATCAAAAAACAATCTAATACAAAATGGTAAAAGATTTGAAGAAATATTTTACCAAAGGAAAAAGAAAAACAAGATATATAGCGTATGAAAATATAAAATATGCTCAATATCCATAGTCATTTTGGAAATTCACATATAAACTATATTGACATAAGACTTCTTGCTTCCTAAAATAAATAAAATTCAAGATTGATAAAATCAAGTATGTTTTGGATGCACCAATTGGAAATGTTATCATGTAGGAATGACAGGTGGTACAATACATTGGAAACAATTTGCAGTTTTATATAAACTTTATTCTCTGATTACAATAAAATCCAGCAATCTACTTACTAAAGTGTTTTAGTTTTCATCACTGTGACTAAAATATCAAATGAACATAACTTAGAGGAGGTAAAGTTTATTTGGGACTCATGGTTTCAGAGTTCTCATTTCACAGATGGCTGACTCCAGTGCTCTGGACCCAAGGAGAGGCAGCACTTTATGGCAAAAGGGCTCAGAAAAGGAAATCAGCTTAGTTTATGGCCTGGTCAAGAAGCAGGAAGCAGAGCAAGAAAGACGAAGATCCTCAGGAAGAACTGATGATTTAGTAAATATAGTTAGGTAGGAAGTGGCTAAAGGAGGTGGGTCACTTGATTGGCTGATTGGACTGATTAGTTTACATCTCTCATAATCTAATCATTTACCTCTGAATATTCCTGCATTAGCAGAAATTTTTTGGGGGGACAATTTATATCTAATCCATAATTTTCTGACACATGTTCCCCAAAAGCTTATCTTCATCTCACAAGGGAAAATCATTTAATTCTTCTCCAGAATTTCCATAATTTTAAGAGTTTTTTTAACTTTGCCCCAATCCAACGTATCCACTGAGACCCAAAGCAAATTCTTGGTTGTGAATCCCTGTAAAAATTCATCACAATTCCAAAAGGGAAAAACAGGTATACAACAAGAAGGAATGGGACCAAAGCAATACAGCCAGGCAAACAGCTCTGGTGACTCTGCATACGGTATCTAGAACACATTGCTGGAAGATATGCCCACCAAAAGGCTTGGACAACCCTACTCCTTTCACCTAGCTGGTTATAACACACATAGGCTATATTTTAGCTGGTCTCCCTCTACAGCCAGCAGTTTCTCTCAGCAACTGTCCATATTAGTGGATGTCTTAACTCCTGGGATCTCCCTTCCAGCTTCAGTTTCAGATCCTCATGCCTCAGCCTCTCCGCACAGGAACTCCAACCCTGTTACACCTTACCTGCCTTCCCAGGCCTTATTTTGAAATTTCTGCGGAAGCCTCATGACACCTTAACTTGATCATCCAGCATTCTGCAGAACCAGCACCATGTGGGTGACACTGAGATCAGCAACTAGCTCCACAATATCTGCGCCCTCTGTGATCATGGATGGAACCGTCTCTGATGCCTCTACAGTGAAGAGAGTAAGTTACTGACTGGCTTGTTCAACATTTTTATTGACTTAAAACCTGTACATATATAGGATACCATGTGATGTTTCAATACATGTATGTTGTATAATATACAAATGAGGGGTAAGCATTTATTTGTGGTGAAAACACTCAAAATTCTTTCTTCCAGATTTTAAAAACTACATAGTAGTACATTATCATCATCTATAATGACCTTAATGTGCAATAGCCGACAGAACTTATTTCTCTAATTTAACTGTAACTTAGTACCCTTGTTAGCTCTTTGTTATCTCTTTATGTGCCTTTAAAATTCTAATATCTTTTTATAGTAGTGTGGCATTTCAGAAACACTCTACTCATCACAGACTATTTTTACAACATGTTTTAATTTAATGCAAAATGTAGTCCTTTGTAGCCCAGAAAGAACAAATGACTCTTGTGTATCTTTTGAAATTGTACTCCCATGTTTTCTGTTTACAATTAAACTAGGTTTCAAATTTACATAAAAAAATACTTGCAACGATATCAAAAAAGAAAAGAAGTGAGGAATACCAAGCAATCACAAAGTTGTTGATAACAATAGATTAAGAGTGACTAATGGTGAAATGATAAATCTATATCCAGTTGAAAGATTGATTATGGTCATTGGATCCCCTGCTACCAACAAATTTTCTACTTAGTAGCTCAGTTCTGAAATTATAGTGCATCTAAATAGGTAGTTCTTCTATTTTATGAAATTCATTTTCTAAAGAAAATAAAATTATGTCTTAATAATTTAAATTATGTCAGGCTTTTCTTTTTGAGTGAAAACTTTAGAAAAAATTTGAGGTATTTGCTCTTACCACCCCAAATATAAAATTGTGGAGTGAATGAGAATGGTATAAGAAAAAAAAAAAAACACAAACAATTGACAAGAGGAAGCATTAAATCCTCACAGCAGTTCCTGGTTCATATCTAAAACAATCAAACAAATAGAAAACAAAAAATCCAGGTGGTAGGATTTCCAATTTTTTTTAAACCTGGCAGGTGAGTGAGTCCTTAGTGTATTAGTATACTATTTCTGCTGTAATTTGTTTCACAATCTTAGTAACTTTAAAACAATATACACTTATTCTTTTGTAGTTTTTGATGTCAGAAGTCCTTTCAACCTAAAATAAAATTATTTGTAGGGCTGCTTTCTTCTGGAGATATAGGAAAGATTCTGTTTCCTTTCCTTTTCCAGATTCTAGAGACTGTCTTTAATTCTTTGGCTCTTGGCTGGCTCCACATACACCTTTTCACTTTAATCCCTCTCATCATATATCTGACTAATATCTTTGATCTGTCTGCCTGCTTCTTGTAAAAACACTTTTACAAACACATTGAACATGCTTAGATAATTTAGGATAGTTTCTTCCATAAAGATCCTTAATCACAACTATAAAGTCTTGTTTACCATGTAGATAACACATTCACATGTTCTAGAGTTCTTAGGATGTGAATATCTTTAGAGAGTCCATATTTAGACTATCATCCTGAGAAAATCCATGCTTCTGTTTTCTGAGGAAAATCCCTTGACCTATTGGCATTGATGGCCTCTTAAAAGTTATTCCCTAGCATTTTCTTCCATGGCCATGGTGGATGAAAAGCTCTTCTTTAGGACATGCTCTTCATAGCCAGCTTCTTCTGATAAATACTTGGGAGATTGGAAACTTATTTTCTGACCAAGCTTTTAGTCAACTTTCTCTCAAAAGTTGATAGGTTTATGTCAGCAAAATGTGGTTACACAGCATGTTATTCTTTTTTGGACAGAGTTCTTAAGTCTTCCTTATTAACTTAAGTCTGTCATCTCCCACATATTTTAGCAGTAGTTACAAGAAAACTATTTACAAAAATAGCCCTAGTTAGGTGATATCCTTATTAGAATGATCTTTGCTGCAGGCCTAGAACTTTCATTTTAAATGAAATCCATTGGAGTGAGGCCTTTGAGAATAATATGAAGAACAGTTCCCCCAATATTATTATTACTAATGTTTGATATATTTCATCAAAACTATAATAGAATGAAATTTATTGTGTTAATCCTCTAAGTCTGTGGGAACTTGTTACAGCACTAATAGAAAATTAATCCTGTGAGGGGTCTCAATCTACTTACCAGTCAAGGAAATTTTCAAATTGTGTAAGATTGATTTTATCTTTGTTATAAACCTAAACAGCAGGGTTAATTTTAATTATTTCTTCTGCCAATTTTTTGTGATTATATTTATTTCCTATTGTTATATGATTTTATATTAAATGCAATAGAATCATGTATTTTGTCTTTTAATTTTTGATCTTCATGTCTTAATTCCCAGCTTGCAAACTGACCAAATCTTCTTTGAGATTATATTTTTCAAAAAAATTTCTGTTAGGAAAAAAATATTCATAATGCAGTATCAGTCTAAATGATTCTCAGAAAGCTACAGTCTCCTAAATATGTGGATGTTCTGTCAAATCATCACTTGAAACGTTTTGCTACAGCATAGCAAAGAGTATGAAAATTCCTGTCTTCACGTCCTTTCTTTTATCGCTTATTGTCTGGCCACTATACCACCATCATATAATTTAGATTTTTATTATGAAAATACTGCACATGTAACTGATTTCTGATTTATGTTTTAGCCTAAATGCTAAACTTTCAAAGCAAAAGAAAAAATGCTTAGAGATTAAAAATATACTTGCTTAAATTAAAAAAAAAATAATAAAGGAAACATCAGAGAAATAAGTATATTATATTGTTTAGAAACTTTTGTGAGAAACAGAAAGTCCATTTTCAGAATATAGCCTTAAATGAATCCATTGTAGCCATTTTAATTATAGCCCTTCCCTTTGCCCCCATCCCAATTTTAAAATAAGCCAATCATAGAAATTGTACCCGCAAGCTCCTCCAATCAGGGTGAAGGGCATCACTGCATTGGGGATATAAACCAGCAGACTGTTCACCCAGGTGTGCTTGCTAGCCAGTTTCTGAGAGTATCTCCTTCTGTCTGGCACAAGTAAAAGTTTGCCTTGCCCACCTACTTTTAAGCACATGTTTGATTTCTTGCAGCACCTTTGTATTTCTAACAGGTTTAGTGATCATAACACCAAAAGAAAAATGGAATTAAAAGTATCAAAAAAAAGATAAAAGGATAAAAGTTCTAGGCTTCTAGACCATAGAAAACAGATGTCATAAATTACCCAAAATAATGATAATGATGATTAGAATAATAATGATTATAGAAAAGACTATAAGTCTTTAGATTAAAATCACCAGTTTGCTGGACTATTTAAAGAGAGAAAAACACAATACTTTCAGAATTTCTACAGTGAAAATATCCAACAAATTTTCCAAAAGTAAATATAACAGTAATAATAATAACAAAGGCAATACAACCAAATGGTTTATATCTCCTCCTTCTACTCAGGAAAGCATTTAGTTGTCTATTTCTTTTTTAACTGGATAGGTAGGCTCAATTTAAGAAAAATAAAAGGAATAAATGAGTATGTGCAATAACAGGATTGACAAAATAGATATTTTGCTTTTTAGTTATTGCCTGTATTGACTTATCAACTTAGAAGAATAAATAATTGGTAATTTTCTACTCTGAGAGTAAATCCTGGCCCCTTCACATATTGGCTGTTACTTTCTGAAACTCATTTAACTCATTTGGCATAAATTCGCTCATCTGAAAAAGATAAATAATAATGGTACTGTTATGGTTTAGATAGGAAGTATCCCCAAAAAACACTGTGTTAATTCAGGAATGCTAATGGCAAAGTAATTGCATTATGAAAAGTGTAACCTAATCAGTTTATCCTAGCTTGAAATATGTGCTTGTCATTTGCTCACAATGACAAAAAGTTGACTAAAGTGGTACTATATTTTGTATTAAATAAAATCAATAAGTAAAGCTCTCTAAAACAATATCTGCAATACTTTTTATTACATTTCCTGGGAGTTGAAGCTCATTTATTTACAAGGCTGTTATAATCATCTCTGTGCCACTATCATACTAAACCTTAGGTCCCTCTGATGGAGGAAGGGCAAAAGCTGTCATATATCGCAGATCCTATGCTTGTGGCATATAGTAGATTCAAGAACAGAATTATAAGATGAATGAAGTTGTCTCTTCACAGTGTTTCTGTTGTGAGCAAGCTATGTCATTAACAAAGACCAAACATATTTGTGTCTTTCCACAATATTGGAATTTGTTGAATAACAATAAATTCACTTTCATTAGTGGCAGTTCAGTGAATACTTGTTGGTCACCTAATAGTCACAAGAAGGATTTTTTTTATTACAATTCTTTTATTATAATATTGATTTTTAATATTTATAACACTAACCTAAAGTGTTATATGATATATATGATATGTATATATACGTATATATGTATACATATATATCACTAACCTAAAGTGTTATGTATATTTAACTTAAATACTAAATACTATGAATATATATATATGTATTATATATATACATATCACTAACACTGTAGGTTCATGTTATAGATATACAACCTAAAGATATGTGTGTATACATATATTAAATACTAAACACTATGAATATATGTATATATATTATTTATAAATACTAAATTTTACACATACATATATTATATACAAAACCTAGATACTAAGAAAGAGTTAGGGCAGCCACCAAGAGTTAAGAAGGCTAACCTGAAAGCAAAGACAGAGAGCAGACAGGGATGCAAACAGTCATTGTATGTAGTGGTTAGATACAAGTAGTACTTTTCAGGGCACAGAGCTGTTAAAATGCAGGAGCATAATCTAGGCCAAGGTCTGAAGACAGATCAGTTTGTTGTGCTTGGAGTGGGCTGTGGGTGGCCTTTACAGGAAGGAGAAACCATGTTCTAATTAAAGCCTGAAGACAAAGATTCAGAGATACATAGTTGTGGTGATTTTCCTGGACAAAACTCATGGGCAGTGAACAAGTGACAGGGTTAGGTGATGCCAGGTCCAGTTTGGGGGTTCTTTTCTTTTTGTTGGACTCAAGTGAAGGCGTTGCTTTGAAATATTCAATAAGCGGATGAACCTGCTCTTTCTGATATTAGTTTGATACTTTCATGCACCCCTGTGTGTTATGGTCAGCTTCTTCACTGCTGTGACCAAAAGAACCAATGAGAACAGTTAGAGAAGGAAACATTTATTTGGGGGCTCAGAGTTTCAGAGGTATCAGTCCATAGATAGCCAATTCCATTCCCCTAGGCGTGAGGTGAGGCTGAACATATGGAGAAGTGGTTAGTGGAAGAAAGCAGCTCACGACATAACACCAAAAAGCAGAGAGATAGAAAGCTCCAATCAAGAACAAAATATATACCCCAAAGGCATGCCCCCAATGTCCCACTTCCTCCAGCCACACCTACCTGTCTACAGCCAATATTCAGTTAATCCCTCTTAGGGGACCAATGCACTGATTATGTTAACACTCATAACTCAGTCATTTCACCTCCAAACTTTCTTGCATTATCTCACATAAGAGATTTTGGGGGATTCTGAATCTAAACCATAACACTATGCTTCTGATTAATTAACTATTGGTTTATTTATCAGTTTGTGCCTTATGGTTGTGCTAGGCAGATGGTGATTGTTTACTTGTGCAAACAAGTTGTAGAGTCATTCTACTTCAGTGTTTTTACTCAAAATGGAGTAGTTCATGGCAAACTATTGGTTTACAAAGTGGAGTTTTAGATACAACCTAAAAACTGTTGTTCTATACATCACAGAATAACTCAGATCAGAGTATAGCCTGCTATCTGTATTTTTTTTTTTTTTTTTTTTTGTCTATTTCATTGAAAAGAGAAGGAATTCCTTCCCTAAAGATAACTAAACAAATGGAGGTGTGAACTGAAATGTAGGAAACATTAAAAATTCTTTCTAAATGGAACTGGGAAAATGGGGAAAGGATAATTGTCTTGCATAGTGATCACAAATTACTTTCCATATATCAAAGACTCTTCTAGATTTTTATTCACAGCATTTGTCATGAGTCTTTTTGTTGTTGTTGGAATAAAACCAAATACAGGCATCATATTTGGTATCCCCCTTATTGCATCTACATTGAATGACATACTGCCAGCTTTATTATTCATCATCACTTATGAAGAATGAAAGAATTGTCTTTTCTCATCCAGTTCATGCTAAAAGTTCAGATGCCAGGAGGTATTTTGTGTTATTGAATGATTTAATGGCCAGGAATTGTGACCTATTTTGATAATGCTTTGCTCAACTACTTCTCTACTGTCTGTTCTTTTAGCACAATGAGAAGTAAGTATTGTTAGCTTCATTCTTCTTTTTATGGGTCAGAGGCAATTTTTTCGTACTTGCAGCAGCAGCTTAAAAATTACTAATGGAATATTGCCTCAATAGTTGTAGAATGTTCAAATTAATTTTCACCATCAAGAAGCTTGAGTAGGAAATTGGATTGTTCAAATTATGATATGTGCATGTACAAATGTGACACAACGAATCCCAATATTATATATAATCATAATGCACTTATAATTTACAAAAATTAATATAGTCTCAAGGTTCATTTGAATTGTCATGAATACTTTAGATTTCATAACTGGCAAAGTCTAGAAAATCAGCCAGTATAGAAAAATGTGTAACTATAAGTTTCTTCATTTAACAGCAGTTTTCTGTTATCAGAATCAGAGTATAGCATAATGTTCCAAATTCAGCTTGTGAAATCTGGTAGAGAAAGGAGAATGAGGAAGAAAAGGGAGGTCAGGAGGGAACAAGGGGAATCCTAAACCAAAATCGAATCCTATACATGTATGAGTTTGTCAGGATGAACCCAACTATGTATAACTATAAAACTCTAATTAAAAAAGAAAATATTTTTTAAATGGGTAAAAAATATGGAGAGAAAGAAGAGATGACCACAGTTGAGTTTCGTTTGTTTGTATAAAAGCTGCTTGATATCACATTTTTAACCTCTGTAAATCCCAGCAAATTAGTTTGTTTGTTTGTTTGTTTTTTTGGTTTGGTTTCAACTAATAGAACATATGTGGCACAGAGGAAGGGATTTTCTTCATGTTAGCGAAGGAGATTCAGAGCAGCCTGGTTTTGGTCTAATAGTATGTTAGAAGACATTGCCAGAGGACACAAGCTCTGCACTGGCACTCCCTACAGTAACAACTGAATTATCACCTGTACAATCTGCTGGCCTTAACAGGCCTGGGAAGATGGCGTCTACAAAAGAGAAGTGGAAGAGTAAAAGGTGATGTCTCTGCTTGCCAACAGCTCTTTTGTGATCACAGAGCCACAAACCCTGCAGACCTAAAGGATTAACTAGGATGGATTGAAATTGAAATTGTTCTCTAGATAGAGACATACAACTTCTCTCAGCGACAAAAATTATGACAGTATGTTTACACTTAGGCTGCTATCTACTAAAATAACTGAGTTTCTTTTACAATGCATATTAATTATGTTAAAATTTGTGAAGAAATATAAAAGTTTGGTCCTGTATTGATTCAAAAATTAAAACATTTTATCAAAACAAAAGGTTATTTACACTTGTCTATATAGATGTTATGTAAGAGTTATAGAACTGCACCTTGGTTAATTCATTTATCAGTGCTTAAGTTAGTTGATAGGACACATTTTTTTAAATGTCCATCGGTGGTGCCTAGTTCCTTTTATCATGAGGTAGAAAGATTTGAGGAGAAATTATACAATCCCAGATTTTATGAGTCTCTAAGTTGCAAAACTGTTTTTAAAAACCAAGCTGTCCTTATGTTCGATGTATTTTTCTTTGGGGCTTGAGTAATAAACATAGATATATGGAGGGAAGAATTTTATATCAAGTTTTAATGAAAGGTTAATCACTTCAGCATCAATAAGTCACTTACTAAGAAAGACATTCTAAATTCATAACTGTAGGGTTTGATATGTGTTTCCATTTATTAAAATGTAAGGAGAGAAACACTGAAAATAACCAAACAAAATATAGCTATTAACAGCTTGATGGTTCCTGATGTTAATAGATTCTTGTCAAAGTAGAAGCAGACTTCAGATGACCTTGGCTGAAGTTGATTAGTACTAGTACTGAAATTCAATTAACTGCTGCATTAGGGTAGTAATGAATACACTTTACTGCAGGTTAGTAACATCCAGAGGAAATAAAAGCTCAAGGGTGCAAGGAGTTAAGTATGCCACAGAGAGAGCAGAAGTAGAATAAAATGATATGTGAGCAGCTTGAAACTTCATGTAATAAATTGCTTCTAACATTGTAACAATATAGACAAAAAGCCCTTCATTCTTTAAGGAAATAAAAGCAGTTAGTTGCTAGGTTAAGTTGCTAATAGTTTCTCTACCAACATATAAGAACAGTAGACCATTTCTGGCAGTTTGGAAGAGTGGCCAAAATTATTTATGCTTTCTCATATCTATGCTCTTTCTCAATTGATTTTGTAATTCTTCTCTTTGTGTATTTTTAAAGAGGTGGACACCCTTTTTCTTGCTTTTTGAGTCTGAGCTGGTTTGTTGACTCACATTGGCCAAAGTGAATAGTCTGAAGTGATGTATTACTTACTAGGTTTAGACTGTAACAGGCTTTGTCCTTGAATATCCCTTTGCTTCCTTGGACTGTTGCAATCTTCATAAGAATTACAAAAGTCCAGCCTAGAGACAAGAAACCAAATGGAGCAGTCAGTTTACTGATTTAACTGAGCCACTGCCCAGTACATGTAAAAGAATAACACAAGCTCAGCAAAGGCAAACCTCATCAGACAGACCCTTCTTTAGCTGACTGCAGTGGGCACATACACAAGGCCCTCTAGACCTGTCAAGCCCACACTGACTCAGTGACTTGTGAGCTGATTAAACACCTATTGTTTTAAACTACTAAGTTTTGTGTTACATAGCAACAGATAATTGATGTTATGGATTATATTATTTTGGAAAAATAAAACAAAAGATTTCTTTGTTAATACATTGTGTTTTGTTGGCTTGATATCACTTGTAAATACACTTTCTAGCACTGTGTATTTCTTTTCATTACATTTAAAGAAAGGTCGTATTTCTTTTTATTTGATTTCTAAATTTGTATATTAACTTTTGGTAGAAAGTATGATTGACCCAGGTAACATAAATATTTGGTAGTTAACTGGGGTAAATATAGTCAGGAAACCAAAACTTCAAATTAAAATTTAGCACATGATAGGAAAGAAAAATTAATTTGAGGCATTTAATTTATTTAATCCTTCTGTTACCTAAGATGGGAACATGGAATCTCCTTTTGTACCTCACTTTTCTTCACGAACTAGATTTAAATGCAACAGAAACCTGAGATTGTAGCAATCCCTGAGCTTTCAAAACATGTCTTTTCTATTTCCACTGGGCCTTTCTATGGCAGACCCTTATTATCTCTAGTGTGGAGTACAGCAAAAACATGTTACAATGAGTTTTCTGAACTAAACCTCTTTTTTAAAGCCAAGTTACACCAAGCAATGACTTTTAGCCTGAAATAGATTTATGTTTTGTTCTTCATGTATGATCCTTCAGAGGGTGTTTCACAGCATCTTGTGGATATTCTTCCATGACCCCACACCACTTCAGAAGTGCTTCCCTGAGTCTGTCACGTCCCATTTACTACCCATAGTTACACCTTAGCTAAAATTCACTGTCCAAATTTACTTTGCAATTTTTTTAAGAACCATAAACTTTATAAATGCTTATACTTTCTCTATTTCAAGATGCTAAATGCTTCAAATTCAAATATTTATGTTTCCAATATTTATACCTGAAAAGTTCACTTTTTTCTTGAAATAAGTGGAAGCTAAAAAAAAAAAGTAAATAAATGAACTGTCAAAATAAAGCACATAAACTGACTTTTAAAATGGTGCACATGGTTAGAAATAAATATTTCAGTTGAGAAAGGTAATGCTAGTTTTGTGGAAGAGTCACCAGGACCTTGGAGGTACTGGGAAGGGTGCAAAGAAATTGTATCAGCTGTGATGATTGTGGAGTATATTTCAAGTGCAGTATATGAAAGTAATAAACTTATTCCTGGGGGCACTGAGAAAACAAGAGTCTGACAAGAGCAGTTAGTGAGTAGTAAAAGGAAAAACTGAACATGGTTCAAGCATTTTATTGCAGTGTAACTAATATCAGTGAATCTGGAGTCAGACTGCCTAGATTTGAATCCAAAAGGCATTTTTAAAATGTGTGCCCTTCACCAAAACAGACTGGTGGACCAATGGTACAGAATTGAGGACACAGAGACTAATACATATAATTTCAGCTATCTTATATTTGACAAAGGTGCCAAAACTATACAGTGGATAAAGGATAGCCTCTTCAACAAATGGTGCTGGGAAAACTGGAAATCCATATGCAACAAATTGAAATTAAACCCTTATCTTTCACCATGCACAAAACTCAATTCAAAGTGGATCAAGGACCTAGGAATTAGACCAGAGACAATACGCCTAATAGAAGAAAAAGTAAGCTCCAATTTCCAACATGTCGGATTAGGCCCCCACTTCCTTAATAAGAATCCTGTAGTGCAAGAATTACTACCAAGAATTAATGAATGGGATAGATTTAAACTAAAAAGCTTCTTCTCAGCAAAAGAAACAATCAGTGAGGTGAATAGAGAGCCAACTAATTGGGAACAAATGTTTAATACATGCACATCAGATAGAGCACTAATCTCTAGAATATATAAAGAACTCAAAAAAATTTACACTAAAAAAACAAATAACCCAATCAATAAATGGGCTAAGGAATTGAGAAGACACCTCTCAGAAGAAGATACACGATTAATCAACAAATACATGAAAAAATGTTCAACTTTGCTGGCAATTAGAGAAATGCAAATCAAAACTACTCTAAGATTTCATTTCACTCCAGTCAGAATGGCAGCTATCAAGAACACAAGCAACAATAAATGTTGGAGAGGATGTGGGGAAAAAGGCACACTCATACATTGCTGGTGGGACTGCAAAATGGTGCAACCATTATGGAAAGCAGTATGGAGATTTCTTGGAAAACTGGGAATGGAACCACCCTATGACCCAGCCATCCCACTCCTGGGTCTATTCCCAAAGGACTTAAAAACAGCATATTACAGTGACACAGCTATCTCAATGTTTGTAGCTGCGCAATTCACAATAGCTAGGTTGTGGAACCAACCTAGATGTCCCTTAGTAAATGAGTGGATTAAGAAATGTGGTATATACGCACAATGGAATTTTACTCAGCAATAAAAGAAAATAAATTAATGGCATTTGCAGGTAAATGGATGAAGTTGGAAGACATAATGCTAAGTGAAGTTAGTCAGTCTCAAAAATCCAAGTACCAAATGTTTTCTCTGATATAAGGAGGCTATTTCGAAGTATTGTTGGATGGGGGTACATAGGAGGATCAGAGGATCACTAGAATGGTCAAGGGAAGGGAGGATAAGGGAGGGAGCAAGAGGGGAGGGAGGGGGAGAAAAGAAAAAAAAAAAAGGTGGTTTAATGAGACGGATACCATTTTCCTTAATGCATGATTGAAGACCTGAATTGTACGAATATACTCTGTATGCAAACAGTTGTATGTAAAAAGATACTAAATATATGCACTATGAGTTGTACATATTAAAAATTATAAAAATAAAATTTAAAAACAATGTGTGCCCTTGGGTGAGTTACTAAGGTGCCTCTCTTTTCTTATCTGCAAATACGTAATAGTTTTACCTTTTATGGTTATTATAAAGATTAGAGTTCACATTTTATTTTCTACAATATTATTTTATAAAATATTTTATTTTCTAAAATTACTGCCTTACTCATTTATTACTGCCATATTCCCCTCCTTGTATCAAGGTATTTGGATCCTATGTCCTGGGACATTCTTTCCACATATCTCCTAGTCTATTCCTTCGTTTCATTTATATTTGTTCAAATATCAAATCTGCACAGCATCTCAGCAACATCCCTACATCTAAAATACAATTCTTGTTCATCATCACTGTTTTCTTATCTGCATTAATGTTTCTTTATAGTATTTATCAATCCCTGATGTCATATTCTATACTTTCTCTTTCTTCCACTAGAATATAATACAATAATAGAAGTAGATATTTTGCTTTATTATTTTTCTTCACTACTTTAAATCCCTCTAGCTAGCAAGTATGTGACTTGTAGTTGTTTTTCAGTGTTTGTTCAGCACACATTGAGTGAATAAAACGATTTTTAAATACATATGTTTTCATTCTCATGGGATAGGAGTTTTTAAAAGACCAATGACAAGACTTCTTTTGAATGCACAACCTGTACTTCTATATGTGAGTATAGCACTTTACAGAAAAAAAAAAAAAAAAAAAAAAAAAAAACAACCAAATATATTAACAACTGCTTTCAATAAAGAAGAAAACTATAGCTTGGTTATCACATTTTTTATTTTTATCATGTAATTAAGTTATTAAAACAGATATTTTAGGTAGTGATTCACAGTTATTAATTCTTCATACAATTTTGCTCCATAGAATATTTTGGTTATGTAAATGCATTTTCTTTCAATTAGGTAATGTTAGATATTAGGTAATATTGTGGTGATATTAGCCTACCCTTTATTTGATTATTATCTTTTATGAGTGGCTAATCAGTGCCTTCATTGAAATTTGAATAGAATTTCTATTTTGGAACACAAAGCTTAGAAAAAATGTTCCTTGTGATTTTCGACCTGAGAGAGAGAAATAGTAGCTAATGAGGGAGAGGCAAACCCTGACCTTCTTCCCTATCAATCCTATGCAACCATGCCTTCTTCTTCTCAGGTGAAGGAAACCAAATACTAGTCCTAGGGAGAATGTGCAGCTGGAATAAAGGAACTAAAATATAGAACAATTTGATCCTGGGAACACACTGTATCCCAAACATAGCCTGGGAGAACCAGGAATACTTAGAGAACCAGTGTCCCCAAGACCAGGGGGACACGGTGCCTACCTAAAACTGGGGCTGCACTAGGAAAATGAAGAATGGCTTTTCCATTGCCTCCATCTTCAGATGGAAAAGCATCAAGTAGCAAGCAACAGTAGGATATTGGTAGGAGAAGGACAGCAAGGGACAAGAATCTCAGAAAGGGACTTAGAATTCTTAGTTACCACAAGAATGGAAGACCTAAAGCCAAGAGTGCCACAACCAAAAATATAAGGAGAAATGTGCAAGGGAGTAAAGGATGATTATAAAAGAGAAATAACTTCAAGGAATCTCATAAAAAGCATGGAAGGAACTGAAGATCTTTATGTTATGAGAAATAAACCAGATGCAGAAAGACAAGTACTACATGCTGCCACTCATGTGTGGAATCTGAAAAAACTGATTTAAGAAATTGAGAGTAGCATGTTGGTTACTAAAGGCAGAGTAGAGGAAAGGATGGGAAAACACTGGTCAACAGAAACTAAGTTTTAGAGGAACAGGAGTAAAAATCCTGGTATGATGTTGTACATAGGGTGTCTACAGAAAACAATAATGTATTGTACAAAACCTAGAAAAAGGGGATTTAAAACATTCTATCATAAAGAAATGATAAGCCTTTGAGTAGACAGATATATTTTTACCTAATTTAAACATTAAAGAATATATACAGGTATTGAAATATTTCATGTGATCCCATTAAAAGTACAATTTTCATGTTTTATGTATGAGTTTGAAATAAATTGAATGAAAAAATCAATAGTGTTCTAACAAAATAATCACTGAATGTAAACACACACAGTAGTGATAGATACAAGTTGAAAAATGAACAAAGACTTTTGATTTTTACATGAAGAAAATATGTTTGGGAATTGGAATATGTCACAACTCTGAGGCTAAGTCTTTGTGCCCCTTCCTCATCCATCAGAACAGCTTTGGTGATTTTCACTTAGTGTGAGTACGCAGCATGTGAAAAAATCCTCTCTTCTTCCTGGTTGGATCCTCAGCACCACGTAAAAATAAAACACATTGTGTACAAATAAAGAAAATAAATAAATATTTTTTAAAAATCCTTTCTTCTACTTCCAAGGATTGACATTTGAGCTATTCTAAGGAAGAGGAAGCATCAATATACAGAGCGTGTAACGTTGACCTAAGGTGAAGCAATTCTCATTTACTTCAGCATGATTTTAATTAAGGGGACAATTCGGCCAATTAAGTTAATCTTTCATTTGGTCACTGCACTAACTTTGTGACTGTCACTTGGTATACAGTCACTTCATAGTCCCATACCTTCAAGTCTCCCTGATTTCTCAGATTTGGGTAGTCGATGTATGTACTTAAAAAACAAAAACATTTAAAAAAAATAAAAAAAAAAACCCTTACAATGGACAAAAAAAAAATTTAACTCAACAAAAAACCTATACATATTAAACTTGTATATTATAAGTATCTAAATTACGTTTCATTTTATTTTTCACTGAATGTCAATTGAGCAGTTTTCACTTATATTTTGATGTTGCATAATTATAACATTCTTAAGAGTTACCATTACACATTTTATTAAGTATCTACAAGAACCATCCAACTCTTGGAATTATAGTTTATATTGTGTTTTTTGTTTAAATATTTTTATGCAAATAAAATTGATTATCGTATTAGCTTTCCCTCTCTGTGACTTAAAAGGACTAAATGTTTTTTGGCTCATCGTGTCATATGTTTCAGTCCATGATTTCTTAGTCTCAACCCTTTGGGTCTGTGGTGAGGTAGAACATCATGGCAAAACACAAGGTAGAGCAAAGCTGCTCACTTCACAGTTCAAGGAAGCAAAGATAATAAGAGGGATATGAGACCCCCTTCAAAAGCACACCCCAGGGATCAAACTTCCTTCTACTAGGCCCCACTTTTTAAAAGTCCCACCAACTCCCAGTGGTGCCACAGGCTGGCAACCAAGCCCTCAATGGGAGACATTTCAGTTGCAAATTGTAATACTTACTGATTTTTATTTGCCACTACAAATCTAATTTTGTAAATGATGACATTATATAAATTTGAAATACAATAAATATTTATACATAAAATAAGAATCTTTAGTAATTTTAGAAAGTAATGGCCTCTTTCCATCACAATACAAATATTTCAAAACTCACATTTATGTTTATTTTACAAAAATGTTCATTAATTCATTTTCTTTCTCAGAACCCCTGATAATAGAAAAATGCAAAATAACTAAATAAAAATTATGAATATATCCCTTTACAGTCCACAGGGCTTTTTCTGCCTATAAATGAAGCATATACAGCACAAGAAAAAAGCTTTCTTCCTTCTCATTTGTCTTTTAACTGAAACAGGAAATTGTTGAAGGTTAAAGAGATTTAATTCAAATCCATTATTCACATTTTATATGAGAATGATTGTCCATATTATGATTTAATAAGCTAATTAACTTATATTGCACTCAGAAATTGCCATGGACCATGTGCCACCTAATCCTTATGTAAAAGTAGAAATGGCAGGTTATGGAAGGGGAGGCTATACAGCACAGCATCCAAGCCACAGCACTTCTCAACCTACAAGGTTGTGACAGAAGGAATAACCAGATGGTAAACTAGAGCAACATGCATAAAACAGCATTTTTTTCTAGCAACTTGGGACTTAGGGTCCCTCTAGTAATGCATCTGCTTTTTTATCTCAGGTGTATGACTATCAAGGCTGTTTGCTCTGCCTTAGTCACAGACTTTCAGTACCTCACCTGGTAGCTTAGAATCAGTGATAATGAATGCAGTTGGAGAGGCTGAAGGAAAATGGTAGTGGGTTTTGAATAAAAGTTGTAAAGAACTAACAATAGGAGTAAGAGACTCTAAATAAGGCTCTCTTTATAGACTTGAATGCCCTGGCTTCTGAGATGAAAAATCTGAGCAAGGGAATGAGGCACTTGCAATTTACCTTACTGTACTATAGATTTTGAAGATTGATGGCATTTTGTCCCTCTTGTATAGCACGTTGGATACATGAAAAGAGTATATGGTCTGCTTTAGTGGTTGAAGTTTGAATCTGATTTATAAGCTGCATAGGGCTTTCCATCAAAATAACAGAAAAGGTTTTAGTGTTGCTTCAAATGGCATTCTGACTTTTGTCTAAGAATGAAATGTGATTTAAAGTGTATCACCTTCTTGGTGGGGAACTCAAACCCCTCCCTACTGCCTATTTTACAACTTATTTCAAGTAAGTCCCTCAATTTGGTTTGTGGCAAGTATGATTTCTTCAATTTTGACAGATTTATTTTGATCCTGACAATAGCATAAAGAAATAATGGCTCTGTTCTAAAAGGGAAGGTACTTATTTTTGCCTTTGCCAATGTAATAGCTTATCAAGGGGGTAATGTTGCAAATACTAAAATGCCCACTGTTGCATACCGGTGGTAGCTTGCACCTAAGACTTCAGGTAGCTCTTAAGTAACTGAGTGAATTAAAAATATGTAAGAATAGTATTCTGATCAATTTTAGGTTAAATAAAGAAAGGCAACCTATAATTAAATAGAAATCTTTCAGAGTTTTTTTTTTTTTAATTTTCTATGAAGCAGCATTTCATATAGTTTTGAACAAGTGCTTCTTCTTCTATTTTCCTAAATAAATAAATTCACTTTTAAAGAAAAAAAAAACACAACAAACTTAATCTTAAAAATTTTATAGTAAGTTTATTCTCTTAGCTCTTGTAGAAACAATTTTAATTGAGATATATTTTAAGGGAGATTCTAAATATATTTTGAGCAAAACTGTATGTACGTTAGGAAATTAAAAAGTTTGGGATGATTAGATTTAACTTGGATATATAGCCTTAATATTCATTCAGATTTTATAAACCAAAAAGAAAATTTTCAGAATATATAAAGTTTTGGGTTTGCTTTACATTGATATTAAGTTGTCCATTTATTTATTATATAACTCAGTATCTGGTAGAAAGAATGTTTATCTAAAAGTACAAAAAGGTGAATAGATGATAGAATTACATGAACATATATTATTCTAAATATCTGAAAAGTAAATCCAAATTTTAGAAAAATTAACCCAAATATATACCATCCAAGACATGAAATATTTAAGCACTTGTTTATTCAGATATGCACATTATCACTAACCTGAAAATGACAAAATATTGATGACTTAAATAAAATAATCCATTAATAAATATAGAGCTATATCAGTGTTTTGGATGGCTAAGTATTTTAAAGATGTTAATTTCCTAAACTGATGTATATATTCAATGGAATCCTAGTAAAAATTTCAGATTGTTTTCCACAATGTAGCAAGACAGTTTAAAATTACATGGGAAAAAAAAAGGATCTGGGGCGTTCACCACAAACTTGAAGTTGAAAACACCTTTGTTTCCTATATAACAGTAGTTCAGTATTTACCACAATAACGTACTAGCCATACAAAAACAAATCAATAGAGCACTGTTATAGAATACTGGGTGCAGTGATAAACCCAACATATACTTCAAAAGGGAAATAATAGCTTGTTCAATACTTATGTTGAGTTACTCTACAAAGAAGACAGGTATATCTTGTCCTAAAATTCACATTAATACAATGATGAATTATAAAGTAAATGTGAATTGAAATGCAAAATCATCTTCAGGAGAAGAAAAAAATAACATTGGGGTAGTCATGCTTTTTTTAAAATAAGACATGAAGTAGTAACATTAAAGGAAAAAGTTTACAAATAAAACTATTAATATTAAAATATTTTTCTCTAGTAGAGGTAATGGAGAAAATGTGAGAAAAAGAAATACATGGGGTATTTTGCTTTACTTATATTAAAGAAATGACTTGCATACAAATATTTTATAGAACTGCGTATTAATAGAAAAAAGATTATGTTTAAAAATTAGATAAAGAATTGAACTTGCACTTTTCAAAGGAGAATATACACAAAGAATAAGCATATAAAAAGTTTGTTAACAAAGGAAAAGACAGATTAAAATTAGGAGTGTTAAATATTAATTATACGTGAAAATGGCTACAATTCTAGGTACTGATAGCTTTAAACTGATAACAATACTACATTGGAGAGTTAAATGTGAATTGGTACAACATCTCTGGAAACCTGTTTTTGTTATATTCACTTATTGTGACTGTATACTCAACCCACAACAGAGAAAATTCCATTCTTACATAACTAAACAAGAAAAACCAATTCCTGTATCCAAGAAAAAAAACTTTATGCAAAAGCATTTATAGCTTTACACATAATTCAAATATTTATTAATGAGGAAATAGAATAATGGTTTGCCATGTGATCCTATAATAAAGAGTTAAAAGCAATAAACTGTAATACAAATAACATATATGACTATCACATATATTATAATGTAATAAAATAAAAAAACTATTCATTTGAAGTTGTCAATATTTTAAAAGTGAAATTTGACCCCCCACCATCTCACTACTCTGGAGTAATATATACCTATATGTAAAAGGCAAAATTATAAAGCTTCTAGATAACATGGGATAATATATTTATGACACTGAAGTAGATAATACTCTTTTACTAGAAAAAAATAAAAACTACTATTCATAGGTGAGACACTGAAAATTAGACAATATTGAAATTAAGAACTTTGATTGGTCAAGATAAATAATCATGAGAATGAAAAGGTAAGATAGAAGCCACAAAAGTGGCTGAGAAAATATAATAAGTAAACTAATATATAGGTTATGCAAACAACTTCTACAAATCTTTAAGGATAACAATTTAAGATGATAGTAACCTTCAATAAAAAATATGAAATGGTGATCAGAAAATTTTAACTTATATCTACACTGAAATAATGATGAAAGTAAAGAGATACCTGAATGGGAAACAATGTTGGCAAACTAAACATCTGGCAAAGGATTGATATATAGAATATATAAGAAATTACAAAAATGCAATATCAAAACCCAAATGCACCAATTTAAAAATGGGCAATAGATCTAAATATGTATTTCCAAATGTAAGATGTACAAATGGCCAACAGGTATATGAAAAAATGCTCAGTATTACGATTAGCAGGGAATTGCAAATGCAAACCACAATGATATATCAAATCATTTCAGTAAGAATGGCTATTATGAAAAAGAAATGATAGGTAACAAGTTCTAGTGAGGATGTGGAGAAAAGGAATCCTTGCACAGTATTGGTTGGAATGTAAATTGGCACAGTCAATATGGAAAACAGTATAGAGATTCCTCTAAAATTAAAGATAGAACTACCATTTGCTTCAGCAAACTCACTAATGGGTATATATTTGAGTTGCATGAAATGAAATTAATATGTTTATGGGACAATTCCCTCCCATATGAATTGCTGAACTATTCACAATACCAATAAAAGGAGGCAATTTAACTGTCCATCAACTAATGAATGAATAAAAAAATGTGGAACATACAATTATTTTGTGATCATGAAAAAATGAAATCCTTCATTTGCAACAATATAGATGGAGCTGGAGATCACTAGGTTAAAAGAGATAAGCCACACTCAGAAAAACAAGTGTCACATGATTTCACTCATACATGAAACATAAAAAAGTTGATTTAAACATTACAAAATGTATACATGTATAAAGATCCCACTGATATACACAATTTTTATGTTTTTATATATCAGTCAAAAATTAATTTGATTCAAAAATGAAAATATCACAACATGCCCATTAAAATGGTGGAGATTACTAAGGAATGAAATTGACCAAATTAATTGTGTGTATGTATGAGTATATAACAATGAATCCCTCTATTTTCGATAACTATAATGTACAAATAAAGTTATTTAGAAAAAGAAAAAAAAGTTTAAACATTGTGAAAATATCATGTGATGGGAAAAATGTGAAGCAAATTAAATTTTCTAATTATTAAAAATATAAACTGATGTATAGAATATGTAATATTTAACCTCTTTAAATTCCAGTTGGTAATATCCTAGTAAACTTGATTCAATAATTCAAACTCCATGTTTACATCCAAAATAAATATGATAATTTGTGTACCAAAAGATATACAAAAGGATGTTTAAAAAATCAATTTATCATAATGCATAAAACTAGAAATATTTCACATTCTAGCAAAAGAAGAATTGATAAAGCAATGAAAATATTTGCAGCAATGAAAATGAATGAACTATAGCTTCATGCATATACATAGACCACAATAATAATTATGAGTAAAAGAACAAATTAGATCCAAAGGATGAATGTGTGTCTAACGAATATACATGAAGTATTATTAATGCATACTTAAATTTATATAAAACAAAAAACCTCAAAGCTATAGTGTGGTATAATATGATAAAATTAATATTTGGACAAAGATAAGCATATGATAGTGAATGGGCAACTGAGATCTTGAAAGTGATGAGACTGTTTCCTATCACGATCTGCATGATTGTTGCTTAGGTATTTGCTCTGTGACAATCTGTTCTGCTTTATATGCATAAATTTTTTTGTATTTATTTTGTTTTGTATTTCTGAAGTATAATAAACCTGGTAGTATACCCAAAACACCCAACAGTAACAGTGACAGACTTCTCAATATTACCTAAGCTAATTTTAGGCATTTATTAAGGTAGCAGAACAGATTTAAACTTCTAGTGATTAATAACCTCAATAAAGTTCAAAAGTATTATCAAAATATAAAGCTGTACAACATGTAACAGTTTAATAATCTTTTATTCATAAGGACCCCATATATCTCTACATAAATTTGGGCAATAAATCAAATTTTGTTATCACTCTTAAAAATTTTATTATGCTAAATATGACATATACCAGAAGATTTCATAAAAATTTTGGAAGATGAGATTAAGAATGATTATAAGAATGATTTAAAGAAAATATGCAAATAATTGATCATTTAATTAAGAAAGTTGGTAAAAAGAAAAATTTTTACTTACTCTTAAATGATAATTTCTCTTAAGTTTTACTAGTGATAAAAAAGAAAAGCTAGTGTGAAAGTCATTGAGCTTATGTATGAGTACACATCTGTGAATTATAATGTAGTTTTATTTTATAAGAATAATATTTCAGTCTGTTTTTATGCAAAAGAAAAAATCCAAAATATATTAATGCATTTCTTACTTCCTAAATTTGCAAACATCAAACTAAACACAACTCTGACCTTTATTTTCCAACATATATAATTTCACCTTTTCAAAATTTATGGTTCATACTCTAGAAATTAATTGCATGGGGTCATGTAAGTCTTTAGGCTACATATTGTTCATGTTTGAAGATTCAATTTATTATTTTATATTAGGATAATTATACATCATGTACTTATTTTCTACTGTGAATTCTCTGTCAGCTTCAATATTAATATAAATTAAAATTTTAATGTCTGCTTGCTTAACGTATCATGTTTAATATGCCAGTGAAAATAAAATAATATGAAGATGTGTTTTAAACTAACAAAACATATTCTTATATCTATATAAGATATTCTTATCTATATAAGAATAAAACTTGGACATATTTAATTTTTGACCTGTTCACTCAAATAATCGTCCTTATTTCTTTTAAAATTTATTATTTATTTGACTGAATTCAGCAAATGTATTTGTTGTATATTTAACTCAAAAATGACATTCCTCTGAGGATGAATCTAATAGTTCACAGCAACAATTTAAAAACTCAAATTCTGACTGGTAAAATTAACATATGTTTTTCATCTCAAAATAAATATTATTTTACCCTAACCAACTTTGTGAAACTTAAATTATCAAATGAGATCTTTCATAGAAAATGTATTAACATTTTATAGTGTAGATATTAGAACAATCCTATTTTTATTTTTATTTTTTTAAAATTTTTTATTATTTATTTACTTATTCATCATGCACAAGTATAGTATCTTTTTACATACAACTGCTTGTATACAAAGTATATAAGTACCATTCAGATCTTCTATCATGCATTTAGGATAATGATATCCATCTCATTCAACCACCAATTTTTTTCCAATCCCCCCCTTACTCCCTCCCTCCCCTCCCTTTCCGTTGATCATTCTAGTGTTCCTCTGATCCTATGTACCCCCTTCCAACAACTCTGTGAAACAGCCTCCTTATACCAGAGAAAACATTCGGTACTTGGATTTTTGAGATTGACTAATTTCACTTAGCATTATATTCTCCAACTTCATCCATTTACCTGCAAATGCCATTATTTTATTCTCTCTTATTGCTGAGTAAAATTCCATTTTGTATATATACCATATTTTCTTTATCCACTCATCTACTGAGGGGCATCTAGGTTGGTTCAATAACCTAGCTATTGTGAATTGTGCTGCTATAAACATTGAAGTGGCTGTGTCACTGTAATATGCTGTTTTTAAGTCTTTTGGGAATAGACCCAGGAGTGGGATGGCTGGGTCATAGGGTGGTTCCATTCCCATTTTCCCAAGAAATCTCCATACTGCTTTCCATAGCGGTTGCACCATTTTTTCAGTCCCACCAGCAATGTATGAGTGTGCCTTTTTCCCCACATCCTCTCCAACATTTATTGTTGTTTGTGTTCTTGATAGCTGCCATTCTGACTGGAGTGAAATGAAATCTTAGAGTAGTTTTGATTTGCATTTCTCTAATTGCCAGTGATGTTGAACATTTTTTCATGTATTTGTTGATTAATTGTGTATCTTCTTCTGAGAAGTGTCTTTTCAATTCCTTAGCCCATTTATTGATTGGGTTATTTGCTTTTTTGGTGTTAAGTTTTTTTAGTTCTATATACATTCTAGAAATTAGTGCTCTATCTGATGTGCATGTATTAAATATTTGTTCCCAATTAGTTGGCTCTCTATTCACCTCACTGATTGTTTCTTTTGCTGAGAAGAAGCTTTTCAGTTTAAATCTATCCCATTCATTTATTCTTGGTAATAGTTCCTGTGCTACAGGATTCTTATTAAGGAACTTGGGGCCTAATCCGACATGTTGGAAATTGGAGCTTACTTTTTCTTCTATTAGGCGTATTGTCTCTGGTCTAATTCCTAGGTCCTTGATCCACTTTGAATTGAATTTTGTGCGTGGTGAGAGACAAGGGTTTAATTTCATTTTGTTGCATATGGATTTCCAGTTTTCCCAGTACCATTTGTTGAAGAGGCTATCCTTTCTCCACTGTACATTTTTGGCAACTTTGTCTAATATAAGATAGCTGAAATTATATGTATTAGTCTCTGTGTCCTCAATTCTGTACCATTGGTCCACCAGTCTGTTTTGGTGCCAATACCATGCTGTTTTTGTTACTATTGCTCTATAGTATAATTTAAAGTCCGGTATGGTGATGCCCCCTGCTTCACTTTTCTTGCTCAGGATTGCTTTGGCTATTCTGGGTCTCTTATTTCTCCAGATGAATTTCATGACTGCTTTTTCTATTTCTTTGAAGAATGACATTGGGATTTTGATTGGAATTGCATTAAATCTGTATAATGTTTTTGGTAGTATGGACATTTTGACAATATTGATTCTACCTATCCAAGAGCAAGGTAGGTCTTTCCATCTTCTGAGTTCTTCTATGATTTCTTTCTTTAGTGTTGTATAATTTTCATTATAGAGCTCTTTCACCTCTTTCGTTAAGTTGATTCCCAGGTATTTTATTTTTTTTGATGCTATTGTAAATGGCGTAGTTTTCATCATTTCCCTTTCAGAGGCTTTGTCACTGATGTACAAAAATGCCTTTGACTTATGGGTATTGATTTTGTATCCTGCTACTTTGCCAAATTCATTTACTAGTTGTAAAAGTTTTCTGGTAGAGTTTTTTGGGTCTTCTAGGTAGATTATCATGTCATCAGCAAATAGTGCTAATTTGAGCTCTTCTTTTCCTATCTGGATCCCTTTAATTTCTTTCGTCTGTCTAATTGCTCTTGCCAGAGTTTCCAGTACTATGTTAAATAGCAGTGGTGAGAGGGGGCATCCCTGTCTTGTTCCAGTTTTTAGAGGGAATGCTTTCAATTTTTCTCCATTTAAGATAATGTTAGCTCTGGGCCTTGCATAAATAGCTTTTATAATGTTGAGATATGTCCCTGATATTCCTAGTTTTTCCAGTGTTTTGAACATAAAGGGGTGCTGTATTTTGTCAAATGCTTTTTCTGCATCTATTGAGATAATCATATGATTTTTATCTTTAAGTCTATTGATGTGATGTATTATGTTTATTGATTTCCGAATGTTGAACCAGCCTTGCATCCCTGGAATAAACCCCACTTGATCATGGTGCACTATCTTTTTGATATGTTTTTGTATCCGATTTGCCAGAATTTTGTTGAGGATTTTTGCATCTATGTTCATTAAAGATATTGGCCTAAAGTTTTCTTTTTTGGATGTGGCTTTGCCTGGCTTTGGAATTAATGTAATATTGGCCTCATAGAAAGAGTCTGGAAGAGCTCCCTGTTTTTCTATTTCTTGAAATAGTTTGAAGAGCATTGGTATTAGTTCTTCTTTGAAAGTCTTGTAGAACTCTGCTGTAAACCCATCAGGTCCTGGACTTTTCCTTGTTGGTAGCTTTTTGATGACATCTTCTATTTCTTTGCTTGTAATCGATCTGTTTAAATTGTGTATAGCCTCCAGATCCAGTTTAGGCAAATCATATATGACTCTAGAAATCTGTCAATGCATTCAGCATTTTCTGTTTTATTAGAGTACAAGTTTTCAAAGTAATTTCTAATTATTTTCTGTATATCTGAGGTGTTTGTTGTGATATTCCCTTTTTCATCACAAATGTTAGTGATTTGAGTTTTTTCTCTTCTTCTTTTCGTTAGCATTGCTAAGGGTCTGTCAATTTTGTTTATTTTTTCAAAGAACCAACTTTTAGTTTTGTCAATTCTTTGAATTGTTTCCTTAGTATCAATTTCATTAATTTCTGCTCTGATTTTAATTATTTCCTGTCTTCTGCTGCTCTTGGTGTTGATCTGTTCTTCTTTTTCTAGTGCTTGGAGGTGTGATGTTAAGTCGTTTATTTGTTGGTTTTTTTTTCCTTTTAAAGAATGAACTCAGTGCAATGAATTTTCCTCTTACTACTGCCTTCATAGTGTCCCAGTGATTTCTATATGATGTATCTGTGTTCTCATTTACCTCTAGGAATTTTTTAATCTCCTCTTTGATGTCTTCTTCAACCCCTTGTTCATTCAGTAGCATGTTGCTTAGCTTCCAGTTGTTGGAGTAGTTTTTCTTATTCCTTGTTTTGTCGTTGATTTCCAATTTCATCCCTTTATGGTCTGATAGCATGCAGGGTAGTATTTCTATTTTTTTATATTTGCTGAGATTTGCCTTGTGACATAATATATAATCTATTTTGGAGAAGGAGCCATGTGCTGCTGAGAAAAAAGTGTATTCATTTACTGAGGGATGAAATATTCTATATATGTCTGTTAGATCTAAGTTATTAATTGTTTTAAGGAGGCCTAAGGTTTCTTTGTTTTTTTTTTTTTTTTTTTTTTTTTGTTTGGATGATCTATCCATTGGTGAGAGAGGTGTGTTGAAATCCCCTAGAATAACTGTGTTGTGGTCAATTTTACTCTTGAACTTGAGAAGTGTTTGTTTGATGAATGTAGGTGCTCCATTATTTGGGGCATATAGATTTATGATTGTTATATCCTCTTGATGAATGGTTCCCTTAAGTAGTAAGAAATATCCATCTTTGTCCCTTTTGATTAACTTTGGCTTGAAGTCTACCTTATTTGAAATGAGAATGGAAACCCCTGCTTGCTTCCGCAGGCCACGTGAGTGATAAGACTTTTCCCAGCCTTTTACCTTCAGTCTATTGATGTCTTTTACTATGAGGTGTGTTTCTTGGAGACAGCAGATTGTTGGGTCATTTCTTTTAATCCATTCAGATAATCTGTGTCTTTTGAATGGTGAGTTTAGGCCGTTAACATTCAGGGTTATTATTGAGATGTGATTTTTATTCCCATCCATTTTTATTTGTATGATGATCTTTAGCTTGATTTGGTTTCTCTTCTGATTGGTATTTCCCTTAGTTTAATATCTCCCTTTCTTGATTTTCATTGTTATTTTTCTCTTCTTCTTCATGAAAAATTTTGCCCAGGATGTTCAGAAGTGCTGGCTTTCGAGATTTGAAATCTTTTAACTTTTGCTTGTCGTGGAAGGTTTTTATTTCATCTTCAAATCTAAAGCTCAATTTTGCTGGATATAAGATTCTTGGTTGACATCCCTTTTCCTTCAGAGCTTGAAATATGCTATTCCAGGATCTTCTTGCTTTTAAGGTCTGGGTAGAAAAATCTGAACAAAGTCTGATTGGTTTCCCCCTGTATGTAATCTGCTTCCTTTCTCTTGTGGCTTTTAATATTCTCTCCTTACTCAGTATATTAGGCATTTTCATTATAATTTGTCTTGGTGTGGATCTGTTGTGATTTTGTATGTTTGGTGTTCAGTAGGCCTCTTGAACTTGGTTTTCCCCTTCATTCCTCAAGTTTGGAAAATTTTCTGTAATTATTTCATTAAATAAATTACTCAATCCTTTGGCTTGAAACTCTGCCCCCTCCTCTACCCCAATCACTCTTATGTTTGGTCTTTTTATGTTGTCCCATAATTCTTGAATGTTCTGTTCTTGGATTCTTACCATTTTTGCTGTGTAATCTAGATTTTTCTCTAGGATATATATTTTGTCTTCATTGTCTGAGGTTCTTTCTTCCAAGTGATCTACTCTGTTGGTGATACTTTCGATTGAGCTTTTATTTTGATTTATTGCTTCTTTCATTTCTGGAATTTCTGTTTGGTTTCTCTTTAGAGCTTCTATCTCCCTATTGAAGTAATCTTTTACTTCCTGTATTTGTTTATGGAGTTCTTTGTCAAAATGATCTTTCACCTCCTGTATTTGCTCCCTCATCTCATTTTTGAGTTCATTCTTAAGTTCCGCTAACATTTGGAATATGTAATTTCTGAATTCCATCTCTGGCATTGCACCAACTGTGCATGGTATGGAATCTACTGAGGAGGTATATTGATTTGTTTGTGTCACTTTCTTCCCTTGTTTCTTCATATTGCTTGTGTGTCTATTCTACCTGCACTGTGGGACCTTGTCTACTTTGATTTTACCTTAAAACCTTATGTTGCTCCTGTAGTACAATGCTATCAGATCCCCTTATATTTCCTTTACACTTTAAAATCAAACACTTTCTATTCAGAGAATCCCAGTTTGATCACAATGTACAGATTTAGTTAACCCAGATGTTGTTTCCAATTTACTCTGTATGCTTCTGATGGGGTTTTAAAGTTTCAAGTAATGGACAGAGAGGTAATATGTTTAGGAAGAAGGAAGTGAGTGTATTAACTTGTTCTTTCTTAGAAAGTATGAAAAGAGAGTTCTATGGAAGTGGTTTAGTATCAGCCGACGAGAGAGGAAAGAGAATGGAGTGAATGAATAGATGGAAAGACTGATTTACATATAAACCTAACTTATGCAGCGGTTGAGAGGAGAAATAAAGAAAGATGGAAAAGAAAAAAAAAAGAAGAGAAAAAAAATAATAACCAAGGAGTAGTAATTAGTGTAAGAGAGAGGAGAGAGAGAATAAGTCTAGAAAATAGAGAATAAACCATATATAACACCACTTTGCTATATATTTCAATTGTACACGTTCTAGAAATCTCAATTTGTGCGTATAACTTGTTTTTGCCTCTGTTGAAGATGCAATGGCAGGGTGTAAATAGGGAAGATGAAGGAAGAAGAAAAAATATAAAAGTGAGAAGGAAGAAAAGAAAGAAAAGAGGAGCAGAAGCACACAAACACACTGTCAATCAAAACAAAAACAAACAAAAAACCCCCAAGAAACAACAAAACAAACAAACAAGCAAATAAAAACAAAAACGTTGAACCCAAGAACAAGTCTCAAACAAAATGGACCCTTGGAAGCCCTTCTTTTTTCCCTTCCAGTTTAAGCCACCTGACCCAGATCATGTACAGTCAGCAACCCTGTTAGTGGAGTCAAGGCTGCACCTTTGGTCCGTTGCAGAGTGGCACAGTGGAATAGTGGAAGGGGCTTATCCTCAGGCTGGGCCCTGCTTACAGCAGTAGGGAGATGCTACTATGGGCCTTGGAGGCCAGGCAAACTGGCGGCGGGTTCTCTCCTTCCAGCGGGCAGGTGCCTACCTCTTGCTCTGATTGCAGCTGGGCAGGTCGCACTCCCCCAGGGAGTGGAGGAAGCACTTCGCCAGGTCTGGCCCTGCGAGCAGCAGCCGGGAGATGCTGTTCTGGGCCCCGAAGACCAGGCAAACTGGTGGCTGGGTCTCTCCTTCCAGCGGGCGGGAGTCTACCTCTTGCTCTGGTCGCAAATGGGCAGGTCGCACTCTTCCCGATAATGGAGGAAGCCCTTCCCCAGGTCTGGCCCTGCGTGCAGCAGCCGGGAGATGCTCCCTGGCGGCCAGGGACACTGGCGGCTGGGTCACTCCTTCCAGCAGGTGGGTGCCTACCTCTTGTTCTGGTCGTAGCTGGCAGGTCCCACTCTTCCCGGGAATGAAGGAAGCCCTTCCCCAGGTCTGGCCCTGCGTGCAGCAGCAGGGAGCTGCTACTCTGGGCCCAGGCGGCCAGGGACAGTGGCGGCTGGGTCTCTCCTTCCAGCGGGCGGGAGTCTACCTCTTGCTCTGGTCGCAAATGGGCAGGTCGCACTCTTCCCGATAATGGAGGAAGCCCTTCCCCAGGTCTGGCCCTGCGTGCAGCAGCCAGCCGGGACCTGCTACTCTGGGCCCAGGCAGCCAGAGACAGTGGCGGCTGGGTCTCTGACAATCCTATTTTTAAATAGTCAATTATGGGAGAATATAATGCTAAGTGAAGTTAGCCGATACAAAAAAAAAAAAAAAAAAAAAAAAAAAAAAAAAAAAACAAATGCCGAATGTTTTCTCTGATATAAGGAGACTGATTCATAATGGGGTTGAGGAGGGAGCGTGGGAGGATTAGACGAACTCTAGATAGGGCAAAGGGGTGGGAGGGGAAAGGAGGGGGCATGAGGTTAAAAGATGGTGGGATGAGATAGACATCATTACCCTAAGTACATGTATGAAGACATGAATGGTGTGACTATACTTTGTACACAAAGATATGAAAAATTGTGCTCCATAAGTGTAATATGAATTGTAATGCATTCTGCTGTCATATATAACACATTAGAATAAAATAAAAAGGATATAAACACCTAGACCACAAAGGGTCATTTTTGGAACATCTAAAATTCATTATCCACTTATTGTTAGTTGTCATTCATTATAACGATTGAATATCTTCATGAGCATAATCAAATGAATTATTTAAGTAGTCTTTCTTACATATTGATACAGGCAGCTGTTTCCAATAATACCTCTGAGGTGAAACTATAATGCTATGGAGAAAATAGCTACTTTATTATATGATTTGAAGTATTTCTTGGTTGGATGAACAGTGTCTTAACTAATAAAGTATGTACCACTTTTCAGGACAATACAGAACTTTACAGATACTTGTCAAAGTATCATCAATGAGTAAGTTCTAGTGGGGGCCTTAGCTCAGTGATCAGTGAAAAAGTAAAGTATTATAAAACACTTGAGGCAGACCTTACAGCCATCATAGAATCCAGACTTGTACAGACACAGGCTGGAAATTTATCTTTGATTTTTGTTAATTGTATAAACAGTCAAACAGCTAATCTCTGCCTCATTTTTTCATTAAAATGAGAAGTATCCTACTCTAATGTGATAGTTCTGATTATTAAAAATGAATTAATAAAAATTAGCATGTAAAAGAGAAAGTATGAAGGAAGTTCTAGACAAGATTCAAAAATAAGAGAAAAAAATGGTAAAATACTTTTGTTTATGCATTTGTTTATATGTCCAATTCTCATAAAGTAAATTTAAAGAAATGGAACACAAAACATTTATTCATTCAACTGATAATATCATGACATTTTTCTTTCTTTTTTATTTTTTTGGTACCAGGGATTGAACTCAGGAGCACTCAACCACTGAGCCACACTCCCAACCCTCTTTTATATTTTATTTAGAGACAGAGTCTCACTGAGTTGCTTAGTGCCTTACTTTTGCTGAGGCTGGCTTTGAACTCGCAATCCTCCTGCCTCAGCCTCCCAAGCTGCTGTGATTACAGGCTTGTGCCACCGTTCCCGGCTAGTATGAGGAAATTTATCTGATTTGCTCCATGAATACTATTTGTAATTTTAGTTCATCTTTAGTATAAACTATTTTGTCTTATTCAGTCAACCTTAACTCATACTGCTGTTTGTTTCCATGCAAAGTATATCTCTCCCCTGTTCTCTATTCTAAACTTGTCTTTCCTTTGTGTTTAACCAAAATCAGTAATGTTACAAATCCTGGTAACCTCTCTGCAAGAATTGCCTTGTTGATAATATACCACTTTTCTCTTTCCTCTCAGTTGCATTGCTATTATGGTAAACTCTCTAAACTTTTATACTTCACAGTATCTACGTATGTTTAAGATTCTTTCCCTGTTTTCTTTGCCAGGCATAATTCTAACAGTTTATGAGTCTTCACTAAAAAATAAAAAACCTATATTCCTTCTCCTAATAAAACTGACCAGCTATAAAATACACTAAAATTTTTCCATATTAAATATGTATGCATCTGTATATACATTGACACAATATATACAATTACACAAATAAACACAAATATATTTATATCAATCTAAATATAGACACCTTGATATCTATCAATAATTGGTTCCAGGATCCCTATAGATAACAACATCTGAGTATGCTACAGTCCCTTACATAAAATGAAGTAGTATTTGCATATAACTTACACACAACCTCGTATATATTTTAAATGACCTTTAGTTTATAATACAATATACAACAGAAATGCAAAGTAAATAGTTATTATATTGTTTAGGGAATCAAACTGATGCAAATTGTTTTCCTGATTATTTTTGATTCCCAATTATGTGAATCCATGGATGAGGAACCTTCAGATAAAAAGGGCTTTCTATCTCTGCATACATATGTGTATATACACACACATACAATTCTAAATATAATCTATCCCTGTAACCTCTATCTCTCATTTATTTATGTATCATGCCTATGAAAGTTAGCATAGGCTAGGTTATGAAGTCAAAAAAATAAAGAATACTAAAACCTCAATTTGTGGCTTAACACAATAGAGACATATTTTTGCACATAAGGCTTATAGTTAGAAGTAAATGCTCATTGAATTCCTTTAAAGTGTTGAAGAAACACCCGATGTTTCCTAATTGCTGTGCCAGGGCAACAGAGACTTCTAAAGTATATAACACTAGCAATTATGTGTTCTGGCCCAGAAATGAGGTTCATATCATAGTACACATATCATTTCTTGAGTTCTATTCAAAGTTAAGGTAGCTAGCAAATTTATCCATGTACACAGAAAGCCAAGTTAAATATATTTGATGAACACATTAATTTCAATAACAATTCAAATTTTTATCATCATAGACAATATATCTACCTTGCTCCCAAATGAAATAACTCAAAGATGCAGTCCAATAACAGTATCATATCATAAAATTTAAAGTTCAGGAGCTCTGTAGTGTGTGCAGTTATCTTTTCATTAGGCCCAGAAGGTATTCCATGGACTTGAAACCTATCATAAAAAAAAAAAAAAAAAAAAAAAAAAGCATGATTTTGCTTCATCTTCCTATATTCAATCATAATTCAATTTGTATTGGTGGAATACAGATAACATAATTACAATAAATACTTTCATTTGGATAAGTAAAAAAAGAAGAAAGAAATTCTGACTTACAGCAATTCTGGAATTCTGAAATGTCTCTGAGCCCTGAGTGAGGATACAAGCAGGACACTTTCCTTTCTAAGACCTTCTCCCTGGGAGTAGCACCTTGTTCTACGAAGACCGTAATTCTCCTTCCTGGGGGTTCTTCATTTCTCATTATCCTTTTTTGCTCTAAACAAAAGGGACTTTATAAAACATCTACCTTGTTAGTTTTGAGCAATATGTTTTAGCCTCTTTGGTGCACACAGACATCTGAGGACACAAGTTTTATTTTATTTTAAGTCTTTTTTAAAATATTTTTTTTAGTTGTAGGTGGACACGATACCTTTATTTTATTTATGTGGTGCTGAGGATTGAACCCAGGGCCTGAGATGAGTGCTCTACTGCTGAGCCATATCCTCAGCCCCTATTTTAAGTCTTTAATCATCACATGTTCTTTCAGATACTCTCAAAAATATAATGAGCTTTTTGTCTACTAAATGCCTTTAAGAGTTAAAATCCGAACCTGCAGGCTTGGGGTGTAGCTCAGTGGTAGAATGCTTGCCTAGCATGTGTGGGTCTCTGCGTTTGATCTGTAGCACTGCTGGAAAAACAGAAGCATAAAAAGCTTAACTTGCCCCTGGTAAAATTATCAGTAAGAAGAGCCAAATTCAGACCTGAACTTTAGTCCCAATCATGATCTGTGATCCTAATCACAGAATTGAGTCTTGGGTTTTTACCCTTTAACTTTCCCAAATATAATCATTTTAAAGAATAATTATCCCAGCATGATCATATTTACATATCTTAAAATATTTGGCATATAGTGAATCCCCATTACTTGAGTAATGAAAATTCCTAGTTTATTTTATAAAGTTTCTTCAACTCAAATTTATGTCAAACATATAGCATTACAAACTCATTTTATCAATTTGTCACAATGGCAAAGTGCCTGTCATTATATTTTACAATTGCAATGATCACCTTTAAATAAGTCAGCATCCTTGACACAAGTTTTATTTAAAATTTAAAATATCTAGCCAGTAACATAACTTTGGCTTTGTGTTTTAGCAGCACTTCATATTTTGGTTATCTTTAAATCTTAATATGGTCAAGTTCTTTTTAGTTGTTCAAACTCAATTCTTACTACTTTGTCTATCCCACTCTCATTCCTTCAAAATAGAACTTATTATTTTATAAGATATTTATATTGTTATATTGTTCGTATCGCTCTATGACAATTCATAGTCAAAACATCTGGTTTAAAAAGTACATTATATCTTGATCCTGCTCCTCACCCCCTAGAGGTGGGAATCATTTGTGGACCTGACAAGTATGTGCCATGTCATCACTGAGGCAACAGCTGAAAACGAATAGGAATGAAATTATGCCATACCATGGTGAAAAATGAAGAATTATCCACTTTCTGATTCTCATTACTTAACCATCAATAAAATTATCTACAATAAGTTATAATCATGTGGATTATAATCAAATGAATTTTTGTGAATTAGCATTAGAATGTTATCATCATTAACAGCAGTACCACAAAAGCATTACTGAGTGCTTTCTATGTGAGAGAAAGGCATGTGTAACCTACCTGGTACCGAAAACCGGGAGGAAAAACTCTCGGAGGCAGAGTTAAGCTTTTACTACTTTTACTTCTACTTTCTTAGAGCTTAGAGAGGGAAAGAAAGATTTTTAGAGAGAAAGATTAAAGCAAGCTTTTCTTAGCTTAGAGTCTTAGAGAGAAAGAAAGATAGAGCAGCTTAGAGTCTTAGAGAGAAAGAAAGATAGAGCTTAGCTTAGAGAAAGATTAGAGCTTCTTTCTTCTCTCTTCTTTCTTCCTTCTTCTTTCTTCTGTCTTCTGTCTTCCTCAGGAGCCTCGGCCTAACTCTGACCAGTCATTACTTCTTCTATCTGGTTTCTCTTCTGTAACCGCTCTGCCTATGTTCTGGCCGCTCTGATTCTTCTGACCGACCGAGTGACTGCCCGACTGTCTGAATTCTCCGTTCTCCTAACTCGGACCGCTTTCACCCGGTTATATACCTTCAGGTTTGCGGGTGCCTACAGGTGCGTCACATACATATCAGGTGGAACTTATGGCTTCCAGCTAGCTGCAACAGCCCTTCCTAATTAGGGCTCCTTCAGGCATGTATTTTGTTTTGCTTTGGTTTTAAATTGGGTCTTGACTCTGTGGGGTATGCCCTTTTTTTCTGAATGAGAAAACTGAGGATTACAAAAATGACACAAGTTCTAGGAAAATGCAGCTATTAACAAATTTATTTTGAAAAGGAGATCTATTTGGAATGATTATGCTTATTATGGTATTCTTTAAATGTGATGGATTTTAAATCCTTTGTAAGACATAAAATTTGGCAAAATATAAATCATTAGGAGTCTAAATAGTATGTTATTAAATAAACTGCAATTTGGCACCAATTTATATTAGATTACTTTGTCTTCTATTCTTTTTTCTTGGTGAGAATTATATTTAATTCTATTAATATGAAAATCTTAACTAAATGAAAGCTGAGAAAATTAAAACTACATTAGTAAAAAGAAAACTCTGGAAAATTTATAAAGTAGAGTGATTTTCATTAGTGCAACAATAGTAGCCCAGGAAATTGCTAAAGATTTAAAAGGTGAAATGACTGAATATTAATATAAGTAAAAATATCTGCTGAATGTAGTCATTACCAAATTTAAAACAAGTAAATATTTTAAAATACGCAAATAGACTTTATTTAGAAATCCTATCATTATAGTCAAGTAGAATATTACGTTTCTATCTAATATCCATTCCTTTGTACATATAATAATGTTGGAATATGTTTAAATTAAGCCTAAAGAAGGAAGAAAGTATAATTCTGGCGTAATCAAAAGAAACAAAAACCAAATATGTAAACAACAGACAAATTCCACTTTTGGAGCATTCTGCAAAATACCTAACTAGTACTTTCAAAATTTCTGGTATCATTAGAAGAAAGGAAAGTCTGAGAAAATGACACAGCAAAAAGGAGCATGCGGAAATATGACAACTAAATGTAACATAGAAGGCTGAATGAGTTCCTGGAACAGAAAAAAAAAAAAAATGCATTAAACAAAAAATAAGACTAGTTCAATACTACATGGATTTTAGTAAGTAATAGCATACAAATACTGTCTAATTAATTGTAACAAATGTACCATATTAATGTAAGAAGTTCATTGTGTGAACATATTATCTATATAAATATCTAAAGAGAAAAAAAGTTCATAATAGGAGAAATTGGGTGTGGGTTATATGAGAACTTTTGGTACTATTGAGGGAGATATAGAACTGTGTAGGCATCAGAGCAAGATGGCAAAGGGGGAAGTTAAGGGCAGGTTCAGACAGCAAGATTACTAAGTGTCTCCCATTAAGGTCAGCTTCCTAGGTGACATAAGTTCTGGTCCATGGGAGACCCAATCAGGTATACTTCTGTACTCGTAGACATAAGCGGGGGTTCCAACAGAAGGACTAAAATAGACAAGTGGACAGGGTAGTGGGGGTGGAAGGCAATGAGCAATAATGTAGAGAAGGGAACAGACAGTAAAAGAAGGAAGGCCCAAACTCATGAAAAGAAGAAGCCAGTACTTTCCTATCAGACTCTGGCCAGAGCCCCTTCTCTTGGGAGAAGTCTGTTACTTTAGCTGTTGCAAAAAGCCTGCTGCTTGCTTCCTGTCTTTGTGTCCTATTCTTTAGTTCTTTGCTGAGCAAACGCAATGAACCGAGACCCCTAGATGGTAACAAAACCTTTATAGTTTTTCTACAAACTTGTTTTAGTCAGGTTTTTCACTGCTGTGACCAAAAGACATGATAGGAACAATTTTATATGGTACTCATGGTTTCAGAGGTCTCTGTCCACAGATGGCTGACTCTATCACTCTGGGGCAAAGGTAAGGAAGAACACCATAGGGAAGGGGTAGAGGAGGAAAGCTGCTCAGGACATAGCAATCAGGAAGCAGAGAGAGCAGCTTCACTCACCAGGGACAAAATAGAAACCTCAATGCACCTGCCCAGTGACTTACCTCCTCCAACCTCATCCTACCTTCCTATAGTTACTGCTCAGTTAATCTGTTTATGTGGATTAATGCATTGATTAAGTTAAGGTTTCAATAACAAAATCATTTTAACTCTAAACTTTATTTCATGTCCTATGTGAATTTTGGGAGGATACCTCATATCTAAACCATCAAAAAATCTAAAACTGTTCTAAAATTCAAAGTTTATTTTTTTTAAATTCCCTGAACTTCACCTGTTCTGTAAATTGTAGATCTCTTTTAATCTTTATGGTTTTTTCTTTCCCAAATGTCATATAAATGGAATCATACAGAATGTAGTTTTTGTTAGTGCTGTGATATGTATTTAAAATTCATCATGACTTTGCCTGACTTGATAGAACATTGCTTTTGATTACTGAACAGTGTTCCATCGTAATATTTGTTTATCCATTCACTTATTTCCTTCTAGTTTTTGGTGATATATGTAAAGCTGCTATAAGCACTGCATGCAGATTTTTATGTGGATAAATAATATCAAAGTAGTTTGGTGATACCTAGAATAGCGTTGCTTCATCATGATAAGACTAAGGTTTTTTTTAAAAAAAATCTGTCTTCCAAAGTGTACTATTTTCACTCCCACCAGCAGAGAATCAAGTTCCTGTGGTTCCACATTCTCTTAATCCAAAAATATTGCATTCGTTTTGGTTTCAGCCATTCAAAGAGATTGTATTGCATAGTTCTATCAGTTTGCATTTTTCAACAGAAAGACAATTGTTGAACATTTTTCATTTCTTTTTGTCATCTTTACATGTTATTTAAGTAACCTTTTACAAAGTAGAATTGTAATTTTAACAAAGTCCAACTTGTTTCTTTCATAGATTGTGCTATTTGTGTTTTTTATGAAAGTTCATCATCAAAATCAAGGTTATACAGATTTTTACACTTATTCTTTATTATGAATGTTTTAATTTTGAATTTGCACTTTGGGCTTTGATCTATTTTCAAGTAATTTTTAATACGTGTACGGTTTGTCTATTTCAATGTTTTGAATATGTACTTTCAATTTGTCAGGTTCCAATTTTTGAAAGACTTACTTTTTGTTGAATTATAATTTTACATTTTAAAAAATGAGTTAATTATAGCTAAACAGTCTATTTTTTAAAAAATATTTATTTGCTTTAGTTGTACACAATGCGTTTTACTTTTACATGGTGCTGAGGATCGAACCCGGGCTGCGCTCCGCGAGCGCTCTACCACTGAGCCACAACCCCAGCCCCCCCCCACCCCCTCCCCCGTAAACAGTCTATTTTTGACTCTGTATTCTGTTCCTCAGATCTATGTGAGTATTTTGCTAATGTCAGGCTGTCGTGATCATTACAGTTTCATATTCAGTCTTAAATTGGATATTGTCAGTACTCCAAGGTTGTTTTCTTTTTTCTTTTTCTTTTTTTTTTTTTTTTCTTCTTCTTCTTTCAGTACTGGCGATTGAATCTAGGGGCACTCTACCACTGAGTTTTTGAGACAGAGTTTCTCTAATTGCCAAGGCTGGCCTTGAATTTGTGATCCTCCTGACTCAGCTAGGATTACAGGTATGCACACTACATACAACTTCAACTTTGTTCTTCACATTGAGTATTGTGTTAGTCGTTCTAGGTCCTTTGTCTTTTAATACAACCTTTTGAATTATTTTCTTACTATCTGAAAAACAGTTTAAACAGTTTACTGGAATAGAGATTGGGATTCTGTTTAAATCTGTAAATCAAGCTAGGGAGAATCAATGTCTTAACAATATTGGGTATTCCAATTCACAACCAGGGATTATTTCTCTATTTATTTGATTTTTATTATCATTTTGTTATGGCTTTCAATATATTAATCACACACAAGTTTTGTTATATTTACTTCTAAATACATTATTTCTTCATGCTGTTGTAAATGTTGTCATCTTTGTAGTTTAAAATTCCCATTGTCCATTGATGTTGTATAGAAAGGCAGTTGACTTATGAATATTGACCTTATATACTGAAAACTTATTACTCCCACTTATTTGTTACAGGACTTTTCTTGTTCAGTCTTTGTTTTTTTCTATATAGTATAGCATGCTAAAAAGGAGTTTTACATTTTTTCCTCTACAAACTGTATACATTTTATTTTTTTTTTATATTATTACAATAACATTTTACACAGTGATGAGAAAGAACATTCTCTTTCTTTCCAACATTAATGAAAGTGATCATTTTCCATTACTCATGATGTTAATTATACTTTTTAATTAGATATTCTTTTGTAAATCAAGGAAGATCCTAGTGTGCTGGGATTATTTTTATAATTGATATTGGATTTTTTTCAAACATATTTTGTCAATTAATATGATCATATAATTTTTATTCATTAACCTATTGATGGTGAATTGATTTCTGCATATTTGACTAGCCTTGCATTCCTGGCTAGAATTAGAAATAAATTTTATTTTTCATGGGGCAAATTTACTTTTGTGCATTAACTTAGTTGTCAGTAGTTCATTGAGACTTTTCTTGCTTATGTTTGGGAGACCTTGTCTGTCTGTAGTTTTACTATCTGCAAGGACTTTATATGGTTTTCATCCTATAGTAAGTAGGATTCATAAAATTAATTAGGGAGTATTTCCCCTGAATCTGGTTTCTGAAAAAGTTGTTAGAGAAATGGTACTATTTTTTTCATAAATATTTGGTAGAATTTACCAGTATTCCTACCTGAGCTTCATGTTTTATATTTTGAAGGTTATTAATTTTTAATTTAATTTATATTAGAGATCTAAAGCTTTTAACTCAGCTGAGTGGGAGACAATGGAGCAACCAAAGGTTTGTCAGTTAAAGTAAGATATTGCAAAATGAATGTAACAGTTAAGGGTTCAATCACTACAATAGTATAAACAGAGACTAGACCCAGAGAAAATGTCTACTCTTTAATATTTCATTTCCCCTGACTGGCCAGTGCTTTTGTGGAAGGTCATATGTATCAGCACAGAGGAAGGAATGATCTCACTAGGAAGGGAGACAAGAACAAAATAAATTCTGTCATTTTCTGAGGCTGGGAATAAGGAGAGCAGAGAGAAGGTTAGGAATAGAAAAGTAATGTGTACTGAGTCAGAGGATGGAAAAATGTCATCAAGTCCATTCACTTTGGGAGTTCTCAGCCAAAGTACCTAAGCCAGAGCCCCAGATAAAGAGGTTTACAAATGCAGACATCTGGACTACAAATACAAATATGCCTAAGAATATATCCAGCCAGGGAGACTTGTGTCCTTGCCTGTGACTCCCTTCAGAGCTAACGTGCATCACCTGAGCACTAAGTCTGGTGTGGGAAGGCCAGTTTTCCTACTGTTATCCTTGCCAGGTACCTTTGTAATTGCCTACGATCAGAAGCTACACTTCTCAGGAGTTAGCTGTTTGGGGTATCTACTTCTCAGTGCAAATTTCAGCTCATTGCATCTTTCAGGACATCTGTTCATGTCATCCAAGTAAAATTTGTAGGGATGCCATTGTTATCATTTTAATTATGAGACCAATTGTGTTGACCTCTCCCCATCATTTTTATTATTGTTAAGGTTTACCTTCTCTTTTTTCTTCCTTGTTATACTGGCTAAAAGTTTATTGTTTTGATTTTTTAAATAAATGGACACTGTATAATAATTGATGGTGCTGTTCTACATTCTTTGTGATTTTCTGCTTATCTTATTAACCATTTATGATAGGGAAGTGTAAAATACTTTAACTGATTTTATCTTTTCCTAATAATTTTGCCTCATTATTTCCAAGTTGTTGTGATATACAAATGTTTAGCATAGTGGTGTCTTTTTGAAGAATTTGCCTCTTTATAAATCATTTTAAATCACTTATAATCTTTCCTCTTCTGAAGTGCAATTGGTCCAATAGTAACACAGCTATTTCAAATTTATTTTGTTCTATGTTTACATGATACATTTTTCATTACTTTATTTTTAACCTAATTTATTATATCTAAAATAAGCTTCTTGTAGAAAATACATAGATTTCTTTTTTTATTTTCTAACCATCTCTGTATCTAATTTGTTGTATTTAAACTATTGAATTTAAAGCAATCACTCATCTAATCAAATTAATACCTGATATATTTATGTTTTCTTGAGTTCATTTCTTCTGTCTCTTCATCCCTTTTCTTCAACCTTCTCTGATTTGAATTGTACATTTTGTATAATTTCATTTACACCCTCACATCATATCTACTTTACTTCCTTTAAAATTTTTATGGTGACTTCCTCAAGTTTGCAATAAACATTTATAACTAATTTAAATTTACCTTCAAATGATACTGTATTGCAGGTACTGCAGGTGCTTATTGTGAGAGTGTGAGAGTACCCCTAATCCCTTCCTTCCATCACTGCAACATTGCTGCTGCGTTTGTTTCACCACTCTGTGTGCTGTAGCTGTGGTCCTATGATTGCTTTAAACACAGTTTTCTTTTAAAACAAATAAAAAAGGCAAAATATTTTGTCTTTCATTATGCTTTCTCCGATGCTCCCTTTCAAATATAGTTTTTGACCTATGCCTTTTCCATTCTGCTTGAAGAATTTCCATTAACATTTCTTATGAAGTACATTTCCTAGAAATGAATTCCTTCATTTTTTGTTTATTTGAGAAAGATTTATTTCTCCTCAACTTTCTTATACCTGATGGAAAATGCTAAGTTGGTGTTTTTTTGTTTTTTTTTTCAATACTGTAAATGCTTCAGTTTGTTCTGTATTTTTTTTTTTAAGATTGTTTTGATGAAGATGTTGTAATTCCCATTCCTTTCCTCTATATGAGAGGTGCTATGTTTTTAAAGTCTGGCTTCTTTCCACATTTATTTTTCTGCTGTTTGAAGATAACATGTTTCTCTCTCTCTCTCTCTCTCTCTCTCTCTCTCTCTCTCTCTCTCGGTATTTATTCAGCTCAGTATTCTCTGGGCTTCCTAAATCTGCAGTTTGATGTCTGTCATTACTTCAAATATGTCTCTTCTTTTATCTACCTTTATCATTCCAGTTGTACATATGTTCATATTTTGTTTTGCCTCGTGTTTCTTAGATGTTCTATTTTGTTTTATTAATTTTTTTCTCTGAATTTTTGTTTTAGGAGTTTCTTGGGCCCAATTTCAATCTACTAATACTTTGTTAAGCCAAATGAAATCTGTTGCTTATCCCTGTATGGATGTTCTTCATTTCACAATGTTTTGTATTTCATCTTCTTTGTTAGTGTTTCCATCTTTCTGCTTAACATTACTTGTTTGTTCTTACATGTTTTCTATTTTTTATCAGAGCATTTGATATGATAATCTTAGTTAAATTATTTCTGATGTTTTTGATGTTTCATTTCTTTTCAAACTGTACATTTTTCTTTTAGAATGTCATATATATAATGTCATATATGTCATGTACATATATATATATACTTGTTGCTGCCTGAAGCGAATGCCGCTTGGAGCAACGACGCCGCGGGAGAAAATTCGGAGGCAGGATGAGAATGAAAAAGGTCTTTTATTCTTCTTCTCTCTCCGGCTTCAGCAACCTCTCGAACTCTAACCACTCTGACTCCTTTCAACCAGCAACCTTCTTCTTCTTCTAACCTAACCAACCTCACCCGGTTATATACATTTAGCTTTAACAAGGACAAGTGCTTACAGCTCGAGCTTACAGGTGCGTCACACAGTGTTCACGGGCATACAAAGAGTCTTTGAATAATGTATGAATATCAGGTGGAACTTAAACATCTTTTATGGCTCTCTCCTTGATTAGGGCTCCTTCATATACATATACATATATATGTATATATATATATATATATATATATATATATATATATGCAGCTGGGTATGATGGGTCTTGATTGAGAACTAAATTGAAAAGGCCTCTAGTGTGATGGTTTAAGCTAACCTCAGGAGGAGTTTTTTTGTACCCTGTTAATATTTGCTGTTGTTGCTGGTGTCTGAATCATGACCTTCCCCCAGCATCCTAGTTCTTGTCTCTTATCTTTGTTCTTCCATAAGTACCTTTCTTCCAAAACAATCTATGTTTTACAGCTCTTTAAGCTTCATCAGCTATTGTTATACTGGCACAGTTAATGTGTTGAAAGGTGTATGGCAGAAAGTCATTGAACAATTTTCCGACTAAATCACAGTGTATAAGTGCTCCTGTGTCCCAGAACTGTGAGCTTCACAAATCTTTCTCCAGTGATACAGTTTTGCTTGGTGTCATTTTAACTTATTTTTTTCTCACTTACCTCTAATTTCTGTCTACACTGTTTCTGAATAATTTCCTTGAAGCTTGACCACTATTGATGACTTTTTCAATTTAGTTACAGAAAGTATAGAAAGTGCTGGGAGGAATGCCTCATCCCATCTCAATAAGGCTTTAGCAAAATCCATTTTCCTGGAGTTTTCTCCTTTGTTAACAAGAAAGCACTTGGTCTCTTCCACAATGATTACCTTTCTCTTCTACCTGTAGTATCCAAGATGGGGTCTTAGATGAGAATCTTTGTTTCTTTATTCTTTTTTTGGCACCAGCAATTGAGCCCAGGAGTGCTTAACCACTGAGCCATATCCCCAGCTCTTTTTATTTGTTGTTTTGAGACAGGATCTTGCTATGTTGCTTAGGCCTTGCTAAGTTGCTGAGGCTGTCTTCCAACTGGCAATCCTCCTTCCTCAGCCTCCTGAGTCCCTGAGATTACAGTCATGTGCCACTATGCCCACCAAAGATCTTTAAATATCAGAGCATAGTTTCCTTTATTCCTACAGGTTACCCCTGCTGATTTCACTCTCTCTAATTATCAATTTATTTTAAACGTATTTGTCATTATATCTTCCAAAGTATTGTTTTGAAAATATTGATACCATCTAAACCTTTCCTAGGTTTTCTAAATATCCAGTTAATTATAGAGTCTCAAATTAATATTCATGAAACTATAAAATCTTATAATAGCATATTGCTTTAATGCAATTCCTGATTTTTACTTTCCCAATGAAATAGTGATACATCATGTAAAGTTAATTCCTATCTACATAACATGATTTCATTGGCCTCTAGAAAGTTACTTTAATTCATAAATAACTTTTCTCAAACTGATATTTGAAATCCATTTCAAAAGAGATCAATCTTTTAAACCACAATGAGAAATAAGACTTCAAATATCTCCTTGGAGAAGTAATATGTTGAGTTCAATTTTTCTAGGGCAAAATTAAATAACAAGTCCTTTGAAGGCAATAAGGGCTTGAAAAACAAAAGTAATGGATCAGATAAACTGTAAAAAAAAAATGAACAAAAATATAAAACTGCTGTGAAGAAACACTAAATGTGTCCCAGCTCTCATTTAAAACAACAGATCTATATCTTTATAAAGGAATGTATCTTATAGTTGGAGAATAGAAAGTCAAGTATATCTCACTGTAAAATGATTGCCATTCAGTGCTTGCCAGGAAACCACTGACTTCATACTGCACAGATATTTAATGACTATTTCATTCCCATGAGTGGAAAAAAAGTTCCAAAGTGCTTAAGTGAACCACCCATTATTACATAGATAATTAGTAGCAGAGATGGAACTAAAGTGAAAATACTCTGACATATTATTTGCTAACCTCTTATTTTGCATATGTAGATAAAGTAATTTGCATTGCTGGTTTGTTTCAATGAAATAACAACACAAAGTCATAATTAAGCACAAAAGTGGAATGTTGTAAAATGTATTTTTGTTTTCTCCCCTTGAGCTCGAAAATCTGAAAAGGCTATGTATGAATTCTCACCATGAAATACTCATTCAGCATAAAAAATCTATTATTTCATGGTGATGAGCTGAGCACAAAACTCAGCTCCTTCTTTCATACTGAAATGAAAGTCATTGATAGAAAAATATTTTAAATATTTATAGCTTTTTTGAGAGGCTAGAAAATGAATACTTAGTGGACAAGAGATATTAAAGAATCCCAGATATATGGAGAACAAATGGCATATTACTGAAGAATAAAAGTGTGTTAAGATGCTTAAATGAAAGTATATATGATGAATCAACATAAAGGATCAGTGACCAAGTTCACCCTCCCAATTAAAACAACAAGACAGAATATCTGAAGCAAATATTTTCAAGACAATGGACTTCAGACTGGCAAAGGGTAGTATTCACTGAGAGAGGAATAACAAACTGTGTCCTAGGATTGTCACATCTTATTTTCCTAGAGCAAGTTTCTAATTCCTGGAATAGCTAAAGGAAATCCAGTCTTTTGCCCTCTGTGAATTGAAGAGATTAGACAGTTGAAAGTCAAAATCAACTAAGAAAACCAGAATTTATAGTTCAGAGACATGAAGGGATTCACACTTAGATTTGCATATACTGAAAAATTAACATTATTCTACACTTCACACAAAACAGAATATTAAATTGAAATGAATCTCAGACCCAAATATAAAGCCCAAATTAGAAAACTTACAGAAACAAATGGGAGAAAATGTTTGTGCCATTGATTTACACAAATGATTTTTTATATGGCTCTAAATGCATGACTTTATTTAAATAAAAATTAGCTTTTTTTCAAAAGACACTGCCAAGGAAATGAAAAAAAAATTGTAACAGACTGGAAGAAAATACTAGTAAATTTCACATATAATAAAGCATATTTATCCAGAATATATAAAGAACTACCACTCAGTAATAAGAAAACAAACAAGCTAGTTGTAAACATAGACAAAACTCCTTAACTGGCACTTCATATAAAAGGATGTTAAGGGCAAGAAAGATGCTCTATATCATTATTTATTGAAATTAGAACCATAATGATATACAGGTATGCTTCTATTATAATGTCTAATGTTGAAAATATTCATTGAAAATAATCAGCATTTTATATATACTGTTGCTAACAATATAATAATGTACAACTAATTTGGAAAGAATTTCACACCAAAATAGAGTAAAATATAGTGACGTAAGAAGATCAATGAAAAAGGGTTAGGGAGAGGGAGGAGGAGAGGGAAAAAGGAGGTAAGGTACTGCGGAACTAAATTGACCAAATTATATTGCTCTGTTTTGTGCATGTACAAATATGTAGTAAAAAACCTTCTATTATGTATAACTATAATACACCAATAAAGTTTTTAAAAATAATTCAATTTAAAAAAGATCAGTGGTCATCCTGGCATGCTGATCAAAAAAAAGGCAGGTAGGAATAAAATGGTAAGTTAACATTTCGGAATGTTGGGTGCATTCATTATCTCAAAAGTAGGGATGGTCCCATATACAGCCAACATCAGTTGTACATTATAAGCATGTGCAACTTAACTTGTATCAAACTCTAATAAAGACTTTTAAAAGTGAAAGAAATATGGCATATAAAGATATCTTATTCTCCTTTCATGTGGTTCATAGAAAAAATGAACAAATAATAACTTTAACATATGAGTATTTTATTTTTCTTCCAAGAAAATACTTTCAGAGATAAGGTTCGTGCAGTAGCCCCAGGATTTTGTGGTGTCACTAATGTGGTATGCTTCTCAAATATTTCTATTACACTATCATTGGTGTTGAGTATTTTTGCCTCATGGGCTCAGGGATATACCTCTACCTCCAGGAATCAAATGCATGTCATAAGGAAGAGTTTGTAAAAGGAAGTGAAAATGAAAAAAATGGAGAATCCTGTGCCAGTTGACCCATTTTAAGTGGCATTCCATTTTCATACAGCTCTTGAGCCAAAATTTTGTCCTGTGGCAATCTCTCAGAAGAAAGTCTTTGAAATATAGCTTTCATTTTCTTTGTTTAGCTTTACACATTGCCTCTCCAAACTAAATTGAAGTTTTTATGGTTTCTGTTACTAATGAAGAAGGCTGTAATGGATATTGGATTGATAACCAGCAGTTTATGCCAGAGGCATCAATAGTTATTTTCATAAGTAGGTGTGATACAGGAAGGAGAAAAGGTCTCCAGAACAGGAGTGCTAAAGCATATGCAGCACGATTCCACTACATGTCCTTATTCCTCACTCTTCTCCTCCCTAACTGCAGCGGAGAAATGAATTTAGGAGGTAGGACGGGAGAAGGAGAGCACAGTTTCAAGTATTCTGTCATACACGGAGAATAAATGGAGCATCTGCACCCAGGGGCAGATAGCCAAGTGCCTCACACCATAATGAGATCCTTGATCTTATTTTCTTTTGAAAAATAATTACACCAAAGTAGCACATATAATACCCTTCCACCCATTTTTGTGTAAGACATGTCCAATATTTGAAGGAAAACCATTGTTTTCCCACATTCTAAATGGTGCTAAATATTTCAAGTTCTAAAGAACACATTAAGATTCATAAGGTGTTCGATGTTAGAAGTTATTCTTATTGAAATGTATGAAAAAACAGATGAAATTTCAATGCAAGAGAAAAGACACTACAAATAACTGATCAATGAAAATAACATAAAATTACAGCCATCCTGAAATTGTAAAATTAAAAATGCAGTTGACTCTCAGTATCAGTGGGGAATTGATTCCAGAACCCCCATGGACACCAAAATCCGTGAGTGTTCAAGTCTTTTACATAAAAGTGTTGTATCTGCATATAATCTAGCCACATATGCTCATATACTTTAGATCATCTCTAAATTATTTATAATAGCTAGTACAGTATAAATGCTAAGCAAATTGTTGTTATACTGTAGTGCTTAAAGAATAATGATATTTAAAATACTGTACATGTTCAGTAGAGATCTGTTTTTTTTAGTTTCAATCCACAGTTAGTTGACTCCTAAGTCAGAAGGCTGACTTACATAATTCTATTTCATTTATGCCAAAGCATTATAAATGAAATGAGAAATTTTCTAAGAAATTATGAATAATGAGAATTGGACTAAGAAGTGGAAAACTCAACTGAAGTAATGATCATAGAAACAGAAGGTAATAATGCATCTTATATCTGAGGTTTTATAGATGATTCCATGTTACATAAAATGATTCTCAATACTAGAGAAAAAAGAGGAAAAAAAGATTATTGGTTCTAGAGGGAAGCTAAATATAAATATGAACTGATAGGGTGAGAATATGATAGTATAAGAAATTAAAGAAATTATCAAACACAGTTACATTTCTTACTTTCAGAAATAATCTTAATAAATTTTAGACATGGTTGAAATCTTACCTTTGTTTAAATAAGAATGAATATTATTATTTACTTTTATATCAGAATACAAATAGAGACAAATTTCAAGCTAGTTCTAATATGAGCTACAAACTTATTTTCTCATGAGCTAAAAAATAAGTGTAAAAGGAAAATATATTAGATTCCAAAGTAAGTTAGGTAGGAAATTATTTGTTCTACTATTCACAGGTTGTTAAAGATTGAAATCTCTCTAACTGATGTCTCTTTGTAGCAAGGACAATAATAACTGTGAATAACTTATTTATAACAAGTAGAGCCTTGCAACACTGACTTTGAATAAATGAACCATGCCAGGATTTCTCAGTAAAGCTGTGCTAATGCATTTTGAAATCTGTAGTTGTCTTTGTGAAAGCCAGTAGGGAGGAGATAGTACATGTCATCTATGATTATAATTTCAGAAAAAATGCAATATAGAGCAAATTGAATTTTGAATGTAGAGACTGTTGGTATTTAGTGATATATAAAAATACTTTTATTATTTCACCATATTATGTTACATATAAATATAGTTAAGATTCATATAGTATTTCAAGATAAAATAGTTTTCTCACCAGTGACTTATTGATGTTGGAAATGAAATAATAATTTATAGTTGTGGTACACAGGAAACCATAGGAAAAAAAAAACCAGAGCAGTTGGAGTTGCCAACAGCAAATAAGGCCAAATCTCAAAAAAGAAAAGAAACCAATAAAAGTAATAATTACCAGACAGAAGATAGAATGCCAGAATTTGTATCTTTATATTTTAAACTCCTGGTACTAATGTACATTGCCTTTCCTATGAAAGGAAATAATGGCTAGTAAAATAAATTTGTTTTCCAATTTGTTAAGCATTTAAAAACATTTTCCAAGTTAGTTTAATTAACTAAGTCTAACACCAGCTATGCGCAGATAATTCCATTTTCCTACACTCCCAAATATTGCGTGATATTGTTATACTTATTTTTCTGCCTTCATGATGTGAAATTGAATTAGTATTGCTTTTACTTTTATATCCTATATTACCAAGTAGGATGAATAATTTTATGCAATATTTAATACCCACACATGGGAATTTTTAGGTGTATTCTTTTCAATTTTTCTATTGATTTTTGGACCTTTTCACCATTTAAAAACTATTTTTTCACTTACTCTGAAAACTATTATTTGTTTCTGTCTCTGTTGATACAAAAAAGAGTTTTTAATATGTAAAAATATTCTGCAAATCAATAATAAAAGAATTATGACTCAGAGGAGAAAATACAAAAAGACTCAAAAGAGAAAATTTACAAAATGTAGAAATGGTCTTCTGAGAAAAGTGTAGGTGTGTGTGTGTGTGTGTGTGTGTGTGTGTAAAAATGTGTAATATTAAGGTTGTTGGCAAAATACAGTTTAATAACTGGGGACATTTTGCCAAGTGCCTAAATATTCCACCCCACTGGCATCTCCAAATGGCTTACTCATTAACATCTTTGCTCTGTTGTCCAGACACAAGTCAACTATATACTATATTAAATAGTGTTGTTAACTATAGACATTGGACAGCAACTCTCCAATCCCCCACTCCATAGGCTTTTGCAACCACAATTTTATTCTGTTTTTCTGAGTTTCATCATTTTAGATAACTCCTAGAATTTGGGTATAATGTAGTAATTGTCCTTCTGTTACTAGCTTATTTCATGATGTTTGCCAAGTCTTTTTTGTTGCAAATAACAAATTTACTTCTTTTTAAATGGTCGAATTATTCATGCATACACCATATTTTCTTTTTTTATTGAGACATTCTATGTATATATAGTTTTAGGGTACAGTATGGTAATTTGCTATATTTCTGTGTTTTGCAATGATAAAATAAGGATGATAGACACTTCTATCTCCTCAAATATTGATAATTTTTATGTATTAGGAAAACCTGAACTCTTTTTCTTTTAGTTATTTTGAAATTTTTCATAGACTATTGCAACCTATGTTACCCCACTATTCTGTAGAAAAATAGAACTAATTCCTCTCACTTAATTATATTTTGGTGTCTCTTACCTAACATCTTTTAATTCCTCCTCCCATCCATTCTCTTCCCAGTTTTGAGTTACCTATATTCTACTCTTTCCTTTTGTAAGATCAATATTTTAGCTTCCATAAATTAAATCTGTGCCTGGATTGTTTCACTTAATGATTTCCAGTTTCATTTGTTTAGATGCAAATGACTGAACTTTCGTGTGTGTGTGTGTGTGTGTGTGTGTGTGTGTGTGTGGTTTTAAAGGCTTCTATATTATGCATATAACATTTTGTTTACCCATTTATCCTTCGATAGACATTTTGGCTGACCCAGTATATTGACTATCCTAAATAGTGCTACAACAAACATGAGAGTACAGGTAGCTCTTTGATATAATAATTTTATATATTTGATTAAATACCCAGTAGAGATTGCTGGATCTTAAGGTAGTTCTAATTTTTGGTTTGTTCAGAGATTTTCATATTGTTTTCTACAGTGATTTTATTAATTTACATTCTCATTGACAGTGTATAGCAGTTTCACTTTCTTTGAACCCTCACCAACCTTTGTTATTTTTAGTCATTGTCATAGCAGTCATTCTAATGAGTGAGATTACATCTCAATGTGAGTTACATTCCCTCAATATTAGCAATACTAAACATTTTTTCATACACTTGTTAGCCAATTATATGTCTTCTTTTGAGAAATGTCTATTTAAGTCATTTGTCTATTTTATAATAGATTTTTTTTCTGTTGAGTTTCTTATATATTCTGAATATTAGTCCCTTGCCAAATGGATATTTTGCAAACATTTTCACTCCTTCTACCAGTTGTCTCTTTATTCTGTTTGTTATTTTCTTTCCTATGTAGAAGCTCCTTAGTTTAATATAACCCCATTTGTTTATTTTGTCTTTTGTTGCCTGTGCTTTCTTGAGACTTATGTGAAAAATCCATAATTGAACAAAGTTTATCCTCTATGTTGTCTTCTAGTGATTTCATGCACTCAGTTCTTAAATTAAGCTGTTTGATCCATTTGTATTAATTATTGTGTATGATAAAAATTAGGTGTCTATTTTCATTTGTCTGTATATGTATATCCAATTTTGAAGATATGGTTCTTTCTCTAACATATGTTCTTGGTGTCTTTATTAAAATATCACTTGGTTATATGTATATGGATTCATTTCTGTGTTCTCTGAACTGTTACATTGATCTCTCCATCTGATTTTAAGCCACTATCATGTTGTTCTGGTAAACATGGATTTGTAGTATATTTTAAAGTCAGATATTATTATGTTGCGGGTTTTATTTAATTAATTTATTGTTTAGTATTGTTTTGGCTATTCTGAATCTTTTGTGTTTTAATATGTATTTTAAGATTACTTTTTCTCTTTCTGCAACTAATGTCATCAATATTTTGATGGTGATTGCATTGAGTTTGTAGATTGCTTTGGATAGTAAGGCTATTCTAATAATAGTAGTAACTCTTCTAATCCAAGAACATAGAATATATTTCTTTTTTATTAGTATATCCTTGTATAATTTCTTTCATTAATGTTTTAAAATTTTCACTGTAGAGGTCTTTTAATTATTTGTGTAGCTATTGTAAAAGGAATTGTTTTTCTGATTTCTTTTTCAGCAAGTTCATTATCGATGCACAAGAAAATTTTACCATTTTTTTGTAAATTGAGTTTGTATCCTGAATTTTTACTTAATTGTGGGATTTTTAGGTTTTTCTGTGTAAATTCATGTCATCAGTAAGCCTGCATAATTTGACTCCTTCCTTTTTCAATCTCACATTTTCCTTATCCATTTATCCATTGAAGGACATTTAGGTTGATTCTTTATCTTGAATATTGTGAATAGTGCTAACATTAACATGGGACTGTAGACACTTCACCAAGAATTCACTTCTCACTACTGAGAAGTAGAATTGTTGAATTATATGGTAGTTCTAGCAGTAATATTTTAAAGAACCTTTATGCAGTTTATCATAGTAACTAAATCATTTTATATTCCTATCAAAAATGGACTAGGATTCCAATTTCTCTACTTGCTTGACAATACTTGTTACTTCTCTTAATTCTAACAAACGTGAGGTGATATCTCCTTCTGGTTTTAATTTACATTTCCCTGATAAGTAACAATCTTGCACATATTTTCATACGCTTCTTGGCCACTTGTATATCTTTTGTAATTTAATTTTTTTCCTGCTTCTCGATGCTCTTTAAAGAAATTTTTCATGTTTTCAAAATGATGGAATGGAGGAGGTTGAGTTTCTGGTTGCACCGTGGACTGAAACCAAGAAAACTGACAGGCAGCTTCTCAGTAAGGTGGGTGAACAACAACAAAAAAAGAAATGTGGGGAGACTTTACTGGAATTTAAAACTGTACATTCAAAGCAGATTGGGGTCTCAGGAGTTTGGGTATAATAAAATAAGGAAGAAATCCCCAGCTGCACAGTTGCTGCCACAGCCGAGTTGAAAGGTCCAACCAGAGAGGTCCCTCCGTGAACATAATAGAGAGATGAGGTAATTCAAGGAACCCATGTTTTTGGGAGGCCCAAGGCATGTCTCAGGTACAGAGCATTTAAAGATCAAGGACGTTACCTGGCAAACCTGAAGGACTCGCTACACAATACCCAAGTGTGAGGAAAGAAGCCACCATCTCTCCAGGCAGAGTGTGGAGAACAAAGGAAGGAACAATTTTGCAGCCACTGTCCATGGGGCCAATTCCTGTAAACCCCAAGTTTGGCCCAAAACATAGGCACAATAAACACACGATGCAAAACACAGAGTGTGCCTACGTGACCAGGAGAGAACCAAATGTGGAGAGAGGTTTACACAGGGGACGACTGCTCACAGAAACCTACCTGGCTGTACCCCATTCCCTCCAATCCAACTGCTTACAGGACCAACTAGGAGAGATGTGTCTAGCCGGAAACTCAGAAGAGAGGGGACAGGAGAAATTGGAGACAACCCAAGACCAGGAAATGTGGGGTCTGTAGGTGACATAACTGACTAAGAATTGGCTCCCCCAATACACAAGTGGAACCCAGGGGAGATCCCTGGGGTAGTCTTCCAGCATGGATTGACACATATGGGGTGCTGGAGGTTCACTGATTTAAAATCTCCAGACCAATTAACATTAACTGAAGAGCCTAGAGCCCACTGATGCCTAAACCCTACCTCCAGGAATTCCATGTGTGGGATTACTTCTCTCACTCCAGCAATCCAGAGGGTGAAGGTGAAGCATCACACTCCAGATGACCCCACCTAAAACTGTTCAGAAGAGAAGCTGAGAATATTTTGAACGCAATCAGAAAGAATTCTTTAACTTTTCATCAAGATATTTTTTCTTTCCTTTTTTTCTTAATTCTTTTTCACTGTTTAATTGTGACCTTAATGTTACATGGACATTTATACAGTCTCCATTTTTTTTTTTTCTTTTCATCTCTAGAATATTTGAAAGAAGTTACTTTACGTAGATTAGTTTTTTGTGTGTGAACTAAGATGTTTAAATAGTATATTTTAGTGTTCTTTTGTATTCCTTTCTTTATTTTTAATTTTTTAAAAATTTTTGGTTTGTACATATTTTTTCTCCTGTTTCCCTAATTCTTTTTTCTTCCATTAAAAGCCAATCTCTGTTTGTTCTCTCTTTATTGTTCCTTTAATCTTTTACTTCTATCTTCTCTCCTTCTCCCACATAATTTTCACATCCTATATCAATTCTGTTTTCTCCCTATCCACCATTTGAAAATGTAAATGTTTTTGCAAACTTGCTGTTATTATTATAGGCAATAACATCATATTATTCCTGTGTATCATTCTAATTAACATTGTAGACATTATAGTAGGAACTATTTGGTTGAGTGCTGTAAATTATATTGGTTGTTGTTATTACTTGTCTCCCCCTAAACTGTGAGGTACTGGAAACCTTCAGAGACACTATAAATCCACAGGATAGAAACTCTACTGCCTCCAATCCATATTGTTAGTTGGGTAGCCACACAAACAACATGAAAAAGCAAAGGAACAAATCACCCCAAGCAAGCCAAGATACTACAATAACAGAATCCATTGACACCACAGTGAAAGAAATGTCAGAGAAAGAGTATAGAATGTACATAGTTAAACTGATATGTGAAGTAAAAGATGATTTAAGAGAACAAATACAGGTAGCGAAAGATCACTTCGAGATAGAGATTCTGAGAAGAAAAAAAAAAAAAATCCTTGAAATGAAGGAAATGAAAAACCAAATTAAAAATTCAAAGAAAGCATTACCAACAGAGTAGACCACTTAGAAGGCAGAAGCTCAGGCAATGAAGACACTATATATGATATAGTATATTATATTGAAAATATATAGTATTTTATATATTAATATTTATATACTAATATTCATATATTAATTTTATATATTAATATTTTATATTAATATTTTTATATTATTTTATATATTAATATTTTTATATATTAATATATTTTATATAGAAAATATATATGATATAGTATAGTATATTGAAAATAGGGTTGACCATGGAGAGATGTTAAGAAACCCTGAACAGAACTTCCAAGAAATATGGGATAATATGAAAAGACCAAATTTAAGATTTATTGAGATAGATGAATGTATGGAGATACAAACCAATGGAATGCACAATATTTTCAATAAAATAATATCAGAAAATTTCCCAAATCTGAAAAGTAAAATGGAAAGTCAAATACAAGAGAATTATAGAACCCCAAGTGTGCAATATTACAACAGACACACATCAAAGCACATTATAATGAAAAGGCCTAGCATACAGAATAAGGATAGGTTTAAAGGCTGCAAGAGAAAAACATCAGATTGCATAAAGGGGAAAACCAATACAAATCTCATCTGATTTCTTAACCCAGACTCTCAATACTAGGAGGTCCTGCAATAACATACCAAACTCTGATAGAAAATGGATGCTGACCAAGAATCCTATGTTCAGCAAAATTAAGCTGCAGATTTAAAGATAAAATAAAAACTTCCATGCTAAACAAAAATTAACAGAATCTGCAACCAGAAAACCTGCACTTCAGAATATTCCCAACAAAATATTCCATGAAGATAAAATGAAAAAAAAAAAAAAAAAAAAGAAAACCAGTGAAGGGAGGAACTACACTAAAGGAACAGTTGATCAAAGGAGAAACTAATTCAGGGCTGGGGATATAGTTCAATTGGTAGAGTGCTTACCTTGCATGCACAAGGCCCTGGGTTCAATCCCCAACGCCATAAATAAATAAATATATAAATAAACAAACCTAAATGATTGGGAACACAAATCATATCTCAATAATAATTTTAAACATTAATGGCCTAAACTCACCAATCAAAAGACAAAAATTGGCAGATTGGATTGAAAACAAAGACCCAACAATATGCTGTCTCCAAGAGATTCACCTTAAAGGCAAAGACATCCAGGGACTGAAGGTAAAAGGATGGGGAAAAAAATAACTCACATGGATCACATAAACAAGTAGGGATTTCTATCCTCATATGAGATAAAATAGTCTTTAAGCCAAAATTAATCTGAAGGGACAAAGAAGGCCATTCAATACTGCTTAAAAGAATTATATGTCAACAAGACATAACAATCATAAATACTTATGCCCCAAACAATGGAGCATTAAACTCTTCTCAACTTCAAAAATCAAATAGACCACAACACAATAATATTGGGTGACTTTAACACACGTCTCTCAGTACTGGATAGATCTTCAAAACAAAAACTAAACAAAGAAATTATAGAACTAAATAATACAATTAATAATTTAGACTTAACATACATATATAGAATATTCATTCATCAATGATTGAGTATGCTTTCTTCTCAGCAGCACATGGATCCTTCTCTTACATAAACCAAGTTAAGTAAGCTATCACATGTGTTGACATGCAATTGTAATATTAACTTAATATATTTAACATCTCTAGGGTTATTTTGATAGCTCCATTTCCATTGATATTAATTTTTGTGTTCTTGTTTTTTTCTTGATAAGACTTGTTTAATTTGTATAAACTTTTAGCTGTATTATTTCTTTTCTATTTCATATATTTCTTCTCCTACTCTTATTTTTTCCTTCCTAATACTTAGTTTGAAAATAGTTTGTTATTCTAGATTATTTATGACACATGTGCTTTAAGATAAAAATGTTCATCTGAATACTGTTTTATCCCAGAGACCCTGATATTTTAAGCTTTTATTATCACTTAATTTAAAGCAATTTTTATTTTTCTTGTGCTTTCTTTCTTGACCTCAGATATATTTATAAGTGTACCATTTAATTTTGAATAGTTGATGCAGTGATGAGGTTCTATATACCTTAAGGTGACTGATTTCTAATGTAATAAATCATGCAGGTAACACAGTCTGCATGATTTCAAATTTAAAAAAAAGTAAAGAAATGCTTTTTATAATGATTGTATTAATTACATACATGTCAAAACTCATCAAATTGCATACTTCAAATCTGTGCATTATATTATACTTCAATTTTACCTCAATAAACTATGGGGGGGAAATAATTTTAAGTATGGAGATTCTTCAAATGACCATTAATGGAACCCAGCTATACCATTCCTCATGATGTACTTAAAAGAACTAAAGTCAACATTCTATACTAAATATATGCATATCCATGTTTATAGCAGTGCAATTCACAATAGTCAAATTAGACAAAGAGACCAGAGTCCATTAACAGATGAATTGATAAAGAAAATGTGATATGTCTGTTTGTGTACACACACACAAATGTGTTTTGCTCAGCCATAAAGAACAAAGTTATGCCATTTGTAAGAAAATGGATGGAACTTGAGAACATTATGGTAAGTGAAATAAGCCAGACTCAGAAAGTCAATTATTTCTCTCTTACACACAGAAGCTAGAAAGAAATAAGTAAAGAAGACAGACAGGTCTCATGAAATTTGAGGAGACACTAGTGGAGTAGGTGAAGGAGTCCAGAGAATGGTGAAGGTGAGGGAGAGAGGGGAGGTTCTAGGAAATGAAGTCAACCAAGTTATGTGCATGAGTAAATAGTCAACAAAATACCCCACTATTATTTATTATGCACCAACAAAAAAGGATAAATAAAAAAAAAATCGTTACATGAATTAATAGAACCCATATATTTTTTTTTAAGTTTTGTTCTTAACATTTAAACTGAAAATACATGTAGAACTTGTGTTGTATTTAATAAAGTGTTCACACAGAAAAAGCACAACAATATGTTGTTAATATCATATTATAAAATTAATCCCATAGAACTAAGCATAAGGAAAAATGTGAGGCAATGAAAAACAAAGATGAGGAGAAAGATTAAGTATTTCTTTACACATAACTGATGATATATAGAGAGAATGAGGATAACAGTGCAAATACCACTTTTATTGATTCTAGAACATAATTTTTCTTTTTTCTTTTGTACTTATTTATTTATGTATTTTTACATAGTCACCACCTCTGAAGTTGGGATTGTACAATCACTGGTATGTTGTAGTTTATTTCCCAATGTTTTCCATAGTACCCAAAATATGGCATGATTTAGAGTCAATAATACCTTAGATTTGATGAAGCACTTTAATAAGATACTTTCTGCAAGCTGGTGAGGGTACAGCTATTTAGATTTATGGAATCCACTGTCTGCTAAAGAGAACAATGATTAAAGACTCATAGTAAAATAGATTATGGTAAAATATCAGAGACCTGTAAACAAAGATAGAATCTTATTAGATACACAGACAAAATCAACTCACCCAAATAATGAAGATAATTAGACCAGTATCATCATTCTTATGAATAATGGATCAGAGAAAAACAATAAATCAACACCTTCTATGTTATAATAAAATAACAAGGTTGAACTCATAATCTCATAAATTTGAAAATTTTCATTACATAGAGTAATTTCAGTAATCCAAGGATAAAACAGTGACAATGCAAATCTATATGAAGAAAAAGAATTAGTCAAAAAGAAATTTGTAGGCTAGGTGCAGCACATGCCTGTAAAGTGGCTCAAGAGGCTGAGATAATAGAATCACAAATTCAAAACCAGCCTTAGCAACTTAGAGAGGCCTTAAGATACTCAGAGAGACTGTGTCTTTAAATAAAATATGAAAAGGGGTTGGAGATATGGCTCAGTAGTTAAGCACCCCTAGGTTCAATTCCCGGTACCCACTACCCCCCAAAAGCAGTAACTGTAGTATTGCTACACCAATATAAATAGTTCTCTTAGAAAACAAAATTGATGAAAATAATCAATTGGACATGAAAATGATCTTTAAAAAGAAAACAATAACAAATTAAAAGCAAATCCATTGGATATTATGAATAGAAAAATCTCAGTGGAGCAACAGATATGTGAGAAAAAAAACAATCTCCATTTTTTTTTTAATATCCACAATACTTGTACAACATTGACTACAATATTATTTAAGTGGTTTAATTTGCTGTTAAGAGTTAATTTTCTCTGCTATATTGAATAAAAAGTACAGAAGACTTAAGAGAAAGAGGTTGAATATTGTAAAACCTGAATGTAATAATTATGATAAAATTAGCACAAATCAGCAATTGAGTGTAGAAGTAGAAAGTAGAAAAAATTACTGCTTTTCTTCATTTTTTTAGTTATGACAATATTATTTCTAAAGAATTTAAAATTAAAAACTAAAAATAAAAATGTATATGAGTGAAAATTATGTCATTTATAGTCAAATATCTGAAACTGAAAACTTTAAAAATGGTTTTCTTTGAAAACGTGCTAGAAATGAGAGAAAATGGTATAATTTATTTTCATTAAATATCCTATTTTAAAAGAGTTCTTATAATTCATGGAAAAAATAAGAATAAAAGTTAGAAATGAGTAAGCAAAAAGTTCTTTCTCATGGCTTAGCTAGTTAATTTAGTTTCATGCTATTTTTTTCATATGTATTCAGATATTTATTTTCACTTTTTCAACCAATTTTTCTTTTTTTAAAATTACTTAAGGAAAATACTTTTTACTAATTTTTATCTCTGTAGTAAATCAACAAATATCTAAATTATGAACTACAATATAAACAATATTCTCTCAAATGAATTGAAATTTATTTATTTACATTAAAGTTAGGCATGATATTAAATAAGTACCCTTAATCTCTTGAATTCTGAAATTCTTATATTATTTAAACATTATATTTATTTTCCACAAAAGTATGTGCTATGGTTTAAATATATCTCCCAAATTTTGTATGTTGAAAAATTAATTACTCCAAAATCATATTAATTGGGGTCTTTGATTTTTCTACTTTTGGTTTGTAAAAATAGCTTCATTTATATTTGTTAGATGGATTGGAAAACACAAAGGTAATGAGACTATTATATCAGAAAAATAAAGATACATTTTTGTCTAAAATGTGTACTTGTAATTATAGTTACATAATATATCTTCCAAGGCATAGCAGTATTTATCACTGGTATATGTAAATGATTGAAATAAAATGGAAAATACTAGTTTACATTCAAGCAACAAATTTATAGAATTCCCAGTAAAAAAAAAAAAATGACAAAAATAATGTAATATATTTTGCATAAATAAAGCTAACCCATATTAGAAAGGATAATAATATTGGATTATTATTTTGATATTTTGTTATAAATATTTTGTAATCTTTTATTTACTCATTTTTTTTAACTCCCACTGGAAAAACATGCAGTTATGTACTAATATAAGTAGCACAACCATGTCTGTGGAATCATAATCATTGAATGTATAAATCACTTGTATAAAATAGAATCTTAATTAGTGAAAATTCTTCAGGGCAAAGGTAAAATAATAAAAAATAAGAATAAGCTTTAGCAATGACATAAAATCCCACAGATGTTTTTGTAATACTTGCTTAGAAAAAATTACTAAAGCAGAATTTTATGTCATTAAAATATGTACCACTATGTTTATTGGTGAAATAATTTTATTATTAGTATAAATTACTTTTTTATTACTCACAGAATAACACAAGCATGAAAAAGAACACAGTTTTCATTAGGTTTCAAGAACTTTCATTTCCAGTTTCAAGAGATGGTTGTAGTGGATTAGACTTAAGATTGTGGTTTCTGACCTGGTGTGGTGGCTTTTGCCTGTAATCCCATAGGCTCAGGTGGCTGAGGCAGGAGGACTGTGAGTTTAAAGCCAGCCTCAGCAAAAATGAGGTGCTAAGCAATTCAGTGATACCCTGTCTCTAAATAAAATACAAAACAGGGCTAGGGATGTGGCTCAGTGTTCAAGTGCCCCTGAGTTCAATCCCTGATATAACCCAAAACAGATTGGGGTTTCTTTAAGGACACTGATAACTGCCTGTTAGTAGATTAAAAACACAAAAAAGAAATTATTATAAGTAGAAAAGGAAATTGTGACTTTTTTTCATTTTTTGAAATAATTTTTAAATTATTTTCATCTGTTAATAAATTACTGCTAATTGATGACTTTTCGAGTGCATATTTGACTTGAGGATTTTTCACATCTATGATCATAATGGGATTGGTTTAAGCCCCTTTGTTGTTTCTCTTGCTTCTCACTTGGCTCATTTTCTGAGGTTTTACAATTTGCATATGAACTGATGATTGGCTGAGTTGGTGGTTCCTATGAGGCTGAATAGAGGGTTTTTCAATTCATGGATATTGATTTTTGCTTCTGCTAAGGACCCTAAATAGCTCCCATTGGAAGGATTTAAATTAATGTTCCTGTTTTGATTTTGATGGGTTTTACCAAGAGATAATCTCAAACTCCACATCAGTATGAGTATGGGCTTATATTTGCAAATTGTTTTGAAAATAAAAATCTTCATTCAGATCTAAGACAAAGCATATATTTGAGCTTCCATTACTGTATTTATAGATTATTTTCACCCTGACTATCCATTCACTGAGGATATTTCTTCAAAAGTCTTCACTAAGTGTGTGTACAGGATAGGAGTGCTGTCGTGTTAGCAAAATTCTCTTTCCCTACTCATCTGCAAATCCTCACCTTATATGATCCTAATGATTGCATTGTGCCACCTATGTGAGTTTTAGATCTCAAAGCTCCAGATAGGCAGATATTTTAAGTGTGGATTCATTTCTTGACTATTCATATGTTCTTCTGCTATGTATTTTTCCCATTTGGGAATTTTTATTATTTCTCATAGTTTATGTGGTTCATCTGTATTTCCTTTTCCTAAGAGCATAGTTATTTGATAAAATTGCCACAGGTTCTATTTTGAAAAGATTTGAAGATTGTTTTCTTTAAGTATTTATGGTGGTTTTATAGTATATTTTTTTTCAAAATGTATTTTTTAAAATCACTGGTCTCTGGTTTTGTGACCTAGATTACTTATGGAACCTAGATGAAGAGTTGCTTCTTTCCCTTGTGGTAGATGATACATTGGCCTCAGTGACACAGATCAAACAATCTCCCTGTTGTCTACCTATCCATTATACATCTGTGAATATAACCAACTATTAAAGGTCAAACATATTGTCTTGAGAGTCAAAAAACACTGCTAACACTCTATCCTTTCTACATGGAAGGAATTGAAACCATCTTATGTCTTGTATTTTAGGAACCTTGTTAAGAAAGTGAGTTACTGAGCCAACTTGTTGGAGTATTAGGCCTACATTTTCTTGTAGCAGTTTCAGGGTTTCTAGTCTTATTTCTAGGTCTTTGATCTACTTTGAGTTGAGTTTTGTGCAGGGTGAGAGGGATTAAATTTCATTCTACTACATATGGATTTCCAGTTTTTCCAGCATCATTTTAGAAGAGGCTATTGTTTCTCCAATGTATGATTATGGCAGTTTTGTCTAGTATGATATAACTGTATATATGTGGTTTTGTCTCTGTGTCTTCTATTCCATTCCATTGGTCTTCATATCTATTTTGGTGCCAGTACCATGCAGTTTCTCTTACTATAACTCTGCAGTATAATTTGAGGTTCAGTATTTTGATGCCTCCTGCTTTGCTTTTCTCACCAAGGATTACTTTGGTATTCTGGGTCTCTTATTTTTCCAAATAAATTTCATTACTGCTTTTATTATTTCTGTGAAGAACATCATTGGAATTTTGATGGGCATTGCATTGAATCTGTATAGTACTTTTGCTAGTATGGCCATTTTGACAATATTAATTCTGCCTATCTAAGAACATGGGTGGTCTTTCCATCTTCTAAGGTCTTCTTCAATTTTTTTACTTTAGTGTTCTATAGTTTCCATTGTAGAAATAAAATTAAAAATTAATAAATGTGATGGCATCAAATTAAAAATCTTCCTCATAGAAAAGAAAACAAAAGTGTGAAGGTAGAACCTGCAAAATGGGAGAAAATCTTTGCCCCTGTGCCAAAGATAGGAATTTGTATCCAGGATATATAAAGAACTCAAAAAATTTAACAGCAAAACAACAAATAACCCAATCTATGCATAGGCAAAGCAACTATACAAACACTTCGCAAAAGAAGAAATATGAACAGTCAGTAAATATATTAAAAATGCTTAGCATCTCTAGCAATTAGAGATCTGCAAATTAAAATTACACTGAGAGTTTATCTCATTCCAGGTCAGAATGGCAATTTTCAAGAATGAAAGTAATAATAAATGTTGGCAAGGATGTGGGAAAAAAAGGTACACTTATATATTGTTAGGGGAAGTGTATATTAGTACAACCACTCTGGAAAGCAGTATGGAGAGTCCTCAAAAAATAGGAATGGAACCACCATATGATCCAGCTGTCCCACTTCTTGGTACATATCAAAGGATTTAAAATCAGCATATTACAGCGACATAACCATATCAATGTTTATAGTAGCACAATTCACAATAGCTAAGCTATCAAACCAACCTAGGTACAACTGAACAGATAAATGGATAAAGAAAATGTGGTATATACACACAATAGAGTAATACTCAGATATAAAGAAGAATGACTTTATGGCATTTGCTAGTAAATGGATGGAACTGGAGACTATCATGCTAAGTGAAATAAGCTAGTCCCAAAAAGTCAAAGGTAGAATATGTGGAAGACAGATAATTCAAAATAAGGGGGGAGATAAGTAGAAAAGAGTAGAAGATCAGAGGAATAAACATAAGGGAATAGAAGTAAGGGAGGAGAGATGGGAAGGGAAAGCCAGTGGAATGAATCTGACCTAACTCTCTTACATATATACATGAATATGCCACAGTTTATCTTATCATCATGAACCTAATTAAAAAAAGAACCTAATTAAAAAAAAAAAAAAACTAAGTAAAGATAGTTCAATAGAGTAGAGGGAATACAATGGGTTGGGAAGAAGGGAGAGGAAGAGGAAATACTGGGGAGTGAATTAAAACTAACTACATTCCATGCTTTTATAATTATGCCATAGTATCTTTTATTATCATGTATAATTACAAATAACCAATTAAAATATTTACAAAATATATTTACATATGAAGGTAAAAATGTGCCATCACCAAATCCCTGCCAATTCTACATGTATGTTGGTATTAGGGAGCTCAGTACTATAGCAAGATCTGTGGAATTCTCTTGTTTCATTTTGCTGTATGGAAAAGAACGATCTCTCGCCCTCTAAAGGAATACAGTACAGTAGCAATTTTTCAGTTTTTTTTTATGTTTATTACTTTATTGAGATATAATTAACAAGTTGTGTGTATTTAAGGTGTACAATATGATATTTTTACATTCATATGATTGTGGAATGCCACAGTCAAGCTATTTAACACATCCATCACCACATCTAGTCATATTTCTCTTTTTGGTAGTGAGATTGTTCAAAATATATTTGCTTAGCACATTTAAAGTATATAATGTGTTATCATTAACTATAGTCATCATGCTGTATGTGAGGTCTTCAAAATTAATCCATCATATAATAGCAAGTGTATACCCTTTTGATCAATAGCTTTTATTTCTCCCACTCCCCACACCAAATAGCCATCCTTCTTGTCTTTCTTTCTATGAGTTCAACTATTTTAAATTTAACATATAAGTGAAACCATGCAGTATTTGTATTTTGTGTCTGGCTTATTTTACTTAATATAAATTCCCTTGTGTTCATCCATGTTTTCACAAAAGTTATCAAAGGAAACAGAAAAAACTCTACAACATTAGTCTAATCAATTACCATTTTGATCTAAAACAAAAAGCACAGGCAACAAAAGGAAAAATTAAAAGGTGGGGCTACATTAAATTAAAATAATCATGCACAAGAAAATCTTCAACAAAAGGAAAAGGCAAGTCACAGAGAATATATTTGTAAATGATGGATCTGACAAGTAGATAATAAGCAAAATACAGAAAGAATTTATACAACTCAACAGGAAAAAAGTCAAATAGCCCCATTAAAAATGAGCAATGGGGCTGGGGTTGTGGCTCAGCGGTAGAGCGTTCGCCTAGCACTTGTGCAGCCTGGGCAGCACCACATAAAAATAGAGGCATTGTGTACGACTAAAACAAATAAATATATATTTTTTAAAATGAGCAATGGATCTGAAAGACATTTTTCAAACAAGATTAAAATTTTTTAAATATCCAACCATTATGTGAAAAATGTTCAGTAGTATTAATTATCAAAGAAATATAATTATTCTCACACCTGTTAAGATGTTTAGGAAGGCTATTATTAAAAACTCAAAAGATAACAAGTATTACTGGGAGTGTGAACAAAGGTCAACCACTTCACTTTATTGGTGAGAATGTAATTTATTACAGCCATTATAGGATTCTGTACACAGATTCCTCAAATATTAAGAATAAAACTATTATGTAATCCAGAATCTGTTTCCGAGTCTCTCTTCTCTCTCTCTCTCTCTCTCTCTCAGAGGTAGTAGCAGCATTTTCACATCCATTGTAAGAATACATACACAAGGGAGTCCCCAGTTCAGCGGCTGGCTTAAGTTCCCAGTTCGGCCTGCCCCCGTGAGATCCCGGTTCGGCCTGCGGGCCCTGCGACCTACGGACAGAATTCCCAGTTTAGACTGCCTTGGTAAGTTCCCAGTTTGGCCTGCAGGGCCCTGCAACCTGTGGGCGGAGTTCCCAGTTCAGCAGCTGGCTTAAATTCCCAGTTCGGCCTGCCCTGTGAGATTCTGGTTCAGCCTGTGGGCCCTGAGACCTGTGGGTGGAGTCCCCAGTTCAGCAGCTGTCTTAAATTCCCAGTTCAGCCTGCCTGCATGAGATCCCAGTTCGGCCTGCGGGCCCTGCGACCTATGGATGGAATTCCTAGTTCAGACCGCCAGCGCACTCGCCCTGAAGGAGAGACCCAGCCCCCAGTTCACCTGGCCTCCAGGGCCCAGAGTAGCAGCTCCCTGCTTCTGCACTTAGGACCCGACCTGAGGAAAAGCCCCCTCCACTCCCGGGGGAAGTGCGACGTGCCCAGCTGCAACCAGAACAAGAGGGGAAGTGCGACCTGCCAGCTGTGACCAGAACAAGAGGTAGGCACCCACCGAGCCACTCTTCCTCTGTGCCATTCTGCAACTGGCCAAAGGTGCAGCCTTGACTCCACTAACAGGATCACTGACTGGACATGAACCAAGTCAATTGGCTTAAACTGGAAAGGAAAAAAGAAGGGCTTCCCAGGGTCCATTTTGTTTGAGACTGGTTCCTGGGTTCAACTTTTGTTTGTTTGTTATGTTGTTTTTTTTGGGGGGGTTTTTTTTTTGTTTTTGCTTTGTTTTGTTTTGATTGACAGTGTGTTTGTTTGCTTCTGTTCTTCTCTTTCTTTCTTTTCTTCCTTCTCACTTTTGTATTTTTTCTTCTTCCTTCATCTTCCCTATTTACACCCTGCCATTGCATACTCAACAGAGGCAAAAACAAGTTATACACAGAAATTGGGATTTCTAGAACGGGTACAATTGAAATATATAGCAAAGTGGTGTTATATATAGTTTATTTTCTATTTTCTTCACTCACTCTCTCTCTCCTCTCTCTTACACTAATTTATACTCCTTTGTCATTTTTTTTCTTTTCCATCTATCTTTATTTCTTCTCTCAACCACTGCATAAGTTAGGTTTATATATAAAGCGGACTTTCCACCTAAGCATTCACTCCATTCTCTTTCCTCTCTCTCGTCTGCTGATACTAAACCACTTCCATAAAACTCTCTTCTCATACTTTCAAAGAAAGAACAAGTCAATATACTCACTTCCTTCTTCCTAAACATATCACCTCTATATCCAATTCTTGAAACTATAAAACCCCATCAGAAGTGTACAGAGTAATTGGAAACAATATCTGAGTTAACTAAATCTGTACATTGTGATCAAACTGGGATTTTCTGAGTAGAAAGTGTTTGATTTTAAAGTTTAAAGGAAATATAAGGGAATCTGATAGCATTGTATTATAGGAGCAACATAAGGCTTTAAGGTAAAGTCAAAACAGTCAAGGTCCCACAGTGCAGGAAGATAAGACACACAAGCAATATGAACAAACAAGGGAAGAAAGTGACACAAACAAATCAATATACCTCCTCAGTAGATTCCATGGCAAGCACAGTTGGTGAAATGCCAAAGATGGAATTTAGAAATTACATATTCCAAGTGTTTGCAGAACTTAAGAATGAACTAAAAAATGAGATGAGGGAGCAAATACAGGAGGTGAAAGATCATTTTGACAAAGAACTCCATAAACAAATACAGGAAGTAAAAGATTGCTTCAATAGGGAGATAGAGGCTCTAAAGAGAAACCAAACAGATATTCCAGAAATGAAAGAAGCAATAAACCAAAATAAAAGCTCAATGGAAAATATCACCAACAGAGTAGATCACTTGGAAGAAAGAACCTCAGACAATGAAGACAAAATATATATACTAGAGAAAAATCTAGATTACACAGCAAAAATGGTAAGAAACAAAGAACAGAACATTCAAGAATTATGGGACAACATAAAGAGACCAAACTTAAGAGTGATTGGGGTAGAGGAGGGGGCAGAGTTTCCAGCCAAAGGAATGAGTAATTTATTTAATGAAATAATTACAGAAAATTTTCCAAACTTGAAGAATGAAAGGGAAAACCAAGTTCAAGAGGCTTACTGAACACCAAACATACAAAATCACAACAGATCCACACCAAGACACATTATAATGAAAATGCCTAATATACTGAGCAAGGAGAAAATATTAAAAGCAACAAGAGAAAGGAAGCAGATTATATATAGGGGGAAACCAATCAGACTATGTTCAGATTTTTCAACCCAGACCTTAAAAGCAAGAAGATCCTGGAATACCATATTTCAAGCTCTGAAAGAAAAGGGATGTCAACCAAGAATCTTATATCCAGCAAAATTGAGCTTTAGATTTGAAGATGAAATAAAAACCTTCCACGACAAGCAAAAGTTAAAAGATTTCACAACTCGAAAGCCAGCACTTCTGAACATCCTGGGCAAAATTTTTCATGAAGAAGAAGAGAAAAATAACAATGAAAATCAACAAAGGGAGATATTAAACTAAGGGAAATACCAACCAGAAGAGAAACCAAATCAAACTAAAGACCATAATACAAATAAAAATGGATGGGAATAAAAATCACATCTCAATAATAACCCTGAATGTTAATGGCCTAAACTCGCCATTCAAAACACACAGATTATCTGAATGGATTAAAAGAAATGACCCAACAATTTGCTGTCTCCAAGAAACACACCTAGGAGAAAAAGACATCAATAGACTGAAGGTGAAAGGCTGGGAAAAGTCTTATCACTCACATGGAATGCAGAAGCAAGCAGGGGTTTCCATTCTCATTTCAAATAAGGTAGACTTCAAGCCAAAGCTAATCAAGAGGGATAAAAATGGATATTTCTTACTACTTAAGGGAACCATTCATCAACAGGATATAACAATCATAAATCTATATGCCCCAAATAATGGAGCACCTACATTCATCAAACAAAAGCTTCTCAAGTTCGAGAGTAAAATAGACCACAACACAGTTATCCTAGGGGACTTCAACACACCTCTCTCACCAATGGATAGATCATCCAAACAAAAGCTAAACAAAGAAACTTTAGGCCTCCTTAAAACAATTAATAACTTAGACCTAACGGACATATATAGAATATTTCATCCCTCAGTAAACGAATACACATTTTCTCAGCAGCACATGGCTCCTTCTCCAAAATAGACCATATATTATGTCACAAGGCAACTCTCAGCAAATATAAAAAAAATAGAGATACTACCCTGCATTGTATCAGACCATAAAGGGATGAAATTGGAAATCAACGACAAAACAAGGAATAAGAAAAACTACTCCAACAACTGGAAGTTAAACAACATGTTACTGAATGAATAAGGGGTTGAAGAAGACATCAAAGAGGAGATTTAAAAATTCCTAGAGGTAAATGAGAACACAAATACAATGTATAGAAATCTCTGGGACACTATGAAGGGAGTAGTAAGAGGAAAATTCATTACACTGAGTTCATTCCTTAAAAGGAAAAAATAAATAAATAAATAAATGACAACATCACACCTCAAAGCACGAGAAAAAGAAGAACAGATCAATACCAAGAGCAGTAGAAGACAGGAAATAATTAAAATCAGAGCAGAAATTAATGAAATTGAGACTAAAGAAATAATTCAAAGAATTGACAAAACTAAAAGTTGGTTCTTTGAAAAAAATAAACAAAATTGACAGACCCTTAGCAATGCTAATGAAGAGAAAAAACTTAGATTACTAACATTCATGATGAAAAAGGGAATATTACAACAAACACCTCAGATGTACAGAAGATAATTAGAAATTACTTTGAAAACTTATACTCTAATAAAATAGAAAATACTGAATGCATTGACAGATTTCTAGAGTCATATGATTTGCCTAAACTGGATCTGGAGTCTATAAACAATTTAAACAGATCGATTAAAAGCAAAGAAATAGAAGATGTCATCAAAAAGCTACCAACAAGGAAAAGTCCAGGACCTGATGTGTTTACAGCCAAGTTCTACAAGACTTTTAAAGAAGAACTAATACCAATGCTCTTCAAACTATTTCAAGAAATAGAAAAAGAGAGAGCTCTTCCTGACTCTTTCTATGAGGCCAATATTACATTAATTCCAAAGCCAGGCAAAGACACAGACAAAAAACAAAACTTCAGGCCAATATCTTTAATGAACATAGATGCAAATATTCTCAACAAAATTCTGGCAAATCAGATACAAAAACATATGAAAAAGATAGTGCACCACGATCAAGTAGGTTTATTCCAGGGATGCAAGGCTGGTTCAACATTTGGAAATCAATAAACATAATACATCATATCAATAGACTTAAAGATAAAAATCATATGATTATGTAAATAGACGCAGAAAAAGCATTTGACAAAATACAGCACCCCTTTATGTTCAAAACACTGGAAAAACTAGGAATATCAGGAACATATCTCAACATTATAAAAGCTATTTATGCAAGGCCCTGAGCTAATACTATCCTAAATGGAGAAAAATTGAAAGCATTCCCTCTAAAAACTGGAACAAGACAGGGATTCCCCCTTTCACCACTGCTATTTAACATATTACTGGAAACTCTGGCCAGAGCAATTAGACAGACAAAAGAAATTAAAGGGATCCAGATAGGAAAAGAAGAGCTCAAATTAGCACTATTTGCTGATGACATGATAATATACCAAGAAGACCCCAAAAAACTCTACCAGAAAACTTTTGCAACTAGTAAATGAATTCAGCAAAGTAGCAGGATACAAAATTAATACCCATAAGTCAAAGGCATTTTTGTACATCAGTGACAAAGCCTCTGAAAGGGAAATGATGAAAACTACCACATTTACAATAGCATCAAAAAAAAAAAAAAAAAAAAAAAAAAACCTGGGAATCAACTTAACGAAAGAGGTGAAAGACCTCTATAAGGAAAATTATAGGACACTGAAAAAAAATCATAGAAGAACTCAGAAGATGTAAAGACCTTTCTTGTTCTTGGATAGGCAGAATAAATATTGTCAAAATGTCCATACTACCAAAAGCATTATACAGATTTAATGCAATTCCAATCAAAATCCCAATGTCATTCTTCAAAGAAATAGAAAAAGCAGTCATGAAATTCATCTGGAAAAATAAGAGACCCAGAAGAGCCAAAGCAATCCTGAGCAAGAAAAGTGAAGCAGGGGGCATCACCATACCGGACTTTAAATTATACTATAGAGCAATAGTAACAAAAACAGCATGGTATTGGCACCAAAACAGACTGGTAGACCAATGGTACAGAATTGAGGATACAGAGACTAATACATATAATTTCAGCTATCTTATATTAGAAAAGGTACCAAAAATGTACAGTGGAGAAAGGATAGCCTCTTCAACAAATGGTGCTGGGAAAATTGGAAATCCATATGCAACAAAATGAAATTAAAACCCTTATCTCTCACCATGCACAAAACTCAATTCAAAGTGGATCAAGGACCTAGGAATTAGACCAGAGACAATACGCCTAATAGAAGAAAAAGTAAGCTCCAATTTCCAACATGTCGGATTAGGCCCCAAATTCCTTAATAAGAATCCTGTAGCGCAAGAATTATTACCAAGAATTAATGAATGGGATAGATTTAAACTAAAAAGCTTCTTCTCAGCAAAAGAAACAATCAGTGAGGTGAATAGAGAACCAAATAATTGGTAAGAAATATTTAATACATGCACATCAGATAAAGCACTAATTTCTAGAATACATAAAGAACTCAAAAAACTTAACAAAAAACCAAATAATCCAATCAATAAATGGGCTAAGGAATTGAAAAGACACTTCTCAGAAGAAGATACACAATTAATCAACAAATACATGAAAAAATGCTCCACATCGCTGGCAATTAGAGAAATGCAAATCAAAACTACTCTAAGATTTCATTTCACTCCATTCAGAATGGCAGCTATCAAGAACACAAAAAACAATAAATGTTGGAGAGGATGTGGGGAAAAAGGCACACTCATACATTGCTGGTGGGACTGAAAAAATGGTGCAACCACTATGGAAAGCAGTATGGAGATTTCTTGGAAAACTGGGAATGGAACCACCCTATGACCAGCTATCCCACTCCTGGGTCTATTTCCAAAGGACTTAAAAACATCATATTACAGTGACACATCCACTTCAATGTTTATAGCAGCACAATTCACAATAGGTAGGTTGTGGAACCAACCTAGATGTCCCTCAGTAGACGAATGGATAAAGAAAATGTGGTATATATACAAAATGGAATTTTACTCAGCAATAAAAGAGAATAAAATAATGGCATTTGCAGGTAAATGGATGAAGTTGGAGAATATAATGCTAAGTGAAGTTAGCCAATCCCCAAAATCCATATACCGAATGTTTTCTCTGATATAATGAGGCTAGTTCACAGTATTGTTGGATGGGGGTACATAGGAGGATTTGGGGAACACTAGAATGGTCAAAGGAAAGGAAGGGGAAGGGAGGGAGCAAGGGGGAGGGAGCGGGGGGAAAAGGAAAAAGAAAATTGGTGATTGAATGAGATTGATATCATTATCCTAAATGCATGATTGAAGATCTGAATGGTACTTATATACTTTGTATACAAACAGTTGTATGTAAAAGGATGCTATATATGTGCATTAGGAATTTTTAATACATACTACTATTATAAATAAAAAAAGAAAAAAAAAAAAACAATAACTAAAGAGAAGGAAGGGCAGTACAGTAGAGGAGAATGGAAAGAAGGGAAAGAAGAAATATTACGGATTGAATTGGAGCAGATTATATTCCATGTAAGTATGAATATGTGAAAATAAATTCCACCACTATGTGTAACTCTAATGAATTAATAAAAACATTTGAAAAATTAAAAAAAAAGAATACATACACAAAACAAACTGAGTGTCTATTAGTAAATAAATGGATATATACAAGTACAATGTTATTCAGCATTAAAAAAAGAAGGAAATTTCTCAGCTTCTTCCATGGTAAATTCACTGGGACATTCCCTATTCCCTGATGCTTCAGAGGCCTTATAGTAAAATATGATGTCATCCCAATCTGACTGCAAGGCATGCTTATGTTCAGGGTTTAATATCTCATTGATATAGCTTCCTAAAACTACACTTTCATACAACACACACACACACACACACACACACACACACACACACATTGTTTTTGTCTTTAATGGTCAGAGGATGGAGATCATCTCTTTGTTCTAGAGCAGGGCCTATATTTCCCAACTTGAGTGATGCTGACTTCTGACTTTATTATTTGCACAAAAATGGTAAGTGCTAATTTGATAGATCTTGAGAAGAACAAGATTTATTATCAAGGTGTCCACTTCAGGTGAGGTCATTATGTATCTACAGACATGGATATCTAGAAAAAGAAGAGGATGATACTTTTAGCCATGTAGATTCACTGGGGATTTAAATATTCATATTTTCAGCACTTTGAAGCTGTTATACTAGGACTAAGTGTTTCTTTCTTCCAAGATCAGGAAACCAACTTTGATATATCATAATTCTCCTGACTTTAGATTTCATCTCATCCTCTGTAATTAGATCTGCAAGCAAGGGTGCAGCAGGGTCTGTCCATTCTTTGTAAAACATAAGAATTTTCATTTAATCATCATCATAGAGACACTCTTACACTCACTGTCACAGCATGGCTTAAAGTGCTAATTAACACTTTCTAACCTAACAGTTTCTATTGCAAGCCCCCAATGTCATCAAAAGCAGCTTTTCTATAGAACAATCCTTCTCAAAGCAATTCTATCGTCTAAGTACAATGGCCGCATTCCACCTGCCCAAAGTAGCAATAACATTCACATGGCTCTAATTTTAAACTGACCACAGGAGAATGCTGTGTGGTTTCACTGAAAACCAAGTTATACCCCACACAAATTACAAGCAAACATGAGAATTCCCACTTCTTAGTGACAGGTGGGAAAACTAGCTCTAGAATGAAATTTTGGCCCCCTATTTTCTTTTATTTTACTTCATTTTCAGCAGTTTTGGGAATCTAATCCATGGCCTAAAAAGAAGCAAAACTAACTGGAAATTAAAAAGAAAGAGATCATTATTATCCAGATCAATTATTACTTAGCATAATAATAGCACAAATCCTTTTATGTGTTTTGTATATTCTTATAAGGATTTTGTATTGACCAAGGTTTTAATCCAGAGAACAGGTTATATTCCAGACTATTTGAATAGAAGTGTGTTTGTTACAGCAGGCTCAGTCACTTAAAGAATTGTTGAGATGGCTAAAGAAGAGTCTAGGATATGTTCCAGAATCTACTCTGAAGTCTATACTGCAAAATAAGCCTGCCAAAGGAATTGCTTGTCCTAATATGATAGGAAGCTTCTGGCTAAATCAAGAAGCATCCATTACTAAGTACATAAGTATTAGAACAATCTCATTTCTGAGCTACTAATTTAGCTACAGTTGCTGTTTCCAAACAGCATCACTTTTCTGGAATCAGGAAATAATCATGTGCAAAATTAGGAAGCTGTCATTAAGCTGCAGGGTCCAACAATATGACACTCTTTCTACTATGAAGAAGACATTTCTGCTAAATTAGCTAGCCTCAGACACAGATTTTGGTTCCAGAACGTGCCACTTTTGCTACCATCCACATTGACAAAATATATGGTCCATATCCTATTTATCTGAGTTCAAATTTCAAGTTCCATGTAAATTCATGTGATGCGGAACTTAAATCACATTTGAATCACCAGCTGAAAATGAATTGAGAAAATTTCTGCTATAGCTTTTCACCTTCTTCAGGAAAAATAATTCACACTAGAATAAAATTTGAAAGGATGCTTCAAATTCACTCATAGTTACTCTTTACCTTCATTTTGAAAATATCTCATTTTATTATATGTAGAATTTCATATTTGTCCCATGTTTAATCATAGTCAAGAAACTAGAACATTCCAACTGTAAAGTAAGTACTTAAAAGTATGATTAATGAGTTAATGTGAGGTACTTTTTGAGAATTAAACATTATTGTTCATAAGAAAACAATAAAAAATTGGACATTCTATGTACTTTATTTTTAGAATAAGAATTCCTAATCCATTTGCATTCAGAGGTACCACATTTCTCCGAAATTTCTACTTATCTAGGAAAATTCATTAAAGATTTGGTTAGATTGAACATATTTTAGAAAATTAAACAACTCTGTGAACATAAGAAATTGAAAAGTATGAAAGAGAAAACTTTTCCTAAAGTATAAGATAGCCTAAGAAGATGCAGCTATCGAGAATTGTAAATGTGGTGGATTGTGGACATAGCCTGGACTACAGTTCTCACTATTTTTATACAACCCTCATTAAGCACAAAAATTCATTTTCAAGAGGAAATTAAGCTGAGATTAATTGCTTTAGCAGTTGTTTCCCTATAATAACAACAAATAAGCAAATAAAATCCCAGTAACATGATGCTACATAAATATAAAGAGAGACCCTCTCCCATACCTGATCACAGATCTCTAAGAAATGGGGTTCTTTATAGAAGAGAAACGTTGTACATGAGCTTGTTAATACAGCTTTGTATCACTATGTTTGTAAGCAAAAATAACCAACACAGTTTGGGCACCATTATGAAAACACAAATAACTGGGAACAAAGCAAAGGGATCAACAAGCTTTCCTTTATTCCGCAGTAGGGTCAACCAATCAGACACTGAAAGGGCTCATTTTCTGGATACAAAAATGGCCCCCGAGTTACAGAAGGACTCTGAGTTTATAGATTGCAATAAGGGTGAATTAATCATTGGAAACTGAGAACATGCTGGTTTTGGATAGTCAGGGAAGTAGTTGTGCAAGTTTAAAATTTTAACTGAGGAAGACAGTTGTAAAAAGTTTGAAACTCATTGTTACCAGAGAAATAGGAGTTCAGATCCTGAGGGTTGAATACTCAAATCCCACCCATTGCCTTTCTTCTTCCTCTGGGATTCATTGTTTCCCAGAGCTTCACTATTTGCTTTTCTACTACCAGGACTCATCCCCTTGGGAAAGGGTAAAAGTCCAGGGCCCAGTGTTTTAGAATCTGCCTCTTCCATTCAGGGCCCATTGTTCCTGGAAAAGGATTTCTTGGGTGAGGTTTAATGTTTGGTTATTTTTTTCCCTTCTCCCAAGCGACAACTTCTCTTTGTTTTTCCTGGGGTCTGTCTTGTAGGAATTATTTTCCATAACTCTTCAATATTGAAATACCAGAGATAACCAACTCACAAAGATAATAGTTTTATTTTGAATCACAGTTCTGGTTTCCAATCCAGAATCAATTTTTTTCCCCCAGGCTTTCGGCGTGTGGTGACACAACACATTATGTTGGAAGCACATGGCAAAGCAAACTGCTTAACTAGTGAGCATGGAAGCAAAGACAGAGAGGATGGCCTGGGGTCCCACAATCCTTTTCATGGGTACACTCACAAGGATCTGAGGACCATCCACAAATCCCCATTCTCAAAGGTTCCCACCTCGAAGTAATGCCACCCTGGGTAACAAACTGTTGGGGGACACTTATAAAACTATAGCAATTATCCTAAAAGGAAAATTTCAGATTACTATTAATTCTTTCTTATTGACCAGAAATTCAGTTACTTGCCTGGCTCTATTTACTCCTGTTTTCAAAAAGGTGGTGAATAAAGGCTGATAGTTGCTATTTGAAAACTGGGTATTTTTCAGGGTAGGTAATCCCCATTAAATAGAAGAATCTATTTTGAAATCATGTTTAAATGCATAAACAGAAACATTGCCACCATATCCACTTCAAGAGTATGTTGGAGAAGCCCTTGGTGGCAGGTAGATATATGTGAGTGTTTTCTTATGTTGATTTTATCTGGTGGTAGAGGGTCTCCTCCAGATTGAACATTATTAATGAGCCTTAACATGAACAAATATCCTTTTAATATTTTAGCACATTTACTCCTTGCTATAAATTGACATAGATCTATTTTTCTAGTTATTCTACCTTTCAGACACATGAGAAAAAGTAATCTATAGATTAATTTTTAATCAATTTTGCTTTCTATGAAATTTTTCTTCTCCATAGTCATCCAGGAATACATAAAGCCAGGATCAACACCATGATAACACATATAAGCCATGCTTTGTATTCTTTTTGTCTATTAATGGTCTCTCTCTCTCTCTCTCTCTCTCTCTCACACACACACACACACACATGCACATGCACAATCTCACATGAGGTCTTAGATATATATATATAGGTCGAAGTGGGGACAGCAAAATAACAGGATTGGAAAGATATGTTGGTAGGTGAGAAAATTGTTACTGAAATTCAATTGAACTTTCCAAGTCTGTTTAGGCCTTTCGTATAACTCTTCTACTTGTTAATAGAATGCTACTAGGCACACATTTTGATATTGGCAGCCCTATCAGATCATGCTAAATGTATGATAGACAGGTCAAGTCTTCTAATTTCCAGACAACCATAGCCATTTTTTTTTTTCAGTTTTCCTCAGAGAGTAACATAAAACTTTGTAAAGAAGGAAAATGCCTTTGTTACAAAAACTCAAATGCTCTAGCTTTGGTTATCCTATTTTGTATGTCTGTGGTCTTTAAAAACATCAATGTTTTAAATTTAATACATTAGATAACAATAAAGACTTACCAGTAGAACTACCTTCCCTGTGGTCCCCATGGATAGGACCTTTTTTTGATCTGAGTCTGTGTAAAACTGACAGGTTTGGGAATATGCAGGAAACAAGTAAAATAGGACAGGCAAATGTGACAATTTTTGCCTTCATAATTCCAAGAGATTCATTCAATTTGTCATTTTCATAGTATTAGAGATAATAAATTTCAGGAATGTGTTCTTTAGTAAAACAGTATAACTCTAAATTATTTGTCACAAAATCTCAAGAATTTATACAATGCAGCAGTATCCTGCATTACATTCCCAAGGACCAACACCAGTAGGCCTAACTCGATAAAAATAACTAAGTTCTTCCAAAGTGAAAAAATATATGTACTTTACTGAGAGCCAGTCAGCTGAACTCTTCTGTGGGACATCTTCTCTTATAAAGTATTATTACAAATTGAAAGACTCAGATATCAAGTATGGTGCTGTGAGCAAGTATGTTTTTCAAACAAATTACATTCATGTTTTCTGAACAGGATTTAGCAAAAAGTAATTGATGATTCATTTAAAGATGTTTATAGGAAGAAAATATGAAGAAAGACAAGGAAAATTTGAAGGAGAGGTAGAGGGTCTATGAACTGGGATCATAAGCATACCCAGCTAGAATTCCTGTGATGCACTGAACTCTTTCAGTGTCACGGCTCTCGTATGCTATAATCCCCTTAATTAAATAAAAGTGGGCATACGTCCACATATTATGTATATATTATGTATATATTACACAGACTGTGCTAGCTTAGCCAATAGGGCAATGATAGGAGAGAGTGGTCTTATTCCCTTGCCCACGTTTATTCCATGCTGATACCTACTGAGAATAATCCGCACTCTAGGTTAATATATCTAGAAGTTTCAGGTAGTGACCATAACAATCCAAGTAAGACATATGGTAAATCTAGAAGAAAAATAGTCTTTGTGGAGGTAGAGCTGTTGAAATCAAGTTGAATTTTCTGTGCTGTTCTGTTTTCCTTATCCTAAGAAAAAGAGGATGAAGCAAAATTAATGACAGTTGCTCTTTCCATGTTTTGTTTTGTTTTACATTATAATTTGGACTATATGTTTATTATATTTATTTTAGATTTAGTTCCTAATATTGTCATACAATTATTTGAGAACAAGTTGGGTGAAAAGGGCTTCTATCATTTGCTGCTGTACAAGAAAAAACAACAAAGAGAAAATACAGAAAGACACATAGTGTTGCAAGTATTATATACTTGTGCTAGGAGAACAAAACCAAAAAAGTGATTCATAAAATCTAATGCCCAACTGAAACTTCAGACTCCCCCATATTATTGAAGACACATTCTTTGTTATTTTTATCATTATGTAAGCAAAGAAAAAAAAAGGTAGTAGAATCTGTGAATATTGAAAAAAAAAAAAAAAAAAATGCCCTCAACCATTATTCTACTAAATCAAAAGGAAAGTAGAAGAAATTGCCTAACAGCTACTCTTTTGAATGATTTATATTATTGCCCATCATCCAGGAGAATAATGATTGAGGACAATTTGAGTGATTTTTAATCTTGGGTTAGAGTAAGAGAGAAAATGAATGTCAATAATTAATTTATAATTATTTTAAATAATTTTTAAAGTTTTTTAGAATTGAGACATAAAGCTACATTCATAAGAAATTTCAAAATTGATCACTGTCATACTAATTAGTGGTCACTATATTAGTTGCTATGTTTACAAATATCAGTGCTTAACACTATCATTAATTAAGCAATGAATTGCACAACTTTCTCATGAGAAGTATATTTTGCTTAAATTTACAATTTGCAAGGACAGGATGATAAACAAAAGTATTCTGGTGTCTTTAGTAAATTAGTCTGTTGTAGAAAAAAAAGCAATATATAAAATGCTTTTCTTCCTCAAAACTGTGGAACTAAAATGCAATTTTACACTCTATATGTAAGCCAAAAACTGAGCCTTAAATAAAAACTATTGTGTCCACAGAAATATTTTACATGATTTTTCAAGTTCTTGTCATATCCACATTTTTTTTAACTTTGTACAGGATATTCAACATTTCTATTTACAAACTGAGTATTTTAATATCTACATTCTTTCTACTTACTCATGACCTAAGATTAGTGAACAATGATGAAAACTGTGGGATCACAGACACCAAGTCACCTCATATTATGAAAGTGTTTGGATTAGATGACATCCAAACTCTATATTCCCACTTTTTCTATCTTCTTTTTTGATATATGAAGCTTATCTTTTAAAGTGTGAATATTAGCTGGGCACGGTGGTGCATGCCTGTAATCCCAGCACTTGGGAGGCTGAGGAAGTAGGATCACGAGTTCAAAGCCAGCCTCATCAAGGGTGAGGCACTTAGCAACTCAGTGAAACCCTGTCTCTAGTAAAATACACAAATGGGCTGGGGATGTGGGCCTGTGGTCAGAGTGCCCCTGAGTTCAATCCCTGGTACCAATAAATAAATAAATAAATAAATAAATAAATAAGGTGTGAATATTAGCTACATAAGATAACAAGGAAATCATACTGTGGAGTACATATTTACCAAAAAAAGAATAGCATAAAATATGTTCTACCCTACAGATAAAAAACAAACAAAAAATAGAGCTCATATTTTTACCTTATTTTCTTCCTTCAATTAGTTTATTTATAGATAAATATAACAAATATAATTGAGCTAATATTACATGCGAGACATTATTCAACATATGTGTGTTTCAAGTCCTGGTCTGTTTTAATCAGCTTTTTGCCACTATTTCCAAAATAATTGACAAGAACAATTTTAAAGGACAAAAGGTTTATTGGGGGATCATAGTTTCAGAGATCTCAGTCAATAGATGGCCAACTCCATGCTCTAGGTCTGAGGTGAGGTGAAACATCATGGCAGAAGGTGTGGAGAAGAAATGCAGCTCGGTACATGGTAATTAGGAAGCAACAAAAGTGTTCTGCTCACCAGGGACAAAATATATATCCCAAAGGCATTCCCTCAATGACACACCTCCTCCAGCCACATGCTACCTGTTTACAGTTACCATCCACTTAAATCCATAACAGTTGATTAATTAATGATTTCATTAATGTTCTTAAAATCCAATCATTTCAACTTCAAAGTTTCTTGCATTGTTTTACATATGACTTTTTGGAGAACACTATATATCCAAACCATAACATGGTTCTTATTATCCCATTTTGCAAGGGAATCTTGGATTCCAATGATTGGAATTCATGAGGACTGCACAGAACTGAAATTACAACTCAGGGATTTGTAGATATGTTTAGGGAAACGCAAGTTTTGATACATTTTGAGTGATAAAATGCTTTTCCATCAGCTAATTTAAGTGAATGAATAAAAATAAGCTTGAATATACAAATACGGTTTTATCTATATGAGAAAAAATAATTCATTATACATAATTTTTGAGAATTCATTTTTTTGAGAATTCATCTGTATTTGGAAATGTGTGTGTAACTGAAAAAAAATTAATATTTTCAATTACTATGTTCAAGTGGCCATTTATATGGATTTAGTTGCAGAAACAGCATTGTCCTATACCAGCTTTAATATATCTCAAAGTTTCTCCTCCTCCTCATCTCCTTCTATTCATTCTTTTGCTAATTCTGTTCTGATTCGTTTGTTTCATCAATTTATGCTTCTCTCCTTTTTGTCAATTTCTTCTTCTCTTCCTCTCTTCTTTTACTTATTAGTTTTCTTTTTCTTTCTCTTCTATTATCTTTTTTCTCCTTTTTTGTTTTTTGATCCTCAACTTATTTGAAACACATTCATATTTGAAGTTTAAAAAGTATTCCCTTCATTAGTGTATTTTATTATGGTCTCATGACAAATATTGAGGACAGATATTCAGTTAAGACTCTAAAGGGTATAGTTGATACCCAAAGTTCAGACTTCATTTTATCAACTCTGTCTTAGGGCAGCAATAAATCATTTTGCAAACGGTAAACTGAACAAACAATAAATACAAATATCTCTAGGATCAGTATCTAGGGTTTTTACAAATTGTGCTATAATTATTAATATAATTTAACTTTGATTTCATCTGAAATTAAGTTTACTAACCTAAAGAGAACAAAATAATAAAATATAGCATAAAAGCTAAAAATTACAAAAGTTATTGGCAAGTATAGACATTTAGCATAAATTATTAACTAGGTGACAATTTTAGATCACTGAAGCTTAAAATGGTAAACAATAGCTCTGTCAACTTGTAAATATCATTGAAGTGATGTTCCATTGAATTAAAACATTTGCTATTATTGTCTGGCTGCTGCATAATGAGTATTTTTACTTTTAAAATTTTATTTTTGCCTTTATTTAATTTAATGTAATATTTATTGGTTTATTCTTGAACTAAAGAAAATCTCTTATTATACCAATGAAATTCAACCTTTGATATATTTATTTTCTGCCTAATATGAGCAAAACTAAAACTGATTATTTTCATATTTGAAATTTCCCCAAGTCAGTTAATAAGCTTTATTTATATCTAAGATTTTCAAACATTTGTCAAGTATTCAAAAAAAATTTATTTCTATGCGTTGTACCATTTGTAAAAATAGGTTATATAGTACTGTGTGAACTTTGGTCACTGAGAATACATATATTATTATGGATACACACATAAACATACATAGTCATTTTACTGTAAAACAGTCACATACAAAATATCATGACACTTGATGCTTACAGGATGGCAATTACAAATTTAGCACCCATAAAACTTGACAATAAAAAGTAGGAGTATTAATTGCATGGTAGAATTGTCACAAACATCTCTCCCTATTATTATGGGCCATTTACTATCCTCAGATGAAACTACTCTCTGGCAATTTACTACTTTACAATAAAAATCAGGGCTTAATTTCTTCAATAAGGATATATAAGTCTTTCAGCTGAGGGTATAACTCAGTCAAGAGTTCCTCATCTAGCATGTGAGAAGCCCTGGGTTCAATGCCCAAAACTGAAAATGTCAATTTCAAGTTACAGATTACTCCTTTTGATGATCTCCACTATAGTGAATGTGGCTACCATTTATTAAGCTTGTAGCATGTGTAAACCTAGTCTAAGTCATTTACATACATAATTTGTTTCATTTTTATAGTATCTTTGAGGTAGATTCTAATTAATGTCCCTATTCACAAATGACAAAATTGAGACTAAGATGAATGATTCCTAAAGTTCACGCGGACAGGAACTGCTATATTTATTGTCACAGCCAATACTATGGTGAGCACAACTTGGACAACCATGAAGAAAACTTCATTTTCATCAAAGAATCATTTTTGATGGCTGAAGACTAGAATCACAGGAGGCTTTTAGGTTAAATATCAAATGAGATATTGAACTGAAAGGATATAGTGTTTCACCAGTTACATTCATAGATTGGTTAAAATTAATGAGCTAAATATGATTTTTTATCCACTTAAAGTGGTGCAAGATACTATTAAATAATTAAATAAGTGAAGCATATAAAATACGGTGCAGAGTAAAGAAGTAAAAATGAATCCACATAATGAAAGGGAGAATGTAATATGCCAGGAAAACTTCCTGATTTTAAAGGACATAAATGATGGCTACTCTCTTCTGGACCTGGACCACCATTTAGAGATGGAACAAGGCTTAACATAAGCCATCTATTTTCTTTATTTAAAAAAAAAAAAAAAATCAGTTTGAGCAGATTTCTGTCTTTTCACCTGCATAGCCAATAATGGAATTTACTTAAATAAAGTTTTCCATATAAATTATTGCTAAATGCATATTCCTCTTTTCCCAGCAAGTGTTGAACATGAGTCTGTTTGTGTGTGTAGAATTGTTTGTGACTTTTGTTCTTTTAATATCAGAGTCCAATTCTTATGAATTAATAATGAAGCTTTCTATTCAAAGTATTTAAAGTCTGTTGAAGACATGTAAAATTCTTTAACAGATTACAGATGTTTTAAACCAAACAGGGAAAAAAAACATAAAAGTTAAAAATATATTAGGATCTTCAAGGCTATGCTTTTTTCATAAAGCATTTAATGATTTTATATATTGTTCTGACTTGGTTTGTAGAACAAATTTATAAAGCAAACTGTATCCTAAGTGTGCATGAAAATCAATCATGAGAATAAACTGAAGAAAGACTGCTAACAACAAAAATAAATTTAGTCAACTTCACAAAGTCTGCAGATATTAGAGTTTTCTCACCTTCAATGTACACCAATATCTCTACCAATATATAGAGATAATAAGTGTTATAGTCAATAAATAATGCTATAACACCATATAACAAAATGATGAATTGAATCTGGTTACCACTGAATGGTGAGATATTTTCATCTTTTCCAAACCAAGTTCAGTGATGTCACATTTGTGACTTAATATTGGCCACAGTGGACTGTTTACATCATAAAAATTGTAAAAGTGGAAAGTTATATATTTTCCCCTAGGTAATCTGTTTGCTAGAACTTCTTTTTGATATAACATAACATATATGTCTTTGTTATAAATGTAAAAATGTTTTCTCTAATGAAAACCCTAAAGTGTAGATTCATTTGCATAGTCATAATGAAGTGTTGCATACAATATAGCATGTAATGTAGTCTAACATCAGAAAACTTTTGGAAGGAAGGTTACATCGTTAATGTTTAACATGAAATAAGGTGTAAAATGTAAGTTTTTTTTTTTTTTTTAAGTAGAATTAGAAAAGGAGGAAATAGAATGAAACAGGAAGAATAGCCATACAGATACTGAACCGATAAATACATGCCTGGTTTGGAAGATGTCAACTCTAACTGATGCTCTCAATTTAAGTAGCACTTCCCCAAGTTAAAAATACTGGAAAGGGGGCATTTTGGCCAAAGGGCAGATGAGGTGCCTGAGATATGGCTCAGTAGTATGGCACTTTTCTGGCATGAGCAAAGCCCTAGGTTGGAGCTTCAGAACCAAAAGAAAAAAGTTAATTTTTTTTTTTAAAGGAAAGGGATAGAGATGATAATTACCATCTAAATTAATTATAATTTTAAATTGTAATCTAAGTAAATGAATTATTTTTTTCATGAAAACTCTATCCATACATATATGCATATATATACGTATATATGTATATGCACATAGATGTGCACACATACTATATATCTAAAGTATATTTAACATAAGCTCATATATATAGAAATAAAACTATACAAATGCTTATATTTATATGTGTGTGAGAGTTTGCATATATATACACATACGTATATAATTACCATCTCAATCAAATTGTAGGTTGGTATATCATTGATTTATATTCTGATGCAAACTCCCTATAATACCTTAGATGGATTGGTAGTAAACTGATTCAGACTACCTCTAAATATTACTATTCCATGCAGAAGGCTGACCATATCTCAGGATTGAAAGATAAAAGGGAAAATAGCATCTTGAAGTAATTTGAAAGGATTTAGTGCAACTGCAACATTGGACACAGAACAGAGAGAAATGAAAGGGATGAGGCTAAAAATATAGACAATGGATGAGATTTTAAAGACTTGAAATGATTTTGTTGAAGGTTTTTAGGAGCTGCTAACAAATGGTTAATTCAGTAGGCAATATAACCTATTTATCCCTTTGGATTTTGAAAGGATCACTCTGTCATGGTGCAAAAATAGACTGAAAGGGAATAAGACTGAATCTTGGAGAGAACAATATAGATCCAAATAAGAGATAACAAGGACAAAAATTCAGGAATCACTATGGGAATCAAATAGATGGGATATCAAAATTATTGGACATTGCAGTGAGAAGTTCAGAGAGTTTTAAAATTCATGGAAAATCCTCAAAGTTCTGGTTTGAGATATTTTATATATGGGGATATTTATTAAGATAAAAAAGGAAAATAAAATGCTGCATAGGTGATAAGAAAACTTGTTCAATTTTGCAGTATTTAAAGTATCTAAGCTTTACAATCATGAAATTATTGTTTCATTCAGATATTTTCTTTTTTTCTCAAATTTGTTTTTTATTCTAAGTTGTTAGAAATGACAGCAGAATGTATTACATTTCATATTATACTTGTAGAGCACATTTTTACATATCTCTGGTTGTATACAAAGTATATTCACACCATTCGTGACTTCATACATGCACTTAGGGTAATGATCTCCATCTCATTCTACCATCTTTTTTATTTTCTTCACCTTTTTGCCCTCTCCCTTCCCCTCCCCCTCCCCATTGACCATTCCAGTGTTCCTCTAATCCTCCTATGCTCCCCATCCCAACCCCACTGTGAATGGGCCTCCTTATGTCAGAGAAAACATTTAGCATTTGGCTTTTGGGGATTGGCTAATTTTATGAAAATGAACATCAATGGGATAGTTTTTTGATTCAAATATTGGCAAGTGTATTTTTCTCTAATCCTATGATCTTGAATTATAATGTTAGATTAAAATAAAAGGAATAAAAACTCTGATTTTTCCAAAATTCATATAACAGAGATGAAATATTTTAAATATGTAGACCTAGTTACTGCAACCAAAAGTCCCTACCCTTCTACTCTTATTTTAAAACATAGTAAAGTTAAATTTGGAAAACAATTAAATTTATCCTTTGCAGTTAAGAAATAGATCTTTGAAATACATTTTGATGAAATATTTTGTTGTATTCACATGAAAATCCCTGTCAAAAAAGTGGTCTCTTGGCCAGGTGTGGTGGCGCATGCCTATAATCCAAAGGCTCAGGAGGCCAAGGCAGGAGGATCATGAGTTTAAATTCAGCCTCAGCAACTTAAGGAGGCTCTAATCAACTCAGTAACACCCTGTCTCCCTGTCTGTAAATAAAATACAAAAAGAGCTGGAGATGTTGCTCAATGGTTAAGTGCCCCTGGGTTCAATCCCTGGTACCCCCCCCCCAAAAAAAAAAAAGAAAGAAAGAAAAGTGGTCTCTTACTAACAAAGTTGTGTTATGTTGGTATCAGTATTCTCTTTGTGTCATTGACCTGTGTGAGTGTGTATGTGTGTTTATGTATATTTCCTGAAACTTCTTCTAAATAAAGAGAGTAATAAATAATACTTTTATCTAGTTCTTTGCTTCCCATAACGCTGTAATTTAAATTCATTTAAAATTGATGTTTGTGGCATAATTTTGCTGGTTATTATAAGCTGTTTCAAAAGTTTCTTTTACAGAGTCATTGGAAATATTGTTTGACACATACATGAGTCAGCACCAAAAAGTTTACCATCTTAAATGGGTTATCCCAGAGAATGTCACATCATGGTCATTGAGAAGAGTAAGGTGGCCCTCAAAGAAAGATTGGATCTCATTCTTGTGGTTGTACATGATGTATAAACTTTTGATACATTCATATAATTAGAATAAGTTATACTCCATGTATGTATAATATGTCAAAATACACTTTGTCATATATATCTAAAAAGAACAAATATTAAGAATTAAAAAAAAGATATTTAGAGATCAAAGCACTAAAAATCTTATTTTCCATGTATATAATTTAAAATTTTTAATTATTCTTAACAAAGATATAAGTGAGAAAGTCTATAACATGCTGATTTTGTCTCCTGATGACTATTTTGATTTTTTTAAAAATACCTTTATTTTATTTATGTGGCACTGAAAATCGAACCAGGGCCTCACACATGTGAGATGAGCACTCTACCGCTGAGTATCCATAGCCTCAGCCCCTACTTTGATTTTTTTAAAAAATTAATACTAAATATTAAAAAAAAAAGATTGGAGAAATACACAAAATCTAAGGAACAGGAATACATGTGTAGTTTTCCCTAAATCCTTACTATTTAAAATCTTAACTATCTCTTAAGTCTGATTTAGACATTTGACTCAGTGTTAAATCAGAATTTAGTTGATTTAATCACCTGTGGGTTTTTTGACAATTGTTTAATTTTAAGTATAAATTTCAACCAATACAACAAGTATATATTGTTTTCTTTTTGCATGACCACATTTCAGATAGTCTGCTTCAAAGTAATAATTGTTTGAGTTACTTGAATCTTGAGTTATTGTCATCATACCATTGGAACAAAGACATTAGACATTCTTTCTCCAGATTCATTTACACATTCATTTATGGCCTAGCTGGCTTGGCAGATAGGAACAGTATCCTTAGGAAAGGACAACACTAGTCCGCATTTCCATTAATGTATAACTTCTTAAGATTCCTTTGGCTAAGTAAGAAATTTCCTCTTCTTTAAGAGGTGTTTGATTGAGATTTGTAATTTATCATGAAATCTAAGAGGAAACAAAAGCAAACCTATATAGTAAGAAGAAAAAAAATGTTACAGTACTAATAAGATTTGGACCTAAATCCATAGTCAATGTTAAGATAAGAAAGAAAAAAAAAAAAATCCCTTCTATTATTTAAGAGACATGAAGCAAGTTTTCTGGATTAAGTGTTAGATTTTCTTTGTGTTGATAATTTGACAACTACAGTCAAGAGTCTCTGCCTGCAGTTTTAAGATGCTGACAGCAATACATAAATAAATAATCCAAAACAAAAGAATGAAACTGCATTGAAATAAAACTGTATTTTAAAGGAAAAACGATATGCTGGTGCTGGCTCCCAGTATCTGGAGCTTCAACAGCAGAGGTGACAACAGATGTCAGGAACTGGCACTAAAAATTTAGAAAACAATTAGAAGAAGTGTTCATGGTCTTATGTTTTTGATCTTGACACACACAAATACATAAAATGATAAAGTAGCTTAACAAAATTTAATCTCACTGGATTCTGCCGCATTGGAAAGCATAAAGAGAAGTGAGTTTAAAAGAGAACCCAGATATAGTCATAGGACAAATACAAACTTAACTCAAACATATGTGCATACGTCTGAATTCTTATAATATTTGAGAAGTCACTTTCAAATATGAATGAAACTTTAAACAATTTTTTTTTTTTTTTGGTACCAGGGATTGAACTCAGGGGCACTCCACCACTGGGCCACATCCCCAGCCCTTTTTTGTATTTTATTAGAGACAGAGTCTCACTGAGTTGCTAAGTGCCTCGCCATTGCTGAGGCTGGCTTTGAACTCACAAACTCACAATCCTTCTGCCTCAGCCTCCCAAGTACTGGGATTACAGGCATGCACCACCGTGCCCGGCAAAACTTTAACCAATTTCAACAAACAAAACATAATGTATATATTTATTGTTAAAGTGAGATTTGCATTTGTATTATTTTCATCATGTATAATAATCTTTTGTCAAAATATTTTCTCCCAATGTACAGCTTTCTTTGTAGTCTTTCTATTTTTCAGTAATCTATTACTATTGATTTAGGGTTACTCTTAGACAATTTCATTATTCATTTTTGGGTGTATTCATTCATTGTTCATTATTGGGCATATAGTTGGGATTCATTATTGGTATCAATTATTATACATTTTATGTTATATAAAATTAACATTATATTATACTATATAATATTGAATGTACTGATATATTTTACATATTATATGAAATATATGTAATATAACATATAATATTATATATATAATTATACGTAATTGGGATTCATTATTGGTAGCATAATTGTATTTTTATCTTCAAGATGGATTGTTTGAAGAATTTCAATTATATATGTCATCAGATAATTTTAATAGGTCAAATAATATCATGGAGTATCATATAGATTGCTGTAATTATAACAATTTGGAACTTTGAAAAAGCCCATAAGCCTGAGATACAGAAAATAAGTGATCCTTTGAATGTCAGAAATGGATCAAAATGTTTCAAAAATGTGTAATACACAAGGTTACTATGCAGGGCTGAATACTATGGATTAAGAGAAATAAAATTTAGTGGGATAAAATTCCAATTACAGAAAAAAATTACCTTTAACTTCAGTTTCATATACCAGAATGCTTTCTTTAATAAAATTTAAAGTTTACTGACATGACTCAAAAGAAATTTAAAAGGCTCATTATTTTTAGACAATTTATTCAAGAACTGAAGAGAAATCCAGTCATGAAACAAATAATGTAAACTGTGCAATGTTGCCAAATAGGTAAAATAGGTAAAGATCAATAGTAAGATACTATTTGAAGAAAAAGAAGACTGTTGTACCCAAAACGTTGTACCCAGCATAATGCCAAATAAAACTCCAAGCCACATCACACTTGAGCCAATAAAAAACATTTATTAAGCTGATCAGCGGCCACCATCCTCACACATCACACAGTGTGACAAGATGGCACGCTGGCAGTGATTTTCAAGGGTTTATAAAGAGAAAAATCACAGAGGGCGGAATATTCAATTGCAGGGTTTTAGCCAATGTAAGCAAGCCACAGTACAGAAGCTGAATCTAGGCAGTTATCAAGACAAAGCAATGGGTACAATAATATTTCCCACAGGACTTTCCAGGTTGGTATAGCAATGATCAAGTAGAAGGGAATGGGGTCAAGATGACCCTAGTTGAGTACATGTTACAGAATGGTTACTAATGTCTAGACAATCAATCTCTGACAAGGTATTTGCCCAGGAAAAATGGAAATGAAAGAGAACAATTTTACATTGTGTAGGAATTGCTATTTTTGTGTTGCCAAGTATGTTATGCTAGGTAACGATTAATGGGTACAGAGGCAGGACTTTCCGTGTTCTATTATTTCTGAGAAACAGAACTATTTCTCGGAATTCCTAAAATGGCTGCTGAAGAACAAGATGGAGTCCCTTTAGTTCTCTAATCACAAGACAAGTCGTATGTTGGGAGAAAATACTTTCACAGAGGTATCCAGAATATATAATGAAAATAATATAAATACAAATCTCATTTTGACTTAATAAATATATCCTTTTTGTTTTGTTTGCTTTAATAAATATGCATTAGTACTAACTTTCCTGCATCAAGCTTATAATGACATGATATATATATGTATATATATATAATATATGAAAACATATATTATGTATGTATACATAATATATGTTATAATATATGTTCTTCAAACATATATTATGTATATATATATTATATATATATTATATACATATATATAATATATGAAAACATATATTATGTATATATGTGTGTGTGTGTGTGTGTGTGTGTGTTAAAAAGATTACCATAGAAGCCAAATGACAGGAAAGAATTAAAAGCCTAAAGAAAACATTGAAGATTTTCTGGCACCTTAATTACATGGCCCTTACAGATTCTGCTCTTATCTATCTATGAAGAAAATCTTGAGGTGAGAATGGAAGTAGAAGCAATAGACAACATGTGAAAAGGAATGATTTACCATGTTTTCTTTGTACAGGATATGCATTTTCCAAGTAGACACAGAGGACGTGATATTTTTCAGGTGAATTTAAAGTCCCAAATAAGACAATTCAACTAATAAAATATGCTATATAACATTTTGCAGTACCTAATCATTCATATAATAATGAAGATCATGTTTATCATTAATGACTATCATTACAAATAAAATAAAATAATAATGTTAAATTCTATGTTCAAGGAGTAATAAGTTCAATCAAGTTAAATTTTAATGTAATTTATAGATCATACATTTGAGTGTAATACATCCTAATATGCCACTTACGCTTGAATAAGCACACAATATTTATAAGTGTCAATCTTAATATAGCAATGAATCTCAAATATATATACAGATAGAAAATTTATTTATATAAATGAGAATTCATTTAACATTTTCCATCTTGTTCATTTACATACCAAAAAGTTCATTCTGAGTCTATTTTGATATGACTTTGAGAAAACTACAGTACATCCATGTAATTATGACATAATCAAGGTGTAGAGCATGTTTATCACCTAGAAACTTTTCTTTTGTGCTTTTCAAATCACTTTGTAATTCAAAGCAAGCAAAAATTTTATTTTCAGTTACCATAGATTTATTCTCAAATACCATCATTTCTTCTTATTGTATAATACATTTATGTATGTATTTTTGTGTATTTACCAGTTTTAACCATTTCATTGATCTTTTCAAAACCACCTTGTAATTTTAATTTTTCCATTTTGCCCATTTATTATTGCATTAATTACCATAAGTATTAACTATTTTTCAAAATACATTGAGTCAGATTGTCACTTCATTTACTAGCTTCTTAAATGCTAGGTGTAGATTATGGTCTTAAGACTTTTATTCTTTACTAATATAAGAATTACACTTTTTATATTGTATAAATTTACTTGCCAATACTTATTTTCAAAAGTGTGCTACTTTCCACTATTTAGGGATTTTCTAAACATCCATTTTTATAAACTGACAATAATTTTGCAATCAGAGAAGAAAATCTATATATTTTCAAAAATTAAATTCAATAAAACTTATTTTGTGACCAACTACTCTATCATTATGATTGTTCCATGTACAGTATAAAAACACATACTCTGGTTATGCATAAAATTCTAGTTCTATGTGTTATACTATGAAACATTCAAACTTTGGTCAGTTTTTGCTTTCCAAAAGTTAAAATAAAAATAAGAATGGTATTTTATACATACTTACCATTATGATACTTTGGTTACTATTTGTAAATTTCCATCTAGTAATATTTCTTTTTAATCTGAAAACGGGACATTTTTCATATATCCTGGAAATTGGTTCCCTTTAGTTTTATTTTTTTAAGTGTTTAAATTACTTATATATTTGAAAGGCATTCACCCCCCCCCCCCCCAATTTTATAGCTCTGGTATGATATACTTTTGTCTCTCGGCTATTTAATCTATTATTCTATTCATATGCTGGCTTTTTATTTCTCTGAAGTCCAATGTCACTTTTCACTCTGTGGTACTGTGTCGTCTGTTTGTTTTCTGAACGATAGAAATTTTTCTTACTTTCATTCTTGGTCATCACTTTGATTGTGATGTGATTTTTGCTGCATTAATCTTAAACTTTAAAGATCAATAAGTTTAATAAGTTTTGTAATATTTGGACAATTTTCAGGCATTTTTTCATTCAGATATTTTTCTGTTCTTTTTTACTGTTTTTTCTTCTCCCATTCCAAGTCTACAGGTTGGAACACATAATATTTTTACTGAAGTTCCAATAATTCCAACATTTTTTTTATATCTTCTCATTCCCTGTGTTTTAGTTTGATTCAATTCAATAACTGTCTTAAAGTTCAGTGATATTTTCTTGTTCAGTGTCATTTTCTAGTAAGTTCCTCCAATATTACACACACACACACACACACACACACACACACTTATATAAGTTCACACACATATTTTTATAATATTTCAGTATCGTATTTTTATTTCTGGAATTTTCATTTGGATTTTTGAAATATTTTTCATATATTTTTCTTAGTATATTAGTATTTCAGTTTGAAATCTTAAGCATATTTATGATAGCTGCTTAGGTCTTTGTTAAATGCCTCATTTATATCACTTATGAGTCTATTTATATTCTCTTTTACTCCAGATAATAGGTCACATTTTCCTATATTTTGAAATGACTACTGACTACTCACTGGATATCAGTCTCAACGAATATTAAGTTTCTGAAATCTTGGATTTGGATTTTTTGGTTACCATATTAATTATGCATACTAAAGGAGCTCTGTGATATTTTAATACATGCATATGGTATTTGAATCAAATTCAACCTTCCTTTATCCACTCTCTCCACCCTCATTCTTGCATTCAAGTTGACATTTTTGTTTTTAGCTTCCATATAGAAGAAAAAGCATGCAATACTTGTCTTGATTTAAGGAACATTCGTGCTAGTCAACTTTTTGTTGCTGTAACCAAAAATACCTAACATAAATAACTTAAGGGAGGAAAAGTTCACTTTCGGAGGTTTCAATTCATGGTCAGCCCGGTTCATTGATTTAGGTTTGAGGTGAGGGTATGATGCTGGAAAATGTTCAGGTCATAGCATCCAGAATACGGGGTTGGGTCTGGGAAGACACAAGATTTAGTTACAAAAGGCACACCCCAGTTGCTTACTTCCTTCACATGTCCCAACTGTCTACAGTTTCCACCTCCTCCCAGTAGTCCATTTAGCTATCAGATTAATCCGCGGTGAGCTCTGAAACTTCATGTTTCAATCATTTTCTAGGAGACCCACTTCTGAATTTTGTTGAAATGGGTACTAAGCTTTCAACACAGGAGACTTTGGGGGACATTCCAGATTCAAACTATAATGATATTGAAGTACATTTTGGCAGTCATTTAAATAATTTAAATAACAGATTAGCTTGACAAATTTTTTTTGCTGTTTTTGATTGCAGATTTAGATTATACTTTATTCTTGTGCTAAATTAGTTCTGTTTACAAATGCCCTAGCAACAATGTCTCTCCACTTTTATTGGTAAAAATTTGAACATCTCCCAACCTTGGCTGAATTCTGAATTATTACTACATACTTTATCTGTTTTTTTTCATCAGTCTCACAGTTTCACACCTTTTGAAGTCAAACAAACATATACAAGTTGAAAGCCAGCGACATGAGGTAGAAAGTCCTATTCAACCTGGTCCTGTAATATCTCATAGCTATTTCATGATTGGTTTACAATTTTCCGTTTATTTAGCATTGGCAAACCCCATTATAATTACTACTTTATGAGTAGAGTAACCTTCCTCATACCTATTGTTTTATTTGACTCTATCACAAAAGTTATAATTTGTTATAAGGCATGTTAAATCTAACCACATGGCTTAATGGAGCATACCCTTACTTTATGGCCTTTCTTCATTCATATGAGGGACACTTATGTCTTAACATTTTAAAAAAATAACAAAAATTATTTTTAATGCTGCTATGTTTTAAGGATACTTTACCCAGCCTGCTGTGCAGTCCCTTAATTTAGCATAAACTCAGATAAACATGTTTAGCAATATTTATCATATTTTAACTTGCTTTTTAATATAATTGGTAGTTATTTAAAGTAATTTCATGATAAGGATTGCCAAAGAGAAATGCTTGATAATGACAATACAGCCATAAAACAAGCAAATATGTAATTTTATGGATTAAGTATAGCTTAACAAATATATTCCTCATAGAGAAAGTTTGTATCTATTCTCTATCTGCCAATTACTAGGCAGATGAGTCTGTTAATTTGACAAGCTATTCTCTCTGTTGTCTTCATTTTTATGGTTTGGATCTCAGTGTCCCCCCCCAAAGAGCATATGTTGAAGGATTGCTCACCAGTGTGGCAAGTGATTGGACCATGTGAGTGCTGACCTCCTGAATCCTCTTATGAATTCATAGCTTAATGAGTTTGGGGGGAGGGGTTTTGTCATAAAAGGGAGCTCTCTCACACTCTCTCTCTCTCTCCCCTCCTCTCTACTTTATGACCACCATGAAGTGAAAATCTTTGCTTCACCAATGATTCCTGCCATCATGTTCAGTCTTGCCACAGAACCAAAGTGATTGATAGGGACAAGATATTATGATCCGAAAATAAACTGTTCCTTCTTTTAAGTTGTTCTCTCAGGGGTTTTGTTATAATGACGAAAGGGGGCTAATGCATTTGTCTTGTTCTTACTTTATTGTATTTTTCTCTCTGTGTTATCTTTTGTATTATAAAGTATTTTTAAGATGGTGGACCTTAGTGATAATAACATCTTTTATAACTAGCCATCAATTTCTTTTCTACATACCATATTGGAATATACTGATCTGGCTCAGTCCCTGTTGGAAATTGGGTATGAGGCTGAAATGCTATCTTTTCATCACTACCCCTGACTTCAATTAGCCTAGACTTGATCTTTTTTAAGTCTGTTTTTAACATTTGATAATTATCAGTATTTCTATGTAGGTAAATTATCATTAGTTTGATAAACCCAGCTTGGTTAATTTTCTGGTTTATAAAGGCATTTAGAAAAGCAATTTTATGAAGATAGCAATAAAAAAAAATTCCTCAATCAGTGGAAAGACAGCACACATAAAAAATAAAATATGAACATTATGGAAATGAAAGCAGATAGAACTGTATTGGAGATTTCTATGGTCTGATTATTTTAAGTAGATTTGACCATTTGGGGATGAGTAGTTCACTTTAAAATGTCTTCCCAGTAAAAGGAAAAGAGAGAAAATGAAAACCCTGCAAAAAGATACATTAATTTTCCTGTTAATTTAATCAAGGAAGAAGTGAAACACTAATTTGAAAGTAAAATAAAAACAAAACCCTGATATAAGCCCACAATTATTCTATTAGATCATGGTTTCATTTATCTTTTATTGTTAAAGGGATGTGGACCATATGTTATTTTCATTCAGAGTCTATCATTATGTCACTGTGCAAAATTATAATGATTTTTTTTTTCACTTATGGGTGTCCTTTCCTTACTGAGCTCATTGGTTTTATGCTTCTCACTACATGTTTCTGTGCATTTTTCCCTCTGTTTTATGAGTTGTTCAGGTCATCCTGATATTTCCTCTACTATAAGGTAACTGCTCCAAGCTGACAAATATCATTCAAGCTCAAACACACTATGCTAACAAACTCTCACAAAAAGTTACCATAAATTACTTTCTTAATCTAGGGACACAGTTTTCCTTCCTGATTATTTCTACTTCTAAGATCAACATAAAAGCTGTATACTCTCTTGCTGGGTTAGCTTCAGGACTCCATTCATAATAAATAGCTTCATATATGAAATGTTTGGACAAAAGACTAAGAGAAGGTGTTTTCAGTTTCATCCCCCCTACATTAACAAGCAGAGAAGTTGAGAGACATTTCAACCAGCTACACTTCTGAACCACTCCAGCAGACAGAAAAGTAAAACCACAAAAGGAGAATGTGTTTAATAACACCTAGATTTTGCTTTCTCTAAGAGGTGCATTACTCAGAAATAAGGATGGAACAACATTCTGGAATAGGATATAAATATTCACAATTTCACCTGCCTCAGTGGGAAAATTTTAGCATTTTTATTTAATAAATTTTCTTCCTTTTTTTTTTATAATTTTTAAGCTGCTGTTGTTTTGGTTGGTTCATACACACACACACACACACACACACACACACACACACACAAACATATTTTTGGCAATTTTTCCCTATTTTATAATTTATTTCTTTTAATTATCCTCTGTTTCTCTTTTCCTAAGGGGAAATGATTGCTTATTTTTTGCTTGTTTTTAATTTTCTGTTTGGCTTGGGGTAGGTTGGTTTTGTTTTGTTATACTTGTTTGCTTGGTATATTGATTTTATTCTCCTCATTTCTCCCTCTAATAGCAAAATATGGTGTTCTCTCTGTTCTACTTTCTAAGTTCCTCACTCTTTCAGGACTTCATGTGCTACCTATTTTCTAATTTCTCTACTCTTAACTTTTCTATATTCCAACCTTCCTTTTGCCTTCATATCCCAACTTCTTTCCACTTAATGAATTATATGTTTTAACATCCTCATAATCTGTATAGTTTATCCCTTTGTGGAATGGAATATTTATGCCCCAAATATTGGTGCACATACATACATATATGTATATATGCATACATGAGTCAAGAATTAATAAGTGGAATGCCATCAAGTTGAAAAGCTTCTGCACTGGGCTGGGGTTGTTGCTCAGAGGTAGAACGCTCACCTAGCATGCGTGAGGCACTGGGTTTGATCCTCAGCACTACATGAAAATAAAATAAAGATATTGTGATCACCTATAACAAAAAGTGAATATTAAGAAAAAGTTTCTGCACTGCAAAGAAAATGATAAAGAACATGAATAGAGAGCCTACAATTAGAAGGAAATCTTTGCCAGCTGCTCTTCTGACAGGGATTAATATCCAGAATGTGCTGGGTTCAGTGCCACATGCCTGTAATCCCAGCAGCTCAGGAGGCTGAGACAGGAGTTCAAAGATAGATATTTTGAAATATTGTTTATAGTGGTAGTGGTTTAAATTATTTACTGGAGTACTTTAATATTTGGGGCTTTCTGTCTTTGTGCAATGTGTTTTTTTTTTTTTTTTTTTTTTTTTTTTTTAAATAAGCGTCCAATTTGGTCTGAGTTTGACTAAATTGAACTGAAAATAGCTGAAGCTGTGTGGAAGACTGGTGTCTATTGAATTAGTTAAAATAAGTTCAATGCTGTAACAGATAAACCCTGACATTTCAGTGTATTAAATGAGTTAGTTCATTGACCCTGAGAAGTGTGGCTTACCACTGTCACATAAAGTTTATTGTGGCTGGAGTTCTACTCAAGAGAGTCATTCAGGCACCCCTACTGATGGAGACTCTACTTTCTTTGATATTTAACTTCTCATAGAAAAGAAAACAAAAATCTGTCAATTGGAAAGAAAGGGAAACTTCTTTTGGGCTTTTCCTGAAGTAGATTTCAAAATTCAAAAACCACAACTACAGCTAATGCAAAGAACACTATGAAATGCGTACTCAAAACAATATGTCAAGTGTGGAGAACAACGACTCTATTGCTAGAATCAATGACAATAATTCTTTCAAATGCAACTATAATATTTTCTGGAACCAACAGTCTGTTTTAAGATACACTGAATAAAAAACAAAATACAATTTGTACATAGCAAAGCAAATTCCATGTATAAATTTCATTTATAAGAATTCAATTCTTACATATTTGGTGCAGTCTATTAAATGATATTTAAAGTCTCTGTTAGCATGTTATGTTATAAAATATTTATTCTAAATACAGTCAATCCACATCTTAATTAATGATTACAATTTTTTTAATATACTCTGTCTCTATTGGTGAAAACCAATGTCTAAACTTACGAATTTATGTGGGTATACTTTTTATGATTAGATAAGCTATGCAGCAATAATTTAAGCTTAACGATGAGTTCTATATTGTTTATCACAACAAAAATCACTTCTAAATCATTGAGGGTCATTGGAAGAGGTATGTTTCAAATAGTCACAGAGTTTAGATTAAATAGACTATTTGCTCAAAGTGGGGAAAAGTAAGTTATACATATATAGATTATATATCACTTCCATTTATAAATCATTTTCCAGAGCAAGATACTTGTCCTTTCCTAACCTCAAGTTGGCTTGAAAATATATAGAAAAAGATTAGTTTTAAAGAGCAATGGGTTGCATATTTTCAAAATCCTAGTGAGATCAAATATTAGCAAGAGTTTGAGGACAATATTTTTAAGGAAAGTTAAAGGAAAATCTTGGAGTTCAGTTTGCATCTGTTAAGTAAAAAATTGCATAATACTTAGGTCCCACCTTTGTTGCATAATATAACACTAATTTTCTCCTAAAGGCCCCACCCAGAAATACCATTGCACTAGGTGTTACAGTATTAACATAAGAATTTTGGGGTAACATGAACATTCAGTCCTTATTATTTCACCCCTGGCTGTATAAAATTCATGTCCTTCTCAGTAGCAAAATATATTCATTCTATCCCAATAGCTTCAAAGACTCATTCCAGTATTTAACTCATAAAGTCTAAAGTCTCATGTAAATATCATCTGAATCAGATTTGGCTGAGATTCCAGGCAGGATTCATCCTGAGGCAAAATTCCTCTCAAGCTGTTAACTTGTGAATAAAGATACTTAAAAAATACAAAGGTCTGGTATGCATGAGAGAGACATTCCCTTTTCAAGTGGAGTAGTCAGAAGGAATAAAAGCTTAGAGGGTTATAAGCAAGTCTAAAACATAACAAGGCAAATTCCATGAGGTCCTAGCTCTCAAGAGTAATGCATTCTGGACCCAAGTAGGGCAGGGGTCATACTTTCCTAGGCTCTGAAGGGACACTTCCCACCTCTCCCTCCACAAATTCTCCAAAGGCAGAGCTTGTGCTTCTCAAGGGTCTCATAAATAACTCCATGTCCCCAGACTCCATACAACTAATGCCTGTCCTATAGAAACTGAAGTGATTCTCCCCAGTCTTTGAAATTAAGGAAGAATTGATCAGGGTCGTTCTTCCTGTCTTTAAGAACAGCATGTGCTCACAGATGAATAGATCTATGCTCTGGTCCTGTAAGATCTAAGAATTCTAACTACCTTCCTTCATTTGGTCTTCCTTTCTCTGTCCCCTGTAATTCAAACAGGCAATATCCTTCCTGATTTAATCCTATATCTGTTTTTGGATTCCTTTGGAATGAGACTAGGTACATGGTTCTTAGAGTGACTTACTTATCAAATAATCAGTCAGCCACACCTTTGGTATTCTAAATATACTTTCTTTTTTTTAAAATTAATTAATTTAATTTGTTATACATGCTTTTAGAGTGCAATTCCTTTCATATTACATATAAAGAGCACAGTTTTCCAAGTCATTGGTTTTACACAAAGTATTTTCATACCATTTGAGTTTTTATACATGCACTTAGTATATTGATGTCCAACTCCTTCTGCCATTATTTCTATCTCCTTGCCCCCTCCCCTCCCCTACCTTCCCTTTGTTTTATTTAACATTCCTTCATTCCTCTCATCCCCCCTCCTTTGCCACTATAATCCAGTATCATCACAGCAAAGGAATCAATCGACCTTTGGTTTTCTGGGATTGGCTGACTTCACTTAGCATTATTTTCTCTAACGCCATCCATTTACCTGCAAATGCCATGATTTTATTCTCTTTTCATGCTGAGTAATTGTGTATATATACCAAAGATTCCCTATCCATTCATCTATTGATGGGCATTGGGGTTGTTTCCACAATCTAGCTATTGTGAATTGTGCTGCTATGAACATTGATGTGGCTGTGTCCCTGTAGTATACTATTTTTAAGTCCTTTGGATATAGACGGAGGAGTGGGATAACTAAGTCAAATGGTAGTTTTCCTAGGTGTAGGAGCCCTAATTAAGGAGATAGCTAAGATTGCGGTTAGCTGTGAGCCATAAAGATGTTCAAGCATTGTCACCTTCCATGGTCTCGCGAGACTTGGCCCAGGACATTGCGGATCGGGTTGGTGCCATTTTTTGGTGGTGGTTGTAGGAGTGTTGATGGCGTTGGAGTTGTTGTTGGAGCCATAGAGAGAAGCTAGCAGAATAAAGAGCCTGTTCAGTTCCAGTCTGCCTCTGAACTTATTCCCGCGGCGTCGTTGCTCCAAGCGGCAATCGCTTCAGGCAGCGACACCTAGGAATCTCTATACTGCTTTCCAGATTGGCTGCACCAATTTCCAGCCCCACTAGCAATGTAAGAGTGTGCCCTTTCCCCCACATCCTCACCAGCATTTATTGTTATTTGCGTTTTTGATAGCTGCCATTCTGACTGGCATGAGATGAAATCTTAGAGTAGTTTTGATTTGCATTTCTCTGATTGCTAGAGATGTTGAACATTTTTTTATATATTTATTGATTGATTGTATATCTTCTTCTGAGAAGTGTCTGTTCGGTTCCTTAGCCCATTTATTGATTGGGTTGTTTGTTTTTTTGGTGTAAAGGTTTTGGTGAGCTTTATATATCCTTGAAGTTAATGTTCTGTCTGATGTGCTTGTGGTAAAGATTTGCTTCCATTCTGTAGGTTCTCTATTCACCTCACTAATTGTTTCTTTTGCTGAGAAGAAGCTTCTTAGTTTAAATCCATCCCATTTATTAATGTTTGGTTTTAGTTCTTGCACTATAGGGGTCTTATTGAGGAAGTTTGGGCCTAATCCAACATGTTGGAGATTTGGGCCTACTTTTTCCTCTATTAGGTGCAAGGTCTCTGGTTTAATTCCTAGGTTCTTTATCCATTTTGAGTTGAGTTTTGTGCATGGAGAGAGATAAAGGTTTAATTTCATTTTATTACATAAGGATTTCCAGTTTTCCCAACAGCATTTCTTGAAGAAGCTGTCTTTTCTCCAATGTATGTTTTTGGCACCTTTGTCTAATATAAAATAACTGTAGATGTGTGGGTTAGTCTCTGTGTCTTCTATTCTATACTATTGATCTACTGGTCTATTTTGGTGCCAATACCATGCTGTTTCAGTTACTATTGCTTTGTAATACAATTTAAGGTCTGGAATAGTAATGCCACAAGCTTCATTCTTCTTGCTAAGAGTTGCTTTGGCTATTCTGGGTCTCTTATTTTTCCATATGAATTTCATGATTTCTTTTTCTATTTCTATGAGGAATGACATTGGGATTTTGATTGGGATTGCATTGAAATTGTATAATGCTTTTGGTAGAATAGTCATTTTGACAATATTAGTTCTGCCTATCCAAGAACAAGGTAGATCTTTCCATCTTCTAAGGTCTTCTATAATTTCTTTCTTTAGTGTGCTGTAGTTTTCATTGTACAGGTCTTTCACTTCTTTTGTTAGGTTGATTCCCAAGTATTTTATTTATTTATTTATTTTATGTTGTAATAAATGGGTTGGAGTTCCTAGTTTCTCTTTCTGAGGATTTGTTGCTGATGTGCAGAAATGCCTTAGATTTATGGGTATTGATTTTATATCCAGCCACTTTGCTGAATTTGTTTATTAGATCTAGAAGATTTATGGTGGAGTTTTTTGGATCTTCTATGTGTAGAATCATATTGTCTGCAAATAGTAATAGTTGAGTTCTTCTTTTCCTATCCATATCCCTTTTATTTCTTTTGTCCGTCTAATTGCATTGGCTAGAATTTCAAGAACTATGTTAAACAATAGTGGCGAAAGAGGACATCCCTGTCTTGTTCCAGTTTTTAGAGGGAATGCTTTCAGCTTTTCTCCATTTAGGATGATGTTGGCCTGGGGCTTAGCATAGATGACCTTTACAATGTTGAGGTATGTTCCTGTTATCCCTATTTTTTCTAGCGTTTTGAACATGAAGGGGCATTGTATCTTGTCAAATGCTTTCTCTGCATCAATTGAGATGATCATATGATTTTTATCTTTGAGTCTATTGATGTGGTGAATAACATTTATTGATTTTCTTATGTTGAACCAATCTTGCATTCCTGGAATGAACCCCACTTGATTATGATGTACTATTTTTTTAATGTGTTTTTGTATTTAATTTGCCAGAATTTTATTAAGGATATTTGCATCATTAGTGATATTGGTCTGAAGTTTTCTTTCTTTGATTTGTCTCTGCCTGGTTTTGAAATCAGGGTGATATTGGCCTCAAAGAATGAGTCTGGAAGGTTTCCCTCTTTTTCTATTTCATGGAATAGTTTGAGAAGTATTGGTGCTAGTTCTTCTTTAAAGGTCTTGTAGAACTCAGTTGTATAACCATCTGGACCAGGGCTTTTCTTCATTGGTAGGTTTTTGATGGCATTCTCTATTTCTTTGCTTGAAATTGATCTATTTAAGTTGTGTATGTCATTCTGATTTAGTTTAGGCATATTGCATATTTCTAGAAATTTGTCGATGTCTTCATTATTTTCTATTTTGTTGGAATATAAATTTTCAAAATAATTTCTAATTATCTTCTGTATTTCTGTAGTGTCTGTCGTGATGTTTCCTTTTTCATCACATATATTGGTAATTTGAGTTTTTTTCTCTCCTTTCTTAGTTAGAATAGCTAATGGTTTATCAATTTTATTTATTTTTTCAAAGAACCAACTTTTGGTTCTGTAGATTTTTCCATTGTGTTTTTTGTTTCAATTTCATTGATTGTGGCTCTGATTTTAATTATTTTCTGTCTTCTACTGCTTTTGGGGTTAATTTGATCTTCTTTTTCTAGGGCTTTGAGGTGCAATGTTAATTCATTTATTTGTTGACCTTTTCTTCTTTGAAGGAATGAGCTCCATGCAATGAATTTTCCTCTTAGTACTGCCTTCATGGTGTCCCAGAGATTTCAATATGTTCTATCGGTGTTCTCATTTACTTCTAAGAATTTTTTAATCTCCTTTTTGATGTCTTCTGCAACCCATTGTTTATTCAATAGCATATTATTTAGTTTCCAGGTGTTGGAGTAGGTTTTGTTTTCTATTTTATCATTGATTTCTAGTTTCATTCCATTATGATCTGATAGTATGCAGGGTAGTATCTCTACTTTTTAATATTTGCTTAGAGTTGCTTTATGGCATAATATATGATCTATTTTATAGAATAATTCATGTGCTGCTGAGAAGAAAGTGTACTGACTCATTGATGGGTAATATACTCTCTATATATTAGTTAAATCTAAGCTATTGATTATATTATTGAGTTCTACAGTTTCTTTGTTTAGCTTTTGTTTGGAAGATCTATCTAGTGGTGAAAACCATGTGTTAAAGTCAACTATAATTAGCATGTTGTGGTCTATTTGGTTCTTGAACTTGAGAAGGGATTGTTTGATGAACGTGGATGCTCTGTTATTTGGGCCATATATATTTATGACACTTATTTCTTATTGATGTATGATTCCCTTAAGTAGTATAAAATGCCCTTCCTTATCTCTTTTGATTACCTTTGGCTTGAAGTCTACTTTGTTTGATATGAGGATGGAAACCCCTACTTGCTTACGTAGTCCGTGTGAGTGGCATATTTTATCCCATCCTTTCACCTTCAGTCTGTGGGCATCTTTTCCTATGAGATGTGTCTCTTGAAAGCAGCATATTGTAGGGTCTTTTTTAAAAATCCAGTCTATCAGCCTATGTTTTTTTTTTTTTTTTTGTGTGTGTGTGTGTGTGTGTGTGTGGTACCGGGGATTGAACTCAGGGGCACTCGACCACTGGGTCACATCCCTAGCCCTTTTTGTATTTTTATTAGAGACAGGGTCTCGCTGAGTTGCTAAGTGCCTTGCCATTGCTGAGGCTGGCTTTGAACTTGCGATCCTCCTGCCTCAGCCTCCCAAAGTGCTGGGATTACAGGCGTGTGCCACCGCGCCCGGCTATCAGCCTATGTCTTTTAATTGGTGATTTTAGGCCATTAACAGTCAGGGTTATTATTGAGATATGATTTGCATTACCAGTCATTTTAAATTTTATTTAATTCTATTTTATTTTTGGTATTTAGCTTGACTTGATTTATCCTATGGTTAGTTTTCCTTTATTGTTGTTCTTCCCTTTGAAGGTCTTCATTGTTGTTTTTCAATTCTTCCTCGTGGAATATTTTGCCAAGGATGTTCTGAAGTGCCGGCTTTTTTTGTTGTAAATTCTTTTAGCTTTTGTTTATCATGGAAGGTTTTTATTTCATCATCAAATCTAAGGCTTAATTTTGCTGGATATAAGATTCTTGGTTGGCATCCCTTATCTTTTAGAGCCTGGTATATGTTGTTCCAGGCTCTCCTTGCTTTGAGGGTCTGGGTTGAACAATCTGCTGTGATGTGAATTGGTGTTCCTTTGTAGGTTATCTGATTTTTCTCTCTTATGGCCTTTAAAATTCTATCCTTATTTTGTATGCTAGGCATTTTCATTATAATGTGCCTTGGTGTAGATCTGTTGTAATTTTGTACATTTGGCGTCCTATATGCTTCTTGTATTTGGTTTTCAAATTCATTCTTCTTGTTTGGGAAATTTTCTGATATTATTTTATTAAAGAGACTTTGCATTCCTTTGGATTGTATCTCTGCACCTTCCTCAATTCCAATAAATCTTATATTCGGTCTTTTGATGGTATCCCATAATTCTTTGATATTTTGTTCATGGTTTCTTACCGTCTTCACCGTGTGGTCAACTTTATTTTCAATATTATATATTTTGTCCTCATTGTCTGAGGTCCTATCTTCCAAGTGATCCAATCTATTGTTGATAGTATCTATTGAGTTTTTTAAATGGTCTATTGTTTCTTTCATTTCAAGTATTTCTGTTTGTTTTTTTTTTCTCAGACTCTCTATCTCTTTCTTGAAGGAATCTTTTGCTACCTGTATTTGTTCTCTTATCTCTTTGTTAGTGTGATCGATGGTTGCCTGTATTTGATCTCTTATCTCTTTGTTGGAGAGATCAATTTTTGCCTGTATCTGCTCACTTAGCTCATTTTTTTAAAATCCCAAATCATTTTAATTATGTATATTCAGAATTCTTTTTCTGATATTTTACCTACTGTGCTTTCTATGGATTCTATTGCTGTAGTATCTTTGTTTCTTTGGGGTATTTTTCCTCCCTTGTTTTTTTCATGATATCTGTGTGTTTTCCTCTCTTGCAGTGTAGGTCTGAGGTATTCCTGTTTCTGTCATATTGTCTTATATCATCCCTACAGGTTACCCGATGCATAACTTTTAAGGGAAAGATCAATATTACAGCATTCAAAGTACCCAATGTATTGCCATTTATCAGTTAGTTTCTATTTTTATATTTATATTTACAATTTTGATACTTTAACCATAAATGATGAGATCAATTATCTTCTACCATTTAGTCAGTATTTTTGTGTGGTGATTCACAGTATCTAATGATAGAATGGGGGACTTATGGGTTGGCAAAAACGTTTGTGAGTTTGGATGTGAGAAGATAGAGGTATTAGATTATTTGAATACTGAGAACGTAATCATGGGAATTAGGGTGTTAGTAGGAGAAACAAAAGATAGGTATCACCATGTAATATTCCCTTATACTGGGCCCAGGACCTGTTCCCTGACCTGTAGGCAGAGGCGGAGAATACCTGTGGCTACTGAGTAGGTGGGCAGGGCAGGGAACACATGCAGGCAGGCTGAGTTGGAACACTTGTAGGTGGGCAGAGCTGGAGTGCTCGCTGGCGGATCTAGTGGGAATGCTTACAGGCCGGGACTTGGTCCCCACAGTCTGCAGCAGGATAGTATCTCCAAGGTGAGCAGCTGAGCTGGGAAAGCACTCCAGAGGGCCTAGCTGGAACTCTTGCAGGCCTGTGCTTGTTCCCCTGCCATCGGAAGCTGAGATGGAGTAGCTGAGATGGGTGGGACAAGCTGGAACTCTTGCAGGCTGGGGCATGTTCCCCTGCCTTCCGGAGCCGGGATGGTGTCTCCAAGGTGGGTGGGACTTATACTTTCTTAAATTTTGCAGTATGAACAGGCTGATAATTTTTCATCTTTAATAGTTCCTTCTTAAATAACAATTCCTTCTTCAATCATTTTCTCTCTTCTTGCAGTTTACTGTAAGAAGTTAGGAGGAAACAAGACACTCTTCTTTTCTTAGAAATCTCCCTTAGCTAAATATCCAATTTCACCACTCTCAAACTCTTTTCCTTCCACAAAGTACTAGAACATGGATGTAATTCAGCCCCATTATGATAAAAAAAAAAAAAAAATTTCCTCCAGTTTCAGACAACATACTCATTTCTCTGTGAAATCTCATCAAATGGAAATATTTTTACCAATATTCCATTTATGATTTTTTCCTGAGATTTTTTTTTTTTTTTGAACCCTCACCACAATCACCTTTAGAACACCTTCAGAGAATTCTTGGCTTTTTGTAGAATGCACTTAAAATTCTAGAAGCCTCTCTAATGAACCTAGTTCTGAGTCACCTCCACATTTTTAGGTACTTACTATAGTAACACCACACTTCTCTGTATTAATTACTATCTTAACTGGCTCAGGCTGCCATGAAAAATACCATAGATTGGGTAGCTCAAAGCAGAGACATGTGTTTCTCAGTTATGAATGTTGAAAGGTCCAAAGTCAAGGTGTTGGCAAATTTGGTGTCTGATCAAGGCCCAATTCCAGGCTTGCACAGTTGCCTTATCTCTGTGTGCTTAAATGGTACAAAAGAGGCAAACAGAAGGAGATAAAGAGATAGTGTGAGCTACTCATGTCTCTTTTCCTCTTCTTAGAAGTGCACAGACCCCATCATCAGGGCACTACTTTTATGACCTTTTCAAAAATCAAAAATTAATTCCCAAAGGTCTCACTTCAATATACCTTAATTTGGAGAATTAGTTTCAACATATGAATTGTGTGGAGACACAAATACTTAGACCACAGAGTCCAGGAAGTAAGGCAGATAAAACAGCATGACATTTTTAAAGTGTTGAAAGAAACTTTTGCAAGTTAGTAGTCTTTACCCATTGAAAAATATTCCAAAGGAATTTGGGCTATTTTAGACAAACAATAGCTTGGAGAACTCATCTCTAAGAAGCTTGTACTAAAACAAATGATAAAAGAGTACTTTCAAATGGAAGGAAAATGTTAGTTTAGAAACATTAAAATTCACATCAAGAAATGTGATGTGAAGGAAAATGTTAGTTTAGAAACATTAAAATTCACATCATGATGATGATGGAAAATATGTGGCAAGTATAAATAAATATTTCTTTAAAAATTATAATTAACTGTCTAAAGCAAAAATAGTAATTTATTCTGGGGTTTGGAACTAATATCAAAGGAAAATAAATGATAAAAATCACACAAGATTTTTAAAAGGTCCCATTTACTCAATAGATTTTCCTACTGTAATCCCAAATTTATTGCTACCAAATCATAAAAATTTTAACTAATAAGACTAGTTCTTAAGTTATTTGTTATTAAACACATTTTCTTTCTTTCTTTTCTCCCTTTCTTTCTTTCTCCCTTCTTTCTTTCTTTTCTTGTTTGTTTTGGGAAAGAATCTCACTATGCTGCCCAGAACTCCTGGTCTCAAGTGATCCTCCTGTCTCAGTCTCCCAAGTAGCTAGAACTATAGGCTCATACCACTGATCTACATTTTCAAACATAGATATTTTCAAACATAAATTGTGCTTATTTGAAAATTAAATTATCCATTACTAAATTATAAAGTTAAAATGGCAAGATATATTTCCCTGTAGTAGTTTTGTATGTGCATGAAATATATAAGAGTAAATTCAAGGTGTGAATCTTCATTGGAACTACTTTTCTCCAAAACTTGTTTGAGAAATTGTTGAATAAAAATATGGTTAAAATAGATTCTAGAGCTGTGGAATCCTGCTTCTTTACAAGAAATAGATGGGGAAAGTTGTGGTTTATAGACAGAGATTCATGGGTTAATCATAGAGGCATGCTGTGTCCTCATATTATATGACAATGAAATTTGCAATCTATATAACTTTTTTTTTTACATGATGCCGAGTTCACTTTATGTATCAGTTGTGAGTAGCAATACTGTGTTCTCACTATGTGGGCTCACTTGTATTATGGATAGGAGGAGATGCATAGCAACAGGGTTCAAAACAACAGTAACTCAGCATATGTAATTTTCTTCTAATTCCTTGTTTGTGTCTCATTGAAAAATAATTTATTGCTTAAACTCATTTATAGGCTATGAATTTTATATTTGAGAAAATGTAACCCTACATGCCATTTTCAGTGCTTCCAGGTTGAGAGGAAGGAACAACTAGTGTTATTTGGGTCATGTCCTTAGCACATACACAAGTTGTTCATGGTGTCATCAATAGTTCTGACCTGGTTTCCAATGATGTGTGACAGTCTTAAGAGATATATTTAGTTATATTTATTTATAGAAACCAAGTGTATAATTACCGTGTCCAGAGGAGGCAAAGTAAGTGTCAGTTTGAGCCCATTAACTGTCATCTAATCAAATTTCATGAATTAATGTTCTCAGTGAGTAGTGTTCTCTGGAGATACATTGGCTAAGGTAAGACATGGAGATACAGATTAATTAAAAATCAATTTTTGGAATAGATAATGGGCTTTTAGGTAGTATCCTATTGGCAAATAAGCTTAAATGCTTTGGAAAATAAAAGGAAAGAAATGATTAACACACAGCATTCTTGACCCTAATTCATTATGCAGTAGTCCATAATTTCACAATTATTACTAGCACTATAATTATTTGTGTATGTGTTGGCAATTACATTATTTGGTTTGGAAAACTGTGTTACTAATTACTAGGTTTCTGAAGATTTATTTTGTAGTATTTCTCTGATTGCTACTATTTATCATTTGTAGTTGTGACCCTGTAAATTCAGGACTTCTATAAGCTTCTGGGAGTATTCTCCCTTTAATGAGACATTGATATTGAAGGAATATTAAGGTGAAACATTTCATTGAAAAGGTCATTAAATATCTAAATTCATAAGCAAGTCTATCCAAATGCTGCTATAATGCCATGTTCCTAGGTACTAGAAAAATCCTTAAAGATATATTGTGGCTGAAAATAAAGTCACAAATATATTAGTGTAAACAATTATTCAGTGAGTAAGAATATTTCAACCTTAAGAAAGACTGAAGTACTTTTAGACTTGTAGCTTTGATTCCTGGTTGCACATTGAAATGTTTTGGTCTCCAGAAATTTAATTTTTTAATTTTTTATTTTTTTAGTTGTAGACAGACACAATATCTTTATTTATCTTTATGTGGTGTTGAGGACCAAACCTAGGGCTTCATACATGCTAGGTAAGTACTCTACCACTAAGCTATAACTCTAGTCCCAGAAGTTGTTGAGTAAGACCTGTAGGAAGGGCAGAAATCTGGATTACAAAGTGATAAACAGACACATTCTTCAGATGATTCTACCATAGCCAATCTGTGTATTTGCACTTGAGAATCACTTTTCAATAATAATTCTTTCATTGTATATGCAAGAAAAGCATTTTTTTTAATTTAATTTGTTATACATGCTCGCAGAGTGCAATTCCTTTCATATTACATATAAAGAGCACAGTTTTCCAAGTCACTGGTTTTACACAAAGTATTTTCACACCATTTGAGTTTTTGTACATCAATACACTAAGAAAAGCATTTTTTACCCAAAAATAAAAACTTTAGGTTTAAAGAAAACAATTTTTAACTCATTTCAAATTTTATCCAGTACTTAGTTTTTTGGCAAATGGAAAAGTTGAGTACCAATTACTCCAATATGGATGACAATTGCTACTCAATACTGTTTCATCTTCTATTTCTTTTTGGTGTTTATTTGCTAAGCATACATCTTTTAATATTTTCAGTGGCTTAATTAATAATGCATATATTATTAGTTAATGAATCAGAGTCAAAACTGTACTACCTAAATTTTGGATTTTGCACCTTACATCTTGTACATTGTACTTCATTCTTCATACTTGATAATTGTAGTTCCAACTTTCAGATTTTGACTTCTCAGGGGAAAAAAATGATGTTCCAGGAGTAGAATAATTCCATATATCTACTTTCATATCTACATTAATGTATAATTCTTTGTTTTATTGTGACATTTCATATTGCTATATGCAGTATAAATCCCATATTATGTTTTCATCATTTTACTTTTATCAATTATATCCTAAGAATGTCATAAAATACATAATCCTTTATATACATTTATGAATTTACTGGCATGCTTCTTCCTGTATATTTATGCCTCTATTTGGTGTTTTAATCCTTCAACTTGATAATATTCATTAACATTTCTTGCAGTGCAGGTCTTCAAGCAATCAAAACCATGTTTTTATTTTCCTGCAACACTTTTACCTTTTTTTAATATATGACAGTAGAATGTATTATACATATATGGAGTGTACCTTATTCTAATTAGGATCCCATGGTTGTGATTGTACATGATGTAGAGTTTCACTGGCGGTGTGTTCATATATGAACATAGAAAAATCATGTCTGATTCATTCCACTGTTTTTCCTATCTCCATCCCTCTTCCCTTATTTTACCTTTCTTTAGGAGTATCTTACATGGATATAGAACCCTGGGTGAATGAAACCTATTTTTTTGTTTATTTTCCTTTCTTTCTGACAGCATTTTAAAACATCATTCTATTTCCTTTGTGTTGCATGTTTTCTGATGAGTACATGGAAATTTTACAGTATTCTTTATTGTCTCCCAGTATGTATGCTTTCATTTTTCTCAGAATGTTTTCAGATTATCTTTGATTTCCTGCTAAATTTATTTTAATATGTGATTTCATTCATTTCTATCCTGTTTGGGAAATTATTGTCAATTTTGTCTTCAAAAATGTTTTACCACCTTCACACATTTTTCTTTTCATTTTTTTTTTGTGTGGTGCTGGGGATTGAAACCAGTTGCCTTGTGCATGTGAGACAAGAACATTACCAACTGAGCTATATATCCCCAGCCCTACCTTCATACATTCTTATCTTTTTTGGAGCTGTTGTTACACATATTTTAGACTCTTCTATTTTTATTTTTATTTTAGTCATATTTCTCTCTGTCATTTAGATAGTATAATTTCTAGTGAACACTCATCACATTCACTGCCTCTTCCTTCATTCTTTTTTTGGGGGGAGGTGGGGTACCAGGGTTTGAACTCAGGCACACTTGACCGCTGAGCCACCACCCACCCTATTTTGTATTTTATTTAGAGACAGAGTCTCACTGAGTTGCTTAGCGCATCACTTTTACTGAGGCTGGATTTGAACTTGAGATCCTCCTTTTTCAGCCTTCCAAACTGCTGAGATTGAAGGTGTTTGCCACTGCACCCAGCTCTTCCTTCTTAATGTACTGCGAATCATAGGAATTTTCACCTCAGTTATCATAATTGCCAATTCTAGAATTTTTTATTGTTTTGTGGATTCCATTTCTCTAATACGATTTCATGTATGTGTACTTACTATTAACTAATGTTTGCCTATTGCTATACTTGGATCTGGAGTGTTCTACAAAGGTCCATGTATTAAAGTTTTGGCCTCTAGTCTGTGGTGCTTTTGGGAGGTGGGTGAAACTTTAGAAGAACCTTCCTTGTGTGAGGAAGTTAGTCCATGAGGGGCATGACCTCAAAGGGAATATTGGGAACCTGGAACCTTCTTTTCTCTCACTGCCATATGTTCCTGCTGCAATATACTGTGTTGCCCTAACCCTAAAACATGTTGGGACAAGTCACCATGGACTGAAATCTAGAACTGCTTTGTTTTATTTCACTTCAAATAGTTACAAAAACCTGTTTTAGCTGGGTGCGGTGGTGCACACCTGTAATCCCAGCGGCTGGGGGACTGAAGCAGGAGGATCCAGAGTTCAAAAGCCATCCTAGGCAACTCAGGGAGAACCTGTTTCTAAATTAAGTCTAAAAAAGGGCTGGTGCTATTGCTTACTGGTTAAGCCCCCCAGGGTTCAATCTCCAGTACCAAAAAACAAAAACAAAACAAACCTGTGTTTTATTTCTTTGAACTGAAAAAATATCAACCTTAAGCTTGTTGTCTGCTATTTCTAAGATGCAAGGTATTTTTATTTGGTTTCTATTACTTTTTTATTAACTTATTTATTGACATTGACTTATTTTGTCATATAGTCATGTTTCTCCGCATGTATATTCTTCTATAATTATTTTGTGCTGAATATTTTTGATGGGATATAATAAAAACTCTAAAATCTATCAACTTATTTTTTTTTTTCTGGTGAAGTTTTCAGTTACCTACTGATTACCTTGTCCCTGTGTAGGCTTTTGTGAACACTTCTTGGGAACTCCAAAGTATTCTTCAAACTTCTCTGACTTGGTAGGGTTAACCTTCAATCTTAGTCCTACTTTATATTTGCTACCCTGAATCTGTACTCACAACTGGGTCTTCTGGTGTCTAGCCAGGGCATCTAAGGAATCAGAGGTTGGTATGATTTTAATTCCTATCTTCTCCATTATCATGACTGGTTTGACACATGATATATGATGTGGTATTTCAGCATTCTCCAAAAAGTACTAAGTAGATGATGAACCATTATGCTTAAGTCAGATTTTCTGCATTTGAAAAAAGAATCAAAAAGAGCACTGTCTGAGAGGATGACTTTTGATATGATCTGGAAGATGGCATGCTGAATCATGCTTCAGAACACTGTGAATTAGCAGTGACCGATTATGTGACTATACTTGTTCTACAATGGGGAGATGTTATCTTTACACAATCCATCACTGACTTCTACCATAGGTTGTAAACATACTACAAAATAAAATGAACAAGCATATTTAACATTCTGCTCTTTTTCTGTGTATTGTGCCTTCTACATATTTTCTGAGTATTATTTCTTTGCAAACTTGCTGACATTGCACATTATTCATAAGGTTGTAGCTCCAAAATTTTAGTAGAAAGTTTCATTTCCATAATATGACTACCCTGCTTAGTTTTATTTCACACCACTCCACATTTTATGACACAGAATAAAATACGTTAGGATAGCAGAGTTATGAATCATTTAGTGTCCTAGAATATATGAACATAATTGTCATCTAAGACAATAGAAAATACATAAAAGAATCTCTCAGAACTCAACAGGCATATTTCAAACCCTACAAATAATTCTGTATTATAGGATACTATATCATAGTATAATGAGCAAGGGAATATACATTGTATAATTCAGTAATCATCTGTATTAAAAAGGGACCATACTCAGACCAGTGTGGTTATTTAGTAGCAGAATAACTCAGACTATTAATATGTAGAATGCTTAATATAGTAAGCAAGTCATCCAATGTATTCTTCTGTGATAGGATACATTTTACTTTGATATTTTCCTGAGTTCATCTACAAGAGAAAGGTAATTAAAAATGAAGATGCAAAGCTCATTCTCATCACAAATCATGCTTTATTGTAATGCAATGATACGCATTTAAAGGGTACCCATCATAAATTTTTATGTTGTACATGGAGAAAAGTGGATAATATTCTAAATAGGTAATAACTTTACAAATTGTATGGAAATGAAAGGCACAAATGTGCTGGTACCATTTTATTTTAGAAATACAAAGCAGTTAAATCATCATTTAATACAATTTTTATTAAAATGCTTATGAGCTCAAATATCTTCCTCCATTCAGAATCTTTTTTCCCCCTGGTCCTTGTGTTCACTTTTTAAAAATTAATAGGGGAAGAGTGTATAACTAAACTCACACTCAAAGAGTATTCCTGTTTCCCAATATAGTTCTTAAAATCTAGGGATATTTACTTGGAGCATCTGTGATCTGTGACAAGCACACAATTCTCACTTCTTTCCTTTTCCAGGCTTTCACTGCATGAATGGCATGAATTTGGGAGCAAACAATTCACTCAGGAATAATTGAGTAGACTGGAGATTTAGACTGGAGTAGTAAGCTTTGGTGTGGGGAGTAAGTGTCTTAGTACAATTGTGTACTCAGTTTTAAGCTATCCATCTTTTTCTTCAAATGAATTTTCACTTGAAGTTCCAAGTATTTATTAACTTCTCTGGATGAAGGAATTTCTTTTACCATTTTCAGTTGCCCTCTTGTACTTCTTCACTCTTTACTGATTATAGCCAATACCCCGCAGAGCTTAGAAAATGTTGTTTCAAAATTGGTGAAGAGAAAACATAGGAAGCTTTTATTTTTATTCTCAGTCTCAGTACTATCATTTGTAATAAGGGGATAATAGTGGCTCTTTCTCATAGTGAAAATTAAAATGAATAATGGATCTTTTAAAAAATAATGAGCTGAAAATAAGTTAGTTCTGTTTGCCTTTCACGATATATGACTCACCATATAATCACATTGCTTTCTAAAGTAAAATATTCTCATTCTCAAAAAAGTGAGATAGATTTTAACAATTGTGAATTTAAATCATCATAGCTCCAGCAGTGCATTGTAATGATTTTTGTCTTACTTGAGCATGCTAGAAACATGGAAGAAGTAAAAAGCACTCGTTTGTTTAATTGATTATCCAGGAAGTATTGAAAATATGTAGCTGGGTGCGGTGGCACACACCTGTAATCTCAGCACTTGGGAGGCTGAGGCAGGAGGATCGCGAGTTCAAAGCCAGCCTCAGCAATGGCGAGGCACTTAGCAACTCAGTGAGACCCTGTCTCTAAATAAAATACAAAAAAGGGATGGGGATGTGGCCCAGTGGTCAAGTGCCCCTGAGTTCAATCCCCAGTACCACACACACAAAAAAAAAAAAAAAAAAAAAAGAAAGAAAGAAAATATGCTATTTGGTAGGTACTGTGTGATGTTCTGGGAAGTAAATCAGTGAACAAAATGGACATGATCCCTGATTTTGTGAAGTCTAAAACTTAACTGAGAATAAATACAATTAATACTTATAAAGATGATAATTGTTTAAGAAGAAAGAGGAAGGGGAGGATGAATGGAAGAAAAGAGGACTGTAATAAAAGGTAGTTCTTGAGACAATATTGTGCACGCGCACACAAACACACACACGCGCGTGTGCACACACACAAACACCCAAATGATGGCTAGTTGGGGAAATATGTAGATAGATAGCTTGTAGAAACATATCTTGACATGCTAAAATGCGTAAAAGTAAGTAGCAGGGTAAAAAGTGGATTGGTTACTCACAACATAAAGGTCTAAGGATAGTGATAACATCTAGTGTTGGAGAGGTAAGGAAAAGTGACATAAGCAATGACAAACATCACATTACATTAAATTTGTAAGGCAGAGAATTTCTAATTATGAATGTCAAAAATAGAAAATTGAGCGAGCTGAAGATTTCTTTTGGGAGCACTGCAAAGAAAGATGCAAATAGAAAAGATTATCTGAGAGTTTGGATCTTAAGAGCACCTAAAGAAATTGAAACAAAGACAAATGAACAAACACAGCAAAGTTTTTAGAAGCTTGTATGTTGGGAAGAAAATCATATTAGAGGAAATTTCTGATGTTCACAAAAGCAAACTTAGAAATTTAGTCAGAGATGTAAAGAAACATTCTGACACATCCATTGTCCTCACATACCCAGTCATGCAGACCTGAGTTATTTCTCATAGGATATTCTTTTCTATCTCCCTGATGTTAGAGACATATATTGGAGAGTGTCTTTTAAGATCTAAGAAATACTTGGCAAGTAAACTATATAAAATCTCCAATAAATATTCTACATTAACCTCAACATGTTTAACAAAATGGTACCTAAGAAATTGAATTTGATCACAATGAATAATAATGGTGATGAATGTATTGCTTCTGAGTGAAGGACAAGTTTATTCAGGAAAAAAAACACAAGTAACCAAGTTATAGCTCAGACTGAAAACTTATCTCTGTAGATGAGGTAGTGTAACAATAAAGAAGCACATTGAAATGTCTTCAAGACCAAGTGCCAACTTGAATAACCGTAATCCTCAACTTTGGTTCAGGTGCTAAGTATCTCTTCATAGAATAATTGTATCTTGTTGTTGTCTGAAGCGATGGCCGCTTGGAGCAACGAAGCCGCGGGAAGAAGTTTAGAGGCAAACTGGAGACAAACGGCTTTTTATTTTGATAACTTTTCTCTCTGGCTCTAACAATGACTAACACTAGCATCCCTTTATGTGCCAGTAGATTCAGGATAGCAATCGTCACCCCAATAGCATGTGTGGCATGCTTGACCCACATAATGAGTATTTCTTAAAACCCTTCTATTTATATGGAAAATGGTTATAAGTAATAACATGAAATAAGTAAATTTCATATGTGGTATAGCATGTCCTCTTACTAACCCAAAGCATTGCAATTTGTAACTCACAATATAATTCATGATTTTAAATTCAAAGCACATATCCTAAGTGTTTGATAGAACAAAAGAATTGAAATATTTTCTTTCATTTTGCTATCATTGTTCATTTCAAATGCACTGTTTAATTGAGAAAAAATGTAGCATAACAGGGGTTAGAGATAAAACTGAACCTTAGTTGAACCCAAATAAATTCATATTTTGATGAGTTTACTCTTGAAAATGTGGACATTTTTTTAAAAGCTGATTTTGGGTGATTTAAAAACTAACTGTAAAACTGTGAGTTTTCCAAATTAACTTAATTTCCTTATAGAATATACATACATACAATGTTTCTTTACATCTCTGACTAAATTACATACATATGTATGTATATTCTATAAGGATATATATATGTGTGTATGTATATATATGTATATAAGAGAATATATATGTATAATATATATATGAGAGAGAATACATTATATATATATATATATATATATATATATATATATATATATATATATGGAACTCAGGCTAATATTTTTTCCTTTGGAGTATTTTATAACTGACTTTATTTAAAATTGCCAGTAATTGTTTATATTATAAAGCCAACCAATTTTCAGTTGGCTTTATTTTACTTTAGGCTATGCCAAGCTGGAACCAATGAATCCTACACAGCACTAGGATTAAACCCCCCTACCAGCTCTGAGCTATTTCCATTAAATTGCAGCTCAGCAAAATGATTTCCTTCTTTAAGCTTATCTGTTACTAAGTTTATAATCTGATGACCTCCCATTGTGTCAGTGGAAGGGAAGCCTTTTGCTTATGCTCAGTACAAGAGAAGAAAGTGAAATCCTTTCAATAAGTCATTTCTAGTCTTTAAAAAATTGCACGTGGTACCACAAGGACAAGTAATTTTTTCTCACTCTATCAGTGAGATGTAGGCTAAACAGGAGTCCAAATATCCAAAGAACTCACTTTAACAGTGGCTTTACTTAGTGGCTATATCAGTATATGCAAGTTACATAACCTTAATGCACTGGAGATGGGGAAGAAGTTTGGTGTTATGATCAGTAGAAATGAACAGAACTTGAGAGTAATACACATCTGTTTAGGGTGGTCTGCACATGGTGAAAGTAGTAGGGTGCCACTTTAGAATAAATGCAAGGACACAAGATATGCACAAGGAACCAAAATAATTTTTACTAATTAATGGCATGTTTTATAGATTTCTTCTAAGCTTTATAAAAGAGCTGAGAATACAGCTCAGTGGTAAAGCATGTGATTAGCATGCTCTAGGCCCTGGGCACAATCTCATCCTAGTGACTCTGAAAGAACAAAACAGTTATTATAAGGATGTGTTTCTTCCAATTATATGCACCTGGAGACATTCAGAAAAAAATTTTAGTTTGGCCCATTCAGAAGGAATTTCCACCCTAAGATAAATGGTTTAAAATAGTTTCAAATCCGGGGGTTACTAGAATAAACTGCATAACACTGTTTCTTTCTTTAGAAAGACATCAGAACCTAGATGGCATTCTTCAAGGATATTACCAAAAGCTTCAATAAAGCTGTTAAGATGAGAAAAACACCATTTTCTGTATATGTATTCCTAAATTGGATCTATTTTGATGAAAAATAAAAGATTTTGAACATTTGTATTTTTAAAAAATGTTACAGTTATAAAACCCATTCAGACAGCCCAGGTGGCACATGCCTGTAATCCCAGCACTTGGGAGGCTGAGGCAGGAGGATCACAGGTTCAAAGCCAGCCTCAGCAATGACAAGGCACTTAGCAACTCAGTGAGACCCTGTCTCTAATTAAATACAAAAAAGGGTTAGGGATGTGGCCCAGTGGTCAAGTGCCCCTGAGTTCAATCCCCAGTACAAAAAAAAAAAAAAAAAAAAAAAAAAAAAAAATCCATATTCCCAAGAGTAACCTTAACTAAATGCATTTGCAGATGTAATGTGGTGGGGATTTGGCTGAAAAGAGCAAGGGAAATGAAGGGTAGTGGTATGGTTCTACCATTACCCATTATTCAGTAGCAATGCTCAAATTCCCCAGCAGTACCACAAACTGGACTTCAGAGAGTCTGGCTGTCCTCCTAACTTCACCCTTCTCACTCTGTCAAAGGAACAGTTAAGGAAAGGTTAGGGGAAACACCTGAAGTAACAGCCAGGTGAATTCCACAACTTTAAGATATGCAGAATCAAGATGTGAGTGAAATGTTTTGTGGAATGTAAAGTGAAAATATGAAAGCAGAGAATGTGGGATGTATGTGTGTGTGTGTGTGTGTATATATATATATATATATATATATATATATATATATATATATATGATTCTTGGCATCCCAACTTTAGAAACAAGCAAAGTTCCACATAGAAACCATCAGAAAATCTATTCACTGGCCTAAAATGTTGTAATAATCCTCAGTAGAGAACTCTCAGGTAGCCAAAAACTACCTCCCCGGACACTCGGTTGCCCACTCTACCTGAAGCAGAGAAGGAAGAGCATTCTCATTTTAATATATTCAAATCATTCCACTAGGTTTAATCTTCTAAAGACAGGTAGTTCCCAGAATCCTTTCTGGGTACTGATTCAACTTTCCTCACATGCTCCCTACCACAGTGTTCTAATGCATATGGAGAAAAATGTAGAAGAATCCTTTGGTAAGTCTTTGGTGAAGAGAAAAGAGGCAAGCAGTCTATTACCACAATGATATGAAGAGTTCAATTGAAATAAATGTTCAAAATGAACAAAAGAAATGATAAATATCCCCAGCCCTGTTTTGTATTTTATTTAGATCATACAGAGACATGTATTGCTAATGTTTTAGAAGCACCTGCAGAATCCATCATTCCTATACCTGATTCACTGAAAAAGAGGCAGAAACGGTAATGTGAGGGAGAGTAGTGGCAGGAGAAAATGGAGATAAAAGGTTACCAATAGCTCTTAGATAAGAACAAAAGAAGAAGAAGAAGGATCCCTGATAGCTAGAAAAGGTAGGTATATTGATAGCTTACTCAAAGAGTTAATTAAGTAAATATTTGGAGATTATGGTTGGTCTTTCCTAGAAGAAAATTGTATTTGCTCCTTACTTTGCTCACTCTGAAAATAGGGTATTTGTTTATGGATGTCTCCTTTTTATTTTTAATTCTTAGTTAAACTAAAACTCCTATATAAACACAGCATGCTACAATGAAGAAAACAACTAAAATATGGGTTTAATAAATAAGGTATTGAAAGCTCTAATACCACATTTTAATCAAAATCAGATTATCATCAGAATAACTTAAACTTCTTTTCAGAGCCAATCATTCCCCAATCACTATACCGGCCAGTTCTGTTGCATAAATATGAATTTGTTATATTATTCTATAATGAGACTCATCCTACTTAGTTAAAAATAAATTTACTGAAAATCTGGATCATATGAAACTATATAGTTTGTAACTATAACCTTAACCCTCCTGATAACATATCTCTATCTCTAAATAAAATGTTGTGAATCAATTATATCATAGATTATGATTATTAATGTTCCACTCAGTTTGGCTAAACCTTAGGCAACTTTGTTCTTGCCTATAAGTAAGTACCTGATCCTCTTTTTCTTAGAGCATTTTCTTTAGAAAGGTTGCTTGTAAATTCTTTCTCTGCCCTTTTCAGACATAAATGTTCATCCAGTCTCTTGCTAGTGTTACAATCCAGGGATGTTCTTCTCAAGGACTTGGGAGCCATCCCTTTGAAATGTACTCTTGGAGGAAGTAGTTCCCTATCTCTTGAGTGCAGACTTCAGAGGAGTTGTGTTCAGTCTGTCTTTCCCTTGCTTCACAGTTTTTCTTTGACATTTTCTTTTCTTTTCTTTTTTTTGGGGGGAGAGGGGGTATTGGGGATTGAACTCAGGGTCTCTTGCCCACTGAGCCCTATTTTGTATTTTATTAAGAGACAGGGTCTCACAGAGTTGCTTAGTGCCTTGCTTTTGCTGAGGCTGGCTTTGAAGGATTCTCCTTCCTCAGTCTCCAGAGCTGCTGGGATTACAGGCATGCGTGACCACAGTGCCCAGCTTCTTTGACATTTTCTTGAGATTTGAGACATATGTGGCCACATTTGATGATGTTCTAATAGCCAAGAATGTCAATCTCTTTCTCAGTAAAACCAAAAGTATTTCTTGCATTAATTCTATATCTGAAAAGAATCAGCAAAGGAAAAAAAATCAACTGAGAGCTCCTTTCTGTAGGAGTTACTTTAAACTTTTGAGATGGTATCATTTTCTTTGATAATGCATAGTTAAAATAATTCCTTTGATAACATAAGATTACACAAAATGTAAAATTCTCTTCCATACTGGTAATACTGAAATAAAATATACTCTGGTCAATTACTTCATGTTGTAATATGTAAACCTCATTACTTTCCCCAATTTAAATGCCTGTTTAGTTCACAGGGGTTAGGCAAGAGGAAGTGGGAGGAAAGATTGTGGATAAGGTGACAAAAATACAGATGCCATTGGGGTAGGACATAAATATTCATGTTTATTACTGGAAAATATTTTCAAAATGAGCCTATATATAATTAACAATGACCATAATAAGAAAAGTTAAAAAGCCTGAAAATATATTGAAAAGAATAATTAATCCTGTAAAAAAATTTGTGCATTCATTATTATCCCCATTCACATCTGTTTTATTATGTGTGTTTTGTACATGATATTGAAGAAAATCAGATAATTCTGTACTCACACTGGCAATTTCCACAGCATGCCAATAATTTTCTTTAGCATTTTCAATGAGAAGCTTTAAATTGCAATAAGGAATATTTTTCCATTTGGGAACTTACAAAGTTGCCAGCAATTCCCTCCACACAATATTTTATGGCATCATTATGACAAAATTTTCTCTAAATAATTTCACCCAAAAAATTCAATAAGAAAATATTTCTGTTAATAGTTTTATTGATCTCTATAGTACCAATCGATTAATAGCAGTTGTTTCTTAAAATTTTACAACAGCAATATTACTTTGTTGAATCCACACTGTTGATTATAAAAATTTCATTTTGTCAATGCTACAGTCAAAATCAGTTAATGATGTTAATAATCCTATTTATTTGATTATAAATCATATTATGATATACAATTCTGTCTTATTTGTAATACTTTGGTTAAAAGCTATGTCTACATATGCAGAATAAAATGGAATATTTAGAGGGTAATTTTAAATGCATAGTTTATAAACAACCTCTAAAACAAATAATTCAATGAGAGCAATTTTTTATTGTATGAATTGTTAGATGATTGTCTTGGTTCTGCTTCTGCTTTTTTTTTTTTTTTTTTTGCTACCTGGGATTGAATGACCACTGGGCCACATCCTCAGCTCTTTTTTGTATTTTATTAGAGATAGGGTCTCACTGAGTTGCCTTGCCATTGCTGAGGCTGGCTTTGAACTCAGGATCCTCCTGCCTCAGCCTCCCAAGTGCTGGATTACAGGCGTGCACCACCACGCCCAGCTGGTTCTGCATTTTTTCTCTATATAAAATATGCTAAAGTACCATAAGGGAGAGTTGTGATTTAACGTTGGGTACTTCGCTTATAGAAATAAACATATTCTACAATAAAATTCAAGCTCTATGCCTTTGATAATATGATTTACTATTAAATTTAAACACACAGAAATCCAAGCAAGAAGCCATTGAAAAAGACATTTCAGACCATGAACTCTAGCTTTTGAATTTCAATTTGAGCTCAGACATGTACTGTCCACATGACCCTCAACTAAAAACAATTAGTCACTATTTATTTTTCTTATCTCACTTTTCTTTTGGTGAATTAATATTAATAGTGCTTTTAGAAAGAAGACATAGTTTACGCGTTGTAAAAATTTAGAGCATATTTAGCCAACCCAGGGTAGAAATCAGAATAGGTTTCTCTGGTGATAGAGATTCATTGGGACCAGATGGTAAAAGTTTCCATGTGAGGAAATGCTCTGTATCATGATAAGGGTATGAATTCTACAATTTGTAAAAAGTCATCAGTGTTTTTCCTTGATATATCTTGGCTTCAGTATGTGTAAACTGTCCTTAAATTTCAAAAAAAAAATGATAATAAAAATATTCACTATAATGCCATAGATATAGCTTAGTAGAGCATTTGCCTGGTATGTGTGAGGTCTTGAATTCAAGACCCAGTGTTGAATGTGTGTGTGTGTGTGTGTGTGTGTGTGTGTACGATATAAATTGTGTCAAGTATTGAGTAAATGTATCATAATAAGCAAGCAGTTGATGAGTGCCTTAGTAGCCAGTAGTTGATTGTGACTCTACTTTGCCTGTGATGACACTGGTGATACCTATCTTAGAGCCCTTCCATCCTTCCTTCATCAGTGAATATTTTTGTGTGCCTATATATGCATATATATCATAGTGGAATAAGTCATACCTTCAAAGAGTTAAAGTGGAGCTAGTGCTGACAGTTCTTAGTTTGCCTTCTCTCCCATAAAGGAGGAGGTTTTGACTTAATGTCACTTAAGCTTAAGCTAAATAGGGAATTGGCTATTCATGAAACAGAAACCTGGTGCTAGCCTGCTTTAGGTACATCTCAACCTAAAGATGGTATTTTGCTCATATTTTCTTCTGACCATCTATCATTTCTGCTTTTCTTTGCATGTTGTTCTTTCTGTACTGGTCACCTTTTTCAGGTCTGGGAAATGGATGGAAATCTACTTACTAATACTCATAAGTATTTATTCTAAAGGAAGAGAGACCTTTTCTTTTCCAGTGTAAATTTATCTAAAATTACATAAATCCTAATCATCTAGACCTCTGCTATGGAAATCATATGTAATCAGTTTCATATGCTGAATGAGGATTGTTACTAGGGAAATGGATGACAGGGACACCGATTATGGCAAACTAACTACCACATACAACAATATCCACTTGAGGTGGTAAAATATAGAAAGCAGAGACTATGAAGACTCAGTGCCGGATGCATAGGTAAGTTTCAAGTTTTCACCATTAATAGATGATAAATGTTAGAAAAGAAAGATATTCAACCTGACTTAAACATTAAATGATATATACACATTTTGAAACATCATCTTACCCAATAATATTTACATTTTTGTCTTATGTATCAGTTTAACAAATTAAGTTTAAAAGAGCAAGATTTATATACTAGTTGCTATATGATTTTAAATTTTTTCTTAAAGTCCTGGTGCTTTAGTTTCATCGTATTTAATATGCAGATTATAATACTGTGTACCTTTATTTCTAAATATTTATTTATTTGCTTTAGTTGTACACAATGCATTTATTTGTATGTGGTGCTGAGGATCGAACCCAGGCCACACAGGTACTAGGTGAGCGTTCTACCACTGAGCCACAATCCCAGCCCCAATACTGTGTACCTTATAGTGAGAAAAAGAAGGTAACATAAAAAAATTTACAATTGTGTCTAGCACTACATAAATGATTAATATAAAATCTAAACTCCACAACATTGTGGATAATTATAACTGGTGATGTTTGTATCCTCATCTTTGTATTACTAGACATATTTTGAAATTCATAAATGCCTCAGAAGGTCACCCAATTGCAATCATGTTTCTGAAAATCAGTCATTAAAATCAATAAACTTTAAGGTAGAATCTGTTATTTCTTTGGAGTTTATTTTTAAAAAATATAAAAGCATGTTGTAATACCTCCTAAACTTGTATATTTGGGAAGATAATGCATATTTAAACTTTGTAGAGATAATAGTGCAGTGTATTATAAATCTCTGAAACTATATAAAATTGATAATTGTTTGGGGTTGTCATAGAAGAAAGTTGATTTCAGTTAAAAATACAGTGTCCAAATGTAAAGTCTTATGAATGTCAAAAGTTATATTTTGGCTAATATTTGACAAATGTGACTTACTATCAGCATTTTAAAATATGATGATCTCAGTGGAGTCTTTATCATTCCACTGTAGAATATGATTATATATCTAGAGTAATTTGGAAATCTGGAGACCTTAGAATAATCCATTCTTTTGGTCTCTTTATAGAGTTGCATATAAATAGTTGGTCACTGTGATATTTTGTTTTATGTTTTAATAGCAATGGTGAAAACATGTGTATCCCCACTGACCTCTTGGATTACATCTTGATAAAAAATGCTTTACTACCACACTTCATGCCACAGATAATTTCCTTTGGATCCTTGGAGAGTCCAGCAATTTTACACTTCTCACTTGAGGGATTCACTTGTGATGTTAAAGCAAAACAAAAATAAAAAATAAAAAGTCAACACCTTCTTTTTTCAAAGTTACATCCATCCAAACACTTGCTCTGGTCAAACACAGAGCAGCTATAAAATCTAAATGAAGGTCTGTAGTCAAATAGCTCCTAATTGCCTATTTTTCAATGCCGTCTGTTCATTTACCACACTTGGTAATGTGCCACTAAATATGTAAAAACAAGTTAGTTTTGCTATATTATTATAGTCTAAAAGATGCTGTGTATTAGTAAAGAGCATGGAAATTTGTTTATATTGGCTTCTAGAAATATATTAAAGAAATAAAAATGAATTTCTTTGTGAATGAGTTTTTAATGCATCTCATTCCTATTCATTTTCTGCTTTACTTTGGCTTTTTAATATGTGAGGTGTTGAGAATAAGGAGATTGACTGTGAAGCACTGGCTACTATATGACATTTTATTTGTGACAGAAAAATAATTATTGCTACATTGTTGAGCTATTATACTTTCTTTCCCCACCCCCAGGCTCTTATAAATATCTACTCCTGGCTGTTATGGTGGAAAAGTTCCTTTATATTCACACAGTGTCTGTGTAAAGACCGTTTAAGGTGGAAAGTAAAATTAAACAAGTATTTGTCTTCATGCAAAAACAAAAATAGATGTTTAAAGTCACTCATTTTATTTATATATTTTTGTTTGTATACAAAGCTAGTGAATGCTTATCCAGCCACAGAAAAATAGTCTGTTATGTTGTTCTTTTCTCAAAATAATGAGAGATCAATTCTGCTCCAATGGGTGCAAGAGTCATTTCCTTGTTCCTGAACATGAACTTAATTAGAAAAAGTGGAAAGCTAATAAAAATTATTAAGTGCTTACTAAATGCTAGCTGTTTATCAAGTATCAAGTACTGTGCCACAGAAATGTTAGTGGAGGGTGTATATAGACACATTGTGGAGTCCAACAGAATTCAAATTTGAGCTAAAATCCAGATGACCTCAGGCAAGTTCCTTACTTTTTTTTTGGTACCGGGGATTGAACTCGGGCATTCAACCACTAGGCCACATCCCCAGCCCTTTTTTGTAAGAGACAGGGTCTCACTGAGTTGCTAAGTGCCTCGCTGAGGCTGGCTTTGAACTCACGATCCTCCTGCCTTAACCTCCCAAGTGCTGGGATTACAGGTGTGCGCCACCTTGCCTGGCAGTTCCTTACTTCTTTACAAGCACCATCCCTTTATTCCCTTAAGTGTAATAACATTGTCATTGACTTTTAGTGATTTTGGGAAAAAAATAAAGTAACATGCAAAACTTAATACCTAAAATGTACTCAATAACACATCCATTGTCATTATATTAGTATCTTGATTAAATATCACAACAAACTTGAGCCATATGTGACACATAAGGATATTTCCATCAGGGGTATACCACATACATTCTGGTGGTCCCATAAAATTACATCACTTGGTGACATTGCATCCATCTTCCTTTATGTAAGAATGCTGTGATATTCACACAACAGCACATTTCTTATAATATATTCCTGTTTTTAAGTGATGTATGATTATATACTGCTATTTTCATTATGCAAATGAGAAGAGTGAAATTCTGCAAAATAAAATGACTTGGCCAGAGTTATGCATTTAATTAATTTCAACCCAAGTCTTTAAAACCTATTTGTTTTTCATTGGTCAATGCTCTAGGCCACTTCATATATTCTGGTGTTTGTTTGGCAACATTTGTCTTGTCCATATTATTGTGCCACTAATTATCTACAAAATGACTAAGTTTTTCACATAAAGAACATAAAACTTAAATTTTAATACATATCATAATAAAATTCTCATTTAATGGTTACTTCCACTACCTGCTGAGCACAGAATAGGAATAAAAAAATCATTTCATTTAGTTTTCATGGAATCCTGAAAAATAGGTGTTATTACATTTTTTATTATGCAGCAAGAAAACTGAAAGTCACAGAGGTTAAGTTATTTGCTCATGATCAGGCTGCAAAAAAGAAGAAGATTCATCCTTGGAACCATGAAACCAAGTCTATCATGTTCTAAAATCTGTGATTTAATCACACAGCAATACTGCCCCCCATCTGGGGCCAGAAAAAAATGTCAGATTTATAATTTCAAGACTTGCTTCTGCCAGCATGAACTGTCACATTTACCTCTACTTTGAGAGACATTTTGCTGGATTTTACAAAAACAATCATAACTTCTATCTTTTTACAGTTCCTGTAGAAACACCAAATCGTTGGGAAATTAAAAGCCAATTTACTTCTGTTTGATTTTTTTGGAAAATTCAGAGTACTATTGCAGTTTTTGATAGCTTTGAAGTTTTTGAGGGAAACAGCATGACATGCTGAATCTTATACATCTTCAAATAAGTATGAATCATATAAAGCAAGAACCAGGGTACTTATATAGAACACTATCACATATAAAGAACATGGATTCCTATCCCAAACTCTAATTCTCTAAATTCAGGACTTACTTAGTCATATCCCACATTTATATATCCCAATTATTTGCAGTGAATCTATCAAAAATTGAATAACTCATCATGAATATAATACATATCCAAATAATTTTGCTCCTAAAATGATGAGGTTGAATCCATCTCAGTACACCAATCTTATTTTTTTTTAATTTTAATTTGTTATATATGACAACAGAATGCATTACAATTCATATTACACATATAGAATACAATTTTTCATATCTCTGCTTATACACAGAGTAGAGTCACATAATTTGTGTCTTCATACATGTACATAGGGTAATGATGATCATCGCATTTCACCATCTTTCCTACCCTCATGCCCACTCCCTTCTCCTCCCTTCCCTTTTCACCTTTGCCCTATCTAGAGTTCATCTAAGCCTCCCACCCAAACTTCCCGCAGTATATTATGAATAAACATCCTTAAATTAGAAAAATCATTTGGCATTTGGTTTTGGGGCTTGTCTAACTTCATTTAGCATTATATTCTCTAACTCCATCCATTTACCTGAAAAATGCCATAGTTTTATTCTCTTTTAATGCTGAATAATATTCCATTGTGTATATATACCACATTTTCTTTATCCATTCATCTACTGAAGGGCATCTAGGATGGTTCCGCAGTTTAGCTATTGCGAATTCTGTTGCTATAAACATTGATGTGGCTTTGTCAATGTAGTATGCTGTTTTTAAGTCCATTGGGTATAGACTGAGGAGTGGGATAGCTGGGTCAAATGGTGATTCCATTTAACCAATTGAGATCCACTGATTAGAGTAAGGAAATTATAAAGAAGTTTGATGTTGCTATAGTGAAGGAGACTGGGTGGAGCTTCCTTTTGGTGATTATAGGTTATACACCCACAAGACTAATTGCAGATGATATAGTACTTTTTATTAGTTAATTAGAACATTCTTTTTAATGACAATAGTATCAATTTGACCCTTTGGTTCTAAAAGACCACAGAAAAAGCATGACGAAGAATGGGTTGGCACATTCAATGGCAACAAATAACAAAGAGGTATGAAGTTTATTGCAACAAAATTGCAGTAGTGTTACTTTATTTATGCCCATTATATAAAACCTTATTTGGCATTGCTTACAAAAAAAAAAGCACAAAATGAAAATTAAATGAAAGATGCAAAGAGTGTTTTAACATTTCAAGTATTATAAAGCATTGAGTAAAATTATAACAAATGTTTTTATATTTATAAAATATATTTTATATGCATAAAAATGTTTTGTGCCCGTATTTCTCTAAGTTCAGCATTAATTAAACTACAAAAGACAAAATGCAAGCTGTTAAATATAACCACTATAATGAATGAGGATCCAGTTATCCAAGATTTTATTTTTGATTTTAAGGTAAGCATACTCTCTTCAATGTTTAGATTATGCAGAGAATGGACTGCACTTCAATTTGTTTTTATACGTGATTAATTATGTGTGGCTCAAACAAAAACGGTTCCATTTTGCATTTTAAGTCAAACCCTCCAGAAATTCTAACAACTGGATTACTCTTTCTTATGATATTCTTAAAAAATGACAACAAAAACTTTTTTAGGTCATTTGAATTCTATCAAGTCTCTAGTATTTTCTAAGGCATGAGACAATCTGTGGCTGATTGTATTCTTGCTTAAAATTGTTTAAAAATATTCATATCTCAACTTTACATAAGAAAAAAATTTTGGCATTAAGCATAAGAATTGGTTATTCATATTATTACTTCATTACCATGGATTATTTTTATCTCTGGATATGCTAACACTTATATCCTTACATTAGTCTGACTTTAAGTAAGAGTTTTGGAATAGTTAATATTTTTGTTCCTCAATAGTTAATGGTTTGTGCAGAAGGAGACATGTGGAATGAACACTAGCATTGTGGTATTCACATTATAACAATTGTCAAATATTTGAATGTTATATAGATTTCTGTATCGGTACAGTTTGCCAGTCTGCAAACAGAGATACTCTATATTTAAATGCATCATCCAAAGACTATTTCATTAACACTCCAAATTCTTCCTTTTCTTCTCTACTTGAGGTTTGTACAATTTCTCTGGAGCCACTTTAATAACACAGCTAAGAGGAATCTAACTGGTCCCTTAAAAACACTCAGGAAAAAACAATTATGGTGAATAGAAAAATATTTCAGATCAAAAGCATGGAAAATGTCTTCTGAAAATTCAATGGGTGAGCATAGGGCATATCTGATATATATTATCAATTAATAGAACATCACAATAAAATTGTTCAAGGTTCTAATCACAATTTGCCTGCACTAGAAAATTCATCATAATTACTCTAGTATCAATCCAAAATGCTGGAAATTCCAATCTTGAGTGTCAGGCAGAAATACTACAGTTACCTTAGATTTATATTCCTTCCTTATCCAAAATGAAGCATAGGCCTAATTTTCATTTTTAATTGGCATATTTCTATTCATTTATTGAGTACAATATTATAACTCAACACTTATATACAATGTGTAGTGGGCAAATGAGTGTAGTTAGAATTTACATGCCCTCAGTGTATTAACATTTCTGTGTCTTAGGATGCTTCAAACTCTTCTCCTGCAGAATTTTTAAGTGTATAATTAGTTGTTTAAGACTATGGTTTTCCTATTGTGCTATACAACACTAGAATTATTTCCTCTTACAACTATGGTTTGGTTCCTATTATCTACCCATCACTGGTCCCATCTCCTCACTCCATTTCTTATACTCTAGTAGTCTCTATCAATTATATTCTTAACTTACATGTAATTGACTTCTTTAGCTTTCACAAGTGAGAGAAAATATGCAGAATTTGTCCTTATGTATATGTACCTGGCCTATTAGTGTAATATTTTTTGTGTGTTATATATATATATATATATATACATATACTTATATATATATACATATATATTCATTTATAATGTATGGGTATGTATATATATACATGTAATGCATATATTCATTTATAATGTATGGGTGTATATATAATACATATATACATATCCTTTGTATACATTATGATACATATATGTAATATATATTATGTATCATACATATATATGTAATATATAATATATATTAAATTTTATCTTGGTTAATTCCATATCTTCGTCATTGTGATTAATGCAGCAATAAACATGGATGCATATTTTTATGTTGAATTTTTAATTTATTCTAGGTATTAATCATGTGTCAGAGAAGTAACTACTAAATATTTCCTCCCATTCTGTAGGCTGTCTTTCACACAATTGTTTCTTTGGCTGTGAAGAATATTTTTAATTTGATTTCATCCCATATATCAATTCTTGGTATTATTTCCTGACCTATAGGAGTCCTATTCAGAAACTTGTTGCCTCTGCTCAGATGTTGAAGGATTTTTGATGATTTCTTCTTCAACAGTTGCAAAGCTTCTTGTCTTATGCTTAGATGTTTGATCCATTCTGAACTGATTTCTGTTCTGGGTGAGTAATAGGAATCTATTTTCATTATTCTACATGTGGGGATCACAGTTTCCCCAACACTACTTGTTAAAGAGCCTATCTATTCTTCAACATATCATTCGGGCATATTTGTCAAGAATCAGATGGCTGTAGCTATGTGTCTCTGTGCTCTATTCTGTTCCAGTAGTCTTTGTATCTGTTTTTATGCTAGTACTATGCTGTGCTTTTACTAAAGTTCTGTAATGTAATCTGAAATCAAGTACTGCGATACCCCCATCATTACTCATTACACTCAGGATTGTTTTAGTTATTTGGGTTTTTTTTCTTCTTTAATATCAATTTTAAGAATTTTTTTCTAGTTCTGTGAAGAACAACATTAGTATTTTATGAAAATTACATTGAATCTATACATCACTTTTGGTAATATAGCCAAGTTAATATTGATTATGCCTATAACCCATTAAATAAATTGTCAATGAAATAAACAGACAATAACACAAAAGAAGAAATACAAATGGCCAAAATTATATGAAAATAAGTTCAACATCTTTGGTCATCAAGGAAATGTAAATTAAACCCATGCTGAGATTCTATCTCACTCCAGTCAGAATGACAATCATTAAGAAATGAAATAATAATAAATAATGGTGAGCATATAGGAAAAAAGGAACACTTATATGCTGCTTTTGGGAATTTAAATTAGTATAACCACTAAGGAAATCAGTATGGAAGTTCATAAAAATATAAAACTTGAACTATGGTAGTTCCAGCTATACCATTCCTTTATGTCTATCCAAAAGATTTAAAGTTAGCATATTTCATAGATATGTGCATATCCATGTTTATTGCTTTACAATGTACAATAGCCAATTTATGAAATCATTCTAGGTGAATAGCAACAGATAAATGGCTAAAAAAAATGTGGTATACATACACAATGATATTTTTTGAATCATAAAGAAGAATAAGCCGGGTGCAGTGGTGCACGCCTGTAATCCCATCACTTTGGGAGGCTGAGGCAGGAGGATAGCGAGTTCAAAGCCAGCCTCAGCAATGGCTAGGCACTTAGCAACTCAGTGAGACCCTGTCTCTAAATAAAATACAAAAAAGGGCTGGGGATGTGGCCCAGTGGTCGAGTGCCCCTGAGTTCAATCCCTGGTACCAAAATAAATAAATAAATAAATAAGAATAAAATGGTGACATTTGTAGGAGAAGGGAGAAACTAGAAACAATAATTTTGAATTAAGTAAGTCAAACTTAGTGAAAAAAGTATTTTTTCTTTCTTTCCCTGACTTATTTCTCTTATATATTAATTTTCTCTGGATTCCTTCATGTTGTCATAATTGAAAGAATTGCTTTCTTTATTTATATACCATATTTCTTCTTTATACATTTACTCATTAATGGAAATTTACGTTGTTCCCATATCTCAACCTTTGTTGACACTGTTAGAATGAACATAGAAGTGCAGATATCTCTTTGGGATACTGATTTAATATTCTTTGGATACATATCCACAAATGGGAAATCTAGACACTGATTCATAGTCTGAATTAGCAATTAGATGACATTTTCTGACTAATGGCTTAGAGTCACCTACTTTAGGCACCATTTTCCCCTCTTTAGGGAAGGAATTGGAGACTCTGAATATTCCATGCCATTCTCTCTCTTGTCCAATTCAATGAGTTGACATCAAACTAAATGTCCTCTTAATAAAGGCATAATTGTTTTTCCCTGAGTGTTTTTAAGGGACCAGTTAGATTCCTCTTAGCTGTGGTATTAAAGTGGCTCCAGAGAAATTGTACAAACCTCAAGTAGAGAAGAAAAGGAAGAATTTGGAGTGTTAATAAAGGCATTTCAGAATAAAATAGTTAGAATTTTGCTTACCAGAAAATACAAGTTTTTAGACCTCCAGAAATTATATCCTAGGTCTACAAAAGTACTTCCTGCACACACTTTTTCTAAAGGCTGGTTCTGGTGAATCAGATATTTGTCCATCAACTTCTTTGCTAGTTTGGATTCCTCATATCCATGTCTAAAATATCTATGATTTTAAATGTCCTTAGGTACATTGGTATCATGATGAGTTCAACATTTATAATTCAAAGAACATGATTTTAATGCAGTAAGACATTTTGGTTCTTGTGAAATTGAAGTTAAATTTACAATAAGTTACTTTTAGTTAAAACATGAGAAAATTTCATTTAAGTTGGCTGCCCTTTATCTGATGCCTCATACCTCCACTCTTTCTTGAACAGTCTTATTTCCAAAATCTTAGTTATTTGTTTCACTGTGGAAATTTCTGTCACAACATTCATGTAACAGTGAATAACTCATGTTCAGTCATTTCAGCATTTCTGGTCCCCTTATATCTTCTTTAAATAACATCAAACCATTTTAGCTATTTTTACATAACACATAGATTTTGGTTTTTCTATAATGCTTTTCCTCATTGCTATCCTTAATGTATCTCCAAATTATATGAGGACATACTATTTTTCTACACTTTGAGAATAAGACTTAGTAGCACACCAACATCTAAAATCTTTGTATTTAGTTGTCAATAGTGATGACCATTTTCTAGGCATATGTCAAAGGAAGTTATCATTTTCCACTTCTATGCATTGCAATGTCATTAAATGTATCCACGTGTTTTAAGAAAACTGAAAATTAAGCAAAATTTTATTAAGAAAGTTTCAGAAAGTTTCATCTCCCAAGTCAGCAAATCATAATGCTCTTTAGTAATGTTATGTATAAAAAGTATAGGGCATTTAGCATGTAGTATGCTTCCATTTTATTTAGTAAGATAGGTTAAATAAATTTTGACAAAATTTACATTAGCATATTCATGAAACATTCAGATAAATGAGCAAAAAAGTCTAGGTTGAACTTGGACAACATGTCAATGATCTTTTGTTTCATGTTTTCTGCAGTTTTACTATAATATTCATAGAAGTCAAGAAAATGATAGGAACTCTACTTTTCAAACCAACGTACCTGAAAACTAGCAAGGGAATTTTGCTTTCTACTATTTATTTATTTATTATTTTTTGCCATGATCTAACACACTTGATAAACTGTAAGAACCTTGTTTATAGACAAGATCTTCACAATTAGCACTATGCTATAGCTAATCAAACATCTGTCCCCCTTGTGTTTGCCCACAGGACATTTCATAGTAAACTCTGAGTCAGGAAATATAATAACCTAAATAATTGTCTTAGATTAATCAAGGAAAAAATAGAAATAAATGTGTATTTGTGCCTCTGCTAAATTCAAGCTAATCCAGCAGCCAGTTTTTTCAATGTATCATCATTGTTTTTTGGGAAATGAAAAAATATTTTGATTGATTTAGAAGTTCTTATGTGCCTGATCCTGGATTTGTGAGTTTCCCTCTCCATATGTGCTTTACATGCTCTGCTCCACTAAGTCCTGTCACAAATTCTTTTCTGCAGATTGTCCAGTATGCACTCTTGTGTCTGTTTACCCTCGTAATCCAGTTGTACGTGTTCTTCCATCTGCCCTGAAACTAACACAGATGTTCAGTCCTCTTTTTCAATGATGTTGGCTCATCATAGTCTTAGTGTTGCAAAGACTGATTCTCATTCTCATTAGGCTTACTTTTATAAGATTTAATCAGAATATATACAATGTTAAAAATGAAGCCAGTGTTATCATAATATAAAGCATTACAATTAATCCATGTGTAAAATAAATTGGCATATTAGTGCTCATCAATAAAACACACTTAAATTGTATATTAAGTCTCATGAATTGAAGGCATGAAACAATGTCTTACCTACTATTACGAAACACGTGTCAGTGTTAAGGACATTAGAAGCCGGAGGTAAGAGCAGGGACAGAGACTACAGTAAGCTGATAATTAATGCCAAATCCACATAACATAAAATACAGTATCACTTTTATCCCTTGTTTTGGGGGCTGCCATATGGGTTCTATACTTCCCAATTTATGAACTCATGATCAAAAAATGGAACTTTTCAAATCCTGAAGGACTTTTCCTCAAAGATGTAGCATTGTTAGTGCCAGAACAGGGCCAGTCACAGCAAAAGTGTTCTAGAAAATTTTTTACTCTACCATCTTAACCTGTAGCAATTATTTTTTGTTATATGACAATACTTGGACAAAGTACCTTGAATAAAAAGCAAAGTGGAGATAATGGAAAGAAGAGATAAAAAGAGTATATTTATTTAAAAGCAGTATTAGCATCAGACACCTTTACTGGGAAAAGAAGAAACATTTGGTCATTAAAAGCGTTATATCATGACAGGCACCGTGGTGCATGCCTGTATTCCCAGCGTCTCAGGAGGCTGAGACAGGAGGATTGGGAATTCAAAGCCAGCCTCAGCAACGGTAAGGCACTGAGCAACTCAGTGAGAACCTGTCTCTAAATAAAATATAAAATAGGGCTGGGGATGTAGCTCAGTGGTTGAGTGCCCCTGAGTTCAATCCCCAGTACCAAAAAAAAAAAAGGATTATATCATGACATTACTATAAAACATATTATTATATCATTGTAACTGTAAAAATATTATATCACTGTCATTATAACACACATATGTATACAATATATATGTACAAAACATGTATATTATATGTATGATACATAAGACAATCTATGAGGGCTTACGAGTAAAATAAACAGAGGTGTAAGAATATAAACTCTGTGTGTGTGTGTGTATGTGTGTGTGTGTGTGAGTGTGTAAAAGTAATTTCCTCGCTACTACAGTGTACCTGCTATCTAAACCACAGAATATCACACTGGCAAAAACAAAGAAACAAAAACTGAATTTGATTTTTATAATTTGTGCTTCTAGAAAGCATTGAGATCAAAATAAAGAGTAAAGCAAAGACAAAGAAGAGATACGAGAACAGGAAACAACTATTCTGAATATCAATTCTGATGAGGAGAAAATGAAAATGGAAAACAATGAAAATATGTGTACTTGAATTGAGCAAGATAAAATAATAGAAACCCTTACTGTCTGCTAAAATAGGTTAGGATTACTCTGATAACTTAGTGGATTTTCTTATTAATTCTTTTGGTTTTGATGGACTTGCATTTTTATTAAACGTGACTTCTTATGGCAGTTATCTTAGGTATTCATAATAATGACTAAAGTTTCACAAATTAAGAAATATATAAAGTTGTATTTATTAATTTATATTCAAATACTTCACATACAGTATTATAGAATAAAAATATGCCTCAACTCTTAGAAGTGTAGTAGTTATCACTGTTTGCCTTACCATTAGGATCATTTTTATTCAAAGAAAAAAGTGTGAGAATTTACTATTTAACACCCTACTCATATAGTTTTGACTTTTCATTATAAAGAGACTATATTTTGTTTGTTATAGTCATTAAATGGGAATTGCAAATATAATTGACACTAGTTTGCAAAAATAATAGCAACCATTTCTTTCAGTATTTATAATAGACTAATGGTTGGAGGTGCATTTCAATTGCTGCTTAAAATATTACTGTCACACAAGTATTCACAACTCAGGTTAGATATTTGTATTGTTTTTAAACTATTTTTAGTTGGTAACTAAGTCCATAGTTAAAAAATAAAGTATATATTTAATAATGGATTATTTTATTTTGCAAATGCATTTTAAGAGTGTTATGTAAAGAGAAGAAACCTAGTAGAGAGTTAAAAAGGTACTAACTTTATTTTTAATGATGTTTATGGAAGATTATATAATATGTTTTGCAAACATATCGTCTTATATTTTTCATAATGTAAATTACATGGTACAAGACAAACCTGGAATGTTGCATCAGTAAGTCATATAAACAAAACTCAATATTTTGAGAGACTTATTATAGCTGAATGTCATTGATTTGTTGTTGAAAATCAGAAGAAACAGCATGTGTCATAACTTAGGAGTAAAGTACCAAATGAAAGTGAAACCTGTGCTCTTATGATATTTTTGAAAAGATACACAGCATAACAGGTTAGGAACTAGAGCAGATAATGGATTTTTTGAGCTATAATTATAGATGGAAAGTCTCAAGCATTCATGAGTCATGCATTCTAATCATACTCATCTGCATATTGAATACACTGACATAATTTGTTCTAAGTCATCACCCATATTTTTCCTTAAATAGATTCAAGTTTTTTTCTGCTCAAGTGTTTAAAACGAAGTCCATATCATCACCCCTTTTATTCTTATGTACTAACATTTTGTTTATATTTTTAATAATCTCTAATATTGTATGTGAGAAAAATATTCACTGGTAAAGACAATATTCTGGTTATAATTTAAAATCATAAATTTATTCAAATATAGTTTTCAGTTTTATATGTCTAGTTTTATATATGGTGTCAGATTTAATCGGACATAAAATTTCATGGAAAATGTACACTAATTATTAAAGATATATCACACAACAACGTTCTACTGAAGCAAATATTTAATTCTGTACACTTATATTTGTAGTCATTGCTCCTTTGAAAAATTGATGCCATTCATAGAGAAGCATTCAAGGATGCAGACACAAAAATTAACCCAAGATGTTAATCACTATTTTTCAGTTGTCCAGAATCCATGATATCTGAACACAAAAACTAAAAAAACTCTGGAGAAGACAGGTTAATATGATATGCATACATTCATACCTTAGGCATAAATGTTAGTTATGCATTCCCTCTTAATTTTGGTGGCTTGTTGTAGTGTTATACTTGTCTACTGTCACACTGTACTGTCAGTAGAGTGAGGACTAATATTTAATAAGGAGAATGAGTACACTTTTTATGTGAAGTTTAATTTCTTATATTCAACACAATCATAAAGCAGTCAAGAAAAAAAGGATGTAATTCACTGATACACTCTCTGATACTGAAATACTAATTTATACTCCAGAAACATTGAGAAATTAAAATTATCAGAACAGTGGCTGTTATGCTTCAGATCTTAAGTGTCCCTCTGGAGTTCATGTGTTGAATGTTTGGTCCAACATGCAGCAGTGTTCAGAGGTGGAGCCTTTGGGAGGTGATTGATTATGGTGGCTTTTATCTTATGAATAAATTCATGCATTTTTTTAATTCGTAGCTTAATTGGTGATGGTGGAAACTTTAGGAAGTGGGGTCTAATTAGAAGAAGTAGGTCACTGGGGGTGTGGCCTTCAAGGAAATATTTGCCAAAGAATACAGTGGTGCATTATATATTATATGAATATATAATGAATTAGTAAATATATATATGAATTAGTAAATATAAGCATGGTGTTTGTAGATGACTTTACTAGATTCAATTATTTCTTTGATTTATTCAGGTAACTTTAAGTTGCTTCTGTTTACAAAAGAGGTACTTTTTGGGGGGGAAAAGGGTACCAAGGATTGAACTCAGGGGCACTCAACCACTGATCCACATCCCATTTTGTAATTTATTTTAAACTTTATTGTAGAAGAAGTTAAGTATGTGGGTATCCAGCTTAGCCGTGTTTGCCAGTCTTTTTTCAGTTAGAGTTTCCCTGGTTTAAGTCCTCTCCAGTAAAAATATGAGCAAAAGTGATGGTAAAACATCTAAGCCAGACTCCTGAAAACTTCCACAAACTCCTTTAGGCTCTTTGCCCCTTTTGTTTTGCTGATGTGGCTTCTCTCATGTCACATTTATATGGAAGAGCACTTGAGTTTGTGATAACCCAGACTTTTTGCCATGCTGCAACATGTAAAAAGGGCAGTGTTTATCCTTTGTATTTTGGGCCCTTTATTAGATTAACTATTATAACATTCTTTCTTTTTCCACTTGGAAAATTTATTAGGTTTATTCTATTTTTGCTCTGCCACTGTGTAAAGGTTGTGGAATGAAAGATATTCTTGTTTGATTTTTGAAGTTATCAGTGTGTAAGTAGCCACATATGAACTGATAGAGAGTTCTCATAACGCCCAAGAGATCCTGGACAATGAGCTAGATACAGCACAAAGACAATGTGGGTTTTCTTCCTTGTAGTAGTTGGTGAGATTTCTATACTTGGGAAAAAGTGGCATGCATAAATACTTTGATAATCATTTAGCTGATTTGGATCTGTTTCCTACAATCTGTTTTTTATTTTCTTTGTTTCTTTTATAAAATTCATAAGTTTAATTGGTGATGTGGATTCCATCCAGCAGGCTATACTCCCTGCTATCCATTTATGGCACAATGACTAACATAAGTCACATGAGGCTGGATTTGTGAAACTTTGAAGTAATTCCTATACTTCCTTTTCCTCATTTCCACTGTCAGAGAACAAATCTAAGAACTAAACTGTGTATTCAGGATGGCAAAATGAAGTCACCCACTTAGAACTTTGGAATAAATCCATCTACTCACCTTAGGCTGCCCATCAAAATTTGAAAATTTGGAAATGGAGAATGGGATTTCTACCTTATTTAAATTTATTCATGTATCTCTGCAATGTGGGAGCTGACTCTAGACTGCAGGCAAACTCCAGGGAATGGGGTGTTTTGAGTGGGATTAAACATCTAAAAATTTTGGGTGTGAAACTCAAGATATAAGTGACCAATGTTGCACATGGAACAATTCCTCTGGTGAAGCATACCAGGTAGTTTCTCAAAGATTCACTGTGGAATGAGTCCCAGTTGCTCACAGTGATACCCTGCTCAATTATGCAAGCATACAAAGTTCTATTCAAGTTCTGCTGGATAAAATTAATTAATATGGCTTTGTCTAACTGTAAGATAAATTGGAAGAGTCAAGAATGTTCTGGTGCCATTTTTATTTGCTTAGATTGCCTCCTACCCACAACCCTCTCACACAGTATTCCACATGAAATGAAGTTCTGTTCTTATCTTTTTAACACATTCCTCTTCCTCCTTTCCAGATATAATCTCTTGAGAAAGTATATTTTGTACACTCATCAAGCAATCAAGATTTTAATCACTCATAGTTGATAAACATATACTAAGCTAATATTTTTTTCTTAAATAGGTTCAAACAGGCTCAGACTTAGCTTTGAAATTGGCATATAGAAATTTTTTTTGGCTAGACCCCTTTAAATTATGTTTTATAGTTAGTATCTTATATATGATTAACATTTCTCTATAAAATTATTTCCTATTTCTTAATGCATCCAATGATAAAAAAATATATCTACTTTATTCCATAAAATATTCTAAAATATCTCAGAAAATGGTTTATCTGTTTTCTTATCTGTTGATCAAAACAATAGTGATGGTGTATTTTAAAAATTAATGAAATTAGAGGATATTTACTACTCACACATAACAGTGTTAAATCTTTACTGAAAGAAAAATTGCACTAAGTGAATATATTTAAGCCAGCAGCACCACATAGTAAATCAGATAGAGTATGGTTTTAGAACATTTCTAAATGAGTAAAGATGTAATATTCATAGAACTGACAGGAATGAAAATATTATTTAAAAGAAAACTGCATACTCTCATATGACTGTTAAAATAGTGTATTAAAAGAGGGTTTGTAAGGCCAGCTTTTTAATTAACAGAAAAAAGAACAACTAAAAATTCTGACAATAGGACTTTGTTTACTGATTAATTGCAGAAATCAATAAATAAAAGACAAATATATTTTTGGTTTTCAAAACATTTGTGTTATAAAGAAGATGAGCTATTAGAGTAAAGAGGTTTATAGAACTGTTTTTTTAATATAATTACTGCAAAGAAAGGTTTAATAATCATTATTATTACATTTTACAAAAAATAATTGACTTCTCCCAACATCATATTTCTATATAAGCAGCATATATCTAGAATATCAATGTCAACTACATCACAATGTATCCAAGAAAACATGCATAAATATTTCTAATTTTTCTTGTAACACTAAGTCCAATAAGGTAAATAAGTCAAAAGCAATATGATTTAAAGTGTATCTGGATTTTATTATTTTTGTATTAAAGACTATAGCAATGAATGAACAATGAAGCATGACACATGCAGATAAATCTGAATTTTTCAATATAAAAATAACAATAGCTAAATATTATGACTTTTTTAATAGTCAAATCTATATGTGCATGGAGAATACTCATTTTAATTGGATATATCATTTAATACTTTATAAAAATATACAGGAAAGAATTTTATGGAATCATCACAGACAAAATTTGATTTAAAGAGGGCTCTTTGATTCATTTTCAGTGTGTCTTTGATCAACTTTTTACTTTCTCTGAGATTCAGTTTTTATGTTTTTTGTTTATTTGTTTATTTTTGGTGGTGGTGGTGTTCATTTGTTTTTTCTTTCTTTCATTTTAACTGTAAAAAGTAGGACAATCAATCTATAATCTGTAGCATATATTTTAAAACCCTTATTGTCTGTCAACCACTATGCTACTTTAAGTAGATAAAGAGTTAAAGACAAATTCTGATGTGAAGAATATTATATCCCAGTGAGAAAGATAGATAAATATGTTAATGACTGTAGGGCAGTATGATGTGCACAGAATGATAAAAGTTAATACTGTTTTGTGTGTTAAGGAAAGAGAAAAGAAGATCTGCCATCAGACTGGGTCAAGGTGAGTCGTTATAAATGGGTATTGTTTACACTGTGCTTTGAAAGATGGTTTCAAGTCAGTTGAATGAAGGAAAAATGTGTCCTGTAGGTAGAGGAAAGAACATTGTAGTGTCAGGGAAGCATAAAATAGAATAGCACATTCTGCTATAATGAATAGAAAGAAAAAAGATAGAGGTAAAGATAGATGATAAGAAATGAGGCATATGAAGTAGACATTGGTCACATTATAAAGGGATTTACATTTTAAGTAAGCATTTTAAAACTACAATGATGAAGTTCTACTGAAATATTTAAATAACATTTACTTTTAAGAGCATTATACTGGAGGATGATTGGACATTCATTAAAATAAAAAAAAAAAAAAGAGCAAGAATACAAATTAGAAGCCAAATCTGGATACTTAGGCAGAAATAGTGATAAGAATTTAAAAAACGGTGGCGGGGGGAGGCAAAGGATAAAAGATGAAAAATGCTAAATTTAATAATGAGGAAAATTAAGAATAATGGGTAGATAATCGAGTTGGTAACTGACAAGGAGGAAACAGGATTCCTAAGTTTATAAGCTGCTGAATGGGCATAAGCAGGGTAATTAATGAACATGCAAGCACAAGGGAAGTGGACATTGGAGAAGCAGATGATATTCAGATTAAAATATGTTTAGTCTTAGCTTACAGTGAGAAATTTTAGTGGTGATGCAAGATGCGCTTTGGCTTGATGGACAGACTTCAATTTAAAGTTATTGGTACTTTTGATATATATATATCTGTATTATTCAGCTTTCAGTCACTATTACAAATACCTGAGACAATTATCTTACAAAGATAAACAGTTGGCTCAGGTTTTAAAAGTTTCAGTCCATTATCAGATGGCACCATTGATTTGGGCCTGTAGTGGCATATCATACAGCAGGAGCATGCAGTGGAGAAACCACTCACCTCATGACCAAGAAGTGAAAAGGAGGAAGGCAAAAGGTCTTGGCCCCCACTATCCCTTATGAGAGCATAGCCTCAGTGACGTAAAGACCTCACACTAGGTCCTACATCCTGAAGGTTCGAACACCTGCCAGTAGTGCCAACCTGAGGAATAAGACTTTAACAAAGGGGTTTTAACAGGACATTCCAAACTTATACTCTCCTCATCAAATTTCTGAAAATACAGAGAAAACAGAGCTCTGGGAGAAATGATGGAGATGAGGAAAATAATATTCTACAGAATTTTTGTCATGATTAATAAGATAAGTACTTGGTTTACATGATATTAAATGCTACAAATGTTAGAATTTGTTATATGTACAGTTTAACATATAATTACGTATAATACAAATCTTAAATATATAATATGGATGAATGTATTAGAGATATATACATGTGTATATATATATGTTTGTATGTTTATATGTATATGAATAGATATATTGTGATAGTGATTATATAAATGTAATCATTAGATTGCTACAAATATATAGAGTACCTCTAAAGGGGAGAGCCATCTGGAATGGTCATAAATTAATATGTATATATTATAAATATGTGTCTTTATATATAATGTGAATTATATATATATATATAACTTTTCAAATAATTTGCTTTTCATAATGAAATGTAGAAAAATAATTTAAAAGTGACATTAAAATATATTTGAATAAATTGTTTAGATCTTTCATTTCATTTTTTCAACTAGCTTTAACTTTTTTCTATCTTTACTAACCCAGTCTCCAAATTCTTTTGACCCATTCATTCTCTCATTAAATGTAATGCTCATTTTCTCCACTCCATTTTGCCTTCTCCAGATATCTGAAATATACTGCATAAAAGTCCAATTGATCAACACAAGTATCAAGTCTTCTTCTGATTTAATTTTATACAAGATAAAAGAAAGAGTTGGCATAAGTAAAAGTTGGTATTATATTCTTAGTCTGCATTTGGTTTATTTTTTGAAAAAATTGAAATTGTGTTTCCCAGGTATTATAAGATAGTGATGAATTTTCATTACATTTGCAGAATGAATAGAATAGGAGAAATCCATATTATTGTAAAAGTGCCTTTTATATGTACTGAATGAAGATTTACTGCATGATAAACAACAGATGATTGTTTTATGATCTAATAGCCACAGACATCTGAGCACACAGCTTCAATAACTGTAGATGAAACTAGGCTTCTTGAAGTCTTCAATTAAGGGAAAAAAAAGAGAGCCTTCAGGTCATTTTTGGAGAAAAGAAAACTGCATTGCAATTAGGGTTTCCACTGGGAAAAAACAGCTCAATCTAATTCCATTTATAAATAACAAAAGGAACAATGATAGCAATTTATCATCAGTCAGCACCAAGGAAATACACTGAAGAAGGTGACCAGAAAGATTAAAGACAGACTAGTCTTTTGTGCTGGGATGCCTAAATCAAAACTAACTGTGGCAAATTTGGAGACATTCAAATTTCCTTATTCTTAGTTTTGTTCTATTGAAAAAACTCAAAAATGTAAAAGAAAAAAAAATGCCAATTTAGGTATGATTGGTGAATTAAAATTGTATGTATTTAAGGTGCATAAATTGATGTTTTGATATATGCATGTATTGTGAAATGATTAACTCACCAAACTAATACATCCACTACCTTACCAGCTACATTGTAAGTATACAATATATTGTTATTAATCATATTTAGCATTCTGTAATTAGGCCTCTAGAACTTATTAATCTTACAATGGAAAGTTTTTATCCTTTAGCCAACAAATTTTCTCCCCACCCTCCAGCAATTTGTAAATACCATTCTCTTCCTTGCTTTAATAAGTTCAACTTCTTTTCAATTTCTCATATAAGACCATGAATTATTTGGTTTTCAACATCTGGCATAATTTACTTATCATAATGTTCTCTAGATTTTCCCATGTTGTCACAAATAGACGACTATCCCTCTATTCCATTGTGTGTATATACACAGATAGATGATAAAGTATTGATACAGATATAAAAATAGATACAGGTATAGATACACTAAAATGTCTTTATCCACTCAGCCATAACCAGATATATTGTTTCCATATCTTAACTATGGTGAATAATGTTGCAATAAACAAGGGAGGGCAGAAAGTTCTTTGGGATAATGATTTCATTTTCTCTGGATAAACACCACAAAATGGATTAATGTATCAAATGGAAGTCCCATTTTTACTCGTATGATGAACTTCCATACTGTTCCATAAAGGTTGTATCAATTTATGTTCCTACCAGAAGTGTGCCAGGTTCCCTTTCATCCACATCCTTGCCAACATTTGTTATCCTTTGACTTTTTGATAATAGTAATACTAACGAGTATGAATTGATCTTTTTTAGGGAGGTACCAGGGATTGAACTCAGGGGCACTCAACCACTGAGCCACATCCCCAGCCCTTTTTGTATTTTATTAGAGACAGGGTCTCACTGAGTTGTTAAGTGATTCACCATTGCTAATGCTGGCTTTGAACTTGGGATCCTCCTGCCTCAGCCTCCTGAGCTGCTGGGATTTCAGGAGTGAGCCACTTCACCTGGCTAAATTGATATCTTAATGTGGTTTTGATTTGTATTTCCATGATAATTAATGAAATTGACTAGCTTTTTTGTTCTGTCGTTCATTTATATTTCTTCCTCAAAAAATGTTTGTTCAGGTCCTTTGCCTATTTTTTAATCAACTTATTTGGGGGTTTTGGTTTGTTTATTTGTTTTATACTATTAATTCTTATATTTTGATATTAATCTCTTATATGTCTTATAATTTGCAAACATTTTCTTTCGTTCCATAGGTTGCTTTCTCATTTTGTTGGTTGTTTACAGTGCCCTGTTAATGCTTTTTAGTTTAATATAATCCTACTTGTTTATTTTAGCTTTTGCTAGTGATTTTGGTATCACATAAAAAAAAAAATCATTGTCAAAATCAACAATAAAGAACTTTCCCTGTACCTTTTCTTCTAGGAGTTTGACATCTATGTTTACCAATTTAAAAAGTTTTTCTATAGAGAGGAGACAGCAAGGACAGACCTGCCAACTCTGCCTGAGCCCAGGCAGGCCCAGAGTAGTCCCTATGACCTACACCCGAGCGCTGCCAGCCCCAGGTCAGTCCCACCAAGGCACGCTGGTGTGCTACCAGGATCCAGCCAGCCCCGCAGACCTCCGCCCCCGAGCAGGAGACAGCAAGGACAGACCCGCAAACTCTGCTTAGACTGCAGGAGGGCCCAGGGCAGTCCCAGGGTCCTACATCAGAGTGCCAACAGGCCCAGTCTCCATCCAGTCCCGCCGACCTCCGTTCCAGAGCAGGAGATAGCAAGGACAGAACTGCCACCTCTGCCTGAGCCCAGGCGGCCCCAGAGCAGTCCCGCTGACCTTCACCAGAAAGCTGCCAGCCCCAGGTCAGTCAGGCTGACACCCGCTGGTGTGCCACCAGACTCCAGCCAGCCCCACAGACCTCCGCCCCAGAGCAGGAGACAGCAAGGACAGACCTGCCAACTCGGCCTGAGCCCAGGCCAGCCCAGGGCAGTCCCACTGACCTTCATCCCAGTGCGGTTAGCCCCAGACCAGCACAGGAGCTCAGACTCAACCAGTTTGGCCCACACCAACCAGCGTGAACCCAGCCCCAGGTAGCATACTTTGAGGGCCAGCGGCAGGTTCTGATTGTCCAGCGCTAAGTGGAGGCACAGACAACCTGCAAGGGTATTATAAAAATGTAGGGAAGAATCTGTAATAACTCAGATCTACACTGCAAAAAAGTAAAGCGAATAGACATCATTTAAAAATGGGAGGAAAATACCCCAAGCAATCCAGGATTCTACAATAACAGAACCCATGTTCAGCGAAGTTGAAGAAATGTCAGAGAAGGAGTTCAGAAGGTTCATAATTAAAATGATCTGTGAATCAAAGAATGACCTAAATGAGCAAATACAGCCAAAAATTGACCAATACAACAAGGATATAAGAGAGCAAATACAGGTAGCAAAAGATTACTTCAAAACAGAGATAGAAACTCTGAAAAACAACCAGTCAGAAATCCTTGAATGAAGGAAACAATTAAGCAAATAAAAAACACAATTGAAAGCATCACCAACAGACTAGATCAACTGGAAGAAAGAATTTCAGACAATGAAGACAAAGTATATAATCTTGAAAATAAAGTTGACCACACAATGAAGATAGTAAGGAACCATGAACAGAACATCCAAGAAGTATGGGACAGCATCAAAAGATCAAATCTAAGAATAATTGGGATAGAGGAAGGCACAGAGTTTCAAACCAAAGGAATGCACAACCTCTTCAATGAGATAATATCAGAAAATTTCCCAAGAAATTTGTATTTGGAAAACCAAATATAAGAGGCCTATAGGACACCAAATGTACAAAATTACAACAGATCTACACCAAGACACATTATAAGGAAAATGCCTAGCATACAGAACAAGGATAGAATTGTAAAGGCTGCAAAATAGAGGAATCAGATCACATATAGGGGGAGACCAATTCATATCACAGCAGATTTTTCAATTCAGACACTCAAAGCTAGGAGATCATGGAACAACATATTCCAAGCTCTGAAGGAAAAGGGATGCCAACCAAGAATCTTATACCCAGCAAAATTAAGCTTTAGATTTGAGGACGGAATAAAAACCTTGCATGATAAACAAAAGTTAAAAGAATTTACAAGTAGAAAGCCAGCACTATAGAACATCCTCATCAAAATATTCCATGAAGAGGAAAAGAAAAACAATGATGAAAATCAACAGAGGGAGGTATTATACTAAAGGAAAAAACAATCAGAAGAGAAACCATGTCAAGGTGAATACCAAAAATAAACAAGAATGGCTGGGAATAGAAAACACATCTCAATAATAACTCTGAATGTTAATGGCTTAAACTCACCAATAAAAAGACATAGACTAGCAGATTGGATCAAAAAACAGACCCAACAATATGCTGCCTCCAAGAGACTCATCTCATAGGAAAAGACATCCGTAGGCTGAGGGTAAAAGGTTGGGAGAAATCCTACCACTCATATGGACAGAGGAAACAAACAGGGGTTTCCATCCTCATATCAAATAAAGTAGACTTCAAGCTAAAGTCAATCAAAAGGGATAAAGAAAGACACTATATACTGCTCAAGGGAACCATACACCAACAAGACTTAACAATTATAAATATATATGCCCCAAACAATGGAGCATCCATGTTCATCAAACAAACTCTCCTGAAATTTAAGAATCAAATTGATCACAATGCAATAATTCTGGGTGACTTTAACACACACCTTTCACCACTGGCTAGATCTTCCAAACAAATAAATGACTTAAAATTATGTCTCAAAGCTCTAGAAGAAGAAGAATAATCCAACACCAAAAGTGGTAGAAGTGGTAATTAAAATCAGAGCTGAAGCTAGGCGCGGTGGCATACGCCTGTAATCCCAGCACTTTGGGATCCTGAGGCAGGAAGATCTCGAGTTCAAAGCCAGCCTCAGCAATGGAGAGGTACTTAGCAACTCAATGAGACCCTGTCTCTAAAAAAAATACAAAAAAAGGGCAAGGGATGTGACCCAGTGGTCAAGTGCACTTGAGTTCAATCCCGGTACCAAAAAAAAAAAAAAAAAAAAAAAAAAAAAAATCAGAGCTAAAATTAATAAAATTGAAACAAAGAAACAATTGAAAAAAAATTGACAAAACAAAAAGTTGGTTGTTTGTGGGGGTTTTGTTTGAGTTTCTGGGGTTTTTAGTTTTCCCCGACCTGGGTTTAGCTTCTTCCAGCCACAGAAGAAGGCTAGGGGAAAAACAAGCCCCAGCAGAGGCATGATCAAGAACGGTAGGAGCCTGCTGGAGGCCCACGCCAGCCCTCATGATGGAAGACAATCAGGGACACACCAGGGAGCCCGGTCAGAGCTGAAACTCGTTTAGTGAAGATGATGGACGGCGTTTATAGAAGACATGGGCCAATCAACAGAAAGATCATAGGAGCACATAGGGAGCATGAGCAAATCACATTGGCGGAGCCATTAGCCTATCTTAGTGGCGATCTGATTTTCCAGGGCATGTCAGAGGAATGCCTCCTGATTAGGCCAAGTTCCATATCAGGGTGTGGGAGGCAACCAGAGAGTTAAGTTTTTCTATTCTTTCGGCCAATGTGTTCTTAAGTCCCCAACAGTTGTTAAAATTGACAGACCCTTAGCCAGGCTAACAATGAGAAGGAGAAAGAAAACTCAAATTACTAACACATGCGATGAAAAGGAAATATCACAACAAACACTACAGAAATACAGGAAATAATTCAAAATTATTTTGAAAATTGTACTCCTACAAAATACAAAACACCGAAGGCATCGACAAATTTCTAGTTGTATGATCTGCCCAAACTTAAGCGGGATGATATACATAATTTGAACAGACCAATTTCAAGCGACAAAATAGAAGATGCCATCAGAAGCCTACCAACCAAGAAAAGCCCAGGACCAGATGGATACATAGCCAAGTTCTACAAGACCTTCAAAGAAGAACTGATACCAATACTCTTCAATTTATTTCAGTAAATAGAAAAAGAGGAAGCACTTCCAAACTCATTCTGTGAGGCCAATATCACCTTGATCCCCAAACCAGGCAAAGACATATCAAAAAAAGAAAACTTCAGACCCATATCGTTAATGAACATAGATGCAAAAATTCTCAATAAAATTCTGGCAAAACAGATACAAAAACATATCAAAAATATAATACACCACAATCAAGTGGGGTTCATTCCAGGGATGCAAAAATGGCTCAACATACAAAAATCAATAAATGTAATTTATCATATCAATAGACTCAAAAGATAAGAACCATGTGATTATCTCAATAGATGCAGAAAAAGCATTTGACAAAATACAATACCCCTTCATGTTTAAAACACTAGAAAAACTAGGGATAACAGGAACATATCTCAACATGGTAAAAGCTATATATGCTAATCCCCAGGCCAACATTATTCTAAATGGAGAAAAATTGAAAGCATTCCCTCTGAAAACTGGAACAAGACAGGGTTACCCTCTTTCACCAATTCTATTTAACATAGTAATTGAAATGCTGGCCAGAACAATAAGATAGACAAAAGAAAGGGATGCAGATAGGTAAAGTAGAACTCAAATTATAATTATTTGCTGACGATATGCTTTTATACCTAGAAGATCCAAAAAATTCCACCAGAAAACTTCTAGAACTCATAAATGAATTCAGCAAAGTAGCAGGATACAAAATCAACACCCATAAATCTAAGGCATTTCTATATATCAGTGACAAATATCTTAAAGTGAAATGAGGAAAACTACCCCATTTATAATAGCATCAAGAAAAATAAAATACTTGGGAATCAACTTAACCAAAGACGTGAAAGACCTCTATAATGAAAACTACAGAACACTAAAGAAAGAAATTACGGAAGACCTTAGAAGATGGAAAGATCTTCCCTGTTCTTGGATAGGCAGAACTAATATTGTCAAAATGACCATACTACCAAAAGCACTATACAGATTTAATGCAATGCCAATCACAATCCCAGTGACATTCCTCATAGAAATAGAAAAAGCAGTAATGAAATTCATCTGGAAAAATAAGAGACCCAGAAAAGCTAAAGCAATCCTTAGCAAGAGGAGTGAAGCAGGTGGCATCACTATACCAGACCTTAAATTATACCACAGAGCAATAGTAACTGAAACAGCATGGTATTGGCACCAAAATAGGCTGGTAGACCAGTGGTACAGAATAGAGGACACAGAGACTAACACATATAATTTCAGTTATCTTATATTAGACGAAGGTGCCAAAAATGTACATTGGAGAAAAGATATCCTCTTCAGCAAATGGTGCTGGGAAAACTGCAAATCCATATGCAAGAAAAAAATATTAAACCTCTATCTCTCACCATGCATAAAATTCAACTCAAAGTGGATCAAGGATCTAGGAATTAGACCAGAGACACTACACCTAATAGAAGAAAAAGTAAGCTCTAATCTCCAACATGTTGGATTAGGCCCCAAGTTCCTTAATAAGAATCCTGTAGCACAAGAAATAATAGCAAGAATCAATAAATGGGATAGATTCAAATTACAAAGCTTCTTCTCAGCAAAAGAAGCAATCAGTGAGGTCAACAGAGAGCCTACTAATTTGGAACAATTTTTTATCACATGCACGTCAGATAGAGCACTAATCTCTAGAATATATAAAGAACTCAAAAATATCAACACCAAAAAAAACAAACAACCCAATCAATAAATGGGCCAAGGAACTGAACAGACACTTCTCAGAAAAAGATATACAAGCAATCAACAAATACATGAAAAAATGTTCAACCTCTCTGGCAATTAGAGAAATGCAAATCAAAACCACTCCAAGATTTCATCTCATACCCGTCAGAATGACAGCTATTAAGAACACAAACAACAATAAATGTTGGAGAGGATGTGGAGAAAAAGGCATACTCATAGATTGTTGGTGGTACTGGAAAATGGTGCAGCCAATATGGAAAGCAGTCTGGAGATACCTTGGAAAACTTGGAATGGAACCACCTTATGACCCAGCTATCCCACTCCTTGGTCTTTACCGAAAAGACTTGAAAACAGCATACTACAGGGACACAGCCACATCAATGTTTATAGCAGCACAATTCACAATAGCTAAACTGTGGAACCAACCTAGATGCCCTTCAGTAGATGAATGGATAAAGAAAATGTGGTATATACACACAATGGAGTATTACTCAGCAATAAGAGAGAATAAAATCATGGCATTTGCAGGTAAATGGATGGAGTTAGAGAATATAATGCTAAGTGAAGTTAGCCAATTCCCAAAAGCCAAATGCCAAATGTTTTTTCTGATATAAGGAGGCTAATTCACAGTCGGGTTGGGATGGGGAGCATAGGAGGATTATAGGAGCACTAGAATGGCCAATGGGAATGGAGGGGAAAGGAGGAGGCAAAAGGGTGAAGAAAAAAAGAAAGATGGTAGAATGAGATGGATATCATTACCCTAAGTGCATGTATGAAGTCACGAATGGTGTGAATATACTTTGCATACAACCAGAGATATGTAAAAATGTGCTCTATATGTGTAATATGAAATGTAATGCATTCTGCTGTCATTTATAACAACTTAGAATAAAAAAATAAATTAAAAAAAAGTTTTTGATAGTCTTTAGTTCTTTCTGCATACAAAAATCCTGTGCTCAGCAAAGAGAGAAATTTTACTTTCACCTTTCCTATTAGTATGACTTTTATATCTTTTACTTGCCTAAGTGCTCTGACTAGGACTTCCTGTACTATGCTGAATGGAAATGGCAGGAATACATGTCTTTGTTTTGTTCTTGATCTTAGAGAAAATACTTTCATTTTTTTACCTCTGAGAATGATGAGTGTTTGTTATGTCTGATCTTTATTGTGTCGAGATACATTCTCTTTATTCCTAATCTCTTGAGACTTTTATCACAAAATGATGTTGAATGTTGTCAAATGCCCTTTTACACACCTTCTAAAATAGTCATATATTTTACCCTTAATTTTGTAAATGTGGTGTCTCACAATTATTGATTTACATATGCTGAATCATTTCTTCATCTGAGGGCAAATATCATTTGATCATGATGAACAAATTTTTTAGTGTGTTGTTGAATTCAATTTGCTGGGTTTTTTTGAGGATTATTTAATCTGTATTCATCAGGGATATTGGCCTAACATTTTCTTTTCTTGTAGTGTTTGTATCTGGCTTTGGTATCAAGATAATTCTAGCCTCATAAAATGAGTTTGGAAGTATTCCCTTAACTACCATCTTTTTGAAGAGTTTGAGAATTAATATTAATTCTTTAAATGATTTCAAAATATATTTAAAATAATAGTTTAAAAAATAAACATGTAACCAGCATAAAATAAATACACTGACTAAAAGAACAGGATAGAAAACCTAGAAAAAACTTGCATTTCATGATAAATTTTGGCAAAGGGGCAAATGTAGTGGGCAATAAGGATCAGGACACTGAGATCTAGAAGCAACATTTTTTTTTTTTAGCGGTGGCACAGCCCAGAGGTATAATTCCCAAAGTTTGATCCCCAAGCACAGCAAAGGTTTTACTTTTATACATAAGCAAGGTTTGGATATTTCAGGGCAAGGGAGTAGTGTAATTTCATTAGAGGGTGCATTCTACATTCCTTATAGGGGTACAAGTTTGTTGGCAACCTAGGGACTTTCCCCTTATACAGCTTAGGTACTTTACTACACAGGCCTAAAGGGGGATTGTTCTGTCCCTGTTGCTTTGTTTCCTGCTTCTGCTACTGTGGTTATCTGTTGCAGTTACCTGTAGGCACTGTAAGCCTCTGTAGTTAAATGTCAGTAAGCAGAGCTGCTGTGTGTCAGTGTGTAAAACCACAGCTTTTCAGCTCTTAAACTGATTAAATTCTCATTTTGCTCTACCACACCAAAAACACAATATGGAAAGAATCTTCAGTAAGTTATGTTGAGAAAACTTAATATCCAAATGGAGAAGAATAAAATTGGGCCCTTGAATCATCCCACATAAAAAGGAGCTCAAAACCTTAATCTAAGATTTTAAATATAAAATAATTGGGAGTAAATAGTAAAATAATTGAAAGAAAATAATTGTATAAGATATGTGTATTTAGGGGTTGTTGTTCCAAATATATAAACAACCCAAACAAGTCCACAGCAAGTGAACAAATAATGCAACTTATAAAATAGTCAAAGGACCTGAACCAAGATGACCCAAAAAGAGTTGTTGAAATGACTGACAGATATATGATAAAATGTTCAGCTTCTCTACTTATAAGGGAAAAACAAATTAAAACCACAACAAGATGAAAGATAAGTGTTGTTGAGGATGCAAAGAAAAGGGAACCCTTACAACAACATTGTTGATAATAAAATTAGTACAGTCATTATGGAAAACTCTATACAGAATACTTGAAAATTTCAAACTAGAACTCCCATATAATTCAGCAATTCTACTTTACAGCATATATACAAAGAAATCAAATAGTAAGTCAAAGGGATATCTGCATTTCTATGTTTATTTTGATATTATTTATAATTGCAAAGGTACAGACTCATACTAAATGTCCACCAATGGATGAATGGCTAAGAAAATGTTATATGTATAAATAATGGAATACTATTTATCCATAAATATCCCACTGTGACAACATAGATGAACCTAGAAGACAATACTACGTGAAAATAAGCCAAACACATAGACAAATATATCATGATCTCACTTATATGTGGAACATAAAAAGAAATGAACTCAGAAGTAGAGGGTTAAATGATGGTTACAGGGGTTCAGTTGTGTGGAGGATGAGAAATTAGTCAAGAGGTACAAATTTACATATAGGCAGAATATGTTTTGTATCTACTGCCTATCGGATGACTATAGTTAATAATAATGTATTCTATATTTCAGAAAATTTCAAATGTCACATCATAAAAATAATATATAAGTATAGTTATCAACATGTTAATATATCAAAACCTCATATTATACTCCATAAATTCATACAATTATGATTTGTCAATCAAAAGTAAACAATAATAAAAATTCAAAAGTTGGTAGACATCTTCTTAAAAACAAATGGTTATCTTATCTTCCTCCTTCATCTGCTCATATAAGCCATAGCTCTGATTTTATTGATAGATTAGTTGGTTACCTTGTTAATTTAACTCTCTGATAGGTTCAAGAGAAGCTATGATTTTGACGCATATACAATATTTTCTTGGTAGTGGTGGTGATGTGAGAAGCATATGAACATTCTTTAAGGTTTCTATTCACTAAATAGGAGTCAAAAGATATTTCTTTAAATATACTATTTTTTATTCCAGTAACTACTAAAATTATAAATATTATAAATATAATTTAAAATTATTGAATTCTTAGAGTACTGATGAAACCTCATTGAAAAGGTAGGGTCTGAAGCTGATATAAAAATTTAAAGCCATCTGTACATAGCCTTATAAAGATATTTTTATGACTAAAAAATAATTGACAAGTGTAGACACTATCCAGTGCAAAGATTTTCATTACTTTATTTCTGTAATTAACATTTCCCTTTTTGTACAGTAGAAGTTACTTTAAAATAAAGTTCAAAACTGAAACACTATCAATAGGCTACTTCATTGATTGTGAGTAAACTTCAGGAGTATTTGTGAATTGTAATTTATATTAAAGAAGGATAATATATTTTCTTCCATAATGTAATAAACTTTTGAGGAATTTCAGCATTGACATCTTTGTATATACAAGGCTTAGATCCCACTTCTCCTGTGTTGTCACTTGATAACAGCAATATGGAATTAACTGGGCATCTGTTAAAATGTCAAATCTCAGGTCTCACACCACATCTGAATCACAATTCACATTATAACAAGCTTCTTATTCGAGATTGTGTGTATCTACAAGTACATATCTCAGACTCAGCTTGTTAAAAAATGAATGAATTTCTTTTCCTTCCAAAGTTGCTTCTCATATGTGTCACTTTTTAAAAACATTCATTTAATAAATCAAGCTAGAAGTTTGTATAACTTATTTTTTCTACTAGTGCCCTTGCTATATATTACCAATAGCTGTTTTAGCTACCTATGTAATGGGTATCAAACTTTTTTTCTATTGCATTTCCATTTCCATTTCTTTAGTACAGTTTTGGTCTATTTCAACAACCTATTAATATTTTCCATAATTTCATTTTCTTTCCGTGCTCTTTTATTATGCTTCCAGGGTGAGTTTTCGGATTGAAAATTTTGATTATTTACCTCATTATTAAAATATTTCCCATGACTTTCTACTATATACAAAATAAAATCAAAATCTAATCTATGTGGTAATGATTGATTGCTTTGTTTACCGATATACAAAAGTTTGGTTTCCCTCATTTTGGAATTTGTTCATTATTCTTCAGTGTATTGTAGTTTCTTCTTGTGATTTTTATTGGGGAACACTCAATTTTTGATTGTTAAATTTGTAGTAAATTTTAAAGCATTATAAATAAAATTAAGAAAGTAGAAAGACATATGTCTTAAATGAATGTAGATAAATATTATACTTTTCTAAATTATGCAGAAATAACTGAATATGTGAACACATTTGTATGGCCATCATAGAAGAAAGGCCTTTCTATTCAAAATAGCTAAGATATGGAATCAGCCTGGGTGCCCATCAACAGAGGAATGTGGCATATATACACAATAGAATATTATTTAGTGATAAAGAAGAATCAAATCTTGCCAATGGTTGAAGAATATATGATACTGAAGAACATTATGTTAAGTAAAATAAGCCAGACACAGAAAGACAAGAACCATTTTGTTTCTTACATATGAAGAAGATAAAAACTGTCCAGCTAGAGACAGAAACACTGATTACTAGAGATTGGGAATGGTGGGTGTATGTAGGGTTAGAAAATGGGAGGTTGGATTCCATCAGTGTACACCAAATGAATGTGTAGAAATATCACACTGAACCCTATTAAAATGTACAATTAATATGTGTGAATAAAAAGTTAAAAATAAAAAAGGAAGGGCCTGTTGACATGAAGTGCTCTTTTTAGCTTTCTCTGATCTATCTTGCCCTTTGGAGGGTGAGTAGCAGATGGGTACTAAGACACCTAAAAGCAGAGAGAATAGAGCATAGTGTTTAGGAGATGTGTTTGTGAAATCACAATGACAGATCTACAACATTCATTATCTGTACAACCTTCATTCACTCACTGAAACTTTCTGTTTGTAAGTCTTATGATTGTGATAATAATTGTATAAGATTGAATAGGGAGAATAGCAGGGTGAAATGGATGAGGAATGGCTGGAATTCTTGAATAAGTCATCACAATTTTACAAGCTGAGGCAGCCATGAAAATGTTTGGCTCCAAGATTTTACTGAAATCTGGGTTCAATAAGACATTTCCACTATTCATGAAATCATGGAGAGAAAATTGCATGAGCAATTCACATGTTGCTAATAACTGACATGTAAGTTTTTATGTTTAGTTTAAAGTTGATAGAAATTTTCTCAATCTTCAGCATAGTAGAAATAAATTAATGCTTTTATTTTGTTTTCTATGTCATTTAAATCCTAAACATGTCAAACATGTGTTTTTTACATATTCTAATATTAGCATTTATATGAAAATGTATTATATGAAAGTGTTGCGATAAGAAAATTAGAGAACTAGACTTGGGAAAACAGAACAAGGAAACTACAGAAGAACTTTGTTTAAAGAAGTTTTATATAGGAATACTATGATTGTGAGTTGTGATTTAAAATCAAGGTAATTAATATGCCTTGTGTTAATCAGTTCTAGTTGTAGTCACGTATTTCATTACTAAGATGTCCATATAAAATTATAAAATAATTTATAATGCCAAAATAAATATCACAGATGTACTTTATATATGTAGAATATGGAATTTCATCACAGTGCACATATATTTGAAAATTATAAATAATGTCAGAACTTTACATTTATCATAAGACTTGTTTCAATATTTGTATTTATTATTTTTTTATTTTAGTTTTTCTTTTTCCAAAATAGTTAATAAAAAACAAGAAAAAATTCAAGACCAGATATATTTTAGTAGCTGAAGAAAAGCAAGCAGGTGGTACATTAAAATGATTATGGATTCATTAGATCATGAATATATATATATATATATATATACACACACACATGTATGTGTGTACACATATATATTTTCATGTTTTCCTTCATTTCAAGGTGAGAAAACTTTTAGTTATTGTCAAGGTCATCATATTACAATAGCTTATTGGATGTGAAGATGCTTGAAATATTATAAACAAGACATTTAGGCATCCTTTAAGAAGAAAAGGGAGAAAACTGTTGTTGAAGCCAAGAAGAAAATAAAGCTACACATATGGCTATATGAAACCACTGCCAATAAAATATATTCTCAGCAAATATAATTGTCTTTATTATAGGGTTTGGCTGTTACTCTAAGTACTCTGAAAATAACTCTCTTTTTCTGGAAATAGTTTAAGAAAACACTAGTCTCTATCTAACTCTATTAAGCCCAAATCCACAAACCTTGTATATTTCATGCATTGATAGAATCTAAAAAGGAAGAAGAAGAATATTTAACTGAAATGACCACAAAAGTGAGTAAATATTTATTTAAAAGGAAAACAGAAAGAAATAACTATAATTTAACATTTTGGGCATATGTTTACTGTATGCTAGAAAGAAAGCATTCTGTTTAGTCAGTAACTAAATCAAGGTCACAAATTATCCCAATATTAATAGTAATAGAGGATATTGTTTTTAATAGAACTTGAATCAGTGGCATTTGCAAACAATACCTTAGGCTCTCCTTTGAGTAACTTGTAAAACAGATTACCTGGGAAATTATTTATTTCTGGTTTTCCACTGAATATGAATGAAAAATCACAAAAATAAAGGTAAGTATATAACTTAAAAAATAATGTTGTTAGTTGTAACTAGACTCTGTATGTTTGCCTGCTTAACTTGGTTTCAATTCACCCAAATAAGAAATATTATATATTTTCTTAATTATTTGTTTCAATACCCTGTTGTTTTCATTTTCTTCTTTACAACATAAAAAAATAGACCTGCTACAGTCCTTATGAACTTATGTTCTAATATTGACTTATAGAGACCTGATAGTGCTTAAATAAAATTAAATTGTTTTCTTCTTATTTAAGTTAGATATTGAAATTCTAGAAACAAAAAATTATGATAACAATGGTACTTAAAGATTCTAAGTATAGGAGCTGGAGTTGTGGCTCAGTGGTAGAGCACTTGCCTAGCATGTGTGCTGCCCGGGTTTGATCCTTAGCACCATGTAAAAATAAAGGCATTGTGTACAGCTAAAATCAAATAAATAAACATTTTTTTTTAAAAAGCTAAGTATAAAAATTATTCCAAGTGAGGAAATAATATCAGATAATTCAAACTTTCACAGATTTTTGTGTTGAATTATAGATAGCTCCTTATAAAGGATATATTAAAACATGCTGCTTCATTTTTAGTGGACATACTAATATATTTTTTAAAATTAAGTCATATAAAAACAGGTATTTCACCAAAATTATACAAATGATTTTAAATATTATGGATAATTATTTTCAAAAATGTTTTTAAACATTAATTTTCAAAGATATTTTCAAATGTTTTTAGAGACAATTTTTTTCGAAAATGAAAATAAAAGACATTTAAGGAAGTGTGACAAAAGGCACAAGAGCCAAACAAAAAGATTCCAATGGCCAAAGCTATCATAATTTGATTAAAGAATAAGTAAAGTAGCATAGAATTGTAACCAAAATTATAAAAGAAATGTTCATGAGTCCATGTTGATATAAATAAATAGTTGAAAAACATATAAATGAGGGAGAAAAGACAAATCTCTCATATCCAAAGAGTTTGTGAAATATCCTCAAGATGAAGCATTTATCTAACTATCTACTCTTCATGTACAAGTTGTTCATAATGACTCTCTTCCAGTAAGTACAGTATGGCAAAGGTGAGGAGGCAGGAAAATTAACTTTACATTGGAAAAAAGTTAATAATTCTATCACAGTCAGGGATTAAGCTCAACCTCAATAATTACAAATGATGGTGCCAAAATGAACCTCTGAGGTAAAGCACTTTACCTCTGTGTCCTTCTTCACAAAACCCCATAACTACAGTATAGGTATGAAAAAACATCAAATGTCAATATAGGGGACTCTTAAATAAAATATATAACTAGTGGTCTTCAAACACATCAAAATCAGAAAAGATGAGAAAAGTCTGAAAAACTGTCACAGCCAAAAAGATCTCAAGGAGACAGGACAAATAAACATAATGTATCCTGGATATAATTCTGAAACATTATGTAGACATTAGGCAAGAATTAAAGATATGTAAATTAAACTATGGATTCTAGATTGTGGTAATATGCCAATATTGGTTAAATAATTATAACAAATGTACCATAACAATAAAAAAAATGTCAATTAGAGTGGGAAAACTCTGTATGGGGTGTATTAGAACTTCCTGTTTCCCTTCTCAATTTTTTTTTCTGCAATCTAAAACTGTTCTAAAAATTACACTATAAGAATAGCTCACCATTATTAAATATTGTTCCAAAGAAATGCAATTAGCATACCCAAGAAATCTTGAATGCCCACTGCAACACTATTAAAAAGAGCTAAGATATTATTTAGCTACAAAAATGAACAAATCCCTGTCACTTGCAGCACAATGGATTGAATTGGAAGCAATTATGTAGGTGAAATAAGCCAGACACAGAAATACAAGTACTCTGTCTTCTTTCTCATATGTGGAAGTAAAAAAAAAAAAAAAAAGTCAACTTGAATATAGAATAAGGGAAACTTCATTTGATGAATGTATGCATATAATGAAATATCATACTGAACTCCATAAAATTAATTCATGTTAATCAAAAATAAAATAAAAATTCTGTCCTTTATTCCATATATTCTATAACTATTGCTTTAGATTTAAGCATTAAGGACTCAACTAGTCTCATGGTCTAAAGCTCCATTCCGTGAGTAAGATTAGCCTAAGTCATCTTACTGGCTAAATTGTGCAATAATACTTTTAACAGTGAAACACTCAGGTGCTCCAAATGGCTATTCTCATTTTGTCAAGAGTACTTACACAGTACTTGCCTATGAGCCATTTGATTTTCAGAGAGCAAATACTGAAAGTCTTCCCCTGGATAACTTATTCAAATAGCACTTTAAAATTCCACTTATTTGAGACATCCACTTATGAGTAGGCTACAGTGGGCTGTGACAGGCCAATACTCCTGCTGAGAATAGAGAAAAATATAATTTTTTTAACTTACCAGTTTTTTAATAGATAACACTTCTTTTAGAGCTGTTTTAAATTTACAGGAAAACTGAATAACAATAATTTCCATGTACTCTTCCTCCATTTGCCAATTTTACACTATTATTAACATCTTACATTGGTGCTATGCATTTGTTAGAACTTATAAACAAATATTAATGTATTATCTAAAAAATTTGCAATTTGCATTAGGATTCACTCTTGGTTTTATAGAAGTTTATGGATTTTGCTAAATATATAGTGTCTGTATCTGTAATGGATACAACTTTCCTGGCGAGTACTGACACATTTATTATTGGTATAGTTTTCCGTTTATTTGTTTTTGCCCTTTACAGTGTATTATATAGTTGGAATCATATAGTACTTAGACTTTGAAGACTGCCTTTTTTCATTTAGCAATATATGTTTTTAAAGTTTATTCAAGGTTTTCATTGGCTTGGTAGCTCATGCTAAAAAATATTCCATTGAATGGATGTACCACAGCTTATCCATTTACATATTGACAGACATTTTGATGACTTCTAAATTTTGGCAAGTCTGAATAAAGTTTCTATAAATGTCCATGTGCAGGTCTTTGTGAGATATGTGTTTTCTTCTCTTAGGGATAAACACTAATGAGCCCAGTTGCTACATTGTATGGTAAATATCTGTTTGGTTTTCCAATAAATTCCAAACTGTTTTCCAAAGTGGCTGTACTATATTACACTCCAAACAACAGGGATTGAATGAGGATATTGTTAGTTGTGTTACTTGTAGGGAAGTGTGTGTGTGTGTGTACACATACATACTTTAGTTGAGGGAGTTGTTTCCTAGTTTTTTGAGAGATATTTTTAGAACTGATATTGACAGAAATCAATTTTTAAATAACAAGGGGACTGTAGAAATCATGGGTACTCAGCAATAAAGAAGAGTGACTTTATGACATTCACAGGTGAATGGATGGATCTGGAGACTATCATGCTAAGTGAAATAAGCCAATTTCCCAAAATCAAAGGTTGAATGTCCTAATATGTGGATAGTAACCCACAACAAGGGGCAGGGGGTGAATATAAGTTCAGTGAATTAGACAAAAGGGAATGGAGGGCATGTAGGGGGGGATAAGAATAGCAAAGATAGTGGAATGAATCTGACATAACTTTCCTATGTGTAAGGAAATTATGGTAGGGGCTGAAGTTTGTAGCTCCCCGTAGACCGGGGATGGACCTTCTTTGTCCAGCAAAGAAGGCTAAGGGAGCATACTTCAGCAATGAGACAAGACTGGGAAGGTGGAAGTCGCTGGCGTCCCCTCCTCCTCCTCCTTCAAAAGACACAGGGACACACCAGGGAGCCCAATCAGGTTGCAGCGTTGAAACTCAAGTTTATTGAGGAAGGTGGGCACCCTTTATAGTGGACGTGAACCAGTGCAAGGAGATTATAGAGACAGGTAAAGAACATGGGCCCTATTGGCAGAGTCCCCTACCCTATCCTTAGGGTGGTTTCGGTTCTCACGATATGTCAGAGGAACGCCCCCTGCTTAGGTCAGGTCTGTAATAGGGCATGGAAAGCAGCAAGAGAGCCAGAGCTCTCCACCCCCTCGGCCACGTGTTCCAAAGACCCCGACGACACCTATGTACATATGTAAATATGCCACAGTGACTCTCAACATAGTGTACATCCACAAGACTGGGATCCTAATTAGAATAATATTACAAATGTATCAAAGTGGATTCTACTGTCATGTATAACTAAAAAGAACATTTAAAAAATAATAATGAGTATTAAAATGAGATTATGTGAACTATAAATTTTCATAGAAGGGAACCTCTTCATAAATAACTTGATGATCAGAAATAATTTTTTTCTATGTAGGAACTTAGCAATGTTGTATTTGTGGGTGATAATCAGGAATGGTACAGTATGACAGTTTCTATTGGAGAAACTGCAAACTGCAAAGTTTTCAAGATTATTGGAGGCTAGCCATAAATTTAGCATCAGTCAATGCATAGAACATGGCTTTATATATACCTGGAACATTTTAAGGAATTCTGAATTCATTCTTGGTACAAGAAGCTGGATGCCTGGAAGAAAAGGATAAGGAGACACCACTTACACAATTCTTAAGATACAAGATTCCAGTGGTCCAGGAAGTGGGTGATGCTGGAAGTGTGGTCCACCAAAGCACAATAATTCTCTCCCTGAAGGTACCAGTCAGACTATGAAAATGTGTAGGATGAGCTAAATTAAAATCCTCTAGAGGATAGAATGGAATCTTCTAGAATCTGTAGAAACTCTTTTGCAGATAAAAAAGAAAGAAAGTCTAAACACTAAAACAATCACCTGAAGATACTAGAGGGTGAACAAAATGGGCAGACTCTGGTTGTCAGGTAGAGGAGGGGAATATTCCCCAGTAGGTTTTATAGTTTCTTTATGACTTTGGCTTGAGGCAGGCTGTTGGCAATGCTACCTAGATGGTAACATCTTTAAAAGAAAATGTGAAATCTTACTGGCATGAAGAAGACTAAAAAGTTCAAGATGACTACAGGCTTTAGAGTGAAAGAAGACTCCAGGAAGGAGAGAGCCCTAAATCTGTGCCCAAACACTGCCTAAATATTTAGATTTTCTTCAAAACACACATATGCAGGAAGGACACGAAACAGCTAAAGCTACAAATTAAAGAACTGAATTTAGATTTGGACTTCCACACAAGAGAGTTTGCTGTTTGAGTCCAAGCAAGTTAATTGCCTGCTAAAACATATAAATAAATCAAACAAATGTTTGATATTTTGATGCTCCTGGCACTCTTACTTTTAACATTTTTGGCTTCAGCTAGGAAACTTCCTCTTGGTTATATTTTAATTTTCGTAGAATGAATGACTGTGAAAAAATATTTTAAATTATTCTGAAATCAAGGCATACACAAGAATAGTTCAAACGCATTTTATAATTTGCCGCCATGTATTAAGCAACAAAAATGTGCATTTAAATGATTAAAATACTACCTCTATTTACTTATTTATTTAAATGTGAAGGAAGTTTGTCACTACAATATTTGTTTCTTAAAGCCATTTTGCTATGCTGGAGGCAATTTTGCATACCATTTCTTTTGGGACTGCCAAATTTTGTCAGGAAAACACATGAAGCACACTAAAATAGAATCTGATGCATGGAGATACATTTAATATGCAACTTCACACATAGGCACATTTGCTCTTTGAAGTATTGAAACCAGTTTGTGCCACATAAACCCATGAACAAAGATGATTTTATTTTGCATAATTCCTGACAATTCCCCTGTATTATTTACACAGTTTTCTGTCAATCCATTCACTGATATATTCATCTGATAATAATAAAATTGAATTATAGATACATTCACACAGCTCATTTTGACTGGGCAATAAACTTAATACTATATTTGTAATCAATGTATCTTCCATTTATAAAATTTTTTCCTAAAATAATTTCTGGATCCATATATTTAATATTTTCCCCTTCTATACCACACATACATAATCCCAGCATCTGGTACTATAGATTATATTTGTATGGTGTTTTTTGTTTGTTTGTTTTTGTTTTTTCCATCTCTGTATCACACTGCTCAGTCAATCAGAATGGAGAAAATATAATTCCTAAAATGGGAATGGCCAGCCATATTCTGTAATCCTAAGGACATATCATGTTAACTCAAAAGTAAAAATCCCTCAACTTAACATGCCCTTTGTTGGAAACAAAAGTGGTCATGATTTATCCAGCTGTGACAACAATTGACAACTGCTAAGATGAATCATAAAGAAGTACTACTTGGGCTGGGGTTGTGGCTCAGTGGTAGAGCACTTGCCTAGCATGTGTGAGGCACTGGGTTTGATCCTTAGCACCTCCTAAAAAGAAAACAAATAAAATAAAGGTATTATGTCCATCTACACTAATAAAAATATTTAAAAAAAGAAGTACTAATTTTTACCTTCCATTTAAAATCTTATGTTGATGAATCTTACAAAAATATGGACTGTTTGAACAAGTACATAGAACACTTTCCTGGGATTTGGAAAAGGCCCATGAAAGTGAAAACCCCAAAGTTTGAGTTTTATTAGCTTCATTGAAAATTCATTATCACATAGCTTTTGTGTAGCATGGTCAGCATTTTGATAAGTATAGGCTGAAATTCCCAGTGAAAGTACCCAGAGAACAAAAATTTAAAGCGTTTTCATACATTTAGTAGTTGACAACAATTTAGCAAGAGGGTCAAACCATATAATATTTTTCTCTTTAGTTCATGGAAAGCACACCAAGTTAGATTTCGTGCAAAAACCTTTGTGGAAATTATTACTCTGTGAGTAATAAAAGTATACATTTAAGATATTTTTCATGTGTATTTTATTTCAAAAATTTTTGAAAAAACATAAGTGGTTGGAAAATTAAAAAAAAAATGCCCCCTCAATTCACCTCATTAATAAAAACTCTTTGTATTTTATAGCAGTTTTTTAAAATCACCTAAGGAAAAATAATAAAATCATTTCACCTGGTACTTAAGGGTTTCTATGAGAATTCTAAAGCTTCTATTCAGCTAATAACCTTTTACATTTTCTATGCTTCAGCCAGATTTATTTACTTTCTTGTTATGCATGCACAGTATATATTCTCATCTCCATACTCTTTCTTCTTTTGGAATATTTCACTCTTTCTCTTTCCAAATAGGTTTTATCCTCAAGAAACAGTTCTTTAATAAAGCATTCTCTCCATTTTCAAGATTCATAATAACTTTGCTGTTCTTTTTTTTTTTATGACAAGGAAATGATGCCTCAAAAATTAGCTTTCTGCCGGGCGCGGTGGCACATGCCTGTAATCCCAGCACTTGGGAGGCTGAGGCAGGAGGATTGCAAGTTCAAAGCCAGCCTCAGCAATGGCGAGGCACTTAGCAACTCAGTGAGACCCTGTCTCTAATAAAATACAAAAAAAGGGCTGGGGATGTGGCTCAGTGGTCAAGTGCCCCTGAGTTCAATCCCCAGTAGAAGAAAAAAAAATTGCTTACATTCCCTATTAACTACAATGTCATAAAGATAGACCTTATATTTCCACTTTTATATCCTCTATTTTGTCTGTGCCATGCAAACAAATCTAAACAATAATAATTATTTGTTCAACAAACCAAAATTGTGCTCTATACCTTACCTTAATAAAAATAATAGATTCAAACTCAACATGGAGTCATGATGAATTGTGTGGGGCTACCTCTATTCTACAACAGAGCAAATCTTCTCCCTCTGTCAAAAAGAACTTTATCAAAATTAAGGAACTGTTTCCTTATTCTTTTAAAGTTTTCATTTAATAAGCATTTATATCATTTGAATTTTTATTCTGTGTATGTGATATAAAAGGTGAAATTATTTATTAAAAAATCATGATTCTTCCGTAAAGGGTAGTTTATATCTGCTTTGCTTGTGTGTTTTTTGGCAGTGAGTGACTATTTTTTTTTTTTTGACTGTTGCAATAAGTATACATAATAGTGGAATTCATTATGCCATAGTCATACATGCATGTAATTTGATCAGTCTCATTCCTCAGCACCTTCCCTTTCCACCATTGTTAGACTACCATTGATATTGAGGTGAAAATTAAATGAAGTAAGTATTGGGAACACATTACTGCTCTTTCTAAATGTTTATTGCCATTGTTGTTATTATTAGCATACTAAATTGAATCTATTTAATTCCATAAGCACTAAATAGCTAAAATCTATGGATGTAGTAACCTAAACAAGAAAGCCACAAACATTTAAAATAGGCACAGAAACACAGGACCACATGATCTCATTCATATGTGAATCTAAAAAAATTGATGTCATAGAAGTCAAGAGTAGGATAGTGGTTACCAGAAGCTGGGAGAAGTGGGGCGGGGCGTGGGGGCAGGCAAGGGAGGGGAGAGTTTCGTCAATGAGCTCTCTGTGACAGACAGGAACCAGAAGCTCTGTGTGCTGTGGCACAGTAAGGCAACTGTATATAACAATAATGTGCCATACATTTCACAAATTCTGGAAGAAAGTATTCAGGAAAAATATATGTGTGAATAAAAGTACCTAACTGAATTATAAGAAAATAATCATCAGGTGAAGTGAAAATTTCTATAAGCTACTTATTTATTCATATAACCAAAATAAAAATGCTTAACTAATATGCTTGTTGTCAAAGCCATTTTAGATTGCTATGTGATTTTATGCACCACATTTCAAAACAAAAACAACATCGTTCATTGATTATTCATTCTTACACAGTTTTTCTTTTGTATTTCCACTAGTAGAGGCAACTAAAAGTTAACAAGAATTAAAAAGTAAGTAGGCAGTGTTTAGATATTTTTGTCTCAATCACTTCATTCTAACAGTGCTCAGACATTGCAAAGATATATTTTTATTTGGAAACTGTCCATGTGGAAATACTAAATAGCAGCAGATGAATGTAATACCTGCTACCTCAGTAATGACAACATTTGTGAGTTGGTAAATGGCACCTTCAGGACACAAAGCCCAAGACAATGCTTCATTCAGATCCTATGAAAAGCAGACTTTATTTTGATCTTTTGTTTGGAATAATGTTCCTGTCTGTCACAGAGAACTCATTGATCAAACTTTCCCCTCCCTTGCCTGCCCCTACCCCCAGCCCCACTTCTCCCATCTTCTGGTAACCACTATCCTACTCTTGACTTCTATGACATCAAATTTTTTAGATTCACATATGAATAAGATCATGTGGTCCTTGTCTTACTGTGCCTATTTTAAAATTATCTTTATATTCACAATAGCATCTTGTTTGCCCAAGAAACAATACAGCTGCTGAGCCTATTGTAAATGTAAAGTGGAAAGCATTATGAAGAAAAGCAAAATTCAGCTATTTTTGAAATGTTTGAAATGAAGTCACTACAACAAGAATAGATATTACCAGGTGTGTAACTGATGACTGACAGATTGAATTAACAGATTCTCAAACAAATCTACAGGAAAACAACTAAAGCACAGTAAGGAAACATTTGTCCAGTCAAAACATTAGGATAAAATCTGTGATGTGTTAACTCTGCAGTTTTGGGTAGCGTTTGTATGTGCGTGCATGTGTGTGTGTGTGTGTGTGTGTGTGTGTGTGTGTGTGTGTGTGTGTGTGTGTGTGTGTGTGTATGCGTGCATGCAAGCTCATGTGCATGCAGGTGTATGCATTCTCATGCTTTCTCTCTCAAAAGCTGTGGAGGTTTTAATCAGTATGCAAGGGATGATATAAAGGAATCTGCAAACTGGAATAAAAGTTGCCTTCTAATAATGCAATTTGGAAAAAACAGAGGAAATAAAATTAGCTACATAACAACAGTAACTAGAAATAAATAATAATCTGTAATCATTGACTAAAATGGGCTTTGAATAGCCTTATTCTAATCAAGATGCCTAGTGTTTTACATGAGCATTTTAGTTGGTAAAATTTAGTCTAACATATTTCATCTACATGGGTCATTTATTTCCTCTCTGTCTCACCAATTGCACTCTCCACTTCTTCCTCCCTTCCTCTGGGCCCAGAGAGACTGATTATTGCTGAATGTATCAAAGGAACTCCTTGTCCCTGGCATCTAATTGAACTAACAAGAAGTACTAACAAAAAAAACAGCAGGTGGGAATAGTTATGGAATATTTCCTCTGAATCCATCCTGCAAAGTGATTGTACATTGGCTAAATTCTTTAAATGGGCAACTAATTTGTCCAAGTTCTGGTAACTTCAGGCATGGGGGTGGATTCTCTAATTATAAGCTTAGGCTTCTTTACCATTTGCTGTTAGTTGCCCACATCATTTTTCAAAAGATGTCTTTATTAAGCCATTATCAAATTCAAGGCTAATGTCATTTATTTCCTGATTTTCTTTTTAAAAGAAAAGTTTTGTTGGTAACAATGAGAGGGAATTCACAAGGTCTACAAAACTGAATTTCTGCAAAAAAGAAAAAAAAAAAGAAACTTGCCAATCAATGTCTAGTACCTTTTGGGTGACGGAGGGCCATGGTGAATTGCTCAATACCACCAGTTACAGTCTCTTTAGGTATAGTCTTATCATGCTGCCACTCCTTGCATTGCACAGCTACTATTGTATTTGTGTCTATGCTCGTCAAGTGTAACTTATAAAAATATAAATTTCAATGAAGGTTTATTCTTACAGGGAGATAATTTGCAAAGCAATAAAAGTTTTCAGATTCCTTACAATCATATGCATTATTCTTGAAGTATTTGCTTAGAATTATTAAAACATAATCACTTCTTCATCCACAATCTCAGTTTATGAAGTTAATTGTCAAACTTTAAAATATAACTCAAAGTTCGTCACCTTGCAAAAGAACAGGTAAAGAGATGAATTTTTCTTTAGAGATTAAAATTGAATCTTTTGAACTTCAATCTCTCACTTAAAATAATTTTTTAAATCATTCATTATTTTCAACTTCTTTTTCTGTAAATTTAATAATCTGCATAACAATAGGTATTTTATTGGTTAGTGCAAGCAACTTTGTTCAAATCCTTTTGCTAATTTTAAATAAATAAATATTGTTTCCAATAAAAAGTACAATATCTAATCCCTAACAAATATAAATTTTATTAAGTACAATTATACATGATAAAGGTAAAAATACACTAGTATAAAGATGGGTCAGGTTTATTCTATGATTAGTATTCTTTTTCCTAAATAACAATAAATCAGAACTTATGGGTAGTAATATGGCTGACACTACTATGAACCATGGGCATTTCCATGGACTAGATAAGAAAAATGGCTGACTTAGGTATTTTTATTCCCTGATTTTGTTAATACTGATTGAGTACTTCCTGTGTTCATGTATACGTGTTTGAAATATCCTGAAAGCTCCAGATTTCTTTTCACTAATATCTCTATAAAAGTAGATAGGTTTTTAGCACTATCACTTTCTTATTTTCTTATAACTTTGCTGGATGTCTTTTGAAATATGATAATCCATGATGATATAAATATTCCCTCTTGATGTGAACTTTCTCGGGAATTTCCTCTATATAGATGAATATGATTGGCACTTCAAAGAAAGCAGTGTAAATAAAGGTCAATAACATCATGCAAATTATATTCCTTAAGGAGAAAAAGACTTTGAACAGATAATTAAGCATTTAATTATTTAACGTTAATAAGCCCCCATAAATAAATAAGAGGTGCTAAAAAGCATATAAATGGAAATTAGAGTTAGTGTGAGCGTTTGAGAAAACTAGTCTGGAAAAGAGCATTGGAAAGATGAATAGAGAAAAAATTTGTAAAGATGGGGATAATAATGAAACATATTACCTGCCATAAAAATAAGATGTTTTGCATTAGGAGAGATGAAATAGAAATTGTCAAGAAGCTTAGAGTCCTATTAAGTACTCAGAATTATGACCTCATAGAATAAATCTCTATCTAGTTTCTAATTTCTTCTTTCATGATCATTCAATCTGACCTACAGCTTTTATTGAGATATAAGATTTTTAAGGTATTAATTATCTTCACAGCATTGTGACTTCACAAAAACATACAGAGGAAAAATCATTTGCCCTCAGTTTCCATCGTAAAACAAAAGTCCAAATATCAAACATTTTCCTGCACTTTAAAAGTTCTCTGAGGCACTTGAGCTTATTTTGCAAATGAATCTTTTATAGTGGTCTCAGAGGACTCTCACTTACTGCAGCATTTTGTCTTTCACAGGTGAGAAACTTCAAGTGCCTACCATAATTTTACTCAAGCCTTTACTATCTTTTCAAAGCAGGTGCAAAAGCCTAAAGAACCATAATAGTCATCACTCAGCAAGATTTTTATGTATGTAATATTGAAAGAAAGCTGCAGATTTGACTTGAGATTACCTAAAAAATATCCTAGGAGATTTGAGTTACAACTCAGCAAATTGCCTAACATAGGCTATTTTATACAGAATTACATTGATTATCCCTTGTCAGACTTCAAGAAATTTTACTTAAATTTACACTTATGTGCATATTCTGAAAAATATCCTTACTCTTACTGATAAATAAGGGAAGTGATGCTTAAAACGAACCACAATATTTTTATATTGGGCAGGAAATATAGATCTTAATCCATTTTGACTGCTGCAACAAAATATCATGAAATGGGTAACTTATAAATAAAAGAAATTCATTTTTCAGAGTTCTGGAAACTGGTGAGTACAAGAGGAAGGTGCAGGCAGATTCAGTGTCTGGGGAGGGTCTGCCTCCTGGCATAATTAGAGTGCTTTAGCTGAGTACTCATGTAGAGGAAAAGAGGTAAGATCTCACTGAAGCCTCCTTAATAACAGTTGTGGTTTCAATCAGAATAGTTTGACCTTATCAGATCCCAAAGATCCCATCTCGTAATAACACTGATTTGGGAGTTAAGATTTCAATATGAATTTAGGGGGAACACAAACATCTTAGATGTGATTCCAAAAATATATGTTGTTATGTGCTAAAGTAGTAAATTGTATTAACCAATTGTTAATGCAAATGTACTAGAAGAATTTTTGTCATAAAAGTGACAACACTCATGTATTACCATCGTGTTTACATATTTCTGCCATTATATTACACTGAAAAAGACAGATTATTTCCAACAAATGACTATTTCACCATGAAATTCTGAAAGGTGATTGAGATTTCAAAAATATTAGCAAATGGACATGTACAGCTTTACTATTGAGCTACACTCCTAGCCCTTTTTATTTATTTATTTATTTATTTTTTATTTTAAGACAGAGCTTTGCCAATTTACTTAGGGTCTTGCTAAATTATAGAGGCTGACCTCAAACCTATGATCCCCCTTCCTCAATCTCCGAAATTGCTGGGATTACAGGCATGCACCACTGCACCTGGCTGGTGTTATTATGTTTTTTGAGAAAGCTTCATACTGATTTCTAGTGGCTATATATTAGTACATTCCCACAAGCAGGACATAAGGGTTCCAACTATGACATCCACAACATTAGGGGCTACAATAGTAGGAATACTGTGAGCAATTTAAACAGCTTTAAAAGATGGTAAAACACAAGCCATGCATGGTGGTTTATAATTGTAACACCAGCAGCTCAGGAGGCTGAAGCAGGAGGATCATAAGTTCAATGCCAGCTCAGCGAGTTTTTGAGGGCTTAAGCAATTTATCGATAACCTGACTCAAGAAATAAATAAAAAGGGTTGGGGATGTATCTCAGTGGTTAAAAAACCCTGGGTTCAATCCCCAGTACAAAAAATAAAATAAAAAGATGGTAAAATACAATTAATGAAGAGAAAAGTAAATGGGAAGGGTAAGACAAAAGAAAAGTTAGAATAGTCAAGAAGTGAAAAGACAAAGTATAAAAAAATACACAAAGTGAAGGCTATAAAGAGAAAAAATGAAACATAATTAAAAGACAAAGAAAAGAAGATTGTTTGAATAGTAGAAGGAGAAGCAAAGAGATAAAAAAGAGGGGAAAAGCAACCAAAAAAGAAACAAAACAGAAAGGATAACAAAATGAAAAAAAAAAGAAAAAGAAAGAAAGTGAATACCTACAGACACACACACATGCAAGAACCAAAAGCAAATATAAAAAGCATCTTAACAAAAAATGAAAGATTTGTCTCCCCTGAGGTGGTTGAAACAGAACAGGAGTGGGTATTTACTACCTGAGTGAATCTGCACTTATTTCCATGTCTTCTTGGGCAGTGCACGATTTAGAGAAAGCAATATTGGGATATGAATTCCTTCCTCCTTTTGTGTTGTTTGCCAGGCTGCCAGCTATAGTGACCTTGTGATGAGAGCTAGCTGAAATCACTGTTTCCCTGCTCACCAGAACAATGTAGCATGGAATGGAAAGTACCTTCTACTGGAGTTTACGTCGGGCAGGTTAGTGTAATAACCCAGGGGTAAGGCTGATACTGAGTTCAGCATGAGAAGTTCTAATAGTTGTTGCCAAGCTATAATTGGAACATTCTATCAGCTGGAGTCTACTCTGGACAGATTAGATTGACACACTCTCACAGACAGGAGAATATTGATCTTGGATTCCTGTCCGGATCTCAAGTGCTGCCTAAGAATTCTTGTAGTGCAGGGCAACCAACCCCCCTGGGTGGACAGAGCATAGCCGGTCCCATGCACTCACTGCACACAACCACAGCCTTCTAAGGCCCAGTCCCTCCATGTAATCATGCATACCTGATCAGTTTCCCTGCCCTCTTCATCTGGTCACTTGAGCCATCAGAGTCAAAGAGAAAGTAGGCTGTACTCCCTTTCGAATCTCCTACCTTAATCCCACTGCATCCAATCTTCTCTGAGCCTGTTTCAGTGGTGTTTCACCAGGGCCACCCTGAGCCACACGGTAGGCTCCAGGTGGGTCAACATGGCAATATGTGTTACCCCTCCCCTTTACTAGGCCTAGCGTCACTGCTGCTACTGGTTTGAATCTGAAATGAGGCCTTGATCTGTTTCTCACTCTCTGTTCAAAAGAGCAGAATTTCTGGGCCTCTCCATGTCTCTGACTATCCAATATTGAACATAAATTCTTTCCCTTAGCCACCCACCTCACTGAATACCTGCTCACAGCTGCTTCAATTCCAAATCATGGGGAAGGTGGCATTTTAAATTTACTTCTAGATTTTGGCTCCTCCTCCATAGACACTCTCTTGCAGGTATTTATCTTCAAATACTTTATGATGCCAAACTGTATATTCCACTAAATCTATACAAGGACAATGATTAATTAGGTAAATAGACCATGCGTGTGGAGAAAAATCAATTTTTATTGACTTAACAACATTCTTGACATATTTTTCTTTTTTTTTCTTTCAATCTGAGATAAAAAATTTAGTCTCCCTCACTGTTTTTCAAGACTTCTTTCCTGTAATCTTGCTTACAAGACATATTCAGTTATGAAAAGATAATTTTCCATGAATATTTCAATGTTTCTGAATGGTCCAGAATTTCTTATTAAAGAAAACAAACAAACATAGTTGAAATCTGATTCAATAGGAAAAAGAAAAAAAAAAAAAAAAAAAAAGCTTTGTGAACTAGTGATAATGTTTCCCCTTAAAAAATTGATAGTTTCTAACCTCCCTCCCATTTGCTTACAATCTAGGGTAAGGAAGCCAGGAAGCCACTTTTCCCATCCACAGAGCTTTGTTTTCATGCCAAGGTATTTAGCTATATAAGAGAAGATGGATTTATGTGCCATCCACCTTAGCTAAATCACAAAGACTCATAATTCCCTCATGCTGCCTCTGTGGTCCAAATCCACTGCACTCAAAGATAATTTGCTTTTGATACCAGTCTTGGAAATCTGGATCAGGTCCTAGTTTCCCCATATAGAAGATTAAACACCCTAGAAATACAAACGTAAGAAAGCAGGTTTTATTTAAGAAAGAGAGAGAATAGAAATAGCAGACTTCTGAGAGAATTGGGGCCCAGAGCTGGATGCTCAGGAGGGAATGTGTCTTGACTTTTTATAGATCCGAGATTTCCTCTTTCTCCCCACTTCATATTCAGATATGTACCTAAGGGTAGGAAGGAGCAGCTCAGTGGGTAATCATTAGCAACTCCTTGTGCTGGAAAGATTCCCCTGGGAGGTGTTAGCAAACCTATTGAGTGGGAGAAGTGAGGAGGTGTCAGCAACCCATTTCCTTTTCTTTGATAATCAATCTTCACCTTTCAGACTCAATCATTTGCTGTCTACACTGACTACCTGTCCTTCCTGCCTGTATCACTGTAATCTCATTGCCTGGTGGAGATTGGGGCTAGGAGAACCAGTGCTAAGATGTGCTGTAAGTAATATACAGAATGTCTTCTATTTTAAGATTTCAAGTTTCATATTAGCAACACATAAAATCAAGATTCAAAGACAAAAGTATGAGAAAAAGAAACTTCTCTTGCTAAAGGCTTCCTTCCAAAGGAAGTCACATTTTAGAAGGACTGGATGATCAAATAAGATACATACACAAACACAGTATTTAAGGACAAATAAGTTGCAAAATTATCAGGGTTATTGAGTAAATTGTGTTAAATTAGTAGAAAGACATTAATCTGACTCTTCCAACTTTCTATATGAGTTCTATATAAGTAACTGTAACCAATCTGAAAAGGAACTTGGAAAGTATAACTAAAAGTTGAATTCCATTTGATTAAAAGCCATAGAGTTTTAGCCAATCACAAGCAGCCAATTCATCATGCCATGCCCAAAGAAGGCTTACCTATAGCCAATCAGGTGATTTCTTCACTTTTTGTGTCAGTTTAAAAAAGCATGTGTTGAAACTGCTGAGGAGGATGAAAAAAAACTACTTAACTACACAAAACCAAATTATTATACTGTGGTTTTTTTTTTTCTTTTGCCTTTTTTTTTTTTTAATCTCAGGATGCAAAGGGACTCGTTCTTTTCTAACACTGGGAATCCTTTTTGTTTCCTAGTCCTGCCCATGCCAAATTTCTGCTTTTAAGGCACAATTTGAACATACTAGATAATATTGCAGTGTTTTAATTCAATACCATTTTTTATATTGTCCAGGTTACTTTGACATAACCAAAGACATTAAATAATACACCAAAACTTGTCAAGAAAAGTTGCTTAGTAGACTTTTGTTAAACAAACTGGAACTTAAAAGTCTTCTAAAGACTCTATGGTTGTAATTTAAAGAGTTTTAAGTTATTTTATTACCCATGTCAACTTCTCTGTAAAGATCAGAAACCTAGACCCATTGAATCCAACTTGTCCATATCTTGCCTGTAGTATCTATAGATACAAAGGCATTTTCTTACTATGCTGAAATTCTAAGGTTGTTAATATTCCTGTCCTGCCAGAGACAATATTATCGACTACTTTATATTTGAGGTTTTATAAATTATAGAGCAAATAATAGGCCTGCTCCCTGGGATAATTATTTAGGTATCATTTTCAAATGAGAAGTATAGCCTTACACTGAATTTTACATAATTAATGACATATCTGTCATAGTTTAGTTATACATTAATTCATCTAAGTATGCCCCTTCAGGAAAGGGATACATTCTTGAACCCAAGTAAATAATTACATGGTCATGAAAAGTAATGGATATTTAAATAGTGTTGCCTTTGGTTTGAGCTCATTTGAAAATAAGGTCAATGAATATTTATCATTATTTTCTAAAGTGCTAATATAGATATTTTTTCCTTGAAAATTATTAGCGTATAGACTTTGACAATCATTTTAATAAGATAATTTTATTTAATTACAAGTATGAGTCACAAAACAATTTCATAAAAATAAATCCTTCACTCCTTTTTTTTTAATACAAATTGCTTATCACATCTTACAAAGTCTTACATGGACAGATTCCTCCTTAAATTCTGGCCTTTTCCTCCCTCTTTCTCTAATATTTGCCACACTGTAGTTGTGTATGCATTTCTTTTTTTTTAAATAGAGTATTATAATTAAACATAGTATTTGAGTTTCTTTTGACAAAATTTTACAAAGAATTTTATTTCAATCCCCATTCCCCCTCCCTTCCTCCATTTCCCTTTTCTTACTGCTCTACTGATCTTCCCTTCACCCCTTCATTTATGTATTTTGGATTTGCACTTTCTACATAACAAAGAAGATATTCCTTTTGGTGTGTGTGTGTATATACATATATATATGTGTGTATATATGTGTGTGTGTGTGTATGTGTGTGTGTATGTACATATACATATATGTATATATGTGATTTATATTTACATGATTCTGTTAGATTCATTTCATATTTCTTTCCCTTTCCCTCTCCTTATCCCTCCCTCTCATTCTACTTCTATTCACTGGTCTATTCTATTCTACTTCACTGGTCTTCCCTATATTTTTATAATATCAGCCCCTCCCCCAATGCCTTCTTTCCCTTAGTTTGCTTTAGCCTTCACATATGAAAGAAAACATTTGACACCCTTTTATCTGAGTCTGGTTCATTTCACTTAGTATAATTTTCTCTGTTTTCCATTCATTTACCAGCAAATTCTGTTACTTTTCTTTTATGGCTGAGTAAAACTCCATTGTGTATATACCCACATTTCTTGATTCATTCATCTACTGACAGGCATCTGGGTTGAGTCCACAATTTGGCTATTGCAAACTGTGCTGCTATAAACATTGTAGTGGCTATATTTTATAATATAGTGATACTTTTGCATAAATACCTGGTCATGTGGTGGTTCCATTCCTAGTTTTTCAGGAATCCCTACACTGTTCTCTAACACTTCACTTCTTTTCTCAACCCAAACAAATATGGTCTGAAAATTTAAAAGAATATATATATATTCTCATGTATTTATTAACACAAAATTTTGAAAGTTAGTATCTTTATTCCTGGGTTATTGATTCTTCTTTTGTTAAATTTGAGTTATACAATCTACTTTCATGATGTTTTCTTCTATACTAAAAAGAAATAATGTTAAGTGTACTTGTAGAACTATCTGATAGAATTCAAGTCATGATGATGATATAATCTGAGACAAGGAAGCCTCTGTGGGTGGCAGAAAGGGTAGGGAGGGAAATGTTGTATACTTAATTAGAAGAAATACAAGTTGAAGGAACTGTGGTAAAACATCAGGATGTTCAAACTTAGTTTCAAGTAGTGTAAAAACAATATATATCTATTATATTTAATATACACTGCTCTTAAATATAGGTGGAGATATGGACATGATATAGGAAATAGTGTTAATGTGATATCCTTTCAATATTTTACACGTCAGAAAATTTTATAATAAGACATTGAAAAAATAGTATAAAAACATGAAATGCTGGATATTTTGTTTAACTTATAACTAGATATACCTTAAATCACACAAAGATTTGCTTGGTATATGTTAAATGTAACCTTATGGGCTGTGTTTTCATAATGTAGAAGCTGGAGTATTCTGTGCTAAATTAACAGAGAACACACAAAGATCACATAAAGGTAGGCTTTGAGTATGTAAACCATCCATTTTTAAAAGAAGTAGCCATCAAAATTCTACTGAGAATAAATACTTTAATGTGTTACATCTTTCTTTCAGGGTTCTACACCACTGTCCTTGATATTATGATTATATGCCATTAAATAAATTTTGTGTGATTATGAGGACTAAAGGAAATAATGCTCTCTCTTTTAAAGGTTACAGATATGCAAAGGATTAGGTTTAAATATCAATTTTCAAGTACAAAAAAGGTAATTCTTCTGCAGGTACATGTATATATTTAAAATATATTACTGTAAAATATTATAATTATTTCAAAATGAAATAGAGTGATTTTCCAAGAGAAAACAATATCCAGGAATTAATACTGCAGAGAATACAAACATGAGGGAACAGCAGTCTATGAATTGTATTATAGTAAACAAGCCATGCTTAGAGGACCATCTTGAAAAAAGAGTTGTTGAAAAGTTGTCAACATCAGTTACAGCTACTATCTATGACAGAGATCTCTAGTTGGTAACAGTATGAACCATAAGTTTGAAAAAAAAATTGTAAATAGAGTCTCTAGTTTATCTGTTAGCTCTTAAACAGTTGACTCTTATTATTATTTAATACAAAAAATGGTTAGCTTTATGTTAGAGTATTAGCAAATCTTTGTATGGAATGATTTTTATCAAGCCTAGAATTGATTAAATGCTTAGATTTCTGGACCACATACTGTGAGTGTCTTTATAACACCAGACTAGAAATCTAAAATTAATTTCAATTGTTTCTATCCTCAGCTTCAGTTTTTAATTCATTGACAATAGTTATGTATTCACTTTAGATACTTGGTACTTTTCCACTTCGGGTTGCTTTGATACAAAATCTCATTACTGCTGTCAACAACCTAACCACTGATCGATTTACATTTACAAAAATTCTGTTGAATTCTTACCTGAAGTTCCTAATCCCATAAAATTAAAATGTTATCTTTATGACATAGCTTTTTATTACTAGAGATACTAACTTTATTATACTATAGTATATAAATACTACATAGAAGAAAATTTTAGCTGCCCCTCCTCTCATTCCTTAGTCATCAAAACAGTTAACACTTTGGATTTTATTCTTTCATGTATTTGTACTACAAACATATTAGTATTTGTAACTACAAACATACAAATGTTTATAACTGTAAATATATTAATAATCATAAACATTATTTACATATGACATTTTGTATAGTGTACTTCTGCTTATCATGAAATATATTAAGTAAAAATTATCATTTAATATTTAATTTCACTTCACCATATTTCTCATGCCTCATTTCCATGTCTGTGAATGAAAATCTAACTCATTCTTTTTAACAACCTTTACACTATAGCATGAAAAGAGATACAATTCCTCCTTGAGCTTCCCTGTAATATTTTCAATGATCTCGTTATAATCCTTACAACTAAGCGTTGCCACAAAATTCAGAGTTAGTGTTTGGTGAGCTATTTTTAAATGCTATGCTGACAGGTTGTCCTACTTTAATCTAAGAAGGTGAATGAGAAATGATCAGAGGAAATATGACATTCAAATAATGTCATCTTGTCAAGCAAAGCCTCAGTGATGTTATCATGCTATATAAATGAAGGTTCCACAATAATTTTAAAAATTCAGGAGAATTTAAGCCCTAAATGTCATTCATAAATTCAGACGTGACAAATTCAAAAGAGACATTTGTCCTCTAAATATCAGCATCATAGTTAAGCTTCTATCAGGAAGTTGGTTTCACACATGATTCATCCCATTAAATTAACTAGCTATTTGGTATTTTATTGTAGGAATAATTCTGCCAATATTTAATTTGTAAATTTATTTTTATTTTATAGCTGCTTAGAAACCATAATAATAAGTGTTTATATTCATAAGAGTTTGGTTTCCAAAACATTTTTTATATTTAATATTTTAATATGCCATTTAAAAGACTGAGTTAATAATGATTTGATTATTTTGTTTTAAAGAAGCCAGTGTGTGCCCAACTATAAAATAAAGTAGTTTAAAATCAACTCAACAAAGATTATATATTATCTAGTTATTATGTATTATACATTTAGGTGATAAGAGTATGTATGACTTTTACATTTTGAATTCTTACAGTGTTGCAAGTAAAAATGAACACATATCTAGTTCTTTGTATAAAATAAAAATTCTTAAAAAAAGGAAGAATTTCTCAATATCATTGGTAATCCATGTGAAAATATGTAATGTACAATCTATTAGAATACTGATGATATAATTTATTAATCATAATTTTCCCCCATGGCTATAATATTTTTCTTGCTAAATAATATTGGCTTAATATAAACATGAGGATGAACACATGTAAAGGTGAATGACAAATTATCTTACATTGTATATAAACACATTGTTTTTCCTGAATAAGATATAATTTTGATGAAGAATGATTTGGAAGAAGGCCTGAGAAATTAGTCTTTGAATTAAAGCATTAAATTACTTAGGAAAAATAAATCTGTCTAAATTTTAATATAGAAATGATTCTTTAAGGGATTTATTTGGCTATTATTATTATTATTATTATTATTATTATTTTTACAAATAGGAATTATTCAGGCAACATGCAGTTATAAGAGATTCATGATAAAAGCAAACAAAGGCCTTCCAAACAGTGTTAAAATATCTTTTCTTCAGAACTCTGAAATTAACAAAAGGGTTGCAACAATCTAAAGCATACTTATTCAAGAATAACAGACAGCCAAGCACTGTGGTGCATGCCTCTAATCCCAAAAACCCAGGAGGCTGAGACAGGAGAATAGTGAGTTCCAGGATGGCCTCAAAAATGTAGTGAGACCCTAAGAAACTTAGACCCTGTCTCAAAAATAAAAAAATAAAATGTGCTGGTGATATGGCTCAGTGGTTAGGCACCCCCAGGGTCCTAGCCTCAGTTTTTTGTAAAAATTAAGTGTTTTTGACAATTTAGCTTGTCCTTTTTCCATCCTCCTATCCTCTAGACCTTTAAGATGGCAGTGTGACAACCATGAAAAAGCTAGCAACCTAGTAGCCATTGGAAGGGAAAGGTCTAAGATTTAGCTCATTCAATGGCTTATCCACAGAGAATTGTCACTTTTTAATTTGTGTGACAGCAATTTGTCAAAGTACTATTCTCAGAGCTGATTGTTAATAGATCTTATTCTGAGCTTGCCCAACAAAGTCCTAATCCCCAAGCAGTTGTTGAAAAAATTATTGGCAATTATTTAATATTGTAGTTGAATTAAACGATTTTACCATGGTAAGGATTTTCTAAGAACAAAGGAAAGATAACATGACACCATTAGTATCAATGTGCATATTCCAAAACACTGTTGCAACTCTATAGTATAGAAATAGAATGCCTAATCAGACTGTGTATTGCCTTATATGGGAGTCAAAGAACCAGCATGAAAGGAGGAACTAACAAAAAGTACGTAAAGTAACAATCTCCTGCTTTGGGTGCTCAGACTTTGGATAAGAATCTGCTAAGGCAGTGCTGGCATTAGTAAACACTGCTTCCTGCTGAAGGCCCTGATGTCCTCCCTCTCTATGTGACAGTCCTGAAACATTACTTGTTGGGAAAAACAAGAAAATGTAAAATATTTAGAAGGAATAAGTGAGATATGAGATATCTGTAGTGGCTTTGAATTTTCTTCATTTTCCTAAGGACTTAAAGACCATGTGTACATACAATATTATATGCATGCTCAGAGAGCCCAAAGGATAAATGAATTCCTCAATTTTGCCTGACTTTGGGAATCTATATAAGTGATATTTGAAGACTTGAAGACTAAAGCAGAATTGTAAATTGCTTATAAAGGCAGATTAAACACAAGATCAAACCCAGAAACAGAGGGCCTTGATAGAGACTAGAAAATTTCTTGATTCAAGGCATTTAAGGAGATCCTTGTCCAGTCATTATCTATTCACTAAATTAAGTGAGTAGATAATTGTCTCCACTAATGTCAAGAAATGAAGATCTATGGAATAATTTCAGGAAAATAACTAAACAAACAATATAAACAACAAAGTCACTTAAAATGAAGGCTAGAGAAGAGAGGAAGTATGATTTTCAAACTTTTCTTTTTCTATTATCCAAAAGATGGTGTTTTAAAGAAAAGTATTTTAAGAAATACAGTCAAACCACACAAAATTAAAAGCTATAAAAAGAAAACAAGGCAATTATTACAAATTGTTACAGAGGAAGACTAGATATTGGACTTACTGGACAAGGATTTTAAATTAGATATGTTAAATGTGTAAAGAATTAAAGGAAAGAATGATATTGACATGTCACCAAATACAGTATGTAAGCGAAGAGAGGGAAGTTCTAAGAGAAAAGAAAAATAGTGAATTTGAAAAGTATATTAACTGAAATTTAAAATAATCATTGGAAGAAATTAATGGTAGAATTATGTTCACTGAAAAAATTATTAGCACTCTTGAAGTCAATAGAGATTCTCCAGTCTGAGGAGCAAAGATAAAAAAGAGTGAGGGTTACCATAACATGTACCCAACATATTGATAATAAAATAACAATAGAAAAATCCTGAGAAAAAATAGGCAGAATGAATATATGAAGAAAAAATGGTCAGAAAACTCCTTACATGTTTAAAAGTCTGATTTACATATACCAAAAAACTCTAGTGTTCAAATAAAATGAATTAAAAAATATTCACACCTTAACATGGTATACTCAAATTTTCAAAAGCCAAAAACAAAGGGAAAATATTGAAAACAACATAGGCCAAGTACTCATGACATACAATGGATTCTGAATAATATGGACTTCTCCTAAGAACTGTGGAGACCAGTGAACAGCAGGAAGATATTTTAAAATTGCTGATAGAAAAAGATCATCACCCAAATATTTGATATCCAGAAAAAAATAATCCTTTAAATCTGATGGCAAAGATAAAACAGACTTTCCCCAAAATGAAAATTTAAAAAAATATATATAACTGAAGAATTTATTTTAAGAGACCTGTAGTTTAAGAAATGCTAGAGTATGCTTAAGGCTAAAATAAAAGTATTCTGGAAATTAACTACAAACTATTCAAAGACATGAAGTATGTCGATAAAGATCTATATAGGTAAATAGAAAATATGGAAGGAGAGACCCAGCCGCCAGTGTCCCTGGCCGCCTGGGCCCAGAGTAGCAGCTCCCTGCCGCTGCACGCAGGGCCAGACCTGGGGAAGGGCTTCCTCCATTATCGGGAAGAGTGCGACCTGCCCATTTGCGACCAGAGCAAGAGGTAGACTCCCGCCCGCTCCAGTGTCCCTGGCCGCCTGGGCCCAGAGTAGCAGCTCCCTGCTGCTGCACGCAGGGCCAGACCTGGGGAAGGGCTTCCTTCATTATCGGGAAGAGTGCGACCTGCCCATTTGCGACCAGAGCAAGAGGTAGACTCCCGCCCGCTGGAAGGAGAAACCCAGCCACCAGTTTGCCTGGTCTTCAGGGCCCAGAACAGCATCTCCCGGCTGCTGCACGCGGGACCAGACCTGGCGAAGTGCTTCCTCCACTCCCTGGGGGAGTGCGACCTGCCCAGCTGCAACCAGAGCAAGAGGTAGGCACCTGCCCGCTGGAAGGAGAGAACCCGCCGCCAGTTTGCCTGGCTTCCAAGGCCCATAGTAGCATCTCCCTGCTGCTGTAAGCAGGGCCCAGCCTGAGGATAAGCCCCTTCCACTATTCCACTGTGCCACTCTGCAAGGACCAAAGGTGCAGCCTTGACTCCACTAACAGGGTTGCTGACTGTACATGATCTGGGTCAGGTGGCTTAAACTGGAAGGGAAAAAAGAAGGGCTTCCAAGGGTCCATTTTGTTTGAGACTTGTTCTTGGGTTCAACGTTTTTGTTTTTATTTGCTTGTTTGTTTATTTTGTTGTTTCTTGGGAGTTTTTTGTTTTTGTTTTGATTGACAGTGTGTTTGTGTGCTTCTGCTCCTCTTTTCTTTCTTTTCCTCCTTCTCACTTTTATATATTTTTTCTTCCTTCATCTTCCCTATTTACACCCTGCCATTGCATTCTCAACAGAGGCAAAAACAAGTTATACGCACAAATTGAGATTTCTAGAACGTGTACAATTGAAATATATAGCAAAGTGGTGTTATATACGGGTTATTCTCTATTTTCTAGACTTATTCTCTCTCTCCTCTCTCTTACACTAATTACTACTCCTTGGTTATTTTTTTTTTTTCTCTTCTTTTTTTTTTTTTTTTTTTTCTTTTCCATCTTTCTTTATTTCTCCTCTCAACCACCGCATAAGTTAGGTTTATATGTAAATCAGTCTTTCCATCTATTCATTCACTCCATTCTCTTTCCTCTCTCGTCGGCTGATACTAAACCACTTCCATAGAACTCTCTTTTCATACTTTCTAAGAAAGAACAAGTCAATACACTCACTTCCTTCTTCCTAAACATATTACCTCTCTGTCCATTACTTGAAACTTTAAAACCCCATCAGAAGCATACAGAGTAAATTGGAAACAACATCTGGGTTAACTAAATCTGTACATTGTGATCAAACTGGGATTCTCTGAATAGTAAGTGTTTGATTTTAAAGTGTAAAGGAAATATAAGGGGATCTGATAGCATTGTACTACAGGAGCAACATAAGGTTTTAAGGTAAAATCAAAGTAGACAAGGTCCCACAGTGCAGGTAGAATAGACACACAAGCAATATGAAGAAACAAGGGAAGAAAGTGACACAAACAAATCAATATACCTCCTCAGTAGATTCCATACCATGCACAGTTGGTGCAATGCCAGAGATGGAATTCAGAAATTACATATTCCAAATGTTAGCGGAACTTAAGAATGAACTAAAAAATGAGATGAGGGAGCAAATACAGGAGGTAAAAGATCATTTTGACAAAGAACTCCATAAACAAATACAGGAAGTAAAAGATTACTTCAATAGGGAGATAGAGGCTCTAAAGAGAAACCAAACAGAAATTCCAGAAATGAAAGAAGCAATAAATCAAAATAAAAGCTCAATCGAAAGTATCACCAACAGAGTAGATCACTTGGAAGAAAGAACCTCAGACAATGAAGACAAAATATATATCCTAGAGAAAAATCTAGATTACACAGCAAAAATGGTAAGAAACCAAGAACAGAACATTCAAGAATTATGGGACAACATAAAAAGACCAAACATAAGAGTGATTGGGGTAGAGGAGGGGGCAGAGTTTCAAGCCAAAGGAATGAGTAATTTATTTAATGAAATAATTACAGAAAATTTTCCAAACTTGAGGAATGAAGGGGAAAACCAAGTTCAAGAGGCCTACCGAACACCAAACATACAAAATCACAACAGATCCACACCAAGACACATTATAATGAAAATGCCTAATATACTGAGCAAGGAGAGAATATTAAAAGCCACAAGAGAAAGGAAGCAGATTACATATAGGGGGAAACCAATCAGACTATGTTCAGATTTTTCTACCCAGACCTTAAAAGCAAGAAGATCCTGGAATAGCATATTTCAAGCTCTGAAGGAAAAGGGATGTCAACCAAGAATCTTATATCCAGCAAAATTGAGCTTTAGATTTGAAGATGAAATAAAAACCTTCCACGACAAGCAAAAGTTAAAAGATTTCACATCTCGAAAGCCAGCACTTCTGAACATCCTGGGCAAAATTTTTCATGAAGAAGAAGAGAAAAATAACAATGAAAATCAACAAAGGGAGATATTAAACTAAGGGAAATACCAACCAGAAGAGAAACCAAATCAAGCTAAAGATCATCATACAAATAAAAATGGATGGGAATAAAAATCACATCTCAATAATAACCCTGAATGTTAATGGCCTAAACTCGCCATTCAAAAGACACAGATTATCTGAATGGATTAAAAGAAATGACCCAACAATCTGCTGTCTACAAGAAACACACCTCATAGAAAAAGACATCAATAGACTGAAGGTAAAAGGCTGGGAAAAGTCTTATCACTCACATGGCCTGCGGAAGCAAGCAGGGGTCTCCATTCTCATTTCAAATAAGGTAGACTTCAAGCCAAAGTTAATCAAAAGGGACAAAGATGGATATTTCTTACTACTTAAGGGAACCATTCATCAAGAGGATATAACAATCATAAATCTATATGCCCCAAATAATGGAGCACCTACATTCATCAAACAAACACTTCTCAAGTTCAAGAGTAAAATTGACCACAACACAGTTATTCTAGGGGATTTCAACACACCTCTCTCACCAATGGATAGATCATCCAAACAAAAACTAAACAAAGAAATCTTAGGCCTCCTTAAAACAATTAATAACTTAGATCTAACGGACATATATAGAATATTTCATCCCTCAGTAAATGAATACACTTTTTTCTCAGCAGCACATGGCTCCTTCTCCAAAATAGATCATATACTATGTCACAAGGCAAATCTCAGCAAATATAAAAAAATAGAAATACTACCCTGCATGCTATCAGACCATAAAGGGATGAAATTGGAAATCAACGACAAAACAAGGAATAAGAAAAACTACTCCAACAACTGGAAGCTAAGCAACATGCTACTGAATGAACAAGGGGTTGAAGAAGACATCAAAGAGGAGATTAAAAAATTCCTAGAGGTAAATGAGAACACAGATACATCGTATAGAAATCTCTGGGACACTATGAAGGCAGTAGTAAGAGGAAAATTCATTGCACTGAGTTCATTCTTTAAAAGGAAAAAAAACCAACAAATAAACGACTTAACATCACACCTCCAAGCACTAGAAAAAGAAGAACAGATCAACACCAAGAGCAGCAGAAGACAGGAAATAATTAAAATCAGAGCAGAAATTAATGAAATTGAGACTAAGGAAACAATTCAAAGAATTGACAAAACTAAAAGTTGGTTCTTTGAAAAAATAAACAAAATTGACAGACCCTTAGCAATGCTAACGAAAAGAAGAAGAGAAAAAACTCAAATCACTAACATTTGTGATGAAAAAGGGAATATCACAACAAACACCTCAGATATACAGAAAATAATTAGAAATTACTTTGAAAACTTGTACTCTAATAAAACAGAAAATGCTGAATGCATTGACAGATTTCTAGAGTCATATGATTTGCCTAAACTGGATCTGGAGGCAATACACAATTTAAACAGATCGATTACAAGCAAAGAAATAGAAGATGTCATCAAAAAGCTACCAACAAGGAAAAGTCCAGGACCTGATGGGTTTACAGCAGAGTTCTACAAGACTTTCAAAGAAGAACTAATACCAATGCTCTTCAAACTATTTCAAGAAATAGAAAAAGAGGGAGCTCTTCGAGACTCTTTCTATGAGGCCAATATTACATTAATTCCAAAGCCAGGCAAAGACACATCCAAAAAAGAAAACTTTAGGCCAATATCTTTAATGAACATAGATGCAAAAATCCTCAACAAAATTCTGGCAAATCGGATACAAAAACATATCAAAAAGATAGTGCACCACGATCAAGTGGGGTTTATTCCAGGGATGCAAGGCTGGTTCAACATTCGGAAATCAATAAACATAATACATCACATCAATAGACTTAAAGATAAAAATCATATGATTATCTCAATAGATGCAGAAAAAGCATTTGACAAAATACAGCACCCCTTTATGTTCAAAACACTGGAAAAACTAGGAATATCAGGGACATATCTCAACATTATAAAAGCTATTTATGCAAGGCCCAGAGCTAACATTATCTTAAATGGAGAAAAATTGAAAGCATTCCCTCTAAAAACTGGAACAAGACAGGGATGCCCCCTCTCACCACTGCTATTTAACATAGTACTGGAAACTCTGGCAAGAGCAATTAGACAGACGAAAGAAATTAAAGGGATCAAGATAGGAAAAGAAGAGCTCAAATTAGCACTATTTGCTGATGACATGATAATCTACCTAGAAGACCCAAAAAACTCTACCAGAAAACTTTTACAACTAGTAAATGAATTTGGCAAAGTAGCAGGATACAAAATCAATACCCATAAGTCAAAGGCATTTTTGTACATCAGTGACAAAGCCTCTGAAAGGGAAATGATGAAAACTACCCCATTTACAATAGCATCAAAAAAAATAAAATACCTGGGAATCAACTTAATGAAAGAGGTGAAAGAGCTCTATAAGGAAAATTATAGAACACTAAAGAAAGAAATCATAGAAGAACTCAGAAGATGGAAAGACCTACCTTGCTCTTGGATAGGTAGAATCAATATTGTCAAAATGTCCATACTACCAAAAACATTATACAGATTTAATGCAATTCCAATCAAAATCCCAATGTCATTCTTCAAAGAAATAGAAAAAGCAGTCATGAAATTCATCTGGAGAAATAAGAGACCCAGAATAGCCAAAGCAATCCTGAGCAAGAAAAGTGAAGCAGGGGGCATCACCATACCGGACTTTAAATTATACTATAGAGCAATAGTAACAAAAACAGCATGGTATTGGCACCAAAACAGACTGGTGGACCAATGGTACAGAATTGAGGACACAGAGACTAATACATATAATTTCAGCTATCTTATATTAGACAAAGGTGCCAAAAATGTACAGTGGAGAAAGGATAGCCTCTTCAATAAATGGTGCTGGGAAAACTGGAAATCCATATGCAACAAAATGAAATTAAACCCTTGTCTCTCACCATGCACAAAATTCAATTCAAAGTGGATCAAGGACCTAGGAATTAGACCAGAGACAATACACCTAATAGAAGAAAAAGTAAGCTCCAATTTCCAACATGTCGGATTAGGCCCCAAGTTCCTTAATAAGAATCCTGTAGCACAAGAACTATTACCAAGAATTAATGAATGGGATAGATTTAAACTGAAAAGCTTCTTCTCAGCAAAAGAAACAATCAGTGAAGTGAATAGAGAGCCAACTAATTGGGAACAAATATTTAATACATGCACATCAGATAGAGCACTAATTTCTAGAATGTATATAGAACTAAAAAAACTTAACACCAAAAAAGCAAATAACCCAATCAATAAATGGGCTAAGGAATTGAAAAGACACTTCTCAGAAGAAGATACACGATTAATCAACAAATACATGAAAAAAATGCTCAACATCACTGGCAATTAGAGAAATGCAAATCAAAACTACTCTAAGATTTCATTTCACTCCAGTCAGAATGGCAGCTATCAAGAACACAAACAACAATAAATGTTGGAGAGGATGTGGGGAAAAAGGCACACTCATACATTGCTGGTGGGACTGCAAAATGGTGCAACCGCTATGGAAAGCAGTATGGAGATTTCTTGGGAAAATGGGAATGGAACCACCCTATGACCCAGCCATCCCACTCCTGGGTCTATTCCCAAAAGACTTAAAAACAGCATATTACAGTGACACAGCCACTTCAATGTTTATAGCAGCACAATTCACAATAGCTAGGTTATGGAACCAACCTAGATGCCCCTCAGTAGATGAGTGGATAAAGAAAATATGGTATATATACAAAATGGAATTTTACTCAGCAATAAGAGAGAATAAAATAATGGCATTTGCAGGTAAATGGATGAAGTTGGAGAATATAATGCTAAGTGAAATTAGTCAATCTCAAAAATCCAAGTACCGAATGTTTTCTCTGATATAAGGAGGCTGGTTCACAGAGTTCTTGGAAGGGGGTACATAGGATCAGAGGAACACTAGAATGGTCAACGGAAAGGGAGGGGAGGGAGGGAGTAAGGGGGGGGTTGGAAAAAAATTGGTGATTGAATGAGATGGATATCATTATCCTAAATGCATGATTGAAGATCTGAATGGTACTTATATACTTTGTATACAAGCAGTTGTATGTAAAAAGATACTATACTTGTGCATGATGAATAAGTAAATAAATAATAAAAAAATTAAAAAAAAAAAAGAAAAAAAAAAAAAAAGAAAATATGATAGACATATGTTACTATTTTTACACAATTCTGACTAAAAAGACACTGCATAAAATATTTAATATGAAGTTATTTTGATGAGTTACACTGTAAAAAAGAAGTAATCTGTATGACAGAGAGCACAAAAGGTGGATAGGAAATGGACATGCACTGGAGAAAAATCTTTGTATATTATTGAAATAAACTAAACTATATAATTTTGTATAAAATGTTAATAATAATCCCATGTCAATGACCAAGAAAACATCTCAGTATAGAGAATAAAGGAAAAAGAAGGGAATTAAAATGTAGGACAAAATATAATTATCCAACACAAAAGTAGCCATTTATATAGAAATCAAGGAACACACAAAATATGTGTATATATGCATGCACAAACACGTACACACACACACACACACATATATATATATATATATATTCATGGATACACATACACATGTGTAACAAAAAACCTAACTTATCAGTATTTTCATTAAGATTAAATCAGCTGAACATGCCAAGAAATGTTAAAAGCTGTTTTATTAAATAAATTAAAAATCAACAAATCCTTTGCTAACTGAGAAAAAAAGAAAGAAGTCATGAATAAATAAAATTAGAAAATAAAGCTATCACAACTGATATCACAGAAATAAAATGGTTTATATGAGACTATTGTAAATAATTACATGCCAGTAAGATGGACAAGCTATAAGACTGTATAATATTCCTGGACATCTCCAACTTACCAATTTTGAATTATGAAGAAATAGAAAATCTAAACAGACCAATACTGTGTAAAGCAATCAAGTAAGTAATAATTTAAAAAGACATCAAAATAAAAGCATCCGCCCGAGCCTTTGTGACTTCTCTGCTATGTTAGTAAGCTTTTTGTCACTATGACCAAATTACTTGACAAGACCAAATTAGGGGATGAACAGTTTCCTTTGGTTCATAGTTTTAGAGGTACATCCATGCTTGGCCAATTCCATTACTCTGGACCAATGGTGAGGCAGAACATCATGGTAGAAGAGTTTGGTAAAAGAAAACTGCTTAGTTCATGTTGCCCAGCAGCGAAGTGGGGTAGGGAGGGACTACAGTGAAGAGGAAGCATTCCAGGGCACACCCTAAGTAACTTACCTCCTCCAGTTATATCCTACCTCCCTACCTCTCAGATAGTCTATTCAAATTATTAATCCATCTAATAGAATTAACTGCTTATTAGGTTACAGTTCTTGTAGTGTAATCATTTCACCTATAAACATCCCTCATATCCAAGCCATAACATCTGCTGAATTCTATCAAACCCCTTAAGAAGACATACTTATTCTTATCAAGTAATTAAAGAAATTTTTTAAAAGGGAATGATTCCAAATTCATTTTATGAGAGAAGCATTACCATGATATGAAAACTAGACAAGGACACAAGAAAAGGAAAAACCTACTCACTGTTATCCCTGCTGAATGCAATGTAACTCAACCATAGCAAACCAAACTCAACAACAGAGGTTAATGTATCATGACCAACAGAGATTCATGTAGGAATGCAAGAATTGTTCATCAGTAGGATAAAACCAAATGACCATTTCAATAAATACAGAAAAAAACATTTGACAAAACACAACATCAATTTATGACATAAATTCTCAAATATTTATTTATAAAGGAAAGTACCTCAACACAAAAAAGACCTTGTATAACAAACCCAAATATAATATCACCCTAAACAAGTAAAATTTGAAATATTTTCTTCTAAAATCTGAAGTAAGACAAGGATGTTTACTTTTGTCTCTCCTATTTAACATATACTGGAAATCTAGCCATTGCAATTAGGAAACAGGAATAAAGAAAGAAAGAAAGAAAGAAAGAAAGAAAGAAAGTACCCAATTAGAGAACTACCACTGTTTGCAAATGACCTGATCTTATATATGTAAAACCCTAAGAATCCACCAAAAAGGTAAAATATCACTCAATTGAAAAGAATACAGATTCATGGAAAGATATTCCATTTTTCTGGATTGAAAAAATCAATATTGTTTAAATATACACAATGTCCAAAAGTCTAGATTCCATTGCAATCCCTATTAATATACACATGACAGTCTTCATAGAAATAGAAAAAAAAAAACTATAATAAATTTATTAGAAACAACCAAAGGTCATGAATAGCAAAAGCAAACTGATACAGAATCAACAAAACTGGAAACATTTTAATACTTGACTTCTAAAGATACCAAAAAGCTTTATTAACCAAAACAAAATGGTATTGGAATGAAAATGAACACATTGACCAATGGGAAAGACAGACAGCTTAGAAATAAATCATGCACTTATGACTACCTGTTTTTTGATGAAAGTACCAAGAATACACAATGGAGAAAGGACAGATTCATCAACAAATGGTGTTGGGGAAAAAATATTCACATGGAGATTTGTAAAATTATACCTTCATTTTTCACCATAGGAAAAAAGCAACTTAAAATGAATTAAAATCTTGAATGTTAAGAGTGAATATGTAAAATTAATGGAACCAAACATAAGGAAAAAACTTCATGGCATTGGTCTGTGAAATGTTTTTATATATGTATTAAAATGCAAAGGCAACAAAAACAAAACAAACAATAAAATTACATCATGTAAAAAGCTCCTGCAAAGCAAAGGAAATAATCTACTGAATGAAGAGAGAACCAACAGAATGAAAATATTTGCAAATTATACATCTTATAAGGTGTTAATAATCAAAATACAAAAGGAAATCAAACTACTTGATATCAAGAAAATAAAAAATATAACTTAAGAATTGGGCAAAATATCTGATTAGATATTTCTCAAAAAGGATACATTAGATATTGCTATCGTTTAGGTGTGAGGTGTCCCCAAAAAATCCCTGTGTTAATGCAGGAATGTTGAAAAATAAAGTGATTGGATTTTGAGAATGATAACCTATCACTATAGTTTGAATGACTGGGTGGCAACTGAAGACAGGTGGGGCATGACTGGAGGAGATGGATCATTAGAAGCGTGTTCACTTTCATGTAAAATACAATTGCCTATTAAAGTTTTCAAGTGTTATTGTTAAACTATTTAGTTTTTGTTTTATGTGTGATAGAGACTTTAATATTTCATTTTCAATGAAGTGTGGAACAAATTAGGCAGAACTTTAGAAAAATAAATAAAAGACTTAAAAATATAAATTAATTATAGATAGTAAAATTCTATTGAATAGTTCACTAAACATCAGAATATATATTCTTTTCAAATCTACATGCAATATTGTCTAGGATAGACCATATAATAAACAAACATCAACAAATTTAAAATATGATATTATGCAAAGAATATTCCCTGAAAATAATGGAATTAAGTTAAAATCAATAACAAAAAAGAAACCCTGGAGTTCCCAAATGTGTGGAAATTTAAAAAAAAAGAAAGCTTGAAAATAACTAATGGGTGAATGAATACTTCATAAGGCACAGGTATTTTACATGAAAGTGGAAACACAGCATATCAAATTCATGAAGTACAGTTAAGTTGTTTTTTTACTGTGAAATGTATAGCTTAAAGACACCTATGTTAAAAAGCAAAAATTTAAAAATAACATAACATTTTACCTGAACAAAATGCAAAATACAGAATAAATTAAACCTAAAGCAGAGGAAATAAAAACATATTAGGGAAAAAGCAAGTAAAGTAGAAAAACAACAGGAAAAACTAATAAAGTCAAAAGGTAGATCTTTGAAAGGATTAAAATTATTGCCAAACTATTAGCTCTGTTGACTAAGAAAAAGAAAAGACTCAACTTACTCACACTGAGAATGAAAGAGGGTACCTCATTAATTGCTTTATAAAAATAAAAAACATTGCAGAGAAATACTATGAACGACTATAAACCCCCCAAAATTGCATAACCAAGATGAGTCCGCAAAAAACATTAACAATACTCAATCAGGAAGTAATAGAAATTGTGAATGCACCTAAAAAATAAATTAAATGAATAAAATTTAAAATTCCTTGAAAGAAAAATTCTTGCATAAATGGCTCCAATGCTCAATTCTAACACACATTTGAAAATAAATGAGTCTAATCATTTGCAAACTTTTCCAAAAATATAAAAGTAGATAACATTTTCCATTTATTCTGAGACCAATATTACCTTTATGCCAAAAAAGAGAAATATTTCCAATTTCCTCACCCTGATTGTACAAATGTAGACTTGATTATATAACAGAGTAAGATAAGGTATTCAGAATCATCAGCAAACTATTCAGTGACATGCAGTATATTTAGTTTGCCTCTGTGATGAAAACAATTTAAAATCACTGCTTGAAAAGAATCTCTTTATCTGTTTTAAAATGTTGCTCAAAAAGTAATGATCCATGATAAAAGCTACAAATTATTTCAAACCATTTGATGTCAAAGACAGATTTCTGTATTGATGATGAATTTATAAGCCACAGCTCTCAGTTTTTGAATTTTAAGATATAAGGAATATAAAAATGGGAGGATATTCTATTTCTCTTTAACAAAGAGAAAAATTTTACCTTCTTTCAAATGGTAAAATTTAGTTGTGAATATATCATATACTAAAATCTAAAGATGTTGTTTATGAGAGTAGTAGTAACACCTGGAGCTTCTACTGATTCTAAGCATGAAGGGAAAATTAAAGTCTTTTTCTTTAATTAGCCCTAATAGCCTTCTAATAGAAGTAGGGTATGTAAACAGAGTTGCTAGGAGGGGAGCCTAGAAGCAATTTATATCAGTGTCAAACACAAATTATGCCTAAAGGCTTTGCATTCTAAAGACTCCAGCTAAGTTAGGAAGAGCTATTATAATTAAACCCATCTTATAAAGCCAGACTTTGATTATAAAGACCATCTTTTATCATCAAAGAACATTTGAAGTATCACACCTGAGAGTGGTTGCTTTAGAAAATATGTTTAATTGAACTTTTTAAATAATAATAGTACCAAATAATTTTAAATTAATATATCAAAAAATAAGCACACTAAAAATAATAATATATGCATTGAGTCAGATATGGAAAAGAATTGGTTTAGCCTAGAGATGTCCCTGGATGCACAGATGGATTTTTAAAAGGATTGAAATAACTTCCTTCTGTTTATTCCACATTCACTTGACACTATTACATATATCAAAATTTTACATTTTATTATTTGGTTCAACTAAGTTCAATAAATATACATTTACTATGTCTTAATAGGTACAATATTAGAAATTAAGTAGAAATTGTCACCATACTGTATCAGAAAAATGAGTAGTTGAAATATAAACAATTAAGTAAGTGGTTTGTTAACATATTAAAATTTCAAATTAATTTATTTTTTATCTGAGTATTATTTCTTATCAATTTTCCTCTTTTATTTGTGTTTTCAGGATAACTTTATGGTCCTACAAGAAAACAAAAAAGCCTCCAGTCTTATGAATGTGCAAAGAGAAAGGGAACTGAATGAGGAGAGGAAGGTGAGAGAGAAAGGAAAATATTCTTCACCTGGAACAATGGTCCATCTCTGCCAGGGGGATGAAAAGTGTCCATTAGAAAGTGGAAAAAATCCTGAAGAAGTGTATCCAATTACATTTCTCACATCTTTGGTGGAATAAGAATGCAGAGGCAGATTCAATTAGATTTTTTAAAAACGAATTAATGTATATTTTATACCTGATATTCTGGTTAAGATTCATAAATATTCTTAGTTGTGTTATATCCAGTAAATGTTCAGCAGGTGGAATATGATTATTGCCATGATTTTTTAAATGGTACAGACATAAATAAAAAGGGACAACAGGGGAAATTATGTACAGACATAAATAAAAAGGAGAGAACAGGGAAAATTAAGAGTAGCAAGAAAGTTAATCAGAGAAAAAAGTACAGTTTTATAATGAATAAAATGCAGAGAGAACAGAAAACAGAGAAATGCATAAGAGATATAAACAGGAAAAGATGTTCTCAGAATATGAGACAGCAACAAAGAGTTGGGTAAGTACTGACAGAATAGGTCAGATAAAAGCAAGGATAATAGAATTATGGACAAACAAATTCAAAGAAAAATAGGGAGGCAAGCATATTATAGATACAAAGTTGAATTATATTTGTAAGTATTTGTACTTCAAATATTTTCCTAGTAATTATAAAGTTTCTTGAATGTAGATTACTTTTAAAATTCAAAATTATGTAAGTATTATATAGTGTTCTATAGTATGTTAAACATCTATTTTAACAGAAATATAAGCATTTGTTTCTTCAAATGGTCAGATTTTATCTAAATGCTTAATTTTGCTTAATATTTTAAATTCAGTATAATTAATTTGTACTCCCTAGTACAAATTATATTTCTCTCAATTTATAGCAAGTGTCATATTTATAATTCTATTCTCACAGTGGGGAAAAAAAAACAACAAACAAACCAGAGTAACCACACAGTTTAGTTTATTGGAGAGAACACATCATAAGAATCAAAACAGAATATAGTTTCCAGGAAAATAGAAACTGTGTTTTATTTGTGTTGGTATCCATGAAAGCTATTGAAATGTCTTGCGTATGTGAATAAACAAAATACATAAATGAATCACAGAACACACAGGACAATGAGGGAAGCAGGAAGCAAACTGACTTTTATGAAGTGCCTGCCAGGGTATGGTAAGCATTCTACCTTTGTGATTCATTTAATCCTCCTAACTGCCTCAATGATAGGAATTACCCCATTCATTTGAAGATTAAATTGGAGTTCAGAGACTTTTAGTAATTCACCCAAAGGTCACATTGTTGTTCAGTAGCATGATCAAGGTTCCTGTTAAACAGTTTCCTGGTTTGCAAGCCCAAGTGTTTCCAGGACATTGTGCTACATTCCAAGTACAAAAATAACATTTTCAGAATTAAATGATTAGATACCTTAAGCTTCACAAATCTACCCTTATAACATTGATTCTGCTATTTATTTGTTATGCAGAATTATTCACTAGATTGCATCTTACAAGTTCATAATCAAATTAAATTGAATACACTGCATACAGAATCACAGTCCTAAGAATGTTTCTAGTCCTATTTGTGGAATCAGCTAGCCACATGACTTTGGGAAAGTCATATATCTTTATTATAGTTAAATCTTTTTAAACATGACATTTCAATTAAATATTCCTTGTAATCTGTTTAGATAATGTTATGGCTTGGATATGAAGGTCCCCCTTAAATCTACTATGTTAACGAAGGAATGTTTCAAGGTGAAATGATTAAATTTTGAGAGCTATAATCTAATCCGTTGGGTGGATTAATAATTTGAAAGGATTACTGTACTGGGTGGTAACTAACAGGAGGGACATGGCTGGAGAAGGAGAGTCACAGGAGGCAGAGAGAAGGTAGGTCACTGGGGGCATGGAGGAGATGGGTCAGTAGGGGGCATGCTCTTGAGGATTATATCTTGTCCCTTTGGCTCTACTCCACCTCATTTCCTGGCTACCATGAGGTAAGCAGTTTTCCTCCACCCTGCCCTTTTGCCTTAGTCCATTTTCTTCAGGCCAAGAGTAATGGAGCCAGTGGACCATGGCCTGAACTTCTGAAACTAAGCTCGAAATAAACTTTTCCTCCTCTATGTTGTCCTGGTCAGATATTTTGCTCACAAGTGATGGAAAGCTAACTAACACAGATAAATTAATGTTTTCATCAACATTTACATCATGTATATTTAACTATAAATCACAGCATATTATAATATGAACACCTGAGTGCCATAGCCCTTTCTGTCTGTTTTCAATGTATTTCACTTGCTTTGCACACCACTCTGAGTGACTTTCCTGAGAGGAATCCTACCCATTTCATGAGGTCTAACTGGCTTCATCATGGAAACAATTCTTGTTTGAATTGGTATTTGTGCATAGGGTCATTAGCTGAAACTTGCTTCATTTGCACTCTAAACTCCTTTCAATTATGCATTCATCTGCCTTCTTTCATTTACATTTCTACCATAGTGTCTATGAAGTATTAACACACAATTTAAAATGGTAACCGAAGTTTAATGTAGTAATCCACATTAATTTCTAATGCAGGATATATTCCATACATATATTTTATGTGTATACATGCATGAGTATACAAAACTTGATATAAGTATACATATCAATGCTCATTTTACTTTGAATAAATACATAAATGTGATTTTTGTAATTTATCATGTAAATAGATTATTATGTTAAATGGGATTTATCTTGTCAATGTACACAATCTTGACAGGCTCACTTTCTATAAAAAAGAATTATCAACTTATTAATTAAAACATTTCAATGGTGAGACATTTCCAAGATAAAAACATTCTGACTAAAATCATATAAAGTATATTTGATAATCCTTTAAGCTTTTAAAATACATTAGGGTTAGTCCACCAAAAAGAATTTGAAATTTCAAAAAAAAGATTTTGTGATTCTATACTTTTAATTCTGAAGAGAAATGTCCATCAAAATTCATAAAGAAGAGATTCTTTTAAAAATTATGATTATCATCAATATTCATGAGGTTCAATATAATGTATTGACAAATTCTGTATCTATATTGAGAATAAAATGGCAAAAGGAGAATGTAACTTCTGAGATGTCTTTCGTATTTTAGGAAATAACAATCCAAAATAATAAATCTTAAGATATTGCTCATTAGGAATAATGGCAGACTGAATTATCCATGATTACCCTAAATACATGTATGAAGACACAATTGTTGTAAAAATACTTTATATTGAACCAGCAATTTGAAAAATTGTGCTCTTTATATGTAATATGAAATGAAATGCACTCTGCAAATGTGTATAACAAATTATAATAATAAAATTTAATTAAAAAAGAATAATTCTCTTTGCCTTGAAAAAAAAAAGTAAATTAAACACTATTCTGGGAAAATATTAGGGAGTATTCTTAATAATTTAATAATTTAAAACAAAGATCTATTTTCAACCACTTTGATACGTAGAATCTTGTCCCAAAGAAATAAGTTAATATTTTTTCCTATTTAGACTTTACTTTCTGAAAATCAAAACACTACATGTAATGATCAATGTAGTGACTACAATGAAGAAAAAATAGGAACAGTAAAAATATTTGAAATATATTATAAATATAATATATAATATAATATATATTATAATATAAAATAAAATATTTATATTTCAAATAATAAAATATTTGAAAACTGATTTTTCTGTTTTAATATACTTTAAGTAAGAATATTTTAAAAATTAAGTTATCCTTTTAAAAATATTCTTACTTAAGTTATCCTTCTTTATAAAATTCAAGTGTCTCTGTTGTGGAAAATTAATAAAATAATTTCACACAAAGGAAAATTCAATTTTTTTAATCTTAATACTTTTTATTATTTTTATTATTTTTGTTCATTCTTTCAATACTTTAAGTATATGAGTCTTTTATTCAATACATATAGTTATATGATATTTTACATAATTTTTAAAAGCATGTGTTCTAAGTTATTTAATATATTTTATTGTAGTGATCATGAATGTGTGATTCCAACATTTAGCTATATCATAATATTCTCAAGCACTCCAAGAATGAAGAAAGCTTTATTTATTTGTTTTTAGAGATAGGGTCTCACTATGTTGTCCAGACTGGTTTTGAACTACTGGATTCAAGTCACCCTCATGCTTCAGCATCCTCAATAGCTGGAACTACAGATGTGCTCCAGTAGCTCAAATTAGAATAAAGGATATTTAAGTTTTCTCAATTTAAATATACTCATCAATAACATTTAAAATATAAAACAGAGATGCTCTAGACCATGGCAGTCATTTACACATTATTATTCTTGTCTAAGAGCTATTCTTATTCTTTCTTTAATTCCAAAGAAAAGAGAATAAATTATTAAATGTGACAGTATAAATGAGGTCTAATTTCTTTGGTATGGAGAGAAAAGTGTGAAGTGCAAAAGGACAGTGCAAAAAAGAAACAAAATAGTCTGAAAATTCAGGAGACCATACATTTTGTATCTGGTGGTGATAAGAGACAAGTGTATTCAGAAAGTGATAATGGAGTTTGAGAACTGAGAAAGGACATTCTGAAGTGACTTCAGTAGTCTTCATCACTTTTTTCTTTCTTGTTTTTCTTCTTCATATTTTACTAAGTGATCAAAGAGGTGGCCTTGTTCTAAGTTAAAATAAATAATTTAAACACAAAATGTGATTTATCAGTACATATATTTAAAGGCATATTTTCTTTAAATTTAGCTTTCTTTTACATAAGTAATTCCAAGGTAATTCGGGATGTTTCAACACATAGGACATGTTTATTATTTCACATTTTAAATTTATGTATTCTACAGCTAAAATATAATACTGTTTTTTTGGTATCTGACAGAGATAATCATGACCTTCTGAAAACTTAGTGTAGGTTTTGAAAAAAATTAGCCTTACCAACAACACCATTGACAATCATACATCTATGATCAATCTACTATTCTTTTGCTACAGAGGGAAGGCATGCACTACAGTGACCTCTGAGGGAGATAAGCACCACTGCAGTTCATATTCCTGACTCTTCTTCATGCCTACAGATAAATCTCTGCCAAGGTGAAGTGGAAAGAAAATAGCAAAGGAAGAAAAATCCAGGAGAGGCTCTTTCTTCTTATCAATTCCATAAACAAAAACACAAAGATACTGAATCTGAAGTTAGTAGACAGTAAATCACTTCCTAGCTACCATCACATCACGCTCACAGAAGTCCTTTGAACGATTAGCATATGAGAATTCCTTTAGCTATACATATACAGAATAGAGATAAGCGCTAGATTTCCTTAAATCCTTGCTAAACAATTAATGAGCTTTCAGATATTAAGCTTATTTTCCCCACAAGCCAATTCAAAAAGTTATTTTCTTTCATACTAGAAGTGCAAAGTCAACCAGGGACCAAATACTTGAATTCTAATGTAATGATTTTGATTCTTTAAGTATTCCAATAAATATCTTCTTTCTTGGAAACTATTTTGAGAAAAACAAATCAAAACAACTAAGAAAATTTCCTTTAAAAAATGCTTTAGGAAATGTACTGAATAATAGACTTTACCTAAAGTATAAACATTTTCAACCTTTTTATTGAAATATGATGGTTATTGCATAAAAGAAGTGATGCTTAGTGATCAACAGTTAAAAGGTCCACATTTCTTAGGAAACAATAAAATAAATAAAATCAAGTTATATTTATGTAACTTGGGGAAATTTGAAAATAATTTTATATGATTGTCTCCATAACAATTTGCAAGGACTAGAGAAATTTATTGTTTTAAAATTACTCAAAATATAAAATTAAAATATTTGCAAATCCTATACCTAGATCTATGTATTTCTCACAAATCATTTGATATTCTAATTACAAATTGAACTTTTATTATATTTTGAGTTTAGTTGTTCTGACTATAATTTCTCATTTTTATTGTATATCTTAAACATTCCTCCTTCAGGCACATTGAATTGCTTATGATTATAGAGATACACTTAAGCTTTATAAAAATAAAATGTTTTCAAAGAAATTATGGTCTAACGCATCTGATATCTTGAAGCCTAGGTTTAGAGACTTTAAAGAAAATGATATTCAAGTAAGCTGTTGTTTTCACTTGCTGTGGAGGTAGGCACTTGATCCAGAATGGTCCTTCAAGTATTCTGTACCCATGACTATGGCTGTTAGTTCTGTCCCTGGGGTAGAATTAAGAGTTAAAGCACAAAATAATTATTTACTCTGTGGCTACTTTTGGAATGTATTCCTTTCTTTTTGATCAGATGTACGAAGACATAGTTAAACCTAGACCTAAATACCAATATTTGGACTAAAATTCAGCTGTGCTTGAAGCTTGAAGACTTCCAGACTCCTAAGTTTATACAAATTAACATATACCTGATTGTATAAGCAACACTGATTCAGGATTTTGGTTTTTATAGATGATAATTTTGTCTAGTATAAGAATTAAACTTAAATGTGGAAATCCATGCCAGGAACATTGAGAAGTTAGAAAATATTACTCTTTTTGTTTGTTTTGATTTAAAAGACAAATGTGCATAAACTGTCTTAAGTCATTCCTATGTCAGATAAGGATTTTAACGTTTGGTTACTGAATTAGCACTTCTGTTTTGCATCACATTTATTTCCAAATGAGAATACCATTGTACTTCATACATTTTGACAATAGTTTGAGACAGATAGAAAAGCAATTTAGCCCACAGAGATAATCCACTGTCCTTGTACTTCTTAGCTGTTGTGTAAATATACTCTTCTAAAAAGTTGCATGTAAAAGATAAATTGTATATCTATTTGATTCCTCTGATCTGGAATTTTCCAATGCACTCCTTTCAGATGATGATAAAGATAGATGGTAAACACATATCTTCTTTAACCTCCTGTCAGTGGCTTTGCCAAGGCACATGAGATATAGCAGATTTACAGTGTATCAGTAAATGAGTGTAAACAACCATCAGACTTTTCATTTTTATGGTAGTTTGAGAAGTTTGTTATAAAAAATATAACATAGGGCTTTGATTGATTGTTTCATATTCACTGAGTATGAGCTTGGCTGTATACTTCATTGCTTAACTTAGAGATCTCTGCATTACACTCAAACAAAACAAATATTACTTGTACTGCTGCTGCTCCTGCTACTTTCTTAGAAAAAAAGAGGTAATGCCTGGACTAAAGATAGTCTGTGTCAATAGTGATCTCAAGTCAAGTAAATAAAAACTTTAAATGAGGGGTTATTATGTGCAAATTTATGTCCTATAGGTGTTTTTGCAAGTAAATTATTATTTTTTCCTGCAATTCTTGGCATGAAGGATGAATTTAACAAAGGACATTAAGGAATAAAGGAAAAATAAAGAAAGAAAAAATGAAATCACAAAGAATGTGATCTAATATTTCTAGAGTAGCCAGTATTTTTTTTCCTTTTCTTCTCTAACCATGGCACCAGAATGAACTGATTTTCTAAAACTGTTGAAAGATGAAATATAACAGTGGGACTTTTTACCAGAGAGCTTACAGTACAACCACAATTGGAATGTATAATTGTTAAAAGAGGCTTTTATAGTCATGATCTAAACCAGTTTGGGTATATGATTCAGGCGTATGATGTGGAGAAAACTAGGATATGTTAAGCATCAATACTGTGTTTATACAGTCAAATATGTCAGTCAGGATTCAATCAAGGAAGAAGAGTCACTATGGTGTTTTGAAATGAGAGATTTATTGTATAGATTTATGGTACCAGCTGGGAATGAAAAGTCCAGAAGGGGAATTAGAGTAATAGAGAAGTCACTTAGTTATCAGTCTGCAAAGACAATCATGTCCAGGCCCAAATATGTGTCTGAGAAGGGGAAACTCATGGTGTGAACCATGAAAAGTTGCTCCTGATGAATAGTTACATTTCTATAGGTCGATGACCAACCATACAGATGCAAGGGGCTCCTATTGATCTGTGGATTTAGTAGTTGGAAAGAAGAGCTGAGAAGATCAAGGAGAAATTGAAATTCATGGGTATATGACAAACTTAAGAGAATAATGACCCTTGCTTCACTTCTGCCTTTCAAATATCATGCACATTCCTCTTTGGGCCAATTCTAATCCAGAAACTATATAAAGAATGTGATTTTGAAACACATGTTTCCAGCTAAAACAGCAAAACAGCAAAAAAATTTAAAAAAAGACCAAACTTCTGGATCTTTAGAATAACAAGTTGTCTAAAGCCTTCCTTCAGAGGAGCATATCAATCACTAAGAGTATAAAACTCTGAGAAATTCATGCAGAATGGCACACATTCTGTAGAGGAAATATGCAGCACTGTAGCTTGACTAAAGAATATCAGTCTTTACCCAAATCTTGGTGTTTACATACCTACAGCTTTTGATTGTGATTATGAAAGGATGGCCTATAAAAACTGACTTCAGTAAAAATCAATGTCACAAAAACAAATTACAAATGATTAAAGAAGAACAATTTTCCTAACTAGTAAGAAAGAAGTGCCTTGCATTTAGCATTGAAACATGAAGAATGACATAAAAAATAAAAAGAGACTGAAGTAGATGAAAAATGCAAGAAGGAGTATTACACTGGGAATTAAATAAAAGTAGCAGCCCCAGTAGTTTAAAAAATGAGTACACGGAAAATCAGAGAGGACCTGGGCTGACATACTTTTAAATATCATTGCACCAGGAAAAAGTTACTCATTTGGGAAGACAATGCAGATTCCAGAAACAGAATGACAAAACAAAAAACTGGGACAGCATAGAATGTTGCCTCTAACTAGCTGCATTTTGCTAAAACAAACTGTTCTTGATCAAGAGAAATGAGCAAGTAAACAAAAAGGGATCTATTAACAGGAAAATAATGTGTGTATGTGTATATATATGTGTGCATATGTGTACATATTTATATTCCTCAGTGTTTTAGATAATTTATGATCATTTACCTATTGTGTAATTACAGATTATTTCAGAATTTTCATCTAATTTGTATATTCAATTTGAAGCAATTAATTGTTGTTAAAACAGAAATCCTTTTTCCAAGACTAATTATTTTATTTCAAAGTAGTTTTAATGTATGTATTGGTAACTGCTAAACAACTGGTACATTGTCATTCATCTTTTTCAAGCATGAATTGATAACAATATCTCTCCTAAATATATTTTTTTATATGGTACTATAGAGAATCAGAAGAATGACAACAAGATTTCTTGCAAAGGAGGCCTTGTTGTCCTTAGTGGGCGTGTCTACAAACAGAACGTTCTGCCAAGAGGTGTAAAACAGATAGAGAAGAAACAAGTAGTTTATCAGAAGTAATGGGTGCAAGCGTTCTTGCAAACGAGGCGCTTATCACTCCATAGAATAGATAATAAAGAAACATTGCTTGCAAACGAGGGTGTTTCTTTCTTGTTTCTTCTATACTGAAAAGAAGAAGAGCTCAAAGTGTTCTAGCCCTAACTAGTTAAAGATATCTTTAGGGAAAGTTTATCTGGCTGATTGCTGATTCACAAATTTACACTCATCATTGCTACTGGCTATTTGCCTTCATTGTCTATTAATGTTTGCTGATGGCTAATTGCCTTCTTTGTCTGGATATGTATTAAAAGGCTGAAAGAAAGATAATAAAAAAAACACTGCATGCTGATCCTGTGTTGGAGACTGACCTACAACATGGTACGCAATATTGTCAGTTGGAAGCTATTATGGTCCAAACCATCACAGATCTGGAATGTCTCCCAAAGGCTATGTGTGGAAGCCTTGGTTCCCAAAGCAGAAATGTTCCAAAGTGTGGATTTGGGGAAGTAATTGGATGATGAGGGATCTAACTTCATCAATGGATTAATTTATTGATGGGCTTGTAATTTGATTACATTAGTAGGAGGTGGTGTAAACTTTAAGAGGTATAGTCTAGCTGGAGGAAATAGGTCATTGGAGTGTACTCTGAAAAAAAGTATTTTTTTTAAATAATTTTTTAGTTGTAGGTGGACACAATACCTTTATTCTATTTATGTGGTGCTGAGGATAGAACCCAGGACCTCACAAATGTGAGACACGCACTCTACCACCGAGCCATAGCCCCAGCTCCTGAGAAAAAAGTATTTCTTGTCTCAGGCCCCTTTCCCTTTGTCCCTTTCTGCTTCATGTCTGCCATGAGCTTTCCTCCACCATGCTTTTCTGCCATCATGTCTCTGCCGTGGAGCAGCCAACCATGAACTAAAAACTCTGAAACTGTAAGATTAAATAAATTTTTCTTCTTCTACATTGATTTTCTTAGGAATTTTTCACAATGATGAAAAGCTGACTAACACAGAAGATGTTATACATATCCAGCTTTTCTATTCTCACTACTTTATCACAATGATTGAAAAGCTAACTACTGTGTCTGTCAATAGAATTTCTTGTAGGTAGAGTTCTACATATATTTAAATTTTATACATAAGTAGGATTCTCATGAGATCTGAACGTGAAACTTAAAACATTTTATTCCATTTTTAATGCCTGACAAGTAAGATCTCAACATATATGAATATTTGTATCTGAGTCCATATTTTTATATTTAACCAAAAATTTTATAGGTGTGAATCAAACTTAGAAGATGCAGTGGTGATAACTATAGATGAAGATTCCTTACCATATATGTATATAATCTTTCAACAAATATTGTAACCAAAAATCCATCTATTAAAACCTTCTTGGTTGAAATAACCAACATCAACTCTTAACTCTGACAGGTATATACAAACTTCAGAATTAATACTTGAACATATACATAATAACTGGAGTCCTAATATATTATCAAAGGAGAAACTAAATTACAAAAGTTCTAACATAACATTTGCTTGGTTTGGGAGAATTCCCTGTTGGGTTGTAAGATAGTAACTGCACAGTAATACATTTCAACCATCAAAATACCATGAATATATGGACAGATGGATTTACCTTAAATCTTTGGTGACTTTGCCACCATATTCCCAAATCATTTTTGCCTGTACTTATAAAATAATTTGAGAAATGTATATATATTGGAATACTCCAAAGCAACAATTTCACGTTACATTTAATAATTGTATTTGCAGTTGTATAAAGGTAATGGGATAGTATTTCTCACCAACAAAATATGCAGATATTTTTGAATCTGTAAATATTAAACAATAAATTGTTACTCCCCACTTTTCTCAGTTTAATTTAATAAAGTTTCTTAAGTAAGACTCCTCTGCTCATCTCCTGAGTGATGTAGTCAACACTGGCAATCTTATACACAGTAGCTGGTGTAGTTTGCAATTAGTGTTGCTGAAATCCTGATTTTAGTGTGCAGAAAAGCCCTGGTTACATGTCAACCCACTGTCTTCCATCATGGCCCTCTGCTACTACCATTGTGCCACATCTGTATAGCTAAATATAATGCAGCCTTGATTTCCCTGCTCAGCATTTATATGCTCAATTTCTGGGGTCGTATCAACTGAAGCCAAGCTAGTTGGAGGCCTGACACTCATTCTTCCTTTTGCCAGCTTTCCCCTAAAATTCTGTCCTTCGGCAGTGGCACTACTTGCAGGAGACTGGTCCACTTTTACCTGTCAGATTCCAAGAATTGCTTGTCATTGTATTCTTATTGTATCATATCTCACTCAATTTAATAGGCTTCTTTGGCACTTCAGCCCTGCTGGAACCAAGCCAGAGTTAAACATGACCTCTTGAATTCAGTGGAGCTCTGAAGTGCCATATTTTTCTGCCAAACATGGCCTCCTTCATCAGGTTACCTTCATCCGTCTTTGTGCTGTTCAACCCCATCTGCTTCAGTGCCTCTCTCTCCCCTTCTGTTAACACTGCAGTCTGAAAGCCAAGCTTTTCTCTGCTGGACATGATGACAGCATTTCAGTTTTCCCTTTCTGTCACACTCTACGAATCTCATCAATCTTACACTCGGAGCAAGATAAGCGTCTTTCAAGCATTTAAAAACTTATTTGGGCATGTTTTTCTGAGGTGTAGCTTCTTATTTTGAACAATTGGAGGTTTATGTGAAGCTAAATAATTATCAACAGATAGTATCAGACTATTTCACATTCTAGGAGTGAAAGAAATATTGATTAAACAGACTCTCAAGCTGTTTTACAACACATAACGCTCTTTAGAGTTGGTGATTTCTCAGCGAATCTTCCTGACCTTCTATTTCAATGAAAACAGCTTTTCTGGAAGTTTTACACAGATCAAAAACACGAGATAAAGAAGTGTTAGATGTTCTCTTGTGTATAATACCTGCTTTCTTCACACATTTTTCTTTTGAAAGGAAAATCCCGTATGATATAGTAACAACAACCCATTATAATGAACGCAACTTGTATTTAAGTTATATTTTGCATACTGAGAGTTGATTTTGCTGTCACATCAATAAGAATTAAAAAATAAAAACTTAAAACAGAACTACATTTATTTAAGAAAAAGCAAAAATATACATGAATGTATATTCATGAATGTTCAATCACCACATAAATACTTACATAGTCTAAAAATAATTCTGTGTAGATTCTATTTTTTTGGAACTTCGTTTTATTTTCTAAAATTCAAAGATAGAAAAACATATAGTTGTATTCAGCCCTGCATTCTATAGTTCTGTAATTCCAAGACAAATCCAGAGCTCATATAACTAATTTAGTAAGTATGTCTCAAAATATGAAATGATAAATTGCTCTATTACGTTTAGAGTTGGAGCTGCTTTGTTTTGAAAACCAGAGTAATAGAAAATTCTCATGAGATTCTTAACACACTAAATAAAACACTAAAAAGTAAAATTCTTTAAAAGTTAATCAACCTTGCAGAAGGCTGTTAATACTTTGAGTACATTTTAGAAAAACAAAAGTAGTAACAATTGATAATGGTGCTACATAATGAAAAACAGACTAAATTCAGCTTAGCTTAAACTTAAGATAAAATATATAAATTATGTTTATTCTTTAATCTAATTTTTAGGATAATGACTTGATCACCATATATTTTATTCTCCTTTCATCTGTACTTAAATATCAAATACAGAAATACCCTGTAAATGTAATATAATTTTTTTTTGTAATTTGGGCTTGGGTCAATCTAAAAATAAATTTTAGTTGAGGAGGGGTCAGATGAGTTGAGGAGATGTGAGGGGTGGGGTAAGGAGACAAAAATCGAATTTGGATTCCACTCCTAATTATCTATATAAATTTGATGTTTTTAAACAAGTCTGCTCTCTATTCTTCTGTACTATGGTTGGGATAAACTATATAGTCCATTGTAACTCTAAAACCAATGTTCATATGAATTTAAGTCTTATAGATGCATTGGAATTGCTTTGTAAACCCCAAGTCAGGGCATTTGATCTCATGATGAAATTCTGTATTTCTTCCATTTAGGAGAAGCAGTTTAGATGTGGTTGAGATGCCAACATGATGTATGGGAGCAAAGTGTAGTACAGTGCCTCAAGCATAATAAGCACTCAGCAAAATTTAACTTCCCTCCTCTCTACTCGCTATCTACACACTCTGTGACTAGAATGATTTCCTAACAATAAATTTGGATGGAGGAAAAAGTGCCTGGGTGATTCTGAAGAGAAGATATTTTAAGAGAAGAATATGTAGGCTTGTCTGTATGTTGTCATTGGTCCGTGGCACCCAGTCTTCTCAGCTGACATCTGTGTGTCTTGGTCTAAGTGTCATCTATGCTTGGTGTTCATTTTTAAAATTATACATGTATTTACTTCTTAATTACAGCCCTGTACTGAGGACAGTGGAGGACTGCTTCACTGGCAGGAATCCTAAGTAATACTGATTTGATCTGGCTGACAAGAAAGGCTTCCTGAAAAGCATGTCATGTGAGCAAAATATAAACTCATGAAACTTCATGTTGGTCACTATTGAAAAGTGATTCTCAACAAAAATACTCTCTATTTGAAAACCTGTGAAGTTTTTTTTGAACTATAATTTCCCCTCTTATACAATTTGGTTAGTGTATATGACAAACTGCAGGTTCTTGTACTTTCTTCTAACTACTGTGGTTGTAGTTTCCACTGATGAGAAAGGTGATAAAACCTTCAAGTAAGAATAAATGAAAGCATAAATGGTTGAAGATGTAACATACTGCTACATTCCTTGATTATACCAAGACTAATTGGTTTGATGTACCTCAACATTTTTACTTTTGAAAAGATGTTTCATATAAACAGATATATACATATATATATATATATATATATATATATATATATTCTATGTAAATTCTATTTTCTCTTGGAACTTCATTTTATTTTCTAAAATTCAAAGAAAGAAAAACATATAGTTGTATTCACTCCTGAATTCTATAGTTCTGTAACTCCAAGACAAATCCAGAGCTCATATAACTAATTTATAAGTATGTCATATAACTAATTTAGTAAGTATGTATATTTGCATATATATACATACACACACACACACACACACATATATATATATATATATATATATATAATTTCTCACTCTGATCAGTAATGAGGTGACACTGAAAATTAAAAGAAATGAACATCTTTGAAATCATATATTGTTTGACTGGGTGAACTGGGGATGAAGAATTCAAGGTACTTGAAATCTATATAGAAAACAACTGAATATTAGGTCTATGTCAGGGATATTGATAAGAGCAAATAATTACAGACATGTATCACTTAATGGTGGGGATACATACAAACAAAAGCATTATTAGATTTTTTTTTTAATTGTATGAACATCACAGAATGAGTACATAAGCTCCAACAGCTACTATATCCCTGGTGATGTAATCTATGGGAATATGGTCCTATAAGTTATCTGTCATTAACCAAAATGACATTATATGGTGCACAATTGTATTTAAAGTTATTTGCTTTTCAAATTTTTATTCAGAGTAAACTTTATTCTAATAGGGAGCTTTGGCTGAGAAAAGAAAATATATTATTTTAAAAATAAGGGTGTATTTTAAAGGGAAAGTTTTAATAATATAGATGGCAAAGAAAGATCTTTTAGGAAACAGTGAGAAAGGAGATGTTAAGATTACAGAAGAAAGATAGAGTAAGATTTTATAGCATATGTAAAAGGTTTGATTCAGAATTCAAGGGTCATACAAGCAGTTAGCATTAATGAGCCTCATTTGTTGTCAAATTAACCAGATAAATCATTTACCAAATACCATGAATTTTTAACCACTGCATGTTTGCAGAATGGATGAATAAAACATACACATAATAAAAACATTATGATTAATATTTCTGACCTCTAAAGCACATGTATCACACATATAAAAAGAAAAATATTTGTTCTAAAGGAAAGATACTGTAGACAACAAATTACCCAAAACATACTCTGACAGAAAAAAATATATATATTTGTTATAATTCTGTACTTCATAAGTTATGATTGGTTAATAATTTACTCAGATAAAAAATCTAAATTATGGTCCTCAAAACTAACCTCAGAAATTTCCTTTTCTGCATTTTTTTCCATCTACTAGGCAACCAGATATTATCAGAAAATACTAATGTAAAGAATATTATAATTTCTACTCTTTCTAATATTTGGATAAATTTGATTATTAAGACAAGATTCTTTTTCCCTGGTGGAATAATTTATTTTGCCAAACTCCCATTAAAAATACTCACCCTATTCAATTAAATTGATTTTACTCTTGCTAAAGAAGGAATATTGCCAAACTCCATCTTTACATATGTATGTTTCTTTGTTTTTTGCTTATGCTTTTTAATATTTTTATTAAATTATTTATTCTAATTTGTTATATATGATGGCAGAATGCAATTCATTTCATATTATACATATAGAGCACAATTTTTCAGGTCACTGGTTGTACACAAAGTATTTCACACCATTCATGTCTTCATACATGTACTTAGGGATATGATGTCTAACTTATTCCACCATGTTTTCTAGTCCCATGCCCCTTACCTTCCCCTCCCTCCCTTTTGTCCTACCTAAAGTTCCTCCATTCTTCCCAGCCCCGACCCCCACCATGGTCATTATGAGTCAGCATTCTCATATCAAAGAAAACATTCAGCCTTTGGTTATTTGGGATTGGCTTACTTCACTTAGCATTATATTCTCTAACTCCATTTACCTACAAATGCCATGTTTTTATTCACTTGTAATGCTGAATAATATTCCATTGTGTATATACCAAAGTTTCCCCATCCATTCATCTACTGAAGGGAATCTGGGTTAGTTCCACAGTTTAGCTATTGTGAATTATGCTGCTATAAACATTGATGTGACTATGTCCCTGTAGTATGCTGTTTTTAAGTCCTTTGGGTAAACCGAGGAGTGAGATAGCTGGGTCAAATTGTGGTTCCATTCCAAGTTTTCCAAGGAACCTCCATATTGCTTTCCAGATTGGCTGCATCAATTTGCAGTCCCACCAGCAATGTATGAGTGTGCCTTTTTCCCCCACATCCTTGCACACACTTATTGTAATTTGTATTCTTGATAGATGCCATTCTGACTGGAGTGAGATGAAATCTTAAAGTAGCTTTATTTTGCATTTCTCTAATTGCTAGAAATATTGAACATTTTTAAATATATTTGTTGATTGATTGTATATCCTCTTCTGAGAAGTGTCTGTTCACTTCCTTGGCCCATTTATTGATTAGGTTGTTTGTTTGTTTGGTGTTAAGATTTTTCAAATCTTTTATTTATCCTAGAGATTAGTGCTCTATCTGATGTACATGTGGTAAAAATTTGCTTCCGTTTTGTAGGCTCTCTATTCACTTCACTGATTGTTTCTTTCGCTGAGAAGAAAACTTTAGTTTGAATCCATTTCATTTATTGATTTTTGTTTTTATTTCTTGTACTATAAGAGCCTTACTAAGGAAGTTGGGGCCTAATCCGACATGATGGAGATTTGGGCCTACTTTTTCTTCTATTAGGTGCAAGTTCTCTGGTTTAATTCCTAGGTCCATGATCCATTTTGAGTTGAGTTTTGTGTATAATGAGTGATACAGGTTTAATTTCATTTTGTTGCATGTGGATTTCCAGTTTTCCCAGCACCATTTGTTGAAGAGGCTATCTTTTCTCCAATGTATGTTTTTGGCGCCTTTGTCTAATATGAGACAACTGTAATTATGTGGGTTTGTCTCTGTGTCCTTTATTCTTCTGTACCATTGGTCTACAGGTCTATTTTGGTGCCAATATCATGCCCCTCCCCCCTTTTCTTTTTGTTTTTTCAACCATTCCTATGTAAAATCCAAGCTGTGGGCTTATACATATCTTAGAATCCATTATAATTTACTTGCTTGATTTTCTTTCCAACTTTGAAGACGTAAGCCATGTGTAAAACAAAGACCTTTGTTAAAATTTTTGTCAGATTCCTAACCCACCAACCTCAGTTCTACCATCACTCCTATGCTGCAATAATTTGAAGTCACAGGTTCTGAAGTTTACATTCTATACAGAAAACCCCAGATGCTTAAGTCTCCCATCTTGCTCATATTCTCTTCTGGTTCAGCAGGTACAATATGATGTAAGATACAAATGTAACTTTATATTCTAGGAGTCATGTTTTATATTCTAGGATTCACATTAAAAGTGAAAAAAGGAGCTTTGTTTTTTAAAGAAATAGAGGATGTTTATGTATAACATGATTTAATCATTACACAGAATATGTTTGTCACAACATCATAATACCTCAATATTTTGTACAAGTTTATGTATTTATATACCAGTAACAAATATTTTTGAAATTCAAAATAATTGTTTTCAGAATAGACTTAGGCTTATAGAAAAATTGAGATGAAAATGCAGAAATGATAAAATCAACTAAGATTATGAAATATTTCATTGACTCTGAAGATCAATTTTGGGGTGTTGACATTTTACCAATTGTAAGTCTTCTAATCTGTGGATATGGAATATCATCTCAATTATTTACAACTTCTTTATTTCCTTCAATTTTTAAAAAATTGTCATAGAATAACTTTTGCACTTTTTTTTGTTAAACCAAAGTAGCCAATTATTTTTGATGCTATTATAAATTGGAAGTTTTTTTCTTCATTTCCTTTTTGGAATGTTCATTGCTAGATTTTTTTTTTATATTTTTGTATATTGATCTTGCATTCTTTAATCTTGCTATATTGTTCATTAGTTTTATTTTCTTTACACAAATTTTATTTTATTTTACTTATTAAAACACTGTTTATTTTCTTTATACTGTAAGTATACACTGATACTTTTTATAGTATTCACAAAATATTTAGTATAAATGATCATGTTTCTGCAAATAGTTTTACCTTTATTTAAAATGTGGATTCCATTTTTTAATTTATTTTACTTAATTGCTTTGGCTAGATACTACTAATATCAGTCAGATTTACCTGAAACACAGAACCAATAGGAAAACAAAGTGTGCTTTCATGTGTGTATATGAAAAAGAGATTTATTACAAGGATTTGGCTCACAGGACTGTGAAAGCTAGGAAGTTCAAAATCTGTACCCAGACCAGGAGACTGAAAGCACTCAAGCAGGGCTAATATTGCTGTCTTCAAGCAGATTATTTTCTTCCTTGTGAATCCCTAGTCTTGCTATTAATCTGTGTTGAAAGATAGGATGAGTTTCCCTCAAATTATAGAGTAATTTTTACTGAAAGTCAGCTGTTTGTAGCTGTGTGTTAACTTTGCATCACTATGACAAATACCTGAGATAATGAATTTATGACGATAATAAACTTATGGGCACAACCCCAATGACTTAAAGACACCCCACTAAGCACCTCCTGTGAAACATTCCAGTACCACCTGTCAGCATCACTCTGATGACTAATTCTTTACCACATGAACCTTTGAGAACCACTTAAGATACAAACGAAAGCAAACTATGAGTCATATGTACATAATACTTTCACAGCAATGCATAGATTAGTGTTTGACCAAATCCTGGGCACAATAGCCTAGAAAAATTGACTCATTAAGCTAATTCTCACAATCTATCTTTTGTCAATTTGTTATCATACACATATCCTATCTCAATTTCTAAATTGTTAAAATAGACATTGTTTTGATTTGAATATGAGGTCCTGATATTGCAGGAATATTCAGAGGTAAAATAACTGTTTTTGTGAGAGATGTTACTTAATCAGTACATCCTAGTTTTGTATAGACTGAATGTAGGTAGGTGGGATATGACTGGAGAAGGTGGGTCACTGAGGGCATGTCCAGGAAGAGCTGTTCTTGCTGCCCTTTCCTCTTCCTCCTCCTCCTGCTTCCTGACTCTGCCAATGAAGTGAGAAACTTTTCTCCACTGGGCCTTTCTGTCATGATGGTCAACTTCTCCTTGGGCCCAGAACAATGGAGTCAGCCATTTATGGACTATAAGTCCCAAATAAACTTGTTGTCTTCTAAGTTGTTTTTGTTGAGTGTTTTGGTCACAGCAACATGAAGCTGACTAACACAGATATAATCAAACATACAAAGGTAAATTTTTATGAAGGTTTGAAATGATAAAACAATAAGTGTAGTTGCACAATAGGTATCATTTGAGATCTTTCTCGTTTGTTTGTAGTTTTTTCTCTATGCATTTATTTAAATTATTCCAACTTTTGCACACCAAACAACTTTTGTCTAGGTCATTTCTTTATATCTGTCTCAGTCTATATAACTATAGTCATATACATTTGGCTAGACAAGTCATCACAAAAATCTAGGTCTATTTATACTTATAAAGAAATTCAATATCTACCATCCCCACTCAAAACAATATTATTATTGACTTGATAGTAAAATAATCATGATATTTCACAATGTAATTCTTTCTCAAACTCTTCTTATTCCACAAAACATACCATAGTCCTAGATTTTGGGTATGTGTGTGTATACATATATATATGTGCATACACACATATACTTTTTTCACCATTTTTAATTACCAAAAACTTATCTTGGCTGCTGATTCCTCCCATCTGTATTACTTTTTCTTTCTATTTTGATTGAAAACTTACACTATTTCAGAAGATGGCTTGTTACATTCAAAAGACGTGCACATTGTAATTCCTATGTATTACACAATAAGTGAAACAGGCAATCTGGCAAAATCCATTCTTTTCTTTTTAGACAAGGTTTTCCTATCAGAATGATAATTTCTCTTGAAATAAACATAACAATTTTCTTTCTGTCAGTCAGATCATGTGTGATGTTTCTTCTTATGAAAAAACTCAACCCCCATATACCTTATTTCTTTACTTTGTTTGACTATCTGATTGTGTTCGTTTGAACTGAGATTTCATGGATCAGCTAAATGTATGACAGTGTAAAACTCAAAGATGTGCAAATTACAAAATTTAAATTATAGGACAATGATAGTATTAAAATAACACATTAGTGTAGAGATAAGGTCAACTGGTGTTAATAGAACAAACACTGAACCTCCAATTTGTGTTGAGTTTTGACTGAATTGAAGGTTTCTAAAACATGCATTTTTACTACATTTTGACTGCAAATGAAGTCAAAGGGGCTGAACAGAGAAGAAAAGGTTGAAGCACAAACATCATGTATACTGCATTTTAGTTTAGTGTATAGATGATGATACTTTTAGTTCCACATTTTCACAATTTCAAAAGCTAAAATACTAGTATCCATTTCTACAGAGAGAATATGAGTGCACTCCATTTGATATAAATTCAAATAGCTATCAAATTTACATTCTAGTATAATAAAAATGTTATGTGATTCATATATTTCTATCAGTGTTTAATTTTAGAACTCTTAAAACAGCAGATATCTAAGTAAAAATAAACTTTTTTTAATTGTTCTTGAACTAAAAATGTAAGGATAATTTCTTCATGTTCACAGATTATGTCATTGTTTTCTTTCATATGGAAACCACTTTCCTGAGTTAATCTATATTTCAACTCTATTGATATAGACATATATATGATAAATATATTCAATAATTCTTATTATATCTATTTTACATGTATTTATTTTACTTATGACTGTAAGTTCTCTGGCTCTATGAACGTTTCTTAGACTAACTCAGAATGACATATATTTAAAGAAGTATTAAGCAAGAAATTAAAATGTGTCACACAACTAAACTATGGAACCAACCTAGGTACTCTTCAACAGACAAATGGATAAAAAAAATTGTGGTATATATATAGATGGAATACTACTCAGCCTTAAAGAAGAATGAAATTATGGCATTTGCCAGTAAATGGATGGACCTGGTGAATATGTTAAACAAAATAAGCCAATCAGGAAAAACTGAAAGCTGAATATTTTCTCTGATATGTGGGTGCTAATTCACAATGGTGAGGTTAGGGAAGAATAGAGTTACTTTAGATTAGGTAGAGGGGAGTGAAGTATGGGGAAAGGGTATAGAGGTACAAAGGATAATAGAATTAATCAGACATTATTACCCTACGTACATATATAACTATACAACGGGTGTTACTCTACATCATGTACAACCAGAATAATGAGAAATTATACTCCATTATATATAATGCATCAAACTGCATTCTACTGTCATGTATACCTAATTAAAACAAATTTTAAAAAAATTTAAAAATGTGTCAAGCAAAAAGTGCTACAGATTCTACAAAAAAGGCATTTTGTATTTTGGAAGCTTCAATTAAGGAAACAGACATTTTGTTCTCTTCAGTCAAAGTCATACCTTTCATGAATTTCAACATTTTATTTCATGGGAGTAATTTCAGACTGGACATACATTTTCACAAAATTCAAGTCCTTGTCCCTTTATCACCTGCTAATCAAGAGCTCAAAACTGCCCATATCTGTTCTTTTAATGTAGGCTTCACCAAACTATAACCAGCTTTCTTTTCTCCCCATAAACTCTAAATTTTGGGTTGGTCTGATTATGCAAGCACTTAAGCACTAGAGTACAGACTATCCCCCTCAACAGCTCATTCTGATAATCGGCCAGCTGTATACAGAAACATTTCCTGTTGAGTACTCCTGATATGCAACCTACTCACCCCAACCCTTGCCCCCCAACAGAGTTCTCACCCTATTTACCAATCCATACAAAATAAATGCTTTATTTTGGTTTGTTTGATTTTGAAATGTTTGCAAATTTCTAAGATCAGAGCTTCTTGTTCATTGCACTAGTGTGTTTATAAAATAGGACTCAATTTATCAACATCTGGATTTATTTGTACACTGCCTTCACCCTGTCTCACGGAGATAGCTAATCACCAACCAATTATGTCCATTATACTCTATACTCTACCCAGATGTGATTGCCACAATTATTTCTTCATTCTTACTCCTAAATATTAAGCAAACTATGTTCCTAGAAATTAGTATTATCCAATTTATAATTAATTGTTCAATAGCAATTGATTTGCTTACACATGTGTATGCATGAAATAAATGTCATTTTTTCATTATTTCTGTAGGAATGAAAATCTCACCTACATATTTTTATTATTTATGTAGAGAAAAAGAATAATAATTTGGCTATGATTAGAGCACTAAAGTCAATAAATATTTATTGAATTTTAATAAAACTATTTATTGTAAAATTAAATATTTCAAAAAACCTGCCCCACCCACACACACACACATAGACACACAAATTGTTTACATAGAAAGTTTGCTTGATATAAGCAATACTAAAACTTTTCTGAAAGGTCATACTGATGATATATAGAAAAAGAAAATAGCAAGAATAATCTTTTACAGAAACATCCGATACAAAATTTATATTTCTAAAACAACTTATATATGATAACCTGACTTTGACAATATCAGTAACTTAGGAAAGACTCAATTTAATTAAAATGAAGTTATAAATAATTGTTCTTACTATAAGATAATTTTGAGTTAAGATGTCATTGGGGATGGAGGTATAGATTAGTCAGTGGTAGAGTGTTTGCCTGGTATGCACAAGGCCCTGGGTTCATCCCTAGCAACAGGTAAAAAAAATCAGATTTATCTTGATGTATAACATGAGAGGAGAAAGAGAAAAGTATTTTTAAGTTGATGCAAACTGCACTTTACTTACCAGTTTTGTTCTCTAGGTGCTACCTTGTATTTCTTCCCCTGATTCTGAGATAAGCTACAACTGCTTTTTCTACCATCATATGGGCCCATAAGCAATCTGAATGGCAAGAAATTTATGCATCTTTAATTACTTGTAAATGTCTTTCTCAAAATGAAAACAATTTAATAAGGTGACTAGATGTAGATAAGTGATTTAAGCATAGTGAAAACTAATTTTAAAATACTACAGCAAAATATAAGTAAATAAGTAAAATAACCACTTTGAAATTAATGTTCAATAAAGATATAAAGCATCTCATTTATCAATCCCATTTGTTGCATGTTTAATATATTTTTTTAAGACAGGATTCATGAATTCTAAATAAAATCTATTGCAAGCAAGCATTTTAAGAATAAAAATGATGTGATGAATTAAATTCCTCAGAGGTTTAACATCAGTATAAGAAACGTTCTACATGCAGCGATTCGGCAGTTTAGTCAGCTGTTTTGAATGTTCATCTTCAAGAGACTTTGCCAGCAGGGTACTCAGTGGGGATCCACATCAATTGCTGGTACATCATCCCAGCTCATCTAGTAGTGAGAGCTAGTAAAATGAATCCTAGAGTTTAAACCCTTTAAACTTGGCAAGACAAACTTTGAATACTTTTAACTGCTACGTATCAATTAGAAATATTTCAAACTGCCTAAAAATAATTTGATGATATTGAATTTTCATACTTTATTATTATTTTTTTACACATCAGAAATAGCAGCAATGTGGGATCCTTATCTTGTTTTTTAAAAGTGTTTTTGTTTCATGTAACATTTTTATTTTTGTGTGTGTGTTTATTGGGTACAAGGTGATGCTTTCATGAATTCATATCTTGTGAAATGACTAGATCAAGCTAATTAGCATCACCTGACATACTTATTATTTTTTGTGGTAAGAATATTTAAAATCCATTCCCTCAACAGATGTCAAGTATGTAGCACATTTTTACTGTTAATAGTCATTATGCTATACAGTAAATTTCCAGAAATTATTCCTCCTATCTAGCCCAAACTTTATACCTTTTGACGAACATTATTTCGTCTCTTATATATGCCATCCTCATAATCATCATTCTCCTCTACTTCTATGAGTTTAGCTGTTTTGTTTGTTTTGTTTCCTTTTGGTCTATTTGTCTATCTGTTTGGATAATGTTTGTATCACATCACATCTTCTAGGTTCATTTATATTGTCACAAATAGTAGGAATTTTTTCTTTTTAAGGCTATATGGTATTCCATGATGTACATATGCCACCTTTTCTTATCCATTCATCCATTGATGGACACTGGTTGATTTTATATCTTGGCTGTTGTGAATAATGCTGCAGTAAACGTGTGTGTGGGGGTACACCTTGACATATAGATTTATTTTGGATATATACCCAGTAGTGAATTCACTGGGTCATATGGTATTTTCCATTTTTAATTTTTTGTGAATTCACCCCAACCCCCCATATTACTTTTCACCATGTCTGTACTAATTTATATTCCAACTGCTGTAGTTTGGAAGTTAGCTGTTCCCCAAATGTTCATGTGATAAATGTGTGACCCACAGGCAGCACTAATGGCAGGTGCCTTGCACCCTTGGGATATGGGGCTTGATGGAAAGTCCTCAAATCCTTGGGTATAGGTCTTCAAAGAGGATTATGGGATACAGACTCATCTTTTCTCTTTGCTTCCTGGATGATGAGGTAAATGTGATGAGGTAAGTGCTTTGTCCCACCACACATTCCTACCACATCATGAATTAAACTTCCTAAGTCATGAGAAAAAAAAACAAATATTTTCTCTTTATAAGTTAATTGCTTCAGATATTTCATTGTATGAATCAGGCTAATTCATGTAATTACTGACATTGTACATGGTTACCATCTACTCTGTGACCTCACTGGTACTTGTTATCATTTTGCCTTTTAGATAAAAGTTATTCTAACAGATATGAGGTGAAAGCTCACTATAATTTAATTTGAATTTGTCCGATGATTTGTGATGTGAATTTTTTTTTTTTTTTTTTTTTTTTTTTTTCCGGAAACCCGGTGGCCATTTGTCATGTTTTATTCTGCCCTTTTTAAATCAGGTTCTTTGTTTCCTTACTACTGAGTTGTTTAAGTTCATTACATATTTTTCATATTAATACCTTATCAGATGTATGATTTACAAATATTTTCTCCCATTCTATAGGTTATTTCTTCCCTCTGTTGATTTTTTTTCCCCTTTTCTGTGCAGTAGCTTTTTAGTTGATACGGTTTATTTATTTTTGTTCTTGTTGCCTGTGCTTTCAGTTTCATATTTAAAAAAAAAATCTTTGCTGAGACCCATCTCAGGAAGCTTTCTCTTTATGTATTATGATAGTATTTTCATAGTTTGGGTCTTGTCTTTTGACTTGCATCACATTATTTCTGAGAAATAGCATATGAATTTTCCATTTTCAGTTAGGGAGTTGTAATGCCATAGCAACGTTCTTTCACTTAGGGTTATATTGTCTGTTAAACAAGTTATATCTGTCAAAGCTCAGGAAATATCCTTATGAGAAATTTACTGATATTAGGGATATAAAGCAAACCTTAACAAACAGGTGTAAATGTCCTGAAAGTATTTTATTATTTATAGAAAATTAAAGCTCATTAACTTAATAAATTAGCTAATATTAACTAAATCAGGTAACAAAAACAAATGCTTGACTGATAAATCAATCTTACTTATAAAACCCGCAACCCTGGGAATAAAAAAAGTGTAAAAAGTTTCAATTTCTTCCCTTAACACAGGTTCCAAAATAGGGATCTCTCATTAATCCTTTAGTTTTGAAACTTATTAATATCTAAACATTATAAATAATACTAACAAAACACTGAACATGAAAGAAAATGATTTGAAATGTTAGTTTTGAGCCTTTTTTTTTTCTTTTTTTTTTTTTTTTTTTTTTTTTAAGGAAAGGCAACTGAGGACATGGGCAACAAAGAGTATGAAAAAAACCCACACTTAACAGCAGTCAAGTTTGACTAGGGGTTTTTTAAGTTTTCTCTTTTCCATCATTTTCTCTAGGAAAAAAAAACAAACCAAACCAAAACAATAAGGACCCAAAACAAAAAGTTCTGATGAAATTCAAGGAGATTTACCTCAAAGTGTGTGGTTTGTATAGGTCTATACAAGTCACTTAGACTTAAGACAAATACCACTACTGAATGTGTGTGTTTGTATGTTTAAATGTATTTTCAGATTAATTTTAACTTTTGTAATTTTTATCTGATTTGTGAGAATTTTATTATTAAATTAAATATCATATACTAATATTGACATATTCACCTGTTTCAGGTTTTTTATGATTTCTCCATTTAAAATATTACTTTTCACTGCTCCACTATGGTACTATTACAATCAGAATCATGATATTTATAAATCTTGATTATTATAAACACTAATGCCATTTTGAAGTGAATATTAGAATTCAGTGAAGCATGTTTATGTTAGATGAAATCAGTTTGAGTATAAGTCCGCACTTTATGTCTTTTTCTACTACAATTTGTAACAGGTAATATTTTTGTTGTTATAACACATAGAAGAAGCCAAAACAAGGTATTTCTAACAGGTTTCATATGAAACAAAGAGCTCTACCTATCACAATTCTAGCATCTAAAAATGGATTACTAGAAAGAAATAAAATCAAACATCTTGCTCCATTGAGTATTTAAGAATGTTGATCATTACACTGATAAGCATTATGGGTGATTTGGGAAAGATAACCTCTGAGGTAGTTTTTAGAATAAAGGAAAAGTAGTGCTCTCTAACTATGACACTGAGTGTTTTCCTAAGGGGCCTTAATTTTAGCTCAGGGCCTAACTGCCTGAAACACCTTTTTTGCTGCACAAATGATAAGTCAAATTTAATATCATTCTTCCTATGAGAAATTTAAACAGCAAATTAAAAAAATATAGAGTGTATTAGCTTAATTTGTAATATAAGACCACAATAAGAGCATCCAAATGCTTTCCCAGGTCTTCTAAATCTGCAGGATGGCATAAATAATATAAATATTTAAATCAAATTATTGATTATGAGCATTTGTTAACAGATACCTTGCTGTCAAAGATGTCTCTAAAGAACATGTGGGAAAGGAAGTATTTGCTATGATTGAATAAAATTCTTCTAATGCTCTCTCGTGAAAGTGTATGTTGTTCTTTTACCCATATATTAAAAATATCTTCAGGAGGTATATGTTAGGAAATGTTTTAGCTTGAATTTTTATTTCTCACCAAGAATTATACCTTTTCATTTCTATTTCTAAATTATCAATAGTTTGAAAGATATTCATTTGCTTGTCTCTAGCTTAAGCCATAGTTGAACATTCTATGATATAATAGAAATTTTAAAATATTTCAGAATGGAAAAATATTTCCTATTGAGGGTTACTATTTAAAACAACCAAAATTCTTCTTAATAAATATTAATCAAAACTTGATAACTAAATAAAAATTTTATTTATATATAAAATATCAGTCACATGACTTAATTACATTCAAGGTTTTAAAAATGTTTCAAGAGAAAAAAATTGCATATACAAATTAATGTAAAAATTAGGGAAATCTACAGCAAATTATAAATAAGAACATTTTTAAATCCATTAATGTCCATTATACAGAAATTCTTAAATCATTTCTATAGACATTTTAATTTTTTCATTTGTCTATGATTACAGATGGCATAGAAGAACATAAGTTTCAAATGGACAGGCTAAACTTAGGTTGTTAATGTAACTAAAATTTTCTGTAGAAAACAGTTTATCATGAGAGGATATATGTTTGCTCTTTAAAATAGAACTTAAGATAACCTACAGTGTTTAAAAGAACCACATATAAAATAAAGGATATAGTTATGAATCTTTTTAAATAAGAAAACTTAATGTAAATAAACACATTTGTAACAGCTCTTAAATTTCATTTGGATTATGAAGAAGAGACAAGCATGAAGGATCTTCCCATTGGAACTACATAATGAGGTCATTCACTCTTATCTGATTCCTGTGAAAGTCTAATTATGTAACACATTTGAATTTTTATACTCCTTTAAGACTTGAAAAAGGTTAACCTCAAAACAGGTATTCTTAAAGTGTTTAACTTAAAAGTCTTTCTTTATGAGTAAAATTTCTTATAAAGAACAAAGAACCACCAAAAATAATAGCAAGTTAAAATGGCAGAAGTAGAAGTAGAATTGATATGAGAAAGTTTATACTGAATTTTATAGTTGTTCTCAATCCTTCACTATTTCTCTAGAATATATCATACTACCACCTTGTTTTGTCATTTGGTTGTACAGTGGCTCTCAGTAGAGTAGGCAGCTTATATATCACCATCCTCTTGGACAATAAGATGTTAGCAGATGTAATGTAAACAAGGTTTAAAAATGGGTTTGTATTGTTTGCCTTTGTTACTTGAACTTCCATCTTCCACATAAACAACATGCCTTCGATAACTGTTGGTCCCCAGAATGAAGAAGACTATAGAAGATATTGAAACTTGACTGAAGTCTTGAGACTAGCTAAGCTGAAAGAAAGTCAACACAGATTCATAAGCAATAAAAATAAATATCTGGAGATCCAAGATGGCGGACTAGAGGAGGCTACATTCTGAGTCATTCCGTGACCTGGGATTCAAGTAGTGGAAATACCGTTTGCGAGTTATTAGAGACTGATGCTCCCGCACAGGCATCCTGATGCCAGTGCTGGAGCTGGACCACTGGCATCAGCACTTGCATAGGACTCCTGCCTGCTGCTCCCACACAGGACACCCAGCCACTGCCCACACAGGACCTCTGGCCACCACTCACATGTGGACCCCCATTTACCAACATGGGGCTCCCTGGGATGCCTCCATCTTGGGACTCTGCAGCTATTGCCATAGTCCCCTACTCACAGTAGCCTGCACTTGGGGACACCACACAGGGCTTGAGACAGCCGAGAGCCACAACACTGCATGCCACAGAGCTGCATCTTTGAACATGCCGCCCAACACCACCACCCAGTCCCACCTGACCCAATACCTCATACCTGAAAGCAGCCATGTCCATCTTAGGACACCTTTGTCACCATCTTTAGTTGGGGCAACTCCCAGCTTGGGACACCAGCTAGGGCTTAGAAGCAATACCAAGGTACCTATTGTCCCCAACTCCCCCATCTCCCTGGCAGCCAACTAACCTGGTGCAGTGCTTGTGGCTACACAGCCACTCCATAGCTTGCAAAACCTGGTCCTGAACTGCCCAATACAAAATAGCTCCCTATGACAGGTGCACAGCCCCCAGAGTGCAGCCCATAAGACCTCCAAGGAGAGAGAGCTTCCTGATTGGGAAGTAGAAAGGGAGTGGGTAGTGAGATACAGTTGAGAGACTAAATCAGAGACCAGGAATTGTGAGGTCTATAGATGATATAAGGAGATAAAACCAGGCACCCACATCACATGAGTGGGCTCCATAGGGGATCCTTGGGGTGCAGTCTCCCATCAGGGAAAGGAAATTCTATACCCCACCTCTAGGAGCTCTGCCCATAAGAACAATTCTCCTACCCTAATAACCTTCACCATCCTTAGGGTGGATATACCAGCAAACAACAAACAACTCCACCTATTGGATGAGAAGGTAAGCAGGAAAGATATTGATCTGCAACAAAAACAATCCTTGCATCTTCCTTCAAGGTTTTTTTTTTTTTTTTTTTTTTTTTTTTTTTTTCCAACATCATTCTAAATGGAGAAAATTTGAAAGCATTCCCCCTAAAAATGGGAACAAGATAGGGATGCCCTCCTACACACCACTTCTATTTAACATAATCCTTGAAACAATAGGCAGAGTAATTAGACGAATGATAGAAATTAAAGGGATACAAGTAGGAAAAGAAGAACTCAAACTATCACATCATACTACAGTGACACAGCTACATCAAAGTTTATAGCAGCACAATAGCTAACTTGTGGAACCAACCTAGATGCCCTTCAGTAGATGAATGGATAAAGAAACTGTGGTGTATATATATACACAATGCTGTATTATTCAGCATTAAAAAAGAATAAAATCATGTTATTTGCAGGCAAATGCATGGAGTTGGAAAATATTTTGCTATATTTAGAGGATCCAAAAAATTCCACCAGAAAACTTGTACAACTAGTAAATGAATTCACCAAAGTAGCAAGATAGAGAATCAACACCCATAAATCAAAGGCATTTCTGTGTATCAGTGACAAATCCTCTGAAAGGGAAATAAGGAAAACTACCCCATTTACAATAGCCTCAATAAAATAAAATAAAATACTTGGGAATCAACTTAACAAAAGGGGTGAAAACCTCTACAACAAAAACTACAGAACACTAAAGAAAGAAATTAAAGAAGACCTTAGAAGATGAAAAGATCTACCTTGTTTTTGGATAGGCAGGTGGAAAGATCTTCCTCGTTCTTGTATACATAGAATTAATATTGTCAAAATGACCATAATACCAAAAGTACTATAAAGATATAATGAAATTCCAATCAAAATCCCAATGACATTTCTCATAGAAATAGAAAAAAACAATCATGAAATTCATCTGGAAAAATAAGAGACCCAGAATAGCCAAAGCAATCCTTAGCAAGAAGAGTGAAGAAGGTGGCATCAGTATACCAATCCTTAAACTATACTACAGAGCAATAGTAATAGGGTGTTGGCACCAAAATAGACTTGTAGACCAGTGGTACAGAATAGAGGACACAGAGATAAACCTACATAATTACAGTTATCTCACATTCGAAAAAGGTGCCAAAAACATACATTGGAGAAAAGATAGCAACTACAACAAATGTTGCTGGGAAATCTGGAAATCCATTTGCAGCACAATGAAATTAAGCCCCCTATCTCTCACCATGCACAAAACTCAAAAGTGGATCAAGGATCTAGGAATTAAACCAGAGACCCTGTGCCTAATAGAAAAAAAAAAAAAAAAGTAGACAGAAATCTTCATCATGTTGGATTAGGCCTGGACTTAGTTAATAAGACTCTTATAGCACAAGAATAATTAAAACAAAGAATCAATAAATGGGATGAATTCAAACAAAAAGTTTCTTCTCAGCAAAAGAAACAGTGAGGTGAACAGAGAGCCTACAGAATGGGAGCAAATTTTTACCACATGTACATCAGATAGAGTACTAATCTCTAGGATAAATAAAAGAACTAAAACATCTTAAAACCAAACCAAACAAACAAACAAAATAGCCTAATCAATAAATGGGCCAAGGAACTGAAAAGACACTTCTCAGAAGAAGATATACAATCAACAAATATATTTAAAAATGTTAAATATTTTTAGCAATTAGAGAAATGCAAAACAAAACTACTCTAAGATTTCATCTCACTCCAGTTAGAATGGCAACTATTAAGAATACAAACAACAATAAGTGTTGGCAAGGATACGGGTGACAAAAGCACCCTCATACATTGCTGATGGGACTGAAAATTAGTGCAACCAATCTGGAAAGCAGTATGGAGATTCCTTGGAAAACTTGTAATGGAACCACCATTTGACCCTGCTATCCCACTCCTAGGTTTATATCCAAAGGACTTAAAAACATCATGAAGGAGCCCTAATTAGGAAGGGCTGTTGTAGCTAGCTGGAAGCCATAAGTTCCACCTGATATGTATGTGACGCACCTGTAGGCACCCACAAAGCTGAAGGTATATAACCGGGTGAAAGCGGTCCGAGTGAGGAGAACTGAGAATTCAGTCAGCCGGGCAGTCACTCAGTCTGTCAGAAGAATCAGAGCGGCCAGAACGTAGGCAGAGCGGTTACAGAAGAGAAACCAGATAAAAGAAGTAATGACTGGTCAGAGTTAGGCCGAGGCTCCTGAGGAAGACAGAAGACAGAAGAAAGAAGAAGGAAGAAAGAAGAGAGAAGAAAGAAGCTCTAATCTTTCTCTAAGCTAAGCTCTATCTTTCTTTCTCTCTAAGACTCTAACTCTAAGCTAAGAAGACAAGAAGAAAAGCTCGCTTTAATCTTTCTCTCTAAAAATCTTTCTTTCCCTCTCTAAGCTCTAAGAAAGTAGAAGTAAAAGTAGTAAAAGCTTAACTCTGCCTCCGAGAGTTTTTCCCGGGTTTCGGTACCAGGCAGCTTACAACATCATACTGCAGTGACACAGCCACATCAATGTTTATAATAGCACAATAGCTAACTTGTGGAACCAAAATAGATGCCCTTCAGTAGATGAATGGATAAAGAAACTGTGGGATATCTACACAATGCAATATTATTCAGCATTAAAAAAGAATAAAATCATGTAATTTTCAGGTAAATGCATGGAGTTGGAGAATATTATGCTAAATGAATTAAGTCAATCCCAAAAAATCAAATGCCAAATGCGTTCTCTGATATGTGGATGCTGATGCATAATGGGGATGCGGTGGGAGCATGGGAGGAATGAAGGAACATTAGATAGGGCAAAGGGGATGGAGAGTGAGAGGGGGCAGGGAAGTAGAAAAGATGGTGGAATGAGATTGACATCATTATCCTAAGTACATGTATGAAGACACGAATGGTGTGACTCTACTTTGTGTACAGAGACATGAAAAATTGTGCTCTATATGTGTTCTATTAATGGAAATGTAACAAATTAGAATAAAGAAATAAAATAAATAAATATCTGTTATTTTAAGCCTTTGGAATTTAGGGATTATTCCACAATATTATCACAATTGCTTGATAATACAGTTTTTAAGTTTCACAGAATCTGTGAGGCTATGGACCCATCTGATTTTGCTTTAACTGAAATTCCACAATTTTTTAATGGAATATATTGGTTAAGTTGTTGACTTTGTACTGCGGGTTCTTCTTTTAAGAAAGGGATGTGTGAATATATTGAAAACATCGTTATGAGAAATACATGAGTTAGACACATAATACTTTTAGAACACCTGGGATATAAGTGATTGTTAAATGCAAATAATTTTCAATTCTTAACAAAGCATAAAATTTCATATGACCTCATGGAGAATGATGCTACTTATGTAAAATAAGATTATTAACCCTCAGTATTCAAAACATAAATGGAAAGACTAAAATTTTGTATATATAAAATGTATGTGTGTTTCTAAATTATAGGTACAGCTGATAAGTAATTAAATCACAAATCAAAAATTTAATATATTTTAATTTTTCTTACATTATAATAGGATGGCCACCAACATTTAGATGGAGTAGAATTTTGAATATTTTTAAATGGACAAGTACCCAAATCTGTGTTAGTTTCTTATTATTGCTATAATAAGTTACCACAAGCTTAGTAACTTAACCAATATAATTATTTTAGTGTCTGTAGTTCAGAAGTCTGAAATGGATCTCTCTGAAATAAAATCAAAGTGTCCACTGAGTTGAATACCTTTTGGAGGCTCTCGGGGAGAATCTGATTTAGAGGTTACCACATTCCTTGAGTGTGAGTACATTCTCCCATCTTCAAAGCCAGAAATTCTATCTTCTATCTTGTTCTTGCTTCTAATTCCCTCTTGCACTTGAGAGCCCTGAGATTATATTATATTGAGTATAAGTAAAAAACTGGAATAGTCTACTCGAAGATCAGTGATTAGTAAAGTTAATTATAACTCCCATCTTAATTATTATTATTATTATTATATTTTTTTTTTGGTACCGGGAATTGAACTCAGGGACAGTCAACCACTGAGCCACATCTCCAGCCCTTTTTTGTATTTTATTAAATTGCTAAGTGCCTCACCATTGCTGAGGCTGGCTTTGAAGTCGTAATCCTCCTGCCTCAGCTTCCCAAGTGCTGGGATTATAGGCATGTGCCACTGCGCCTGGCCCATCTTAATATTTCTTTACCATGGTAATCTCACTTTCATATGATCTGGAGATTAAATATGTACACCTTTGTGGAGGAAAGTATTATTCTGCCTACATCAAATACTCAATTTCTAAGGATAAAATATAAATATTTCCAATTCTACCTAGTGTAGCAAAAATTAAGAATTTAGTATCACAACAAAGTGTACATTGTGTCATAATTAAATAATTTTGTATGTTTGCTACATATTTAAATCTTCACTAAGTCATTTTGGATATCTTTATTTTTATTATTTTCCATTTGTATGCATATGTGTGTATGCCTGAGAATGTATCAGTGTGTAAACCTGTACATTATATTTCCATCAATAAAATGTATTTTATGAATATGTGTATATGTATATGTGTATATGTAGGTGTATTTAGAAACTTTCCCCATGAGAGTAGTGTTTTAGGATGGCTGACTCAAATAAAAAAGTCAGTAAACATGTATTCCTTACATTAGTTGTTTCATTATACAATTTGTATTTTCAATACATTATGCTTTTGCCCTCATATTTTAATACTAGCCACAACACAGTGCAGTGATAACTGATCCTTTCATATGAAATTATGTAAAATTCCATGGGATAAATATTGTCTAATTTTGGTACTTAAAATGACAATATGGACTTCAACTAATGTGAAATTAATGTAAAAGTTGTATTTTCATTCTTTTTATTTTCTTAAAGTTACCAAAGTTTATATTCCCATATTGCTTTGGTTTTTCCTCTTGAATGCTAGATAAAAACCCAAACTTCATAGAGCTAGAGGTAAAATATAATGTGTGTTTAGGACATAAATATGAAGGCATGATACAGTTATATTTATATAGATAATGTCTGCTCTCCATTAATATACAAAGAATCAGGAAATAAACAAAGTAAGACATTAATCTTATTTTCTTTCAATCCCTTAATCTTCTTCTTAGAGCTAGCATTATAGGGAAGAAATAGTTACTGAAAATTGAATTACAGTAACTATTTGAATGTTGAATTCTGTTCGTCTTTTAACATTGATCAAGATTTTATATGTTTTGTAGTTCAAAGCCTCCTTTTCCACCTTTTTTCGGACATTTTACAATATAGTATGTGGTTAGTTTTAATATGGCAGCAATAGTGTCATTTAATTCTTAAATGCTGAGAGCTTAGTTGCCTAAAAAAAGAGTTTATTGGCATGACAATTCTAAAAAATTCAAAAGTAAAACATGTTGAAAGAAAGATTTTGCTGAAGAAAATTAACAAGGTCAGACATGTAACCTTCAAATATGGGAGACAATGATATATTGCTATGGAATCTAAAAAATACAATTGCACTGAGCTCCTAAAAGCCAATAGGCCTGCAAATGGCAAAGAGTATATGATTTTTAAAGAACAGTAAAACCACTATTGAGTAAAATAATTGTGAGGTCAACAGGGTTTTAGTACCTAGGCTGGTAAAATTGACATTACTTCTGATTTCTAAGCTTAAGGTTATTCTACTTATTTCTTTTTTTTTTTTCCCTTTTCTTTTGCTTTCTTTTTATCAACTCCTCCTTCTTCTCTTCCTCCTCCACCTCTCCTTCCACCTCCTCCTCCTCCTTTTTACAAAGACAGTCTCCAGGTTGCAAAAAGACCCATTTAAAAATTATCATTGTTCCTTAAGTTTTCCTTAATAACAAAACATTAAGATGCCTTAGGTGACCTGGAACACATTATCTTTATCTTGTTTACACATTTATTTCCCTCCAATTTTAAGATATTTAAGGAAGACTTTCTTTGCTCTGTTCTCAGCTAGTTCTGATTGATCATATTATTTTCACATGTTTTCAAGTCTATAGGGATTACATTATAGCTTTAATTTTTGGTCATGTTCTTTCCAAATGCCAATAGCTACTAACTTTAAAAACAGAAAACTGTTCACTATATTACTTTAATTGGTCTAAAATAGAAATAGTTTCCAATAATTACTTGTTTTATCACACTAATAATAACAATAGCAATGTTTATAATGCCAAGGTGTTCATTTTACTTCCTAAGAAAATTCAAAAGATATTTTAATTCCAAATGTATCTAAAGGAAATTTAAACCTTCAGAGCAATGGTTGCATACTAATCATGTTATTCTATTAAGAAGTGTCAAGACTAAAAATTTTAAAGAAGTTAAAATATAGCATACATATAAAGGAATATTTACAATAAAAACTAATTTTCTCTTATTGTCTTGGGCAACCTGTAGATTATTATGTTCAAAATTATTCTCCTTTACATATTATTTTGGAAACCAGAAAACACAATCTCTTACCACTTTTTTAAATTTAAAAATGTTTTTTAGATGATATTATTTCAAAATTATGAGTATTAATAACATTAAATGAAAGGCTCTGAAGCATAAAAATATTTTCATAAGTTTTCAATGTGTACATCATGACTTTACCCAGATGTACAGGAGGAAGTAGGATTTATTTTGGAACAAAAGATATTTAATTAAGTGTTTTTTCCTGAAAAAATATTCTTCAAAAATTATCCTTTCCATATCATGCCATCTTGAATTTTTAGGAAACATGTAATGAATAAATGTTTAAAGTCTGCATGATTTAGTTCATAATATTCCACACAATTTTTCACTCTTTTCAGTTCAAGTCTACAACTACCCATTTCATCTTCAAGTTACCAAAACACGTGCATATATAATGCAATGAGGATTCTAAATAGAACTGAGTTCAGTTTATCCAAAAGTATACCTTCTCTTTAATTAATGCTTTAATTTTTTTCTATAACAAAAAATTCCTTATTAATTGACATGTCTAAATGTAATATTATCTTGGAGAAATATGCTGATTCTCCTGGTACACTTTCTTGCCTAAAGATAAATTTATATGTCCATAAGAACTTGCTCAAATATTATCAGTTATCTGTTCCGTCCGCAGGATGCTCTGTTCTCAGCTAGTTCTATCATATAGCTTTAATATTTGGTCATGTTCTTTCCAAATGCCAATAGCTACTAACTTTAAAAACAGAAGATTGGTCACTATATTACTATGTTACTTTAATTGGTCTAAAATAGAAATAGTTTCCAAATATTGCTTGCTTTTGTCACAATAAAATGTAGACCAGTGGCATCAATTCTATAATATAAAAATATCTTTCCAAACTTTTAGGCTTTTACTACCAATGTTACTCAAAAATATCTTTTTAGAAAAGCATACATCCCTCTCCCATGTCAACCAAAACTATAATATCAAATGAGAGATTAGTGTAAAAACAGGTAATGTTAGGTGTGGTCATGCACTGTGACTGAGCAACAGAATTTGAATGGAAGCATTGGGAATTATGTCTTGGTTTGATTTATGAAACTTCCTATATAAAATTCTCCATGCTTTATTGTCTTCTTTGAATATGACCCAATACACACAAAAACCCAAGTATTAAAAACAAAACCTCAAGATGAAGAAATCTAGATTTGTAAATCACCACTAAAAAGAAAGATATAATCTAGTTAGGAACACATTTGAAATTTATGTGAGTGATAAGTGAACTTCTCTCATATTTGAGTATTTGTACACTTAATATTATAGCCACAAACATTACACAGTTTACAAAAAACTTGATAACTGGAAATGTCATGCTGCCTTTACACGCCTCTGAACTGTGTGCCCTTACTGCTCAGATGGTAGGTGGTTAAAAATAATACATATTACTAATTGTAAAGGTGAAGAAATGTGTTTTGTTATGGAGACTATTCAGTAAAACTGTTGAATCTTGAAAATGTACTGTCTACTGAATCTAACTTTGGGGAAAATAGGATAAAATAAGTACACTGTGTATTAACTATAGTTAGCAAATTTTAGCAAGGTATTAAAGATGAAGCAAAATACAGTTATCTTATACTAGACAAGTGTGCCAAAAACATTCACTGCAGAAAAGATAACCTATTCAACAAATGGTGCTGGCAAAACTGGAAATCCATATAAACCTTTATCTCTCACCCTGCACAAAAATCAACTCAAAGTGGATCAAAGACTTAGGCACTAGAACAGAGACTCTGTGCCTAATAGAAGAAAAAGTAGGCCCAAATCTTCACCACATCAGCCTAGGATCTGACTTCCTTAACAAGACTCCTAAAGTGCAAGAACTAAAATCAAGAATAAATAAATGGGATGGATTCAAATTAAAAAGCTTCTTTTCAGCAAAGGAAACAATAACGTGAAGAGAGAGCCTACAGATTGGGAGAAAATCTTTACCACATGCACCTCTGATGAAGCGTTGATTTCTAGGATATATGAAGAAATCAAAAATCTTAACACCAAAAATACAAATAACCCAATCAATAAATGGGCTAAAGAACTGAACAGACACTTCACAGAAGAAGAAATACAATTGATCAACAAATGTATGAAAAAGTGAACAACATCTCTAGCAAATAGAGAATTGCGAATCAAAACTACTCTAAGATTTTATCTCACTCCTGTCAGAATGGCAATCATTAAGAATACAGGCAACAATAAATGTTGGAGAGGATGTAGGGCAAAAGGTACAATCATACATTGCTGGTGGCACTGCAAATTGGTGCAACCACTATGAAAAGTAGTAGGAAGATTCCTCAGAAAACTGGGAATGAAACCACCATTTGACCCAGCTATACCACTCCTTTGTTTATGCCCAAAGGACTTAAAATCAGCATACTATAGTGACACAGCCACATCAATGTTTATAGCAATTCAATTCACAATCGCTAGATTATGGAACCAACCTAGGTGTCCCTCAATAGATGAATGGATAAAGAAAATATGGTATATATACTCAATGGAATATTACTCAGCTTTAAAGAAGGATGAAGTTAGGGCATTTGCCAGTAAATGGTTGGAGTTGGAGAATATCATGCTAAGCAAAATAAGCCAATCTCACAAAACCAAAGACTGAATGTTTTCTCTAATAGGCGGATGCTAATTCACAATAAGGCGCGGCGGGGGGCGGGGGGGAAGCAGGAGGTGGTACACTAAGACAAAATAGCATTAGATTAGGTAGAGGGAAGTGAAGGGAGGGTAGTGAGGGGATGTGGGGATGGAAAGATAGTGGAATGAAACAGACATTATTACTTTATGTATATATGTGACTACATGACCAATATTATTCTGCAACATGTACACTTTGAAAAATGGGAAATTATATCCCATCTATGTATGATATATCACAGTGTATAAATACATTCTACTGTCATGTATAACTAATTAAAACACATTTTAAAAATTAATAAAAAACATTTAAAAAATCAACCAGGAATGAAGGTACAAAGCTTACAAAATGAATTTCCATTCAAATTTTTTGTTATTAAGTCTATTATTAAGCAGTGTATTACATGATAAGCCTTTCCTCTTTAGGCTTTTTTTTTTTTTCCTTCTCCTCCTCCTCCTTTTCCTCCTCTTCCTCCTTCTCTTTCACTTTTCTTACTTGGCTATTTGGCTTTATTAAGAAAATGAAGGAAAGTGTATCTTCACATACTTTTTTTTTAAAAAACTTGGAGGTTTATAAATTTAGAATCAATTTTTAATGAACCTTACTTCTAGGTCTTTGAGCTGTGGTAAGGTAAATAAAGTCTGGCGTTCACCTAATTAAAAAAAAAAAAAAAAAAATAGTGAAGTTTTGATTGTAACAAATGGTAACAAGCGTACTTTGAGTCTAAATCTTGTGACAAAGAAAAAAAGCAGAAATACTTCAATATGTATCTGAATTATATAATATAAAGTATCCATGCACACCATAGATATTAATTAAAAGAAGCTTCATTCATTAATTAATTTTATCATATTATACACAAATCTATTTAATGTCACTGGGAGAGTGTGTAAGAATTCAAATGCAGTGTGTCTTAGAGAATACAAAAGTTTGGGCAATATTAATATTTTCAGATAGTTCAAGTAGGACCCCATGCTGACTAATTGTTAGGTAACCTTCTTTGAAATGCAGATGGAAAAAAAAAAAAGCTTTTGCTGTTAAATTCTTTTTTTTTAAGTGACTCTGTGGTATTTCACCACTTATTTATTTATATTTGTACACCATTATACATTTATTATTATTCAAGTGTGCTTTTGTACATACTATATTTCTCTGGGATCCTTCACATATAGTATGTACTAAAATAATAATATTCTTCAGTTATATCATTAGTGTAATTTTTTATTCCTATGCCTTAGGAATAGCAAGAGATCTTGCTATTAATGGAATGGATAACAAACTATTTATTTATCAATTGTGTCTATGAATCTTAACATTTTTACTGACAATCCCCATTTTTCAAAATAACAGCATGTCAACACATTGTGCATAATTGCAGGACCAAACAAGATTCAAGGACTATTATGCTCTTAAAAAATGGCAGGAAATGTGAAAATTGTAAATGTTTCCATATTTTAAAACGAAGAATAAAAGTTAGAAATCTGTATGTCACACTTTGTACTTAGTTCATATTTAATTTCTGTGCAAGGCAAGGAACGGTAATTGAAACATTGCTTTGAGAGCTACAATCATCAATATGGTTTTATTATTTTTTGCTGTACAGTCTGTAATTCTTTCTTCCTTTGAATTATCTGTCCTGAACTATATTTCAAATTTAAAGATGACTATATTAAACTTGGAACAATAATTAATCAATTTGAGGATTGTAGCTCTATATTTTGTATTTAGGAGATGATGCTAAACTCAGAAGTTATAACAATGTTCAAATGTCCCTATTATAAATTAATAAACTGCCATCAAATATCCAGCAATTTTTTTCAAACCAATAGTGTAAATATTCATGATTCTTTTGAGTACCAATTATTATTTGTTATTTAAAATATAAACAGAGTTCTTATTGTCTTCTATCAATCTTTATTATGTATAATAGAATGAAAATTCAATGTGAAATCAAAAGGCATAGGTCCAAGTACTAACCATGATCAGTGTCTTAGTTGAGCAATTTTTCTTTTCTGAGGCTCATTTGTCAAGTGACAGGGAGAATTAGTGGAATTGAGAAAAGATTCTTCAGAATATCATTATGAAGTTTCCTTCCAATTCCGTAGTCCTTTTTTACTGCTTCTGATAGGCACTCTCCATACATTTGTTTATAATCTGCTACTTTATAAATGGTATTTATCATTTTCAAATTATGGCTACTATTTTTATATTTACTTTAATATTAACATCTGAAATAATAATTGATATTTTCAGGTAAGGATACCTACCTATTATTCTGTACTTAAACATTTGTGCAATTATTTCACTTCCAAAGTTATGTTTAAGAGAAACTACAAGATAAGGAGAATCTAACCAAATTTAGAGTATACTCAAGGAACTGCCAGTGTAGCAGAAAATAGATATGGGAACACAACACAATTACTAAAGTACATTTATATTGATTATATTTATTTTATGCACATCCCCTATAATTTGTACTGAAAATAAAACTGAGATCAAATGTGATTTAAATCTCTGAAAATATTTTAGGGAAAAGATAATTTTTGCGCTGCAAATAGATGTTTTCCATGCAAGAATCTTTGGGAAAGTGTTTTGGTGAAAGAAGAAGTATCTTAGTCTATTCTGTGCTGCTAAAACATAATACCTGAATCTGGGTGCTTTCATAAAGAACAAAAATGTATTGGTTCATGATTATGGAGGATGAGAAATCTCGGATCACTGCCTGGCATTTGTGGGGGCCTTCTTGCTGCCTTATTCCATGGTGTAAAATAATGAGGAAGACAGAGATATCAAGAAACAACCTCTCAGTCCGTGCTGAAAGAGCACTGACTATAAGGAGTATCAACAATTTAAGATTGAAGAGAGATAATGAGTCTACACCCTGATAGTGATCCAAAAACCTAATAGTATTCAAACATAATTGGAATACATTTTTCCTTTCAAAAACTTCCAAATTTGTTTTTATTTCCATTCTCAAAGTGTTTAAGAACACCATTTTCTTAAGGTATCACGCAGTGTGTAAAATGGCTGTATTACAATGGGCTTAAATTTTTAGAACAGTATAATAGAAATATTACAAGATACCTTTGTTAAGGTCAGAAAAGCTTTTTAGAGAGAACCCAAGGTACAATATCAAACCACTTCAGGTATAGAAAGTCTAGGTTATTTATTCTTGCCTAAGAAGTAAGTAAAATGATGCAGTATAGAGAATTTGATGGGAAGGGGACTATTGATAGAAATGTTGACTTTCTTCCAGAAATTACATAGTATACTGTTTAGACAAAGGGTAAAATTTCCCAAGAATGTTAACAGGAGATAATATAAAACACCTATCATTAAATCTCTGAAGATCCAAATACAATTTCAATTAAGAGAGCATTTATGGTCATTTTAATTTGGAAGTGGTACTAAAGTTAATATAGAAAGATTAAGATCATCCAAAAACATAAGTTGAAAATGTAGTTTTCTCGACTGCAGATTATCATAGACACACTAAAAGCTAAATATGAGCTGTAGAATATTTTTTTACTAAAATTGTTTTCTATGTAAGATTTTAATTTTATTGAAGGCACAGTCTCAGTCTGTTTATAGCTGTTTGCCCCCGACATGGCACATATACAGTATTTGCTTTATACACATATATTAATATATGTTTGTTTAGTGAATTAGTGGTTATTTCTAGATCATTCTGAAGGTGGTGTTGGGCCAATCCAGTTCACTCTCCTTTTTCTTTTGTAATTGTCAATCCTAGAACTATCTTGGAAAGGCTAGAGAGATACAGACCAGAACAGCCCAGGCTCTGTTGCAGTTATTTCCAGCAGAGAATGTTTGAAGACAGATAACTTTGGTCCAGTAGTTCCTATTGCCTTCTGATATAAAAGCCAGCTTCAGTGCAAGTGGGATGTATGGAAATGAGACTATCTACCCTGGGTAGCTTTTCTGAACTCTGTATCATAATTATTGTAGTTATCCCTTGTTACCAATCTATGAGTAATAAATCATATAACTTGTGTGTGAGTTTCTGTCTCTCTGTACTTGGGCAAGTACTAAAACACAGTGAATCTGCTTCATGGTTATTCAATGATAAACTAAAAAGCATACAACAAAGGTCAACAGTGTACAAATTTTCCATACTTCAGAACATATTTCTACTCATTTAGTTTCTTAGCCCTAGACACTTGTGTTTAACTTTAGCTCTGCACTTTTAATTCCTTGTTAATTTTGTGTTCATTCATCTAATATCTATGTTAGACTGTAAACTACCCTGGGTAGGCAACTCTATTTTGTTCACTGTTGCAGTTTTTTAAAAAGGAAAGTTGATGTTTAATTGTGAAGTAAACAAACGCATTATAGGAAAAGAATGATACTTTAAATCATAATTCAGTGATAGAATGAAGACAGTGAATATAAAATAATTTTCAAGGATCATGCTTAAGAAATGATTTGAGTTTGAGAAAATAAATTGAAAAGTTTTGAAGGATCCAAAGAGCATGATATTAAATTGTTTCATATTTGGGACTGTGATCACATATTTCTGTGGCCAGTGAGAATCCAGAAGTATTAGAGGAAATAATTTTTTATTCCCTAAGTTAAAACTTAAACAAAAAAAATATAGAAGGAAATATATGAGTTCCAAGTAAGATATTAGGTATTAATGTCTAAATTGTAGAGTGGATATTTAAAATGTCAGTGTGCCATGTGTGGAAAAATTAGGACTTAAATATATATGATTGGAGTCTTTCACTCAGGGGTTATAATTTGTTATATGGTGAGTGATAGGATTCTTGAAGCAAAAATTATATATATCAGGGCTTATTAGATAACATGATTTTGATTGACAAGAACAAGGCTATTGCTTATGGGTGAATAGCATGCAGTATAAATTAGTAAAATCTCTGAACATAATGTTGCCAACCATACTCCATACAAAATATTCCTGAACACATAGCACTTAGTAAGGAATCATGATCGTGGCAGAAACTCTATAGAAAGGGGAGAAATACTTGTACCTGAGATATTTTTCCAACTCTGTGGGAGAACTATTGTTCCTCTAGGATAAGAGGGTTCAATCTAGTGAACTTGATACCATCTGAAGATGCTGTGTTTTGGAAAATAGAACTTCATGAATACTTCTTGTTTCTACAAGGTCTAGATCTTCTGAGCAAAGGATACTGAAATACTTCCCTGAAAGCTAGAGATATTGTCTCCCCACAGGAGAGAAGATATTTTTTTCCTGATCAGCATAATAAAGATAGAGTATGTCTCTTAGCAACCATTTCAGGACAGTAAAATCCCTTCTTCTCCAGAGAGGATTTGCTTATCTTGCAAACTAAAGATAAGGCCTCTCTAACTCACTAGAGGAGAGGATGGTTAGTTTAATAGCATTTCATAATTTTTGGCTTCCTTTCCCTTGATTGCATCCCACTGCATATGTAGGTGCCATCTGTCCTTTACTGTGTTACTGTGAATTGGGGCTCAGGAAACCAATGCAAGATATTCCTCTGGCTGCTGACTTATGATGAGTTATAGCTGGTCTTTATCTCTGGCCCTGGGTTCTCATGTTTTCTCAGCAAATTGATAAGAGAAGAATTCAGAAATATCCTAAATTTTGTTGCAGCCCAGAGGGTGAAAAAAAGGAAGCCAAATAAGTAGTTTATTTAACTGACAGCTTCAGCTTCAGGCTAAACCAACAAAGAGAAAAGAATAAACAGTTCTACATGTGTTGAAGATTAGCCATCAAGACCACTCTGCATTCTGCTTGCAAAGTCAACCAACCAAGAAACAAGTACTTTTTCTTGTCGATTATCTTCCTATTACAAGACTTTGCTTGCTTTATATCCTTTGGTCTGTCTTGTCATAGCCAATGAGATGCAGTGTAAACAATTGATGCCTTCTTCCAAAAGCTTCATTATTAAATACTCAGGCTTCTTAGACCCCATGAACATTTTTCCCATCTGCTATCTAGCCATGATGGTGATCACGGCTTAGGAAATTTGTTCCAAAACTTTTTTTTTCTTTTCTTTTTTTGCCAGCATTTGTAACAGTTCAATAAAACACTTTGTTTCAGAAATATCTTGGTCTGTGAATTTTGATTTAAAATATATATAGAAAACTGTGGAAGCCTTACTTGCTAATTTGCAAATAGGTAAAATCATAGACCTTTCATAGTATTTTATTTAATACCTGCTTTCTAGAGACTTCCCTCACCCTCTGGAAGTGACCTTTAGCTTTTGAAACCTTCTTGAATTTTGTCTCTCTTAAATCACTTTGGTTATTCTCCTTAGGGGACTCACTTTAAAACTCTTTCTTCATAGAAAGTTTCTTGAAGGCAGATTTATGTTGATGAAAAACAAACAAACAAACAAAAATTAAAAAAAAAAACTCCTTTCACTTTCCCTAAACCCATTTTCTCAGTACTTGATAAATATTGAGTTTTATTAAATTAAACTAAACTATATTTAAAAGTTTCTTAAAAATGTAAAATTTTTCCTCCGATACTTAACTCTTCTTTATTTATTTTATTTTTTTTAGTTTTGAATGTTCCAATGTCTCTTTTCTTTATAACCAATAGTTTTCCCCTCATATGTTAAAAAGTGCCAAAGCAAGTAATTTTATATTTAGCAATAATTGTTCCAGAAATATCAAATCTGTCACATCTGTTCATGTTTAAATCAGAGTTAATGTTTTTTCATCTTAATCAATATTTCCTAATGTAGCTATAATATGTGGCTGACTACTGTGTTTCTGTTTATTATCTAAACAGGTCATGTATTTTTTTCCCCATATTTTATGTACTGTTTATACAACTTTTAAAATTGTGCTATGAATAAAAATACTCTTATAAACAAATGTACTTCTATGAAAAGGGTTGAAAAAGGTGCCTAGAAGGGATATTACAATATTTATTGCCTTTAAATATTTCAGTAGCAAAATTTCACATTGAAATTTGCTTTACATAAGATTGTATCACCAAGCTTGTCATTATTCTTGTTTAGATTCACATTAGGCTGAAATACTGAAAAAGTAAATATATGTACTTGAATACATTATAATTCAGTTCTCAAGATGTTTTTCTTCTGCTTCATTTTAAAAGGAATAATTCTTTTTATGTTTGACCTCCTGCTATTTAGAATCATCTGCTTAAATAAAAAATTAAAACCACCATAAATGTACTGAAAAAAAAATTCTGTAAGAAATCTTGGAACATCCAGAGATCAGTAGACATTATCACTCTTAGAACAAGAACCACCAGTCAGAGAGACTTCTTCAGTAGAGACCGCAAGAGAGGGACATCCCAGACACCACCACTGAGATGTCCTTACTTGAGGCCTTGGCTGAAGTGCTTTTCTCGCTCTAACTTAGTGATATTTTCCTAGTTCTCAATCTTTCCTTTGCACTGACTAACATAGCCAATATCCAGTTCTATTTCATGGTGAAAAGTTAAACATTTTTCTTATGTTATGGCATATTTCCTTTTAGCACTTCAATCCTTATTTCTTTCTTTTAAACATTGGAATAGAATATTGTTCTACACTTGTGTTATCTACACCTCAGGCAGCTACCATATTATAAACTTGCCACTGATTGTGTTCATGAAGGAACCCTGGAATAAAGCTTGTTAGCCCTGGACAAGCCTCAATCTGGATTAGTAAAGAGAGGCTTGCGGGTAGAGCCTTCCAGAGAACAGTAACCATGTAAAATAATGAAAAGTCTCTGGAAATAGAACTTGTAAGGGACTCTAATGCTATCTCAGTGACTACCATGGAATGTCAGACTATTAATTTTTACTGTGATTATAGCTTATTCCTTTTCAAGGCAGCTGCAGATTAGGGGATAAGGGTAAAAAAAAGGGCAGGTGTTTTAGTCAGTTCTTCATCGCTGTGACAAAATATCTGAGAAAACCAACTTTTAAGAGGAAGGATTTATTTTAGTTCATTGTTTCAGAAGTTTCAGTCCATGGTCAACTAGCTCCTTTGTTTCCAGGCCTATGAAAAGACAGGGCATCATGGTGGAAGGGTGTGACAAAGAAATGCTTCTCACTTTATGGTAATTGGTAAACAAAGAGAAAGAAATGGCATACTTCATTGACCTACCTCTTCCAACTATACTCCACCTCCTAAAGTGTCCACCACATCCCAATAGTACTCTGAGCTAGGAAACAAACTTTTAACAGAATAGCTTTTTAAGGACATTCCATATCCAAACAAACTGTAACATTCTGCCTCATGTCTCTAAAAATGTATGCCTACATCAAAAAGTAAAGTGCATTCAGGGCCAAGAATCCTCAGATTTCCCAGTTCCCAAGTCCTTATAGTCTTAGCAGTTCAGCATTGCTCAAAAGTCCAAGTCCAAAATCCTCTGAGACTCAAGACAAACTCTTAGCAAAGAGCCCTAAAAACAAAACAGAAAAATACATAATTCTAATATATAATGGTAGCACAGGCACAGTGTAAACTTTCCCATTCTAAAAGGGAGAAATGAGGGTATAGTAGAAGGTATGAACCAAAGTGTGACCCAATACAGCATAACAAACATTAAATCCTGTAACTCCCTGACTGGATTTGGTGCATGTGGTGGTGACATACCTTCTAAAAGTGCTTAGGCAGTCCTCCTGCTATGGTCTTGCTCTTTGCAGCCCACATGGCCTATCTCTTGAGATGGTTCTGCTCATTGAGTGCAGATTACTCAGCAAATATTCCACATTTCTTCATCTTTAACTGCTTGGGGTCTCCAATTCAGTTTCAACTTCACTCTCACAGCTTCATACATTGTCCTTTCAGGGGTTGCCCACAGGGATGTCAACACAATTCTTGGCCTCCCAGGCTTTCCTTTGGAAATCTCAGTGAAAGCCTCCAATACCCTATTAACTCTTGAATTCTGCACTCCTGAAATCTAGTATCACTTTTATGACCTTGATTATGTAATTGTTTAGCTCTGTCCGGTTCCTTAAGACATCTTTCCTATTTTGCCAGTCCAAAATACTTGATATCTTTATAATGACACTCATTTCTTCAGCAATCATACTTTCTTCAGCCTCAACTTAACATGCACTTCTTTTTTGGCCAAACTGCAAATTTGTCAATTCTTTCTGCTCCTCTCCTCTTTGCTGTCAATTTTCACAATAATTTTTGTTAAAAACTGTCAGAAATACCCATGACACCATCTGCATGCTGTACTGCCATAAAAGTTTTGCCACCAGATTAATTAGTCCATCACATTTTTTAAAATTTATTTTTTATTTATAATAGCAGTATGTATTACAATTCATAATGCACATATATAGCATCTTTTTACATACAACTCTTTGTATACAAAGTATATTCATACCATTCAGGTCTTCAATCATGCATTTAGGATAATGATATCCATCTCATTCAACCACCTTTTCTTCCCCCCTCCCTCCCTTTCCCTCCCTTCCCTTTGACCATTCTAGTGTTCCTCTAATCCTCCTATGTACCCCCATCCAACAACACTGTGACTAGCCTCCTTACATCAGAGAAAACATTCGGTATTTGAATTTTTGAGATTGACTAACTTCATTTAGCATTATATTCTCCAACTTCATCCATTTACCTGCAAATGCCATTATTTTATTATCTTTTATTGCTGAGTAAAATTCCATTTTGTATATATACCACATTTTCTTTATCCACTCATCTACTGAGGGACATCTAGGTTGGTTCCACAACCTAGCTATTGTGAATTGTGCTGCTATAAACATTGAAGTGGCTGTGTCACTGTAATATGCTGTTTTTAAGTCCTTTGGGAATAGCCCCAGGAGTGAGATGGCTGGGTCATAGGGTGGTTCCATTCCCAGTTTTCCAAGAAATCTCCATACTGCTTTTCATAACGGTTGCACCATTTTGCAGTCCCACCAGCAATGTATGAGTGTGCCTTTTCCCCACATCCTCTCCAACATTTATTGTTGTTTGTGTTCTTGATAGCTAAGAAACAATCATTGAGGTGAATAGAGAGCCAACTAATTGGAAACAAATTTTTAATACATGCACATCAGATAGAGCACTAATTTCTAGAATATGTAAAGAACTCAAAAAACTTAACACCAAAAAAAATAAATAAATAAAACCCAATCAATAAATGGACTAAGGAATTGAAAAGACACTTCTCAGAAGAAGATACACAATCAACAAATACATGAGAAAATGCTCAACATCTCTGGCAATTAGAGAAATGCAAATCAAAACTACTCTAAGATTTCATTTTACTCCAGTCAGAATGGCAGCTATCAAGTCCATCACATTTAAACTCAGCCTTCCACAAAGTTTCAGGTCGTGGACAAAATGTAGACAAGTTCTTTACCTAAATGTTGTATGAACGGCCTATACTCAAATTGACAGGAGTCCTCATATTCATTTGAAAACTAATGAGGACAGTGTCTGCATTCCTATCAGCAATGTCTGGTCTTCCAAAATCACCAGTCTAGTCCTTTAAGCTCTGCTTGCAACATTCCAAGGCTTTCCTATCCTGTACTAGAAAATTTTTCCAAACTCCCATAAACCAGTTCCAAAAGTTTCAGAACTACACGGTCAGGTATAATTACAGAAACAATCCCATTTCTGATAACAATTTTCTGTGTTGGTAAGCTTTCAATCACTGTGACAAAATGCCTAAGAAAATCAACCTAGAAGAGGAAAGATTTATTTTGGCTCAAGATTGCAAAGGTTTCAGTTCACAGTTTCTTGGCTCTATTGCTTTGTATGGTGGGGAGGAATGGGGGAAAGAGAAAGGAGTCAAGGACAAAAGAAGCTCTTCAAAGGCATGCCATCCACAGTGAGCTACTTCTTCTAACTCAGCCCCACCTTCTAGTGTTTCTACAACCTCTCAGTAGTGAAACTAGTTAGAGACCAAGTTTTCAATTTTGGGAGACATTCAAGATCTAAACTATGACAGCAAATTACAACATCACAAACTTAAAATTTTGACTAATTTCCAAAGATCTGAAAGTTGGTTTTGAATATTTATTTATTTTTGCCAGTGCTTTTTACTTTCATGAAATATAAAATCTTGGAAGTCCTTGATCTACTATTTTTGCTAGCATTACTTTCTTGCCTTAAGTTTTTCAATGGTAGTCGCTACCCCTTTTGATAGTCAGAAATTCTGTAATTAAGAGAATAAATATATCTACTCTGGTGTTTAGTATTATTTAGCCCATTTAATTCATAGTTCTTCATTATCTGTAGAGGATGAGTTTCAGGCATCTCTTCAAATACCAACATCTGTAGATGTACAAGAACCTTATAAAATGGTGTAGTATTTGCATGTAACCTACGTATCTACTTTAAAAATTTTTTTTTTAGTTGTAGGTGGACACAATACTTTTATTTTATTTATGTGGTACTGAGGATCAAACACAGGGCCTCACACATGTAAGACGAGATCTCTAATGCTAAGCCCTATAGTTACCTACTTTTATATCATTTGAGTTATCTTCATATTACTTATAATAGCTAATAAAATGTAAATGCTGTGCCAATAGTTGTCACATAGTATTGATTAGAATATGCAAAATATATTAAAATATAATCAAAAACAGCATGGTAAACTACAAAGATAAATGACTACAGTTAGAAATGTTTTGTCACTTAAAAATAATTATATTGGGAAAATTATCAAATTATTTTTTAATATATTGTTATGGTTTAGATATAAGGTGTCCACCAAAAGCTCATATGTGAGACAATGCAAAAACTTTTGGAGGTGAAATGATTGAGTTTGATGTCTTAACCTAATGAGTGCATTGATCCACTGAAATGGATAAACTGGATGGTAACTATAGGCAGGTAGAGTGTGGCTGGAGAAGGTGGGTTACTACTGAGGGCATGCCTTTCATGTATATATTTTGTACCTGGTATGCAAGCACTGTCTGTTTCCTGATGGCTGTGTCCTGAGTTACTTTCCTCCACCACACTCTAATGCAATGATGTTTTGCCTCACCTTGGTCTGAGCACCAAATAAACTTTTCCTCCTCTAAAATTGCTCTTGTCAGTTCTTTTGGTCACAGCAGTGAAAAAGCTGATGAAAACATCTATAAAATGTAATAACACTTATTTTGTAAAGTTATTGTGTTAATTACATACAATAATTTATATAAATGTAAGGCTTAATGAATATAAGTTGTCTCCCTGTTTATTCTAGGAACACTAAATAAGTGCTTTAAAATAAATATGATTGAAAACAATATTGAGATTGAATGTATAATTTTAACCATGTTATTATAGTTTTAAACTATAATAACATAATATAAACATAATATGATTTGTAGCATATAAATTTACAAATAATTTAATAAATAGAAATAATCAAATCATAGGTAGGTAAGTTGTCTCTTGCATTCTTCCAGGAGTTTAACAGAATCTTCTGGAATAAGTAATAACTCGGAAACAGATTCCATGCCTGTGATTTGTTTGCCAGACTGGCTTAATACTCATATCTAAAGAAGATGGCTGATTTCCACAATATAGGAATTTTAAGTTCAAAGTTACTTTATAAGTTGGCTGAGAATTTTAATACGAATATACTCCTTCTCAAAAATTTTAAAAAAAATTTATTCTTAATTTTTCATGTGCATCTTAAAGAATTCAATAAATAAAATTTATTTTTTCTTGGTTATTAAATTTGTACTGCATCTACTCTGCTAATCTCTACCTTGTGATGCTCAGTTGGAAACATGGTAAACAGCATTTCTCATTGCAACGTCTTTCTTGTTACATTCTGATAATAGGGGAAACACAAGAAGAAAATTATAAGGCAAACAAAGGGAAGGGGTATCTTTCCTCTTGAGGGCTTGCTCATCTTCTAATCATTACCTCATCATAGCACTTTACCCCAGCAGCAGAATTTGGTTCCAGCCTCCAAATCCATTCTGCCTTCCCATCTCCAGCATCATTAAAACTACTTCTGCAACTAGGAGCAACAGTTTCTCACCCTCTCCAGGTATGTCTGAGCTCCTGCTTTGAAGGACCACTGTTCTCATAGTCTGAATTGGTAATCTCAGGCTTTGTTCTTGATTCCCCCAGATTGAGGGGTATTCAATTATATTATAACTGATGTCTAATTTTGGTGCTGTCTTTGTTTTAGTCATTTAGTTCATTCAGTACCTGTATAATCAACTATCTCTTAAATTCCTTCATTTCAAATACACAGTATGATTTCTGATTTCCCTGTCAGGCCTGTGGTTAATAAACTATCCTGGTTCATTTCTTTGCAAAATTTGAATTCTTAATCTTCATCTCTTGGGTACTAAAATTGAAATTTCATATTTTGTAATATTTTCAAATATATTTTGGTATAAATAAACAAACACAACTTCTTCTCATACCCTGGATGAAAATAATGCCCAAATAAGTAAAGATATCACTTCTATTGACTTCCCTGAGATCTCACAGTGCCAAATCCATTTAAGCTAGAAGTTGTAACAGGGCCCAGTGTTCCTGTCTATGTGGTTCTTATCTATCTGGATTTTGAAGCAATTCTACTTGTAGATAGAACCTACCACTATTTTTCAAAAGTGCAGATTGTCATCAATCAAAATCATGCCAATATCAACATTCCCTTCACCAATCCCTTATCATTTCTTCCCAACTCAGTTTTTTAAAAAAATCTGAATCCATATATAAGATTTAAAAGAAAATTAACCATTATCAAGCTTACTAACTCATACAAATATTGTAGAAAGTGTGTATGTGTGTGTGTCTACATGTGTGTGTGTGCGTGTTATACATGTGCATGTAGTGGTGGTAATTCCACATGACTGGTAATATTCTAATGTCAACTCCAGCCTGGTGAACAACCTGACTTTAGCATACCAAACAGGATTAACTTTGCCATTTACTCGTTTTAGGATTTTGTATAAATCATTCTAACTCCCAATGTTTTAGTTTTCTCATTTCTAAAATGGATATTTAAAATAACTTTACTCATGGTTATTTTGAAGATAAGCAAGTTAATAAATATAAAATGCTTAGAAAGACATTATTGTATGTAAATTGCTAAATGAGTATCTTCTAATTTTGTTCTTATTATTTTTATTGTACCCTTACATAGTCTGAGGAAATGCATACTAAAAAAAATCATGTATTCTTAAACATATGTGTAGAAAACTTCTACAAACTAGAAATAGCTTGCTCAAAAATGTAGAAAGTATGAATTTGTCAGACTATTTCTCCCTTATGCTTGCTTTACTAATTGAGTGAAGCTGGCCTATGAATTTCTATTTCACACCTCTGGAAATGAGAACTCCTCAGGTAAAAGGACGTGTGAAAATGTTTTTTGCATCTTCCTACATTTCATTTTTTCCCTCCCAATATATTCTTAAAAAGAAATGTGAAGACAAACGACAATGCATATGTAATTCTGATACCACTTTTAGAAAATTAAGTGAAGCCATTTTATTGTCTCATTTAGATAAATTTTCTCAATCCTATAAGGTTGATCCAAACAATGCATGTTAAAGATGACTTTTTATTTTTCCATTTCTCCACATCTGTGCTGATGCTGTATAGCTGGAACTTCTCTGAAGAAAAGGACTTAATATCTAGTTGAAGATTGGTGTTATAATCTTAGAGTGTTATGATGAAAAAAAAAGATTAGTGAAAAGATATCAAAATCCTTCAACTCTGCTAATCTAATTCTAATCATAGGGTACTGCAACTTTTTTATTTTAATTAAAATATAGTTTCTACTAAAAAATACAGAAAATAGTTATATGAATGTGCTAGTTTCTGTGGAGGAACACACACTACAAAGAAATATATAACATTCTGCACTAGGTCCTTGTGGTTCCAGAAATCTCTTGTCTCTTTTCCTCTGTCTCTAACCTTCATTGCTTTTCATTATCATTTATGCCCTCCTTTCTCCTATCAAATTTTTCTCTATATTTTAAAACCATCTTTGTTTCATGAAATTTAGCAATATTTTAATTGACAAAACAGCATGCTCTCTCAAGACATAACATTTTATATGCTGCTGTATTTCTTAAGAACATCAACCAACACCCTCAGAAGAGAAACAAATAAACAAAAAATCCAATGGGAAGAGGAAGTTACAGGGAAGCTACATATCCTAAATGATATTTAAATTCTTGTCTACTACTAATTCCTAAGTTCGCCTCAGTCCATCCTTTTCAATTTTCATTTCTAGCAACATTGCCACGAAAACTTCTGCTCTTATAAAAGCTTGTATACATTTTAAACAAGGAAACTCTAAGAGTTGAGTTGATAAAAAACAGAAGAAATTGTCCTGCTTTATTCGGTTTCATTTTTTTCTTTTGGTATTTTTTAAACAAAACTCAATTTATCAATTCTAGAGAGGGTAGAACATAAAAGTAAAGGATGTTGCCATAAAAGTTGGAAATATATCCTCAATAACAGCTTCTGGGGCCAATCTGCATAGCAAGCTCTTGGTTGTTTATTCTATGTGAAAGCTAATAAATCTATTCACAAGAACTCCTAAAAGGCAATCATTTTCAGAAAGAGCAAATTCTGGCAAAAGCTATTGTTTCAGCAAATCCAAATGACAAGTGCTTTAATATGACAACATTTGCAGTTTTGGGGGCACAGTGCATTTTAGAATCATAAAAGTAGCAACACGTTATGTGTGGCAAAACATACTGTGTTTAAATCTGTCCCACTGCAGTGTGCTGCTAATGGGTATGTACAATGTATGAACAAGAGGAAGAATGACAAATTACAAACCTGCACAGATCCAGTTATTTTGCAAGTAATCTTTCTTTTATTTTGTAGTTTTATCATTTGCATATACACTATGTAAATTCAGTGAGAAAATCTATCTCTGGCCAGTTTTCTCACCTTACTTCTACTGACCTTTATAAGATATGAATCAGATGTTCCAATAACAATTATTGATAATGGCAAATAAAATATGAATAATGAATATTTTTAATTAATGAATTAAATAAATTAACTTTTGCTATGTACAAAAAGTAATGCTCTGTAATGCCTTGGAAGGTGAAATTCAATTCTCATTGAGTTTGCTTTGTCAGTTTCTATTTTCTGTATGTCACTGGGATACAGTGCACCAAACATTGCAGAAAATGAAAAGTTGATGGTCTTTGCCCTGCAGCTTACAATCTGAAAATAAAAGCTTGAGACAGGAAGAGTCAAAATAGGAAAGCTGTAGCAAAATGAAGTAAACATTGTTAGAGGTAAAGCAATAAGAAGAGAAAACAATATAGTGTAAACTTGGAAGTAGAAACAAAAAAAAAAATTGTGTTCATTTAAGAATTGCCAGTCTCTCAGGTTATACCCTGCTAGATGATCACTAACAATCATAATAGTCTCAGATTTTTTGTTGTTGTTATAGAGATAGCTTCCTACCTGAACTCTCTGAATCCTGCCTCAGTCTACACAGCATAGCATTGCCAGAAAAAACACAAATTTCTGAAGGCATTCCCTCACATGCTGTAATCAAACTCACTGTGTTCTTTCTATTCCATTCATCTAACCCCATCAACCAGTCTTTCAAAGTTCTCCAATGTGTGGATGGGCCTTTCCCAGTGGGTCCATCCTTCCAAGTCAATGCTCAGGACAGATTCCCCTGGACCCACTTCTTGATTAACGTGCAGGCCTTTCTGTGTTCTGCCTATTCCAACCCTACATGTCATTAAAATCCAGATTAACACCCACCTTTTCTACTATCCTGACACTTGGCCCTTTAACAAATCTCAATTATTAAATTACATAAAAGCTTGGCTTGTAGATTGTCAGCTTTTATTTCTGTTGCTGCTCAATTAGAGAATTTGCTGCTTGAAGAAGTCTATGGTGTATCACATGCCAGCATTTCACAATATGCCCTGACTAGAGTACATCTATACTTGGTACTCAAAACCATTCCTGTGTGATTAAATAAGAAATGGACCTTATTGTTGCTTAGACCAGTTCTTCATCACTAAGTATGTTATTAATATACTTATAACATTAACTGTATTTGCTATAAAGAATGCATTAATAAAAGTGTGACTTGTTTATATCAAACCTTCCATTTTTAATTCTTTTAAAAATCACTTTTCCCCTTATTTACTCTCAGTTTCTTCTTAACTAATTAGAAGGAGAAAAGGAGTTTCTCTCCTTAGTTTCAGTTGATATAACACAAGTGAGAATAGTAGGTATTCTTTTGAATACACACAAATGCGTATATTTTGAATTCACTAAAATATTTTAATATCAGAAGCCCTGTTGCATTATAATTAGCACACCACTATTTCACACTGATCAATAATTTTCTTTTCATAAATAAATTTCCTACAGAAGAAAATAGTCATACTTATTTTCTGTGAGCTTAAATTATTTCACAAAAGAGTTTAGTGAAAGATTCACTGAATTAATTATAACATCATACCTAGTGTCTTTGCAGGTATTAATAGTATTTTTGTAATATAAAAGGAAATAGTCACAATTCTAGTAGGTATGCCTTGATCAGAAAATGTTGGAAATGAGATGATATTCTAACTCTTATCTCTCCGTCTCTGATGCTCATTTTTTTTTTCCATTTTCTAATTTAACTTGTTACATTTATGTGCTCAATATGGTAAAGTGATAAGAAGGAATATCTCAGGGAGATAGAAGAAGGTCTTATGTACAAAATTATTTATAGGCACCTGTTAGTATTTTTATTAAAGTGGATTAATGTTAGTGAATAATATTAATATGTCCCTGGATCATGCAAAGTATATGCTACATATATTATATAAGTAGATTAGATTCATTCCTAACTGGAATATATTTCTATAATAGTAATAACATTTCACAGACTAAAATTCAAATCATTAGCTGTCTTTATCCAACTTCTTTGTTGCCATACACATAGATACACTGCTCCAGACCCAGCTCAAATTTCTTGCAGTTTTAAAAATATGACCTGATCGTCTTGTCAAACTCATCACCTGTAACTCTCCTCTCTGCCGGGGTATCTTGCCATGTTCCTCCTAATTGCTCACTTCAAAGCTCTTCTCAAGAGTTGCCTTCTACTTAAGCTGTCATGATATTCTTAATCTAGTGTCCATCTCCTTTTCTTGGTCTTCCAAGTTCCCTGAGTTTTCTCAATCACTGTCCTTCACAGCTGAGATATGGGTTATAGGAGAGTGGTTTTAGTTATTTCTGTGAGTCTATTAACAAAGGTAGTAGCTGATGGGCAATAGGTGCTCCATGGAGCATTGCTGCTGTCGTTATTATTATAAGGGATATGTTGAATTTGAGGAAGAATGGAAATGCAAAGCTTCAGAAGCTTTAATTTTGAGAAGGAAGAGGTTTGGGAAACATCTGTTGAAATTGTTGTAATAGATAACTGTGGAAGTTTGGGTACTTGTGGATTTCCTGGGTTTATGCTCTCAAAAAATGCTGTATGGAATGATGGAGAAAAGAGAGACTTTATATTTGTACTGTCTTAACATATGTACATAGTTCTGAAAATACACTGAGTCTTGTATGTGGCAACAGTCCATTTCAATTCCTGCAGAATATTTATGTGATTTTTTAATTTGGGTTTCATATTACTACTAATAATAATACAAATGAAAAGTTAATATAATTTTGTAATAAACTTAAAGGTTGAGAGGCCAGGCCTCGAATGCAACAGACATTATTGATGAATAAAAATAATAAGAATACCATCTATCAGCATTCCCTCTTTTCCACCTAGTATCTTGCTTCTTGACTCATTCAACAGTGGGTTGAGGTAATAACCACAGAGAATCTGTTTATACCAGATTTAGTGCTACATTCCAAACAACTTATGATAAACACTTTTTGGCTGGTAACTAATGACATCCTAGTTGGAAAATAGATCTTTATTGAGTCTACAATATTTACATCAATGAGTTCATACAATTTTTCCAACATTCTTTCATATTTCAATTGTCAGATTTACCCTCTAGGTTTTATTTTTTCTTTAAGTGTATAAATGCCTTTTGTATGGAATATTTATATTGGATAATTAATATTCATTTTATGCTTATTTAAATAAGTGGGATATCATTCAATTATTTTTTCTATAAATATGGCTTTTTTTCATAGATGAATCCACTGTGACTGTGTTATTGATCCTAAAATTTTGTTGGTGATTTTAATAACAATTGAAACACATCGAAGAGAAATTTAAAATATCCAGCTCATTTTCAACATCTGCATCCACACATTTTCCATCTTTCTTCTAATATTTTATTTCTCTCACCTACCACATTCTTTAAGAAACATGTTGTCATGTAGATTTCTACAATTTATCTTCAGCTCTTAAACTCTTAATTTCTTAACTCTACCCTAAACCATTGTTCTTCCACTTCTAGATTGCTGCAATAACTTCTAGACATTCTACTCCTGTTGCCTAGAGTCTGCTCTTAAACATTGATGATGTTACCTGTTGATATGGGGCAAGTCCTGTCTCTTCTCCAATCAAAAGCAAAAACTCCATTTCTTTTAAATGTCAAAGATCATATCATGAGTACCTTCAAGCTGAGAAATGAAATGTGTTCCCTCCCCCCAAATTTTTATGTTGAAGCCCTAACCCCAAAGTGATGGTATTTGGAGATGAGATCCCTAATACTTAATTAGGTTTAGATGAGGTCAAGTCAGCGAGGACTGCAAGATGGGATTAGTGTCTCATAAAAAGAGATACCAGAACATTTACCCCTTGCTTTCTCTGTCATGTGAGAATACAATGCAATCAGAACTATCAGCAAATCAGGAAGAGAGCACTCACTAGAATTCTAAGCAGGGAGGCACTCCAATCTTGGAATTCCAGCCTCCAGAATTGTGAAAACATACAGTTTTCTTATTGCCACACATTCCATCTTGTTTTGTTATAGCAGCTAGAGCTGATCTATACCACTTTTAACTCTCTGATTTTTTTTTTTTTTTTAACTATTATCTCCTTTAGTCTAGATAGAACCTTCTTTTTCTTCCTAGTACCACCAGGCAAAATCCTGTCTTAGTGTCTAATTCTATTTTCTCTGCCTGGAAGAATCGTTCAGAGTCCATACAATTGCCAAAAGATTTTGCTTTATTCAAATTGTTGTTCAGATCACATTTCCTTCACAAAGAAAATGCTTCTTGCCCTGTTTGTAGTAGCTACTGCATCTATAACTAGAAGTCTCAAACTTCTCAGTCAGTTCTGTTTTGTTTAAAATTTTCATAGAAATTTATCATGAGATATAATTTACTGACTAGATTTAATATTAAATGCTATTCTCTGCCTGCTAGGCTGTAAGCCTCTCAAGGACAGGACGTTTCTGCCTTTATCTTCTTTCTTGATTCACCTATAAGAGAATTTTTTCTTGACAATTATTATGAAACTTGTAAATAGTTTTATACTATCTATACATTTTTCTTGAGTACTGATAATCTTCATTTTTAGTAAGATTAATTATTGAACAAATTTTATAATTTTTCCATTTAAATATTTGAAATAAGTGTTTTATTTGTTTTTTGCCCTATTAATTAAAAACTTCTGTATGTTACTGGTTTATTTTACTTTTTTGCATAAAACCTGTTTTCAGTTGTATTTGTTTTGAATTACAAATTTGCTTTTTTCTTATATGCCTATCTATAAAAGTCATGCATTAATTTTAAAGATCTATAATTATCATTGTAAAATTCTTTAAAATATATCACAATCCAAAGCATTTAGTATATATCTATCATTCAAAGATAAATATCCCAATTCTCAGTCTTATATTCTAATGATCATATTTCACATATCCAGTGACTTCAAATCCACAGTGTTTTCCATTGTAAAAACTATTATTCATTTGACTCTCTTTGAAGTCTGCATTAAATAACCCAATGCTATCCAATGAGGTAGTTCATGTACATAGTATTACTAATACTCAGCAGAGTCACTGTTTAAACCAAAACCATGCCACCTATAGTGGTCTCTCAAAATTTATAAATTTTAACCTTTGCATTTTATCCTTTATGTCAATATGTTTCCATATATGAGCTGTGTAAAATTTGTCATTTTTTAATGTGTTGCAAAAGATTTTATCTCAACTTAGTATATGCAAAATAACTTGAAAAGTAAATGCAAGATTTTAATATTCATTCCCCTTTATTCACTTCAAACATAATATACCCTTAATATGTTTCATCATTACTTTTTAAAATTCTAGACCACTACAAAAACTGTAAACTTTTTGTTACTACAGTTCATTTCTTTCATTTCCATTCCTTTGAACAGATTCATTTTTTTTTCTTTTGCATATTCTCTTTGCATTATGAGAACAAGTCTAAATGGTTTTTAACCACAAGTCTGCCCTTCTGTGGTCTCTAGTCCCTGCCTGAGAAGTGAATTAGACACTTAGAGGAGAACGTTAACACCTGCAGTGCATGCATAATGCTCAAAATAGGACCCAAGTGATTGACAAAAGTATATACCTGATGCAAAAGATACTTACCAGGTTTTACTTTGGTACCAGGGGAGAAGAAAAAACAAAAAGATAAGACAGGATTCTGGGACATCATCTGTTTCCCTCCCTGCCTTCAGGGTGGCGAACATTGATGTTATCCAGGATACATCATCTTCTAATTATCATTTTGAGAGTCAGTGTTCATCTTTTCTTCTCTTTAAATTTACACAAATCAGCTGTTAAAATGCTGCTCATTTCCTGAGGTTTCCTGGGTAGAATGATTGTGTTGTATGATTTTTCTGTTGCTTGAAAGTATTCACATGGCAAGGATATATATTTTGCACTACTCACCATTTTAAATTTAAATAAGATTATTAGTCTACTGACCAAAGATAAACTAAGTAAGGTAACACAAAATCATAACAAACCCTTTAGTAGGAATCAAGAAATTCAATACAATTTTGCCATTAGAGCCTTACATGACATTTTCTTCCTTTGTAAGCAAGGTCTTAAAATAATGTCTGCATTAACTATCTCATTGGGTTGTTCTAGGATTAAACAAACTGATGCATGTGACAGTGCCAAGAAATCTACAGGGTGCTGTTTAATTTCAAGGCCTTTAATCACTACCTTCTCTTGCCACTCACAGAATTTTGTTTACATAGCTATTATAGCACTAGGAAATTGTTTCTTTGTATGAAATATCTCTGTTCTGTTTCTCATCAAGATTGTCAACTAGCAAAGAGCAGATGCTCTGATTTATTGTCTTATCCTCTGAATGTTAAAAAGTACAGTGTCATAGTTGTAATAACCAATAAATAAATGTGAAATAAATAAGTAAATGAAATATGTGTATTTCATTGCCAATGATTTGCAAAATTAACGAGTAACCATGTTAAGTTAGAAACAGAAAACAAAGTCATGATGAAAATAGTTCAATTGTATATTGCCAGATTTCAAACTTGGTGGCTGATGACATAAATTTATTCTCTTGTAGTTCCAAAGCCTAAAAGTCTGAAATAGAATAAGACTGCATTCTCTCTGAAAGCTCTAGGGGAAAACCTGATATTTTATCTTCTACCTTCTAGTGCCACCCAGCATACCTGGGTATCTAGCCATTTTATTCTAATCCCTGTCTGCATTCTCACATCAGTTTCTCTTTATTATGTCTTTTTTTCTTTATCTCTACCATATTAAGACACTTTTCATGGCATTTAGGGCCTACTGTTTTTGGTCAGGATATGACAGAAAATAAATATTTCTTTATTTGAGGAAAGTTTGCACCATTTCCTAAAATAGGGGAAGGGTTTAAAAATAGCTTGAAGGGATGGTGTACTGTAGCTAACTGTTAGTGTTCCTAGGCTAACAACATCAGGAATATATCACTAACACCTAGCCTCAAGGAACAGGGCAGGGAGCATTTCTTAGAATCTGAGAGGGAGCTCAATAGAGAAGGCTTTTTGAATATATTTTGACAGAGCAATGTAATAATGCCACAGCGATGTAGTAAATGGGGATCCAGGGAAGTAAGAGTGTCAGTCAGCTTTCCATTGCTGTGACAAAATGCCTGAGAAAAACACCTTAGAGATAGAAATATTTATTTTGGCTCACAATTCCAGAGATTTTAGTTCTTCTCAGCTGGCTCCACTGCTTTGGACCTGAGGTGAGGCTTAACACTATGGCAAAAGGGCACAACAGAGCAAATATCTCACCTCACAGTGACTGGCAAGCAAAGAAATAAAGAAAGGGACTGGGAATAATCCCTAAATGCATGCTCCCAAAGACCCATATCCTTAAACTAGCTCACACCTTCTATAGCTTCCACCACCTCCCAATAATTGATTTAACTATGAATCCATAGTTAATTCACTGATGAGATTAGAGTCCTCAAGATTCAGTCACTTTTCAAAATCTCCACCTCTGAATATTGCTGCATTGGACCAAGACTTCAGGGGAAACATTTCAGATCCAACCACCACAGTACATATCCTGATTTTATATTCTTTCTAAAGAACTTTTGTTCTAGTTCCTCACAATGGTTGCCAATTCAGATCATAGGGGCCACCCTCCCATAACACAAGCATCAGAGAGGATAAGAGCTAATGGGGACAAAGTCCAGGTATCCATGGACACAATATTTTGGAATGAACTTTTATATTTTTCCTCTACTTTCTTTATCATATGATTGCATATAAGCTTTCCATGTAAACACAGCTCTGTTGAGCAGAAAACGTCTTGTTTAAGTACATCTATGAAATCACCTAATACAGAATTGGGACCTCTTTTCATAAAGTTGTTTATTACTTTCCAGTAATGTAATTAGTTTTGACCAGGGCCAAGCAGCAGGTAAATAATTATCTTTTAAAAGGGGGATAAACATCAATTGCAAAGAATAACTGTGTCCAAAAGCTTTGAGCACTGCACAGTAACTTCTGGTATTATTTCAGAGGCTCCTGTCTCTCTGTGTGTCTTCTTTGTAGCTGACACTGTAAATACTGCAGAATACATCGGAATTTATGGTAACCACTTCAGAAAATATCATTTTATTGTGTGATTTGACATCTATGTCCCAAAATTATATCCAGTTTAAGGATATGACTTTGTCAAAATACAAATAATTTCCCTTCTTGACATATCACCTCAAGATAGACTTAATCATTTCTTCCTCTTTGTCTTGAACAACCCATCTTAGTATATCATGTGTGTCCTCAAATTGAGAAATCATTTCTCTCCTGACAAGTACATTAAATCATCAATACAATTTATCACTGTACAAGCAATGACTGTCATGATCTTTCTGGACAGATACTCCTTCATGCAATAGTAATATCATTAAAGTAGAATTCACCTATGACCATGATAATACAACAAAGTTACATTGAATTTTTTCCCAAGTAACAGTAAACTCTTCTTTAACTGTCTTTTGAAGTAAAGTGGGAAAAGCCAGCAATAAGAACATTAAAACAATGTATTTTTCTCCTCCAACTACTTATCTTGTAGTTCTTTCATTATTAACTCATAGATTCTAGAAGCCAATTTCTCAGGATCATATACCAGCTCTACCTTATCTGCTGTGTAACTTTGGACAAGTTATTTAAACTGTCTGTGCTTCATTTTCTTATATCAGTAAAGTGAATTTTATGAGCACTTACTTCATACTGTTGTTGTAAGCAATCAAAGATACATAAAGCACAAAATGAAGTATTTGGAAATATAAAGGGCTATCAATATTTACTATTATTCTTATATCTTCAATTTCTCTATTCTTTTTTTTCAAATTTATTTTTTATTCTAAGTTGTTAGAAATGACAGCAGAATGTATTACATTTCATATTATACTTGTAGAGCACATTTTTACATATCTCTGGTTGTATATTGACAAAGTATATTCACACCATTCGTGACTTCATACATGCACTTAGGGTAATGATATCCATATCATTCTACCATCTTTTTTTTTCTTTACCCTTTTGCCCCTTCCCTTCCTCTCCCTCCCCATTGGCCATTCTATTTATTCTTTTAGTCATTAGAAGTCTTATGACTCCCTGAGAACTAATATTATTTCAAATTTCCCACTGCTTTCAGTGTTAGTAAAAAAGATCAGAATTTTCTATTAAGTATGCCCTCTTAATCCCTAGGGAAGGGCAGATACCCCATACATCAGCAAAATTTTAGCATTTAGTCATAATTTACATATCACTGTATTATAGTAATCACCATGTCACTCAGAACAGATCTCACACTTTACATTTTAAACTTTTCCTTTATCTTTGACCTTTTACAACTTGTGTCTAGTGTCTGTCCAAGGTTACAATAGCTCCTTGTCTCATGGTTTAGAACTGAAGGCATAAGCCATAGAACCCAGAAATCTATTCCTTGGTATTTGTGCAAATTCTGTTCTCAATAATCTCCAGAGCAATCAGGTGAAATTCTAACATAATCTAATAAACCAGACCCTTACAAGATGAAAGTATAGTCTTCATGCTCCACTGAGAATTCTGCTTGACATGATATATCGTAATGGCTGAGTCACAGGAGATAATCAGTCCAATCAACCATAACACTTCTTCCCTGCCCTCCATTCCCTTTATTACTCCAGAATTTTTCACTAAAATTTGCCTTAAATGGATTTTATTTTCCTTATAAATTTGTCTAGACTTTACATACATAAATCAATTCAGTCAAAATATGTGATAGAAGCAGTATTCTTCACAAGAAATAAAGGTACCAGGTTCTGAAAATTAAAAATCCTCATCTGCTCCAGAAATCAATAATCTGAGAGTCATATCTGATCTTCTGGATGCTCAAATAAGCCATCTGGACTAAGTCTTATACAGATGTCCCTCAACTTATGATGAGATTACATTCCAATAACTGTTACATCCCAATAATTTATGATGAAATTATATCCCAATAACTCTAACTGCTGTGAATTTAATATGCACTTAATATGATGCCAAAAAAATTACTAGAAAAGATTTCAAGCAAAAGGGAAGTTTCATTTAAAAGAAAAAAAAAAAAGTTGACAAACAAAACAGGGCTGCTTTGGTACAAAATGAAACTGCCAAGAGGAACAAAGGGAGGCTTATACAGAGAAAGTTCCCACAGTGTTCCCACTCTGATTGGCTGATGCAAATAATGAATGCAAACATGCTCAATCCTGATTGGTCAGCTTTCTGTAAATCAGGGGTGCAGCTATGCCCATTCCTAATAGATCCATATTTGCATAGGACTTGTAGGTTGTAGCTTCTTGGTCAAATCCATTCACCAAATGAGATTTTCAGGGTCTGTTCATTTTGTAGTTGAAGCAGGAACGGATCTCTGTAAGGGTTCAAACTCAGTTTGCATTTCTCAAAGGAACAGAGAGTGTATGTGTGAACCGATAAGTCTAAAAGGTTTAATTCTGCCAGAGAGCCACTTGAGACCATTCTAGGAGACTCTGCTTTTCTTACAGTCCACAATTCCTAACCTCCAGAACGCTACAGATTAGCAATTTAGTACACTGTGGACTGTCTGTGTTTTGCCTCATGAAAATATTGTTGAATGAGAACTTCAATTTGCTGCCGCTGCCCTGCATCATGAGAGAGGATCATATCACTTATCTCAGGAAAAGATCAAAATTCAGAATTTGAAGTATATGTTTCCACTGAGTGCATATATTTCACACCACGGTAAAGTTGAAAATTTCAAGTCAAACCATGGTGAGTCGGATTGTATATTAGGGTAGAGATGTTGTAGCACACAGCTATATTGGCCGTAGGCTATGTACCTCAACTATATAAGGGTGATAATTTATTATTATGGCCACAGAGTGAAGATAGGCACTGACCACTCATGTCTGAACCCATTCTTCTTTTGTTATCTACAGCTTCCTCAGGCTAATGAAGCCCAGCACACTGTGTTTTTGAACTTAGAGCTTTGGAATTAGAACAATGATCATGTATCTAAATGTCTTTAAGCTAACAGTCCCTACACAACCTACATGTCCCTTGTTTGGTGCTCACATTTTAAAATTAGTCTGTTAAATATAAAATTTTGAGCCTATCATAGACGAAAAGTGATCAATTTTTTGTAGTGAATCATTTACACAATCATTTCTTAAAGTTGGCTATAAAGTGGAAAGTCATTATTGTTCAATAATTTTGGATATGACTTTTGCACTTGGATGTTCCTTGACTCAATATTGAATGTGGCATGACAATCTTGATGAAGAGATCATTGGTGGTAACTATGGCAAACAGTCATAGTCTATCTATGTGAAAATTCATGCCTCCTGTATCCATGTTTAAACTCAACATCAGGATTTTGCAGGGAAGCAGGGGCACTGGGGATTGAATCCAGGAGTGCTTACTACTTAGCCATATCCCCAGATGTTTCTTTTTTTTTTTTTCTTTTTTTAATTTTGAGGCAGAGTTTCACTAAGTTACCAAGGGCTTCTCGAAGTTATTTAGGCTGGCTTGGAACTTGCAATCCTCCTGTCTCAGCCTCCTGAGCTGCTGGGATTACAGATGTGTGACACCACGCCTGGCAACATCAGTATTTTTGTATTTATACATGTCTCTCTTTTTCTGTCTCTTTCCTCAGGGAAAGTTGTGGTTGAGAGCTGCAGGGATTAAAATGGAGGAAGTATGGTATAATCATCTGGAAAGGGATAAATAATAAAGCACAAAAATTAGAAATGAAAATTGGCTGAAGCACAGATTTTGTAATCACCAAGAACAGCAGTGGGGCAGGGCAGGGAGTACTAAGTGAAAGAATTGGGAGAGAAAAAGAAATGATAACCTCCTGGCTTCTTGTCCCTTTCCTCACTTAAGGTGGAAAGTAAGCAGAGTTAAAGTAAGGTCTTAGCCAGTTTTTATTGTTTTGCTGAATTTTCCTTTATGTGTATTTTTCCATGTGTACAGACATCACCTAGTGATAGATACTTCATAATCATCTCTTAAAGAGGATGAACAAGACAACAGAATAGCACAGAAAAAAGATTTTGAAGATTAGAGGATCAATTAGTTAAGAAAACAACTCTGCTAAGGGTGGAGTTGCTAATATAAGAAATTACCATTTGTTCTTAAAGTAAATATTATTAACTTTGGTGAAGCTATGTTACACACATATAACACCTTACATGCAAGAGCTCAAGGTAGCAGTGCTGCAAAACACAAATGAAAATTATCACCTTGATGAAGTTAAAAGTTTTATCTTTCAAATGGATTAATAACTTCTTAAGGACAGCAATAATACCTCATTTATCTCTGTTCCTTAGCAGAAGATTACCTGATTCAAATGCACAGTAAGCATGCATTCATTAATTTAACTGAACTAAATTCTAAGAAACTTTCTCAGCAAAACTGACATCCTGCCAGATCCAATAAGGCCTGTCCTAATCTCTGAAAGCAAAGAATGCTATTGGTATTACTTTGTTAAATCTTCTGTAAAACAGGCAACATTAGAAAAATCCTTCTCTGGTTTTAAAGAACCATGGCATTGACACTAATTTGATTTGTTAAATGTTTTCTTTTATATAATCCCATCACTTGAAGTATGCACTGCAAATCTGTCTTGTCAGACAGCTTGTTGCCACCCACTGCCTGTCAGCTTCTCAGAAGATGGTGTGGCTCTGCCAGAGAAAGAGCATTTACACATCTGATGATTCAATCAACTGGTTCAGAAAAGCACCACTTCTAACAGGGCACAGCTTCCACACAATGAAAGCCTTGTACTCTTGTCCCTCGGGTTACAATTTGATTTCTGTTGATAAAATATGATCTATATGAACCAACTGAGACAGGGAGGAATAGAACACCAGGCAATAGAAGCAGACACAAGTATTTTAAACAAAGCAATAATACCTGGAGGTTAGGGAATATATGGAAATGTGCAACATTGAAGTATTCTTATACTTCCATTCAAAGATAATTAAGCAATTCATAAGAGAAGGTAGACTAATCATAACTACATAGAGAAGGTTAGAATAAAACTGAATTTGAAATTGCATATCATACTTGCTAAATAAAAAGGATTTTTCCAACTATATTAAGGGTTTTCATACCAGAACCTAAAATGTTCGGTACTACTTAACATTGTAGACATGCACCCCCATGTAGTTGAAATTGAAATTTAACTAAATGTTTATAAATTAATTTTAAATTAAATTTCATTTAAAATTTAGGAACTCAGTCATACTAACTTCATTTCAAGTGTCCTATAACTATATTGCAACTGTGGCTGTATATTGAACAGTGAAGATTTAGAACTATTTCATCAGTGCAGAAGGTACTGTTGGACATTGACATCTAAAAATTTTGCTTGCCAATGGCTGCTGCTACAGATTCCATCCAAATACCAAACTATTGAGCACTTCTGTATGTTCTTCCTACTTAACATGTGTGACATTCATTCAGAATTTCATTGAAAAATTATAATTACAATCATTTTCAGAATGATATTTTAAAATAGTTTTATTTAGTTTATTGTAAATATCCCAGCAACTTCTTAACTTTGTTTCCATTCCTCTCAGAATATTCTCCCAATTCTGCTTACACATTATCTATTCAGCATTAATTAATTCCTTAAGATATGTTGACAGATTGGTTTTCTAGAGCTACATTAACAAAGTAACACAAACTAAGTGGCTTAAAACAATAGAAATGTATAGTCTCACTCTTCTGGAAGCTGGAGTTCCAAAATTAAAGTGTTATCTTGACTGTGTTTCCTCTGAAACCTACAGAGAAGAATCTATGCCACACCTCTTCCTACTTCTACTGGTCCTCAACAAACCTTGGTATTAATTAGCTTGCAGCTCTAACACTTCAGTGCCTCCCTGTTTTCACATGACATTTCCCCCTCTCGTATGTGTCTCTTCAACTCTTGCAAGAATACTGAGTTACAGTGAATTAAGGGCCTTCCTACTTGAAAGTGACATCATCTTAAATTATATATAAACAATGATCCTATTTCCAAATGAATTTATGTTCTGAGAGAGCTGGGATTGTCATATTTGGGGGGTGAGATTAATCCATAAGAGTTCTGTACAAAATTTCATGTAGACGTTCATACTTACATATAAATTTCTTATCCCCAGGATTACATCACAAAATAAGAATATGAAAGTCTGCATCATAAATGTAAGGCAGAAAAGACGAGAGAGACCAGGAACCGGGGGCCAAGAATGAGGCACCATAAAAAGATTTATTGGGGGCGAAAGTCGGCACTCCTGGGTGAGGTTCCCTGGTCCATGAAAGCGTGAGGGTTGGCGAAGTTGCCCGTGAAAGGCAAGTACAATGCTTATAAAGGGAAGCAAGACCATCTAAACTGGCAGTGTGTTGGTTGAGCTGAGTTAAGGGCATCGCGCGCGCACACACACACGAGTTCATGCATAACTGTTAAAATCTGAATAAATTCTATATTTTGAATATATAGTAATTCCCAGGATTTGATGTTTCTGTTTTTTTGCTCGCCTTTGGTTTTGATCTAAAGATAACTCTGTCCTCTAATTAAAGAGGGTCAGATGAACAGGTTCCACCCCCTCTACTTTCTGGGAGATATGCAATGTTGGTACTAATTCTTCAAATGTTTTGTGAGGTGTTTGTAGTCTGGAATCTTCATTTTTGGTAACTTTTAAATCATAAATTCAGTTTGTTCAGTGGTCGTAGAATAATTCGGGGGTCTATTTTATCTTGGTTGAACTTTCTCTAGTGTGTTAATTTTGAGGAATTTATGTATTTCTTCTAAGTTGTTAAATTATGATCGTGGAGTTGTTTATAGTGCTTTTTGAAAATCTTTTAATAACTACAGGATCCATTATGATGTATGTTTTGTTACTGATATTGCTGATTTATGTCTTTTTTTTTTTTACCTTTGTCAAATTTGTTAGAGATTTATCAATTCTATATTTATCAAGGAATCAATTTTTGGCACTGGTTTTACCTGTTTGTTTATTTCCAATTTCATTTATTTATGCTTTATTTTATTACTTCTACATAGTTTTTATTTTGCTCTTTTTATAAGTTGTTAAAATGGGTGTTTAGATTTTGATTTGATAATTTTTCTTCCATTCATGTATAATTTCTATTTGTAGACTGCATTACTTGCTCTAGAAATTTTGTGTATTTTATTTTTATATACATCATGTTTTAAAAATTTTCCTGAGACTTGTTCTTTGATACATGGATTGCTCACAAATATATTGTTTAATTTCAAAGTAATTAGAGATTTCTCTGGTGTTTCTCTGCTATGTGTTTCTAGTTTGATTCATGATGATCAAATAATATGCTCTAAAATTTCAACTCCTTTAATATGTTAATATCTGCTTTATGACCCAGAATAATTAATCTTAGTACATATTTCATGCATTCTAGAAAAAAAATGCATTTTCTGCTATTGTTAGGTAGATTGTTCTATGTCAATGAGAATCTGTTGGTTTGTGGTATTGGCTAGTGTTCTTATACTCTTTCTGGTTTCCCTTTAGGAATTTTAAATATTGCTCAGAATAAGCTATTGAATTTTCCATATTTTATTTGTATATTTGAAATTTTTTTATTCAACAGTTTTAATATTTTTCACAAAGCTTTATTGAAATATAATTCCTATGGCATAAAATTCAGCCATGTGAGGGTATAATTAATTCATTTTAGAATATAGTAGAGATGTATAACACTTATCAGAATTGATGAAAAAATATTTCATCACCCCTAAAAGAAGTCCACATTCATTAACAGTCACTTTTTTTCCAATCTTTCCCTCAAATCCCATCCACTGTCTTCATAGATTTACCTACTTTAAAATTTTCATATAAATATATATATATATATATATATAAGATCTAGTTATTTGCAACAGTCTCCATCCAAATAGCATAACACTTTCAAGGTTTATCCAAGTTAAATATATCAAAATGCTTCATTGTTTTATTACTGAATAATTTTTATTGCTATACCATATTGTATTTAGACATTATATTTGTCCGTTTACCTGACTTGAGGATTTCCAATCTTTTTCTATTATAAATAAAGCTGCCATAAGTATTTGTGTACATATTTTGTGTAAACCTGCATTCTTTAGGTGTTTTGAGTACATATTAAAGAGTGAAATCAGATTGCTGGCGGTTCTATTGCAACTGAAAGGGAGCTGAGACATTCGTGCACCTCTGGGCAGAGAAATACAAGGTTCTCCAGACCACAACAAGCAGGGGCAGAGTTGCAGCGGTCCACAGTCCGAAGCAGCGCTGTTTGTGCTGCAGGCACAGGGGCCCGATACCATCTCTACAAGGAGATGATCCACCCAGCGGCTTTGAAACCGATGGTGAGAAGGGATAGAAAGAGGCCTAGAGGCATGGGTGGTGTCCACGTGGAGCTCTTTCACACTGCTTGTCAAGCCGATCCAGCAAGCTCTGGACTGACATGAGGGTCTGTGGAGCTGCTGTTGAATGGGAGGAGAACACCGCCATCTTTGAGAAGTACAGTGGCTGACCCAGACAAAAGGGAAGAGACAGAGGAGACGAACAGCTGCAGAGATCCAGGGAGCCTCAGTGCTCTGAAGGCAGTGCACACCTGGGTGAGGATCGGGTAACCAGCAGGGGAGGGCGTGTCTGAGGCCAGCCCAGCGGCCACAAGAAGCTACAACTGTGGGTGGGCGTGGGGAAAGGGTGCCTTTTGGAGGGTCCCCTTCCCGGTGCCATTCATCTGCTGACACACAACCGCCCTGAGCCAATCTTCCCCTGGGCCATTCGGCCACTGGCCTAGGGTGCAGACTTGTCTCCATTGACAGGGTCGCAGACTGTCTGGATGTGGTCCAATGCAATTGGCTTAAACTAGAAAGGGAAAAGAGAGGGGGGCTTCCCAGGGCCCGTTTTGTTTGAGACATGGGGTTCGTCGGTTTTTTTTGTTTTTTGTTTCTTGTTTTTTTTTTTTTTTTTTTTTTTTTTTTTTTCCGTTGGTTTGCTTGTTTTATTGGTTTTCGGGGTTTTTGATTGTTTGTTTGTTTTTCTTTTTCTTTTTTTGGCTTTGTTTTGTTTTGCTTTTTTTTGCATTGATTGTCAGTGTGTTTCTTTGTTTGCTTCTGCTCCTTTATTCATTCTTTCTTTCTTCCTTCTCACTTTGGCATCTTTTCTTCCTCCTTCATCTTTCATATTTACACCCTGCCAGTGCATACTAAACAGAGGCAAAAACAAGTTATACACAGAACTTGGGATTTCTAGAACCGGCGCAATTGAACTGGGTAGCAAAGTGGTGTTATATATAGTTTACTCTCTATTTTCTTGATTCTTTCTCTCCTCTCTCTTACACCAATTTCTACTCTTTTATCATTTTTTTTCTTTTCCATCTTACTTTATATATAAATTGGTCTTTCCATCTAATTGTCTACTCCATTCTCCTTCTTCTCCCATCTACTGATACTAAACCACTTCTACTAAACCACTTCAATAGAACTCTCTTTTCATACTTTCCAAGAAAGAACAATTCAAGACATTCCCTTCTTCTTAAACATAATACCTCTGTATCCAATACATGAAGCTATAAAACCCCATCAGAAGCATACAGAGTAAATTGGAAATAATATCTGGGTTAACCAAATCTGTACATTGTGATCAAACTTGAATTTTCTGAATAGAAAGTGTTAGGTTTTAAAGTGTAAAGGAGATATAAGGGGATCTGATAGCATTGTACTACAGGAACAACATAAGGCATTAAGGTAAAATTGAAACAGTCAAGGTCCCACAGTGCAGGAAGAAAAGACACACAAGCAACATGAAAAAACAAGGGAAGAAAGTGACACAAACAAATCAAGTTTCCTCATCAGTAGATTTCATGGCAAACACAGTTAGTCAAATGCCAGAGATGGAATTTAGAAATTACATATTCCAAATGCTTTTGGAACTTAAGAATGAACTCAAAAATGAGATGAGGGAGCAAGTACAGGAGGCAAAAGATCATTTTGACAAAGAACTCCAAAAACAAATAGAGGAAGTAAAAGATTACTTCAATAGGGAAATAGAGGCTCTAAAGAGAAACCAAATAGAAATTCCAGAAATGAAAGAAGCAATAAACCAAAATAAAAGTTAAATTGAAAGCATCTCCAACAGAGTAGACCACTTGGAAGAAAGAACCTCAGACAATGAAGACAAAATATATGTCCTAGAGAAGAATTTAGACTATACAGCAAAACTTGTTAAAAATCAAGAACATAACATCCAAGAATTATGGGACAGCATAAAAAGACCAAACTTAAGGGTGATTGGAATAGAGGAAGGGGCAGAGTTTCAAGCCAAAGGAATGAGTAATCTATTTAACGAAATAATTACAGAAAATTTTCCAAACTTGAGGAATGAATGGGAAAACCAAGTTCAAGAGGCATACCGAACACCAAACAAACAAAATCTCAACAGATCCACACCAAGACACATTATAATGAAAATGCCTAATACACTGAGCAAGGAGAGAATACAAAAAGCCACAAGAGAAAGGAAGCAGATTACATATAGGGGGAAACCAATCAGACTATGTTCAGATTTCTCAACCCAGATCTTAAAAGCAAGAAGATCCTGGAATATCATATTTCAAGCTCTGAAAGAAAAGGGATGTCAACCAAGAATCTTATATCCAGCAAAATTGAGCTTTAGATTCGAAGATGAAATAAAAACCTTCCACGACAAGCAAAAGTTGAAAGATTTCACAACTCGAAAGCCAGCACTTCTGAGCATCCTGGGCAACATTTTTCATGAAGAAGAAGAGAAAGATGATAACGAAAATCACCAAAGGGAGATATTAAACTAAAGGAAATACCAACCAGAAGAGAAACCAAATCAAGCTAAAGACCATAATTCAAATAAAAATGGATGGGAATAAAAATCACATCTCAATAATAACCCTGAATGTTAATGGCCTAAACTCACCAATCAAAAGACAAAGATTATCAGAATAGATTAAAAGAAATGACCCAACAATTAGCTGTCTCCAAGAAAACACACCTCATAAAAAAAGACATCCACAGACTGAAAGTGAAAGACTGGGAAAAGTCTTATCACGCACATGGCCAGCGGAAACAAGCAGGGGTTTCCATTCTCATATCAAATAAGGTAGACTTCAAACCAAAACTAATCAAGAGGGACAAAGATGGATATTTCTTACAACTTAAGGGAACCATTTATCAACAGGATATAACAATCATAAATCTATATGCCCCAAATAATGGAGCACCTACCTTCATCAAACAAACTCTTCTCAAGTTCAAGAGTAAAATAGACCACAACACAGTTATTCTAGGGGGACTTCAACACACCTCTCTCACCAATGATTAGATCATCCAAACAAAAGCTAAACAAAGAAACTTTAAGCTTACTTAAAACAATTAACAATTTAGACCTAACAAACATATATAGAATATTTCATCCCTCAGTAAACGAATACACTTTTTTCTCAGCAGCACATGGCTCCTTCTCCAAAATAGACCATATATTAGGTCATAAGGAAACCCTCAGCATATATAAAAAAATAGAGATACTACCTTGCATTCTTTCAGACCATAAAGGGATGAAATTGGAAATCAATGACAAAACAAGGATTAAGAAAAACTACTCCAACAACTGGAAGCTAAACAACATGCTACTAAATGAACAAGGGGTTGAAGAAGACATCAAAGAGGAGATTAAAAAATTCCTAGAGGTAAATGAGAACACAGATACAACATATAGAAATCTCTGGGACACTATGAAGGCAGTAGTAAGAGGAAAATTCATTGCACTGAGTTCATTCCTTAAGAGGAAAAAAACCCCAACAAATAAATGACTTAACATCACACCTCAAAGCACTAGAAAAAGAAGAACAGACCAACACCAAGAGCAGTAAAAGACAGGAAATAATTAAAATCAGAGCAGAAATTAATGAAATTGAGACTAAGGAAACCATTAAAAGAATTTACAAAACTGAAAGTTGATTCTTTGAAAATATAAACAAAATTGATAGACTCTTAGCAATGCTAACAAAAAGAAGAAGAGAAAAAACTCAAATTACTAACATTCGTGACGAAAAAGGGAATATCACAACAAACACCTCAGATATACAGAATATAATTAGAAATTACTTTGAAAGCTTATATTCTAATAAAACAGAAAATATTGAAAGCATTGACAGATTTCTTGAGTCGTATGATTTGCCTAAACTGGAAACGGAGGCTATACACAACTTAAACAGACCGATTACAAGCGAAGAAATAGAAGATGCCATCAAAAAGCTACCAACAAGGAAAAGTCCAGGACCTGATGGGTTTATAGCCGAGTTCTATAAGACTTTCAAAGAAGAACTAATACCAATGCTCTTCAAACTATTTCTAGAAATAGAAAAAGAGGGAGCTCTTCCAGACTCTTTCTATAAGGCCAATATCACATTAATTCCAAAGCCAGGCAAAGACACATCCAAAAAAGAAAACTTTAGGCCCATATCTTTAATGAACATGGATGCAAAAATCCTCAACAAAATCCTGGCAAATCATATACAAAAACATATCAAAAAGATAGTGCACCACGATCAAGTGGGGTTTATCCCAGGGATGCAAGGCTGGTTCAACATTCAGAAATCAATAAACATAATACATCACATCAATAGACTTAAAGACAAAAATCATATGATCATCTCAGTAGACACAGAAAAAGTATTTGACAAAATACAACACCCCTTTATGTTGAAAACACTGGAAAAACTAGGAATATCAAGAACATAACTCAACATTATGAAAGCTATTTATGCAAGGCCCCAAGCTAACATTATCTTAAATGGAGAAAAATTGAAAGCATTCCCTCTAAAAACTGGAACAAGACAGGGATGCCCCCTTTCACCACTGCTATTTAACATAGTACTGGAAACTCTGGCCAGAGCAATTAGACAGACAAAAGAAATTAAAGGGATCCAGATAGGAAAAGAAGAGCTCAAATTAGCACTATTTGCTGATGACATGATAATATACCTAGAAGACCCAAAAAACTCTACCAGAAAACTTTACAACTAGTAGTAAATGAATTTGGCAAAGTTGCAGGATACAAAATCAATACACATAAGTCAAAGGCATTTTTGTACATCAGCAACAAAGACTCTGAAAGGGAAATGATGAAAACTACCCCATTTACAATAGCATCTAAAAAAATAAAATACCTGGGAATCAACCTAAAGAAAGAGGTGAAAGACCTCTATAACGAAAATTATAGAACACTAAAGAAAGAAATTATAGATGAACTCAGAAGATGGAAAGACCTACCTTGCTCTTGGATAGGTAGAATTAATATTGTCAAAATGTCCATACTACCAAAAGCATTATACAGATTTAATGCAATTCCAATCAAAATCCCAATGTCATTCTTCAAAGAAATAGAAATAGCAGTCATGAAATTCATCTGGAAAAATAAGAGACCCGGAATAGCCAAAGCAATCCTGAGCAAGAAAAGTGAAGCAGGGGGCATCACCATACCGGACCTTAAATTATACTATAGAGCAATAGTAACAAAAACAGCATGGTATTGGCACCAAAACAGACGGGTGGACCAATGGTACAGAATTGAGGACACAGAGACTAATACATATAATTTCAGCTATCTTATATTAGACAAAGGCGCCAAAAAATGTACAGTGGATAAAGGATAGCCTCTTCAACAAATGGTGCTGGGAAAACTGGAAATCCATATGCAACAAATTGAAATCAAATCCTTATCTCTCACCATGCACAAAACTCAATTCAAAGTGGATCAAGGACCTAGGAATTAGACCAGAGACAATATGCCTAATAGAAGAAAAAGTAAGCTCCAATTTCCAACATGTTGGATTAGGCCCCAAGTTCCTTAATAAGAATCCTGTAGCACAAGAATTACTACCAAGAATTAATGAATGGGATAGATTTAAACTAAAAAGCTTCTTCTCAGCAAAAGAAACAATCAGTGAGGTGAATAGAGAGTCAACTAATTGGGAACAAATATTTAGTACATGCACATCAGACAGAGCACTAATTTCTAGAATATATAAAGAACTCAAGAAACTTTACACCAATAAAACAAATAACCCAATCAATAAATGGGCTAAGGAATTGAGAAGACACCTCTCAGAAGAAGATACACGATTAATCAACAAATACATGAAAAAATGTTCAACATCGCTGGCAATTAGAGAAATGCAAATCAAAACTACTCTAAGATTTCATTTCACTCCAGTCAGAATGGCAGCTATCAAGAACACAAGCAACAATAAATGTTGGAGAGGATGTGCGGAAAAAGGCACACTCACACATGGCTGGTGGGACTGCAAAATGGTACAACCATTATGGAAAGCAGTATGGAGATTTCTTGGAAAACTGGGAATGGAACCACCCTATGACCCAGCCATCCCACTCCTGGGTCTATTCCCAAAGGACTTAAAAACAGCATATTACAGTGACACAGCTATCTCAATGTTTGTAGCTGCGCAATTCACAATAGCTAGGTTGTGGAACCAACCTAGATGTTCCTCAGTAAATGAGTGGATTAAGAAATGTGGTATATACACACAATGGAATTTTACTCAGCAATTAAAGAAAATAAATTAACGGCATTTGCAGGTAAATGGATGAAGTTGGAAGACATAATGCTAAGTGAAGTTAGTCAGTCTCAAAAATCCAAGTACCTAATGTTTTCTCTGATATAAGGAGGCTAGTTCATAGTATTGTTGGATGGGGTGGTACATAGGAGGACTAGAGGAACACTAGAATGGTCAAAGGGATGGGAGGGCAAGGGAGGGAGCAAGGGGGGAGGGAGGGGGAGAAAAGGAAAAAAAAAAAAAAGAAAAGAAAAGGTGGTTGAATGAGATGGATATCATTTTCCTAAATGCATGATTGAAGACTTGAATTGTACGAATATACTTTGTATACAAACAGTTGTATGTAAAAAGATGCTAAATTCATGCACTATGAGTTGTACACATTAGAAATTATAAAAAAAATGTAAAAAAAAAAAAAGAGTGAAATCATTGCATCATTTGGTAAGTCCATGATCCATATTTTTAAGGAAGTACCAGATTGTGTTTCTCAGCTTCTTATCATGTTACCCAATTATCTGACATGAAGAACCAAAAAAAGGAAGTATTTATTTGGGCTCACAGTTTCAGAAGTTTCAATCCATGTTCCCCAAAGCAGAAACATCATGGTGTACAGACACAGCATAGGAAAATTGCTCAGCTCATGACACCTACAAAGTTGGTAGAAAGAGAGGAAGGGGCTACAGAAAAAAAAAAATAAAAACTTCCAGGGCATGTCTCTAGGGACTTAGTTCCTCAAAACTTGGTCCCACCTCCTAATAGTTTATTCAGCCATTACTGAATCAATCCAATGATGTGAGAGCCCTCATGACTTAATCACGTCCCAAAGCTTCATCTCTAAGCACCCAAAACTTAAGAAAAACATCCAGATCCAAACTATGTCATTGTCTGTTTTTCAAGGTAGCTGTTGTATTTTAAATTCCCATAAGGAGTGTAATACTGTTCCAAATTGTCTACATCCAGCCTGATACTTGCAATTTTCTTTCATTTTGATTGTTTTAGTATGTGTGACGTAGGATTTCATTTCATTTTTATTTTCATTTCTCTGGTAGCTAGTAATGTTCAGCAACTTTTCATGGGCTTACTGACCTAATTCTTTTCAGAGAATTATTTATTGAGATTCTTTGAGTATTTGTAAACTGGGTTGTCATTTTCTAATTGATGAATTATACAAGTAAAATTTTTATCAGGTAATATTTATAAATAGTTTCTCTGTCAATCGTATTTTTATTTTCTTCATGTTATCCTTTGAAGCAATAAATATTTTTATTTAGATAAAGGAGATTTTATTTAATTACTTTCTTTTTTGATGCTTTTGCATTTGGTATCATGAAAATACCATTTAACTCAAGTTCAAAAAGATTTACTGACGTATTTTCTTCTAAGAGTTTTATAACTACAACTTCTACATTTAGGTCATATACTTCAATTTGAGTTAATTTTTGTGTATGTATAAGTAATGAATCTAGCATCACTCTGCAGCATGAAAATATCAGTTGTCCCAGCACTATTCATTGGAAAGGTTAACCTTCACCATGAAGTTATATGTAAATGTTTGTCAAAAAAATTCACCATAAATTTGCAGGTTTATTTAAGGATTGTCATTATGTTTCATTGATCTATAGGTCAATATTTACACAATCTGGGTTAGTTTAATTTTGTACTAAGTTATTTAATGTGCATACACACACACACACATATAGTTATAGATGGACACAATAAGTTTATTTAATTTTATTTTTTTATATGGTGCTGAGGATAGAACCCAGTGCCTCACATGTGGAGGCAAGCACTCTAGCACTGAGCTTCAATCCCAGCCCCTGTAGTATGTTTAAAACCATAAATGTAAGCCTTCCAAATTTGATTTGCTTTTTCTGATAATTTTGGGTATTCCTAGTCACTTGAATTTGTTTATAAAATTTACTATAGCTTGTAAATTTCTGAAAAATGCCAGTTGTGATTTTGATAGGGACTACATTGAAACAGTAGATCAAATTGATGTCTATTTCTGTTTTTACAATGTGAAGCCTTCTGATCCATGAAGATGGAATGACTTTCAATTTATGAAAATCTTTTGTTTTACCTAACAATCCTTCATAGCTTTCAAAATATAGGTTTTGTTTTGTTTAATTTACTGTTTTTCTTATTATTGATATTGTTAAGGAAGGAATTTTTCATTCTTTTTAATTTCTCATTGTTTAAAAAATAAATATAATTGATATTTATATTAATCATGTGACCTGCAAAGTTGCTAAACGCCTTAGTAAGTTTTTATGACTTTTAGGGTTTTCTTAACATTTTCTATGTATGACATAATGACATCATGTTATCTGCAAGTAGAGATAGTTATATATATTAATTATAAATGCTGGTAAGTTTTATATCTTTCTTTTTTTTCTAACTATCTTGGTTAGAACATTCATTAAAATATAGATTAGAAGTAGCAAAGGGATACATTCTTATTTTATTCCTGATCTTGGGAGAGAAGTGTTGAACCATTCACCACTAACTATAGTATTGGTTATGAATTTTTCATGCCTGCCCTTTATTTTACTGGCACAGTTTGAGCATGTTTTTACCACTAAAGGATGATTTAAGTTGCCAGTTATTACCTTTTCTTTATTCCGGTACAATTTATATAATTTCTTTTTTCCTCATGTTGTAAAAGATATTGCATTTCTATGTGATAGAGAAACAAAAATACAATTACGTGAACATTATTTATAAAATTGCCTTTTAAATCAATTAACATAAAAATACATACATTTTACCATTTTTATGATTACTCTGCTGTGCATTTAATTTTTTTCTTATAAGTTAAATTTACATACTTTTAGTCTAAAAAGTTTCCCTTAGAATTTCTTGTAAGTGGGCTGCAGTTGTAGTTCAGTGGCAGAGTGCTTGCCTAGCATGTGAAAGGCACTGGATTCAATCCTCAGCACTGCATAAAAATAAAAATAAAAGTATGTGTCCATCTATAACTAAATGCACACACACACATACACACACACACACACACACACACACATATATGAATTTCTTTTAACTCACATCTTCAAGTAGTACATTCAGTTTGGGTTGGCTGGTATTATATTATTTTTCTTTATTCTTTGAAAAATTGTTTTTCTGGATGTAAAGTTCTATTAACAGTTTTTTTCCCCATCAATTTGATATGTAATCCCATTACCTTCTCACCTTTATTGTTTGTGATAATGCATCTACTGTTAATCTTGCTGTTCTTATAATTGAAAAATCTTGTTTCTGTTGCTGTTATAGTGATTTACTCTTTGTTGTTGACTTTTAGTAGTTTTCCTGTGACGTATCTGAGTGTGGATATTTTCATACTTGTACTATTTGAAGTTCATTAATCTTGTTGGATATACAGGTTAATATTTTCCATAAAACTGGGAAGATTTTAGCCATTATTTCTTCCTTCTCCTTGTATTACTTCCATTATGCATATTTTAGTGTACTTAATGTTGTTTTCACATTTGTCTTTGGTTTTGTCCCTTTGTTTTCATTCTTTCATTTTCTTGTCTTAGTCTTTACAGTGCATAATCATTATGTGTGGTGATCATTGTGTGTCCATTTTTAAACACATTAATTCTGTCTTCTGCCAGTTTGAATCTACTCTTGAGTTTCTCTAATGAGTTTTTCTTTTCAGTTACTCTACTTTGCAATTCCATAATTTCAATTGATATCCTTTTTCATTTTTCTTTAATGGGACGTGATTTCAATGTCCCTTTGATAGGACATTGTCAGTATATCTCCCTTTATTTATTTAAGCATTATTTGTTTAGTTCCTTGAGTATATTTATAATGCCTGCTTTGAAGTCCTTCTTGTTCAATGAAACAGCTTGATCCTGTCACAGGGAGTTTTGTTGCTTGATTTTTTTTCCCCTTTTACAAGTCATATTTTTCTTTACTTTGCATTTCCATTGTTTTCCTTTTGTTTAAAGCAGGATTGGTTAGATAGTATGTTGTAGTAAATCCAAATACCTTTCAACAGAGCTCCTCATTGATCATTTGTTTGTTTAGAAATTTAGTTAGAGTAATGTAGTGAAATGTAGTCCCCCACTATTAAGCCTTTAGTATCACTGCTTAGTGGTACAGACTCTGGTATTTTCACAATCACTGTACAATGAGACTGGTTTTAATAAGGTTCTCTCTGGTTATTTCTTTGCATGAATTCTCTGTTAAGTTGTCTATCTCTGCAGGTATTACACCCAGCTGTTAGGCCCCACCAGCTGCTGGCTGCTTTTGGTATTATAGCAATGCCCAGAAGGACAAATTGCTCTACAGTCTGTTCAAACGAAATTCAGAACCCGATAAAACAGTAATTTTTGATGCTTGTCTTTGTAGTTTATTCTGACATGAGGTAGACTCTTCTTAGATGTTTCTTTACCTGATTCTCTCTAGTAAAATAGTTGTTCTACAATGAACCTTGTTGTCTACGATCTATAAGTCTCCACTTACTCACTCAAGATCAAAATCTCTACAGTATTTTTTAAAAATGCCCATAACTTGATTTTCTTCAAACTCTGTTTCAAATAATCTATCTTTTAAAGCTAGTATAGGAGTTCTTTATTCGTAGAGCTGCTTCTCCTCTTACAAAAGGCATATTTCTCCTAGACTCAGACTAATAGATATATTTGGACTTGGTTTTTACAAGTGAAAATATACATGAAAATAATTGGTTTTAGAAACAAAAATTCTGGAAAGATTTAAATATTGTAAATGTTTTGAAGAATAAAGTTTTAACTTCGTAATTTTCTGAGAGAATTAAAAAACATTATTTTTAAATAGCATACCTCAGCACTATAACAATAATCTATGTATTTATTTGTCATTGTATTATATCTTCTTTAAAGTAGCATGACTTTTGAGAAAGTTCTTTCTAAGTCCAATGAATCATAATTAACAATATTAACAAAAACAGAATGTGAATAGTGGAAGAAGAGATTGGATATAGTTAGATAACACAGTGTAAATTTTATGCATAAGACATAAGAGTAAAAGAATTCAAAGACAAGCTATATCTGTTGGATGTGGTGGGAAACATGATTCCAAACAATGAAAATAAGTTGAAATAATATAGTAGTTATTTTCAACACTGAGTAGTAAACTCTTTAACTGATAAATTAATATCAAGACAGAAATATCAATTATCATGCCCAAATGATACTTTGGCATAACAATTTATATGGATATTTCTGTAGGATACCATGAGTGTAATGTTCTTTGTCTATTTCATATAAGCATTCTTCTTATAGGAAAGTTGTTAGGTAAAGAACAAGCTGCATGTATTAATAATTACAAGATGATCTATTAATTTTGATTCAATTATATATGAAAAAGAATAATCTTTAACAAAATAAACTATCTTTACATAAGCAATTACATTTAAACTGAGATGACAAAAGTTTTAAAATGATGTCATCTATTAAAATGTTCTTTATATGTCTATTACTTTTAATACATTAGAGAATGAGAGAATATTTAAGAAGAAAACCCACATCTGTATATTGCTTTTACTTATTGCACTTAAATAACATCCATTTTTTCCCCTAATTATTTGAAATTTCAAGAAGTTAAATATATGGTCTACAAAGACTAAAACTAAATAAATAAAGGACAAGAGTCTATAAACATAGCCATTGCATAATCCTACATATTTTTACTGACTCATATGTGCCTACTGTATACTAAGCTGTGTTCTGGATGTGGTATAAAGAGATAAAAATAGGAGTTAAATGGCATTATACAGGTAATAAACACAGACCAGGTTATATAGCATACTAGATGTCCATAAAATGGAAATGAAGAATTAGAAGTTGGATAAGCATATTTTGGATAATGTGAAGAGGGATCTCTAATTTTTCGTAGGGAAACTGTGGTATCTTCTGGAAAGCAGGTATTTGAAATATGTAAAGAAATAATTTATGAGGGAAGCTTCCTAGGTAGGATAAATGGAAAGTGTTAAGGCCCAACTCAGGTCTTACAGAAGAGGGGAGGAGCTATGCAACTAGAGGATAAGTATGAGGGTAAAGGTACAAGGTGAATAGGTGATGGGAGAACAAATGGGATTCTATGTACTGTGGGGGATCCATATTTTTCTGAAGTAGTTCAGTTAATAAGCAAATAAATAAGGAAGCAGTAAAACTAAGACTACTAAGGAGAGAGAATATCCAGAGTTGCTACAATATCTTACCTAGAATGTTCTGTTTTTAACAAAAATTGTGGTAGATGCAAAGAAACAGTAAAAATGGGAAACATCAAAGGAAAAAAACAACAAAAAAAAAACTGTACACCAGAATCTGCCTGTTGAAGGATTTAGTGGTTGGACTTAATAGATGAACACTTCAAAGCAGCCATTACAAATATGTACAAAAACTAATGGAAATGATGATAGGAAGATTAGAGGAACACTAGAATGGCCAATGGGGAGGGTGGGGAAGGGAAGGGGCAAAAGGGTGAAGAAATAAAAAAAGATGGTAGAAATGTATTACTTGAGCGTAGTGATGTGGTTGTACTTACATTGATGTCTATCCATATTGCCGCCTGCGGCTGCCGCTTGCAGCAATGCCACCGCGGGAGAAAATTAGGAGTCCGGATGGAAATGAAAAAGTTCTTTTTTTTTTTTTTTTTTTTTTTTTGGTACCGGGGATTGAACTCAGGGGCACTCGACCACTGGGCCACATCCCCAGCCCTTTTTTTGTATTTTTATCAGAGACAGGGTCTCACTGAGTTACTAAGTGCCTCGCCATTGCTGAGGCTGGCTTTGAACTCGCAATCCTCCTGCCTCAGCCTCCCAAAGTGCTGGGATTACAGGCGTGCGCCACCTCGCCTGGCTGAAAAAGTTCTTTTATTCTTCTCTCTCCGGCTCCAACAACCTCTCCAACTCCAACTCCAACCACCAACTAACTAACCCTCACCCAGTTAAATACTTTTTGCCTTAACAAGGACACGTGCTAACAGCTTGAGCTTACAGGTGTGTCACGCAGTGTTCACGGGCATAAAAAGATTCAGGTGAAAATACTTGAACACCTTAATGGCTCTCAGCTAGCCGCCATCTTAGCTATCTCCTCAATTAGGGCTCTTACATATCCAAAACAAATGTAAGACAAAAAATTCAATAGGTGCTTGACAGCACTTGTCCTGCATATTCTGTAAAATTTTCTGCATGGATCCTAGAAAAAATAATCTTTATAAGAATTTAAAAAGCATTTTATTATTTGCATTTTCTTCTAGAGAATTTATGATGAGTTATGCTTTCATTAAGATGTCTCTGAGGATGTGCTAGCCTTTTATGTAACCATAAATTTGGATAATTCATCCCTAAATAGTAGAACTTAGTAGTTTTTTAATGTAAATAAAATGCTCTTTTTTTAAAGTTCATAAAAGAGGAAAAAAAAAAAACTCAAATGGTGTGAAAATACTTTGTATAAAACCAGTGACTTGAAAAACTGTGCTCTTTATATGTAATACGAAAGGAATTGCACTCGGCAAGCATGTATAACAAATTAGAATAAATAAATAATTAAAAAAAGAAAAAAAGACTAAAGGAAGATATGATGACAATGTCTTCTCACAAATAAAAACAGAGTATTACTTAAAAGGTAGAATTGTTAAAGAGAAGCAAATCAAAATTCTGAAATTGGAAGTTACCATGAGGGAAAATAATTTGGTAGAGTGGTTGACCAATAGGTATGAATTGGCAGAAACTACAACCAATGAACTTGAAGATACATGAATTAAAAAAAAAATATATGCATCCCAAGGAAACAGAAAAAATATTTTTAAATGTAGCAAGCTTCAGAGAAATGTGTAATTGCCACAGAAGAAGAAGGGATACAGAAAGAAACAGATCAATGATAATGGCTACTTCCCAAACTTGTTGAAAAAGAATAATCTAAATGTTATGGTTTAGATATTAGGTGTCCCTAAAAGCTCATGTGTGAGATAATGTATGGAAGTTTAGAGATGAAATGATTAGATTATGAGTTTGTTTTTTTTTTAACTTGATCAGTGCATTATTCACCTGATAGAGATTAACTAGACGGTAAGTGTAGGTAGGTAAGCTTTGGCTGGAGGAGGGTTCCTGGGGGTGTGCCTTTGGGGTGTGCATAGATAGATAGATATAGATATATGTGTGTGTATATGTGTATATATATTTATATATGAGTGTGTGTATGTATGTGAGTGTGTATACACACATACACACATTTGTCCATGTTGAGTGGATATGCTTCCTGGTGCCAAGTCCTGAGCTGCTTTCCTCTGCCACACTCTTCTGCCATGAGGTTCTACCACATCTTGGGCCTAGAGCAAGAGCCAAGTGTCTATGGACTGAGACCTCTTAAACTCTGAGCTCCAATAAATTTTTCTCCTCTAAATTTGTTCTGGTCCATTTGTATTTCTTCTTTAGAGAAGTGTCTGTTTATTTCCTTTGCCCATTTATTGACTGGATTATTTTATTGTTTTTTTGGTGTTAAGTTTTTTGAGTTCTTTATATGTCCTAGACATCAATGCCCTTTGTGAAGAGCAAGTGGCAAAGATTTGTTTTTCCCATTTCTTGGCCTTTTTTTTTTTTTCATCCTCTTAATTGTTTCCTTTGCTGTGAAGAAGATTTATAGTTTGATACCATCTCACTTATTGATTTTTTATTTTACTTTTTGAACTTTAGGAATTTTGTTAAGGAAGTCAATTCCTGAGCCAACATGTTGGAGTGTTGGGCCAACATTTAGCAGTTGCAGGGTTTCTGGTCTAATACCTAGGTCGTTAATCCACTTTGAGTAGACAAAAGGGAATGAAGGAAACCAAGGAGGAATGAGATAAGGAAAGACAGTGGAATGAACCTGACCTGACATTCCTATGTACATATGAGAATATACCAGAGTGGACCTCATCATCATGTACACCCACAAGACACCATTAAAAAAAATGTAAATAACAGAAAGACTAGTAGAGTATAGAAGGGTGAAGAAAGAAGGAAGAGCAAGGGAAAGTTGTTCTGGAGACTGAATTAGAACAAATTATATTCCATGCCTTTATAATTATGTCAACACAAATCCTGTTATGTATGACTAAAAAGAGTCAACAAACAATAAAGAAAATGGAAAAAAAAATTTTTTTAAATTGTTCTTGTCAGGTCTTTTGATCATGGAAGGGAACTAGGTGAAGAAAGAAGGAAGAGAAAGGGAAAGTTGTTCTGGAGACTGAATTAGAACAAATTATATTCCATGCCTTTATAATTATGTCAACACAAATCCTGTTATGTATGACTAAAAAGAGTCAACAAACAATAAAGAAAATGGAAAAAAATTTTTTTTTAAATTGTTCTTGTCAGGTCTTTTGATCATGGCAGCAAAAAAGCTGACCAAAGCATAAAAAATTTAAACGTTCAATAGCTCCATGATCCCTCCATTTGTATTTATAAAATATGATCTAAAACCTGAACATAATATAGTAAAAATTTGGAAGGCAAAGACAAATTTTGAAAGATAATCTTAAATCATCAAGAGGCTAAATACCATGTCACATTCATGACAACCTTAGTAAAAATTACAGCAGATACCTCATCAAAAACAATGAAGCATAGAAGGTAATTGGATGACATATTCAAATTGCTTAAAAAAAAAAAAAAAGAACTTTTAGTCTAGAGGTTCATATCTGATTTAAAAAAAACATACAAAAATGAAAGTAAAATAGACATTCCCTGATAAACAAAAATTAGGAGAATTTTCTCATACCAGATTCAATAAGAATGCTAAAAAAATTTGTTCAGGCTGAACTCAAGTGACCACAGTTAGTAGTTCGAATCTACACACACATACCCAAAGACAAAAAGCACCAATAATGATAAGCATGAAATTGAAATAGACATTATACATTTTTACATTTTCTCTTTTCTTCTTTTAACTGATATAAAAATCATGTGTCTGAGTAATTTGCATATTTTTTGTTAAGCTTATCACATATAGTTGTATCACATATTTGGCAATAAAAGCAAAAAGCAAGGGTAAGAGCAAAATTGTATCAAAATGAGAAAATTTATGTTAACAGGAAACTATAAAAGATACAGAAATGGTAAATAAGAATTTTGTAAGAACAAAAATATGTACTTATTCTCATTGTTTTTGTTTCTTTAGAAGACATAACTGATATAAAGTAACAATTACTGTCATACATTTCTAGAACAGAGCACAAAATGAAAAGAGAATAACTGGAGTTTTATAAGAATAACATATCTGTACCTCACTAGAATTAAGTTAATATAGATCTGAATTTGATTCTAATAAGTTAAGGTATATATGTAAGCAGTGGAGGAACAACTACAAAAGCAATTTTTAAGACATGAAAACATCATTATAAGAGTTGAAATTTTACTCAAGAAAATACTCACTTAATTCGAAAGAAAATAGCAAAAGTGTTACTAGAGTACCTTTTTAAATATGAGGGCCAGATTTCTCTGCACAAATACCAGGGACAAGACACTTCCTTCAGTTCCAGAGTCTTTTCTTCTGTCCTGTTTTGGCAGCAATCTGTGGTGACCTATGTCTACACAATGAGGATGAGAGAATTTGCTACTCCTTCCTCATAGGCAACAAAGTTTGTTTTTACTCCTTCTAGAGGCAAAAGGTCTTTACAGTTCCCTGGAGTACATGTGGATGATTGCCCTTAATTAATTGCTTAATATTTTTGCTTTGTTGGAGAGAAGAATTGAAGCAAGGGAGTTAGCTCAGTCTCTCCACAGGAGCTGATCATGTCCGCACAGCCTATTAAAGGAAGCTAGATACCCCTGATCTCCTGCCCTGCCTCTGATCTGTTTTGTTTGCATTTGTTATCAGTCTGTGAAAAACATTCTGAGAGTGAGCATGAATTCTTCTTGTGTCTTAAGACACAGCCTCTTCAAACTGGTAAGTTAGCCTCTGCACAGCCCTCAGGAATTTGTTAAAATATTGGCTGAATTCCTCCAACAGGGCTTTCTGTAGCCCACTGTAGGGTACTTCTTTCTCCTATGTTATGCCAAGAGGTGAATATTTCCTGTATTTCATGGGAAATTAGTTCACCTGATGAACCTACAAGTCCAGTTCTCAGAGAAAATTACGACTTTGTGAATTTTAAAGCATTTGATTTTTATTAGAGTGAGAATTTCTTTGCAATCTGGAGGAATCTTTTCTGCTTTCTAAGCAATGTGATAATCTCCACATAACTTTTTTTTTTTGTACCAGGGATTGAACCCAGGGGCACTTAACCACTGAGCAACATTCCTAGCCCTTTTTTATATTTTACTAGAGACAGGGTCTCCCTGAGTTGCTTAGGATTTCGCTAAGTTGCTGAGGCTGGAGTTGAGCTTGTGATCGTGCCTCAGCCTCCCAAGTCACTGGGATTACACAGGCATGTGCCACTGTGCCTGGCTCCACATAAGTTTTGCAGTATTTTTTTTTTTTTTCATTTTCTTTATGATACAGAGAATCAGTATCTCATACAGATCTTAATTTGATTTTTTCTTTAAAATTCTGTTTGTAAATTTTTGTTTAAATGTATGTACATTTTAGTTTACATATTTATTGAGGTGATTTTTTTAATGTCTCAGTTTAAGGCAATAAATTTAGAATTTTTTGGTATTTTTCTCTATTGAATTTGTAATTGATTAGTGTGACTGAGTTGGCCCATTCTGTTTAGAAATATATTTTAAACTTTTAGTAATTGAAAAAATATGTATTAGTAATTTTGAAACATCAAGGAAGTGGTTTTTATGCATTTTTATATATATATATATGTGGATATGCATTTATTCATTAGAGCTTAGTGTTACATTTTTCAGATGTATATATAATTTCACATCTGTAAAAGAGTTGATGTACTCAGTCTCTAGAGTCAAGATTCACTATTATATTTCTTTGATTTATACTTATGTGCCTGTAGTTTATCATTGTATATATTTATCTCTCCAGTAGATGTGAGATTCTGTGATTTAAAAATAGTCTGCAAACTTATATAAAGATCTTACTTATATTTTAATACATATTATTTAAATTGATATTGAGGTTCTAGATGTAATAGATATTCCAGAACAGTAATGTGGTATGTTTGAATATTAAAAATAAATTATCCAGTATTCTCAGATATGTCTTAATTTTTGCATATGCACAAATTAAGACAAAAATTCAATAGGTATTGTTGCTGTATGATATAAAACTCTATGGTATATGGCAGACTTGTACAAATATAGAACAAATATAATATGGTATTTCCATCAGCAATCAACTTTCAAAAACAATATAAAATTAACATGTTATATTTTAGTATCCTTAACCTGATGCATTAACTTTTTCTCAAAATAAATATCACCTCACAGGACAAGTAATATTTCAAAATGTTTACCTATCTAAAGTGATGAATTATGTTTTATTCACAAGATCAAATGTTGTATTATTTTATTCTCCTTTGCTGATAGTTCTGATCAGAGGTCAAAGACCAAATTAAGAACAAAACTGGTTTAAAAGCATGGAGGTAAACAGAAGTGTAGTAGAATAAATCAGTATTCAACTATTTTTAAGAGTTACATATTTTCACATATTTGCACTAATTATCATGAGAATTTTCACTTGGACTTTATAACTTTAAACAAGTTTGTAAATTCAGGTGTGGGGTGATACTGCACTTTTTCATGGAAATGCAAGCAAAGAATTATATGCATGAATAACACACATTTTTCCAGATGAGTTACCAATACATTCCTTTGATTCTGAAATGATATTTATTTTTCTTCTTAAATAGGCAAAATATGAAGTTAGATATAGTCTTTCAAAACATTTCCCAAAAATTAAAACAGAATATGTTTGGTTTTTCAATGTACTATTTCTATATATCTGCAAAATTATACTATAAACAAAATTTAATTATGAACTTGAATACAAATCCCAAAGCATTTAGAAATTTATCATTACTAAACACTTGTATAAAAGATCAAATGTTAAAACTTTCCACTTCACCAACTGTAGCTATAAATTGCTATAAAATAGCTGTGCAGCCATTAAATACCATAGAGACCCATTCATTTTGCTGCTGATATTATAAAAGTTGAGTGGTTTTTATTTACTAATAGGACTATGTAATTTAATAAATGAAAATAAAAAATAATGTGAATGTGAGTAAGACTTAGTCTTCTGGAAAGATGAGAACTTTTACCATGACTTAAACAATAGGTGAGAATTCCTATAGTATAAATTTCAGATTATATTTCTGCCAGGAAAGGTAATTGATATCAATCAAAATATGGTTGGAAGAAAATTAAAAGTAGCTTTTTAATAGATGTTTACTTTGTTCTCCTTACCCTTTATATACAGGAACATTTATATGGTAAACATACAGACAAGTAGCATTAGTTATGGTCCCTTAGAAATGCAAATCAAAACTACGCTGAGATTCCATCTCACTACAGTTAGAATACCAATTATGAAGAACACTAATAACAATAAATGGTGGTCAGCATGAAGGAAAAGTAACTCTTACACACTTTTGGTTGAAATGTAAATTAGTACAGCCACTGTAGAAATTAGCCTAGAGGTTCCTCAAAAAGCTAAAAATGGAATACAATATGATTCAGCTATACCACTTCTCCATATCTACCCCAAAGAGTTAAAGACAACATATTTTAGAGATACATGGATTCCCAGGTTTTTTAGCAGCACAATTCACAATAGCCAAGTTATGGTACCAGCCTAGGTATCTGTCAACAGATGAATGGATAAAGAAAATATGGTCTTATATCCACAATGGAGTTTTCAGCCATAAAGAATGAATTTATGTCATTTGCAGGACAATAGATGGAATGGGACAGAATCATGTTAAACAAAATAAGCCAGACACAGAAAGATAGTGTCTTAAATTTTCACTCATATGAAAAGAGGGATTTCATGAAAGTAGAAAACATTAGAACAGAGAAAAGAGACCAGGGAGAGGAAGGAGAAAAGGAAAATAGGGAGTAACTGGGGAATTAAATGGATTAAATTATGTTATGTCCATGTACAAATATACCACGGGGAAACCCACTATTCTGTGTAATTAATGTGCATCAAGAAAAACAATTTTAAAAACAAAAAAGCGATGGCCCCTTATGAGGTCTTAAGATTGTAACTCATTTTTTTTTTTTTCATTTTTTAGAGTTTTACTGATTTCCATGAATAGCAAAATCGTTCTTAAATTTTTTTTTTGCACTTTAGGAATTTATGTAATATGATAAGTTGTCAGATAGGATTAAACATATTGTTTCACCCTGTAAAATCTTAACAAGTGAATGTAAAATTCAATTGAATTAATTTATTTCCTAAAAGAAAACTCTGTGAAGAACTTTTGAGTGGGAGGCTGAAAGGTGGTAAGGTTCTAAATTGCAATTTTTAAAAAGTGTTTCAACTTCATATATATATATATATGTGTGTGTGTGTGTGTGTGTGTGTGTATTTAAACAGATGGAGGAATGACTCCTGAAAATTACACTGATATTCTATGCATGATGCAACTTCTCTGAGAATCTATTTTTCTATATTTTAATTTAATTTACCTTTTACCTTGATCCTCATTCTCTTTTCAATCTGGTTCTTCTTCTTGGCTTTCTTACTTCTGTCAAAGATGGCGGACTTTAAATTATACTATAGAGCAATAGTAACTAAAACAGCATGGTATTGGCACCAAAACAGACGGGTGGACCAATGGTACAGAATTGAGGACACAAAGACTAATACATATAATTTCAGTTATCTTATATTAGACAAAGGTGCAAAAAATGTACAGTGGAGAAAGGATAGCCTCTTCAACAAATGGTGCTGGAAAAACTGGAAATCCATATGCAACAAAATGAAATTAAACTTGTATCTCTCACCATGCACAAAACTCAATTCAAAGTGGATCAAGGACCTAGGAATTAGATCTGAGACAATATGCTTAATAGAAAAAGTAAGCTCCAATTTCCAACATGTCGGATTAGGCCCCAAGTTCCTTAATAAGAATCCTGTAGCGCAAGAACTGTTACCAAGAATTAATGAATGGGATAGATTTAAGCTAAAAAGCTTCTTCTCAGCAAAAGAAACAATCAGTGAGGTGAATAGAGAGCCAACTAATTGGGAACAAATATTTAATACATGCACATCGGATAGAGCACTAATTTCTAGAATATATAAAGAACTCAAAAAACTTTACACCAAAAAAGAAAATAACCCAATCAATAAATGGGCTAAGGAACTGAAAAGACACTTCTCAGAAGAAGATATACAATCAATCAACAAATACATGAAAAAATGCTCAACCTCTCTGGCAATTAGAGAAATGCAAATCAAAACTACTCTAAGATTTCATTTCACTCCAGTCAGAATGGCAGCTATCAAGAACACAAACAACAATAAATGTTGGAGAGGATGATGCGGGGAGAAAGGCACACTCTTACATTGCGGGTGGGACTGCAAAATGGTGCAACCGCTATGGAAAGCAGTATGGAGATTTCTTGGAAAACTGGGAATGGAACCACCCTATGACCCAGCCATCCCACTCCTGGGTCTGTTCCCAAAAGACTTAAAAACAGCATATTACAGTGACACAGCCACTTCAATGTTTATAGCAGCAAATTCATAATAGCTAGGTTGTGGAACCAACCTAGATGTCCCTCAGTAGATGAGTGGATAAAGAAAATGTGGTATATATACAAAATGGAATATTACTCAGCAATAAGAGAGAATAAAATAATGGCATTTGCAGGTAAATGGATGAAGTTGGAGAATATAATGCTAAGTGAAATTAGTCAATCTTAAAAATCCAAACACCAAATGTTTTCTCTGATATAAGGAGGTTAGTTCACAGTGTGATTGGATGGGGGTACATAGGATTGGAGGAACACTAGAATAGTCAAAGTAAAGGGAGGGAAAGGGAGGGAGCAGGGGGGGAAAAGGGGGGAAAATGGTGGTCGAATGAGATGGATATCACTATCCTAAATGCATGGTTAAAGATCTGAATGGTACTTATATACTTTGTATACAAGCAGTTGTATGTAAAAAGATGATATACGTGTGCATTATGAATAAGTAAATAAATAATCTAAAATTAAAAAAAAAGATGGCATATTAGAGACCTGTCATTTTCATTTCTTTGTATGATCCATATTTGTTTAATTGTCATTTCAGGAATGATTCTTCAACAAGTTTATTTTTAATATATACTTTCAATTTAATTATCTTGTAATAAACACAATAAATTTACATTTTTTGCCAAAGCTGACTAACTGATATCTTTTCCTCTGATTTCCTTTTGTCTCAGTTAAATTTTCCTCCCATTAAATTGATAAACTTTTAAAAATGTTTTCATTCCTTTTATTTTATTTATTTATTTTTAGTTATTTTTAGGTCTTTGATTAAATCCAAATTCTATAAACTGGTTTCAGCCTTTACCTCCCTCCCTCCAGAACCTGATCATAACCTACTTTCTACTCTTATTTATATCACCTTCTTTCCAATAATCTATTTCCTTCAGTCAGTTTTTCTCAGTGACCTTCCCATGTCCTATTCCCATTTGCAATTCACACCTTTTCTTACTTCTTGCCCTTCATTGCTATCATTTCACACTGTTTCTTCTTCCTGTTAAAAAAAAATTTGTTCCTCCGTGTTACAGCCTCCTTTTAAAGCATACTACTTATCGATTTACAATGGTTTTTCACTTTCACTTTTCACACATATTTATGCTATTATTTACAAGATGATTATCTGCTGTACACTTTTAGTCAAGATATATGTAGAAAGAACTGATGCCTTATATGATAGCTTTTTCTCTAGCCTTCATCATTTGTTTAAGAAACTAATTTGTGCTTCAGAAATAATTGTAGCATAAATATTGCATCGGCTTCCTTTTAGGTTCACAGCTCAGTATTTTAACATTACAATGTGTTTTATTGTTTTGTTTTGTTTAAGTGGCTCAGACTGGAGATTTGGTTCTGTGGTAGAGCACTTTCCTAGCATGTGTGAGGCCTTGGGTTCTATCCCCAGCACTGCCAAAGAAAAATTTCAAAATCTGTGTGGTTATTATGTAAGGAACTAGACAGAAAATCATGTGATTTTAATATTCATTTGACATTTCATTTTGATATTATTCCTTTAATATACAAAGAGATGCTAAAGAAACAGCCATCAGAGCATATATGCATCTCTGTAAATACTGAGTAATGAAGGGATGTAGCATTTTAGACATTTTAAAAATTAGGAAAAATTAAATACTTTTCCTCTAGCAAATCTCACTTTAATTTCTAACTCTACCCTATCACATCATTTTCAAAATAATGCAGAGAACCAGGTTATGTTCACAGAATTGAGAGGAATTTTAACAAAATGTTATGCACAGTAAATCATTCACTGAACACACAAGGGTTAAAATGTAAGAGGTTTATTCTTCTTTATCAAGCAATGACTACAGACAAAGCATCCACGTGGTGTAAGCTACCAAAGAAAGATGTATGGGACGGACTTACATTAAATTATTAACTCACAGACATTTTATATGGTTCATGTGCACAGGGGAGAAAACTGCTAAAAAGTAAAGCAGATTCAATAAGTAGAAACATAAGCTGATTTTTGTTGCTTATTAAATCTACCTCCCATAATGTTTCCTTAAGCTAAGAAGAAATCTACTGTATCACACAGCTCAGGATGCTATATACACATAAGATATTACACACTATAAAATTTCAGGCTTCTATGCAGTTTTACGCAATTTAAAATTTAGTAAAATTTGTATTTAAAAAAGACCTATTGAATTACCTTTAGTAAATGGAGGTCATTTCCACAGCCCAGGAGCATTTTTTAGCAATAATAATAATAAAAAAAATAAGTAAAAAAGATTTCAAAACATGTACACTATTACTTCAAGCCTGGATAATTATCTGCTTATTTCAAAAATCCAACTCTCAAGTGTTTATACATTTCTACTGACCTCTTTTTCCCCTTAAAAAAAAAAAAAAAAAAAAAAAAAAAAAACTTTAAATTTTACTTCTCTGCAGTGTTTCAAATAAGAGGATTAGTTAGGTTCTCAACTATAGCACAGTTAGTGAGAAGGTCGTTTTGGGATTATGTAGGAGTAGAACAGAAGTCATTTAAGGAAATTATTACGAATGAAGTTCTTTGATGGGTTATATTTAAATAGCAAAAGCAAGAAAGAAGTACATCTTTACTCACCACTGTGGGGCTATGCCTTATTCCTAACTCCTATTACTAACTCTCCTAAGCCACTAATGTCTCATTAGTTCTCCTCAGGTGTTTTTTCTTGTTGTTTTTTGTTTGTTAGTTAGTTTTTGTATTTCCCTCCTGTTAATTTCCATATATGCAGTTCACACTAAGCAGACACAAAACAATGTTTCCTTTTAGAAGTGAAAGTTCCTGATTATGCAACACCAATACCAGGCTACATGAAAAGAAAGAATCAATCCTTCTAATAATGAAGAAAACATTTCTAAGCAGTTGAAATCCCAGACAAACTTGCATTAAAAATATAATGCACTCTAGTGACTGAAAGCAAAATGATCAGATAATACATTACAAACATTTCTACCATAATTATTTTTCCTCCCTTCCTCCCCATTTTTCTATAGCATGCTGCAGATTATACAGTAAATGTCAAAAAGAATTTGCCACCTGTATACAACCTAAGGCCAACTTATGCCTTCAAATGATATTTCTCTGAGGGTCAAACAAATGACTGAAGGCAGAATTTGGCATAAGAGCTACTAAATATTTTTAATGACAACAGATTTATAACTATGAGGGTGTTCAGTATGCAGCTTTTAGCCTTCCTTTTCCTCCTGTGACATTCCCTTCAAGGCACAAAAAAGATTATAAACAGTGGACGGGACAGAATATTTTGAATTAAGAATTTTAAGTTTCGAAAAAGCCTTTTATTTCTGGTTTAAGAATACCAAACGAACAGAGAGAAAATTAGATAAATTACCCTCAAAATGAAATGATACTTAAGTCATCTGAAATTCCCTGCAGATTATTTTTTAAAGAATTTAAAGTCTGATTTATTGTTTAAAATGTAATTATACTTTTGATTCCTGTGATTGATGTAATTTCTCATTAAATATTGTGTTAAATATTTCTCATCAACCAATATTATGGTATACATATTGGTTAAAAAACAATCTATTTGGGCCAATCAAGTAAATTATATTTTACTAGGATATAAAATTTAAAAATTAAGCTGTAATTTAAACAATGGATTAAGTGCAATGTACTGTAAAACTCTTCCTTCAATAATTATAAATAGGGCTCCTTAGGCATCTCCAACCCAAATGACTGTATTTCCTTTCTCAACTTCAGTGATCTCACAGTTTAACTTGTTGAGTCGTCCATCTAATATGAAGAGAGAGTCCTTGGAAGGTGTCATCAGGTACTGACCAAACAAGCCACTGTCCTGGATTTGCCTATTCTTCCGGTTCCAAGGCCATTCTTCTGCCTTGAGTGGTTCCTTAAGGCTCTTAATCATCTTGACCTTTCCAGAAGAGAGCTCCGCAAAGAGCACATCAGTTTGTCGGCTTGAACTACCATAGATGTTGTACTGGTGGGCTTCGGTGAAAGATGGCTGAAATGCCAGATCAGATATGTGCAGATTTGTGTGAATATCAAAAGCCTCCTGAATTTCTCCTCTGATGGTGATGTACTGGACCCTCACGACACCTTTCACATCATTAACGCTGACAAGGTAGTGGCCATCTGGAGAGACATATGGGGTGCCTGTCACATCACTATTGAACCCAATGACTGAGTCGGTTACACCATCCACCATGAGCTGTGGTGGGATTGTTCCAGTGCTGTCAGGTTTGCAGCCAATGAAGTAGTACCCTCCCAAGTGTGTGTATGCCAAAGACTGAGGAATGCACCCGTAGTCCTTCAAGTTAATTGTCTTGATGTATGACATGGTTTCAAGATCAATTTTTTGTAGTGCAGATTCGTCTTTGTGAAGAATAAAACCAAACCTAAAAAGATGAAAATCAAAGTTAGACAAGAGGCTATAAAATGGTTACCAGAAGAGAATGGATTATGGGGAGGTGAAAAGGTCCATCACAAGGCCAGGCTTTGACTATTGACTATGGTAGGAATTTATGTCAAAATCATGTTAGAATTGATCTTTAGTATGTTGCCCTCCTTTTTTCTCTGGGTCATTCTTACATTACAAACAAATAATTATAACTCATGCTGTAGAAAGCAAAAGAGTTATAAGCAAAAAATATATATATATATATATATATATATATATATATATATACACACACACACAGTTAATTGAGACAACAACAAATTTTACTTTAAACCTAGAGGGGGAAATCAAATATTATTTTATATATCTCTAAATCTGATATCGAATGCATCAGGTCAAATAACAATAAACTCAAGAAGAATAGAAGATTTGAAAATATGTGTTTGTATGGATGTGTATATGTGTATGTTGTATGTGCGTACAGAGAACACACACACACACACACACACACACACACACATATATATATATATATATAATTTACTTCATTTATCTTTTTGTTTTGTTTTGTTTTGTACTGCTGGGAATCAAACTCATGTGCATGGAAGGCAAGACTTATTTTACCACTTAGCTCCAGCTCCAGCTCCAGGTCATTTACTTTATGTTGTCTCTTGACTATTAAATAAATGGCATTTATCACACTTCAAGAATTATTCACATATTTATACTTTAAATTAATATCAAAGAACTATCAATAGATACAATTTGGGGTATTGAAAAATTAGACTTCTACTTACTACATTTTTGGAATTGCTTTGGTTTCAGCTTTTATTTTATTACAAATTTTAAATAATAGTTTCATTTTCACCCTCACCATAATTATATTGTTATCATTTTTAATTATATACCTGCATTGTATTGGTTATCTTATATTGAACAATGAAAAACTTTGGTATTTTTCTACCAATGCCAATTTAAGTTTTTCCTCTTTAATTAGTTCACTGTTTTTCACTCCTGAATATTGGCAGCAAATTATCAAAGATCTGTGGCTAATAGCCATATATTTTGAAATTCAGAGCAATAACACAAGCAGATTACCTGAAAAAATAAGTTAAACAGGAAATGAAATAATGAGTATTAAGCAACATTACACTGAAAATAAATATTGACCATCAGAATTGTGAAGGCTTATTTATTTATTTATGGTGTTAATAATATTTGTTGGATTACTTCCTAATAGTTCAAAAAGCTCATAACAATAAGGGTCAGGGAAATAGTGTTCCACTGATACTGCTCATAAGTGAAAAAATAAGATGACTTTATTGTGAGTATCAGAATAAAATAAAGCAAAACAATAAAATCTCTAGGGATAGTCAATCATTTTATTGTACCCTTTGTCATTTCTGTAGACTAATTATCACAGGCTAATTATCACACAAATTTCATATGAAAAAACTCATTTCAACATATTAAACAAATATGTTGCATTCGATTTCAAATGTAAATATTCAACATGTTTAAAAATAAATTCATATTTAATATTATAAAAACAATAAATGTATTAAAAAAATCAGTACATTGTCATTGCGGATGACAGCAAGAACCTAAGTACAAAAATTTATTAAAGTAATGTAATTTTCTGTGACAAAATTATAAGTGCTTTCATTTTTATTTCATTACATAGAGTTAGGAAACCGTACTCCTGTTTCAGCTGTATTTGAACATGTGTGACAAGACTATGTGTTGTCAGGAGAGAGGATAAATTTTTCTATATGAAAGGAAAACTGCAATGTATTGTTACCCCTTTAAAAAGCATTCATAAATATTTATTGAACAACTACTAAATATGAGGCATTGGGAGTATATTGAAAATCAATACAACTCTCCCTTTAAATGAGTGTAGAAATTTTGAATGATGAAACAAATCAAAAAACTATCAGTAATTAATGATTAAAGCATTCTGCTTTGAATTGTTTAATTTAGTAATGATTATTTTTTCTGCATATTTGTAATGGTAAACTTGGAAATAATAATTCTAGTGTATGTCTTAATAATATTCACCATTTCTGAAATTTCTTTTCTTTGTCCTTGTTTATTTCAGTAGACACAGCTCATTCCATACATATGCAGAATACAGTTTTCATCCAGATTATGAGAGTATTAAGAAGCATTCATATTGTTTCTATATTAATTTATCTTCTAAATATTCTCATTAAGGTATCAATGTCTAATGTAGAAGTATATTGCAAATCTTAAATATTTTCTAAATATTATTGAGTAAAAGAACCTTCAACCTAGCAACTGAATCCCATGTTTTGCTTCTCAGCACCAAAAATATAAAGCGTCAGTGTCTATTCTCAGACTTAACAAGTAATTATCTCCAGCTTTTGTAAAAGAAAAAAATGAAGCTTTTTCATTAATGGATAATCATCAGGATATGTAGGTGTGTAGATGTATTGACATTAGTTATGAAATTATTAGTTATGATGGAAGACATAATTCTTTGTTCTGATATAAATTGTACATGAGCTCAGAGGAGAAGCAGTAATAGGCTCATTTAATAAAAGCAATAAGCCAATCAAGTTTTGGCATTTCAGCTCTCCTTGTAACCTTGAGTATTCTTGTCCCTTTGGGCAATGAATTTTGAATGCTAATGAGGAAGAATGAGACAAGCTCACCATATTTCTGAACTATTTAAACTTTGATAGTAAAGAATGTGTAAAAGTTTTCTGTGATACAATCCAGCCCCTTTTGGAGGTAATTAAAAAAAAAAAAAACAGTATAGTTAAAAATTCAGAAGCTCTATGTGGGGTGATAAAACTGCATCTATTTTGGCATCCACACTCTCCTGTTCCTTTAGGATTAGAGAGAAGCTACATAAGCAGATGCATGAGAATGTCTTCAATTTTTCACCACTGATTTATTGGTTAGGAAGTGTGTCTCTAATTCAAAATTTCCCCCTAGTACAGATTGATATTCAGAAGTCTCCCACTGTTCATTAGACTGTGATTAATATTTACGAGGCTCTCAACTTTCATGCCTGCTTAGTATAAATAAAAATCTGCACAGTACTAGTCCTAACATAGTTTGTCTAATATTTATCAGAATGTATATGAAAGGTTGCATGCTGAGAAATAAAAGAGTTAAAACTCACCCTCAAAAAACACTTATTTTACTAAAAAATTATTGCCACTACAAAAGTGTATTCTGTCAGCATGGCATTGTGTGGATTTGTCAGACTCAGTGTAGTAATTTTTTCTTTTCCAATTTTTTTCTGTATGTCTACACAATATAGTTTATAATAAAATGTTTAAGAAGATTCAATTTTAATTACTGTTTGTATGCTTCAAAGTGTGGTCTTGAAACAAGTAATATACAGAGTACTCCTGTTTTGGACAAAGTAAGGACTTTTCATTCCAGGCTGATCTAGTGTTTCAGTGCAATAGACTGTATGTAAATATGACCTTATGTGAAGTCCTTGACTTCCAAAGCCTACAATTTACTCATCAGCAGGAAGAGAATAAAAGTAATACCTTGCTTTGAGGATAAGAGTAAATGCCTATATATCACCAAACAGAAAATTGCCAGTTCTTTATGTCTTAAAAAGCATTATTTTCCTGTTATGAAAAATATTTTCTTTGGGACAACATAATATTGTAAACCACAGATGGGAAAAAACAAAAGCAAAGTTATTGTCAACTTTTCTGCATGGCTAGTATTTCCAGATGTAAAAAAAAAAAAAAAAAAAAAAAAACATACAGCATTACCAAAGAGTGATGCTATGCTTTGGATGTAATTTGTTTCCCAAGGGTTCATGTGTATGAATCTTAGACTTTAGTTTGGTACTATACTACTGGTGGTGTAGAATGAAAGGTCATTGGAGATATGCTCTCATAAGGGATTGTGGATCCTTTTTTTGACATGTGGTTTCTTTCTCCCAAAGACATTCCTGTCACTGTGGTTTCATATACTATTAGCCCCTTACCAGAGGTCATACTAATATGATTGCCCACCAGATCTTGGATTTCCAGTCTCCAAATCTGTGGGCTAAATAAACCTCCCTTTAAAATAATCTGCCTTAGGCATTTTGGTTTTTTTTTTTTTTTTTTTTTTTTTTTTTTTAACAGCAACAAAAAATCGGCAAATGCTCATGACTATATTTTCCATTCACAAATATTATGGAGATCATGCTAACAATAAAAATTCATGTTCTTCCTCTTGTTCTCATGTTTATCCACACTATCTATGTCCAGTTCACACCTTATCCAACCACTAAATCACTGTTAAAATTAAAACACTGTTAAGATTAGAGTCTAGCTCACTCCACAGCTTTTTCTCATTTGAGACTGGATCTTGCTATAATGCTCAAGCTGCTCTATAATTGCTAGATTCTGGCCATTCTTTGCCTCAGCCTCCCAAATAACTGGGACTACAGATGCTTATTACCATTCCTGGCTCTCACTCTACCTGTTAAAGGTTCTGCCTCAGTACTTGCTGAGGATATGGTGCCGTGGGCCATGATGTACTGGCTGAACTTGAGCTTAGCACAGTCGATTGGATTTGAAACAGATACTTGACTTACTAAATTTTTTTTTTTTTTTCCTTCAAAATCACAGAAAATCCTGTGGCTGACTTTAGGATCTAGAAATCTAAGGTTCTGGAGAGTTTCTGTTAATGTTTACATCATGGCAATTGAGAAACCCTGCAAAGGAAGCTGTTTAGCATAGAATAGAAAAAATATGTATATTTTTAGAAAGAAGCATGGTCGGCTGAAACACTATGAAACTTGATATGAGTAAGTGCTCCAAGATCTTCAGATGACATAAGGAAAGACTTACTCATCTCTTGAAATTTTAGTAATGAATGGGTTTCCCATTGTCCCTCTCTCAGACAGCTCTTGAATGGGTCTGTTCACACAAAATTTCATAAGACTGTTTTTCAGTCTCAGGCATCCCACAACATCTGCCATGTTATTTCTCTGCTATTCCATTTACAAACTCCTTATCTGACTTGCTACTGAAGGAATCTCATGATTGCAATTAATGTTCCATATAAATTTTCTAAGGTCAATGCCAAGTGCAATATTCTCATATGATCCCAGATGCCCTTAAGATTGGAGTAAAAAATTCCTGCAAATTTGCAGATTAATAATTATTTTTTCTCCTGGGTCTTACTGCAGCACTGCTTATCCCCACTATTATTCCCAGAGTCCTTAGGATTTCTCATTGAAACAGTTCTCATTAGTGCCAAGTTTTAATGTTAAACCATCATATCCAGTTCATATTAGAAGCTGGGAAGAACCAGATATATACTCTTAGTTCCCCGATGATATCCTTCTTCAGACACCATTATCTGCCCCATTCCAGACTTCAATTCCAGACCTTGCATATATATTCACAAATGAAACTGGAAAGTAGTGAGAGGAAGTTGGGGTTTTTTGAGGATTGGGTTATCCAGACACTGTATCGTATCATAAAAATCAATAGTGCTACAATTCACATGTAAAACAAAAGCATTTCTCAAGATTTTCTAAAGCCCATTATTGAAACCATATTCTTTCAAATAAAATTTCAGAACTCATGAATTTGGTCCCAAGAATTAGTTGTATGAATATTTTACATATAAAACCTACCTCTAAAACATGATTGAGTGTTGATTACTTCATACGTAAGAGTAGGCAGGATTATTTTCTTGTTTTTCTAACCACATTATATATTTTTCCAGTTGGAAGATAAGAAATGGCAAACAGATAAGATACTAAAAGGACAACACCTTCCCCTACATAATTAATATGTAAACCTATACACACCATATGCCACTAAAATGACAGACTCCTTTCTGTAACAACTGACAGAGTTTTCATGGACACAAACTATAAATCTGACACAAACCATCATTCACCAGTTTATAAATTCCTTTATATTTAGTTGTTTTCGATTATCCCACACTGATCCTTGTAAGAAAAGATTGAATTCTGTTCCTACTCAAGTACTAGGTGATTTAGTTTTTATCTGAACTTCACATAAATATCTCAGTAAAACACACCTCTTCATAAAGAGTGGTCGTGTCGTGTTTGTATTAGGAGAGGCCAAGCACAGAGAACTAGAATTGCCACATTTAGTGAAGATTTATAACTAGAACAAGGATGGTTTCTGAGTAATCTCCATGTTTAGCTGTGTTTGCAAAATGATGACACTTTCACATTTGCTGCTTTCAAAACATAGTCTAAAAAATCAGATTTATTAAAAATTCTGTTCACACAGTATATACTGTAGGTTGTATTTCACATGCTGAAGTCCTCTACCTATTTCTGAATAGCTTAAGAACTCAGGATGTAAAACTAACAACTAAACCTTAAGGCATTTTAAAAGACTGGTTGTTCTTCCTCACTTGGGTTTGTAAAAATCATATGAACATCTGAAAAGGCTCTTCAGTCTAACACATTTTTCTAATAGATTGTGTTTCATGCAGGAATTGATAAATGGATCAAAGGTGATATAGAAGAAATGGAGAAAGTAGAAAGAGATACAGTTTATTGAGTACAGAAAATAGGAAAAGAAGTAGGCAAAAACAAATTAAAACACTACTTAATCAAAAAGTATTATCGAATTGTCTATTTTATACCTGCAAAACAGAAATGATGAGTGATAAAAGCAGCTCTATGAGGAATCAGGTTTGACACAAATTGGGTTCTAGACCCTACATGACCAAATTGACTGGGTGCAGTACACGGTATGAAATCCTCTGAAGTAAATGGAGAAAAAAATAAATTTTCTCTATCACCAATGTGAATTATTGTGAAGTAGCACAGTTCTTACAATTGTACATTATGGCTTTCAAAAAGGGTCTTTGGGAACTTCTGTAAAGATGGGAGAAAGAATAAATGTTGCTATATCCCTATTTAACTACTAACTTACATATATGTTACACTAGACTCTCACTTGAAAACACTCTGCATCCCATAAGGAAAACGGCAAATTACAACTAGAAATTTAAAAAGGAGAACACAATAAAGGAACGGTTTACAGAGAAGGGATAGTGCAGTAATATGGGGAGTTTAACAATAAAACTGCAACCATAGCTAAGACACTGGAACTATGGAGTTTTATGGAGGTGTGTTTTGTGTGGATCTGTGAACTCTGATCTATAGAAACAGCCAGTCTCTCACAAATCAGCAGATAAGGAGCTGATGGTGAAGGGAGGCTACATGCCCTGATTTCTTCCTTTAATCTTCCATCAAGCTTCTCATTGGCCAAACCAACCAGAAGTCAGCCAGCCAACCTTCTGGAGCTTGAGTATAAAATACCAGTTAGAAAGACTACCATCCATCCCTGGCATCCTGTCTGAGCTCAACCAGCAACCAATCCATAAACTGAAAAAAGCCACACAAACGTGCACATTATTGTGATTAAGAAAAATTTAGTGGACTATACTATAGATTCCTATGGGTAATTGTAACTAGAAAGCAGTGGACTAAATATATATACAGGAAAACATGAACACGTCTTTAAAATTTCATGTAGAAAAACAAAAACAAAAAAAAATTTGATATGTATGTTATTTTGTTATTTATATAAATGAAAATACCAAAAAATGTCTAATTTACAAAAACAATATGAAGCAAGGGACACATTAAATATATGAGATGTTTTCACTGTAGGATTTGAAAAACATGAATAAAAGGAATGAGTCAATTAATAAAAGAAAAAAAGGTTGTTGTATGTATTAATAATTATTGTGTGCTGTGAACTAGGAAGTATGAACAATAAATTCAATTTTCTTTACCTTCTCCCATCCCCAAATGAAAAGCCAAAAGAATGGCAGTTTCTTTTCTTTTTTTCTCTCTCTCTCTTTTTTCTTTTTTTTTTTTTTTTTTTTGGTACAGAGGATGGAACCTAGGGTGCTTTACCACAGAACTATATCCTCAAACTTTTTTATTTTATGATTTCTGAGACAGGGTTTCACCAAGTTGCTTAGAGCCTCCCTAAATTGCTGAGGCTGGCCCCAAACTTGCAATCCTCATGCCTCAACTTTCCTAGTCATGAGGATTACAGGCATGTGCACCACACTTAGATAAGAACAGCTGGTTTTTGATGAAGGGAGAATACTGTAAGAGTGTAAAACTGCAAACAAGAGATATAGACCAGAGATAGATTTTCTAACTTATATCTTTTGTATGTGGATTTCTAACCACATGAATTTCTTACCATTTAACAAATTGTGTTCTAGGAACCAAGGACAAAGGATTACTGTTATATGTTTTTTCCTGAATAAAATACACATTTTCTAATTTTATATTGTAAACATGTATATATGCAAATAAACATCCACATAATTGATATGCACACATATATCCTACAACCCACTATTACAAATTTAAACAACGTAGGGTTATCTCCACAAAACAGAATGGTATTGGTGGAATAGAATAAAGGTTTCTAAAGCGGACTCATTTCATATGTAGAAAATTAAAAACATAATAAATGTTCTGCTTCACATCAGTAGACAAGATATATGTATATATCTCATTTTTACACAAAATAACATCTGGATAGATGAAAGAACTGAAGTTAAAAATAAAATTATAATAATATTAAATGAACAGTATTAAGCAATATTATCAGAGGATTAAAACAATTTAAAAATTTTTGAAGAAGATGAGATCTTCTTAAGCAACAATCTTTCATAAATCAACAGTGCAAAGTTTGATGAAGGTGACTATGTTAAAAATTAATGTCTAATGCAATCTATAAGGATAGAAAGTATGACAAGAAAAGATTAATATTTGATTATATTTTGAATTACTGAAAGTAAAAAAAAAAAACAAAAAAAACCCTAAAAAGTAAAGTTAGAAAATAAACAAATCCTCATGTGAGGGGTGAAATTAATGGCTTATAAACTTCATAAGTTTCTTAATCTTATGAAAAATTAGGTGAGTATAAATTAAAACCAAAAAATGAGATGTCTGTTTTCACTAACTTATTGGCAACAATAACAAATTGTTTTAAGATTCAACATCAGTAACAATGTGAATAAATATATTCTATCCAATATTGTGGATTAAAGTATAATTGTTCTAGGGTTTTTTTTTTTTTTTTTGTAAAACAATTTTGCATTATGTCTTAAAAGTTAAAATATGACTCTGCTTTAAAAAAAGAAAGGATGTCTCAGTATCTTCCCTTAATAAATGTTTATAAAAGAACCACAGAGAGTTGCATGAATAATGATATTCATTGTGTTTGGTAGGTTAGCTAGGCATGAACAGGTAGGTATAGGGAAATGAGGCTTAGTTCAACCAAGGACAAATGTCAATGTGCTCACTGAGAACCAAGTGAACTCCTGCAAACTGAAGCTACCTGCACAAACTGCTCCAGTTCTGCACTTCCAAACTGTTCTCAGCCAGCACATTCAGAGCACAGTTCAGGCCCAATATACAAAGTCTGCTAGCAAGAAAGCCCTATAGCTAGGATCACCAACATTGAGGAAAAAAGTGAAACTGCTGAAAGGATTGATTCCCGAGAGTTTCATAAAACAGAAACATCAGAAAACGTTATGTAAACAGGCAAGCATTTAGGAATGAGATCTAGAATAGCTAACCTTCCCCAAACTGTGGAGAATTATAATCTCTTCAGGGAATTATTAATTAAAATCCTGGGAGCCATAACTCAAACAGATAAGCACAAGAGGAGTGGAGTCTGGTATATCCAGTCCCCCTCCTGCAGCTACAGCTAATTATAATGCTTCCAGGGACACTGTTTTCCAGAAAAATGCTACCATTTTCTCTTGCAGTCAACTCTATCCTATTACCAAAACAATGTCGTCGCAACCAACCTATAAACCAGAATATTGAGCCCCTCACAAAGAATGCAGAACAAAGACACAGTTTCCTTAAAAACGCCAGCTCTTTGAGCACCACACCTTCCTCTCTTCAAGGTAGTCTGTGCAGGCTCTATGCTATGTATTATCCTCGCCTCTCCCTCTATTAAACTTTTGTTTATTCTCTGTGTTTCACTTTTATTCTTTCAAGCAGAATCACAAGAAATGGCACTAGAGTACTGCAGTGGCTGCCCAGGCTCTACCCGGCAGGCCCCCTGCCCCATAACAATTACAGCACTGATTACAAAAAGGAAATTAAGAAATATCAAAATGTCCAGCAGACTTAAACAAATATGAACCATCTATCAAATGATATCCCATGTTGTAGTCATAAAAATGCAGTTCTAGTATTGACAGAGATAGCTTAAAAATTGTTTATTTTTGAAGGAGTACATCAGAATACTATTTAAGTAGTGTGCTTATATATAATTGCTTCAATAAATTATCTCAAATATTACTCAATAATCTCTTTCTTTCCTTCCTTCCTTTCCTCCTCCCTCCCTCCCTCCCTTTCTTTTTCTTTTCCTTCTGGTACTGGGGATTGAACCCAGGGGCACTTTACCTCTGTCCTTTTTTCTTGAAATTTGCATTTAAAGACAAGCTGCTAAAGACCTCCCTAAATTGCTGAGACTGACTTTGAATTTGTGATAAATCTGCCTCAGCTTCACAAGTCACTGGGATTATAGGTGTGTGCCACCACACCCAGCATCTGTTTCATTCTAAAAATGAAAGTTCTATTGGTCCTTATAAAAGGATATTTTTATTTATTACTATATACATTTTTGCATGGTTTAGATATTACATATATACATCAAATATATATAAAGAAAATATATAACCTCATTATTTTTCAGCCAAATAAAATTAAAACAGTAAACATCATTTTAATTTCACAAATTAGGAATGCATAATGCTAAAAAGTGTTCAATGGAATTGACGCTTTTATATATTGCTAATGGCAATGTAACTTACAAGTAGAAAATAATTAGTATAAAGGGCATAAATATTGGCATAAAGGGTCTTTCCTATATTTCTGCTCCTTGTGATAATAATTTTCTTTCTGGTTAACTAAACTGAGAAAATAATAATAAATGTGGGTTAAATTTCATGCACAAATGCATTCATAATATTGTTATGTCCAGTAGCAAAAATTTGTAAGCAATTTAAATGCCTAAATATAAGTCAATAATTATGTAAATGTTAATATAGTCAGTTGATTCAGTGAATACAAATGTCAAAGAGATGTATATAAAACACTAATTTTGCATTAATGCTTACTCAATATAATCATTCGAAAATAGTGCAAAATAATACAATATCATGTGATTGGTATGTTAAAGACATTAAAAATAAAGCACAGCACCTAAGTGGGATGAAAGGATAAATGCTCAAAATTTAACTGTGGTCATGTGGAATACTACATTAATCTTGTTTTATTATGTTATGTTTTGCATTGTTTAAGTTTGTAATTTTTGTTCAATGAGCATAGTCTACTTCTGTTAAAAAAACATAATATATATAAACACATTAATACAGTATACAAAGAATAATTTGATAAACCATATATTGAAAGAAATACAAAAATATATCAGGTCTAAATAAACTTCAAATAATTAATAAATAATTGCTTATTATAATTTTATTCTTGAATATGCTTTTCTAAGAATTATAAGAATTATAATCATGTATACAGAATGTACTTTGTACTACAGTAAAAAGATTCATCAGATATATTGAATTATTTTAAAATCAGGACACATATGGAATTAAATGAAAAGGATCTGTAAATACAGTGATTACAATCCAGGATGACAGAAAGAAAAACTAATGATATAGATAAGACAGTATGTAGTAAGAAAACATGAGGAAAAGGACCAATGAGAAGAGTTCTAAGTTTTGATGTCAATTTTATTTCTCTCTTTTTAATATATATATATATATATATATATATATTTTTTTTTTTTTTTTTTTGCTTTGTTTTTTGATTTTTGTTAGGCAGTACCTGGGATGGAACTCAGAGCTTTGGGCATACTAGCAAACTGAGCTATATCCCCAGCTCAACAAACAATTTTCATAATTGAATGAAACTAAAAGTTTGCCAGGAGAAAATACTTGCAGCTGTGATCCCAATAGATAGCAGTGTACATCAAAAGACAACTACATGGCAAAATTGGAAACATAAATGCTTTCTCCTCTCAAAACATCATTTCACAATGTTCATTAGAGATTATTTTTTGTAGATCTCTAAATAATTCTCTCTTTGGAAATTCAACCTGGCATTAACTATTTTTTCACAATTCTATACTCAAATGGCACTCTTGATAGCTGTCTAAACTATCATTTTAAACAATTAGAAAACTTCATTTTTAGGTTTGTCATGTACAATATGATGATTGAACATCAGCATTTAAAACTGAATGTGATGATGTGAATCTCAAAATGTATATTTATTTCAGAGACTGAAATAAATCACAGAAGTGAGGACAAACAAGGCTGAAGCAGTGAAAATTACAAAATTCTATTTGAAACTTAGTCTTATTTTATTTAGTAACCTTTCTTAGTGACTTTTTAAATCAGTATGATGATATTATAGAGAAACATGTTGTGAAATTTTATGAGGAAGAAAGTATAAATAGAAAAAATTTTATGAGGAAGAAAGTATAAATAGAAAAACTAAAATATGCCTGATATTTCTGTTGCAAGTATTTGCAAATATTGTATTTTCATTAATCTAATTTCTTTTGTTTAGTGGTGATTATGCTAGCTAATTTTCAGAATATCCTGAAAAGAAATCCAGTTTCAGAATCTCACTTTTTTTAAAAATCATGAAATACCTATGAATGATAAAGTACAGGATAACTGGCATGTTTATAATAATCAACTAAAAAGTGGTTATAGTTCACTTGGATGAAAAATTATACTGCTGCTACTCTTTTACAACACATAACTACTGTTAATTAATTTAGAATTCAATGACAATGTTTTTTTCTTATTTTGCTACATTGATTTTAAATTTCTTATTATCATTTGATTTGATCTTACTTTTTGCTTAAAGGCCATTTAAAGTGATTTTCATATCTCTGTATGACCATGAATTAATTAAGAGAAGATGAAAAGTACAAAGGAATTATTACTAGAGGCATCTAGCTAGAAGAACATTTATGATTCTAGCCTGACTGAAAAGAAAATGAAACACACATACAAACACAGATATACTCTTAAAATATATATTCACAAGGAAAAAGGAATATTTTAACAAAATGTAGGAAAAATGATGTGCATTTTTAAAAAATTAGTTCAGATAAAAATTTTGTCTAAATAATATGAATTATCCTTATAATCTAAGTTATTAATAATATCAATTATTTGACTCTTTGGATTGACTCCTTTGAAGAATCTAGAAGAGTTGAAACTTACTGGATTCTACTTAAAACATTGGGAATTGAGTAACAAGTTTTTGAAATAATGCTATGCTGTGTTTTGTTTTCAGAACGTGATATTAGCATTTATGAATTATATAGTTTCTTGTGTGTGTGTGTGTGTGTGTGTGTGTGTGTGTGTGTGTTTCCGGTACAGGGGATTGAACTCAGGGGCACTCAACCACTGAACCACATCCCCAACACTTTTGTGTATTTTATTAGAGACAGGGTCTCACTGAGTTATTAAGTGCCTCACCATTGCTGAGGATGATTTTGAACTTGCAATCCTCCTGCCTCAGCCTCCCATGTGCTGGAATTACAAGCCTGCACCTGCGTTCCCAGCTCAGTTTCTTGTGTTTTGAATAACTGTGGGATTCAGTGAGATTAGTTTCTACGACTTTGACTATTTGGTTATATTCTCAGTCTAGAGTGTTTCTTTTTGTTAGCTTTTCATAATATCATATATGCATTGCTATGTTGGACTGATCCTTGTCTGATCCCTTCATAATAGTAACCACTTCCTTTTAAAGGACTTTGAAAGCAGATTCGCATACTGCTTCTTCTTTCTATAATCCAATCATAATTGAGTGAGTTAGCTCTCCTTTGAACCCAATTTGTTACACTGAAAAAGTAAAATAGTATTAGTACTTCCAGAAAGTATTGATAATTAAAGAATGCAAATAGCAGTCAAAATATTGAATCAATGTGACTGTAGCTTTAAACACTCTATACATAAAGAGTACTGCTATTTGTCCTAATTGTTTTTAAAGAGTTTTCTGTTTTTCAACTTTGGGGGCACTAGCTTTTCTTACTGTCATCCCAAAATTCACACAACTTATTTTTAGATGAAAACTAGAGAAAATTGTTAAAATTTAAAAACTTCATGAATCTTTTAAAAACTTAAAAGAACTGTTAATTGTAGTAGGTGTGACATAATTTATTTATGTCAAAATGATTCATCAAAAGTAGGCTAGTTTCTTATACTTCCCTGCTTGGAGATTCACTAGAATTTTTTCTGCATTTATTCCAGTGCTGATTTATGTTTGAGAATTAAATGTCTTTTTCTACTTCTTTCTTTGTGAAAAAAAATAATTCAGGATTTATAATATCTAATTATATACATGTCCTCTTTAGCAACAGGGATATGTAAAACTTGTATTTGAACTAAAACATTTTTCATGGTCTAGTTATTGGAAAATCATTTGCCAGGAAAACATGGTTAAAGAAAAACACAAGTTCACTACATGTTCTAGTTTTAAAAGTAAATTTGCAGGTTTTATTTAGTGTCATCAACAAAATGATGTAGTAGGGACGTCCAAGGACCTATACTTCTATATAAATGTAATATAGACTGAAATAAATAACCTTGTTAGAACCTAGGAAAATTGTTAGAGACGGAAGAAGAAAAAGATTAATACTTTAGGAAAGCTCTGTGGCATTTTACTTTATCCTACCTTGCCCTAGTCCTGACAATATTAAAAATGGCAGGCTATAGTCCCAGGGTGAGAACCTGATTCTGGAGGGAGCGAGCAGAGCAGAGTTGATCATGTTCCCGAGTGATTACTTTTCTGTACTTTGACCAGTCTTAGGTTTCTCTGTAGAAATAACATAAGGTGCTACTTACGTCTCTTTTGCCTACAAAAACAGAACTCTCAGTAAGAACAAGTAGCTAAGCAGGGTTATTACTGGGGTATAGAAAAAGGCAAATGACAAAGTTGCTGAAATAAGGTCAAAAGATTACAATTAGGTCAAACAATAGACTGATAATTCTGAGATGAAATTCTGGGAAGATGACAACTTTGAAAAAATAACGTTTTGCAAAAATCTAATGTACAGCGGGGATTTAAGAATGTCTTGCACCTAAAAGGTGTGTGTGTGTGTATATATATATATATATATATATATATATATATATATATATATATATATATATATGCATCTGAGAACTATTATGTGTCTAAGCCATGTCTGTTATGTAAAAGTTTATAAAATGAAATTTATGTAAGTTTACTAGCAAGATAACCAATAAGTGCTCTCTTTTATACATTGTATCTGACATACAAGGGCTACACTGTCATTTGAAGAACTGTCTTATATCTGTTTGTTTTGATTAAGTAAATTTATGATCATTAACACTGTTTCCTAAATGTATAAGAGACTTAAGACTATGCTTTGATTTCTGTTAACCCATGCAGACCTATGATTATTATTACCATACACTCTGGATTCTAAATTATACTTTAAAAGTTAAACTTAGTTAAATGAAAAGCTTAGAAGAGCACTTTGCCAAGTTGGTGTTCTTCAAACTAAAATTATCTGTAGCAACAGTCTCAGATATGTATAGAAATAACAAATTTGGTTGGTACTTATTCATGTCATTTGATGTTTTATAGCTGGATAAATTAACTTGGTGTCAATAAGTTATATTACAATTTTGTGTTACTCTTCACACTGGAATTGGAATTTAAATGTATTTTTTTTAAAGATAATAAGGAGAGCCTGATTTGTTCAAAGGTGACATTGTAAAACATGGAAGCATTCTGACACTTCTTCCACAAAAACAAAGTAAAAAGCTCTCTTAGCCTTTCTTTGATTCATGTTTCAGATATAATGTGGTATTGTGTTATTTGTTAAAAGCCCCACCTTACCTGAGATAAGCCTCTGCCTCCCACCTCCCTCCATGATAAAATGACTCCAAAATAGGCTACACTTCAGCTTATTTAAAGTAGTGTTCAAAAGATTGATTTTTGTTGCAAAGATTACTGTGGTCTTAAACAGGGGATATAATATATAATTAAGTAAAGGTTCAAGATTACAATAGAAAAAAAAAAGAATGAGCCATTTGGGAGGAGAGTTTTTGTATATTATTAAAGCTCAAAAGTATCGAATTCTAAATGGCTATGAGGTGATTATAATCCCAAGAATATCCACTAATTAAATAATTTTACATATATTTAGAAAAGGAAATGAGTTGGGTATCAAACCTGTTTACTAATTTAAAAAATCAATAGAAAGGAGTCAAGGGCAGGTGAAACAAGAAGCTAAATTGATACAAAGCAGATTTTAAAAAGATATAAAAGGGTTAAACATTCTTATAAAAGGAACATATGCACAAAATAATGAAAACAACCTTTTTACACTCTATATTTTGTATGAAAGACTAACTTTAGCTACAAAGACACAAATATGTCTAAAGAGAAAGAGTGGAAAATGATATTATCTGAAAATAGTAACCAAAAACAATTGATGGAATAGCTATACTAATACCACTAAAAAGTTTTAAATTATTACAAGAGACTAAAAAGGGTATTATGAACTGGTAAATAATTCAATTCTTCAAAAAGATTTAAACAGGATAAACATATACCCACAAAACAGCAAAGCACTAAAATATGTAAAGAAATATAGACTGAAAATATAAATAGACCATTCTGTTATGGTCTATTATGATTTTGAGGGACTTCAAAATTCCATTTTCAAGAATAAGTTGAGTAACCATTCTGATTATCAATTAGGAAATAGAAAGTTTCAATCCTATGATTCAACTAGACTAACAAACATGTTTAGAAAACTCTACTTCAAAAAAAAAAAAAAAAAAAAGAAAAGAAAAAGAAAAGAAAAACAGATACATTACACATTCTTCTGAAGAACATTCTCAAGGCTGCACCATATGTTCAGGCAAAGAGAAACTCTTGGTTAATTTTAAAAAATGTAAATTATACAAAGTATCTCCTCCAAAAACAATGGAATGAAAGTGGAAATCAATTGCAAGGAAAATCGGAAATAGACAGAAATTAAACAACATATACCAAGCAATTATGAGTCAAAGGAATAATCAATATGAAGTTAAGAATACTTTCAAACAAAAAAACAAAAACATATTGCATAGAATGCAATAACTAAATATTTTTGCATGCCATAAAACTAGTGATCAGAGGTGATTTATTCCTGTAAATACCTAAAATAGAAGAAAGATATGAAAAAAATTATCTAATATTTCACCTTAAAGAACTATAAAAGGAAGAGTGAACTAAATCCAAGACTAATAGAAGGAAATAATCAAAATTGCAGTGGAAATATATAAAATAGACAACAGAAAAAAACAGGAGAAAATCAACAATAAAAAAGTTGATCCTGTGAAAACAGCCACAAAAATGATAATAAACCTTTAGTTGAATTGATGAGGACAATAATTGGAAGACTTTAATTATTATAATCAGTAATGAAAGTGAGTATATCACTACTGGCCATGGAGATTTACAGAAAAATAGAGAGAGAGAGAATGCATTAAAAAAAAAGTATGCCAAAAATTAGGTAACATAGATGAAATGTCTAAATTCCTAGGAAAACACAGCTATAAAACTCGCCCAAGAAAAAAATATAAAATCTGAACATACATAAAAAGAGGTTGAACCAGTTATTAAAAACCTCCTGGGAAGGAAAAGTCTGAAACCAGGTTGATTCACTGGTAAATTTTACTAAGTATTTGACGAAACATCAATATTAATACATTAGCTAACTCTTCTAAAACTCTTCCACAAATAAAATAGACCTCCTATAAAGAGGTTATCATTATCCTGACAACAGGACCAGATATTTAAAGAAAACCATAGGCCAATGTCTCTGCACATAAATATGAAAAAATCCTTAACAAAACACTAGAAAAGTAAATCTAGAAGTATAGTAAAATGATTATACAACATGATGAAGGGAAGTTAATCTTGAAATGGAAGGGTAGTTCAACATAGGAAAACCAATCAGTGTAATCTTCTACATTAATAGGATAATCAGAGAGATAATACACATGGTCATCAAATTTCATGCAGAAAAAAAATTTCACAAAATTCAACACACTTTGATGATAACAACACTTAGAAAACTAGGAAGAAAAAGAATCCTTCTCAATTTAACAAAAGGACATGTGTAAGAAAATCCACCAATAGCATCACACTCAATATCATTGAGAACATTTCCCCAAAGATTAGAGATAAGACAAGGATGCCCATATTTATCATTTTTATTCAGCATGTACTTGGAGTTCTAGCCACATGGATTTTAGATATTCATTATAAAGAAATGACATACATCCAGATTGGTTGGGGGGAAAGTTTAAAAATAAAATTCAAAGACAACATAATATTATGTATAAAAAAAAAGTCCTTAAAAATAAAAAATCATTTGTAATAATTTTAAAATTCAGCAAGATTACAGGATATAGCATTAACCCACCAAACTTTTTGTTTTTTTACTCACTAGTGATAAAAAATCTGAAATCAAATTTAATATAAAAGTTTTGTATTTACAATAACATAAAAAAGAATACTTCAAAATAAATTTGAGGTTTTCAAGATGGCAGAATGGAGGAGTTCACATTCCTAACTGCTCTGGAAGTGAAACAAAGAAAACTGACAGGCAGCTTCTGAGCAAGTTGGGTGAACAACAACAACAACAACAACAAAGCAGGGGGACTATACTAGCATTTTAAACTGGACATTCAAACAAAGCAGATTGGCCCTCAGAAGTTTAGATACAATAAAATAAAGAAGAAATCTCCAGAGGCACAGCCACTGCCACACTGCCACAGCTGGGCTGGAAGCTCCAGCCAGAGAGTTCCCTCCATGAGCATAGTGAAGGACAAAAGGAATTAAAAGAACCCGCATTTTGGGGAGGCCCAAGACATGTGTGGGTACAGAACATTTAGAAATCAAGGACATTGCTGGTAAACCTGAAAGACGCACTGCATGATATCTGTGTGTGGGGAAAGAAGCCAATTTCTTTCCAGGCAGCATGTGGAGGACTGAGGAAGGAATGATTGTGCAGCCACTGTGTATGGGGGGGGGGGGGCAGCAACTGAGGGGGCCAATTCCTGGAAAATCTGAGTTTGGCCCGAAATACAGACCAAGTAAACACATGCTCCATGACACAGAGTGTGCTTAAGTGACCAGGAGAAAATCAAACATGGAGAGAAATTTACATAGTGCACAACTGGTCACAGAAACCCACTTGGTTCTACTCCTCCTTCCTGCTTGCAGGACCAGCTGGGAGAGACTCATCTAGCCTGGAACTTGGAAGGGTGGGGTAGGAAAAATTGTTTAGAGACTGAACCTGAGACCAGAAAACACTGGGTCTATAGGTGACATAAGGGATGAAAAATTGGGTCCTCCATCACACCCTATGACCCAGCTACCCCACTCCTGGGTCTACCCTACAATTTGCTGTCTCTAAGAGACTTACCTCATAGGCAAAGACATCCACAGACTGAAGGTGAAAGGATGGGAAAAAACATCAATCACATGGATCATGTAAACAAGCAGGAGTTTCTATCCTTATATCTGATAAAGTGTACTTCAAACAAGCATTAATCAGAAGGGACAAGGAAGGACATTTCATACTTCTTAAGGGAATTTGCATCAAGAAGACATAACAATCATAAATATTTATGCCCCAAACAATGGAGCATCTATGTATATCAAACAAGCCCTTCTCAACTTCAAGAATCAAATAGACAACAACACTATAATACTGGGTGACTTTAACACACCTCTCTCATTACAGGATAGATCTTCCAAATAAAAACTAAACAAAGAAACTATAGAACTAAATAATACAATCAATAATTTAGACTTAACAGACATATTTAGACTATTTCATCCATCAATGACTGAATACACTTTCTTCTCACCAGCAAACAGATCTTTCTCTAAAATAGACCATGTTATGTAAGCTATGACATAGTTTAGCCTACAATCATAATATTACCTTAATATATTTTTAGCTTCTGTGGGATTATTTTGATAGCTCTATTTCCATTGATATTAATTTTTGTGTTCCTTCTTTTTTCTTGATTAAACTTGTTTGATTTTTATCAAATTTTAGCTGTATTATTTCTTCTCTCTTTCATATATTTCTGTTCCTATTCTTATTTTTCCTTCCTACTACTTTATATAAAAATAATTTGATTGTTATTCTAGCTACTTTCTGATATAAGTATTTTATGTTATAAATGTTCTTGAGTACTGTTTCATCCCAGAGATCCTCACATTTTAAGCTTTTATTATCACTTAGTTCAAAGCACATTTTATTTACTTTTCTTGAGCTTTCTTCCTTGACCTCAGAGATATTTATAAGTGTTCCCTTTAATTTTTAAATAATCCATGTAGGGGTGGGGTTCTACATATCCTAAAGTGATTGATTTCTAATGTAACCAGGCAGGAAAAGTCTGCATTATTTCAAATTAAAAAAAAACATAATGTAAATGCTTTTTATATTGATTGTGTTGGTTACATGTTAAACTGAAAGAGAGAATAAACTTAATAGCAAGACTTTCACATACACACAAAGAAAAAAAAAACAATCAAAATTCATTGAAAGACATTGAAGAATGCCTAACTAAGAAATGGTAAATGAGGGGACACATATTTTTAACTGACTTAAACATTGCTTAATGTAAATGTACATTGAACTATTATATGAAACTCACAAATATGTATAATTTCATGCATCAAATTAAATTTTAAAATCTATCACCTGTTCATGAAATAAAATACTTAATATTTCTGTGGTAGCAATGTTCCTCAAAGGAAAGGTTAAATTTAACCCCTATAAAAAAATCCCAGTAGCCTTTTTGTGCAACCATGGAAAAGCCAATTTTAACTTTAACATGGATCTGTGCCAACTGTTAGAATGGCCCTTATCAAAAAGAAAAATGGTTAGCATTATTGAGAATGTGGAGAAAAGGGAATCTTTACAGACTGTTGTTAGAAATGTAAATTAATAGAGTTATTATAGAAAACTTTGTAGTAAAAGTTAAACTACCAGATGATCCAACAATCCCATTACTGAGGGTATATCCAAAGGAAATAAAATTAGCATGTTGAGGAGATTCCTGCATTTCCATGTTTATTACAGCATTATTCAGGAAGATATAGAACCAAGCTGAGGGTCTATCAATGAATGTATAGGAAAGAAAATGTGTCACATACACACAAGAGGTTATTATTTAGTTTATCCACTGGGGGAAAAAAAATTCTGTCATTTGTGACAACATGAATGAACTAGGAGGACATTGTCTTAAATAAAATAAGGCAGCTAACTACAGACAAGTACTGCATGATCTCACTCATGTAGAGTCTAAAAAACTGACCTTATAGAAGAACAGTATAAAGTGTTTATCAGAATCTGGGGTGGGTGGAGGTAAGAAGAAGGGATGGGAAGATGTTGGTCAAAAATATACAATTGAGGGTAAAGTCTACAATTGTCAAGTAAGTAGATATACAAAAAAGATAAGTGATTTTGGGCAAGAGGCCTGGGGAGGAGGAAGGAGAGGAGAAATTGGGAACAATGGCTACAGGTTTTGGAGTTTCTTGTTTGGTTGAAGAAAGTGATTTTTTTCTTTCATCACCACAAAGAAATTGTGGTGATGGTTGCACAGTGTTAGATGTACTAAAAAACATTGGACTGCACACTTTAAATGGGTTAGTTACATTTCAATAGAACTGTTTAAATGAATTAATTCTAAATACTAATTGATGACATAGCCAAAAATATAATAGTGAAGAGTAGAAGTTGATGACCAAGTAAACTCAAGGTAATACACATTAAGTCAAAGAAGCTTACTTCTGTCTTATAGCACATATAAGGAGTTGTATTACCCATCCTTGGTCCATCCTTAATTTTAGTTAGTGGATTAAAAAAATGGAAAGCATAATCATCCTATAGAGTACTATGATAGTTTTTAGATGTCAAAACAGACCAAGACAAAATAATATCTGTGATTTAGGCCATTGTCCTGAAAAAAATAAAAAATAAACACATTTTAATACATTTTCTGAGTCTACTATAATGCATATGCCATACTTCTAGAGTATTGTAATTGTAGAATTCAGTTCAAATGGGCCATTTATTCATGGTGAAAATATCTGCTAGATGCCTTGAATTTTTTTATCCTTTATAATTTGTATTAAATATTGATAGAAATTTATTCTACAAGGTGGTCTAATATTCATTAATTAAATTCACCAAAGAAGCTAAGAAAACAATAGGTAAAGAAACAATAAGAACATGAAAGAATTAAGAAAAAATAAAAATGAAAATAAGAAAACAACTGGTAATCCAAAACTCCTTTTAAATGGCAAAAGGTGGAATGATTCCTTTGCTATGATGATACTGAATTATAATGGCAAGGGAGTGGGGATGAGAGGAATGAAGGAATGTTAAATAGAACAAAGGGGAGGGTGTGGAGGGGAGGGGGCAAGGGGAAAGGAATAATGGCAGAATGAGTTAGACATCAATACACTAAGTACATATATAAAAACACAAATTTCACTGTGTGGTGTGAAAATACTATATGTAAAACCAGTGACTTGAAAAACTGTGCTCTTTATATATAATATGAAATGAATTGCACTCTGTAAGCATGTATAACAAATTAGAATAAATAAATAATTTAAAAAATGAATTGTTCCTCTATTTAAAAAATGGCAATTCATTTATTTTTGCATCTGGAAAATATAAATTAACCTATTATTTTCTTTATTTAATATTGATATGAATTCTAATGTTAAGTCAATATTCTGATACAAGAATCCTAATGATTGCTCAGATATTATAAAGGTATGTTTTGGTGCCAGGCCCAGCTTTGAGTCTTCTTCTCCTATGTCTTATTTCATTACACTTAGAAAACATTACTTTTGTTTGTAACATGTTTGAATATGTTTGAATATGTTACTATTTTTTTTTTTTATTTCTTAGTAATGTTTCTTTGTTTCTTTCCTAATAACCCGTAGTGAGTGAAGATTAGGGAAAGATATGTACAAAGTCTGATATATTGTAAGTGCTTAGTAAATAATAGCTATTATCGTTAAGGATAATTGTAAGATGTCAAGAAAATATATTAAAATTACAAAGAATGCAAATACCAGTCACAGTTTATTCTTTTCAAGAATTTAGATCAATTCCCTGAGAAAGGAATATACATAAATATGTTTAAGGGCTACAATGTTTCCCTTTGGGCCAGTTTTCAGTGTCTGTTCACTTTTGAGGCTCATTTATTTATTTTGTAATAATTTCTCATCTTTTACCCACTCAAAAAGAGACATGTTGCATTATAAAGGGGACACATATAGCATTTCAGAGCACCAACTGCTAATTTGTTTTGATGTTGTTTTTTAATTTATGTCTACAATGGGCGGGTGATGATGGATGCCCTGCACTGAACATTAATATTCACAGAATTCAGATATTTTCAAATGCCATATGGAAAAATATTTCTGCTTGGCATATTAAAGTATATGAGATCATGTTTACATTAAGTCTGAATCTATGTTCTTTTATGAGCTTTTCAAATCTAATTAATCATCATGAACATACAGAATGCAACCATGATCTAAATCCATACATAATAGTATTTTAAAAGCTTTATCTGATAGTGGGGTCAACCCAGGCTGCTCTTTCATTCTGATAACTATGAAAAATAAAGTATATTGTCTGATTGACATGATTCATTGGAGAAAACAATTTGGTTTAGAAAACTGACAGAGCCAGTGAGGCTTCATTCAGCTCCTTTAATTTCCTTGTGCCTATAGCAACTTTAAAATTGTCATATTTCTCAAGAGCCTTTTCCTTTTGTTTGTTTGTTTCTACTCAAGTTTTTGTTCTTATCTTAGTTTGTGCTGCTATAACAGAATACTTAAGACTTGGAATTTATCAAGGACAGAAATCTATTTCATATAATTGGAATGCTGGGAAGTCCAATGTTAAGGCACTAGTATCTGGTAAGGACTTCTTGCTGCATCCTCCCATAAAGGGGGATAGAAGGGCAAAAGGGGCACCCTCTAACCCTCAAGCCCTTTAACAAGGGTACCTAATCCCATTCATGAAGTCAGAGGCTTCATTACTCAATCACCTTCCAAAGTCAGCACCTCCCAATACTATTGCAGTGTTGATTAAATTTCAACAGGAATTTTGGAGGGGATGATAGCATTCAAATTATAATACTTCCCAATTATTTGTCCGTTTTATATTAAAAGAAATCTATTGCTCACATCATGTGTACTTCTGTGCTCACATCATGTGATAACTTCAGTTAGTGTCAATTCACCAGTCCTTTTTAAAAATTAGTTTCTGCAATTTTTTTTTTTTTTTTTTTTTTTTTTTTTTTTTTGTACCAGGGATTGAACTCAGGGGCACTCGGCCACATCCCCAGCCTTTTTTTGTATTTATTAGAAACAGGGTCTCACTGAGTTTCTAAGTGCCTTGCCATTGCTGAGGCTGGCTTTGAACTAGTGATCCTCCTGCCTCAGCCTCCCAAGTGCTGGGATTACAGCCATGCGTGCGGATGAAACCATTGCCCAGTTTTTATGCTCTTCACATTCTTGTGTGAGGAACTTCATCCCTGCTTTCAATATTCAATATATTAAAATAAAATGTGTGCGTGCAACACCTCTTTTATGTTGTTTAACAAATGACAAACAGCACTGACTGTTTTATATTTTGAAGGCAGTCTAATTCTGAGGTGGCATACCTAGTAGATATTTAATGTAGTGTATTCACTTAACTGTAGCTTATTTTGCTCAGCTACCAACAACTGTTTTTTTTTTTTTTTTTTTTTTTTTTTTTTTTTTTTTTTTTTGTATTGGTGAGTGAACCCAGGGGGGCTCAGCCACTGAGCCCCAGTCCCAGCTCCCTTTTTTAGAGTCAGGGTCTCACTGATTTGCTTAAGGCCTGGCTAAATTGCTGAGGCTGGATTTGATCTTGTGATCCTCTTGCCTCAGGCTCCTAATCCACTGGGATTACAGGCATGTGCCACCACATCCAGCCAACTACCAACAACTCTTAATGGCCATACATGTTAAGTGAATTTTTCACCCTTCATCATGCAACCTCTAAAATGATTTATTTGTGCATGCTATTTCATACAAATTTTCAATAATGCCAACCTTGTATTTCAGGCAAATTTTACATAGTTATTATTTTATCTAACATATTCTATCTTTTCCTGACTTTTTATTTCTTTTTCTTGTGGTAGCCTGTTCAAGAACTGTCCTACAGACTAGAAAGACTTTGTTGAATGAATCACTGTTCTTCAGGAGTCTGCATTTGAAGACTAAGAATATGTAGTTAAGTGTGGAAAGTGTTGGTCAGATGAAAAAGAGAAAACCCATTCCAAATGTAGGGAACAAAATAAGTAACATGTCTGACAGCAAATACAAGCTTCCTTGTGTTATACAAGTGAAGTGTGTAAAGCAGTGAAATTTATTTCATTCCTGTCTCTAAGCTCCTTGAGAGGTGAGCCTTGGGTTGGCGTATCTGCAATGCTTGTTGTCTCTAGCACAGCTAACATAAGAGGCATTCATCACCTCATGCGTGATTCTTGTAACAGCTTCCAAACCACTCTCAGACACTCTTACCAATCACATTTCAATCTATTTCATGTAGAGCTTTCAGGAAAACCTGTGATACACATATAATCCTTCAAAAGAAGAGGGTGAAGAACTCCCATTGCTGCTTGTTATCAACTGAAGATATATTCCTCTTCTAGTACTTAGTATGCTTTTTCATACCTTATGCCATCTTTAGTGTATACTGAACCTTCCCTCCTCTTCTATCCAAATCACATACATTTGCCTATCCATGTGGAACAAACATATATGTATGTGTGTGTATGTGTATGTGTATAACAATAGCATGCGTATTTTTATGTAGCATTTTTTACATACGGAAAGTTTTAAAAATGCATTGTGAAAAGCAGGCAAAGCAGCAGTAACAAACAAGAAAATACTCCTACAGGAAAATAATTAATTCCTGAATACTGATTAGTTCTTACTACCTTGTCCTTGAGGACTCAGTGTCCTGAAGGTCCTGCCCTTTGATTGGGAATTCTGTGTTAGCTTACTAACTGTTCACCACCACTCTCTTAAAATCTAATCTCCACAACCAGTAGTGACATTTTTCCAATGAAAATCAAGTCCAATCACATTTCCCATCAAGACCTCCAAAGGCATTTGCCTCACTCAGAATTGATACCACTGGCTCTACCTCTCCAAACACATCTCCTAACTCTAAAGCCAGGATTCTCAGCTTCAGAAATCAGTGGTTGAAACGGGGTGAAAACACATACTATTATGCCCAGTGATACCCTGGAAAAATGTTTGCTTCATACTGCTGACACTTTATGCTCTGTTGGTCTATGGTCTTAGAGAGAAATGCTCCCACCAGGAGACACAGCAATGATTCTATTGAAATAAAAGCTAAAACTGCCACCAGACCACTTGAGGGCTCCTCATGCCTCTGAATCAACAGACAAAGGAGTTCTGGTGCTGGCTGATGGAAGTGACTGATACTGACTACCAAAAGAAAACAGTTGCCATTATACAGTAGAGGTAAGGAAGAACATAGCTGGAATATATTGAAGCATCTCTTAGCATCACCATGCCCTCGGATTAAGACCAAAGGCAAACTTCTAAAACACAATCCAGGCAGGATTACTAATGATCCTGATCCTTCTGAAATAAGGTTTTGAGTCATTCCACTAGGTAAAGAATCATGACCAGCCAAGGTCCTTGCTGAAGAAAAAGGAAATGCAGAATGAACAGTGAGAGGAAATAGTTAAAAATAGCAGCTGTGACTATGTTACCATCCACACAAATAAGGACTGTGATTGTCATGAGTAATTTCTCCTTAGTTTGTTATGAATGCATGTGTGTATTGAGCAAGTATCATTGAATATCTTTGTTTTCTTCCCTTTCTTATTTTCTTATATAACATAACATCTATTGATTTTATCATAATAAGTAGTATTTAAGTATTATTAACTGTATCTCATAGGATTAAATTACAGAATATCAGTGAGAAGAGTAAACATCATTCAAGGACATTGCCAGTTCTTCTGGGGAAGGAATTAATGAGTTTTCAGTTTTATGTGGGAGAACTGTGTTAGGTTTAACTACATAGAACCATACTATCGTCTTTGCTGAACTTTAAGTACTGTTTAGGTATACATGGATGCTGAGCGGACAAGGAGTTGACTTATGATAGTTAATTTTATGTTTAACTTTACTATGTCACAGGATATCGAAATATCTGACCAAACACTTTTTTCTGGGTGTCTGGAAGAGTGGGGACGAGATTAGAACTGGGTGAACTGAGTAAAGCAGAAGGCCCTCTCCATTTATCAGTTGAGGGCCTGCATAGAACAAAAAGAAGAAAGTTGAATTTACTTTCAGCCTGAGTTGGAACATCCATCTTCTATTGTCTTCAATGCTCTTGACTCTGAAGACTTCCTGATTGGACTGGAATCTACATTGTCAGTTCTAGTATACAGGTCTTTGAATTATACCATGAGCTTTTCTGGGTTTCTCATTGCAGACGACAGATTATGGATCTTCTCAGCCTTTATAATCACATGAGCCAATACCTTATAATAATTCACATCTATACCTAAATCTCTATGTATTTCTATACCTTCACCTATATCTGTCTATTTGTTATTGGTTCTGTTTCTCTGGAGACCTTATAGTACTATAGTTGGTATTATATGATTTATGTATTTAATTCTCTATTAATATCCATAAAGTTCTATTCCACAAAGCAATTAGAACTAGATTATATATAAAATACCCAATAAACTGTCTATCACAAAATAATGAAGAGTACTTACTATGACTATTATTGGTATTCTAAAGAGGTCTATGAGATTTCTGAATGGGAACACTTGTTAGTTTTTTGTTTGTTTGTTTGTTTTTCCTAAACTAATGAGAATCCCAAGTCTAGAACCAATTTTCTTATGTAGATTGCCTTAGAATATAGAAGAAATCAGGTAGGCTTAAATCATCACAGGGAAAGTGAAGACAAGGTCTCAAGGGGTCAAAAGTCAGTAGGCGCACTAGCACATCTCAGAGAACCTGAGCATCTACAGTGAGTCTCTGGGCTGCCTTTATTGCTTGCCCTTGCCTTCCTCTAGCAGACTGTGTAACAGCAACAACAAAAATAGCAAGCAATTTGAACATCCCTGCAGGATGCCTAAATGCTACTCTTCAAAGTGCCCTAGGGAGTTTGTTTTATTTTTCTGAAATAAGTCATAATATAATGTAACACTTTTGTTTCATAGAAAAAGAGAGTCTAAAAGAAGCCAGAGTGTTGCCTTGGAGTGAACTGGTGGACTGAAAACACATTATAGTGTATTACAATCCGATCACAGCTTCACTTATCTATTTGGAAAGGCATTTATATTACACTTATTACCTAGTACCTGCTAAAGCTGTTTATAGAGACTACAAGGAAGAAATAATTTTTATGCTCCTTTTAGTTTGCTATAAATTCGGAAACAATTTTGCTTGAACAGCTGATCTGTGAATTAATAATGAGAGCCTATAACTTTTTTTCACTACAGTATGTCAAGTACTTCCTTTTTGTTTAAAAATTGATGAGGCTCAAAACTCCATTTCTTTATATGAAACAGATTTTAAAAGCATATGGGGCAATCACTTCTTCCTTCATGTGGAAAGTTCTTCTCAATCTCGTGTCTTGGTTAGTCAAAAAAATAAATAAATAAAAACATCACTGAGTTCAGTATAAAATATTATAATCTTACTTTAAGAATTGTCTGAAAATATTCTCTTGAAAAATCCTGTAAAAAATAGTTTCTAATAAAATATATCATGTTTTCCAGAAATTCTGTATATCTAAAGAAACAACTGAGTATTTAAGATAATTACCTCTATTGACTGTATTTGAATTTTTATATATTTTGTTTTTGCTTATGATTTTGAAGTGGAATAATTCATACATATATATGTGTTCCATTTTCCTCTGTGTCATTTTCATGATAGCTTAATTCTGCTTTTTTGTTGTTTTGTTTTTCAAATTAAAGACTACTTGATAAGGTCTACATTTTTCTTTCGTATAAGTTTCGTATAAGTATAAGTACTTAATCCCATCACTGGGAGAACTGAACAGGTATAGGCAGTGATGAAAATATCCTCTTCTCCTAAGATACTGCACATCAACATACCAGAAGCCTATTCAGTCAATTTGAGGTGGTTTGAGGCAGTAGACAGAACTTGATTCTTTCTAGTACTTTATATTGCTTTCCATCAGATAGAGGGGAGGGCAGGAATAAGGCTTATACTGAACTTGAAAGATTGTACAGACTATCCAAAGTAGTTTTAAAAAACCATTTGGTCTTTGGAAATAAATTACTAATTATTTCAGAATACTTATTTAGTGTTTACCGAAGACATAGGTCATGGTGTTAAATGATACAACTGTAAGAAGATAATTAGTTTCCTTTCTCAAGATTTTAATTTTTGAGGATCACAAAGAGAATTTACTAAATAGTTTTTGTGGAAGACTTAACATACCCTTTTTTGGGGGGCGGGGGCATAACAAGGACTGAACTCAGGGGCATGTAACCACTAAGCCACATCCCCAGCCCTATTAGTTAGAGACAGGGTCTCACTGAATTGCTTTGTGCCTCACTTTTTTGCTCAGGCTGGCTTTGAACTCATAATCCTCCTGCCTCAGCCTCCTAGGATTACAGGCATGCGCCACAGCACCAGCTTTGCATATCCTTTTATTTAAAGAAAGAAAGCCTTATATCTACTTTTCTTCCTCTTCTAATTTTTGAATTATTTGTTGTTGGGGACATTAAGAACACGTCAGCCAAAAGAAACTCTCTGGTTGTCTCCCACTTCCTGATACGTGGACTTGGCCTAGCCAAGGGGTGTTCCCCAGACATATGATGAGAGATCAGACCGCCACAAGGACAGGCTAATGGCTACGCCAATGTGATCTGCTCATGCTCCCTATGTGCCCCTATGATCTTTCTGCTGATTGGCCCATGTCTTCTATAAAGGCCATCCAACTTCCTTAATAAACTTGAGCTGGTGCCTTGACCCGTCTCCCTTGTGTGTCTGATTATCTTCCATCCTGAAGGCTGAGTGTGGCCACCAGCCAACTCCTGCCTCTCCTGATTCCACCTCACCGCTGGGGCGTGTTCTCCCAGCTTTCTCCGCTGGCCAGAGGGGGCTAAACCCAGGTCTGGGGGAGCTAAAAGCACCAGCAATTTGTTTTCTTTTGAATTATTTTGCCATTCTATTTCTTTCTTCAATTTTCCCTATATAAAGGAAACACTGCTACTTTCCTACTATTCTGAAGGGCTCAGCATGCTGTTAAGATTTTGCAAACAATCAATTCATTATTATAGACACTGAAAGTCAGCGAAGAAAGTGGCAGAACACTGCTTTGGATCTTTATCATAAAATAGTCTGCAAGTGAAATTCAATTAAAAAAATAAAAATGACACCAAGTTTATGTGATGGAATTTTTTAGAAGGAAACACTAGAGCTAGAGGGATGCTGGGAATTAGAAAGAAAAACTAATAATACCAGAAAATATGACTATCTTGATTTAATTTCCATGTTTTCCACATTTAGGTATTAATCATATCAAAATATGAAAGACACCAGATACAAAGAATCTGGGTCTACTCCTGACAGGATATCAGTGGAGCAAGTTGAACCTGGGATTTATTTATAGTTAAGGGAATACCTGGCACTGTGGTGAGCTGAATTGTATTATAGATATCATAGATTTCCGGCTGACACACATTGCATTTTTAAAGCTACTTATCACCCAGGTCATTCCTATTCCAAGAAATGTGTACCTTCTCCAAGAGAATGTTTAACACTTGGCAGTTCTTGCATGATACCACATGGTATTAGAGAGAGGAACAGCACAGAGAGCCAGACGTTCTGGTCGAAGCGATCTTAAGACCTTAGAGTTTGCTTTGGAGCCAGAGGGACTTTGGAGATGATCTGTTTCAATCCCTTCATTTTACAGATGAAAATATCGAAACCCAGTGAGATTAAAGGCTATACCTGAAGTCACACAGCTCTCTTATTGAAGAGCTTGAATTAGATCCTGTGTTCCTAAATTCTATTCTATTCTCTATTCCCTCTCTCTCTCTCTTTCTCTCTCTCCCCACCTCCCTCCCTCTGAGTGAGTTGGCCAAGGATAGAGCTTAAAGTTAGTGTGAGGAATATTTTTAAAGTTTTAATTGGTACATGGAGAAAAAGAAAGACTATTTAGGAGTTTTGAAAGCTATAAACAAAAAGATGCACCATCTTCTAGCTGATATCTCAGTCTATGCTACTTGCTTAGTATTATTTGTGTTGCATAAATTATAATCATTTTTGTTTGTATATTTTTTCACCACATATAATTATTAAGTATGAAATTCACTATAATTAACTAACTGTACATAGTAAATCTATTCAAGTAGCATTTATTTAACAATAATTGTCTGTTAGTTGTTGCATTGAATGATTGATTCAACATATTCTAGTGCCTTACCTTCAAAAACCTTAATATTTAAAAAAATGCAAAAATAAAATCTTCTGATATAAATACAATATGATAAATGTTGCAGTAGTATCATCATAAACATTGAGAGATAGGAAACAGAGTGAATATACCATTTTTTTCCTATGCTATAGAAAAATTCTTCAAAGATGTTTATAACTAAGAGACACAACTTTTGTTGTGTTTTAAACAAAGGGTGGAAACTTGTACAGACATGAAGGTATGTATTTCAGCATAAGAATTATTCTGAGTCCATTTCTACCACATGTTCCTAGTACATAAGACTGAGGGCACAAATCATATAATAGGAGGTAAATTCTATTTTAATTGAGAAGAAAATTAAAACCATACTACTTTGTCTAATGTTTAGCTATGAGTAACTAAAAAAAAATTCTATATATATAATTGGTTACCTAATTATTTCTAGCCATATTTAAAATATTTTCCTACTGTCTCAAAAAACTCAACAAAAAATAGTTTTTGAAAAGACTTATATTTATTACTGAAGATCGTGTTAAATACAAACTGTCGATATTGTGACAACAGATTTTTAATGACATATATTAATTGTTGCTATTAAAGCACAAATAATATATTATTATAGTCAAATGCTAGTAATAATAGATATTCCAAATATATAAAATAGAGGCTAGCTAGAATTAGAAAACCCTAAATTTTTAGACTCTAAATATTTAAATTTAAGTTGATGAAATTAATTTTATTAAACTGTGGCTGAATATCAATTTCTGTATGACATGGTGTATCAGCCAAGGGAATGGCATATGAGATCTTCTGCTGTGGGAGATTAATTGACCAAGGATCCCAGCTTCCATGCTCTGAAATCTGTAGCTGCATTCAAAACATGACCATGTCTTCCACAGGCTGCTCTGAGCCTGTGACCACAAATACTGGACTCAAACTAAAGTAGGCCCATTTCTACAACTTCTGAATGTGGATTTTGACTCTACAACTTCTAACAACAGTGTTAAATCTCCTCCTATGGCAATTTGATGTTTCTATCCAATGCAACTTCATTCTTAGCATTCTTCTTCATTTTCATTCAAAGTCAATCATTCATCATGGTCAGACAGCTCCCCAGCCTTGACTTGCTCCCTCCCCACTTGTTCTCATTGATGCTTCTTCTATTAAATTTCTTGCACTCTTCTTGATGTCTCCTTGTCAAAGCTCCCAGAATATGACACGTGTATATAAATTATGCATAAAGACAATGTCTGATTATAATATACCATATCATGAATATGACAAATGTTCACAGAAGCAATACATTATTTTTAATCAAGAAGTTCAGTCATGATAGTAAGCAATCAAAACCAGTCTGTCTCTTGACAACTCTCAAAGCACTAGTTAAATTGGTCAATGAATGTAGCTCTTCATATTTCTATCATAGAGAAACAGCTGGACATCCCCAAAAGAACCAAAATAGGTTTTTAGTTTATTTTATTTATTGGTTATATGAGTAGGCATGTCTTTCTTTTTTCATTAAATTGCTTCTGTAAGAGCTATTTCCTGTACCTATAAATTTCTTCATGTCTTGCTTTGGTTGGCTGACAAGCTCTTACTATGATACTTTTTGTAGCTGTCACAAGGTAACATTGATTACTAGAAATTCTTTAGCAGACACCAGAAAAATACACTGATTCTTTTAAAGGAGGTGAAATATTTAAGAACAGATCTATATATAGTCAGAGCAACAGACAATGGAACAGCAGAATGCTCCCAGTTACGGGGGTGGTTTGACCAGCCCCCATGTCCCCATAAGAGTACCCTACTGCAAATAATAACCTTTAAACAGAGTAAAGATATAAAAATCATGTTCTTTGAGGTGTTTCTCCCATTATCAGGTGATCTGTATGCTCACTTAGGTTCTCCCAGGGAAATTTTGGTTATTGCCTGCTTGCTTGCCAAATGTAAAAAAAAAAAAAAAAAAAAAAAAAAATGTAATAATTCCTGAGTGCTTACTAAAACTAGTGTTCAGTTTATCCCCTAACATTTTATCATACACAGATTTACCTTCTTCCATTTCTTCAAAATCTACTATATATATCACCCCATCACTTCTGCCACATCTCCTCTGACTCCCAATGGATGCAACATGCAAATTCACCTCTGTATGAAGTGTATCAAAGTTACCTTTATTATAACACTTATCATAATGCATTGTGGTATGTTGTTATATGGAACTATTTTACTAGGTTTTAAAGATACAGACCATCTTCATTGAATGTGTCGATAATGTGTTAATCATTTCTTTATTAAATATTCCATTTATATCTATGTTTATGTCAGGTGATCAGATACAGCCTAACGAAAAACTGGAAGAGTTAGATCATTCAGAATAATTAGAAATATTAATTCTTTCTTTCTTTCTTTTTGGTTGTTGTTGTTGTTATGTGTGTGTGCAGTACTGGAAATAGAACCAAGGAGCATTGTATCCTTTAACTATATCTCCAGCCCTTTTTATTTTTATTCTTTTCTTATTTTAAGACAGGGTTTTACTAAGTTGCCAAGACTGACCTTGAACTTGTCATTTTCCTACCTCAGCCTCCCGAGACATGGGTGTTGGGGTCTTTAGAACATGCCGGTCAAAAGGGTAAAGAACTGTAACTCTCTGGCTGCTTTCCACGCCCTGTTATGGACCTGACCTAAGCAGGGGGCGTTCCTCTGATGTATTGTGAGAACCGAAACCACCCTAAGGTTAGGGTAGGGGACTCTGCCAATAGGATTTGCCCATGTTCTTTACCTGTCTCTATAATCTCTTTGCTGACTGGTTCATGTCCACTATAAAGGTTGTCCACCTTCCTCAATAAACTTGAGTTCCAGCATTGATTTGATCTGGCTCCCTGGTGTGTCCCTGTGTCTTTTGAAGGTGGAGGAGGGGGCACCAGCGACCTCTACCTTCCCAGTCTCGTCTCATTGCTGAGGTATGCTCCCCTAGCCTTCTTTGCTAGGTCCATCCCGGGTCTAAGGAGAGCTACAAACTTCAGCCCCTACCATATTTTCCTTACAATGGGGATTACATGAATAGATCACCATGCCCAGAAATTCTTTCTTGACATAGAGAAAACAAAATCTATTCCTGAGTAGTTGTAAAATTGCATAAAAATTTTTTGAAGGAATTTGCAAGTAAATTCTACTGAGTATGTTCTATCATTCCCTTATTTAACATTTTGAATTTGTACTATGTGCCAGGAAGTAAGCTGTATAGAGATAATAACAAAGCTATGATCATGAATTTGCAATTAAGGGACCTAGTCTCATGAAATAGACAAATATTTGCCAGGCATGGAGACATATGCTTGTAATCCCATTTACTCTGGAGGCCAAGGCAGGAGGATTGCAAATTTTAGGTCACTTTCAGCAACTTAGTGAGACCTTGTCTCAAAATAAAAATAAAAATTAAAGGGATGGGATTGTTTCTTCCTCCAAAAATAGCACATTTTCTTTGTGAATCCTTGCTTAACACCCAAAGCTTCTCACTCTTGTGATAGCTCACATTTCTCCCATAAATTTGACTCTGCTTTTCTAAATAATCCTGTCTATGTCTCTGGTAAAAACAAACAAAGGCTAGGGATATGGATGTGGCTCAGTAGTAGAGTGTCTATGAGACCAATCCCAAGTACTGCAGAAATTAAAAAACGAGAATTATGTGAACAAATGGTATTTGAGATAATGAGTCATTCAATCAAAAGAGCTTGCATAGAATTCTAGGAAAATGCAGAAGTGAGAAGTAAGCATTTGGGACAGGTTCAACAGAGGTGTCCAACCCAGTTGACACTTTGTAGCATGATAGAACTGGCATGGTAGTCCCTTGACAGTGTTATTGAAAAAAGAGATGAATATTATAAAATAGTAGCTGGTGAGGATGGAAAAAATAGAAAGTAGCTGGAGTGTAAGAATTTCCTTGCTTAGTTTAAAGATAATGGTAACATTGTCATATATGAAGCAATAACTGGATTTTAAATGAAACATATCAGTAATAGAAGCAAACAGAAATAATTCAAAATATATTTTGATGATAGAATCATTAGCATTTGGTGACTTGTGAATGTGGAAAGTAGGTGGCCGGTGGACTGTACACATGGTAGAAGTCACTTGGGGGATGGAGCATGGAGAGAAAAGTGGCATGTAAGGTTGTTGAAAAGTTTAAGTTTACAAAGCATAGTTTAGTTGCTTTTAAATAACAATAAGTAAAAAGAGCTGAGAATGATACCACTGAGACAGAGGGCTGTGTATTTCCAAAGAGAAGGCTTTTGGGTTTTGTTCACATCAGTGGAGGACCACTGGTCTATTAATAACAGTGTAGGCAAACATAGGAAAAGCAAACAATGCCCTCCCTCATCCTCACACATGCTAAGGCTTTTTAGAAGGCGAATACCAGGCATCTGTTCAAAAGAAGTCTTCAATAAGGAAAATGGATTTCTAATGACAAGGAGGCTGAAGAAAAATGCTGCTGAAAATCTGTGGATGCAAGGATATTTAAGTGAAATAGCTATCTATAAAAGAGAGATAATGTTGAGCCATCTGAAGTGATTCTCTGCCGATGAGCCCATCTGGCCATTTGAGGCTTTTCCCATTTATATAAGTGGGCCAAAGCTTAGACTTACTACTTTTATTTTTTTTTTTTTTTTGCCTTTTATGTACATAATGTACCAGAAAGAAAATAACAACTGCAACTTAGAAATAAGTGAGCAGTTCATTGTACTAGATGCATTGATGGAGAAAATGAATATCCACTTAACAAAAGCATTTTATCTAAAATTTTTCATATCTTTTAATTTCTCTTCTTCTCTCTTGCTGATGATAAATAATAGGAAATCTAATTAGTTTTTTATATAGCTATAGAATAGTATTTTTACAATGCCCCATGATAAAAGTATTTATAAAGTTCTAAAGAACACCTGGGATTATTTTTCAGTTTTATAATTCATAAATATAAATGAGTAAAATATAATTGAATTTGATTAAAAGTATGTCATTACATTACAAGGATTCAAAAGTAAAATTAAATCAATAAAACTAAAGTAATGAATTAATAACTAAACTACAAACAGTTGAGTTTTTTACAGACTATTTAATTATCACATACATATGAAGTAACATTTTGAAACACACAAGTGATCCACTTTGATATAATAGATTAAAACCAAAAATCTATTTTATAGTTCTTCTTTTCCCAAAGAGTTGAAATTGAAGCATAACTAATATTCTTTCTAAAGCCAATGTTGTTATTGTTTCACAATGGACACAAGTAGGGGTGATCACATTCTCTATGAACATATGCACAGCTTTGAAAGATGCTCTTAGATCATGGTGAAAACAATGAATTAACACCTTTGTTTTCTATGGAAGTTTCCAAAGCATTGAAAATAGCAGAAACATTGCAACTGCCCAAGTATTACCTAACAATATTATCAATATAATTTAATTAACTTAGTCATATGACACATGATAATTTGTTGCATATTTACAAGGACATATCTCATAAGACTGCCCATAAGACAAGCTTCAGAAATACATTTGACCAAATAATAGTTTCAACATGCTTCCACAAAACAAAGAAACAAACAAATAATCAAATAAGAAATGACTACGTAAACCCAAAATGGCAAATTTTAAATAAAATCAATTTGTGTTTGATTGTTGTAGGTGGCTAGGTTCGAGGTACATAGTGGCCACAGCAGAACAAAGTGCTTTAGAAGACAGAAAGACACACACAATGGTCCAACCAGACTACAAAAGTTGTTTGTTTGTTTTTTTTTTTTTTTCCCAGATCCACAATAACCATAAAATAGTGTGTCTGTTATTTAAGTTGTCTGAATCTCTTTTCTAGTTCATGTAATGGAAGTAGTATGGCTATTTTGGTAAATAATGAGTTAAAACATGTGAAACATAAAAAGCAGACCTGCACAGATCAAGAATTTAATAAAAATAAGTTATTTGTGAAGTGATATTAAAAGTATGAGACAACCCATAAGTCATAATCACCAATTAACTAGAATGTATGACAGCTTGGTGTGTACCTGTTCAATGTAAGTCCTGATTATTTAATACACATACATATGTAAGGATATACAAATATAGATAGATGGAAGGTAATTTGAAATGAAATATAAGTTTCCAACTTTTATTACTCAAAAACTAAATCATTTATGCACAAAGTTGCATACACTTTTGTGAATACAAGGAGAATTTCAGGTAAATTTCCCATAGTGGCCAAAGTGAGCTGTCTCTGAGTTAGGTGTTGTCTCATTTCCTGATTAGATAACATTTCCTATGACTGAAGATGAATTATCATGATTTTTTTTTTTTTTTTTTTTTTTTTTTTTTGGTACTGGGGATTGAACTCAGGGGCTCTTGATCACTGAACCACATCCCCAGCCCTATTTTGTATTTTATTTAGAGACAGTGTTTCACTGAGTTGTTCAGCACCTCACTGTTGCTGAGCCTGGCTTTAACTTTGAGATCATCCTGCCTTAGCCTCCTGAGCCTCTGGAATTATAGGCATGGGCCACCACGCCTGGCTATTATTATGACTTTTTGAAGGTGCAGGTACTGACAGAAATAGATAATATAAAACAATGCAATATGTGCTAATATTATTAGAATCATGGAGTAGAATAAGTTGATTTTGTAGTTCAAGACTACTATTTAATTTTCCTTTTTGAGCAGAAAAGAGAATGACTATAATGTTCCACAGAAAGCACATTAAATGAAACATTTCACTATTGAGCATGTAAGGGATTCACTAACATAACAGGTCATTGTTACATCTACTTTTGCTGAAAAAATGATGAGAATAATATCACATATCTGGACTTGTTGACTAAGATTTTTTCCTCCTAACACCTACAGAAAGTCTCTGACAACCTCATTTTCCAGCATAATAGGGTTCTGTCTTACTTCTCTCATGCTGTTCTGAGTTTCCTAATGATCTTCCACCATGCTGCTGACCTGGTCATTCTCTTTTAAACATTCACCTGCCTTTGGACCTGTCAGCACTCACATCTCAACGGCTTCTTATTTTAGAGATTCTTATTTTTGTCACATTTCCCTTTCAGCCTTGAGGAAATGAAGGTCTCCATCATAACTCTGATTTCAACTACTAATGGCTTTTAACTTCAAAGGAACTGAGGCGAATTACACTACGAAATTGATGTTTACAGTTGTAGAAAAGTGCACACATTGAGCATAACAGATGCAACTAGGAGAGACCCCATTCTTATGTGTTTTGAGAGTATATAATGTATTCCTAATACACTGATTAATAAATTTTGAGACTGTTCAAGATTTTATCTTAATGATACTTATTAGGCAATAAGCATACAGGGTTATTAGCTGATTACTTTGATAGTTACATTTAGAAAATCATCTAATATTCCATTTGACAGGAATTTATTTAGAAGTTTTCCCTGCCATCTTTGTTATGGAATGTTTTTTCTCTGGATATTTCTGAGGGATATGTGATCTTTGATGGAGGTAATCACAGAATTTGAGTGAGTGTTTTTGATTGATAGGAAAAGAAAGAAAAGAATCCTAGGTTTTGAACCTCTTCTCATCTCTTGTTTGCTCAAGACTATTATCTCTTCTTCTATAACATCAACATTGAAACACCAAATTAAAATGATCAAGTAAAACTTCTTAAGCATTATAGATTGTTCTTTTTCCTCATTATCCATGAGGTAGTTAATATGAGGTGAGTTCCCAAATTATCTACAAACCTAATCTATTCAAAATTTCTGTAAGCTAGGTTGATGACAAAAAACAAACTGAGAAGACAATGAAGTATTCACTCAAATACATGTTGATTTGAGTTAGAAAAAAAGGAAATAAAATTTCATTTTTAAATGTTTTCTAGGGAATTTTCAGAATTGCATGAAGGACAAAAATCACATACAAGCAATATGGAACATTTATATTGAAATCTACCTAAGTGGAAAAAAAAAAGTTTCGCTAAAGCTTAATATTTCCACTGTCCAGGGTTTTGATTGGTTACTGGTTTAAGTCAAATCATAAATTAAAATAAAACATTTCCCCTTTGAGGAAAATCCTGGTAAGTATTCTCTTCTTAGCAGTGTTAAAATAAAATAGAGATCAGGTTTAAGAATCCCCAAACAGACATAGCCAGTCATGCCATGGAGGCAGTCTTGTCTTTGTTTGATTTGCAAACAAGCAAAACTTAGGCTAATGACTAACATAAAATGAAATTTAACTAGGACTATTATTTGTAACTGCTGTGTTAGGCAAAAATAAAACTCAAGATCAACCAATAAGAAGCCACCAACTAACTTAACGAGGGATTTTCCAAAACATAGACCAAAGAAGGCATGTATGTAATCAAGTATTTTCTTTGTTTCCTGTTCACCCAGTAAAAGCCTTCTATTTTTATTCCCTCAACAACATAGAAAACAACCCTCCTTTTGGTACTTCCCAATTCATGAATCACTGTTTTAAGCTATACAAAACTAAGTGTGCTTCAGTTTACCTGAAAAAGTCATTTTCTCATTTTCAAACAGAACTTAAAGGAAAAGCTGGATTTTTACAAGCCACGGGGTTAGATATGCAGATTGAGTAAATCAACAGCCCCATCTATATCTGTTATACTTTAAAAGACACTGAGAAGACTTTTTTCCAGACGGCAACAATAGGTCTGGCGTTACTCTTGAGCTGACTCAAGTGATCCAAGTATGTTTTATATGAGCTGTCACCATATGGTGTTACATAGGTGACTGATAAGTGGCAATTCCCTGTCTCCATAGCACCTAAAGCCAAGGAGAAATTTTCCATTAGCAATAAGTTGTGATTTAGCTTACTGTATCTTTTTCTTTTGTGGAGAGTCACCATGCTAGCCAGACATTCAAATATACCTAGTACCCTAGGTATACTATTTTTTAATAAAAATTTACTGAGTTATAATTACTAAGATCACTGTAGGAGATACTACAACAAAAATTTCAAGGAAAAAGAAAAATAGCATTTGTTTGTAATCTATTGTGTGCAAGGAATTCTGCAAGACATTGGAAAAAGTGTAAAGTGAATAATATGGATGTTTTACACATAAGGAATTCCAATGTTAGAATCTTTATTTTGTAAATAATAAAAAATCAAATTCAAACATTTTTAAACAAAAAAATATCTGTAGACTCACAAGTAGAAACTCTGAAGGGAGACCAACTCAATCATAGTTGAATTTTGGTCTACAGTTGGCTATGCACCATTTTGGCATCAAAAGCAGGTTTAATGTGAGGTGAAAATAGCTGCTCAGCTAGGGATTGCCATCTTCTGAAAGTCTAAAGCAAGAACCTCGTTGCAATAAGACCTTTGGAAACAAGTCTTATTACTTATTGTGCTCAGAGGCAATTTAGGGACTTATTAGCCAATGCCTTTGCCAGGAGCTCTACTTAGTCCATTAGGAAGTGAAAAAGTGTGCAAAAGTCACAGACCTACAAAGAGGGAGGCTGAATCCTTAGCACACATTTGTAAAAATGAGTTCATTCCACAGTATTATTTACTTGGAATCACACTGTCACATGAATTGAGATCTGTATCCTTAGAGTTCCAAAGGATGAATTGTTTTCAAAGAATCTTTTATTTTAAATTTTTTATGAAACTACAATGATATTGATATAGCACTATAACAAAATGAGACAAAATCTCTGGAATGGCATATAGCTCGTGAATAATAAATGTTTAATGCAATCTTACTGAATAAATTAATTAAGTATGATCACAGTTGATATGAGATTTGGAAGCCCTCAACAAGACTAAGTTCCAAGAAGAATGCTATCATGATTGACTAGAAGAATAGGAAAAGTCTTAAGAATTCAAATGCATTTGAGTTTGGCCAGGAAATTGATATAAATTAAGAGGAGTTAAATGAGAATCAGAAAGAGTATGTTAGATAAAATGAGTAGTTAAGTGAGAAGAGGAAAATATAGGGGTTATTCTACTCCCCTTGGTTGTACCATATGTGCACATGGTACATATTTGAGTATAAGACTGCCAAAGTAGGTGACTTCAATATAGTTTGCACTTAAAACATGTAAGCAATAGGAAGCATTTCTTTTCTTTCTGTTGTGGAGTTGTACTATTATAGATATACCTAATGAAGAGGAACTTAGTGCTTCCATGTTTGGTGAATTGAAGTATGAAAAATGAGAATTATGCAAAAGCAGGAGAGAAGAGTTAATTATATTTTAACAAAGTGGAGGTAAAGAATTTCACCTTAGGGCTTTGTGACAATGTGGAAGACCATATTAATAAACAAATGTTATGAAGTTAGACATGAGTACACTGCAAAAATTACTACAGGGTCTTTAGGGACTACAGACATCACAGCATTATTTTTTCTCTCTTCCTTCTAAAGCTCCTTTTGGAAGAGGAAAATCAAACTGATCTAAGAGATTTCAAATACTTTGTTAAAGGATCCAAAGGAGCTAAAGAATCAGTAGCCAAACTCCATCAATATGGTCTTAAATACTCACTTCCAACTGCAAGTCATATAATTTAGAAGTGATGCGAATACCAAGGGGATTTCAATTAGGAACAAGATAAGTTTTATCAAAGGTGGCTTTGAAAGGGGCCTTAAATAATTCAGTAGTAGAGAATAAAGAAACAATGCACTCTGCAAATTAAAATAGGCAATAAAATATGGTGTAACACAGTTTTGAGGATCAGAGTTTGTTGTAGCAGATGTACATGAAAGGGAGAGGAGGGAATGTTGCAAAGATTGCCTTTAGATAATTTGTAGAGTGCATCAGTCACTGACTGGGTTTTGCTCTGGAAGTGAAGAAAGAACTTGAGTACTATAATGTGGTAAGTGTTGAGAAAAAAATTGAGACAGAACTGAATTTATAGCTGGTCTAGCACTCACTAAGTGATTCACCATATGTAGAAGAGGGATAAAAATTTATGTAGCTGCTAGTTTTAAATGAGATAGAACTTTAAAATTACTTAGCTTGGTGCCTAGAATAAAGTGTTCAAAGTATGTTAATTACTATTAACACATATAATAATTATAGTAAAAAAAACTACAACTGAACAACACAACTTAGAAGGATGTGAGATACTTAAGCTCAAATAAGACTTTGTAAACTCAGACTTTAACTTCTATATAAAAATTAAAAAATTATAGAGAAACACTTTGATAACTAATGGTAAATAGGAAGAAAATTAGAAATTACTGCTGAAACTCAACAATATATAATAATAATAAACAGTTGTATACTGCCTGTATAGCCATTAAATTCCTCACATATCTGGTTTACTTTAATATTTTCATTTATTTCCTGCTACAATTCCTGATTTATTTTGATACGTGATTTCTGAAATCACTGAAATTCATAATAAAAAAGTATATTTCTTCAAATTATTCACATTATACATTTAGAATAAGATTTGAACTTCATTATTTGTGTTTTGCTTATAAAATAAAGGAAAGCAAAATGTTTTCAAATGAATTTGATACTTAACAAATGATCCTTTGAACCAGAAGAATACATTTATATAATTTAATTTACTTCTATAAAGCCAAATGTTGGTCTGGCCCAAAATAGTTTTTCATTATTTTAAAATGTTAAAAGATGACAACTTAGATCAATTTAATATTAGATTAGTGGTAGAAGTAAGTATCAAAAGGATTATCAATCTATTTTGATTTCATTTTGGTAGTGTAACTAGCCAAAATCAGGAAATAAAAAATATAATAAATAGGTAAATGCACCTCAATTTCACAAGGCTCCTTCTGATAATGATGATGCTCATTATAGGATATCTCTTAAATATTCACAAAACACAAAATACTAAGTTAGTAAAATAATGTACTTTTCAAAAGAACTATATATTGCCAAATGGTTTCTATTCCTGTCTACTTATATCTTTTAAAAAGTCATTACTGTTCAACAAAATGTCTTCAAATTAGCTAAAACTATTTCCTGGTGTGAATAATGATTTGGATGGATGTACAGATTTTTGATGTAAAACACTGCCAGACAAAGCCTTTATTCAAGAAATGAGAAGCCAATATAAAGATATGAAAATCTGTGATCTATTGAAAGTATTTCTTACATTATCTTCCCATATGTCCTATTTTAAAATTATCCTCATATATCAATTATATTGTTTAATCAAGTTTTTCAATAAAAAATTATTCAGAAGTTCAAATCATTCTATATACTTGATGTTAATACATACAACAATTTCAAAATGGAAATTAAGCAACAAAGGTATTAACTAGTTTAAAATATAAATAACATTTACCATCACTCAAAATTGGCAAATACTCTTGATTTATACTATCAGAAAAAAAAAATATATATATAGGTTATTTTAGGATTTTCTGGGCTTCAGTTAAATTAGTAATTACTTTCATAGCATATGCCATAAAATATTAGTGTAACTTAGTGTAATTTTATACCATTTTATTTTAAAATACTTTTCAATATAAAAAACAATCTATAAATATTTTGTTCCACTCCCTAAAACCACCACCACAACTGGGGTTATATAAGAAAGGAAAAGTTTCCATACTACAGAAAAAAATGGAATCAACTGCAGTCTAAATAAATACAAAGGAGTCTTTAAGCAAAATTCACCCACTTAAACAGTTTTAAGAGGTGCTTTACAACTTTCATTTTTATTTCTTCTGAAGCTATCTGCTTCTATTCATTTTGTGTGCATATTGTGCTGGTGTACCTACCAAAGGATTATATTGTGACAGTTTAATGTTATTTAATGTTCTTAATACATTCATATGGTTATGTTGAGTATGTTTATTCATGACATTATGTTATGTTAGATTTTTTCTTTTTCTTTTTTTATTTTATAATAGTAGTATGTATTACAATTTATAATGCACATATATAGCATCTTTTTACATACAACTGTTTGTATACAAAGTATATAAGTACCATTCAGATCTTCAACCATGCATGTAGGATAATGATATCCATCTCATTCAACCACCATTTTTTTTCTTTTTTTAATTTAATAGACAATTTTTCCATATGAATTACTTACCCTAATAAGTTGATTTTAAAGGCTCCTGGATACACTTTTCATGTATTTAATTATTTTAACCAAATCTTAAGAACTCCAAACCTGACATTTTACTGCCTAATTGTCTTTTCAAAAAGGGAAGCAAGAAATAAAACACTGTAACCTAACAAGTAAATGTTAACAAGTGCATATATTTGAATGAAATGACATTTAGGGATAAAAAGGCATATGTTTGTTTAAACATGCTTAATTGACGCAAAATAACTTATAATTTCTTTTTTCTACATGATAACTATAGTGAGGATAGATCCACAGATTTACAACTAAATTAAAATACTGCAAAATGTTGACTAACTTGAATTCATGATGAATAGTTAACAGTTTCAAAATCATTGGGTCTCAATCCCACCAACTTGCCTATCCAAAGGCACCCCATACACAACCACCATCACACTAATTTTGTATTTAATTAAATCTTTCATTTACACTCAAATATAATTAAAAAACATATAAATGTATATATATACATATATATATAAACATTTAGCCATATCCAAGAAAATTTCCAAAACGTTTTATTGACTTTTATCATTAATTTATGCATTTGTTCTGAAAGAAAAATTTTATTTAATTTTATTGATATGCTAATCCACAGTAGGAATATTTAATTCAAGAGAGAATTTGTCTTATGTTATATATGTATTATATGTGTGTGTATATGTGTTATATTTTTATATGTATTTAAAGTTAATTTTTTTTCATTGCAGGGGGTGGAATCTGGGGCCTCATACATGATAGAGAAGTACTCCACCAATGAGCTACACACCCAGCCCTTAAACATTTAACACTTAAATGAAAATTGCACCAAGGAAAAAATTCATGAATATAAATCATCAGATGCTATAGTGTAGTACATTATGTACTTTTTTTACTTAAAAAAAATTTTAATTTGTCATATATGACAGCAGAATTCATTACAATTCATATTACACATGTACAGCCTGATTTTTCATATCTCTGGTTGTACACGAAGTAGAGTCACACCATTCATGTCTTCATTCATGTACCTTTTTTCATAAAAAGAAAAATAATATATCCACTAGTGACATAAAGAATTGAAACCTTAGTATGTTCTTTTCCTTTACTCAAATTTTATAAGAATTTATTAAAATTCACATGCTTGATTAATATTACAGCTACTCTAATAAGCACCCATATGAAATAGGCCTTGCACTGTGCAAATTAAATTTATATAAGAAATTGTTCAAGTTTTCACAATGAGTTCTGTTCTTCCCTTTATGGTATACAAATTATAAAACATCTAAACTTCCGATATACAGGAAGTATAATTCTTGATGGTTAGGCTTACAATTTTTCCACTTTAGTATGGTGCAAAACAAAATGCATTCAGTAAAAATACCATCCCTCAAATTTTGAATTTTGATCTTTTTTTAGGCTAGTTGTAGGTGCTATAATGCATTCTCATTATGCTGGACATTAGCAGTGAGCCCCAGCTACCAGTCAGCCATGCTTACAAGGATAAGCCAACCAATATGCTACAGTGCCCTGTGTTGCTAAACTATAATATTCCATAGTTTGGGTGTACTAAACACAATTTTGATTTATGATATTTTCAACTTGCCAAAGGTCTATTGGGATATATCCCAGGCATAAGTTGAAGAGCACTTATATTCCTTTCCTTATATTAGATTATCTGAGGGTATTTGCACTGCTTAGCAAACAGAAATAAGTGATGTATACAACCAAATAATTTATTTGTAAAATAAGTTTGATTTACCATTTTTAGCAACACCAAAATCATATGTAAGAAAGGGGAAAATACAATCAGAAATTTATTATGTACTTACATTCTAGCTGTCTCTTAAGGAGAATACTAGGTCCTATCAAACACAAGGTTCTATGTTTTACTGAACACTTTCATGAGTTAGCATAAGGACCTCTGAGAGAAGAAGGAAGAGTGATTTTACTTTGCACAATAAAAATCAAGAGTCAGATCTTCAATGTGGAGTGTTTCTAAATTACATGTTATTAGTGCTCCATTGATTCCTTCAGTAAAAAGTGCTGTTGAGTGAGACTATTTAGAGAATATATTAAATCCTAGATCCTAGAGTCTACTAATAATACCTGTATAAAATGCTTCCTTTTAAAATATTGAAATCTCTGTATTTGAATAATAGTGTGCTCTTTAAATCCAACCTTGTTTCCATGTACAACAAAAATATTCCAGAACAAATGCAGCTACTAATCTGACTAAAAAACTCTGCAGAAAGTGTTGTGGGTCTATTTGGTTTATCCTCTTTGGTCACTGTTCTCTCTCTCTCTCTCTCTCTCTCTCTCTCTCTCTTTCTCTTTTTTTCTTTTACAAGGCTCAGATAAAGCAGATCCATGTTAACACAGAGAAGAAACTAACAAGGAAAGTCAATGGTGCTTTTTAATTCAAGAAGTAATGAAGATAACAAACAACTTGAATACACAATTTGTCTGCAAGCACTCAGTGTTTTTCTGTTTCTAATCATTTTACACTCAATGTGTGGGCTGCATTAATATGCTAAAGAAGGTTCAAAACACTGCTTAAAATAACAGCAAATCCAGTAACTATAATGGAAAAAAGGAAGAATGGCAGCATAGATCAAAGCTTGAAGGGTATAGTGTGTTTACTTCTTTAGAAATAAGATGAAAAAGTCAACAAATGTTTAGGTAGTCAGAGCTTTGCACCCATATAAGAATATTGAAATGTTTGTCAGCAGTGATTTGCAGTTGTATGTGTACCCAGACATAAAAATGTATGTGGATTTTTTGTTTAATAAACAATTTATGAATCTCTTTTATTTTCCAGCCAGTGCATCCGATTCTGAGATATAAGAATCCCCTGAGATAACAGATCTTATCAATCCAAAGTTTACTTTTGTTTGGAGTGGACAAGAGACTGAAGAAAAAATTAAAATTGTTGTAGCATATAGACAGATTTTGGTTCCTGGAATATTGAGAACTCTTTTTGTATGTTAGTTTCTCTTTTTGAGTTGAATTAGCATACAAGGATGAATGTAGGTTAAAGGGAAAAAAAAAAAAAAAACTTCACTGAATTATAGTTTTGTGACATTTTTATCTTAAAAATTTTTAAATTAATTTTATGCTTATCATCCTGGGATTATACTTTTTAAAAAATACCTTTGAACAACTGATATTTTCAATTGCTGATGTGCTAAAATTTCAATGTAAACAGACACTTTTAGTGCTAAAATTGTATTTCCATCCACCTGGCCTATCCATGAATCAACTTGCAAGAGGAGAGTTGTCTTGATATATGGCTAGCGATATATATAATTTTTTCTTTAACAGATTTGATAAAATATGAGGGGGAATGATATACTCTGCTTCAACTTCCACTTTCACAGAGTGTTTATTTTTCCCTTGAAGGAGCTTTAAGGAAACATATATCAAACTCAGTCCCTTCTTAATCATTTCCTTGCTATAATTTATAACAGAAAAAATGTGCTATAGACCACTCTCTGGACTGCGCAAGGGGCGTCTGCTGCTTCCTATCTGGGTTTACTGCATCACTTGCAGTGCAGTGATGGCCATTGGCTGTGCTAGGACTATGATGGATCTGTGACCACCAGATAAGTATGCAGGTCTTTCTGCCCTGTTTGGCAGGAAGGACTTTTACACTCAGTACTCCTTTGGCTTTTGAGGATCCTAAATGTTTGACTTCCAGTTAGCCTTTTCCTTTATAGCCCACCAACCTGATCTCAAGTGTTTGGTCCAGAACAACATTATCTTGGGGTATGTAGAAGGGACAGGAGTAATGTTATAAGAAAATACTTTGAACAGTAGTTGTCTATTTGTTTGCTTGTTTTGCTTAACAGGTCAAGTCCATAGTGAAGGAGCCCTAATTAGGAAGGGCTGTTGCAGCTAGCTGGAAGCCATAAGTTCCACCTGATATGTATGTGACGCACCTGTAGGCACCCGCAAAGCAGAAGGTATATAACCGGGTGAAAGCGGTCCGAGTTAGGAGAACGGAGAATTCAGTCAGCCGGGCAGTCACTCGGTCGGTCAGAAGAATCAGAGCGGCCAGAACGTAGGCAGAGCGGTTACAGAAGAGAAACCAGATAGAAGACAGAAGAGAAACCAGATAGAAGAAGTAATGACTGGTCAGAGTTAGGCCGAGACTCCTGAGGAAGACAGAAGACAGAAGAAAGAAGAGAGAAGAAAGAAGAAAGAAGCTCTAATCTTTCTCTAAGCTAAGCTCTATCTTTCTTTCTCTCTAAGACTCTAAGCTAAGAAGACAAGAAGAAAAGCTCGCTTTAATCTTTCTCTCTAAAAATCTTTCTTTCCCTCTCTAAGCTCTAAGAAAGTAGAAGTAAAAGTAGTAAAAGCTTAACTCTGCCCCCGAGAGTTTTTATCCCGGTTTTCGGTACCAGGCAGCTTACACATAGGAGAAGAAAAGTGTGGGAATTGACATTTTTAGGATTTTATATTTATAAAGTGTGTGGCTTATGAGATTTCCTTCTCACTTGGGCTTTACTGATCTATTTGATTCTCCCATCGTTTGTCATGTAATCACTGATCTAAACAAACATACTTGCACATATGTGCGCACAGCACGCGCGCGCGCGCACACACGGAGCCTCCCAAGTACAAGTATTTGTTTACAAATTAATGTAATTGCTCCATTCCCTCTCAAGAAACAGGAGCACTTTAAAGATCTATTTCCATAGAAATAGAACTCAAAGACATGTATATGTGATTTGAAATTCCAGGAAACATGATCAAATTGCAGTGGAGCTATAGTTTCAAGGCAAACCCTCCAAATCATCTCAAATAGCAACACCCTATTTGTTACCATTCCTGACTACTTATAGCACTAGTCCTGGGATTAGACGCCCAACTCAAAAATCCTCCCCTCCTTATATTGACTGTGTCTTCTGTGACAATTTACATTGGCACATTTCAGCTAGGTGGAATTAAATTTGTTTCTACTTGAACTCTACTCTGGAGGGATAAGAGGGGAAGAGGAAAAAGCGTGATTTACACATGATTCCAAAGACAAGCTATAAATAATATCTTTGTCTTTCATCCAATGGTACCTGTTTTAAATTGTATCAACCTTATTATTTTAGTCAATATAAATCACAAAGAATTTCCACTGATAACACCATACAGCCCAAATGTTAGTGAGTTGAAAATATCTTGCTGTTATCTTCTTTTCAACATGCTTTGTATTTATAAAAATCATCTAAGAAAGCCTAATGCTTATTCTTACACTTGTGGATTACTCTTTCTGGCCTTCCTACTATCCTGCAGTAAGCCTTATCACATTTCCCTGCTCTGCTCCACCTTGGTCTCCATGACTATCTCATTTTCATCCCCTGACAACCCAAAATATATCATTTTCAGGAAGAATTATTGTAGACTTTTTTTAAAGGAAAGCATTATGAAACAATTTCATCCCTCACCCCTTGCTATCTGCTCTCTTTAGCTTCCTTTATTTTGTCAGTTTTCCTCACCCCTCTAATTCTTAGGTAGATCTTAAAAGAAAATATGATATCATGACATATTAGTTTAGACATATTGTTTTTTTCATTTATTTCATGCAAATTCTACCAGCACCTGCACAGCAAGCTGTAATGTTTACTCTTACCACAACAAGAAATTGACATTTAAAATTTTCTCTCTTTAGAGTGGTTCCAAAAATAAAACAATCAATTATGTAAATGCCTATGCTTTATGAGATTTAGTTGCTTTGAAATTTAACACAAGCATTATAACAACTGTTTCTGAAAACTAATGAACTTATTTTTTAATTACTTTGAATTTTTTTGACTGATTTCAAAAGATTGCTAATAAGAATTACTAAAGCTCCCATTCATTTGCCATGCCGTTTGAGGAGTAAAATCACCATACTATTCAAATATATCTATTTACATGTAATGAAAATTTCCATTTAATTTGACAAGAGGGTTGTATAATAATTTACTTCTTGCGATACAAATTATGGATAGAATAATGAAACATTTTTCTTATTTGTAAGAATACCTTTGATTAAAAAAGATAATGAATTTTCATTTCAATGTTTGCTACATTAAGTAAACATAACTGATTCTTATGAGAATTACATACCTCTTTAGTTTTAAGTTTCTGTTTTAGTTTTGTCTCCTGTTTTTCATATTACAATTAATTTTTCTCATTTCAGTGCAAAATATACTCCATTTGTACTATACAACCTCTTTAATTATAGAACTATAATTCATAATTTGTTAATTTCTTGTCAAAATTGGAGGTTTATAAAGGAAATTTTCTACTAGTTGCAATTCTAAAAATGAGTAGCTAATACTGAAATGTGGAATGAATTACTAATGTCACATATAATAATTAATAAATAATTGCATTATTTATTAAATTTTCAATGGAACTATTTTGATATGAATTAATAGACCATAAGCTATAAAATTTTATTTTTACTTAAAAATAAAAAAGGGATAAAATTATAGACTGATTTAAATAAATATAATTTTGGATAAATATCTCTGTGTTATTAACCTATTTTCAAATTATTTAAATTCCCATTGAATAATTAGGGAGTAAATTAACCAACTCATATTCTGTTGTAGTAAAATTATGTTATACATTGTCCTATTGACCTTGTAAAATGAAATTTTAGTCAATATTAAGTCAGTCCATTTCAAAAGCTCAACAAATAGCGAAGCTTTTGAAGAGACAGAAGCATGATAAATTTTCTCATCCTCATGGAAGTTTCATTTAATTTAACTTCTTTAGGAAAGAAAAGTTCTGGGACTCAAGCTTGATACAGTGTCTAGAGCACAATACCTTAAGGAATATTTTGATTAAGATCAAATATTGTATGGCATTTTTGTACCTGATTATCCCAAGCCTAGGAGTCACATAATCGTGTTTCATTGACAAAGATAGAAAAAAGTTTATTATTTCAGTTTACTAAGACCAAAACAGAGTATTTGCACTAATAAGCTATTACTCTGTAGTATAAAAAAAGGAATGACCATATGGTTTAGGCTGAATCACTCAGGGAATGGGACCCAGTTCAGTAGAGAAGTTGAATGAATGGATGACACCAGACCCTCATTCCCAGTATTATGAGCATGAATATTAGCTTCCTGAAACTCAAATCCTGAAAGGAATTCAAAAAGAACCTGAGTTAGGATTTTAAGAAAGTTAGTTTCTTTTTTAGAAGTTTTGAAATGTCGAGAATTTCAAAATGTGGACTTCCCAAATTTTGTGAAACTGATTAGCTTTTATAAACTTTTTACCAAAATTTAATATAAACCTATAAAATTATTTTGGAATTTTATTGCATATATTTAAGGTGTATGATATAATGTTTTACATATATATAAATATCAAGAAGGTCTGTTTATGCATGTATAGGCACATATATATGTGTTCACATTTTGTAAGACACACACACATATGGAAGTCATTACTATAGTCAAGCACATTCACCACTCACACACAATATAGTCTTTACTATAGTCAAGCAAATTATCATACCCATTTTTGTATTTTTTTAATTACTTAGTCCTGGTATACTTTAGAATCTAGGCTAAGGAAACCTAAGGATTATAGGCCCAGAAAATAATAATAATAAAAATAAAAGAACTGAATGAAAAATGAGAAAAAACAAAAAATAGAGACTTTTAGCAAAATTATAACTAATTACAAAGAAGTCATTATGCCTATATATATTATGGATAGTGTACACAACAATTATTATGGAGAAAGTTAATACTCCAACATTATTTTCTTCCAAATCTCAGAAGTAAAGGAAATAAAATAGTTAAGGTCACCACAGCCAATAATAAATGGTGTTGCTAGGGCATTTGGGCTTAGATTTGTCTGGCAGGAGATATAAATTCTTATTATTGCTGTTTAGCAGTTCCACACAAGTCATGTGTTCTAGAAATAGTACCTGCTACATAGCCAGTAATGTGTTAGACACTGGAAATCCAGTACATTAGAAGTAGCTGCAGTTTATAGAAAACAGATTATAGAAAACAATGTGGCAATTTCTTCTTTCTTTCTTTTCATTCCTATGAGAAGTATCAATTAAATATCTATTACTTGTTAGGTACTAAGGATATAAAATCCTTAACACTTGTACAGGGTCTTTTCAGACATTGAAGATACATATTATTTGAAATAAGGATGCTACAAATACAATCATGTGATGCAGGTTGAAAGGAAGGAATCCAACATTAATTAAATACATAATGTGTGCCAGACCCTCTGCTTGCTAAGGACATATCTACAACAACAGCAGTCAGAAAGTAGTGCCAAATTCTGAAAAACACATTTCATAAAATTCAGTCTCAGCAACATGAATTACATACATGCTAAAGTAGGTTAGAAATATATTACATGAAATTGGCAGGAGAAAAAAATGTATCTATCACTTAGGTGTTCCTGATGTAGACTAAATCTTCATAATGTTAAAAATACTTCTTATGTAACAGTTTGTTTTTGGAAAAGCATGTTAATTTTTACTCTTGCCATTCACTATAGTAATAGGGATAATTACTTTGAGAAGCATTAGGAAATTTCATGATTACCCTTGTTCACTAAAATTATATTCCTGTACAGGTAGGATTGATATAATTTCATTTTTTATTCTCACTAAATTAAATACATATAAAAAAGGTAACACATATTTCACTGCTCATCCCTAAAAGGAATAAAGATGTTTAAAAATCCTCAAGCATAATGTTAAATCTTTTTCATAGCATGTATACTTAGAATTGTGCCTTCTATTTATTCACATTATATGGATGTTTTTCTAATTATTATTAGCTCTAACTCCAGCCCAGCTATTTGTATCATTCAGAGTCTAAAGAGATGCAAAGATCTGACAATATGTTAACTAAATCTAAGAAAGCCGAATCACATATTGAACCTACTGCATGCATGCAAAGAGTATACCTTCACCTCTCCCCTTCAACCATTTAAACACTACTATGAAGACTTGGGGTGATATCACTAGAGGTTAATATATATATATATATATATATATATATATATATATATATATATATATATATATATAATTTTTTTTTTTTTTTTTTTTGGTACCAGGGATTGAACTCAGGGGCACTCGACCACTGGGCCACATCCCTAGCCCTTTTTTGTATTTTTTAAAAAAAAATTATTTACTTGTTTTAGTTGTACACAATGCCTTCATTTTTACATGGTGCTGAGGATCGAACCCTGGCAGCGCACACATGCTAGGCGAGACCTCTACCTCTGAGCCACAACCCCAGCCCCCCCCTTTTTTGTATTTTATTAGAGACAGGGTCTCATTGAGTTGATAAGTGCCTCACCATTGCTGAGGCTGGCTTTGAACTCTAGACCCTCCTGCCTCAGGTCCCAAGTGTTGGGATTACAGGCATGCACCACCGCGCCCAGCTATTTTTTCACTTCATGTAAATATGTGGAGAGATAGAAAACACTGACATGTCTTATCAAAGAGCAGACTGTAAACATTTCATATCAACTTACTATACTTTTATACAATATTATATTAATTGAGGATAATTCTAAAAATATATTGAACACATTTTTATTACTGTAACTTTCATAATACCAAATTCAAATCAACATTCTCTCCATTTAAGTGATTCTATCACTTAAATTATTTTTTTCAGAAAATGCCAGTTTTTTGCAAGAGCCTAAGAAGAACTCTAATGTCAACATGGAAAATATTAGCTTTTAAATTGATAAAAATAACAAAATATAACTGCATTTGTAAATTCACTTCTTGGCATGAAAAGGAACACATGATGAGAAATTTGTTACTAATGTTGATGAATAGAATTTCATCAAGCTGATGTAACAAAGCCAATTGTATATATTTACTTTATACTTAATTTTTAAAATAATTTCATGTGACTTATTATAATTGGAAATCCAAAAACGTTTATTATCACTCAACTTAACACTTACCTCATATGGGTGATAATGAGCGTTGTGGTGGGAATGAAAAAGTCATCCACTCTGTCAAACTGTTTTCCCACTGGCTGGGTATGGATGGTGTGATGAGGCACATTCCCACTGGCCAGGGTTATTACCTAAACAGATTATACCATGTTTAGATCTGGGCAATATATTTTCTTAATACTATGTGATTTGCTATGTTTTTTAGATGAAATACATTTTTCTGACACTTGTTTGCATAGAATCTTTATTGCCATCCTCAAAATTAGCATATTCTTAGGCAAATTGAAATTTGTGATTGTTTTTCTAATTTTCAATATGGAAACCCTTTGTTCCTATAAATAAGTGGGGGGGGGGAGGAAAGGTATTAGTTTTGAGCAATTTCTGCTTAAAATACATGTTGCAGGCAACATGTACACTTAGAAAAATTAGAAATTATATTAAATGTATGTATGATATATCACAGTGCATAAATGCATTCTACTGTCATGTATAACTAACTAAAAACAAATAAAAATATTTTTTAAAAATTCAAAATACAGATATGCCATGCATAATGCAGTTTCAATCAACAAAACTATGTAGCTCTCAAAATATATGCCCATCATTAAGAGATACATGATTGTAAATATACATATAAGCAATCTCTATAAAAATGTTAACTTTGCTATTACAAGAAAAATTAAAGCAAGCATACAAGTGCTACAAATCAGATATTAGGACAAAATCCTTTCCATAAGGGCAAAACCATCAATACAAGATGAAAACACCAAAATCATATCAAACATTTTAACTGTCAAAAAATCATAGAATTGGGGCTGGGGTCGTGGCTCAGTGGTAGAGTGCTTGCCTAGCACGTGCACAGCCCGGGTTCGATTCTCAGCACCATGTAAGAATGAAGGCATTGTGTACAAACTAAAACAAATAAATAAATATTTTTAAAAATCATAGAATCATTTTTTCTAACTTTCCTTTCTAAAAATTCAAAATAATCAATTAAACTAAGTTTTAATTAAAGAGTTTACTTCTTTCATAGCTGACACTTAAACTCTTACAGTCTATTAAAGATACCACTACATTTAAATTGTTAACTTTGTGACTTAGAAATTAAAAATTTTGCTTCCCACATATTGTTTTCCCAAGGACTTCAGCAGGATATCTGCTGTTTTCACTGAGTATTCCAAGTTGAAGGAGAAGGTGCCAATCTTCAGTGTTTCCATTCATAGTACCCCCTATCACACTGAAGTCATCACACAGCCCTACCTAACCAAAATCATCCACCATCATTGAGATAATACTTCTGTACATTCACAACTCAGTGATTACCATTATAAGAAATGCCGTATTAGGGCAAAACAAGGTCCCTCCTAGTCCTAGTATCAATCTCCCTTCCCAGTCAACATCACAGGGGAACATTAGAGTCCAAATGAAGGGTTACCCATGTTTCTGATTTTGTGAATTGAGGTTCTCCATAGGACTATTTGTTTCCCCTTTCAAATGTATCTTAAATCCCATTTCCTCTGTGGATGTTTTCTAATAATACTGTTAGGAGACAATTACCTACGTATATTTTGACATTTCTGCAAAGTCAAGTTTTTCAGAGCAAAGGAACTGGCAAATCTGGCTAAAGGATGATGGCAAAACAAAATGCTTGGTAGGCTAGTGGTGGCAAATTGCTCCTGAGAGAATACAGATTTATCTCATTTGAGCCAAATACTGACATTTTAGGGCATTAAATTACCCATCCCAGGAGAAGATTTCCATACATTCCAGAGTAATAATCTTTATCCTATGCCATCAAAACTCAGATATATAATTCCAGGTTCTTCTTGTGGTACAACTATACTGCATGTGCTGGATAACATCCTCCTCTCAACACATGGCTAATGTTGACATAGCTGGAAAATAAACACTAACACACTACTTGAGGAAAAAAAAAAAAAAAACTATTCTCTGTTCTAGAGAATAAGTCCTATTTGTTTATTTATCTATTAAACTTTATATAAATAACTCTTTCTATATGTATGATTTGAATGTTACTTCTCAATTTCTATATTTTATTTTACATTTCTAGGTGGGACGGTTACCTTTTACTCTCACTTCGTTGATATTTTAAAAATTCACTATATTCTATTAGCATAACAATTTTTTTAGGCAGAGAAAAATACAGAAAACAATTTCAGATGGCTTAATAAATGTGTGGGAAGTTACTAAATACCTCTATATAGCCCTCCCCCCCCCCTTTTGAGAGTGTACAATATTAAGGAAGTTTGCTTAATCAATTGTGTGTAACTACTATAACAGTTGGAATGTTGTTAACCTATCCAAGTAGCTTTCACCAAGGGAGAGGAGAAAGTTTTGATTCTGAAGAATATAATATATTGAAAATATATGTATAAATATATGTATATGAAAAATATATATAACTATATCCTATGTATCATATTGATAGGACATTTTAATAGTCATCCAGTAGGAATATTATGCTTTTCCCTTCATGAGATTGTGTCACTCAATCTCCTTGAATCTGGGAAGGTGGTATGATTTGCTTTGATTAATAGGATGTGGCAGAAGTGCTTTTATGTGAACTCTGGTGAACTAAACCTTAACTAGACCTGTAGCTTCTGCTCTTATCACTTGCAACCATTGTCCTGTAAAAATGCTTGTCTAAAGAGTAAGAAATTGCATGTAGGAGGTACCCAAAAGAGCACTAGCACCTTGTGATAGGCATGAGGTGATCCCATTTTGGACCCTGAGGTAACTGGAGCCACACTAGTGCTCCTAGATCATACCAGCAGAAACGCCTGGTTGGTCATGTCACAGAATTGTGAGGGGTGTCACTCTTTAAAACATCAAGTTTTGATGTGGTTTGATTTGTATGATAGATAACTGAAATGCTGTATTTCAGATGTTTCAAATGTCATATATTTCTAGTGAATATAAAATGAGCCATCACTATGATTGCTAAGTAAAATATTTCATTTCAAGAGACCTGTCATTTGTGAGTTAAATACTGTAACACTGACAATAACTCAGAAACATAAAAAAATATTGCTAATGACAACAGACTGGAAGTAAAACTCTTGCACTCAATATATGTCATTGGAAAATGACTGAAGGTTAATGATTTAGGGCCTTGTAAGGAAAGGCACATTCAAGGAAGAAGTATAATCACAAGGTAATTTAAGAAATAGTATAAAGCATGTTTCCAGGGCTAAACATTTCTTCCAATTCCCTCTCTGCTTCCTCGTAAACTTGTAGGTCCAGAAATCTAAAGATTGTACTAAAGGGTCAAGATCAATGCATATTTTTTTTTCTATATCTGTGAAGTGCTCACATAAACAACTTCAAAGCAGAAGCAAATCTCACCACTATAGCACAGCATATTCTCCAATTAAAAATTACACAGTGCTCATATAATAAAACACCATACTTTTGGAGAAAATGGTGATCTGCTCTGAGGCTCTTGCTCTGTAATCCTCTTGGTCTCTACCTCTCATGCACCACTGAAATTGTTAAACGGTAATGCTATATGTTAAATGTGTCCTCCAAAAATTCATGTTCATGTGCTGGAAACTTGGTGGACCTTAATACAGCAGTGTTAAGAGATGGGAACTTTGGGAGGTGATTCGTTGGGTCATTAAAAATGGATGAATCCATTCATAGATTAATAAATTAATTGGTTATTTAGGGAGTGGCTTTGTTTATAAATGATCCCTCTCTGATATGCATTCTCTATCTCTTCATGTGATGCTTTTCACCATGAATCTGCCACCATGCTTGGACTTTCCAGCTTTGAGAACCATGTGCCAAAATAAACATCTGTGCTTTATAAATTACCTAGGTTTTGGAATTCTGTTATAGCAGCAAAAAAGTAGACTGAATTGTTACTTTTCTTTCCCTAATAACATCAACTTTGTCACCACAGATTATTCTTTTTCTATATAAATATAGCCTCTAGTGAATATGACCTGTGATTTCCTCAAAAGTCTTAACTTATTTTTCCATTTTTCTATGAAGATTTAGTTGTGATTAAAACTACATTTTTTTAAAGATGGAAGAATATCATTGCCAACTATACCAGTGAGCTATCTAAATGTTTAAAATCATTGTTTTCTCAAATATACTGGTATGTACTTACCTGTAGTGTTGGGGAGGTCTTCTCCATGGTGCCCCAGCTTAGAACCCAAACCTGATCGTGTGATTTGTCATAGTGTAATTTAACTGGGACAGGATCTGTGCTCACTGCCTGTAATAAAGAAGAGTAAATAAAAGAATAACTTTTCAGGCTAAATTATTAGTTTAAAACTAGGCCATAAATACTGAATGATTCTAAGAATTTAGATGTTAAATTAAAAATTTAGTTTGACAGCTGGCTAATATTCTGAGTCCCTTTTCATTAATTTGGAAATATTATACTTAACTCAAACACATTTTTGTTCATTATTTGCACAATTTTATATAGTTTTATGTCATTCATTACTTATGCAAATTGTGAGTCAAAGAGAAGCCATTTAGAAATGCAAGATAAAAAAGATTAATATGCTCATTTTGATCAAGTGTTGAATATAGGTAAGAACTAAGTTTACACTATCAGAGTTTTTCCATCTTTATTCTGAATATGGGACTTGACCATATATAATATTAAAATGTCAAAAATATGATATACGTTTATAACTTTAATAACTGACTACCTAATTTAATTTCCTTAATGAGAAATCTAAAACCACAGAGAGAAAAAGAACCTTTTTTTTTTTTTTTTTAACCACACTTGGTACTGTAAATGTTTTTTTTCTGCTAATATTTATATTAAGCATTTACTTAAAATACAATTCCCAGGAAACAAATTGCTTCCAGGAAGGCATTTTACTCACCATAATTTCATGCCATTTATTTTACAAGCTAATACTTTTTTAAAGTAGTTCCCTTTAGTTGTTTACTTATATTTTTTTCTAATTTCATAACAAAATAAATTGCATTCAATTAAATAAACTTTAATAATGAAAATGTTTATTCTCAAAGCTCTGCTGAGTATCCTTAGCAAATTTTTCAAGTTCTAATTTACAATGAAATGCTCTTCTCAGTGAATTAGGAATGGGTAAATTACATTTGTAGTTGGACATATGGAAACTCATAACTTAATTGAAATATTGGAAATCAACACTTACTGATTGATACATCTCTTTGAAAATCTTATCATTTATTTTGCTTATTTAAAATTCTCAGTTTTTGGATTATTTAAATAATGAATTTTTGAATAAAACTATTTTAAACATTTCTGTTTTGATATTCTTACTTGTTTTCCTGACTAACAAGGCACAATATGGTTTGGAGATTCATCAGCAGGGCAGAAATGTTGTAGTATTGGTGAGCACCAATTTATACCAAGAATAAGCTTTCCAGTCTCTCCAGAGGCTAGTAGTAGTTACATGGCATATTAAAGTTTCTGCATTGTAAAATTATGATACAAGATTTATGAGAGTGACATTACAATTCATCAACCCAGATAGTCTTGGAAAGAGCCTACCTTGCACCATGTTTTCCCTTTGTCTGCTTTGAATGTTACCATCAAAGCTTATTAGGTCTTAAGTTCCATCATCATTTTGAGGATTTGAAAAAATGAGTTTAGGAGGAGAATCCAACATTTTGTGGATGCAGCAGAAGAAAAATAAAAGGAGACTGAATTCATGATAATAACCTTGAGACAAACCTAGGACAACTATCCTTAGACTTGATGATACTCAGGTATTTAAATGTTTTATTGCTTAAGGAATAGTTTGCATGATATTTTATTAATTGTATTTGAATGAATGTCAGATGTTTCATTTGAATTTCTTCATGCACTAATCAATAATTTCAATGCATATATAGCAGAAGAGCTATCATCAATCACTACACTAATGACCAAGCAACAAGATTCCTTTAAATTTTCACATTATCTTCTTTATGTGTTAGATTTGATCTAGGTATGATCATAAAAGCTTATTTTGTGTGCACTTTGAAATGGAATAATCAGTAGGTCTTCAAAATATTAAAGATTGAACAGTTTAATGTAAACTAAAGCAAAAAATAACAGAAAACTCATTGTTATACACTGGTAAGAACAGAGTGATAAAATGAGCAAAGGTCTAGAAGTAAATTTAAGTATCAAGGAATTTTTTTAATGAAAATTTCTAGTTTGCCAGCTGTACAAGGTATTTTCTTTCCACCAGGCCTTTCATAGTGTTATTTTATATGGGTATATCACAATACATAGATTGTTAATCCTTATTTAATGGGATTAGGAAGCTGAAGTTCAGCCTTGTCAGTGGTAATCTAGCCAATGATCAGGACTGCTGTAATTTGATAGTCTGTGTTCCTTATCAGTGAGAACCTCTCTGAGCATGAAGGACCCTCCCTCCAGTTGGAATGATTAATTCCTAAAAGTTATGGATCCATTGCCTTCCAATTTATATCTCCTGTATAAGAAAACATTCTTTGGGAGTTTTCTCTTTTGGAGGATGAAAAGAAACTCTTTGGGGTTCAAATATATTCAGTTTTCTCTCTAGAAGCAAATGATCCTAATGGGGAATCAGTGAGAGGCAGTATACCTATGCATATGAGTTTGTGTTCAGAAGCTGATGCAGATCATAACTCCATCTCTTAAAATTACAATACAATACCTGAAGAAGTTACTGAACTTCTTTTTTTTTTTTTTTTTTTTTTTTTGGCTTGGTTTTCTCTACAAGAAAATGAAAAGTAATAATACCTACTTAAAAAATTTGTTTTGAATTTTACATGAGGTAGTAAATAGTACTTAATATTCAACAGGTGCATCCAGCCTTAGGATATGCCTGTTGAATTCTAAGCACTACTGATATACTACTTATGTTAATGCTGCTACTCTTAGAAAAACTAGGGCTGAGCAAGGTGGCTCAGTGATACAGCACCTGCCTAACATGCTCAAGGTCCTGGGTTCCATCCCAGTCCTTCCCAACCCCAGGACCCCTGCAAAGAAACCTAAGGGAATCAGTTATTTTCTTGACTATTAGCATTTAATACTTTAAGATTTAGAAATGAAATACCCTTATTTAGCAAATGAAGAAACTGAAACCTAGGAAAGAAAAACAAACAAACAAACACAGTCTCTGCTTGAAGAGTTTACAGATAAAAGGCACTTAAAATAACTCCATGTGGCTTATAAAATAAAAACAAGGAACAATTACTATAAAAGCTCAGAGGAAATATAATGCAGGATGAAGGAAAGGACAGAGGTGATGCTTTGAGCCTTAAAGCATGAATTTTTTTATGAATGGGAAGACTGAGACTGTTTTCTAAAGTTAATTTATGAGGAATTTTACATGAGGTGTCAGAAGGCAGTCTATGATTAATTGCCTTCAGGTAAATTAAGAGATATGTACTTGGAGGAGGAAAATATCAATCAAAATTTCAAAACAACTCCAGAATTTGAAAAATGTCTTATCAAAGATCTATAAAAGTTTTAAATATTTTGTGTGTCAGCATTTCAAGAGTTTGCCACTAAATTTAGTTATTTTAATGTTTGGTTATAAAAATTTATCAGTATCAAAAGAGAGAGAGAGGGAGGGAGGCAGATCAAAGTAATAAAAAGAAATGACATTATTTTGAAAAATGTTAATTCTTAAAAAGCATGCTTACCAGTTTTTAAATATAAAAAAGTACATTTTTTACAGAGGGATCATTTACATGACTTTCAGAAACAGAATATATAATAATGATAGAAACAATGATATAAATATTTCCACAAGATTTCCTTCATGTTAATCTTTTCTTGACCTAATTTTCAGTCAATAAAGCAAATATTTTCCTACTTATGACATCAGCTTTTGGAAGTAAGAAATCATAAATTGAATTTTACAAGATACATGCTATTATATTCTTGATAGGGGATGGACAGAGTGAGTAGTGGGGACATCAGATTGGAGAAATTGTTCCATTGTACTGACCCCCACATACTGTCACTATTGAGAAACAATTTACCTGCAGTCTTGCTTAGCTTAAGTGAACAGAATGCATTACATTCCTCAGCAAATTGCCTGTTATCTGCAGGAGAAATGCAAGCTTAAAATGAAATACCAACATAAAGAACACAAGTGAAGTGGGGACTCTTGTGACCAGATCCTGGATCTCAGAGAGGTAAGAATAATTTCCCATAACCATAACATCTGTGAGAACATGGTTCCAATTAGAACCTGTGAGCATGGGCCAAAGTGATGTGGAGTTGTCATGGTGGTGGGGACTCAAAAGTCTGATGTCATCTTGCTGTCAGTCAAGAGGTAAACTTGTACAGGACTCTCTGGAAACATCCCTGGGACTCCAATAAAACTGAAGGGCAGGAGATATGCATTATCCCTCCCTTCTCTGAAATGACCCACTATTTCCCTTGAGATTGTTTTCCTTCCCACTTTCATATCCCTTCTAATAAATCCATGCTTATTAGTCTGAGTGACTTATTTGAAATATTTCTCACTTGATCTCCAGAGTTGGGTTAAAGGGGTACCTTCACACTCACTCAGTTTCCTGGAAGGCCTCAGCTTTGTAACACTTTAAAAATTTAAAGGATCAATACATTTATAACATTTGCTTTCTGTGAAGTAGACAAGTAGTATTTTTACTACTTTAAGTAGTAGTAGTATATTTGCTACAAGAAAACCTGCAAGCTTCTGTGTCAAAATATAATCTAAATACTTTCCATATTTTGTGGAAATGATTTCAAAGATTCTTCTCATTATTATTGACTTCTCTCTTTTTCAACCACATCTCATATCCTGAAAAAAAATAGGGTCATATCTACCATGCAAAGACTGCTTTATGACACCACCCTGCTTTTTTTCATGAGCAGAGTAGCTATCATCTTTAATGGCATTACCTGGTTTCTGCTTCAAAGTATATACTCCCTGGTCTTTCACAACAGACTTGTCAGTGATTTCTATTAATCATTACACAAATCATGGCATTCAACAACTCAAAACACTACAGAATCCCATCATTTCCTAAGAATATAAGCCACAGGTTGTTTCAATGAAGATCTGACCTTGACATGACATTCCCTGGTCTGTCTTTTATGATCTCCTTGCCTTTTAGTTTTCCCACTCTGTCTGTAATGTAGATGTTCTTGGACTCCTTTGCATTTACCCAATGTGAACAGAAGCCATACCTTTCTTTGTCTTTTGGAAGCATTTCCCTGGGCAGCTCTTCTCATATCCTGATGCCTGCTTCCTCCAGATCTTTGCTCAGAACTCAAGGTCATTGTGACCACCCCATTCAGTGATGTTGTAGCCAGCCTTGCCCTGCATCTCAGTCTCAGTCCCACTTGGCCTTGCTCTCCCAGTTTACTTTCTCCAATTGTACTTACTGCCTGACAAATTGTATAATTTATTATATGTACTTTTTGTCTATCTCCATCCAATAAATTCTAGGTTTCAAAAATGCAGACTTTTTGTATTTGTTTAGGTCAGTGATACCTAATAAATGATAATAATTTATAACTAACCCATACATCTACTTAATTTGGAAAAATAGAGTACAAAATTTTTTCTAGGACACCAAAACTTATTCCAATTATTAAGACCATTATAATTATTTTATATAACAAAAATTCAACACCAGAATTTTTCTAGTGTTAAAGTATATATTTAAAAAAAATTAATCCCCATAACAGTCTTTTATGGAGATACATACTGTTATTACCCACTTTGTATAGATAAAAGTGGACAAAAGACTAAAGTCACCAATATTGACCTCTCTGTATTACAAAATTCACACTTTCCCTTTGAGGTGCTTGTGCCCACACTATATCATATGACTGTTGGGGGTTACACAAGTCAATGACTAGAAGTCTTTATGTTTCTGAATTGAACATAAAATTTTGGGAAAGGAATCCCAAAATGTGTTGGGGGAGAAAGGAGAAGGGAAACTGGTCACTTCCCTTATCTCCAATATTTATCTGGGATCAAAGCCTAACAACATTAGTTTGTAGTCATATACTCAGAAAATGTTTGAAGAAACCCATATGCACAATTGGCATACGATCCATCCTATGTATATTTCCCCCTGCTTGTAGGCACAGGCTGGCACTCTATTTTGCCCCAACTTTCTATCATTAAACAGCACATGAGTAACAAAACATCTAAACTCTCTCCTCTGAGTCCTCCAAGTTCTTTCTTTGGGATCAGAAAGTAGCACACTTTTGCAGCCCTGGAGTTGAACAATGACCATTCAACATAAAGATGAATTTAGCCTCCAATATTGATTGATCTATATATTAAAGGTTTCTAAAATGAAATTATTCTTAATTTCTAAGATAATAAGAAATATAAACAAATGTTATACCTCATTTATGTGGCACTTGCTCTGCTTTAGAGAACATTGACTTACATAAATTTTTGTTTCTTTATTCAACATTCATTTAATTCAGGAAAAATGATATTAGTTAAGAAACAGTATTCAGGTATATGTTTTTAGAAAATATAAATCAACTATATGCTTATCTTTACCTTAAAATAAGCTAGATTGAATATCACTTGTGGTTTAGTATACTTTACATTTATTTGTCTATGAATATTATTTTGGTAGAAAAATTGTACACTATATTAAGAAGACTACAAAAATAAACTTACTCATAGCTGGTGATTTGTACCCTCATTACAATAGAAATGAAGGGATTAGTTTTGAACCATTGAATGCTTCTGTCAGATTTAAATAAAATGTTCAGGTACTATATGTTGTAAATTTCTCTACCTGACATAAAAACAGTACTAGGTTTTGTGTGCAAAGTATCCCTTTACTTGATCTGATGATATTTAAATTGTGAGGCTCCATCTATCATCTCAAGTTCTACGGAGTTCTTAAATATTTTCTGAAATATCTTTTAAATAGCAATATTTTGTTTTTGTACTTGAGAGTATTGATCTATATATTCAGGTTCTAAAATCCAAATTTCTTAATTTCCCATGCAAACCTATTTTGAGTATGTTATTATATTACCATATATTACCATAATGAAACAACCTCTTATTCTTCTTCCATTTTGGTAAAAATGGGTTGAAGTAAACTACAAAGTGTAATGATTAAAAGTAAGGTTTTTACTTGTTATTGTTTGTAAAGATAAAATAATAGAATTTTCTCTAATATTTCCAAAGCATTGTTTACAGACACAATATACATATACTAGGAGGTCTTACTTATTGGTTGATATTTATTTATATCTTTCCTGATCTGTAAACATTAATTTCCCTTATAATCCCTATGTTCACACAGCTGTACAAATTCATCAATATATCTTGAGAGAGTGCAACAAATACAAAAATTGTAAAATACATGGTACACAGGTTGTGGACCAGTTTTATCAAGTTTTTAAAGGATGAAATACTGAAAATAGCAACAGCGATATACAGAATTGGGGTTGAGACTTGACATGAAAGAACAGTGAAGCACAGCTTGTTTATCAGTCTGACAAGGAAAGTACCAGCTGGCTAATTAAGTGAACCTAATTTAAACTAATGATGTAGATTCTCAAGATAATGTGCTAATGGCTGGAGGAGACTGCCAATGATGCTTAAGAATACTCCTGAGGTGTTGAGAAAGCCACTTCTGCATCCAAGTGGAAACTGATGTTGCTCCATAGAAGACAAAATGAGGTCAGTTGTTTACTAGTTAATCTCTTCTCTAGCAAAACATCATCTGTATGTCATTGTTAAAAGAAATTTAATAATAGAAAAACAATAATCTAAGTCATTTGATATTTAAAGAAATAAGTTTGTAAATTACATTTAAAAAAAATGACCCTTAACTTTCAGCTGCAGATAAAAATGATATTAATGTTATCTGCTAAAAACAAATATACAAGTGTTTCCCTAATGCCAAAAATCCAAGACCAAATCTGGAATATTGTACAGTGCCAAGAAAATACTTGATATTTAAAAAAAATAATATGCAGCAATGCAGTTTTAAGCTTAAAAGGTGCAATCCAAAAATATGCATTTAATACCAGGCCATGTAAACAAATAATGCAAAAGAAAAAGTCAGAAATATGACTTAATAGCTGAAGTATTTATAAAATACTGGGACTTACCCTTGAATTTCAAAAAACAAATATTTTTCTATAATTTTTTGTTAAATAATTAAAATTTAATTATAGTTAGCATTCTTATACTAATATGACATTAGTATAAGAATATCTATATATTCTTATACTATATGCACCTTACAAAACAACATATACTATATGCACCTTACAAAACAACAACCTAACAGAGACACACAGTAAGGAAGTATAACATCATTTGCCTATTAAGAAAAGGCTGATTTCAAATTTGGCCTCAACTGAAAAATGTGGTCAAATTCAGAAAGGTGCTTACATTTTTACAAAATTAACTTTGTACCTTATAGTTCACAATGACTTTGCATTGCATCCTTGACTATTAAAAAAAAACTTTGAGTAGTGTTCCATTGTGTGTATATATACCAAAGTTTCCCTATCCATTCATCTGCTGATGGGCATCAGGGTTGGTTCCACAATCTAGCTTTTGTGAATTATGCTGCTATAAACATTGATATGGCTGTGTCCTGTAGTAAGCTGTTTTTAAGTCCTTTGGGAATAGGCCAAGGAGTGGGATAGCTGGGTCAAATGGTGTATATACACAATGGAACACTACTCAGCACTAAAGGAGAATAAAATCATGGCATTTGCAGGTAAATGGATGAAATTGGAGAAAATAATGCTAAGTGAAGTTAGCCAATCCCAGAAATACAAAGGTCAAATGATCTCTTTGATATGAAGATACTAACTTATAAAGGCAAGAAAGTGGGGATGAGAGGAATGAAAGAGCTTTAAATAGAACAAAGTTGTGGAAGGGAGGTGAGGGGGGAAGGGGATAGGAATAATGGCAGACTGAGTTATCCATGATTACCCTAAATAAATGTATGAAGACACAATTGTTGTAAAAATACTTTATATAAAACCAGCAAATTAAAAAAAAAAAAAAACTTTGAGTCACAAATAAGTTTTTTACTTAGTTTTTAATAGGCATAAATTCTTTCTTCAAATAGATTTATAATTTGAGTTTCTAAGATGATTACTTAATAAACCAAAATCCATGTTTGTGAAATGTCTCATTTTTCATTTTTTAAAATCATGAAAAACCATGAAATAATTTACAATTATAAGATTTGAAGTAGTTCAAAGTATAGACATGTAGTCATTAGGAAATTTAGAGTTCACCTTTAAGCACAGGCGTTTTTTAATATTTATTTTTTAGTTGTAGGTGGTGGACACAATATCTTTATTTCATTTTTATGTGGTGCTGAGGATCAAACCCAGTGCCTCATGCATGCTAGGTGAGCACTCTACCACTGAGTCACAACCCCAGCTCCTAAGCACGTGCTTTTGAGGACTAAAATTCACATACTGCTAAGGCAATGTTAAAACAAATGTAATGATGTATTATTTCACCCAGTAAGCAGTAGAGTTATGAAACTCTTTATCTAAAGAGTTAAACAGGCTGAAATCACCCATGGTTATCAAAAGGAAAATTTAGATAACTTCAAAAATACCAAATCATAAATTTTTTAAACCAAGAAATGTTTTAGTGGCATGCATCTAAAATTTGAGGTTTATATTTATAGTAAAAAACAGGCCTCAAAAATGTCAGAAAGTATACATATTGGATCACCAATTCCAGGGTGATCTCTAAATTTAAAATTTAGGTCAGCCTGTCTTATTATGTCTATTACTTCACTCTCTTTCTTCCTAATAAGTTATGCAGTAGTCCACATTATTCAAAGCCCTCTCTTCCCTTTCTTTTTATTACAAGGAAGGGTAATGATAAAAGACAACTCACACTTCTCCAGAGTGGTATGAGCAACCCCTACTATATTTTACTGTTCTTTGCATTTTTTGCTCCAAGGATGAGTTTCTCACTTTTTTTTTTTTTTTTTTTTTTTTTTTTTTTTTTTGTGCAATAGGAACATATTTGTCATATTGGTTTGGGTTCATGCTGCTCTCCAAAGAGAAAGCAACTTCCCAAAGTGTGGTAATAAAACTCACAAGCCTGGGCAACATCTAGGATGTATCAAAACAAGGTTAAGATTTATTACCCATAATAGAATGTTTGATTATATACAATGATCATAGAAAATACTGAATTATTGTGGCACATATAAACCTATCCTTCAGGACATTTTGGAATATAGTACTCCTTCTTGTGTAGGTGAAGAGCAAAACAGAAAATCAACTACCAAGTTAATGAAGATGCACATTTTTAGATTACATCAAATTGCCTGTTGCATGGTTCATTTAAAGTTTGGTAGAGCTTTTGATTCTAAATTATCAGGAATATACTTTTTTTGATTCAATACTTCTTAGTCTGTACAGTTGTAAAAGTATTGTTTTTCTACTTCTGGAGTTACATGTTCTAGCTTATATTTTCTTTTTAATTTAGTCTTTCCCTCCATGCTTTTGAAATTTACTAGCAGGATTTTTACTTGAACATATTCTTACTAGCTTTTGTTCTTTGTAAGACAGTGCTTATAAGTTCTCTTCTTCACATTGAATATTTTTAAAATGTTTGTGTTCCTTGAAATTTTTTGAGATATAATATTTGGACGTCTTTATTGTATTTCATATACGTATACAATGGGTATAATCAAATCAGGACAATAACATTTCTAGCTCTTCAACTTTAATCTTTTATGTTTTGAGAATTTCATGATCTTTTCTAGTCATTTTGAAACACATAATAGACTGTTTAAGCCAATAATTATCCTACTGTGCCAAAGAAGATCCAGAAGAAATACCTCCACTCTTAAGTTTTTGGGCCTGTTATTGAACTCCTTTCTGTTCTTCTTCCCTTGACCCTTCTCAGTCTCTCGTGACCACTGTTACATTTCATTCTTATAAATAATTGACTTATGTTTTCTACAAATGAGTGAGAATATGTGGTAGTTAGCTTTCTGTGTCTGGTTTATTTCATTCAACACAATGACCTTCAGTTCTGTTCATGTTGGTGCAAGTGACAGGATTTCATTGTTATTTTGTTTTGTTTTTGGCTGAAAAGTATTCCATTCTGTAAACAGTGTATACATATTCCATTTTATCTGTATCTGTATCAGTCTTTGTTATTTCTTGTCTTCTTCCCTTTTCAATTTTCAAAATAGTTTGAAAAAATTGTTAGTACTTTGGATGTTTGGTAAAATCCACCAGTGGAGCTACCATATCCTGAGCATTTATTGTGGGAATATTTTTCAATATCAATTCTCTTTCCTAGTAATAGATCTATTTGGTTTTTGTTTGTTTGTTTGTTTGTTTAGTAATAGATCTATTTGGATTATCTAATTGTCATGATTTAAACTTGGTAGGTTTTGTGTTAGTAAGATTTTTTCCAACTAACCTAGGTTATTCAATTTTTCAGCATACAGTTTTTATGGGACTCTTCTAATCCTTTTTACTTATGTAGAATTGGTAGTAATGTCCTGACTTTTGTTTCAGTAGTTTCTTCTCCCTTTTTCTTGGTTCATCTAAAAAATTGATTAATATTATTGATCTTTTCAAAATATGAGCTTTTAACTTCAAATTTTTCACTATTGTTTTTATATCCTTTATTTCATTTCTCTGTGCTTTTATAATTTATTTCCTTCAATTAGCTTTGTATTGTTATTTTTTTTTTCTTTTCTAGTTCCTTAAGGTGTGAAGATAGATTCTTGAATTGAGAGCTTTTTTTAAATGTATTGAAATATCTGAATTTCCTTCACAGTACTTCTTTTGTTGTGTCCCACAAGTTTGATATGTTTTGTTTTTATTTTCTTTTTTATCTATTTTCTAATTTATTTTGTGGTTCATCCCAGTGTTCATTTAAGGTTTTGTTTAATTTCCAGAAATCATCTCAGTATAATGGAATATTTTATTAATATATAAAGTTCTTTATTTCTTAAGACCCAAAATCTCAAGCACAGCTACCCTTGCTGTCCTTTGACTATTATTTGCATGAAATAATTTTTTTGCATCCTTTCACTTTCAGTCTTATAGAATCTTTGTATCTTAAATTCTTGTCAAAAAGCATATAACTAAATCATGGTTTTTAAAAAACCTATTATGTCAGTCTCTGTCTTTCGATTGAACAGCTTAATGCATTTATGTTTAAAGTAATTATTGATAATGAAAGCCATAATACTATCATTTTGCCATTATTTTTCTATTTGCCTTAGGTTTTCCACTCATACTAACTTCTTTTGTGTTGATTTTTTATAGTGAAATATTTATATTCATTTTTATTTCCTTTTATATATATTCTAGGACTAAATTAATTGTGGTCAATATGGCAATTAAAATAACAATATAAAGTTATAATACTAATTATAATTTATACCAGCTCATCTTCAATAACATACAAAAACTACCCTTTTTATTTCATTATTGCATCATAGTTGTATATAATATGTTCATTTTGACAAAATCATACATGCATGGAATTTAATTTACTATATTTCAGTTCCCATTTTCCCCATTTCTCTCCCCTTCTCCTTCCCCTATTACTCTTTCCCTACTCTACTGGTCTACATCCACTCATTTATTTATTTTTAATTAGTGCTTTATATGTGTACATAAAGGTGGAATTCACTGATATATTTATATACACACATAGTGTAATTTTGTCAAATTCATTCTACATTTACTCTGTCTTTTCCATCCCTCCTACCTCTACTCAATCTCCTTCCATTTCACTGATTTTCCTGTTATCTTTATGGTATCTGATCATCCCCCTCCCCGCTCCTCTGTTCTAGCTTCTGTAATAGAAAAACATTAAACCTTTGATTTTCTGACTCTGGTTTATTTCACTTAACATAATATTTCATCCATTTACCAGCATATGCCATTATTTTATTCTTCTTTATGGCTAAAACTTCATTGTATGTATATATACTACATTTTCTTAATCCATTTATTTATTGACAGGCGTCTGGGCTGGTTTCAGATCTTTACTATTCTGAGTTGCACTGCTATATAGATTGATGTGGATATATCACTATAGTGTGTTGATGATAGTTCTTTTAGGTTATATGGTGATTTCAACTTAGCTTTTTTTTAATATTTATTTATTTATTTTAGTTGTACACAATGCCTTTATTCTTACGTGGTGCTCAAGATCGAACCCGGCCGCGCACATGCTAGGCAAACACTTTACTGGTGAGCCACAACCCCAGCCCTCATTCTTAGTTTTTTTTTTTTTTTTAATTGTATTATTTATTTATTTATTTTTAATTTTTTTAAAATTCTAATTTGTCATATATGTTTGCAGAGTACATTTCATTTCATATTACATATAAAGAGCACAATTTCTCAAGTTGCTGGTTTTATATAAAATATTTTTACAACAATTGTGTCTTCATACATATATTTAGGGTAATCATGGATAACTCAGTCTGCCATTATTCCTATCCCCTTGGCCCCCCCCTCCTCTTTGTTCTGTTTAAAGTTCTTTCATTTCTCTCATCCCCACTCTCTTGCCTTTATAAGTTAGTATCTTCATATCAAAGAGATCATTCGACCTTTGGTGCTTTGGGATTGGCTAACTTCACTTAGCATTATTTTCTCCAATTCCATCCATTTACCTGCAAATGCCATGATTTTATTATCTTTTAGTGCTCAGTAGTGTTCCATTGTGTATATACACCATTTGACTCAGCTATCCCACTCCTTGGCCTATTCCCAAAGGACTTAAAAACAGCTTACTACAGGACACAGCCATATCAATGTTTATAGCAGCACAATTCACAAAAGCTAGATTGTGGAACCAACCCTGATGCCCATCAGCAGATGAATGGCTAGGGAAACTTTGGTATATATACACAATGGAATACTACTCATTCTTAGTTTTTTGAAAAATCTTCATACTGCTTTCTAGAGTGGTTGCACCAATTTGCAGTCCCACCAGCAATGTATGAGCGAACCTTTTTCCTCACATCCTTGTCAGCACTTATTTTTATTTGTATTCGTGATAATCGTTATTTTGACCAGAGTGTAGTTTTGATTTTCTTTCCCCAGATTGTTAGGGATATTGAACATTTTTTCCCTATATTTATTGGCTATTCATGTTACTTCTTTTGAGAAATATATTTTTTGTTTGCCCATTTCTTGAATGGGTTATTTATTTCTTTGTTTGATTTTGTCATTAAGCTTTTTGAGTTCTTTATGTATACTGGATGTTAATCTATTATCAGAGGAGTAGCTAACAAATGTTTTCTCCCATTCTATAGGCTCTCTCTTCATAATCTTTACAATTCCCTTTCTGTGCAAAAGCTTTTTGATGGTATCCCATTTATTGATTCTTTGTTTCATTTCTTGCACTTTTGGGCTCATGTTTAGGAAGTTGGTGCCTGTGCCAATATGTTGGAGTCTAACCCTATGTTTTCTTCTACAACTTGCAAAATTTCTGGTATAATTCCTAAGCCTTTGATCCAGTTGTATTTAACTTTTGTGCAGGTGAGAGGGCTCTAGTTTCATTCCTCTACTTATGGATATCCAGTTTTCACAGCACCATTTGTTAAAAAGGCTACCTTTTCTCCAACATATATTTTGGATACCTTTGTCAAGTATGAAATAACTGTTACTGTGTGGGTTTGTCTCTGGCTCTTCTATTTTAGTCTACTGGTCATCATGTCTGTTTTGATGCCAGTACCATGCTGGTTTTGTTACTATTGTAAAAATCAGTGATGCCTCCAGCATTGCTCTTATTGTTCAGCAGGGCTATTCTCAGTCTTTTATTCCTCCTAACAAATTATAGGACTTATATTTTTCTTTTCTAGTTCTGTGAAGAATGTTTTTGGTGGTATTTTGATGGGGATTGTATTGATTAAGTATAACACTTTTGGTAATATGTTGATTTTGACAATATTAATTCTACCTATCTAAGAATATGGAAGGACTGTCCATCTTCTAAGGCTTCTTCAATTTCTTTCTTCAGTGTTTTATAGTTTTCCTTGTCAAGGTCTTTCACCTGCTCAGTTAGATTAATTCCCAAGTACTTTATTTTATTTTATTTTTTAGGTGAAATGGATAGTTTTCTTTCTCAGTAGAATGACTATTGGAATAATGAAAGCTATTGATTTATGAATGTTAATCTTGTATCCTGCCATCTTGCTGAATTTATTTATCAGCTTTAGAAATCTTCTGATGAGTTTTTGGGTCTTCTAGATATAGGATCATGTCATCAGCAAATATAAATAATTTTACTTATTTTCCTATTTATATTCCTTTAATTTCCTTCTCTTGCTTGATTCCTCTGTCTAGAATTTCAGGGACTTTACTGAATAGCAATGGTCAGAGTGAATATTCTTGCTTCATTCCTGATTTTACAAGAAATGCTGTCAGTTTGTCTCCATTCACTATGTTGGCTTTGGGTTTGTCATATATTATAATCTTTATTATGTTGAGGCAAGTTCCCTCTAACCCTAATTTCCTGAGAACTTTCAATTGAGATGGGAAACTACTCTCTTTAAAACTCCATCCTTATCCCTTTCAATTGTGAATATCACAACTATATATTTTATTTGTTGTATGTCCTAAAATATAAACCAATAATTCTTTTAAATGCTTTGTTCTCTTAAATTATGTAAAAGTTACAATGTAGAACTAAAAATGGAAGTTATAATATTAGTTTTTGAATGAATATTTTAACATATATTGTTCTCAAGTCATGTAGAAAACCACCAAAACAAACATAATGATCATCATTGTAGAAATATAAAAAATATTATAAAATAACACATATTCTTAATTTTATCATTAGATTAAATTTAGTTCAAATTATAATTTTATCAGGATTCCTAGAAATTGACCACTGATATATTTTGTATTTAGAAGTAAAAAACAATACAATAATTTGGAAAATCACTTATCTAGAAAAGTAAACACATACTTTCATTCACACACACACAAACTTACACAATGTTCCATTTCACCTTTTAACTCCTGGATATGCCCACCAAAATAAGTATACAAAAATTTAGTGAGAGGTATTATTCATAATAGCAAATTTGTATATACTGTAAGTGTCCATTAACAACAGAATGGGTAAAAAAAAATTCTGATATATACAAATACACTTGATTTTCATTATTTTAGAAAGTCATTCTATAAAATCAACACAAACACTGAATTGCTGAATATTGAAGTACTGTTCCTAAGGGAAATAGAGATTCCTTCAAGCTTCTGGCCATAATATTTTAATCAACTAATCAAAACATAATATATAGAGATATAGATAACATATATGTTTAAGCGTACCTTATTTAATACATATTTTTGAGCAATTAAAACAGAACTCATGGCCAACAATACTACAATTCATCCCTGAACAACACTTACCATTAGGTATAATCACAGCTTTACATTTAGGAATAGTGGACAGCATTTCAACACTATAGTTAAAGCTCATTTTAGACACTAAAATTGTCCCAAAGAGCATAAAAATGCAAAATAAAACAAGTTATCAAATTAATTCTAATGGGAATATGCCTGTCCAGTAATCAAGTTTTTGTGACTATGAATATATTTTTGAGGTTATAAATAATTTTAACTAAGTAGATGATTTATAAATTCAGAATTCTCAAATAGCAATATTCAATACTAGTCAGTTTACCTACAACAACAACAAAAAAATTAGACACAAGATATGTAAAAGCAAAACTTTGCATTAGGTACAAAGAGCCTAATTTGATTAATAAAAATTATATATTTCCATGTGTATAATGTTCAAAATCTGGCAATACTTATATATGGTGACAAATATTTACATAATTTTTACCTTTGGATGGGCAATATTTAGAAAGAATAGTACAACATTATTATTTTAATAACAACATCATAAGGAGAACATGTTTGGCCTGAGGCCTAATTCTTGAACCAAGAAAAATGTAAGTGCTAGATTCTAGGTTGAATCTCCACAGTCATGATAATATCAGAATATAATTTTTACCCATTATATCATTGTATAAGGCCTTTTATATTCTACTGGTATTTCATAGTTATAATAGGTACTTAGAAAAATCATACAATTTATGTGATCATTACCATAGCGTTTGAACATTTTTATTATCAATACTTTCTATTAATTTTAAATTTGACATCATTGTGTGAAGGTGGAATTCTATGAATAATAAGTGATGTTAACTTTTCCCACTTTTAACTATCTAGTAGGTAATATATATTCACTGAGTATAGGTCTCCAGTTAAAACTAAACTTAAAGACCAGTCTGATTATTCCTGAAATGTACATAAAATTTTAAATTGCTGGCAGAGTCTTGATCATCCTAATCTAAATGCTTCTGATTTGTGCTGGCATATACTGCAATGGAAATTAAAAAAAAAAAAAAAGGTCAAAAGCCAGCAGTCTTAGAATCACATGCAAAACAGGTGAAATATATAGCAATATTTACCTTTATAATAGATATAGAACCATTAGTTCAGATATTCATGATAAATGTGTAAGCCTTGAAGCCTTATAGCTTTCTAGCAGAATAGTTACTCATAAATTTACTTATAATTGTACTGTTCATTTTAAAATTATAAATTGAGCCGTTAGACTGATTATCCACTGCAAATTTGTAACCTTGGAATTATCAGACTCTTCTAGTAGAAATGCTTTCATGCTTTTATTTCTTTTACTTATGATATTCAACACACCTCATAATAGATAATCAATAAATGAATGTAACATGGAAAGATGAAGATTTGGATGGAGTGGTGGGTAGATGTATGGATGAATCCCCATGAAACTGTTTATGACTATCAGAATCTGCATAGTCCTACTTTTTCAAAAATAGATGTTCAACTTCAACCAATATTTATTTAAAAATTCTGTATAAGTGAAGGAATGTTTGGTTCCACTGTATTTAAAAAGTTATGATGTTTAATAAGTATATGTAGCACTTCACATGCTATTAATCTGCTATTAATGTTTTCATTCATCTAATACTTAAAAATTCATTTAATTCTTAAAATAACTTTAAGATATATAGTTATTATTCCTATTTAGCAGATTATATGTATCTCATAAAGCTGTTTTAAGTTTATTTCCTCTGAGCTGAGAAGTAATAGATCATGACATTCCAGGGCCCAATTTTGGAGGCATATTATTTGGATACCTGTACAGCCCGTTGGTGATTATGATTTTGAATTGAAGTAAATTGCCCCCAGCCTTAGAAAGAGCAAGTGCTGAGCATTTGGTGGCTGAAAATGAAGAGTGAAATGAACAGATGGTGAAAAGATCACCATGGCAATGTTTATTAGAGATTATTTTTCCTATCATTGGCTTATGTAGATACTTCTTATTTTGCAACTGTCTAGTAAATTCTTCTACATTACTATTTTTTATTAAGAGACTATTGTCTCAGCTTTTGCTAAGAATACAAAAGTAAAGATTTACTTCTAGTTCTATAATGATAACTAGGAATGTTTTATTAGGCCCTGAACTGGGCCTTTCCTTACTTAGGACAGAATAAGAAACTTGTGAAGATGGTTTGTGTGGAAACAGTCATGTTAATGCTATAATGTATTTATGAATCTAATTTTTTAAAAGTATATTTAAATAGCTTCCTTAAAGAACACAATGTTCCTCAATGAACTGAATGAGAAGACAGTTTCCAGAAAATGTAAGTATTTTCCAATTATCTTGGTAATAAAACATTTTATTAATGACAATCAAAATGGTAATGTACAAGTTACATGGTAACTGACAATTGGATTAATGTAAATGATTTCCAAAGCTCACTTTCAAACATAGCAATCATTTATACCTGAACAACTTTTTGGGACTGCACATCAACGATAAGGACTCTGTCCAAAGTTGGCTGAGCAACATAAATGAATTTGTCTTTGACATTAACAGCAGAAGCCCACACACATTTCTGAACTTCATCTTCCTCAGCTTTGGGACAGACTTCATCCTGTAATTTAGGGAGATGGAAGTGAAATTCACATCTTAAATTATAGAACAGGCATGATAATTTCATGGGTAGAATTAATGTTTCGTGCTTTATTGCTTTCAGCATCAAATGTTAAACATGTCTATGGAAAGTATTAAATAAAACAGCATATAGAGCATATTTTGCTTCATTAAATATGTATGGAAATCAATGTGAAATTGGTTCCTTTAAGATAAATCTCATGCCCTAAATTACTGATTTTTTTTGTTCAATGTAGTGCTTTCATTTTTTTACTACTTGTTTAATAACTCAGCAACTTCAGAAAACCATAGTAAGCCCAGTATTTTCTCCCAAATTTTCCAAGTCTCCACCTGCTTTAATAGAAAAATATCACACTAATGCATATTCAAAGCTTCTCAGAACATTGATGACTACCCACAAGGCATTTGCATAGTCTTATCAAAAATCCTCTGGAACAGGTTTTAATCTTCTGATTGGTTGTGAATCAGAAGCTTAGAGAAATTATAGTAAAGAAGTCATTCACAATGGCTATTTTATTGTTCAGTTTGGTATAACAGTAAAATTTTATAAAATCCTTTAAATTATCCATGTCTTTTTTTTGGGGGGCGGGGGTACCGGGTATTTAACTCAGGGGCACTCAACCACTGAGCCACATCCCTGTCCCTATTTTGGGTCTCACTGAGTTGCTTAACACCTCACTTTTGCTGAGGCTGGCTTTGAACTCATGATCCTCCTGTCTCAGCCTCTGGAGCCACAGGGATTATGGGCATATGTCACTAACCTACTGGGCTAATCTACCCATGTCTTTTAATTTTGCTCTTTTGCTCTAAAAGAGCTTTCTGGTTGAAGATTGTATACTTTGTGCAAGATGATCATAAATGAGGTAAAAATAAATCCCTCTATTTCCTTAATTTTGTTAACAAATGATTGTTGAGGGAATTCATAAGCCTGTGATTCATGGAGAGAAAAAATCATAAGTATATGAAAAGTATCATTTAACTCATGATTTATATTTCCATGTGTTACTTTAATTCACTCATGATCCTTTCAGTTTACTTAAAAGTTAGAAAAGTCACTAAGACGAGAGATTGGCTGAACTGTTCATAAGATATATGAATGATGATAAACATAATGATAATTATTCCAGGGTTTCACTTGACTTATTATTTAGCTCTTATCATTAATAACTAATGTTTAATTTATTTGATTTGTATGTTCCAGTTATTACTTCCTAAACTGTTAGAATAATACACTTCTTTTTTCCTAATTTTTGTAAAACAGTTTTTCTTTAGAGATCCCATTCAGCATTTGTGTATAATATGCATGAAACAATCAATAACACCTTCAAAGTCAGGAGCATGATGGTATATGCATGTAATTCCAGCTAATTGGAAGGTAAAGCAGGAGGATTACTTGAGCCCAGAAGTTTCAGACCAGCCTAGACAATATAGTGAGACGCCTTTTCAGATAAGGTGAAAACACACTTTATCAACATCATTAACATTTATTTTTATCTAAAGATGATACTGACAGAAGATATATACCACATTTGACATTTAGAAATTATATTGAATATCTAATAATATAATTTTTCTAGGGCAGCATGATCATTAGTGGTTTTCCTGTTTACATAGAAAATAAAGTGAATAACAGCAGTTTGGAGTGTGATAGTTGTGATCTGCTGCTTATGTTTTCTAAATATCAGATCTAATTCAGGAAGTACCTATTTTACCCACTTATTTTTCAGATCCAGTCCAGCACTGCATGGTTCAGGAATATGTATCAATAGTGTTCTCAAAACAGCAAAAGATGTTCCAGGCTGCCTGGACACAAGCAAAAACACTGCAAACTAAGCACTTAATGTATGACGGATTTGGGTAGCTCTGGATTTGTAAAATGAACTCCATTTTATAGAGTGTACCATAACTATTGCAATGTGACTATTGGTGGTGTTAACACAAGTGACATATGTGGCATCCTTTAAGCAATAGTATAAACATGGGAGCAAAAATCTGTCCTCAGCACCTGCTTAGAATATAGTATTGAAATTTAATTTATTAATTCCTACGGAACATTTTTCTCCCCTGTGGCAAACTTTGCTTAAAAAATATGCTGGATGTTGTTGACAAGGGCCCATTTTGTTAGAAACAAACACTACATAAAATATGTACTTGAGAGATATGAAGAGGTGGGGAAAAAGTGAGACATAAGGTTGATGAAAAGCTCTGAATATAGTGAAATTGTTTATAAATTCTTTGCTGTTGTGTAAAAAATACCAACCAACCTGCTAAAATAATGAAAAGTGTGACTGACCTGACACATAGCTGTCAGACAAACAACTGCTGAACCAGAAGCAATTTCTACCCCTTTGTTTTTCTGCAAAACTATTCAACAGTAAAATAAACTGCTCTTCTGTGAATTATTTTCTATTTGTATGCTGTCCCCATAAGACATCCCTGACCAGACATACAATTATTTTTACAAAGCCATTAAAAATTTCCTGACGGTCACACTGAATTTTCTTTGCTTTGCTTGATGTCATTATTTCTAACTATAGCCAATTAGGACCTACTTCATAATAGCACTCTTAGTTTTACAGATTATATAGATTAATACTTATTTCTATGGATGGGAATTGTAGGGAAATGTTTTTCACATGCATTAGGCATTTAATGAGAAAAAAAGAAGATCAAAATAACAGAGAAGCCGGGCGCGGTGGCGCACGCCTGTAATCCCAGCACTTTGGGAGGCTGAGGCAGGAGGATCTCGAGTTCAAAGCCAGCCTCAGCAATGGCAAGGCATTTAGCAACTCAGTGAGACCCTGTCTCTAATAAAAACACAGAAAAGGGCTGGGGATGTGACCCAGTGGATGAGTGCCCCGGAGTTCAATCCCTGGTACCACAAAAAAAAAAAAAAAAAAAAAAAAAAAAAAAACAGAGAAAAATAAGAAATAATACATAATGAAGAAGGAAATTATCAGGAATTATATCAAAATATTATTGAAAAGAATTTTATGAAATGTATACTATCATTTAGAGTGAAAGAATAAGATATTAGAACTAATGAGGATGAAAGTTAGTAAGAAAAAAAATACAATTCTAGTTCAGTATTAGGACTTATTCCTGTTGGGCCTTTTTTATATTAAGTCACATATTTTCTACGGATTTGTTATTCTTTCCCCAAATTTTAAAGGTCTATAAGATATATTAAAACTGATGATATAAATATTAATTTTACAATTACAGTGGTGTTAATGTACCTGCTTTGCTAAACTTACGTGTGTCAAAGAGATAAATATATCCACTTGTCTTCTATTAGAACCTTGTCATTTTTACGTATTATTCTTATTACCCATTAAAATGCTTTGTCATCAAACTTCCATTTACCCCTCCTTTTCCTCATTCCTCCCCTCCTGGTATATCCTGCATCACTCTTGGAGAAGACAGATGTTATTTGTATAATCACCTCTATTTTCCTTGCATCCAACTCTACAAGTTTCTGTTATAACTCCTTCTGAGTCTTCTCCAACCTTAGGAGATTTGTGCATCATTCCCTAATTTTAGAAACACTTACACTACATTTCATTTACAACTTTATTTTGTTTCCAAGAATTTGAGCATGTACTTTTACCCCAAACTTAAGAAACTATAAAACAACTTTAATTGGATTTATCTGTTTTCCCTTCCAATCATCCATCTCATTCTCTTCATATTGTGGAAAGGCTTTCTAGAATGTTATTTCCATTTCCTGAATTTTCACTCTAAACACATTTTACCTTGAGTTGCTTTCATTATATTATTTATTCCAAAAGAGATGCCTTCAAAGTCATTAGTGGGCTCAGAATTTCCAATCACTATCCTTTAATTCTCTAGGGAACTATCAATTGAGTACTTATTACGTGAAAGATACAGTGCAACATCATGTCTATAAATGAAATATGAATATGAGATAATGCTTCATTGCTCTACATGTTTCAAAGTTGCTGATAATTTCTGCTTTTGGCTGTTTCAAATACTTGATTTCTTGTGAAATGTTCTTTCATTTTTGTAAAACAGGAATCAGCAAATAAGGGTCTCCAAAACAAATTTGGTCCATTATCTATTCTGTGTGGCCCAGCAGCTAAGAATATTGTTTTAATGATTGGGAAAAAAAAAGAATGTCACATTTTCATGACATACAAACAGTATGTAATATTCATATTTATATAAATAAAAGTTTATTTAGACACAGATGTATGCTCATTTATTTAAATAATGTCCATGGATGCTTTCATGCAGCAAAGACAATCACCATGAGGACTATAAAGCATAAGAAATTTACTCTCTGGCCAAGGGCAGAAGAAAAGTTGCTGCCCTCTGTTTTAGTATACATTCCTACTCTAGGTATCATTTTAGTACTCTTGGTTAAATTCTTTTTGAATGTGGTGACTGACTTCTTTATTTTCTGTTCCCTAATTGTAGCTTCAGGAATGCCATAGCTCAGACTTCAGTTCTCTGCTCTATTTCTTTTACATTAAATACCTGTGAAGGCTCATTCATTCTGATTATCTGATTACTATTATAATCAGATGGCACCCAGAGATTAATCTCTTGCCTTGCCATTCATCAGGGTTTCTTCCTTCCATCTCCTTCCAGAAAAATTGTCGTATGGGTTATTTAAAATAGAAATATATTATAAGGTAAAAATTAAGCAATTTAAGAGTAAAAACTAAAAAGGAAGTATTAAAGGTGATCCAAATTTTAAACAAATAAATAACTCAGAGAAAAAGTGAAATATTTGTATGCATGAACACACAAATAGATGATAAAAGCTGGTTTACGTAAGGGAATTTTTAAAAATCAAAAATCAAAGTTGTTTAGACTATTAGGTATAAAGTAACAGAATAAAGTGGACAATAAAAATAATTTATAAATTTACATATAGGACACTAACATAGTTTGTACTATCTCTTAGGGAAAAAAGGAAAAAAATATAAACTTAAATAACTAAGGAACAGTAGAACTGGGAGGATGGGGAAACTAAAGCACTGAGAGGACAAGAGATGGGTCAGGGTTCTGTTGGATAGAAAAAAAGCAAATATCTGATTCTTTGATAATTTTGACTACCAAAATATTATGCAATGTACTCAGTTGTGAGTGAAAACCAACCAGAATCAGTTCAATGAAGAACACAACCATATGTGTGCAACAAATAAGATAACTTAAGATGCATGCACTCAGTTTGGGCAATGAATTAGGCAACACTGTGGATCCATCCAAGAGCATAAAGACTCCTGGATAGATAGGTACTGAATGAAAAGGTACATAAAGATTCCTGGCTAGATAGGTACTGAACGGAAAGGCATGTTGATAAAGGAAGTGAAAGAAAATTTGATGTTTAATAAATATGTGTGTATAGGCATTTATGTTGGAAAACATGGAAAAATATTGCAGATCTGGTTCTTTCACTGATTTAGTCATTAGATATTGAAAATAAACCTGTTTTTTTTTTTTTTTTCTTTTCTTTTCATTGTTGCCTTTTGTGCTCCTCTACTCTGAAATTGGCAGAGAGTTCCCTCTCTTAGTAGTAATTGAAAATTGGATTGGGATGGTTGGTCTTATGACTGCCAATTTATGTGAGTCAATTGTTCTCCCTGTTCCTTAATGTCACAATAATAAATAAGGTTGCTGTGCAGGATAAAGGAGAAGTAATCACCAATTTTTTTCTGTTTTCTAGAGTCTCCCTCAATGATTCTCTAGTACTGCATTTCTTTTTGGAAAAACAAAAAAAAAAATTTTTTTTTTAATTACAATTAATCTTAAATCTTAAAATTTATAACTCAATTTCCATTGTTTTCCAACATATATCATGTCTCTAATCAGACTATCTCCTTAATATTTCACAAAAATGATTTTCTGCAGCAATTGAAAACACAACCCATTTTTAAATCAGAGTCTTTTTAATCTACAGTTGGCAGACATGTTATTCCAATTCCTACACGATGCATCCTTAACTAATATGGGTCTTACTGATTTTTCTTTTGTCTGAACTTTAACATAATTTTTATTTGTGACACACAATTCAGCATTTAATCATTCGATTTGATTTATTTCATGTTTGATTGTTAGGCTTTCATTCACAATTAAAAAGTTACTCTTTGCTATTCCTGTATTTCCACACTTTCTAAATGTAATAGTGTAATATTTGCTCAGTGAATATGTGCTTAAATCTCATTTATTATAACCAAAAATCAGACACAAGAAGTGCTATACAATCCTTAATCATGCTGTTAAACACTATGCCTTGTTATCCAGAATCACTGAGGAAATAAATAAAGAGCTATACAATCCAAATGTGATCTTGGGACTGCCATTGTTTGGTATACCATTTGTAGTCAAGCAGAAAATAACATGGAAATGGCAAATAATAATTTACAACATTTATAGCCACTTGACATTATACAATATCCATGTATGTGCTCACTGAACCTGTTACCTTGAACTGGTTTTAGACCAGTTGGGGTATGTGAAATTTAACTGGAGGATTTCATATGGTGAAAACTACCTACTAGTTTAAAAAAATGTAGATTGAGCCAAAAACAATGTAATTCTTTCCCACAGAGAATTCAAGAAACACTCACTAAACTTTCTTTTCCAGCTATCTATTTTCTCTTAATTCTTCTTCCATATTTATATATATGGAAATAATATTTATATGTATATATGCATATATATATATATATATAGGTATATATGCATACACACACACACACACACACACACACACACACACACACATATATATATACCCCAATTGATGTTATAGTCTGAGTCCATGGCATAAATAAAAAGTTGAATAATGGAATACTTAGAAAAAACTAGTGTATACTTTATCAAAAACAATATAGTTTAAATAATGGTTCTTGATGAACATTTATTCAGTTTGTCACAAATCAAGGCAAATAAAGCAAGAGCTCTCTTGTATTGAATCAGACTTTTTATGTCTAGATTTCCGTATTTCTCATAGCTCTGTAGAAGTGTGTGTGTGGTGTGGGTATATGTGTGTACATAATCTAGGCTGAGCTATTTTTTTTTTTTTTTTTTTTTTTTTTTTTTTTTGGTACTGGGGATTGAATTCAGGGGCACTCTACCACTGGGCCACATCCCCAGCCCTTTTTTTTTTTTTTTTTTTTTTTTTTTTTTGTATTTTATTAGAGACAGGATCTCACTGAGGAGTTACTAAGTGCCTCGCCATTGCTGAGGCTGGCTTTGAACTCGCGATCCTCCTGCCTCAGCCTCCCAAAGTGCTGGTATTACAGGCGTGCGCCACCGCGCCGGGCCTGAGCTATTCTTAAACACACTGGATATAATGTTTAATTTTGTAAAAAAATGTTGATGCTACATTTCTACATTAAATATTTTAACAGCAATGGATATCTTCCTTTTTAAACATTTTAAAGACACTAAGGTTAAAGTACTTTAACTAATTTTTAGTTTATAAATGAAGTAACTGATAGTTTATAAACAAAGTAACATTCTTTGAAAATAATTTTAACATGATTTATATTATTTAATAGTTGCTATAACAAACTTATATTTGATTTCTTTTAGTTATATGGTGAAAGGACACTAGAGAATTTATATACAAGTATATTTTCTACATTTTTATCAGAGAGGAATCATGAGAAAAGATATTTTATAACATCTTTTTAAATCTTTAGAAATAAATGTTATCTTAATAGAAAAATTTTCTCTACTCCTACCTTCATTTTAGGTGGAAACATTGAGACAAAAGTCACATTTTCTTTGTCCACCCTCTGTAAAACTATATATCTATTATACATTTTCTAAATAATTTATTTTTCTTTCTCACTTTTTATCTGACAAATTAAATAACCTCCAGCTACATCATCTATTTCAGGAAAATCCCTTAGAATAAGAACATGAAAACAAATTAAACGAAAATTAACTAAAACTAATCTTGTGACTTAGTTGAACTCAAATCCTTAAAAATGTACACAAATTATAAAATCAGTATGCTGCTATGTATCACTATCTTTTAATTTTTTAAATAATTTCAAAAATGAACTATCCAATACAGTATAAATTTTTTTGTGAAATTATGCTAGTAAATACCTATAGGTTGAAAGTTACAGATTAAAGAGTTAACTATTTTCTAATGAAAATGATACTAGATATAGCATTTTTAACATGGCATACCATTCTCCTTTGTTTCTCCATAAAGAGCAAATTTTTCATATTAAAAATAGAAGTGAGAGAGGACCAATTGCTGTTCTATTTTTTCATGATGGAAGGAATTACACTTTGGAGAGAGCCAGCACAGAGATCCAGTTCCCACAGAAACACTGTGGTGATGTTTTCAGGCAACTCAGTGACGCTGCTGCCAGTAGTTGTGCTTCTCCATATGCACCTCACATTACATTTTCTTTAAAGCTGTACAGATGAGATTTAAAATAGAATGCTGCACATGCACTCATGTGTAAATCTCCACTTATGTCTTTAAGACAACTCAGTTGATTTTGGGAAAGGTATTTAAGTTAGAGGAAATTCAGTAGTATTATTTTCTCCTTTGGGCCCCACTGTACATATGCCTACAAAAGGAGCTTTCACATGTGAGTTTATGATTTATAGATCTGTTACATTCTTATCTTTTTCCCCTCTTTAGGACCTACCTATTGACAAGCCTGATAGTAAGAACTCTCAACAAAGATCTGTGGATTAAGAAGTAAACAAACCTAATCTAAGAAATACATGAGTGATAATATGGAAATCACTGTTACACAGGTCAAAATTAGATCATGGTGAATGGAAAAACAAATGTACACATACACAATGGAATATTATTCAGCTGTAAATTAGAAGGAAATTTTGCCATTTACAGCATAGGTGGAATTGGAGATCATTATGTTAAATGAAACAAGCTAAGTACAGAGAGACACATAGCACATGATCTCACTCTTGCATGAAATATAAAAATACTGACCTCAGAGAAGTTAAGAGTATAATGGTGGTTATCAGTCTGGGAGAGTGGGGGTAGGGAAGGGCAGGGAAAGGCAGATTAACAAGTACTAAATTACAGTCAGGAGTGATAATCTCTAGTGTGCAAAATAGGGGGATTTTAGATGATGATAATGTACTATACAAAAGGCTAGTGGACTTGTAATGATTTCACCATATATAAATGATAAATATTAGAAAAGATAGAATTGTTTACCCTGATTAAAACTTTGTACAATGCATATTTACATGAAAACATCACATGACACCTCATAAATCTGTACAAGTTTTGTTTTATGTATTAATTTAAAAATAAATTTAAATAAAAATAATTAAGTCAAACTACTGCAGAAGGAGACTACTAGAGATCCCATTTAAAAATGACTCCATATTGCATTTGAATTATTCAATATGAAATAAAATATAGCCAGAAACATAAATTGTATGTATCTATTTAATTATGATATAGTTGTATGATGACTTGTACGTGTGCATTTATACATACATCAGTAGCTGCTAGAATTCTGTTGTTTTCTAAAATTTAGAAATAAGTATATAGTGTAGTTCATGATATTGGTGGGTAAGTCCTAAACAACTATTGACTTTGCCATTAATTTGCTAAATGATGCATAATATCCTCTCTAAAAATGCTTCAACAAAATTATGGAAATTAAGGAATAAAACAAAAAAATTCTAATGAGCAATAGGTTAGCATCTTAAATAATTAAGAAATGACCAATAATTTTGAGATGTAAACCATTTTCATTGTAATTCTTATCTTGGAGTTATACCTCAATTTCTATGCAGAATATAATAATAAAGTATATGAATAAATATAAATATAATTTTATATACTAAGCAGACATTTTTAGTATTTAACAATCGAAGCATATAATAAAACAAAATTGAAGATGACAATTTACTGAACTATGATTTCCTTCCGTTTCTACCTCTCAAATAACTCAAATTGACATTAGTGACATATGTGAAATACAGAAAAGAATTAAAGAAATGAATGCCTTCACCGTTAAATTTAAATTTTCAGAACTATTTTCATGATCTGAAAGTAAATGAGCAATTAAACAAGTGTTCAGAAAATTATATAAAAATAGAAATTCTGAAAAAAAGGGGCTACAGGGTTAAGTAATCACTAAAATAATAAATGTATCTTGCAAAAACTTTGAAATAATTAAGTTTCAATATAGTATAAAAAAGAAGAATTAGGAATTATGTAAGCAAACATCAGCTTTCCCAGAGTAACAGCAATAGAAATATTCAATATTGATAATTCAACAAGTATCACTGCAAAGCAAATTATTTAAAGTGATAAACTTGATTGCATGGAGTGAAACTGGCTTAGGGAGGCATAACAGAAGAAATAACTTTATTATTGTAAATTCTTTTATTTTTACCATCAATACACTAATTTAAAAAATATTAGGTACTTTTGTATGAATATAAAGTACACTTTGGAAGGCTACAGTTTAAGTCACATATAATAAGATAAATTTGTGTCACTTTGTAAATCTCAAGTACATTTTTTTTATGATCAATGATATCTGTTATTGGTGGTGTTTCTCTCAGTTAAAACTCTACAATTTGCCCTTAAAAAGTAATTCTGAAATTACTGAAAAATTCTAGTAACCTTAAATACATTTCTTTCTAAAGTATGTGGAATGTACCTTTTTATGTTTATATGTGGGTGCTTATTACTCATATAAAAATGTTTATAAATACTAGCAATGGATTGTCTGAGATACACATGATTCTGGCCACATTGTTTGGTATTTGGCACAAATCTCAGAAAAGGATTTAATATACTGTTTTAGACAATGTTTCTGGACCTACTTAATAATGCTGTGTAACTCCATCGGACACTGTTGCACACTTTATAAGCTTTGCCACTGTTGTGCCTCCTAATGCTTAGCTTACATACTGAAGTCTGATAGAAATGCAAAGTGAGAATTGTAAAACAGTGTGATTTTTAAATAAATCATTAGAAGACCTTTTTAAATCTAAGACTTCAATGACTAATTTCATGAACTTATTACTTTTAAAATCTACAGAATAATCTTCTAAAGAATATTTATAAGTAGTTTACATGACTCTCCTTAGGAAGCTCTTCATAGGATATCATTGTAACCACAAAGGGACAAAAGCTTAAATTTTTATCACTCTGTAACTCTAAGTTAAGCCATGCTTGAATAGAGACCCACAGAGAAAAGAATAAGTTGGGAAACGTTTTGATTACCTTTCTAGAATGTTGAATACAAAAGTTGCTCACTGATTCATAGGGAAATTAATTGTCTACATTGTGATAAAGGGTTAGTGTTTAAACAAGTATTTTTGTGGACCAAGTTTGGAAAAGTAATAATTGGATTAGAAACAGAATAAAGGAAAAGGGGTAATTGGAAGTATTTCTAAGAGAATTCACACATGCCTTGAAGGCTGTGTTGCTCCAGATAAAGGGGGAAACACCCTCAGAGAAAGAGATGTAGACTACTGACGTTCTCCATTTCTTGTCTCAGTATCCATTGTTAATATCTAAATATTTTGGACACTGTGGCCAGCATATTCCTATATACAAATTTTATACTAATAGAGTAGCCGGGCGCAGTGGCGCACGCCTGTAATCCTAGCACTTTGGGAGGCTGAGGCAGGAGGATCGCGAGTTCAAAGCCAGCCTCAGCAATGGCGAGGCACTTAGCAACTCAGTGAGACCCTGTCTCTAATAAAATGCAAAAAAGGGCTGGGGATGTGGTCCAGTGGTCGAGTGCCCCTGAGTTCAATCCCCAGTACCACACACACAAAAAAAATTTATACAAATAGAGTACCAATCCTATTTGTTTAAAAAGGCTTTAAAATAATTTTCAAATGCAGAAATTCCAAAATCAGAATGGAAACATTTTAGAGATTCACATCAGACTTCCTGTACTAAGGACAGTGATTTCAGTTCTACTCTTCAGTATCATTTTAATTAGCATTAATACTGGGAGTAGGCCTGGCATGGTGGCACACTCCTGTAATCCCAGTGGCTTGGGAAGCTGATGCAGGAGGATCATGAGTTAAAGCCAGCCTCAGCAACTTAGCAAGGCCCGAAGCAACTCAGTGAAACCCTGTCTGTAAATAAAATATATAAAGGGCTGGGGATGTGGCTTAGTGGTTTAGTGACCCTGAGTTCAATCCCCAGTACCAAAAACAAAAACAAAAACTGACAAAACAAAACAAACTGGGAATAGAACCTTTATGTTCCATAATATAGGACCTATGTACAATAAGACGGGTGATTTTCTTTAAAGCTCTTCTAGGACCCATTAAGAGTAAGTAACACCATGGTGTTTGTGAAGAAGAGTAGCTAGACCTATAATAAGCCAGACCTGTAAACATAGAAGGTGAATGCATTTAAGGACCATTAAACAATAAGAGGGTGACAGATAAGGATGACACCATAGTCAAAGAGGAGAAGAGTGAAAAAGTAGGCAATATTGGAAAAGATTGTCACTGTTGACCTTGTAATTTTAAACATCTTTTACCAAACTCATTTCAGTTTGAGTTCTGAATCCATAAGTCTGACATAGAATTCTATTTGCTTGTAGTTCATACTCTAGGTGACAAGATGAAATCCTGTATACAGCTAAGATAAATATAGCAAGAATCCTATCCAGTAAAACCACACAACAAAAAAAAGGGGGAAAAAATGAAAGAATATCTGAAAGCTTGTTCTATGAATCCTCACCAACTCAAAAAAGTTGAAACCTAATGTTATCTGACATTGCACCAAAATTGGATTTTTATTTAGAGCAAACCATTAGCATCTTCTGAGAGATTTGCTGAAAGATTCTATATTCTAAATATACCAGTTTTTATCTAAAATTTATTGATTGAGTTATATTGGGAATAGTGCTACATATTGAAGTAAATATCAAAATATTACATCCAGGTTTAATCCATTTTTTGTGGGGAAAATTATTCCAAAAAATCTCATTTTCCCTACTTGTACTCAAGAGATTCATTTTCTAAAATCAAATAAACTAGTTTTATTCCTATACTAGAAATCCAAACTTTCTATAGTATATCCACACAGGATCATTTGACCATGTGATTCTGAATTAATATACCCATGAGGTTACATTTATCTTGAAACAATTCAATGATAAAGTATTCTATGAAATATTTACCACCAACACAGAATACAATGGTTTTCTGAGAATTGTAAAGTAAGGCAAAATATTAAGGTGGGTAAGAAATTAGATGTATACATCTTTAAACTTAGAGGATGCCTAAGAAAATGAACAGGTAAGACCATAAGCAAGTGAATACTTATTAAAGTCATTTTAACCAATGTTTCTTGACCACTTTTCATGTGTAAGGCATTGTACTGAACTTGTTAGGAACACAAACATGATTTAAAACTAGTCTTTGAATGCAAAAGAGGAGAGGTAATGATGGGTTACATATATCCACTTGTCTAGGTCATAGTACCCAGTTGATTGGTAATATACTTCTAGCTTTTGTTGTGAAGGTGCCTGTGGAGGCAGTTAATTTTTTTTTTTTTTTTTTTTTTTTTTTGTACTGGGATTGAACTCAGGGGCACTCGACCACTGGGCCACATCCCCAGCCCTTTTTTGTATTTTATTAGAGACAGGGTCTCACTGAGTTGCTAAGTGCCTTGCCACTGCTGAGGCTGGCTTTGAACTCGCAATCCTCCTGCCTCAGCCTCCCAAGTGCTGGGATTACAGGGGTGTGCCACCGTGCCTGGCTGAGGCAGCTAATTTTTAACAGCCCTTAACTTCAATTGAAACAGGTTAGTTATCCTCCATAATGAATGTGGGTCTCATTCAATTAGTTGAATATCTGAAGAGCAAAAATGGGGAATCTGCCTCTAAGGCTTCAACATAGAATTTCTGCTTGAGTTTTCAGCCTGATCTATAAACTTTAACCTGAAGGCTACATTCATTCATGTTTTCAGCCTGCTAGTCTGACCTGTGCACTTTGGACTCTACATTTCCAGGAGCTGTGATTTGGCTGATGTAGTAATTTAGTTTGTAGTAATGAGAAATTTGTCACTGTCAATTTGTGCTTTGAATAAGAGTTCTCTGATGGGAAGAAATGAGTTAAATTTGTCATCATTTTTTTATCTCCTCTTCAATTGTTTTTTTTTTTTTTTTTTTTTTTTTTGGTGTGGGGGTGTATATATAGGATTGAACCCAGAGGCACTTAACCACGGAGTCACAGCCATAGCACATTCCACCATTATTATTTATTATTATTATTATTATTTTTGAGACAGGACCTCGCTAAGTTGCTGAGGCTGACTTTGAACTTGCGATCCTCCTGCCTCAGCCTCCTGAGCTGCTGGGATTACAGGCATGTGCCACCATGCCCAGCTTCTCTTTAATTTTACAGAAAAACATATAAAACTCTTTGTATATAGGTCTCCATATATACATTATACATATTTGTTTTTCCTGTTTACATATTTTGCTTTGATTTAAATAATTGGTTGATATCATACTTAGAATTGTCTGTATACATTGATATGAATAAATATGGATAATTTTTCATATCTTTCTGTTTCCCTGTTTCAGAATGATGTCTAATTAAACATTCTAAGTCTTCAAGGGAACAGAAATTCAAGTAAATAAAGTTCACATTCCTTTGCACCAGACATGTAACAAAACTAACACATCAAATTTTAGCTTGTTTTTCAGGTTTAGAATCCTACTGGTTAAATTACCTCTTCCAGAGTCATCAAAAATGTAATGAAAAGCACATTCTTTAAGAATTATATCACATAATGTTATGGTTTAGATATTAGGTGTCACTCAAAAGTTAATTTGTGAGATAAATAAGAACCTTCAGAAGGATATGATTACATTATGAAAGGCATAACTTATTTGATGGATTAATCCACTGATGGATTAACTGGCCAGGAACTGTAGCCATGTAGGGTGTGGCTGGAGGAAGTAGAGGGGGTTGCCTTTGGGGATTATATTTTGTTTTTGGTGAATAGATCTCTTTTTGCTTCCTGTTGCCATGTTCAGCCCTGGTGTTCTGCCTCACTTTCAGCCCCTAGCGTTAGAGTCAGCTATATGTGGACTGAGACCTCTGAAATCCTGAGCCAAAACAGACTTTTCTTCCGCTAAGTTGTTCTTGTTAGGTATTTTGGTCACAGCAATGCAAAAGCTGCCAAAACTCATGATATGGAGCCATAATACACTGGAATAGCACACATGTAGGAAGGAAAAACATTCTCTCTAAATTTGCAAATAAGATTCATGAGGTCACAGTTACATGATAAGGAATAACACATTATCTTATTAGAATTCACCAATGAAATTTAAATGACATAAGAAATCTGTCAGTGAGCTATGAAACTACTGATTCTAATCTGAATCAGAGAGGAACACTGCTATATAAAATTACTTCCTGATTTTAAATAATCATTTTGACATGATTCTTCCTGTATCTGCATGTTCACCTAGAACTCTCATGTATATTTTTTAAGAAGTATGAATGTGATATAAAATAAATTATTTCCTTTATGAGAAGCAAAAATGTATGTTTTTATTCATGTGTTTATTATTCATATATATGCACATAAACACACCTTATTAAAATGAATTTAGGATAATAAGGAATATGAAAGAAAGTTACATGAGTAATTCAAAATGCTTCTGTACTTGAGAAGATATAATAACAAAAACAGGGGTAAATCTATTTAGTAATTTAACCTATGAACAAACAAATTTTTTTACTCACATACCATGGCCATGTCAATTTTAAATGAGTTTTAGGAGAGAATTCCTTGATAAGGTTCCTTATAGCTGACCTCATTTTGGGTGTTTATAGCACTTGTGTAGGAACACAGGTAGCATGAACAATTTTAGTATTCCATATTGTAGTGTACACAAAAATTTATCTGGAGATATATACATATATATATATATATATATGTGTGTGTGTGTGTGTGTGTGTGTGTATACATACATACACACACATATTTATATATAACCACAATTTAAAAAAATTAAATACTTATAAAAATAAGAGAATGTCCCAAATATTAATAATCAACACATATTTAGTCAGAGCTTTTTTTTTTCATTTTCTGAATTTGATACCCAATTTTGCATATTAAAATTTCTGTGGTAAAGATGATATAGGATTTGATATCCTCTAACTTAATCTAAATTTTCCAATTCATTGAGACCCCATGAAAATATAATGAAAAAAATCAACATTTATAAAGCATATAATATATTCTAACTTCCCACAAATCATTTACATGTCATTTTTTTATTTTATTAAAATAATAATCATCTTAAAACAGAAGATGGTTTTAATTAAGGAGCCTAATATAGAGAAAGTTATTTCATGTTGTTTATTCTTGAAATTTCACTTTTATCACCTTCATTTTAATAACAAACAAGTATTTATGAGTATACAATATGTTATTTTACTTTTCTGTTACAAAAATTCATGGAGCAACAGTTGATATCATAGATTTAATATTTTCCTCCTAACACAAGTTTCACATATGTGTAGGTTTCATTGTATTTCCAAAACATAATTCTACTTAACAAAATTGCTACATAAAACTGCAAAGGAATGTTGTAGATACTTGCCTGAAATCCAAGAATCTTTTCACTAGGCTTAATGTGCCTCTGAAATTCACATTCTATGGGTTGTATCACTTTGATTCCATCTTCATAAAAAACATAGAACATGTTTCCAATTCCCAGACCTTAGGAACAAAAACACATTTAAAAGTTCAAAATAAAATTATCAGAAACTTTTACAACAAAAATTCAGTGCCTCTCATATCTCTAGCAGGAGATCAATTCATCCAGTTGTGTAATGTTAATAAAGCAAACCACACAGGACCTTCACTGTGTGCTAGAACCACTTGTGATATTATGTAGACATTCTGCTTTATTCTTCTTGATCTGCAACTCAGTGATTTCTTTAATATAATTCAATGAACGATTCATGCATTTTTAAGTAACAATAAATGGAATTATAAACTCTTTGACACATAGATTCTGTTGAATACTGACCTTGATTAATGTAGGTGTTGATTAGGGAGTAAAAATAATCACTGAAGAATCGATTTTATTCTCTTATTTTTATTAGAGTTCACTGGGACAACTTAAACTTCATTCTTTGTGGGAGTTTAGTTCACATACAGATATATAAGTGCACTTGATATACTAAAGATATTCTAAGTGCACTTGATTTCAGAGAATATTTATTTTCTAAAACTATTTTTTGTCAAAATAATCCTATGTAGGTATACACATATTAGTTTTTATACTGGCAATTTTGAGGGTCTAATTCTGTAATTAGAATGAATGAATATAAGTCCTAGAAGAATCTCAGTGTAATGACTTAAAACATACTTTTAATTTTTTCCCCACTATATATCTGGGTGTGTGGCATCTCAGGATTTATCCACACCTAGTGGGGGAATGGGACTACAAGATTGACACCTGCAGTGTAGTTGGGATTAACCAAGGACCGAACCTACAGAGCTTCTGCATATTCATGCACACCTGTTCTCTTGTTTTCTCTGCTTTGGCTCTGTTTTGTTGTGTTCAGCTCTGAGCCCATGTAGTCTTCCTTTTCTGATTCTAGCCTGCATAGCTTTTTTCTCCTGTTGTACTGATTAGTTCAATCAAATTTATTCAACCTAATTATATCTTACATAATTCCATGATAGTACATGTTCTTTTAAAGATGGGGGATAATATTGAAATCTTGATAACTTGGAAAGACAAATGATTGTTGCTTAAAATGCTTAAATGGTAAAACCATCTGTAGGGAGAAAGATAATTTATTTAAATACAAAGAAATTCCTCCTGTATATTTTTTTTTTCAATTGAGACCACCTATAATGTCTACTAAGTTTAGCCTCAAGCACAAATCCATGGAGGATCACAATAAAAGCTTATTGATTTGTGCAAATACTTGTTTATTGAACTTAAATCACACTTAATCTTTAAATATGCTTGTAGTAAATACAAAAGTCAACGATTTGTTTTATCTAGCCATGTATCTATTCTTCTGATTTCAGAGGAAAACATACTGAAACTTAATTATAGCATATTTGTGTATAGAGTGTGCATACATTTTTCTTATAGAATATGACATTAGTTCAATCTAGTAATACATACTCATTTTAAATAGCTCCAGATTGTTTGACACATCTTATTGTTTTATAAATAAATTCACAGTACTGATATTTCAATAGTTGCCATCTTTATCAGTTAATTATACATTATGTATGCAGAGAGCACTGCATTAAGATAGGATATTCCTGAACAGTAGCAGAAGTGGCAAGAATTAAATTCAAGTCACATTGTTCATAAAATAAAATTTAGTACTTATCAGCTGTCATTTGTAAGTATAGTTGTGCATAAAGAAATGTAAATTCCATTCCTAATTGATAAAACATAACAAAATGCTATTAGTGTTTATGTCAAAAATTTTGAATTGTATCAGCAAAATCTGCATTTAAACATTAACATAAGATTGATATATCCTACATATCAATAACTATCAATTTAACATTACTGGCCCCTGAATTTTCTGGTTGACACTTATGAAGATAACAAAGTTGTTACATGGTGTTTGATTTTTCAGTTATGCCAGTTACCTACTATGGTTGATATTTATCACAAAGCTCTTCCCATTTTTGAATGAACATAACTGCCCTCCCTTAGCTCTTATAAAATTCTTCCCTACAATCATGAATTTGAGTATGTTTAAAATTAAGAACTATGGAGTCCAGATTGCTTGCAAAGTTTCTGGATATATTTCCCTCCAGCCCTCTGGATACTTTTAGTATACTGTTTGCTTTTATTATAATTTGTGCACAACAGAATCAGTAGGATTCCACTGTGATTCATTGCACCGATGAAATTTCTGAGCTATATTTTCCATTAAAAACCACTTTATCCACCCAAATCATTCTTTTATATCTCAGAATCCATTTCCTTGCTTTTAAATGTATGAATTACAGATGAGCATTTTTATAAAGTATAAAATACCAGATTACAAATTGGAGATGAAATACAAATATGTTATGCAAGGCTGAGTTTTCAGTTTTTTATTTGATTGTTTTAGTGGGAATATAATGCCTTAGTGTTTATTAAAAAGTAATGATAACAAATACTATATATATTGGTTATAATAATAATAATACAATAAATACAAGTATTTTAATCACACCACTTGTAACATAAAGTTTTATCTATGCTTTTAGAGCTTTCCGTGGATTTTCCCCCTCCTCACCCAAGAGAGACAATATTTGGCCATTTGTTTTTCCTAAGGCTTACTTTGTTCCTCAAAACTATTATTTAAATATTAGCAGCAGAGTTTATTATCTGAACATATGAATCAGATGTGCTTCTTTTTAGATTCGCTACTATAATATTATTGTTATGTAAATTCGTTAAAAATACACTCAGGAGAGAATAATGTAAATGACCTGATAGAGATGTTAGAATAAAGGTTCATGTGAATTTTCAATTGTGCATTCATTAATTTCATGTGTAAACAGTACAATAGTGTATTTGTGTATATTTGTATTAACTACTCAGTTTCCATATCTTCTTTTTGAAGGTAAAGAATAAGAGGATGTAGCAAAAAGATAAATTTCTTTCTTCCCATTCAGACAGATCAGAGGAAAGTCACAGAAAAAGCACTTACTTTTTTTTTTTTAAACATGGGAGTGTTAATTAGTCTGTGTGATTATTTCCTTGCAAAATTTCAGTTTTCCATGCTAAATTTCCATTTTCTGTGCTATCGTATTTTAAGCCCTATTTTCCCAGAATCCATGAACTGTTAAAAATTTATTTTGTTTTTCTAGTAAAACGTTTTCTAGATTTGATCCCTTCAGGAGGTCTGTCAAGTCAAAACTATATTCATAATAATACCAAAAAGTCATTTTTATTTTCTCTCTCATTCTCTAACAAATGTATGTAGACCATAGTTTTTTTACATGCTACATAAAGTATGACATTATGTGTGATATCAAAACAATTCAATGCAGAATCATAAAATCTAGCCTCTTCCATTAAAAATTTTAAAAAAAATTTCAAAATGCAAAACAATGTGAATTTGCTATTTTTTGAAAATGTATATTTTAAAATATAAAGTATGAATTATGGTGACATGTAATTGTTTTATTATGGCTTTATTTTTTACTTTTTTTATTTTTTTGTTTTTGGTGCTGAGTATCAACCCTGGCCCAATCCTATGCACATTCTTAACAAGTTACCAATTTTTAAAAATTTTGCTTTAATTTCTAATATCTGAATACCAATAGAGATAGCCCACACAAACAAAAGTTCTTTAGTTCTAAATAATATTTATTTAAAGTTTTTAAGGAGTCCTAGAAATCAAGTATTGATAATGATGTAGATTTTAACTAAACCGTTCTCTTCATTAAGTAGTTTTGTTGCAGTAAATTACAAACATTCTCGAATTTAGTGAAATCTTCTGTCATTCTAGTCCCACAAGACTGGGAATACGTGCCGGTTGTTTTTGTTTTTCACCCATAGTCAAGATAGACACATGCTCTTTGTCTTTACCAGGCCAATTGTTAATGAAATAGAGTATAGTGACTCTAGAAAGTAATTAATAATTTATTTGTTCCTCGTGAGCTTTCTTTTTGCTTTGATTTTTTTTCTATACAGAGAGAAGACATAAGCAAGAATTATTAGCCATCTTATAAGAGATAAGTATTTCCCATAGGATTTTCTATTCAATACTGCACCTTTAAATACATGAATTGGACTGAGAAAAAAAAAAAAATGGGATGTAATGCACATTCCTATCTCAATCCTTTGGGAATGGGAATGTATTAAAAAACAATGGTACACTGTGGTAACATAATTTTACCTTTTATTAAACATAGCATATAGACTATATAATGATAATTATTATACAATGATAAAATTTGGTTTATTTCTGATTACTAGATGCATATATTAGTTAACACAGAAGAGAGTTTGTGGTGACATTTTTCTTTCTCTGAATTAAATTGTCATTGCTTTATCATTTATGTAACTGTCAACAGCAAGTGACAGTTCTATGATATAGTGATTTGGTAATCAAATGTACTGTAAGAGTTTTCATGTTGCACAAAATCTTTCCTTGGTGCTGTTATCCTTTTGACTTTCCAGTCATCCTAAACATATATGCTTTATTGAAATACAGAATAAATTCCTTTTTTTTTTTTTTTTTTTTTTTTTTTTTTTTTGTGGTACCAGGGATTGAACTCAGGGGCACTCATCCACTGGGTCACATCCCCAGCCCTTTTTTGTATTTTATTTAGAGACAGGATCTCACTGAGCTGCTAAGTGCCTCACCATTGCTGAGGCTGGCTTTGAACTCGCGATCCTCCTGCCTCAGCCTCCCAAAGTGCTGGGATTACAGGCCTGCGCCACCGCGCCCGGCTATAAATTCCATTTTTAAACTTAAACAGTAACATAAACAAGAATAGATGGACAACATTGTATTCTCACCTTTAATTACTCAGCAGAGATAGATTTTGGTGCATATATATTCCCATTCTTTGTACCGTATTTTTGAAGCTAAAATATCTTCATATGCACAATAAAATCATATCAATGGACTTCAGTAAGGTCTTTATAGTATGTCCAACCAAAATAAAACTTGCTCATGGGTGAAGTCCTGAGTTTGATCCCCAATAAACATATACACGCATGACTTTCTAACTCTTTCATCCTTACTACAGAGTTTCTTGGAAAGGATTGTGCCATTATTTTTTACAGGCACTAGTAATTCAGGAAGTGGGTTCTGAGTACTAGGTAAATTGGCTAAAACAATATTAACTAAAACCAATCTTTTTTTTTTTTTAATATTTATTTATCTGCTTTAGTTGTACCAATGCATTTATTTGTACGTGGTGCTGAGGATCAAACCCGGGCCGCGCAGGTGCCAGGCAAGCGCTCTACCGCTGAGCCACAATCCCAGCCCTAAAACCAATCTTTAAGTAAGTATAAGGCCTTTAGTGAATGTTTTAAATTCCTTTAATCCAGTGCCTATGCTATACAAAGCACTTATTATTCTTAGACTTAATAATATACATCCAAACTACTTGTTTATTAAATAAATACTAGGAAGTGTTTTGTTAGATTATATTTATTATTTTATTTGATTATGATAAAAATATTATTGAAGAAAATCAGTAATGTGCATTTTTAAAATCTACTGAAATAACTGGCAGTAAGAATTTTTTGAGCTTTAATGCAGTAGATTTAATGTTTATTGCAGGGCAATATTAGATTTTATACGTACTTAAATTTCCAAAGTTTTTAGAGTACTATAAATTTAATAAATACTTTAAAATATTGTTCACAAATGAGTGAGACATTTCTTCTCAACATTGATTTTCAACATTCTTACAAGCTATAACGATGAGTAGAAAAGAACTGAAAGCAGAATACAGAGAAGTAAAGGATATTATTTCAACTTGAAGTGGTAAATAATGCATACTAAAATGGGGGAAATTTATTTAGATTACTCCTAATTAAGCTAGAGTCTAAGACTCATGATGAAAAAAATCCATATCATATAATTATTAGACTAAAATTATATACCTTTAACACCAATGGGTAAAATGAAATTATGCAAAGCATTGTCATTTTCAGCTATTATTGACCTTAAATTATCTGAAATTCTTCAGTAAATGTTCTCTGGGATAAATTTATTGTAGCCACAGTAAAGATGCAAACATAACCAAATCAAACAATTATAGAATGACAATAAATTGCATCTCAAAAAAATAGAATAATAGCAAATAATATTATAACTATTATGGATAATAAAAATATTATTATTCTAATTTTCAAAAATGGTGATAGAAATTTGCTTTTTAATATACACTGTCAATATTCAATGATTCCTCAAGCTCATCTGTCATCTCTGGTCACCATTACATGTCATGTTGTTATTACATGTAATCATCATTCTAACTGCAATGCCTTTCCAATAATTATGGCATAATAAACAATAATTTACAGATGTCTATGTATCAAAATAGAAAAAGTATAGTTTTCTGGGATCTATTTTTTTAAATCTTTTAAAGAAACAATAATATATTATGATGATGATCACACATAAAATCTTAAAAAGTTAAATTTTTCCAGAGTCATTTCTTAAGTTTCTTAAAATTATCTGAAAAATATCTATTTAGATATCTAAATATTTACCTATTTATATATCTAATTTTATTTATATATCTAATATTTACCTATTTAGATATTTAATAGATATTATAAAAATATCTATTTAGCATATTCTGCATCAAAGAAAATCATGAGGAGTGAGAGTATCATCAATTGATGAAGATTAATTACTGATAATATATATCTCTAAAACCTACTAGAAGAAATGTTTAAATAAAATTGGTTTCATATAATAAATCTCAGTGTGGTTTTAAGTAGTCTGAAGGCCTCATTTGAGAGTGGCTTGAAGAATGTTACTAAATCATTATTATGCATTGAAGATTATTACAAATTAATAATGTTCATGGCATTTATGAAGCAAATTCAAAATGTCATGACAATATTTGTTTCATATACCTTAAGTTGATTCACCTATCACAGATTGGCAAGGAGAGTACCAATTGTATTTCAAGCATTGTGGTAGATCAGTCTGGCTCAGTCAGGCAAACTTATTCATCTAATTTTTCCCAAAAACAAACCACTAGAGCCATATCTGAGGGAGTTGACCACAGTCTCTTTAGATGTTATATATTCTATTAAAATGATAAAATGGAATGAATATCTTAAATGCCAAAAGAAATATTTATTTGATCTCAAGGAGGAAGACAGTATATATAGAAATACTTATTTGATCTCAAGAGGGAAAATAGTATATCTAACAGATATGTCAATACAGGTTTCAATAAAAAATTAATTGTGTGTATTGACATGTGAGCTATCCAAGTGAAATAGGAGGAGACTATGTAGTTACACTAGAACCTCTTTATTAAGTTAGATTTTAAAGGAGTTTCAACAAAAGACCTAAGGAGCAACAAATATTAAACAGGGAAAATGGGTGGAATGGCTCATTGTTGAGAACAGAAGAGGATGGCAAACTTCCACAATTATTTTAGTCTTATGAGACTGGTTCTCACAGGAGCAGCAAATCTGGTTCCTTCCAGAAGGTATAACTGGGGAAGAGGAAGTGTCTGTAGAGTGGATTGTGAAGATAGTTTTGGCCGTTATTTAACAGCAGCAGTGAAATTATGGCTCACAGACCTTTTTCTCCTAAGAATTTAATTGAAGCACATGGACAAACACATTCTTTCAGGATTTTTTACTAAATGGTAAAATAATAATAATAATAATGGTTACAGTAAACGCTTGTGAACACCATTTATTAAGTGCTGACTATGTTTAAGGAACCAATAATAACTATTCTTATTTTTTGAAATAAGAAGATTGTGACTTAAAAAGGCTGCCCACTTTTTCTATGTTCTGCAGTGGTGAAGACATTTGAATTGAGGTCCTGTAAGCTTGCAACACATTTTCTTATATAATTTATTATATTCCCTTGCTAAGGCAATGGATTTTATAATTATCTTACTCTCACTTAATTGAGGTTTATTATTCAAGTTATGTTAATTGCAATTGTTTGTGGTTCTCTGGCTGAAATTTATACTCTTAAAATCATTTCAATATATTATAGTGTAACTTTCTGGTTATGTATCAATATTAATTAAGGAGATACAAAGTAAAAAAATATAATGTTAGTAGTTTTACACAAGACATTGAAATGTAATCAAATAAAATAATTAAATCAAAGCAAAAATAATATTCTAATTATCAAAATGAATGATAGTCAACAATCATAATGAAAATCAACCAAAATAGTTATAACCATATTAAAAACAGTGAAATTTAATACCTTCTTCTCTCCATAATATGTTAGCTACTGCAGCATGTTAAAAAGAAAGAGATAGAAAAATAAATAAAGATATTTTTGGTTCCATAGTTATATAAATAAACATTAAAGAGGACAAAATTTCTAGTATACAACATATAGGTAATAATAGTGACAGTAAATTTGACAAACTACTTTAAACTAACAAAACAAAAATAAAAAGTTCCTAGTCCCCAATTAATTCTCTCTGTGCATTTCTTTAAATAATCAATTTTTCTTTAGAATAAAGATTTTGTTAATATACAAAGACTATTTCATGCATTATTGAAAAGAACATAATATATAAATTGATTTTATTGAAATACATTTTAGAACAAGCTTTGGTCATTAAAACTATTTGGTTGACAATTTAGTTGCTGATAGACAAGTTTATAATTTTTAAAATGCTAAATAATCATCATATGGAATATTCCTACCTAATATGAAATATTCCTGAAGAAGAATTCTTGTAAGTACAGAATTTTGAACACATCTATAAGTACTCACAAATTTACACCAAACAGAATGAAAATATGTCTAAATATATCTTTCTTATTCAGTGCACACTGAATTATCTCTGGACAATAGGTTTATTAAATATGATAGAGGGACTACATCAGTAGAGAGTTAAACTATTCAAACAGAAATTTTAAAAATTGAAAATATTCTCAGGGAAATGTCTATTTTTTAATAATTCAAAGTAAAACAAACCTATACATTCAAAGAAAAACATTTAAATGAAACAAATGGTAACTAGTGGAAAAATCATCCACATCTAATTAGTCCCTAAATATTTTGTCCATATTACTTATTTTTAACTAAACCCATGATTGTATTCAGCAAAGTCAAGAAGGTGTCTCCCTAGCACTCCTTAATTGAGGCTTAAAGTCTAAGTCATGCAGTTTTCAGCACCTGCTATATTTCCTTTAAAAAATAAATCATTAAATGTAAACATTTTTATGATTTTTCAGTGTTTCCAATTCCTTCATAATATTAATTAAAACATGCATAAATGATGCACATATTCCTTCAGCATTCTTTGTGGTGGTGTTCTTGTTGCCTACCATGTGATTGAAAAATATATGAAAACACTTCAAGCTTTCAGTTTTAAGATGAACAAGTTTTGGTCGTCTATATACCACATGGGTGGTAATGGATATATATATGCATGTATCAATCATGTTGTATACTTTGAACATATGCTAGCTTTGATTGCCAATTAAATATATCGAAATAGCAAAATGAAAGAACAGATCTTATTCTGAAGGAGAAACTATAGACCTAGGAGGGAACAGAATCATGGAAATAATTACAGCCATATATTCTAGCAAATATAAACAGAATGGTCACCGGGTAGTGTAAGGATAGCTGCACTTTGACGGGGATGCTCAAGCAGGAAATTTATGCAAGCTTGCTGGAGGTTGTGGGGCATAAAGACAAACAGATGATATTCTACATGCAAGAAAAAACGTGCAAGACGTATCATGAGAGACATAACATATTCAGAGAATTTCAAGTAATCTTGTATATTGAAGGGTAAAATTGATAGAAAAATGAAGCTAGAGAATTTGAGCACAATAAAACAGTAATTAAAATTTCTTCTATAGTCTCAGCAAAAATTCAGCCATGATTAGTCTTCATGTTTTCACTTATAGATAAAGGTAAGTAGGCAGATTTCCTGATATTTCTAATAACTTACTTAGTAAACATTGATTATCTAGCATGTGTCAGGCATTAATAATCAGTGCTAACAATCCATAGGTTAGGACGGACTTCCCATTCTGTGCTGACAGAGTTTATTTCCTAGTTGTGGAGATGAAAGGTAATCAAATCATGACAGAAAAAAATTGAAAAATTTCCATATTAATGTGTTATAGAAAAGAGGAATACAAAAACATGAATAATTTTATTGTATAGATTAGACATAGTTCATGAAACTGGAGGAAACTTTCTTAATGACAAACTTTAAGATAAAATCAATTGAAAGATGAGTGGAAATGAATTAAATGAAGATTGTAAGGATTAGATTTACAGATATAGGAAAAGGCATGCACAAAATCCTAGTGGTATGTCAAAACACTGTCGTTTTAAAATATTAAGGACAGCCAGGTGCGGTGGTGAAAGCCTGTAATCCCAGTGACTGGGAATGCTGAGGAAGGAGGACCTATGCCAGCCTCAGCAAAAGTGGGAGCAACTCAGTGAGACCCTGTCTCTAAATAAAATACAAAATAGGGCGGGGGATGTGGCTTAGTGGATGAATGCTCTTGAGTTCAATCCCCAGTAGACCCCCCCACACCAAAAAATTTAAGGACATTAGGGCTCAGAAAGACACATTTTTTAGTATAGACAATCATTTATGAGAAAATACCAAATATAGAGAGCTTGTGGTACTAATATCAGATAAGGTAAAATTCAAGGCATTGCATATTAAACTTATAATTACATAATCTAAAAGCATGATATTAGAATATATGGTTAAAAACTCTAAGGACTAGATATGAAATTGACAAATCACAGCCTGACTCCTTATCATATCACTGTTAGTGATATGAAGGGAATGAGAGACAAAGTTTCTACAATTATTAAGATAGAATTACCATATTTATAATAAATGTTTACAATACAAAAAGTGTTTTAATTTTTCCTGGAAAATTTTCAAGTATGGCCTCAAAGTAAACTACAAAATCAAAGTACCTCTTTATTCTATAGGTATATTCCAATAATCAGAAATTGTTTAGGCAGTTTCAGACAACAAGGAAGAAAATACACGGTTAAATACACATAATTCATGAACAAGTTGAATATTTTAAATAGTAAATACAATCAAACTTTATATAAAACATAACAAAAAGGAGAACTCGAGATGCACACCCAAAGGGTTTTAGATAAAGAATAATACGTAGACTTGATTTGCTTATTGAGCAAAATAGATGAGAGAGAGAAAGGTAGGGGGGAGAACGAAGAGAAGCAGAAGGAGGATTAGGAGAGAGGGAAGGAGTGAGAAAGGAAGAACTGTAGTTATGATTATTTAAAAGTAATTTAGAATTTTCTACTAGTAAGTTTGTTAAATCAGGATATTATAAAAAAAAACTTCAAGGAAATGGAAGTTCCCAAACACAACATAAAGAAGAAAAGTGAATAAAACTAACCATAGTAAGGACTGAAATATTTTAAAAACTAATTTCCTTATAAAATTATCTAAAAGTCTCAATTTTTGTAATAATTTTTGTAATTGGCTTTCAAAAATTATATAACTTCAATTGGATTTAATATTATTAGAATATAATTCAAGATGAAAACATTGATATTAATTTTTTAAAGTTCACAAAACAGATGCTAATACCTGATAATAGTAGAAGAGGAAAAGGAACTACAAGACAATTTACAATGACCAAAATTGTAAATAAAATGTAGGCAGAATTTGCCAGCATATTAACAAGTTTGATCACAGAAATTTCAGAAATATTTCTGAAATGAAAGGACAATTTTGGTAGAAACATAATTAAGAAATCAATTCAACATGTCATATTAGTATGACAAATGAGAACCATCAATATAATTTGAACAAACAAAAATGTCATCTAATAAAGTACATTGAATGTTACTAAGTACAATATAGAAAGACACTCTTATTAAACTAATAAACTGGGACAAGAAGCCTAATTAAGTCAATAAAAACAATAATAAATTACCAAAATGATTAATGGAGAATCAAAATAGTAGATTTGAATAATTACCTTAAATTAATTTTAATAAATTCAGCAAATAATTAAAGCAAGAAAAAATATATAATTAGTGTCAAATTAGAAAATAAAATAACCAAATTTTGAAGATAAAATAAGTCACAGAAATTTAAAGTCATGAAAATTTAGTAAGATAGTTTAGACAGGTAGCAAGATACAAGAGAAATGTCCAGTTCTATGATCTTGTTTTGTAAGAATAAGAAGATGTATTATAAGATTTTGTTTACAATGGCTTAAAATATAATATGAAATATGGTGTATTTTGATGGTTTACTAAAATTTAAAATGTATAACAAACCAAGTATAATATTTACTAAAAATATGCTAGATAGAAAGCTAAATTATTCATAAAGAAAAATATTATATAGATGAAATTTATTCAGATCTTATGTAATTTAAAAATTGCATATGGTTGAAACAGGGGCCTTTGGTCAGGGCAGAGTGCTTACCCACTACACACAAGTTCCTGAAATTAGTCCCCAGTACCACACAAAAAAGTCGTACCTATTGTTATTGTCTTTTTACAACATATTCTGTTTTACTGCACAAAATTAGAATGTTTATTAAATTGAAAAACAAAGTTAAATCAAATTACCCTGCTATACTAATGAAGACTTTTTCTTATATGTCTTCATTGTTTTCATGATTTTCATATAAAGTATACATATACAAGAATATTTCTGATACAATATATACATATAATATATGTATTGTTCATTCATTCATTTTAAGATGTCTAATCTAGTCTTCAAATACACAATTTAATAACTGTTCCACAATATGGATTTCTGCTTTTTAAAATACTTTATTTCTCAATTATCAATCCAAATCTAGTACCTAGATTAGAGACTACTACAAGTAATAGGGCACAATAAATACTGTTGACTTCTAACTTATACATGTATGTGTTGTATGTATGTGTTTATGTGGCTGTGTATTTACTGTGATGTCCATTCTTCTACTCAGGTATTTCCATTATTATACATTCCCCCAAGAGGTATGAGAAGATTTAAAGTTTTAAACATATATTCCTAAATTAAATTCCAAAATTTCCCAGCAGCACTACTATGAGTCTGTGAAATCATTCATCTTGTCACATTTGAGGTGGACTATTACTGTGTAAGTGTGTGTGTATGCATGCAAGTTTGCACAAGCTTAGTAAATAGGAATATAAATTATAATATCTAAATTAAATTATTAGTAATTTTGAGTATTATTGCAAATATTTAAATAAAACACTCCACTCATGTCTTAACTCATTTCTATAAGGTATTGCTATTTATTTTGAAATTTTAACACTTGCTTAAATATAGGAATGGCTTTTTTTCATCATATTAATATATACTTCATACAATATAAATACTTATAATAAATGCAGTTTTGATCATGCTACTCATTAATTTAAAAACACATGTATGTATCCATCCTCAAAATCCTTAGTGCGTCCATATGCAATTTGATGATACACCTTTCACCATATAAACTCATATATCAAACATCAAGTCTTTATGAATCTCTTACCAGAACTTTTCACCTAGTATTCCCCCCCCCAGTCTTAGCCTTTTATATATAGTTAGCCTGTCTGGAACCAGGAGTTTAAAATTATTTTCTCTTCACATATAGAATCCTGAGAAACACCTTACTTACCCTTTAATATACAATAAGAATTATCTGTTCTAATCTCTTTTATTCATAATTGGACAAAAAAAACCTCAAAGTTATAGACTTCATAATTCAATACTCATTTAGTACATAACTGGAATGTAAAAATTCTTTCTGAAAATAGCATACACCTTCTAATGAAAATGTGGTTCAGTGGAACACATGCCTGATAGTAGTTACTGATTTTTATTATTAATGCCTTTTAATAAAATTCCTTATTTTATATATTAGGAGCTTATGATCATATTAAAAGTGATAGATGTCCCATTAAATATGCTATCTATGAGGAGATACATTTGGAGAGCTGAATGGCATTATATATGCAATAGCAATAAAAGAGTTAACCGCATAACAGCATGTTACAGTACTGAACAGCTATTTTCCTTGGCTACTCATTTGTAAGGTGGCTGACTTTTCAATTACATGGGCTTTTTTGCTTGTCCTTCTCCTTGTCTGAAAGCTTAAGCTTTTTACCACTGCAAGATATTTCTTGATAAAGTGCATTTATGTAAGCATAACATTTAAGCTAGATCTCTTATTGACTGCTTCCCTGTTGGATTTAAGAAAATGACTTAACTTCAGCAGGAAAATGAAAAAGGGCAACTTTAAAAGAAAATGCAGATACAAATTTAATGTATCTGAAAAAAAAATGTATGGTTAGTGTTATGGTAGTTGAAATTTTTTTGACTGTACATATGGAGAATGAAATGAGACATTTAACCATGCTATTTTTAGGCTGGAAACTGTATTAGATATGTCAAGAGTATGCCTGCCATATGCCTAATTCAAAGCCACTTTTAAATGAACCTGTCACTCTTTTAGCACTGATTGAAGGTGATTCTCCATGTGACTACACAGAGTCTAAATCGAGTGTCTAACAATAGCTGATTAGGCCAAAGTGCCTAGCATACATTAGGGGATATAATCAGAAACTGGTCAGTAAAGTATGGTCTTAATTCCCACAAAGATAATCAGATTCTTTTGGTGGGTAGTTGGAACCTATTATGCTGAAAAGGTAGAGCAGAAAGAGCAGGAATTGTAAGAATGCATAGCAAAAGGCAGCATGAGGCACAATCAGAGTCATGATAACTTTTGACAATTCAAAGTAAGGCTCACAAAGACATGAAAGAGAACAGTCTATGCAAACCATGAGAGAAGCAAGTGAGCCAGTGTAATAATGCAGGTTTCTGGGTTCTGAATGTGGATACATACCTTATTGTTTCACATTGTCAAAGTTTACATAAGTTTCAAAGTCACCATTGGTTTAAACAGATAGAATGAGTCTACTTCTGATAATCAAATGAGTCTAACTATATCCATGATAAGGTAAAAACTGTGGTTAGGTCAGAAGATTAAAGCAACCACACAAAACAAATACAAACAACATCGGTCTTTCCCTCCAATGGCAAGCAAGTGAGCACACCATATATAGTGATTAAAACATGATTATCTCAAACTTAGTTGGCTTAAAACAGTGATCTCTATGGGAGTGGCTTGACTGAGAAGATTGTGGCTTCAAGTGGGGTATTTCATTAGGCTACATTCATCTAAATTCTTGAGTTGGGGTGAAAGATCCACTTCTAAAGTGATTCATTTATATGGTTGGCAACTTGGTGGTGACTGCTAGCAGGAGGCCTCTGTCTTCAGAATTCTCAGATCCTGGCATTGGGCTTCCCTCAAATGAGTAATTGAAAAAACAAGGAAAAGGCCTTCAGACTTGGCTTCTGAAATCATTTGCTTCACTTCCATCCTGCTTTTCATATGACAGATACTCTTTCTATTTCATTTTGGAAAAGTTGGGAAAAGGGTGTACATGACAGGAAATGAGGATGGATCCCACACCATCTGAGGTAAGAGACAACTGCTTCTGAGAAAACATAATTGCAAGAAAACTTTTCTAGCTAACAATCCCTTAGCCAGATTGCCAACACCTAAACTTCTTTTTACCTGGAAATTCTACACTTGCCATTTTTAGGAAGTAGTTTGTCTTTTATAAAGCTTCATACAAATGATTGTTTAAGGGTTTTATATGATGAACAATAAACAGTGATATTAATAATCCATCGTGCAGATAAATAGGGCAGAATAAATTGCAGCAGATAAATAGGGCAAAAATGTTGCCTCCTACCTTGTCTGTGTAAGCTATAATTGAACATAGACAGCAAACTTACTTCCTCTTTTATTTTGACTTCCTTGTCTAGAAAATATACCACAGGGATACTGAAGAATTAAAAAAGAAAAATGATTATAAAATATCTTCAGTCCTTGGCATATAAACAGTCTCTCAATAGATATTGATGTGTTCTCTTTCACACACACACATATATATACCCTAAATAGAATTCAACATGAGCAAATGCATAAAATTAAATTAATAAAATACATGCAAAAGAGAACACTGCATAAAGTTGAATCTTGACATATCATTAATGCTATAAAATAATTCTCCTTAATATCATTCAAGAGAACAAAATTGTTAGAAATACTTAGATAATAATTAGCATATGGCTACTTAGGAAGAAATTTAGGAAGATAAACTTTTCAACCTTTCTTTAATTATGTTGCAACACACCATATGATTTTTTAATAAAAGGATATTATTTCTACTTTTATTACTCCTCACTTATATCAACCTCCTATTTAACATGTACTTAAATGTATATTTAATGTATTCATATTACATATGTAATTTTAAGATTTAAATTATGTTTAAATGTAGTGTAAACTAAATGACTATACTATCTTTGAAGGAAATGAAATGCTTTAAAATATTTGTACTCAAGATAAATAAGGATCGTTAGATATTTTGTATGAGCAATTGCTACTTGCAAATTATAATTTTTTTTTTTTTTTTTTTTTTTTTTTTTTTTTTTTTTTTGTGGTACTGGGGATTGAACTCAGGGGCACTCGTCCACTGGGTCACATCCCCAGCCCTTTTTTGTATTTTTTATTTAGAGACAGGGTCTCACTGAGTTGCTAAGTGCCTCGCCAAGGCTGAGGCTGGCTTTGAACTCACAATCCTCCTGCCTCAGCCTCCCAAAGTGCTGGGATTACAGGCGTGAGCCACCGCGTCTGGCACAAATTATAATTTAAAAGTGCAAATTAACTATCCTGATATTTAGGCATTTTAGTAAACACATAGCTTGTAATTCTATCAAATTGGTTTTGTTTAAAGATATAAAACAGATTAGAGTAGCAACATCTTAAGGGTATCAGACCCATAAATAGGATAATCAATGAAACTTAGCTTCTGAAATATATAGCAGCCACAAGAATCTGTATATATAAATATATATACACACATACATATGATTTATACCAGTCACAAGATTATATACATTTACATTATATGATATCACATTATTTCTCAAAATATTTATAATGGTGTCTGGCACATACATTATATACTGCACACACATATAAATACATGTGTGTACACACATAATATATTTATGTATATACATGTGTACATATATATTTTAAAACAAAAAATTTGCTAAATATACAGAGAAACATCTTTGAAGAAAAGAATTGTATGCTGTGATTCAAATATGAAGCAACTAGCATCTTTATATCTTATTATATGAAGATAAAAAATGAACGTAATTTTAATATGCACAGTGTTGAAGAAAACATCCTTAAAATATTCCTCAGATATTATTTCTTAATTATTACAGACCTGAACAGATCAATGGCAAGTTCTACAGCAAACTCCAATCTATATTCGCTTAAGGTTGTTTCAAGTGCTCCCTAGAGTTGATTAAAGTCCATATGCTTTTGATTTGCTTTTAGACAAAATAAGTACCACACTTGGCACTCCATTACAAGCAAAATGTAAAACTTGACATCTCAGCCTGCTAAAGGCTTATCCTATACTAAGAAGGCCATATGTAGTTGGATCAAAGGGATGACTAACTCTAGAACTGAAGTTTTCTTCCCCAAAGAACCTTAAATATATCTTAGTTTATATAGAATTTCATGACAGATAATCCATATATCTGAGTTGCAGAGTAAGTAATTTTGATGTAAAAAATATTAAATGGATAATTAAAAGTAATAACCTCTTTCACAAAGGATTTTAGTTTCATCATGGCAGAACTGATGACATTTTGAAGGTCCCAATTGGACAAGTTCATTTTAAGAATTTCTGTCCAATTTGTTCATGGAGTCATTTGTTTATTGTTGCAGAGGGTTGGTTGTTTCACATCAGCCAATTCAACATTAGCCTGAATCTCTTTGTGATACTTTTCTCCTTGAATATTTTTTACTTCTTCTTCTTTTTTTTTTCAATCAATCACTCCAGTTTATATAGTACCCACTTATCACCTTACCATGTAACATTTATTTCCTTTTTTTTTCCACTTTTTTCTTTCTTTTTTTATTTATAATAGTAGTATTACAATTCATAATGCACATATATAGCATCTTTTTACATACAGCTGTTTGTGTACAAAGTATATAAGTACCATTCAGATCTTCAATCATGCATTTAGGATAATATTATCCATCTCATTCAACCACCATTTTTTTCCTTTTTTTACCCCCCTCCCTCCCCCTTGCTCCCTCCCTTCCCTTCCCTTTCCTTTGATCATTCTAGTGTTCCTCTATTCCTCCTATGTACCCCCATCCAACAACACTGTGAACTAGCCTCCTTATATCAGAGAAAACATTCGGTATTTGGATTTTGGGATTGGCTAACTTCACTTAGCAATATATTCTCCAACTTCATCCATTTACCTGCAAATGCCATTATTTTATTCTCTTTTATTGCTGAGTAAAATTCCATTTTGTATATATACCACATTTTCTTTATCCACTCATCTACTGAGGGACATCTATGTTGGTTCACAACCTACCTATTGTGCATTGTGCTGCTATAAACATTGAAGTGGCTGTGTCACTGTAATATGCTGTATTTAAGTCCTTTTGGAATAGACCCAGGAGTGGGATAGCTGGGTCATAGGGTGGTTCCATTCCCAGTTTTCCAAGAAATCTCCATACTGCTTTCCATAGCGATTGCACCATTTTGCAGTCCCACCAGCAATGTATGAGTGTGCCTTTTCCCCACATCCTCTCCAACATTTATTGTTGTTTGTGTTCTTGATAGCTGCCATTCTGACTGGAGTGAAATGAAATCTTAGAGTAGTTTTGATTTGCATTTCTTTAATTGCCAGCGATGTTGAACATTTTTTCATGTATTTGTTGATTAATTGTGTATCTTCTTCTGAGAATTGTCTTTTCAATTCCTTAGCAAATTTATTGATTGGGTTATTTGTTTTGTTGGTGTAAAGTTTCTTGAGTTCTTTATATATTCTAGAAATTAGTGCTCTATCTGATGTACACGTATTAAATATTTGTTCCCAATTAGTTGGCTCTCTATTCACCTCACTGATTGTTTCTTTTGCTGAGAAGAAGCTTTTTAGTTTAAATCTATCCCATTCATTAATTCTTGGTAATAATTCTTGCGCTACAGGATTCTTATTAAGGAACTTGGGGCCTAATCTGACATGTTGAGAATTGGAGCTTAATTTTCTTCTATTAGGTGTATTGTCTCTGGTCTAATTCCTAGGTCCTTGATCCACTTTGAATTGAGTTTTGTGCATGGTGAGAGATAAGGGTTTCATTTCATTTTGTTGCATATAGATTTCCAGTTTTCCAAGAAATCTCCATACTGCTTTCCATAGCGATTGCACCATTTTGCAGTCCCACCAGCAATGTATGAGTGTGCCTTTTCCCCACATCCTCTCCAACATTTATTGTTGTTTGTGTTCTTGATAGCTGCCATTCTGACTGGAGTGAAATGAAATCTTAGAGTAGTTTTGATTTGCATTTCTTTAATTGCCAGCGATGTTGAACATTTTTTCATGTATTTGTTGATTAATTGTGTATCTTCTTCTGAGAATTGTCTTTTCAATTCCTTAGCAAATTTATTGATTGGGTTATTTGTTTTGTTGGTGTAAAGTTTCTTGAGTTCTTTATATATTCTAGAAATTAGTGCTCTATCTGATGTACACGTATTAAATATTTGTTCCCAATTAGTTGGCTCTCTATTCACCTCACTGATTGTTTCTTTTGCTGAGAAGAAGCTTTTTAGTTTAAATCTATCCCATTCATTAATTCTTGGTAATAAGTTCTTGCGCTACAGGATTCTTATTAAGGAACTTGGGGCCTAATCTGACATGTTGAGAATTGGAGCTTAATTTTCTTCTATTAGGTGTATTGTCTCTGGTCTAATTCCTAGGTCCTTGATCCACTTTGAATTGAGTTTTGTGCATGGTGAGAGATAAGGGTTTCATTTCATTTTGTTGCATATAGATTTCCAGTTTTCCCAGCACCATTTGTTGAAGAGGCTATCCTTTCTCCACTGTACATTTTTGGCGCCTTTGTCTAATATAAGATAGTTGAAATTACATGTATTAGTCTCTGTGTCCTCAATTCTGTAGCATTGGTCTACCAGTCGGTTTTGGTGCCAATACCATGCTGTTTTTGTTACTATTGCTCTGTAGTATAATTTAAAGTCCAGTATGGTGATGCCCCTGATTCACTTTCCTTGCTCAGGATTGCTTTGGCTATTCTAGGTCTCTTATTTTTCCAGATGAATTTCATGACTGCTTTTTCTATTTCTTTGAAGAATGACATTGGGATTTTGATTGGAATTGCATTAAATCTGTATAATGCTTTTGGTAGTATGGAAGTTTTGACAATATTTATTCTACCTATCCAAGAGCAAGGTAGGTCTTTCCATCTTCTGAGTTCTTCTATGATTTCTTTCTTTAGTGTTCTGTAATTTTTGTTATAGAGGTCTTTCACCTCTTTCACCTCTTTCGTTAAGTTGATTCCCATGGGGTTTTTTTTGTTGTTTTTTTTTTTTTTTTTTTTTTTTTTATGCTACTGTAAATGGGGTAGTTTTCATCATTTCCCTTTCAGAGGCTTTGTCACTGATGTACAAAAATGCCTTTGACTTATGGGTATTAATTTTGTATCCTGCTACTTTGCTGAATTCATTTACTAGTTGCAAAAGTTTTCTGGTAGAGTTTTTGGGGTCTTCTTGGTATATTATCATGTCATCAGCAAATAGTGCTAATTTGAGCTCTTCTTTTCCTATCTGGATCCCTTTAATTTATTTCGTCTGTCTAATTGCTCTGGCCAGAGTTTCAAGTACTATGTCAAATAGCAGTGGTGAAAGGGGGCATCCCTGTCTTGTTCCAGTTTTTAGAGGGAATGCTTTCAATTTTTCTCCATTTAAGATAATGTTAGCTCTGGGCCTTGCATAAATAGCTTTTATAATGTTGAGATATGTTCCTGATATTCCTAGTTTTTCCAGTGTTTTGAACATAAAGGGGTGCTGTATTTTGTCAAATGCTTTTTCTGTGTCAATTGAGATGATCATATGATTTTTGTCTTTAAGTCTATTGATGTGATGTATTATGTTTATTGATTTCCGAATGTTAAACCAGCCTTGCATCCCTGGGATAAACCCCACTTGATCATGGTGCACTATCTTTTTGATATGTTTTTGTATCCAATTTGCCAGAATTTTATTGAGGATTTTTGCATCTATGTTCATTTTCTTTTTTGGCTGTGTCTTTGCCTGGCTTTGGAATTAATGTGATATTGGCCTCATAGAAAGAGTCTGGAAGAGCTCCATCTTTTTCTATTTCTTGAAATAGTTTGAAGAGCATTGGTATTAGATCTTCTTTCAAAGTCTTGTAGAACTCGGCTGTAAACCCATCAGGTCCTGGACTTTTCCTTGTTGGTAACTTTTTGATGGCATCTTCTATTTCTTCGCTTGTAATCAATCTGTTTAAATTGTGTATAGCCTCCAGATCCAGTTTAGGCAAACCATACGACTCTAGAAATCTGTCAATGCATTCAGTATTTTCTATTTTATTAGAGTACAAGTTTTCAAAGTAATTTCTAATTATCTTCTGTATATCTGAGGTGTTTGTTGTGATATTCCATTTTTCATCACAAATGTTAGTAATTTGAGTTTTTTTCTCTTCTTTTTGTTAGCATCGCTAAGGGACTGTCAATTTTGTTTCTTTTTTTAAAGAACCAACTTTTAGTTTTGTCAATTCTTTGAATTGTTTTCTTAGTCTCAATTTCATTAATTTCTGCTCTGATTTTAATTATTTCCTGTCTTCTACTGCTCTTGGTGTTGATCTGTTCTTTTTCTAGTTCTTTGAGGTGTGATGTTAAGTCATTTATTTGTTGTTGTTGTTGTTTTTTTCTTTTAAGGAATGAACTCAGTGCAATGAATTTTCCTCTTACTACTGCCTTCATAGTGTCCCATAGATTTCTATACGATGTATCTGTGTTCTCATTTACCTCTAGGAATCTTTTTAATCTCCTCTTTGATGTCTTCTTCAACCCCTTGTTCATTCAGTAGCATGTTGTTTAGCTTCCAGTTGTTGGAGTAGTTTTTCTTATTCCTTGTTTTGTTGTTGATTTCCAATTCCATTCCTTTATGGTCTGATAGAATGCAGTGTAGTATCTCTATTTTTTATATTTGCTGAGAGTTGCCTTGTGACATAATATATGGTCTATTCTGGAGAATGAGCCAAATGCTGCTGAGAAAAAAGTATATTCGTTTACTGAGGGATGAAATATTCTATATATGTCCATTATGTCTAAGTTATTAATTGTTTTAAGGAGGCCTAAAGTTTCTTTGTTTAGCTTTAGTTTGGATGATCTATCCATTGGTGAGAGAGATGTGTTGAAGTCCCCTGGGATAACTGTGTTGTGGTCTATTTTACTCTTGAACTTGAGAAGAGTTTGTTTGATGAATGTAGGTGCTCCATTATTTGGGGCATATAGATTTATGATTGTTATATCCTGTTGATGAATGGTTCCCTTAAGTAGTAAGAAATATCCATCTTTGTCCCTTTTGATTAGCTTTGGCTTGAAGTCTACCTTATTTGAAATGAGAATGGAAACCCCTGCTTGCTTCCACAGGCCATGTGAGTGATAAGACTTTTTCCAGCCTTTCACCTTCAATCTATTGATGTCTTTTTCTACGAGGTGTGTTTCTTGGAGACAGCAAATTGTTGGGTCATTTCTTTTAATCCATTCAGATAATCTGTGTCTTTTGAATGGCGAGTTTAGGCCATTAACATTCAGGGTTATTATTGAGATGTGATTTTTATTCCCATCCATTTTTTTATTTGTATTATTGTGTTTAGCTTGATTTGGTTTCTCTTCTGGTTGGTATTTCCGTTAGTTTAATATCTCCCTTTGTTGATTTTCATTGTTATTTTTCTCTTCTTCTTCATGAAAAATTTTGCCCAGAATGTTCAGAAGTGCTGGCTTTTGAGTTGAGAAATCTTTTAACTTTTGCTAGTCATGGAAGGTTTTCATTTCATCTTCGAATCTAAAGCTCAATTTTGCTGGATATAAGATTCTTGGTTGACAATTTACTCTGTACGCTTCTGATGGTATTTTATAGTTTCAAGTATTGGACAGAGAGGTGATATGCTTAGGAAGAAGGAAGTGAGTGTATTGAATTGTTCTTTCTTAGAAAGTATGAGAAGAGAGTTTTATGGAAGCGGTTTAATATCAGCAGACGAGAGAGGAAAGAGAATGGAATGAATGATTAGGTGGAAAGACCTATTTATATATAAACCTAACTTATGTAGCAGTTGAGAGAAGAAATAAAGAAAAATGGAAAAGAAAGAAAAATATGACAAAGGAGTAGAAATTAGTGTAAGAGAGAGGAGAGAGAGAGAGTGAAGAAAATAGAGAATAAACTATATATAACACCACTTTGCTAAATATTTCAATTGTACCCATTCTAGAATTCCCAATTTCTGTGTGTAACTTGTTTTTGCCTCTGTTGAGTATGCAATGGCACGGTGTAAATAGGGAAGATGAAGGAAGAAGAAAAAATACAAAAGAAAGAAGGAAGAAAAGAAAGAAAGAAAAGAGGAGCAGAAGCAAGCAAACAAACACACTGTTAATCAAAACAAAAACAAAGCAAAAACAAACAACCCCCCCCAAAAAAAAAAAAACAACAAAAGAAACAAACAAACAACAACAAAAAAGTTGAACCCAGGAACAAGTCTCAAACAAACTGGACCCTGGGAAGCCCTTCTTTTTTCCCTTCCAGTTTAAGCCAATTGAGCTGGTTAACTTCCCAGTCAGCGATCCTGTTAGTGGCGTCAAGGCTGCACCTTTGGCCAGTTGCAGAATGGCACAGCAGAAGAGTGGCTCAGTGGGTGCCTACCTCTTGTTCTGGTCGCAGCTGGGCAGGTCGCACTTCCCCCTGGAGTGGAGGGGTTTTTCCTCAGGTTGGGCTACTCTGGCCCTGGAGGCCAGGCAAACTGGCAGCTGGGTCCTATTTCTTACTTCTTAACTTTAAGTAGTATTTTGCTTTGCTTGCCTTAGAGGAGAGGAAGGGACAGGTTCTGCTTAAAGTAATATAACATCATCTTGATGGTTGATCCCAAATTTGCACAGCGAAATTGTTTCTAGTATTTGTTCCTCTAAATTTCTTGATGGGTATGTTTCTAGCTTTTAGAATTTGCTAATCTTTAAAAAAGAGATCAGATGAATTACATGAAATTCATGATGTTTTTAATATTATAAATTAAGAATAAGTTCCATAACATATTTAAAGAGAGAGGAATACATATGAAACTGGAAAAATGTTTCATCACCCCCAGGTTTTTTGGTTTGTTTTTCCTATCATAATTAAGAATGCTTATTACATTGCTACATTAAATCCTCTAAATATTATGCTATGCTATCATAAAAGTCTTTCAGTAGCCTAAAGCCTTCTCTGTTGCAATATTGTCATTAGTGGTGATAAGTATCTGTAAACAAGTTTGAGAACTACTATTCTTTCTCATGACCTTTGGTGGGATTTTAGAGCGTGGTGGATTGACATTGTATTAGTCTTTTGCTGCTCTAACAGAAAACAACACACTAGGCAATTTATAAAGATTTCTCACATTTTGGCATTTGAGGAATCCAAGGTACCAGAATCTTGTGTGGTCTCTCTTGTTATATCATAACAGGGAGAAGGGCATCACATGGCCAGGGGACAGGAGAAGTCCAGTGAAGCCTAACTCACCTTTAATAAAAACTCCCTCCCAGGATAACTAACACACTTCCTTGACTAGCATTTTCATTCATTGCCAACTTTTAAAGACTCCAGTTCCCAATACCATTATCTTGTGCTCTGGAAAATCCTAGTCCCAATGTAGAATAACTGGTTCCAAGGTATGTGAGACCAAAAAAAAAAAAAAAAAAAAAAAAAAAAAAAAAAAAAAAAAAAGAGGCAGACATATCCAAGATTGCATGGAACACAATTTATTGGGGAACTTACTGACAGCAACATGGTCCTGAATGGCAGCAGGACAAAGTAGATGTATGCTATTGGGGGATGAAGTATATTGCTCAGGACAAAAATGACTTCATTCAAGCCATATTGTACTTGGTTTATCTCAAGCAAATGTCAAATAAGCACATTCTTGGCACTAGCATTCTGTCATAAAACTCCATACACCATTCTAATGGGTTTGTCTATTTAAAGTATGCTAAGAAACTATGTAGGAAAACCCAAGCAGGGTTACTGAGAGTTAATCATGGGAGTTTCAACTGAAGATGACTGCAGTCAAGTCAAGTTGAATCCACACACATTGGTAATTAATTTCAGGAAGAGTTTTAGAGGAGATGTTCAAGCCACAGCAGATATCAATATTAAGACTGGGTAAAGAAAAAAAGTGCACTACTACTACAAACATGAATTTGAAGCTCTATTGATATTGTTTAATTGCTTCTTGTCTTTTTTTTTTTTTTTTTTTGAAGCATAAGTGTTATTACTAGGAGTTGAGTAACTACTTCAAATTGTATCAACAGAGAAAAAACAAATTCTAGAAAATAACAACAAAAGGAAAATACTGCTCTGTTTCCCTCTGGTTCTATCTGTCCTCTGTGCCCTTCTTTCCCATCTCCACTCCCCTACATTGGTTTCTATATTAAGGAGAGATAACAATGCCAGCTGCTCTTCTTCTTTCCATTGTCAACATTGAAAAAAGGGCAGTCAAACAACAGACAGTGGTGACACTCTAGCAGCTGCAGTCACTGGCACAGAGAAAGAGAGAATGGGGTCAGAGATGCTCAGCAGAGAAATGACAGAGAGAGCAAAGAAACTAGGCCAAGTAGCAGCAGAGTAGCCAACCATGGCTGTGTTAAGAATGAATGCTGGCACTAAAATATGAGGATTTTCAGCAAAAGCCTTCTGAAAACAGTGGCTTCACACATTTGAAACCTTTAATTACTGCTCACTCTTGAAAATAAAACATGGTAAGGTAAGACTTTGAGATATGATATGAACACACTTTCCTTCTTATATACACATACATGTGTTGGTGTTTACACACATTTTCTTAAAAACGTATCTTTCCCATACTCACTCTACCAGAAGGAACAACAAGGAGAAATTGTCAGATTTTAACAAAACTAAAAATGGTATGTTCTTAAAACATTTTTTTTCAAACTTGAGGAAGAGCTGACTTGTGTGAATATGAGATGTTATATGGAATTCAGCTTCTTAAAGAATAAGAGAACACTAACACTGATATGAAAGAGTTATTTATCATACTTTCTAATGAAGGGGTAAGCAACTACCAAATATATTGAAACTTAAAATATTTTGATATTAAATACAAACAAAATATAAAAGATCTAACTTGCTACCCTTTTAAAATCCCATATCTAGAATATAGTGCTATTATTTTTACTCATTTAAAAAAGTTTTACTTATTTTTCAATACATTTTAAAAAGTTTGAAGCTAATAATCATTGACCCAGAACAATATCAATAATGGTAATTAGGAGAAACATTCGTTGAGACCTCATTATGTGCTAGAATCTGCCAAGGATTTTAGAGCATTGAATCCACTAATAATTCATTTGGACAAATGCCTATAATGGAGTTAATTTCTATATTAGTGTAATCTAAAAAAGAAAAATTAAGGAATTACATCTTCAAAATATAAGAGGATAACTATGTAATCTGACATAAGTTAATGTTCTAAGACAAGTTGATGAGTAGAACATCCATTTATCCTAAATATTTCTCCAAATGTTTACACATTAGGCTCTGAAGCTGAAATTGCCTTTCGGGATAACATTCTACCAATCATATGTAGATATGAAAATGAAAGAATACTCATGGAGCCACAAATGCATGAAAAGTTGACAGTAGCTTATCTTCTATTATCATAATAGGTTCCTTCCAGTGTCAATTTAGCTCCAATTTAATGGTTGCAAATTAATAAACAAACAGTTTAGTTAATTTTAGTCATTGACTATTTTAACATAATTATTTATTATGAACAAATAATTTGTGACTGTGATGAGATTAATTTTTCTTAGAAATTCAAGCAAGCTGATAAACCGATACTGGGAAATTCCATTATGCCAAATAATCTTCAAAAAATGAATAAAGAAACCAATCAAATCTCATATTGAGTGTGCACATTAATTATATTCCAGCAGCATGGTGTAATGAATTTCTATGATGCATATTTCAAGTTGAAATTAAAGAGTAAAGAAAAAAGACAATTTGTTTTATGAACTGTTGAGAATTCAAATTTAACTTAATCATACCCAGGTAAAGAAAAGCAGTACTCAAATGCCTACTATATGTTAAAATTAAAATCTAATTAAATCAAATTAAAACAATTATTGCAAATTCCAAGTGAATATAATCTTATTAGGATATGACCATAAAGTTAACCAAATGCACCACGTACTTCATGACTCTTCCTTGGGTCTGATATTCTCTTGTGTCTCCAGCTGTGGAAGTGTCACCACAACCACCAATGAACAGTTCATATTTCACCACCTCAAAAGCCACTACACTATTCAAGTAGTGGAAGTTTTTTCTGTGTCTGCAATCCTGTCACACTGCCTTATATGTCTATTATAGGAATTGTTTTAGTTAATTATGTATTATAGTTGCCCTTTATTTATACTTGCACTGAAGTAGAACCTTTTTGAATGTGGAAAATTGATTTATTCAGTGTTGACCACATGCTAGTAACATGTTTGCTTGTTTCTAACAGGTGACAGTATGAATGAGCAAACCTTTTGCTCACTCTAGATATTTTTTTCTCCTTACAATGAAAGCTCTTACTCATTTTCCAAATTTTGGTAAATGTCCCTTTTCTGATGGTCATTTAAGAAATAAATAATTAATTTTGGAGTAATACTATCATAATGTTCATATACTTTGCAAGATAACTAGTTTCACAGACATTTAAATGACCCAAATAAAAAGATGGCCGTTTTAAAGATTATGTAGTAAATGGATTTGATTTTAATGGAGGACTGGAAGAAATTAAAAGGTAAATTTACAGGAAGCTTTAAAATCATAGCAAAATATTCAGAACATGGTAAGTTCTTCCTATGTAATATCTGAATGCCTGGCAATCCAGTATTTCTCTAATGTGTGTGATTTATGGCTCAATAGGTATATGCAAAATCAAGTCTAACAGATAATGTCAAAATGATTTTCAGAAGATGGTAAAATTGACAATAATACTAGCAATATATGATTATTATTTTTCCAAACCTCACTGTCTTGTATTATGCACCTTTTTGATTTTTGTTATTCTATTTGATGTGAAATAGGATTTCTCTGTGGTTTTAAGGTGTGTCTCCTTGATAACTTATGTGGATTAAAATCTGTGAGCAATCTAGATTGGCACTTCAGTTTTCCTTGTCTCTGATGTCTTTTTAAAACTACAGGGGAGTTTGCTTTTGGCTTGTTTGACTTCTCTTATTTATCTATTTAGGATAATAAGTTCCTGTCAGTTACTTGTGCTGACAATATCCTTAGGCAACTTTTTGTGATCAGAATTTCTTGCCATGGGCAATTATATATCTATAATACTAGCTTCTCTGGAGGATCACTTATGCCCAGGAGTTTGAGGTCAGCCTGGGCAACATAGCAAGACCCTATCTCAAAAACAAACAAACCAACCAAAAAGAACTTCTTACTTTTAACTTAATCAAATTGTCTTCTCTGCTGTTTTATTTTGCTTTATGAATGATACACTGAAATTAAATTCTGATTTTAATATTAGTATAATCATGAACAGTAAAATAATGGTTATACTATATATGTTATGTATACCCATACACAGAGACTCTTCACTAGAATATCATGTAATAATTAAATTAGAAAATACATTTTCAATTAGAAAATACAGTTTTTCTTTGTAGTAACCTCAATCTTCTGAGGACCAATTATATTTAGAAACACATTTTGACTCTCTTATAGGTTGTTTGAGATGAAAACATAAATATTTTGTTCATTAAAAATTTAGTTCCTATTAAAATTTCATTATTGCATGAATGTTTCCAAAATACTTATTATTCTTCACAGCAGAGACTAGTATAAACATATGTGTTAGACAGACAGTAGATCGATTTGAGGGGGAAGATTTTTCCAGTTGGCATGCAATTTTACTTCAGAGAGTGCTGGAAAAATATGTTTTAAGACATTTTATATTTAATACTTCTTATGTCAACAAATATGAAATGTACATAGAGCTAGAAAATAAGGATGCAGAAAAATAATCAAATGATCTAACTCACTTTTTCTGGCATATTTGTCTCCTAATCAGCCATTATCAAAATTCAGATAACTGAAAAAACAGAGGTCCAAAGGACAGAGAGATGTATAATCTGAGATCTTTGCACAAAGTTGATAAAAATGTGCTTCACAAATTAGACTTCTCAAAACTTTTAGATAACACCACATTTCAGTTCCTCACCCCAGATCATGGCATTTCAGAGGCACATTTGTTTTATTAACTCTTTACAAATGTATACTATTATGCGACAGAATTTCTTTATTCAGATGACTTTTAAGAAAGTTTTGGAGTGATATTCATTGTCCTGTTTGAAAATATACATATGCATATATGTATATGCATATATATATATATATATGTATGTATTTAACAACTCACTAAATGGAATTAATATTTTCTCCCCAACAATTAATATTTTCTCTTCAACACCATCAATAAAATATTAGTATACAATATGTTTTTCAACACACATAGAGATTTTTATCTCCATTTATAAAAAGTTCATTATGTTCTTTAATACTGACTAGGAATAAAGAGAATAGCATTAAATATAAAAATCAAAATGGAAATTTAATTCTTCTAGACATGACTACTATGAACATTTTCGTATATAATGTCTTTCAGAATGCTTTTTAATCAGAGAGTGCCACCAGGCCCAGGCTCCAGCCAGTCCTGCCAACCTCTGCCAGAGCAGGAGACAGCAAGGACAGACCCGCCAACTCTGCTTGAGCTCTGGTGGGTGGAGGACAGTCCCGGGACCTGAACTGGAGTGCTGCCAGGCACAGGTCAGTCCCCCAGACCTTCACCCCAGCTCGGCTAGCCCCAGGTCAGTCCTGCTGATCCCCCCTGGTATATGACCAGGCTCCAGCCAGTCCTGCCAACCTCTGCCCCAAAGCAGGAGACAGCAAGGACAGACCCGCCAACTCTTCTTGAGTTCAAGCAGGCTGAGGACAGTCCCAGGGACCTACACTGGAATGCCACCAGGCCCAGGTCAGTCCTACTGACCTTCACCCCAGCGCGGCCAGCCCCAAGTCAGTCCCGCTGACATCTTCTTGAGTGTGGTCAGGCTCAGGGAAGTTCCACCATCCTCTGCCCAAGCACAGACAGGCCCAGGTCAGCACAGTTCACACCCTCAGAGCTCAGGCAAGTCTTGGACAGCTTCACAGACTCTGCTGAGAGGACTGCCTCTTCCAACCAGCAGACCACCACAGGAGCTCAGATTCAACCAGTTCAACCCACACCAACCTGCATGGACCCAGCCCCAGGTCTTCAAAGCATACTTTGAAGAACAACAGCAGGTTCTGATAGCCCAACATTAAGGGGAGGCACAGACAACCTGCAAGGATATTATAAGAATATAGGGAAGAAACTGTAATATCTCAGATCTATACTGCAAGAAAGTAAGGCAAATAGACAACATGAAAAAACAAGGGAGGAAAGTATCCCAAACAAACCAGAATTCTACAATAACAGAACCCATGCTCAGCTAAGTTGATGAAATGTCAGAGGAGGAGTTCAGAAGGTTCATAATTAAAATGATCTGTGAATCAAAGAATGACCTAAATGAGCAAATACAGGCAAAAATTGACCACTACAACAAAGTTATAAGAGAGCAAATACAGGTAGCAAAAGATTACTTAAAAAAAAAAAAAAAAAAAAAAAAGAAACTCCGAAACAAACCAGTCATAAATCCTTGAAATGAAGGAAACAATTAACCAAATAGAAAACACAATTGAAGGCATCACCAACAGACTAGATCAACTGGAAGAAAGAACTTCAGACAATGAAGACAAAGTATATAATCTTGAAAATAAAGTTGACCACACAATGAAGATAGTAAGAAACCATGAACAGAACATCCAAGAAGTATGGGACAGCATCAAAAGACCAAATGTAAGAGTAATTGGGGTAGAGGAAGGCACAGAGTTTCAAACCAAAGGAATGCACAACCTCTTCAATGAGATAATATCAGAAAATTTCCCAAGCATAAAGAATGAATTGGAAAACCAAATACAAGAGGCTTATAGGACACCAAATGTACAAAATTACAACATATCTACACAAGACACATTATAATGAAAATGCCTAGCATACAGAACAAGGATAGAATTTTAAAGCCTGCAAAAGAGAGGAATCAGATCACATATAAGGGAAGACCAATTCATATAACACCAGATTTTTCAACTCAGACACTCAAAGCTAGGAGATCATGGAACAACATATTCTAAGCTCTGAAAGAAAAGGGATGCCAACCAAGAATCTTATACCCAGCCAAATTAAGCTTTAGATTTGAGGATGAAATAAAAACCTTCCATGATAAACAAAAGTTAAGAGAATTTACAAGTAGAAAGTCAGCACTACAAAACATCCTCAGCAAAAATATTCCATGAAGAGGAAAAGAAAAACAATGATGAAAATCAACAGAGGGAGATATTACACTGAAGGAAAAAACAATCAGAGGAGAACCATGTCAAGTTAAATACCAAAAATAAACAAAAATGGCTGGGAATACAAAACACATCTCAATAATAACTCTGAATGTTAATGGCCTAAACTCACCAATCAAAAGACACAGACTAGCAGATTGGATCAAAAAAAAAAAAAAAAAAAAAAAAAAAGACCCAACAATATGCTGCCTCCAAGAGACTCATCTCATAAGAAAAGACATCCATAGGCTGAGGGTCAAAGGTTGTGAGAAAGCCTACCACTCACATGGACTGAGTAAACAAGCAGGGGTTCTGTCCTCATATCAAATAAAGATGACTTCAAGGTAAAGTCAATCAAAAGGAATAAAGAAGGACACTATATACTGCTCAAGGGAACCATACACCAACAAGACTTAACAATTATAAATAAATATGCCCCAAACAATGGAGCATCCATGTTCATCAAACAAACTCTCCTCAAGTTTAAGAGTCAAATTCACCACAACACAATAATTCTTGGTGACTTTAACACACCCCTTTCACCACTGGATAGATCTTCCAAACAAAAACTGAATAAAGAAACTATAGAACTAAAAATATAATAAACAACTTAGACTTGACTGACTTATATAGAATAATTCATCCTTCAACAAGCAAATATACTTTCTTCTCAGCAGCACATGGATCCTTCTCTAAAATAGACCATATGCCATGCCACAAAACAACTCTTAGCAAATATAAAAAAAAAATAGGATACTACCCTGCATTCTATCAGACCATAATGGAATGAAATTAGAAATCAATGATAAAATAAGAAATAAAAGCTACTCCAACACCTAGAGACTAAGTAATATGCTACTGAATGAACAATGGGTTGCAGATGACATCAAAAAAGAGATTAAAAAAAATTCTTAGAGGTGAATGAGAACACAGACACAACATATTGAAATCTCTGGGACACTATGAAGGCAGTTCTAACAGGAAAGTTCATTTCATTGAGTTAATTCCTCAAAAGAAGAAAAACTCAACAAATAAATGACTTAAAATTGCATCTCAAAGCTTTAGAAAAAGAAGAACAATCCAACACCAAAAGTGGTAGAAGACAGAAAATAATTAAAATCAGAGCTGAAATTAATGAAATTGAAACAAAAGAAACAATTGAAAAAATTGACAAAACAAAGTTGGTTTTTTGAAAAAAAAATAAATAAAATTGACAGACCCTTAGCCATGCTAACAAAGAGAAGGAGAGAGAAAACTCAAATTACTAACATATGCGATGAAAAAGGAAATATCACAACAAAGACTACAGAAATAGAGGAAATAATTTGAAATTATTTTAAGAACTTGTACTCCTACAAAATACAAAACACCAAAGGCATCAACAAATTTCTAGAGTCGTATGATCTGCCCAAATTAAAGCTGGATGATATACACAATTTGAACAGACCAATTTCAAGTGATGAAATGGAAGATGCCATCAGAAGCCTAAGAACCAAGAAAAGCCCAGGACCAAATGGATACACAGCCAAGTTCTACAAGACCTTCAAAGAAGAACTGATGCACTTCCAAACTCATTCTATGAGGCCAATATCACCCTGGTCCCCAAACAAGCCAAAGACACATAAAAAAAAGAAAATTTCAGACCCATATCTTTAATGAACATAGATGCAAAAACTCTCAATAAAATTCTGGCAAAACGGATACAAAAACATATCAAAAATATAATACACCACGATCAAGTGGGGTTCATTCCAGAGATGCAAGGATGGTTCAACGTACTGAAAGCAATAAATGTAATTCATCACATCAATAGACTTAAAGATTAGAACCATATGATTATCTCAATAGATGCAGAAAAAGCATTTGACAAAATACAGCACACCTTCATGTTCAAAATACTAGAAAAACTAGGGATAACAGGAACATATCTCAATATCATAAAAGCTATATATGCTAATCCCCAGGCCAACATTATTCTAAAGGGAGAAAAATTGAAAGCATTCCCTCTAAAAACTGGAACAAGACAGGGATGCCCTCTTTTACCACTTCTATTTAACATAGTAATTGAAACGCTGGCCAGAGCAATAAAACAGATGAAAGAAATTAAAGGGATACAGATAGGTAAAGTAGAACTCAAATTATTATTATTTGCTGATGATATGATTTTATACCTAGAAGACCCAAAAAATTCCACCAGAAAACTTCTAGAACTCATAAATGAATTCAGCAAAGTAGCAGGATACAAAAATCAACACCCATAAATCTAAGGCATTTCTATATATCAGTGACAAATTCTCTGAAAGGGAAATGAGGAAAACTATCCCGTTTACAATAGCATCAAAAAATAAATAAAATACTTGGGAATCAACCTGACGAAAGATGTGAAAGACCTCTATAATGAAAACTACAGAAAGCTAAAGAAAGAAATTATGGAAGACCTTAGAAGATGGAAAGATCTACCCTGTTCTTGGATAGGCAGAACTAATATTGTCAAAATGACCATACTACCAAAAGCACTATACAGATTTAATGCAATGCCAATCAAAATCCCAATGACATTCCTCATAGAAATAGAAAAAGCAGTCATGAAATTCATCTGGAAAAATAAGAGACCCAGAATAGCTAAAGCAATCCTTAGCAAGAGAAGTGAAGCAGGTGGCATCACTATACCAGACCTTAAATTATACTACAGAGCAATAGTAACAAAAACAGCATGGTATTGGCACCAAAATAGGCTGGTAGACCAATGGTACAGAATAGAGGACACAGAGACTAATGCATATAATTTCAGTTATCTCATATTAGACAAAGGCGCCAAAAACGTACTTTGGAGAAAAGATATCTTCTTCAACAAATGGTGCTGGGAAAACTGGAAATCCATATGCAAGAAAATAAAATTAAACCTCTATCTCCACCATGCACAAAATTCAACTCAAAGTGGATCAAGAATCTAGGAATTAGACAGAGACACTACAACTAATAGAAGTAAAAGTAAGCTCTAATCTCCAACATGTTGGATTAGGCCCCAAATTCCTTAATAAGACACCTGTAGCACAAGAATTAATATCAAGAATCAATAAATGGAATAGATTCAAATTACAAAGCTTCTCAGCAAAAGAAACAATCAGTGAGTTAAATAGAGAGCCTACTAATTGGGAACAAATTTTTACCACAGGCATGTCAGATAGAGCACTAATCTCTAGAATATATAAATAATTCAAAAATCTCAACACCAAAAAAACCCACAAATAACCCAATCAATAAATGGGCCAAGGAAATGAACAGACACTTCTCAGAAGAAGATATACAATCAATCAACAAATACTTGAAAAAATGTTCAATATCTCTGGTTATTAGAGAAATGCAAATCAAAACCACTCTAATATTTCATTTCACATCAGTCAGAATGGCAGCTGTTAAGAACACAAACAACAATAAATGTTGGCGAGGATGTGGAGAAAAAGGCACACTTATAAATTCTTGGTGGGACTGCAATGGTGCAGCCAATATGGAAAGCAGTATGGAGATTCCTTGGAAAACTTGGAATGGAACCACCTTATGACCCAGCTATCCCACTCCTTGGTCTATACCCAAAGGACTTAAAAACAGCATATTACAGGGACACAGCCACATCAATGTTTGTAGCAGCACAATTCACAATAGCTAAACTGTGGAACCAACCTAGATTCCCTTCAGTAGATGAGTGGAAAATGTGGTATATTTACACAATGGAGTATTACTCAGCAATAAGAGAGAATAAAATCATGGCATTCACAGGTAAATGGATGAAGTTAGAGAATATAATGTTAAGTGAAGTTAGCCAATCCCAAAAAGCCAAATGCCAAATGTTTTCTCTGATATAAGGAGGCTGATTCACAGTGGGGTTGGGATGGGGAGCATAGGAGGATTAGAGAAACACTAGAATGGCCAATGGGGAGGGAGGGGAAGGGAGGGGGCAAAAAGGTGAAGGGAAAAAAAGATGGTAGAATGAGATGGATATCATTACTCTAAGTGCATGTATGAAGTCACGAATCCTGTGAATAAACTTTGTATACAACCACAGATATGTGAAAATGTGCTCCGTAAGTATAATATGAAATGTAATATATTCTGCTGTCATTTCTAACAACTTAGAATAAATAATGAACTTGAAAAAAATAATGCTTTTTAATCAATGATGAGAACATACTTTTTCTGTGCCATAAAATATTATATGTATTTTAAATATAAGTAAACATAGATCTACAACATTAATTTTAATAAATTCAATATATTCCATTTAAAGCCATACACATTTATTTAATCAATTCCTTATTGATATATATATATATATAATGTATATATTTATATACATATTTGTATTAGTATAAACAAAGCTCTGCTTCTTTTTAGTACCCTTAAGAGTCAACTTTTGTTTACTATGACAAAATATCTGAGAAAGTCAGCTTAAAGGATAAAACATATTTTGGCTCATGGTTTACAGGTTTTGGTCCATGATCACTTGGTCCCCTTACTTTGGTGAGGCAGAACATCATGGGGGAAGGTTCTGTTGAAGGAAAGCTGCTCATCTACTGGCAGCTAGGAGCAAAATAAGAAAAAGAACAAGAAAAGGGCTGGGAACAAAAGATACCATTGAAAGGCATACCCCCAGGGGCCTACGTTTTCTAATTAGGGAACATTTTCTAAAGTTTCCACCACCTCCCAACAGTACCTACCACCAACTGGGTAGGGACCAGGCTTTCAACACGTGAGCCTTTGGGGGACATTCTAGGTGCAAACTATAACATCTATGCTTTCTTTATTTCCACATTCACACAGAGATCTTATACTCAGCATTGTCACTATATAAAAGTTTATTTAGTCTGCATGCCTAAAATAACATAGATAAAATCTCATTACCACTTGTCATCAAACAATTTAGGCAAATTGACACTGTATAATACAAGATGATGGTCCACTAAAGGGATATAATGTCTTGCAGAGAAAATTCACATAATAATTAATATAGAAAGCCTAAAGTCTTATTTTCCTATGTAGGCAACAGGAATTCCTGTAAACCTATCAATTTATAGTGACACTCAGATCACATAGTGTCTTGCAATATAATAAAGCTCTACTAGTGTGTAGAGCTGGAAACATGTTAGAAACAGATATTATTAAGGATATTGGAAAGGTTATTGTTTTTAAAATATATAGTTCTCAGATATGGAAATTATGAGGCATATGACTTCAGCATGTTCTGGGTCAACAGAGATGAAATGATTTTTGGAACAACTTAGTTCAAGGATGGGACAATGTCATTGGTCAATTTAAAAAATATGAAAAGTAGAATTTATCATAAATAAAATCTCAGAAAGTATTAAATGTTTATTTAAAAAAAATATTAAATGATTAACTACACATGAATCATTATCTTAAGTGTATTTTTATTAGAATAATCTTATTAATATGTAAATGCCTATGACAATTGTTAAATAAAGAGTTTGCAGAGTTTTGCAAAAGAAATATGAAATTTGTCTTCCTGGCATCTGGAGACATTAATATGACCTGTATATGTGCTCTTATTAAATGTACACAACCTCCTTTTGAAGTATTTTTTTCTTTCTTTAAAAATAAGAAGGAAATGAGGATTGGAGAAGTTAATTAATTTGCCCATACTATCAGAATTTGTTCTTTTTTCAAAGTTTACAATGTCATTCAAACTTTCTGTATATGTAAAAACTATGGTTTAATCTGTTTTAAAACTCTTCTATTTCTAAAATAACCAAATACATCACAAACATTGGTATATTGCTTGAAATTGTGGGTACAAGTAAATGAATGCTATCATATTTCTAAATCTCTGTGGCATGAATTACACATATTGCAGATACATACTAATTAATAAAATATACATATTTATAAAATTTAGTCAAGTAATCTCTTCATATAATTTAATCCTTTCAAAGTGTTATTTTCATGTGACCTGTGATAAACTTTCTATGAAAAAACCAAAGCCAAGCATTGTCAAGACACTCTAGGGAAAGAGTAACAGGGAGAGAGAGAACTGGTGGAGATAAGTATTACTTTATGTAGTATTAAAATTTTATTACATCACAATACTTTATAAAGTCAGTGATTGGAAAATTAGCAATGGAATGGGGGAAGGATCTCAAAATAGACCTACAATGTGTTGGAAATACTGTGAAAGAATTAGTATTGCAGATAAATGGGGAAAGAATAAACAATTCAGTGAATGGTACTGGAAAAACTGGGTGTCCACTATAAAATTAAGGAAATTTTATCTCTAAAAAAAAACGTATAAAATTAAATATTATTTTTTAAAAATCTTAAAATTAAATTTTAATTCATATTGACCAATTATGAACAAATTATATCATTTTTGTTAACAACATTGTGAATTACAGTAAATTATAGCAAATTAATTTATTAAAATTAATTCCAAGGTAAAGATTGTTGAAATAGAACAATATTGCCAAGGGTAACTCTGCTTGTAACAATGATAAAAATAAAAGACATGTATTTTTATGATATATTGATTATAATATATTGACTATGATGTATTATATTTATACATTATGTTATAATACTTTCAAGAAACTAGATTAGCTATATTCCTTACTAATATCCTGGCAAGACAGGATACAACTGTGCTCAGTGCTTAATGCAGTCAGTAGCTTAAAAGCTTTCTATGGCAGTCTAGGTTTATATAACTTTTCATTTACCTTAACCTTGAAGATGAATCATTTTAATCCTGAGAATTGACTCCTCTTGGGAATGGAAATATGTCAATTGCATATGCTATATACCAGATGCTTTCAAATAAATAACATAATACTTCTGCCTAAACCTGCCTCACATATTTCATATCATCTTTGCCTCTTCCCTGTTATAAGTACCACACAATCCCTTATGACTCATTTCTACTCTTCTTTGCATTTAAGTCCTCCCTGTGCATCACTGCATTAAGTCTTAGTTATCCAACTCTGTCCCTAAAATAACTGTAGAGTAAATTATTTTGAAGTACGTTTTTCTGGTTCAATTTGTCACATGAGAAAATTTCCACTGAGCTCTATTGACAAAATTGGGAACTGTAACTCAAAAGTTTTCCAATTCAAAGATTAGGGTAGACGCAAAACACAGACTCTTCAGCCATATGATGCTTTGAATGAGTAATTCTCTCAACAGTATCACATTGCTTAGAAATGTAGTGTAAAAAAATTTCTACCACTATGACTGATCTATTATATAGAAAACAGCTGAATGATTACTATGAAGCCATAGCTAAACAAAGTATGTCATTTACTGTGAAACTTGTAAATTCTTCTGGTTATACTCTAAACATGAGGTTCAATACCTCTCTTCTCTGCATCTTTCAAAAAGAAAACAGAAGAAATGTGTGCTGTAAAATTTTAAAAATATGATATGAATATAAATTGGATAAATATAAAGGGGAAAGAAAGTGTAGATTTTGCTTTAACTCTGGCAAAAATGAACTTGAGCAAGAGATTTTGATGTTTATTTAAAATATCTTAATATTTCCATTAAGAAAAGAATGTATATTCCAGTCAGTTGAATCAATCATTTTTAAAGTATGAAGATAAATAATATTTCATATTTGTATACATATCATGCATGTTCATGTACACATATATCTGTCTACATCAATGTCTATATCTGTTTATCTATTTCTATATCCATAAGCATCATTCAATTTGGAAACCTCTGATTTCCAGCAATTACTGGGTTTTCCAGACTTTTTTTATAAAAAGAAAACTGCCAATGTTTCTAGCAAGGAACAGGAAGCTATTTTCAGAAAATAAGCCTGAATCAGAGACGAGCTACTATATATATAGCAACTCTAATAAAGCCTTTATATATATAATAGTTGAATAGAAATCCCTTAATGTGTTAGTATTTATTCCACATTACAGATAAGGAAATCAAAGCTCAGAGAGGTTATACAATAGTCCCAAGATTCAGAGCTTTATGTGATTCAATTCACATCTTACTGTAAAAATCATACTTTTCTATTATACCAGTCTGCTTTTTATAGACAAATAGTGTATCCTATCACCACTAAAAGGTAAATACCTTTGAAATTATTTTTTTTGGTGTATTTGTATAAGCTATTAAGTTTTTTAAAAATATGTGCAAATAAAATCATAAAGTTATCACTGATGGGTCTGTGACTGGTTCTTATGTCTTCCTTGAAAATATCTATCAAAATATATGTGGCCACAAAATTACTAGAGAAGAATGTAGAGAAATTCTTAATTGGCAGTTACAAAAGACAATAGTTTTCCTAATGTGATCTCCAACTAATTTCAGTTTTGTTTTGTTATATGGAATTTGAACGATTTACTTCACATTAGGAAACAATCCAACAAAACAGTCTTCTATCACAAAAATTATAACATTTTTAAGGCTTTTTTTTAGTGGTGGGGGCATACCAGGGATTGAATTCAGGGGCACTCAACCACTAAGCCACATCCCTAGCCATATTTTGTATTTTATTTAGAGACAGGGTCTAGCTTTTGCTGAAGGCTGTCTTTGAACTCCTGATCTTCCTACCTCAGCATCCCCAGCTGCTGGGATTACAGGCATGTACCATTGCTCTCCACTGAGGCTTCTTTTTCTTTTTTTTCTTTTTGATGCTGGAAATTGAAACTAAGACCTGGCACATGCTCCACCACTGAGCCAACTCCACAATTTCAGTTTGTAATCTTCCATAGCTACTCATATTCTACTTAGTTTTCTTATTTAGTATTGTCTTGATTTTAATTATTTGCATTCTTTCTAAAAATTGGCAGTTTTACATCAATAATGTATATGATATATTCTTTTTTATGTTTAAATCTCTTTTTTATTTATTTTTTATTCTAAGTTGTTAAAAATGACAGCAGAATGTATTACATTTCATATTATACTTGTAGAACACATTTTTACCTATCTCTGGTTGTATACAAAGTATATTCACACCATTCATGACTAATTACTAGTGTAGTAAATAAATAGAGTGAAAGATTAGCAAAACTTAAAAGCATTTTTTAAATCAGAAAAAAAGTTATTCCAAATAAATCATATTTGTATCTCTGTAATAGATTATAGTAGAACTGAATTAAGAATTCTTGGGACTTTTGTACTGCTGAAAGCCATTAGTTTATAATTTTGTTCCTGGATAGTTCACATAATTGAAATGCACAAGTAATACCTATAAATATGTTATTTCCAGACTTAGAAAAAACATCTCTGAATTTTTTACTTGTATTGTTTCCACCTTATAAGGTGATTTTGAAAGTTCCATGAAAATACATGTATTATGTGTATATCTATAATGTTCCCAAAGAGTTCATTTGTTGAAGATTTGGTCCCCAATGCAGTAATAGGATTAAAGAGTGGAATCCTTAAGAAGTAATTGGATCATAAGGGCTCCGACATCATCCATGGATTAATCTATTGAAGGATGGATAATTTGATGGCATTGTTGGGAGATGGTGGGAACTGTAGAGAGGTTGCAAAGTTGGAGGAAGTAGGTCACTAGGGGCTGTCCTTGATATCCCTGGCATACCTATCTTGAGTGCTCTTTCACTCTCTGCTTTCTGGCCCCCATAGAGTGAGTAGCTTTTCTCTTGCTCTTCCATGCCTTTCCCCCATGTGTGTTCTGCCTCACCTCAGGCTTAAAGCAAGAGAGGCAGTAGAACGTGGACTGAAACCTCTGAAATCATGAGTCATAAAACAAATATTTCCTTCTTTAAATTTTGTTTGTCAGGTACTTTGATCATAATGACAAAAAGCTGATGAAAACAACATTCCAGGACAAGGTCTATACTGGTACCTCTCATATTATTTCTGATTTTAACGAAGTACCGCAAACATATAGTCTCCAAAAATTATTTAAAAGTATTATTTTGATCTTTAAATGTTTATAACAATAAGCCAAAACAATTAAAATAAAAGCACAATTTTAGAAGCTATTTACAATTAATCATATCCATATGTACGTTTATGACTAGAACTTCATTAATGCTTATTCTAAAATTTTCCTAGAATTATATGCTGGAAGATTGTATGTGTCATTGACTAAAGAAATTATGGCTAGATGTTTTACTATTGTAACAAGGAAAATATATTGAAAAATACATGATAAGCATTAAAAGAAAATCAGACTAAAGAGTTAAAATAAAAATATTTCATAAATATGTCATAAATGGCAAAGAAAACTTGAGTTTTCAATTCTTGTTACCTAAAATTATTTTTTAACAAAAATGAATTGCAAATTGGTATTCAATACAAATACCAAAAAAAAAAAAAAAAGAATTATTAAGGACCATATTTAGGTCATTAAGTCAGTTTTTGTGTGTTGTTTTTCTTTTCCTATCTTACAACATTTAAAAAAAAACATTTGCTTATAATTACATTTGTCATAATCAGACAAAGTGTAGATAAATGTATATTGGCAGCTGGGACCTGGGTAAGTTTCTCCTTCATCATTAGATCCACTCTAACTATATGAACTTATTGATTTAAGAAGGAATAAGAAGACTCCTGGGACAGTGTTTTAACTAGGTTCAAAATCTTGTTTCTGAGAAATGGGCCTAACAATTTAGAGAGTCCCCAAATATCAGTCCTTTACAAAAATTACATTACTAAGAAGCATAAAAAGTCAAACCAAGAGCAGAGAGAAAAGGAAACAGTTCTTCCAAAAACACCCAGTTCTTATCCCCAAACAACCACACTATGGCATGTGTGCACCAGAGGTAGAAAAGGCTATGTATTCTGACAGTTTACTTTATAAACACTATAACAAGCAATTCAGCCACAATAAAAAGTAATCTATCTTTGGTATCTCCAGCCCATCCATATCCATTAAGTCCTGGTGTGTTTTATGGCACAGCAGGGTAAATATAATTAACAATAATGCATTACATACCTCAGACTAGTTAGGAGAGAGAAATTTGAATGTACTCATCATAAAAAATTAAAATGCTTAGTGATGGATATGCTAATTATCCGGTCGATCACTGTCCAATGTATATGAGGAACAAAACATCACATTGTAATTCATAAATATGCATACATTTTATGTGTAAATCACAATAAAAAGAAAAAACTTAAAAGTAAATTTAAAAGAACAGCCACAAATTAGGGTTGGTGTCAGGAACAGTGATTGTCTCTAGGAGGCAGTAACCACAGTATCTGCAGCACAGAAGAGCTACTCTACAGCCAAGGGGTCTGTGACTGCAATGCAACTGATAAAAAAAAAAAAAAAAAATGTGAATTTATTCAGCCTATAGGATACGATTTTTAAATATTTGAGGACCTCAGCTTCCCCAAATATTGCTCAGGAGAGGAATTTTGAAAGGGATTTAAATTCTTACATGAGAAAATGGGAAGTTAAGACCCCCAAATGTCTTACATGTGCTTGCAAAAAGAAAATCATTCCAGCATTGTGGTGAAAATTTCACAGGCTTTTAAAAAAATTCTTTAAATTTGCTTTTAGTATTTCAAGATCCCATCCCTCCTACATATGAAAATTGTTTTAATGCACTGCACATTTCATAGTTTTCTGAGAAAAAAAAATAAAGCTATAAAAGAATATATTCTCAAAAGGTATAAAGTTGAGTATGGTATATATATATATACATATATATATGGTGTGTGTGTGTGTGTGTGTGTGTGTGTGCATGCGTGCAATACATACAGGTCTTTCTAGCAGAATCTTCCACAAAAAGAGAAGAGATGTCTTCATCCACTCCTGCTTCATTCTTCGCTATGCAAGTATATGCTCCGGTATCTTCATAGCGCACATTGCTTATGTGAACCTCACTGCCATTTGCTGTGAACAGAAGGCAAATGCAACTTGTAAACTACAATTTCAGTTTTGGTACAGTGCTTTCTGATTACACAGTCAAACAGTTCACTTAGCTTGTCCTAATTAAACTGTTTTCCTTCCTACTTCCATACCTTGGAAGCATGCCAAATTCTACCAGAAGCATTTGAGTGTTTTGTAAACTGTGCTGTCATTCTATTACTGAGAGCCTAATACTCTATCAAATGCACATGATTTATATTTTATACCATTTCCTTTGCCCACATTGCATATCAAGTGGTTCATATTGATAACTATGATTCATTTATATATTTAGAAATCACTTTTTCCCAAGCTTTTGTAGAAATTTAACTAGCAGTGCTATTCATTTTCAAGAAAACACATATGAAAATACACTCAAAAGAATATTAAGTGAGAATGTGCATGTATACCATTGTCATTAAACAAACTTGTTACTGAGTTTTTATTACATACCTGCAATTATTAGGGCAGGAGGACACAAAGATAATAACACATGATTGTCTTTAAGAATTTCAGTCTCCTGCATGTATAAAAATTCAAATGGTGTAAAAATCAGTGACTTGGAAAACTGTGCTCTTTATATGTAATATGAAAGAAATTGCACTCTGAAAGCGTGTATAACAAATTAAATTAAATTTAAAAAATGTAAAAAAGAAAAGAAAAAGAATTTCAGTCTCTTTCCAGAAATTTAGCTAAAGTAAAGTAGTATATGGAAATTGATAGAATCAATGTTAAGAACAAAGAGTTAAGGGAATGATTAACACAACTTTCAAATATTGGTGAGATAATATTTTAAGTTAATCCTTGAATAATGAACTGCATTCTCCAAAGTGAAAACAAGGGGATAATTAATAATTTACAATATGCTGGCAATAGTCCTGAGATTCATAGAATCAACTCTGAGGATGAGGACTGGACACTTGTTCCATCTGCCTCTAAAGCTGTTTATTGTCCGCATTTGTTGAGGCTTCTTTCCTTTCTGTCCCCTCTGCTCCTCTCCCTACCTCTCTCTCCCCTTCCTCCTTTCCTTTATCTTTTCATGTACATGTCTGTGTGCATAACTCTGTGTGTTTTATGCATGTGTGTTCCATGTTATCCAATTACAAGAATATGATGTGTGGTAGAATGGAACATGGTTTCTTGTGGTGCTTTAAACAAAAAATTGGGGTATTGGGAATTGGACCCAGGGTGTATAACCAATGAGCTACATCCCTGGTCCTTTTTAATTTTAATTTTTTATTTTGAGATTGGGTTTCATTAAATTGCTGGATGTCTCCCTATGTTGCTGAGGCTGACCTCAAACTTGCAAACTGTCCTGGCCTTATCCTCCCAAGTAGCTGACGGGACTATAGGCATGTGCCACTGCATCCGTCTAGAACAGGACTGTTTTTGACAGGAAGAAGACAATACAATTAGTGTGTCTGAATTTGGGAAAAGAAGAATAGAAAACCAACAGCAAAAACTTGAATGCCATCCCTAGGAGTCAGTGGTTCTGAAAGGATGTGAATAAAACACAGAATGTTTGGGGGAAAGTAATCATTTGTAAATTTAACTTTTTTATTTACTTAGAAATGCATGCTCTTTTTTTCCCCAATCCTTTTCGAAAAGCACTACTCCAAAACAGAGATTGGTAGGTTTTTGTTTTGTTCTGCTACAAAAAGCCAGATAGTAAATTTTTTAGGGTTTGTGGACCATACAGTCCCTGTGGCAATGAGTCATCTCTGTCTTAACAGTATTAAAGTAGTTCATTTAAAAAATGAACGTAGCTGTACTCTAAAAATAAATAAAATAAACCCAACCTTTTATCTACAAATATTGACAGCTGTCTTAATTTGGTATGTGGACCTTGGATTACAAACCCTGCTTCTAAATGTCAGTACATCGAAACCTGGGTCAACCTTTTGTTTTACATGAAATATGGCTCCCTCCAAAAATCAAATATTTATTTTGAAGACTCACATCTAAAATCTCCAGATTTTCATTGAAAGTTTAACTGAATTTGTTCATTCTTTAAATTATCTTTCCCAATATTCTTGTATATCTTCCAAACATGCATTCCTGGAGGTTTTTCACTCTGTTACTGCAACTATTAATTTCTTTGTCTATTTATCATCCTAACACATCTGCCTTACTAACCTCTAGAACTAGAATATGCAAACCTACCTTGGCACTATCCTGGAGTCCCTGTACCTGATTCTGGGAATAAATTACAATTCTATTGTTTAAGTTTATAAATTTTCAAATTCAGTTTTCAGTTTGCTGAATATTCAGTACTACTTGAAATCCATTTTACTTAACATTTACAGTTAGATATTTATTAACTTAGATATTTTATCTTTTCACATCCTAACTTGCTATTACTTTAGATGGCTACTCTCTTATGTTTCTAATTGTAACACAATTCTTCTGTGTTTTTTTTTTTTTTTTTTTTTCAAGGAAATCTTTCCCTCCTTTCTGATTGATTCCAGGGCTCTTTCTACATCCTTGTCTCACTACTTTCTCTCTACCGATACTTGCCTCTGATATTATCTATTAATCCTAACTTTCCCCACAAGCAACTTCTTGTTAATTTTTCTTCCTTCCAAAATATAAAAGGATATTTTTATACTGTGACAGCCTTTACAATGAAGACTGATTGCTACTGGGACATAAGGACAAGCTTACCAAATAAACACATATTAATGAACTTATGTAACCTTCCTAGGCATCCTGACATTGTTGAGGTCTTTCCCACTTTCAACTTTCTCTTCTGTAGTATCTATCAGTTGGCCTCTTGAATCTGCTGAATTTTACTCTCTGTGTTCTATTTATTTTAATCTGTTCAGTAATAAAATATTTATGTTGTTTGGAATTTTACTTCCTCTTATTCACATATTATCCCACAACTATTCAATTATCGCCTAGACTTGAACTTCACACACAAAGGCTGAAAAATGAGCAATTGGATAACTAATTAATCATAGTATCTAACATAGTAGGACGCTATAGAATCCATAGTATGTGCACAGATTTTTCTCTTGGATTGTCCTTCCTACTTTTTAATTTTTTAATATTATCCTTTCAAAATTTTATCCATTTTTCTTATGTATCTAAATTGACAAACTATTTTATAAGGACCTCCAACTATATTTTCCCACTACCTCTGGAAAAAATATATGTTGGTAGAGTACAGTTTACTGCTATTAAGGGGGGCAGAGATGACAAAATCAGAAGCTACTTAGACTTTACTGTATTAGTTTCTATTAATCAAATTAATCTTGTGTCTATGTTATAAACACTGAGATATAAGCAGTAGTTTATGTGGATAAATTTGTTAGATCTAAGTTTATCAGTATATTGATTTCTAGGACTCATGTTTGTAAAGTTGAACAATACTTTTAAGAGACTCATCAATATTTACTTGCAAAAATAAGTAAAGGTTTGATAAAACTTATTTTTAAAAGTTTACTAATTGAAGTTCTTCACTAATAAAGTAGAATAATAATAGAAATATCTGCTTATATAAATAATAAAAAATACAATTTGTACTAACGTGAACTGAAGAAATTTAAAGGTGTGGAATAAGAAATGTAATGCCCATGAAATCTATATTTAAATGAAGTGATTTTTGTGCTACATCCAACAATGAAAATTGGATTTATACTTTCCTTTATGCTAGTATAATCAACAACTAATATAAAATTACTTTGACACAAAAAAACAATTTATTTTCCATTTTCCACTTATTTGTGATTATTTATTATCCATATAATAATTGTTTAAACATATATGTATTTCTAAATATTAAAGTTAGCACAATATTTTATTTAGAATAGAATAAATAATAGCTAATACAATGTAAATGTGAAATACATTTAGTAACATGAATTATTTTATCTGTTTACAAACTATGCTAGAAAAATATTCACTAAATTTTTCTAGATTTTTGAAACCATCTATTAATACCTATTTTAATCTATTACTCAGGCATATAAAAAATAACTTCCAAATATTTCTATAAAGAGATCCAATTATTTTGTTCAGCATATATGCTATAATTCAAAAGTATTTAAAAGATATGTAATTTAATATATTACTTATCACCAAAAAAGGATGGCATAATTAATCATTATGACAAGACTATTATTTAAACCATTAAAAATATTAAAGGACTCTCAAATATGTCTAATTATAACCATTATTTCAGATCCATTACATTCTATTGCCACTAAGACATATTTTCTTTTCTTCTCAAATAATATAAGATGTGTTAAAATTTTAGTATAAAACATCTGCATGATTATTTAAGAGAGTGGGGGGAAGCAAGTAAAAGGTACCTTGAAGAGTGAGTTGTTTGGACAGCTTTGGTGTAATATCTATTCCATTCTTCAGCCATCCAAGCTGAGGGTTTGGGATGCCCTCTGCATGGCACCTAAGACTTGCAGTTACTCCAGGTTCCCTAGCCTGACTCTCTGGATACACTCGAATGACAGGAGGAACTAAAAGAAGAAGTGAAAAAAAATAAGTTAGACCAACATTTATCGTTTGATATTCCAAAACAAATAAATAAAACTTGCAATATGAGAAATTATAAACTGTATAATTTAATGATTTGTACATTTCTATAACATCTTAATTTAAAAATACCATTATCCACTAAAATGTACTAGCTTTACATGAAGAAAAGTAATTCTGGGACTGTGTTTGGAAAATTGCAATATGAACCTAGGATAACTTGCTTCAGAAATGAAAGAAGTCCACAAAAAATTATAAGACACATATCAAAAGTTCACAGGAAACAAATCAAAGAGCTTTCCATTTGCCAAATATGGAATAATTTTAGCATTAAAATAACAAGTTGTCATAAAGGAATATAAGGAATTAAAATTCAATAAATTGAATTACCTACATAAATAAATATATGAGAAAGGAAAGCATTTTCTCACTAAACCATATTTGTATTGAGATAATAGTCCTACTTGCATTTGAATCCAAAAAATAAATATTTAGGGTTTTTTTCCTTCAGTTTTTAGAGTGAATTCTTTCAATTTTTCTCCATTTAGAATGATGTTGGCCTTGGGGGTTTACTGCTTTTACAATGTTGAGTTATGTTCCTTCAATACATTTTTTTCAAGTATTTTCAACAGAAATGGATGCTGTATTTTGTCAAGTATTGCATTTTGTCATGGAATTCTTATCTTTAACTCTACTGATGTGGTGAATTACATTTATTGATTTCCATATTTTGAACCAAACTTGCATCCCTGGAATGAATTCCACTTGATCTTGGTGCACTATTTTCTTGATATGTATTTGTATATGATTTGCCAGTATTGTGTTGAGAATTTTTGCATCTTATACTCATCAGGGATATTGGTCTGAAGTTTTCTTTCCTTGATGTATCTTTGTCTGGTTTTAGTATCAGGTTGATCCTAGCTTCATGGAATGAGTTTGGAAGGGTACCCTCTCTTTCTTTTTCATGGCATAATTTGAAGAGAATTGATGCTAGATCTTCTTTGAATGTTTTGTAGAACTCACTTGAGAATCTGACTGGTCCCGGGCTTTTCTTTGCTGGTAGGCATTTTATGTAATCTTCAATTTCTTTGCTTGAAACATATCTATGTCCTCCTGATTCAATTTTGGTAGGTTATATGTCTCTAGAAATTTACTGATGTCCTCAAGACTTTCTATTTTATTGGAGTATAAATTTTTAAAATAGCTTCCGATTATCATCTGTATTTCAGTAATGCCCATGGTAATATTTCATTTTCATTACAAATAATTTGAGTTTTTACCCTCTTTCTCTTCACTAGCTTGCAAAAGGGTTTATCAATTTTATTTATTTTTTCAAAGAACCAACTTTTTGCTTTTTTGCGTTTGTTTTGTTTTGTTTCAATTTCATTGATCTTGGGCTCTGATTTTAATTATTTCCTGCCTTCTACTGCTTTTGTTGTTGATTTGTTATTCTTTTGCTAGGGCTTTGCGCTATAATGTTAGGTTGATTATTTTGTGACTTTCTCTTCTTTTAATGAATGAGCTCAATGCAATGAACTTTTTTTTAAGGACTGCCTTCATAATGTCCCAGAGGTTTTATTTATTTATTTAGTTAGTTTTATTTATTTATTTATTTTTTTTTTGGTACCAGGGATTGAACTCATGGGCACTTGACCACTGGGTCACATCCCCAGACCTTTTATGTATTTTATTAGAGACAGGGTCTCACTGAGTTGCTAAGTGCCTCGCCACTGCTGAGGCTGGCTTTGAACTCGTGATCCTCCTGCCTCAGCCTCCCAAGTGCTGGTATTACAGGCGTGTGCCACTGCCTCAGGCTTGTCCCAGATATTTCGATATGTTGTGTTGCTATTCTCATTTACCTCTAAGTATTTTTTTTTTATTATTATTTAACCTCTGATTTCTTCTTATACCTTTTGGTCATTCAATAGCATATTATTTAGTCTCCGGGTGTTAAAGTAGCTTCTAGTTTTTATTTTATTGTCATTTTCTAATTTCATTCCATTATGATCTGACAGAATGCAAGGCATTATCTCTATTTTTTTTTTTTGTATTTGCTAAGAGTTGCTTTATGGAATAAGATATGGTCTATTTTAGAGAAGGATTCATGTGCTACTGAGAAGAAAGTATATTCAGTCATTGATGGATGAAATATTCTAAATATGTCCAACATAGTCCTTAAAATTCTGGTAAAAGCAATCAGAAAAGAAAGAAATTAAAGGGGTATGAATAAGAAAAGAAGAGTCCAAACTATCCCTATGCAGACAAAATAATTCTATATTTAGAAGATAAAAATCTCCACCAGAAAACACCTAAGACTCATACAAATTCAGCAAAGTAGCACGATATAAAATTAACACCCACAAATCAAATGTGTTTCTATACATCAATGATGAATCCACTGAAAAATAAATTAAGAAAACTTTTCCAATTCACAATAGTCTAAAAAAATAAAATATTAAGTATATATCTAATAAAAGAGGTGAAAGACCTCTACAATGAAAACTACAGAACTCTAAAGAAATAAATTGAAAAAGACCTTAGAAGATGGAAAGATCTCCCATGCTCTTGAATAGGCAGAATTAATATTGTCAAGATGGCCATACTACCAAAAGTGCTATACTGATTCAATTCAGTTCCTATTAAAATCCAATGACATTCTTCATAGAAATATAAAAGGCAATCATGAAATTGGTTTACAAAAATAAGAGGCCCAGAATAGCCAAAGCAATCCTTAGTGAGAAAAGTGAAACAGAAGGCCTCATAAAACCAGATCTTAAATTAAACTACAAAGCTATAGAAATAAAAACAGCATAGTATTGCCACAAAATCAAACATGAAGACTGATGGAACAGAATAGAAGACACAGAGACAAACACACATAAATGCGGTTATCTCATACTAGACAAAGAACCAAAAACATTCATTGGAGAAAGGATAGCCTCTTCAACAAATGGTGCTGGGAAAACTGGAAATCCATATGTAGTAAAATGAAGCTTAATCCCTATATTTCACCCTGCATAAAACTCAACTCAAAGTGGATCAATTACCTAGGTATTAGACCAGAGACACTGTGCCTACTAGAAGAAAACATAGGCCAAACTTTCCATCACACTGACTTAGGTACCAACTTCCTCAACAAAAAATCTAAAGCACAAGAAATAAAATCAAGAATCAGTAAATGGAATGGTATCAAATTAAAACTTTTTTTTTTACAGCAAAGAAAACAATAAATAACATGAAGAGAGAACCTACAGAATGAGAGAAAATCTTTGTCACCTGACCACAAATAGAGCATTAATCTCCAAGATATATATATATATATTAAAAAAACTCAAAAACACTAAACACCAACAAACAAACAAACAACAACAACAAAAAACCCAAATAACCCAAATAACCCAATCAATCAATGGGCAAAGGAACTGAGCAGGCACTTCACAGAAGAAATACAAATGATCAACAAATATATAAAACAATGTTCAGCATCTCTAGCAAATTAAAACTACATTGAAATTCCATCTCACTCTAGTCAGAATGGCAATTTTTATGAATACAAGTAACAATAAATTTTGCAAGGATGCTAGGGAAAACGTACACTCCTGCATTGCTGGTGGAACCTCAAATTGGTTCAAGCACTCTGGAAAGAAGTATGGAGATTCCTCAGAAAACTTGGAATGGAACCATCATTTGACCCAGTTATCCTACACTTCAGTATATATCCAAAGGACTTAAAATGAGCATACTACAGTGATGCATCCACATCAATATTTATAGCAGCTCAATTCACAATAGCTAAGCTATGAAAACAAATTAGGTGCCATTTAACAGATGAATGGATAAAGAAAATGTGGTGTACATATATGCAATGGATATTACTCAGTCATAAAAAAATAATCACTTTATAAATTGCATTGGTAAATGAATGTAGCTGGAGACTATCATGCTAAGTAAAATAAGCCAGTCCCAAAATACCAAAGGCGGAACGTTCTCTCTGATATGCAGATACTAACAGAGAAGGACAGGGGAGAATAGAAATTCAGTGGATTAGACAAATGGGAATGAAGGGAAGGAAGGGGGGTGGATACAAATAGCAAAGAAAGTAGAATGAATTGGATGTAACTTTCCTATGTTCATATATGAATACACCACCAGTGAAGCTCCACATCATGTACAACCACAAGAATGAGATCCTAATTAGAATAAGTTATACTCCATGTAATGTATAATATGTCAAAATACATACTACTGTCATGTATATCTAAAAAGAAAAAAAAATAAATAAAGAAAGAAATGGAATAATGTTCTGCCTAAAAATGAATGTCTTTTACAATAAACACTACAAAACAATATTAAAATGATTTAAAGAAAAATTAAATATATTTACACACATCTTGAGTCCATGAATAGAAATAATCAATTTGTATGATAGTAGTACTTCCAAAGCTATAGAAATAAAAACAGCATAGAATTGCCACAAAATCAAACATGAAGACTGATAGAACAGAATAGAAGACACAGAGACAAACACACATAAATACAGTTATCTCATACTAGACAAAGAACCAAAAACATTCATTGGAGAAAAGATAGCCTCTTCAACAAATATAGCCTCACTAAAAATTTTTGTTTCTTTTCTTTTCTTTTCTTAGGTACTAGGGATTGAAGTCAGGGGCACTCAACCACTGAGCCACATTCCCAGCCCTATTTTGTATTTTATTTAAAGACAGGGTCTCATTGAGTTGCTTAATACTTTGCTTTTGTTGAGACTGGCCTTGAACTCACAATCCTCCTGCCTCAGCCTCCTGAGCTGCTGGGATTACAGACATACACCACCACACCCAGAATAAAATTTTAACTAAAAAAAATTTTTTTAAGAAAAAGAAGAGCTAATTCTCAGATTCAAATGGAATACAAAGAAATACAAAGGTACTCAAATACTTTTTAAAGAAAACTTTCCAAGAAAAAGAAAAAAATACTAAAAATACTGGAAAACTTGATTTCAAAACTTAACAAAAAGCTACAATAATCAAAACAGCATGACACTGACATGAGGATAACTATACAGAACTATGGTATAGAGTTGAGAGTACATAAATAAGCACATACATCTATGGTCAATTGATTACCATGACAAGGAATAGATATTTCAAGAGAATCTGGACAATCTCTAGTAGGAAAATGAATTTTGATACCTACTTAAAATATAAAATTAAGCTCAAAATCAATCAAAGTCCTGAATGTAGGAGATAAAACATTAAAACTCTTCCAAAAACAAAGGAGTAAATTTTTTTGACATTGGATTTGACAATGATTTGTTAGATATGACTCCTACAAGCACAAGCAAGAACAACAAAATAAATTGGACTTTATCCAAATTAAATTTTTTTGTGCATCAAAGGACACTATTGAAAAGAGTAAATATAGGTCACAAAATAGAAAAAATAATTAGAAAATTATATTTAATTATAGACTAGTATACTGTATATAAAAAGAACTGTGACAATTCAGCAAAAAAAAGTAAACAACTCTATTAAAATATGGGTCAAAACAAAATATTTTAATAGATGTTTCTTTAAAGAAGAAATGAAAATGACTGATAAGCACCTGAAAAAAATCAAAATGCCAAAAAGATAGTAATGCAAATCAAAACCATTGTGTGATGCCACTTTATATCTGCTAAGTGGTTATTAAAACAAAGAAATGAAAGCAGACAATTGTTTACATCAATAAAGAGATCTGAAGAAATTGGAACTGTTAAGAACATTGCTGAAGGGAATGTAAAACAATGCAAGCACTCAGCCACTGTGAAAAAAGTTAGGTGGGTCCTCAAAACATTAAACAAAGAATTGTCATATTAACAAGCAATTCTAGATCTAGCTGTATACAACATGAGACTTGAAAAAGGTTTTCCTAAAAATGTGCACATGAATAGTTATAATGATAAAAAGTATTGAGAAAACAAATGATCATCAAATGATGATGGAATAATAAAACATGGCTTTGTCAGACAACATACTATTTTTGGCAATAAAAAAATGGAGGTATTTACACATGGCACGATGTGAATACTGAAGATATAATGCTATCTGAAAGAGGTCAGACAAAAGACCATATATTAAAGGAGTCCATCTGTATGAAATGTCTAGAATGGGTAAATCCATCCAGACAGAAAGATTAGTAGACTGAGAGGGATAGAAATGGGGGGAAATTGCTTAATAGGTATAAATTTTATTTTAGGTGAAGACATTTTTGGAGGATTAGATGGTGGTAATGGCTGAACAATGCTACAAATATACTATAAGCCACTGAATTGAACACTTGAAAAGGGTTAAATATGGAACATTATCTTAATAAAAAGAGGAAAGAAGGCCTGAAGAAAGATTGTAGATTAAAAGAAACTAGAGAGTCATGATAATTAAATATAGCAAGGAAGCCCACATTGGATCCTGAAACAGGAAAAATGAGGTATAGAACAAAACACTGGGAAAACTGAAAAAACTCGAATATGGGCTGTGAATTAAATAATGAGATGCTATTAATGTTATTATTCCTGGTAATTGAAATATATTTTGATTGGGTAAATCAATTTTCTTTAAAAAAGACTCAATTGATTAATTGTTAAAAGAAAAAGTCTTAAGCTTATATAACATTATACATGTAAAATCATTGACATTAACAATGAGATGAGTTAAACAGTATTAATTATTAAGTAAAGGCAGAATCAATAGCTACAAGTAAAATCCAGGTCCATTGAGAACTTCCTGCTTCTAGTAATGGAAAAGTAGACTCTGACTCCAATCATGTATCTTCCTGAATAGAACTTAATATACTCGAAAAGTTTACAGAAAGCATTTTTGGAAATATAAGTAATCTAGGAAATAATGAAGAATTGAAGAAACAGTAAGAAAGGAGGTTCTTCAAAACTTGTGGAAGGGAACTACAGCTTTTTCTGCCCCAAGAGTATTTCCCAACACAGGCAAAGATTCTGAAAGTAAGAGCTGATTAACAATCAAATATCCCCCTCTTCTACACACATACACTCACAGGCATACATCACTTAACAAGGGGACTTGCTCTGAGAAATGCATCATTAGGTAATTTTTTGTGGTTTTAACATCATAGAGTTTACTTATACAAACTGAGTACAAAGACATGAGGTGATAAAATTTTATGAAACAACCATCATACATGAAGTTCATTCTTGACTAAAACATTGCTGTGCAGTGCATGAATACATATATATGTATGTATATTATTTAATAAAGAATTGTATATAAAGACAATCAAAAATATTGAGAGGATTTTTTTTTTTTGGTTTTTAACTATTTATTAATTCAGTAGGTGTTTTTTACAGTTTGGCCCTGTTCCTGCATTGACTCACATATGCTGGTTTACCTCTTCTACTTCTATGAAGTCCCAAAACTTCTTGATGGCCAGCATTACTTATTCATCTAGCTAGCCATTCATCCATCCATCCAACCCTTGCCAATATCTGTGAATCAAATGAGAGACAATAGTTTTGTAGGCTGAAAGAAATGAGGTAAACAATGTGTCCCTATGGTAATTTTGGTTGGACTAGATCACTGGATGCATCACTTTGAAGTGACCACAAAATATTCAGAGATGTATGATAGGACTTCTGGAACCCACAAATGCCTGGCAGAAGTAAATGAGCATCCTCAATTGAAGAAATTATTATCTCTATATTTCAAATAATTTCTAAAATGATTTATCACAAAGTTTTTCTGCATACAACAAAGAGTTTCAAGGCTGTACTCAAACAAACAAACAAACAAACAAACTTCAAAATACTCAAATAACATTTAACTGAAATAAACCACAACATTTCAGTAATTGAAATCATCATACTCTCATCTGTGTTTCATATAGTTAATGGGCAAATAGATGAAAACAAAAATACCAATAAAATTAGGAAACTATAAAACATGTTGTTGCAACTAAAAAGTCAAAAAGGAAAGGTAGGTATGTAAAACAAGATAGTAACAGAAATTATAATGTCAATTTTATATTTACCTCTGGATAAAATACAACTGAAGAAGAAAGAACTAATAGGAAATTCACTGAGACCAAAAATCTACAATAAAGTATAGAGGTACACAAATATAGAAAATAGATCTGAGAACATAAGTGAATACATAATATAACTTTTGAGTTTTTAGTTATACATGATAGTAGAATGTATTTTCACATATCATACATACATGGAGTATAACTTCCCATTCTGGTGGTTTTACACAATGTAGAGCTACACTGGTCATGTATTCACATATGAACATAAGAAAGTTATGTCCAATTCATCCTACTGTCTTTCCCATTTCCATCTTTATTCCTTTCCCCCCATTCTCCTCTGTCCCTATCTGGTGAATACAGGATATATCTATGTGGTATATGGCATGTGGTAATATTTAGTACAATATTATGGTATATGGCAACAGGAGTATAGAAAGAAAGAACATGTGAAGACATGACTATTATGATGTTCTTAGAACTACGTAAGATATTCAAACACTGGTTCAAAAAGCTTGAGAAGTTCAAAAATAAACTTTTTCTTTTAAGGTCACATATAATGAAATTATAGGATATCAAAGAATAAGAGATGATTCATAGAAGCAACCACAGAAAACAAAAAGATACATAAGAAATGAAAGACTAACATCTACATTCTTAGCACTAAAAATGTATCACAAATAACTTCATGCCAATACATAACTTAACATAAATGAACAGATTTCTAGAAACACAAGCATCTGGTAGAATCTACAAAAAAAAAAAAAGTAATATGAATTCTAAATTCTTATAATTTTTAAAGAATTTTAAAGGTTAAAAATTGTAGAATTTTTCCAAAAGGAAGAAGCAATGCCAATCAAATAAAGTAAGGAATAGAAAAAAAAAATTGAATGGGGGTGGTAATACTTCTTTGATGGTATTAAATCTTTCCAAATTATTTGACAATTCTGCCTTTAAAAGGTGAAGACTAATTCTCCTCACTTAATATGGTAGACTATATTTAAAGATTCACCATTAAAGTGTAGAATGTGGTAGTCATGAACAAGATATGCAACATTAGGTCATAAAAGTTACAATAGTTCTTATTTTAGTTTATCTGTAGTTTCAGTTAATTACAATTAGCTGTGCTCTGAAAATATTAAATGGAAAATTGATAAAATCAATAATTCATGAGTTTTCAGTTGGATACTATTCTAAGTAGTGTGATGAAATCTCATGCTATCCCATTTCTTTCCATTTAGAAGGTGAACTATCCCTTTGTCCAGTGTATTAATGTGTTATATGGTATCCACCTATTAGTCACTCAGTAATGATACTGGTTATTAGTTGACTGTGGTGCTATCTCAGTACTGTCTGTAATTCCTGGCATCCCCTAGGGATATTAGGATGCACCCACTGTAGATAAGGGGTGTACTGTATTACATTATCCTTCTTGCTCTTGGAGAAGTTAACTGCTTTGTCATAAAGACACTCAATCAATATTATGAAGATACCCATGTGTCAAAGAACAGAGAGACACCATGAAAACAGCCAGAAAGAAACTAAGGCCTCCTGATAATAGCTATATGAGGGAGCCATCTTGGTGGCAGATCCATTAGTTCCACCCAAGCTTTCAGATGACTGTAGTTCTGGCCAATTTGACTGTAAACTTGGGAAAGACCTTATATATGAACCACCCACCTAAGCTGGTCTCAATTTTATAATCTCATTTCTCTGTTACTTAGCTTTTATATCTATTTTCCTTTTATTATGTGGTAACAAATATTTATTGTTTCAAGCTATTAAGTTTTGGGGTAATTATTGTGTAGTATGAATAATTAATAAAATTTTCAATTTGTATTATGAGGCCAACATAAACTTAACACCAAAATTTTACAGGGGCATTATAAAAAGAATAATTATGGGTCAATCTCTTTCATAATAATATACAAAAAAATCCCAAATAAAACATTATCAAAACAAAGTCACTGGGATATTAAAATGGAAACACAGCATAATATACTAGATTTATTATACACATTCAAATATCACCCACTATAATTTCCATATAAAGAGTTTAAGATGGAATAAGTGTATGTATCTTCTCATAAATTGCAGAGAAGTCATGTACTTGAAGAAAACAAACAAAAAGAATGGATCATCTTTTATTACAATAAAGAACATCTCACACGTTTTCAGGTGGTATGGTATGATTGAGTAAATTAAAATGTAGAAGATTCTATAGACAAATTGTTAGAATCATTAATTTAGTACATTTGTATGAAACAAGCTGTATATTTATCAATATCTGTAACAAACATTTAAAATAGTTCAAGAAAAGGCAGTTGATGAAGCAACAAACATAAAATATGTGCAAAAATATCTAAAGAATAAGTAGTGCTCAAGCCCTTTGTGAAAATATCTTAAAATATTATTGAGAAAATATTGCTGAGAAAAATTGATGCAAAACTTACATTGATGGAAGAATAAACAAAAAACCTTCAGTTATTATTTTCTCTAATCATCATTATATTGATTTAAGTTATCCTAAGTTCTTTATTCATTTGCATTCCCATTTGTCGGGATCAGTTAATCCAACCTACATTGAAACCTTCTAAATATTTTGCCCCTTACCTAAATGTACACTTTTACTCATTTTATTAAATAGTCACATATATAAAATGATATGTTGATACAGATGGACAATACATGGCTTATAGTCTCAAAGTACGTACTATTCAAAATGGAAACCAAAAAACTCCAGGTGCTGCAGTAGATTTAACAAAGGCATGATGAGTACAGAAAGAAAGGTGTTATCAACATAGAATTCTTTAAGAGAGAGAGCTGGCACTGGGTTCTAAAGTATTTTCAGGAATCTGTCCTGTACACAAGTGCATGTGAGTGTGGCACTGACAGCCACTATACAATATGTTGAGTATCTTGTATTACTTTTATGTGTATACACTTTTTAGACTTGAATTGTGTTGTAGATAGTAAGATAAATGTCAAATGTAATTGTACTGAGAGACAATTACCCAATTTTCAATCAACAGTACTATGAAAGAAAACCTGCATTCATTCAACAAATGTGTGTGTTGAATATATATACCAGTGCCAGCCATTCCAGAAATATTAAAAATGGTATCTTCAATGCACTGAACTTTGTAGAAAATTGTCTGAGAATTATGCAATGATAGACTATTTGGACTTCTGCCTCTAAAACTGTGAGCTGTATAAGTGGCTTTTTTTCCTTTTAACATTATTCAGCTTTAGGTATTTTGAGATACTAACAGAAAATGGGCTAAGACCATGCAACTTAGATTTTTGATGCAAGATGAGAATTTGAGTACAATAGAAAAACTGGTTTAGTTATTTTAATTTAATGTACAAAAGCCAACTCTTCTTTTACTACATCTAATATAAATTTTAAAAATATTCACATTAAATTCACAAATCTTCTAGATTAGCTGAATTTTCTTAATTGTACTTGGTGATCCTTTTATATACTAAATATTTAAGATGCTTGGTTTTTTGTTGTTGTTGTTGTTGAAAGTCTTTCTCAAATGAATTCTGGATCTCAGATTTTGAAATTTCTAATATAATGAAAACAATCTTACTTGCCATTCAGTTACATTTAGACTGACAGATATGAGTTTGACTTTTCACTTTGCTATTAGATAATTATATATGTGGCAACTTTTAAAACCTTTTTAAGTCTTTTCTGTCTTATACATAAAATAGTGTTTTGTCACATGTTAAGATTTTTAAAAATTGAATGAAATTGCTAAAAGTGAGAAAATTATATATTTTAAAGCTATAAGCTCTGTGTGTATGAGCATGTGTGTACGTGCATAGATACATATATACCATAAAAAAGAAGCTTCCTGTTAGAAGGGGTCTTGCCTTATTTAATCATTGTTTCTCCATACACATTGAGAGACTGAAGCCCCAATAATCTGGAAAAAAGGTCCGCAGGATGTGAGACGTATACATATGTGTGTGTGTGTGTGTGTGTGTGTGTGTGTGTGTCTGTGTGTGTGTCTGTGTCTGTGTGTATTCTCTAATACACAAGGATGAATGGATACACACACACGCACAATGATGATAGAAAGTAATACTAAGTTCTCACTTTTTTTCCCTTGATGACTTTTTAAAAATATTTTTTGTAGTAGATGGACACAATACCTTTATTTTATTTTATTTTTATGTGGTGCTGAGGATCAAACCCAGTGCCTCATGTGCTAGGCAAGCTCTCTATCAACTGAGCTACAGCTACAGCCCTTCCCTTGATGATTTCTTAAATGATTTCATTGGAAATCTCAAATACATTTTTAATGAGTTCATAATATTTCTATGCCTTTTTTCCTGGTGACATATGTTCAGGATCATCTAATATATCTAGTACCATATTTTATTGGAGATTAAAATAAATATATGTTCCCATACTTAAGGCAAACCCAATAACTCTAAGACCTGTTGTGAAAAAGAATCTTTCAAATACTCAAATCCAATTTCTAATATTTGAACAATCAGTGAGGTAGGAGATGAGTTTCAAAAAAAGACTCATGTAAAGAACCAGAATGGATAACAACTCTCAATAAATATTTAGTACAAAAAGTATATCTTGTCACAGGATTTATGGCTAAAGAAAGGATCAGTGTTTATTGCAATAGTCTTTGAAATAGCAAAAAATAGAGACAACTTAAATATATTTGAGAATTTATTTGAAAGAAGCACATTAATCAACTCAATGCAACCAATAGATTCTATATTACTTATATTTGAAAATATAGATTATATGTGGACCACCTTTTCTCTGATACTCCTCAAGGGAAAACATTTCAAGTTTAATTTTCTTCTGCATTTCTGGTTGCTTCTGTTTAATTGGTATAGTTACGAATGGTCAGGGAAAAAAAAACCTGAACAATAAATTTGTTAAACTGAACAGTATCAAAAAGAATTTTAACTCTAACATTCAAAAATATGTGATAATTGGAAAATATTATTTCCCTCATAAAATACATGTCTTATTTAGTCTATCTGTATTAAACAATGGTCTGATATATAAAACTGAGAGATAAGTGATTGGCACAACAACTATTTAACCTCAGAGACAAGCTACGCTTTTAAAAGTAGATTATTTTTCCTGGGGTACATATTATAAAATATAAATGAGGACTGATGGCAGCTTGAATTAAAAAGTCAATAATTCCCCAGAGAACATTTCAAACAATTTTGTTACAGTCATTTTTAGTTAGGAAGTGCACTTTATGAACTTGTCTTTTCCTTTCTATTGGCAATGCAGGAGAAGACACTGGCAAAGACCACCACTGCTCTGGATTTAAAATTCTATTTGAAAGCACTACATAAATATCTTTAAAAAGCCTTCTAATATGTCATGCAAATGGAGAGATTTAAAGGTAAGTTTCTATAGATTGACTATTTCCTAAGGATATTTGATGTATAGGAGTTGCATTCAAATGAAATTTGGTTTAATTTGGTTGGCTATTTGGTATATTATCAAGTAAAGTAAAATAATGTCAATATCAAATAATGTAATATTACATATGTACATAAAACATGTTAAATATTAAGATTACATATTATATTATTACATAATATAATCAAATATTTCTATTACTTAAAATGGTAGGGGATGCCAAATAATGTATAATATATGAATTTTACTTGTGAAAAAATTTTTAATCAAAGTATAAAAATTATATATATATATTTAATTTTAAGAGAACATACAAATAAATATTCATTGAATAATTTCTTGCTATAGTATGTTTTATTGATTTTCTACATTAACATGTTGAGTGAGTATTGATTTTGAAATTAGCAAAATAGAGCATTGAAAATAAAACATATTCCTAAACTAACTTTGTATCATCAGAGTAGTTCTCCTCATAAAATAAATGTAATCATAGAAGTTTCTTCTGGATTTTAAGTTTTTGTATACAAATTTAAATTCCTTATGACATTTTTAGCTGTATTATGTAAGACAGATTGAAATACTTGAAGAATTGTATTTTAAAATGTATAGCTCAAATAAATTAGTACATTTACATAACTTTGGTGAGGTATCAATAATTAATCTCAAAAAGATGTAACTTTCAAAAAACTTGAACTACTGTCTATTGTTTGGTTAGAATAAATGAAACTACCATTTATATGTATTGGACATATAATAAAATTTTATTTAGTTTAACAGCATAAACAATAAATAATCAGATGCTATACATGAATGACCAGTTGCTCCAAGAATACATAAAATCGCCACTTTTTTTTTTTTAATATTTTTATTTATTTGCTTTAGTTGTAGACAATGAGTTTTATTTAATGCATTTTATTTGTACGTGGTGCTGAGGATCGAACCCGGGTCGCCCACGCGCTAGGCGAGTGCTCTACCGCTGAGCCACAATCCCAGCCCAAAACACTTTTTAAGGAGTTATAGATATTTAAAAATAGAGACTATACATTCAGATACTTTAAAATATTAAAAATCAAAATAAGTAGATAAGAAAAATAAAATATAATTAGTATAATTACATTTACTTAGGTCTTTCTGGAAACTTTGCTGTCTACATGGAATCACTGCAAACATTTATTAACTCAAAATCTTAATGAATTTAATACTATCAGGTGTAAAACTGCAAATGCTGTTGTATACATTCGTCAGAGGCCCAAAACAACTTCATTGCATTACAATAAACCAGTGTTTTACCCTATATTTGGAAAGAGCTAATCAAATTATTTTAATGTCATTATTCTTCTAATCTAATATTAGAAGTACCCAACGAGAAAATAGCGTCTCTATAATACAAAACCCTGTTTCTTCTCAACCCTATACTATTATACTGTGACTTTTCCTTAGAAATTGCACTATTGCCACAAAGTATGGAAACAGCCTAGCCTGGATATTTGGAAGCCTGATTTTAATCAGAGTCAGAGATCACTGACCCAAAAGAGTGACTTCATTCTAACTGAAAACAAAAATGAATTTAAGGTGAATAGACAGGTCACTGGTAAGTAAACAATGAAGCACTGACAATTTCTTCATTTTCTTGATGCCATTATTTTGTATTCTTTTGAAGAATTCTATCATGGCTCTTCCACAAATTATTCACACAGCTGCAACTGTTAGGAAAGATTCTAAGAAAGCTTGAGGGTAGGAATATAAATGTCTCTGAAGTAGTGCTGACTCACAGCAGCATCTGGATTGTTCTGTTTGTGTTATGACTTCCTTTGTCATTAAAGCAACTTTCCTATGAAAAATTACACACTGGGCTTAATAAATATTTTAAATGCTACTGAGCTTGTCCAATGCCTTTTGTCTCTGACATTATTAAAGCCATCAATTTCTCTTTAACTTTGTCCCAAAGCAGTCTTTTTATATTCATGACTTTCACGCTGCCTCTTGTCAATATTACAAAGCTCTGTGATCACATTATTGCAGTCTTCATGAAAGTGTAGAGGCTGTAACAAATGTTGGAGGCAAAATATAAATTAAGACCAACATACCTATGGTCATAAACTTTTATGAATTTTTTATTAGGTCCTCCTATTTATCCTAAGCTATTATGAGAAATCACAACTTTTTAAACTTTTTTGAACAGGAAAGTTCATCACAGTTTAATTACCTTAGTTCTACTTTACTAATCCTTAAAGTTTACTGTCCTTTTTAATTCCCAATTTTAAAGTCTCAAAAGCTATTACCTTCAGAAATGTTATCTGAAATAACACACAGGTGTGTGAGCGCACACACGTGTGTGCATACACACACATGCACGCACACATACACACAACAAAAGCATTCAAAATAATATCTACAATTTTGTTTCTGGAAACCTATGAAAAAACAAGAATAAATAAGAAAAAGACATGCATAGCCTGGCACATAATATATGCTATTTTTGTTTGGTTTTTGCTTTTTGATAAGTCTTCTATTGCATTTAATATGTACATATTTTAAATAACTTGTTAAGAGTTAAATTAGTTATTTAGAGCAGTGATTGTGCAGTAGATGTTGTTATAATAACTCACCCACAAATTAGAAAAATTGAATGCATCTCTTACATTTATGCTATATTATTACTAAAGTATAAAATACACAATTTCTGAGTCTATATTTTCGTCATTTGTAAATCTGAACCCCTTCTGTTATGGTTTGGATCTTAAATGTCCCCCATAGACCCATACGCCCAAGGGTTGATCACCAGCCTCTGGTGTTATTTTACCATGGTGGAACCATTAAGGGGCATGGCCTAGTGGAAAGACATTAGGCCATTGAGGCTGTGCCCCTGAAGGGGATATTGGGACCCAGGCCCTTCTTCTCTTCTGTTTCCCAGCTTCATGAGATGAGCAGCGACTCTGCCACATGCTTCCATAATGACATACTGTGCCACAAAAGAACCAAAGGACCAAAGCAATGTGGTCAAGTGTCCATGGGCTGAAGCCTCTGAATCTGTGAACCAATATAATTTTTTTCTCCTTTTAAGTTGTTTTTCTCAGGTCTTTGTCACAGTGACAGAAAGCTGACTAGCATACTTTCTTAGGAATTCCTGACTTAACTGCTAGGCCTGTAAGTTGGAATAGAAGGGAAAATGTTGGGCATCTCACTCACACCCTTTGCTTTCTAGAAAGGATAGGATGTATACGCACATACACACATACACACACGTATATATACACCACATATGTTTATATATGCACATATATGTGTATTTATATGTTTGAGTGGGTGGGTGGGTGTGTAGTCAGTTATACACATAATGAGGTTTAATAGGAAGAATGGTAAATGTGTTTAATTTTCTTTGCCAATACCAACTGATTAGTAAAAATGGACTTCTTAAGAGAAATGAATGGAAACTATCTAATCCCATAAATGGGTTCAATAGGAAAGAAAAGTATAATTGATTAACAATAGCTGCCAGAACTAGAGAGAGAAGCCGAAGCATGCCACACATTTTCAGAACTCACAACGTTCAAATGTAAAGATAACTTATGTAAATATAATATATGACTAGATGTTATTGAAGCTATCTCTAAAAGAAGTTCTGAACAGAAGAAATATATCTTATAAACTCTTTCTCATATTTGCACCTCACTAATGAGTATATATATTCCCTATAGACAGGTATGTTTGGTGACTAGAAAGTACAATGGCATTAATTAGGGCTTAATAAGATAAAATATATATCTTCAGTATTACATTAAAGGGCATGACAAAATTTATATGATTTTGGAAGGTATTGCTAGTTTTCTAGCAAGCCATACCTTCTTGCCCTATTTGTAAAAAAAAAAAAATTGGAGAGCTTTAACAATATGTAAGTCTAAAATATTAAACAATTTCTGTCAGACAGGACTGATTTTATTTTATTTTATTCATTTATTTATTTATTTATTTATTTATTTACTTATTTATTTATTTATTTGGTACTGGGGATTGAAGTCAGGGACACCAGACCACTGGGCCACATCTCCAGCCCTTTTTTGTATTTTATTAGAGACAGGGTCTCACTGAGTTGCTAAGTGCCTCACCACTGCTGAGGCTGGCTTTGAACTCACAATCCTCCTGCCTCAGACTCCCAAGTGCTGGGATTACAGGCATGCGCCACCACGCCCAGCATCAGACAGGACTGATTTGAGATAACAACCAATAACCGACTACTAATCTGATTTGGAGAGACTCAATGTAATTTTTTTGGTGCCTACTTTTTCATTTGTAAATGAATATTATAATGAAATATTGTGTTATACCATCTAAAATGTAAAATATTGTGAAGTTAGCGAGTAATGAAATTATGATGATATTGTTAGTGCTGATGATGATGAAGTTCTTTTCAATAGAACAAGTGATGAAAATTACTAATATTAAGTAATTTTGTTCTGTGATTTTTATTGTAAAATAATTTAAATAATGAAGCAAAAAAATAAAAAAAAAAAACTACAGGTTTAGAAGGTCAAATTTACTTGTATTTGTATACAATTAGCTAGTCTATAATTCCAAGAAATAAGATCTATTTTTTATTATGGGTTGAACTTATTAACATAAAGTAATTTCTTTAAAAACCTACCTAATTTTAAAAAAATCTACCTAATTCATCTAGAACAATTTTTACATAAGTTAATATACTAAGATTTATAAATATGATTCCTAATTTCAAAATGAGCTTCTTAATAGCAATTATAAATGTAATGTACTTATATTTAGAAATAGCTACAATATAAGTGAAAACATGTGTATATCTAATTTGATAATGTTCTCTTGAATAAAGCTACAGAAAACATAGTTTGAGTGAACACTGTTTGATCTATAGTTTAACCAACCATAATTTCAAAAGATCCTCAAATCAGAGTGGCTTAAAATTAAACTACAAATGAAGCCAGGCACTTTGGAGGCTGAGTTTAATCCCCAGTCCAAAAAAAAAAATTTAAACTACAAATAAGAGAAGCTTAAATTAAATACAAATAATACTAAACCTAAAACAAAGAGAAAATATGTCTACATATATTTATGTAAATTTTTTTCATTTTTCATTGTTAAGTAAACTGGAATTTTTATTTTAAATTTTTATTTCTATAAATGCACTCATAGCAAACATACTTAATTAGCTAATCTTAAATAGGAAGATTAATGTGTTATTTTACACTTAATGAATTTAATAAGTTTTAGAATATCCTAAGTGTAATGTACATTATCACATTTTTTCCTAATAACAAATATTATTTTTATCTTATAGAGGCATGAAATGAAGATTAATTTGTTTTCCTGTTTCTTCTAAAACCATATGCCACATGAAATCAGATCAATCAGGGCTTGATTTTCATGTTCAAAACAGACAACCATGTACACTTGGAATTTTCCCAAGCTTTCTGGGTCCCAGTTTCTTCAATCATAAAATAAGCATAATACTAGGAATCACTCCAAAAGATATTTGAAAAAATATCATATATAGAGAGAAGTTATTGAAACAGTATTGAAAAATAAAAATCATTCATATTGGGTATCATTTTTCTTCTTAATTTTTTCTAGTTTATTAATTTCATAAGGTACTACATATTTATTATTCAAACACATACAATGTAGAGGTACATAAAATACTATCACACATTTTTTAAATAACAGGTATTTGCCCTTGAATATAATTTAAGTTTACATGTATATACATTTTTGCTCCTCAAAATCTGTGTTTACTTTCTACAAATTACTCCGGATAATTTTACTGATAGCCATCAGTAGAATTCAATATTTGTAATGAAAAAATATTTTTCAAAAGTAAAAAGATTAGTAAGAACAATTGCCAATGAATTTGTGGAGAAATGGATTCTCTCATATATTAAGATATCTGCGATATCCTACATTAAGATATCTGTAACTTAACTAATTATTTGAATTGGTCATTATATTTGTTATATTTCATAATATGCATGTATGATAATTTATTCATTGTTTTCAATACTAATAAGTCAGAATTAATATACAAAATTATGTTCATTTTTATCCTTTGTGCTTATATGCTGGTGTTTTCCCTTCTTTAGATTATCTTAATCAAACAGAAATTTCTTCATTAGAAAGCACATGCAGTTAATATTGGGTAGATAATAGCATATCACTACCCTAAAGTCATCCCTTCTCCCAATATTAATATGTATGAAAATCCACTTTCCACAATTAACCTCAAATGGCTCTTATTTATATTTTAACTTTGGAAAATGATTACTAATTTTAAAAAATTGAATTTCACTGATTGCTACTTCTGTATGATTATGTTTTCAAGTACTTAGCCATTTTGATACTTTTCTTGAATTGAATGTTCATAGCCTTTTCCCAATTTTGTCTTATTGATATGTAGGAAAAGTTATTCAAATATAGAAATGTATAATGGTTCTTTATCCCTTATATGTTAAACATATTTTACCTAATCTTGTTTTTTGAATCATTAAGGAAAATATAGTGTCACTTATCAAACAATACTTTTCTCACTACTGAAAAAACATTCTTAGGGGTAGAATTTACTTTTATTGCTATTTGTCTTGCTAAAGAAATACTTCCCTCATCCAGTGTAATATTAATGACTTCCTAAACAGTAAACTTATAGTATGCAATTGCAATTTATGTATTTTACTTTTTAAGAAAAAAATTTAGTTGTTGATGGATATTTATTTGCTTATTTATATGTGGTGCTGGGAATCGAATCTAGTGACTCACACATACAAGGTAAGTGCTCTACTGCTGAGCTACAACTCCAGCCCCTATGTATTTTACTTTTAAATAATCATATTTAAAGTTAGATTACAATCTAAAATTGAATTTCCATTAAATTTTTGAAAATATTTGCATACTCCATAAATAACTATAATTTTCTTCCATTAGTGTGAATCAGCTAGCTTCTACAAACTACCCAAGAATAAAATAATATATTGTTGTTAATTTGATATTAATATTATATCTAATATTTCATAATCAGAATATATTTTTCATAATGTTTATATGTATATTTTACATATTAAGTATACATATATATGTTCATATATAAAATTGTTTATAAAAATACAAAGTGCATCCATTTTGGGTAAAGATTCTACCCACACCATGGATTTATGCCATATTTTTTCATGAACATAGCTTTAAATAAGTTTCAATATTGCATTCAAGAAATTCATTCAAACTAGTGTTATTTTATCAGTTTTTCTTTCTCACATTTATTGTTTCATCTGAGGAAGGAGAAAGAGGAAAAGGCCAGAAAATGAGAAATAGGGAGGAAACAAACAAACAAACAAACAAAAATAGAAGAGGAAAGTAAGGGAAAACAGACCCCTTGGAATTGATTTAGATTTATTAAATGTATCATTTAAGATGTTCTGCTATTATTTCAACACAAATCTACAAATGTAGGAGCATATACTGTTTCATTCATTTGTTTCCAAAGTCACTCAACAAAATGTTATGTTTTCCTTAAGTCAGAGTCTGGATCTTTCATACCAATGTTTTTAAAACAATTTTCTATTATTTAATGCAATGTCTTTTGGTATCTATAGTGAATTGGTTATAGAATTCTAGCAATTCCAAAATCTATGGATGCTCAAGTCCCTTATATGTGAGATGGTATAGTGTTTGCATTTTCTGCGTACATCCTCCCATATATGCTAATAATCTGAATATTAGTTGTAATAGATAATATACCTAATATAATATAAACACTAAATAAATAAAGTCTTGGTACACTGTTTTGTTTAGGGGATAATAAAAAAGAAAATGTCTATATATTTGTAGAATTAACACAAATATTTCTGAATATTTTCACTCTGCTGTTGATTGAACCTGAGGATGTAGAACCCATGGATACTGAAGGTTCACTGTATACTGAAAAATTAACAAAATATGGGATGTTCTCCATTCAAAATATAGCTTTCATATTTATTCCCTTGCTTCTTTCTATCCCCCATATCCATTCCTAAAATATAGGAAATGTAAAAATACAACCTCCAAAAGTGACTTGATCATACAGTAAAGCACTAGGAATTCTCATAATTTCCTGGCTTACTTAGGGACAGAAACTTAGAAGTCTACAAGCCATCGAGTACAGAGGTAAATATGTGATTATAAAGAAAAGTGGCTCAATTTATAAATTACAGACTTGTACCATATGTCCCATCATCTAGTACTTATAAAATCATACTCATGGGTGTAGGTTTCTAATTATCGTTTGTCACTGTTAATATGCTAGCTTTCTACCTATTATAGACTTAGGCCTTACATATTAAAAAGATTTATCTCAAAATGATCTGCAAATGTAAATTTAAAGACTATAAAACTTTCAAGGTAGTACATAGGAAAACTCCATCAGTATCTAGGAGTCAGCAAGTAATCCTTAGACTGATTATTATATCCAAATGTACTATATCCATCAAAGGAAAAAAATGATAAATTGGACTTCATCAAAAGACAAGATACAGATTGGGAGAAAATATTTATAAAGCGCATATGCAACAAAAGACTAATATCTAGATGGGTTAATCAGGTTTTCTTCACTGGGACAAAGATGCCTGACAAGAACAACACAGATGAGGACAAGTTTATTTTGGGCTGACAGCTTCAGAAGTCTCAGTCCCTGTATGGCTGCATCCATTGTATTGGGCCTGAGGTAAGGCAGAACATCATGGCAGAAGAGCATGGTGAGGGAAAGCTGCTCTGATCATAAAGAGAGGAAGGAGCCAGGGACAAATATAGTCCAAGGCCATGTCCTCAGTGATGTGCTTCCTCCAGTCATGCTTACAGTTAGCACTCAATAATCCATTCAAATTCTTAATCCAACACCTGGATTAATCCACTGATGAGTTCACAGATCTCATAATCCAATTTTTTCATCTCTGAACATTGTGTAACACATGAGCTTTTGAGGGTCATTTTCATATTCAAACCATAACACTAGAACACATTAAGTATTCTCCAAAATTCTACTATAAAAATAAAATAAATAATCCAATTAGAAATTGAGCAAAAGATGTGATGGGCTATTTTATTGAAGAAGATACATAAAGGCAAATGATCATGTGAAAAGACATTTACTATCATTAACTCTTGAGTAAGTGAAAAAAATGTAAATAAAATATTACTACATACCTATCAGAATAGCTAAAATAAAATAGCAAAAATGCCAAATTCTGGTGAAAATACAGAGAAATCACATATACATTGCTAGTGGGAATGTAAATGGGCACAGATATTCTGTCAGATTCTTAAAAAGAAAGCAAAGCATAAAACTACCATACCATTTAACTACTCCTGAACATTTATCTCATAAAAATAGAAATTCATGTTCATATGATAACCTGTTCATGCAAGTTATTTTTCCAGCTTTTTGATAGATAGCAACCAGAATTAGCACAGTTGTGCTTCAACAGGTGAATGATTAAACAAACTTTGGTACATATATACTAGGGAAGTTATTCAAAAGAAAAAAGGTATGAAGTATCAATACATAAAATGATGTAGATGAATATCCAGATAGTTAACCTGAATGAGAAACTTTTTTAAGAAGACAATTCAAAATGAAGTCAGTCTGGCCACATAATGCTCTGGGTTATTACTATACCAATATCAGTATTCTGGTGTTTTACTATAGTTTTACAAAATGTTACCAATGACAGAAAACAGGAAACTGCTTAAAAAATCTGCTGTTATCTCAAAATTTAAAAATTCAGTTAAAATAGCCCTTATCCATTTTCAATAAAGCATGATTTATTTCAGTAGTGGAGAAAAGGCCACCTGGAATAGTTGGAAGGAAATTAATTATCCATGGGAGACATCACAGTGACATTCTGACTTTCTCAGGCAATCCTTTACTCCTGGTCTCTCCTGCATTCTGCATCCCTACCATTCTGATTCATTCAGACTTCCCTACAAGTGTGTCACTACTAGTGGGTGTCCTGACTAGGCAGGAGAGTGTGTTTTCCTTTTTTTCACAGTCAGTAGTTGGCAGCAAGCACCAACAACCAATAAGGTTGGCCTTCAAGATAATGCCATGTTCAAGTCAGAAATGACGTGCTTCCTATAAGTTCTCTGAAAGTAATGTTGTCATCATTTATGTAGCCACGTTAGAAAACTGAGAGTCTTCTGTGACTTTTCCGTGTAACTCATTAGCAACCTCCCCAATCAATCCACAATCCAATTATTAATCATAAAACATTTGTTCTTAATTTTCTTTCAATTTCCCCCATTTTCTACCTTGAACTTAATTAAGCCCACTGTTTCCAGCCTATGTTAATGCACAGTTTATCACACTTCTCTACAGTCCTGCAAAAATCCATTGTCAACACTGCTACAAAAATTGTTTTTTAATTGAAAGTTTTATGTTCAATAATATACATAAAATCCTGTTATTTTCTTTCTTTTCCTTTTCTTTTTGTCAGAATAACATCCAGACTACATAACATGTAGGCCTTATTGTGTGGTCTGCACTGACCTAACGAGACATATTTTTTAATCCTGTATTAAACACCAGTATTAGTGTTTTTGAATTATTACATATTTCTTTCTTTATCCTTCTAGACACTCTCCCCCACCTGCATTTTACTCTTCCTTCTCATTTTTCTACCTTCCTGCCCTTCTTTTTTCTTCTTTACTTCAAATTATTGTCTTTTATTTTTTTCCTCTTTCTTATTGTCTTTTTTCTTTTTCATCCTCTACTGCCTCCTCCCCCTCTTTCTATTCATCTTAATTTTAAAAAATGTTTTATTATTTTGAACAGATAATGCATTCACATGGTTGAAAATTCAATTTATACAAAAACGTACTGTGAAAAGTCTCTCTCCCCTCATTATCTTCCAGTTTTCTAGTTCCCTTTTCCTAGAAGCACCTAACAAATATTAACACTTTCTCATGCCTTCCAACAGAGATATAATATGTTCACATACCTTTACACAAAAACATATGTCCCCCAACTCATTGTAATTTGACTTATAATTTTTTAACTTACAATGGTGGAATGCAATACACATTCTGTATAAAGTGTGCTTTGAATTTTGATCTTTTCTTTTCCTGGGCTATATATAGGCAGTGTGATACTTTCTTGCAATGCTGGGCAGTCCCAGAGTATTGGACCTCCCAGCCACCAGGAGTCTAAACAACCTATGCTCTAGAGTGTACTGAGTTGCTAAAAAATGATGCTTGGTAGATTAGATGTATTAAATGCATTTTTGCTTTGTAGTATTTTATATTGAGAATAATTTTATCAGAATGTAACTCTACCATAAGTTGGGGAGCATCTGTGTAAAATTGCATAGAATGCATATACATGTAGAGTGTGTACACACACACACACACACACACACACACACACACAAACATAGATATGATTTGTTTTATTAATTTTTTGCAGGAATGTGAGTCCACTTAATTCAATTGCAGAAGCAGCATAAATAGTCTCCCTAACAATGATGCCCTCGTGTCTAAAGTTTCAAGAACTTTAAGACCAGAGGGCAGCCAGAAAAGAAAGGATGATAGATGAAAAGTGAGAGAACAGGTAAATCTATAGAATCGGAAAATAGACAGTGTTTATCAGGAGCTGCATGGTGAGAGGTCAACACCCAGTGACTACTAATTTTGTTGTTACTTTTTGAGGTAGTGAATGTTATAGACTTAAATATTGATGAGGGTTGCATAAATATTGGAATATTAAAATGAAATGTTAAATTATTCACTGTACAAGAATTAAATTTACAGAATAACAACTAAAACTCAAGGGCGAAAAAAAACAATAAAAGGAAGCAAGGGAAAAAAAAACAACAAAGAAAGAACATAATATATTTTTGTTTGTGAGAATATAAAGTAAAAAATAATAATTGTAATTTTATAATGTCTCATATAATGGTATGAGGCAGCAGCCCAGCTTGCAACAGCCCCACTTTTCTTCAGCTTTGTCAATTCCTGGGCTTTGTGAATATTACTTCTGTACAGAATGGATCAGTTCAGGATACTCACTCAAGGTTGGAGTCAATGAGAATTGACATTTGTATTAAGCTAATCTCGTGGGTTACAGTTCAGACTCACAGCTTTGCAATTTTCCCTCCTCTCTCCCTTTATGTCCATTTTCCTTATAATTCTTTTAATTCTGTTCCATTGATTTATATGTCTATTCTATGTCAGTATTATACTGTTTGATTGTCCTACTTTATAGTCAGTTTTGAAGCTGTGAAGTGTGAGCTCTCCAAGTTTGTTCCTCATTTTAATGTATCCTGGGCTGCATCATCTGACCCTTCCCCCTGTCCATCTGCTTCTCACCTTTTGGCCATCCCACTGAACATCTCCTAGCCTATTCCTGTATGCAAGAAGGAGAGAGATAAGGGAAAGAGAGCAGGAGAACAAAGGAAGCCTAGGACATATAAAAAAGGCAGAACACTCTCACTTCTTGAGGTATCAGGATACCAACAATGGCCCCCTTCTCTTTCCCGGAAGAAGTCTATGTTATACCTTTTAAAATAAACCCTATTTTATATGTTTGCCTAAGCATGCTTCTCTAATGTTATACTTCAACTTGTGAGGAAGCAGGACTTGTCACGGGTAACCGGCGGTATCACTATGAACATGGGTGTTAAAATATTTCTTTAAGAGTCTTCTTTGAATTATTATGGTTGTATACTGAGAAGTGAAATCACTGGATCACATAGTACTTTTCTTTCCAATTTTTTTGGAAGCACCACACAGTTTTCCATAGCATATCTACCATTTTACATTGCTACTAACACTAATTTCTCTACATCCTTGACAATACTTGCTACATTCTGCTTTAAAAAAAAAAAAAAAAAAAAAAAAAAAAAAAAATAGTAGCCACCCTAATGAGTGTGAGGCAATATTTCATTGTAGTTTTGATTTTTTGAATCTAATAATTAGCAATGTTGATTGTCTTTTTGTGTGTTTGGTTGAATTTTAGAAGTTTTCTATATATTCTGGATTTTAATCCCTTAATAGTTTGTCACCCCCTCAGTATTTAATGGTGAGTTGGTTTCAAGACTCACTGTGGATAACAATATCCACAAGTCCAATATAAAAATTGTATAGTATTTACATCTAGTGTATGCACATACTTTCCTATATTCTAAATTATCTCCAGATTACTTATAATACCTAATGCAATGTAAATGTTAAATAAATAGTTACTATATTGCATTGTTTAGAGAGTAATGACAAAAAAAAAAAAAAGATTAGATCATGTTTGGCACAGACTAAATTTTGTATTTTTTAAAAATAATTTCAATCCACAATTGTTTGAGTCCTAGGACATGGAACACTTGGACAATGACAGCAAACACTAAATGTTCTATAAAGATCTTTCTCTATTGTGTGAGTTGTCTTTTTCCCCCCAATGATTTCTTTTGATTCATACAGTTTTTGAATCTTCTATTTTTTTTCTTTTTTTTGCCTGAACTTTCTTTTTCTCCTCCTCCTCCTCCTCTCCTTCCCCTTCTCTTCCTTTTTCTTTACTGTTGTTGTTGTTATGTTTGTTGTACTGAGGATTGAACCCGGGGATTCTGTACTACTGAACTACATCCCCAATACTTTTAAATTTTTATTCAAGACAGTTTAACATGGAGTGTGGATGGGTGGATTCATTGTCTCTCAATAGTTTCTTCCTGTGTAATTTCTTTAATACTTTAATTAGGCACAATGTCATGTCATCTTCAAATAGATAAAATTTTACTTTGTCCTTTCTATCTGGATGTCATTTATTTTCTTCTCTAATTGTCCCATAAGAACTCCCAATAAAATATTGATCAGAAGTAGAAGAGCAGATATCTTTGACTTGTTATCAATCATAAAAGGAAATCTTTTTAGTCTTTTACTATTAATTCTTTAACCATATTGCCATGGGATTTTACTGATGCTTCTTATCAGGTGGAGGAACTTCTATTCCTAGTTTGTTTACTGTTTTTGTTTTAATCATTAAAGAGTATTGAGTTTTGTCAAGTGTTTTTTCTGTGTCTACTGAGAAGATTTTATTTGATTCTATTCCAGTCTGTTTTACAGACTGGCCCCATGTCTCTCTTGCTCTCCCCTGGTGCCAAGACACTGTATATGGTGCATCCTGATTGAAAACACCTTAACTACACTTTCTCATTGACTAAACCATGTTCTCTCCTTCCATAAAATCCTCTGAGACCCAAAGTCTAGTCAACTTTTTTTGTCTTTCACTCACTTCCAAGCAGTATTGTCATTCGTGACTGTGTGGGTTGTATACCCCACAAAACTATGACTTCCATTATTTTTGTTCATCATAAATTTCTGTATTAATTATAATACCTGTCAGATGGCAGCTAAGTATTTTGCAGAAAGGGGAGCTTTATCCAATATATAAAAAGATGGGCTGGCAGAAAGAAGGACAGTAATCTCCTCAAAGAACACAATATCATGTGATTACTATTGTATCCTTGGCACCTAGCATAGTAACAAGTAGTTTTCACCTACATTTAGGAAATAAATTAATTACAGATATATTAGTAAAGGAATTGCAAGCTTGAGAACAGCCTAATATTGTAATGGTCACCTTCATAGCATCTCAATCTTGGTCCTCATTTTACCTCAGACTCCAGATTTGTTCCTTCTTATTAAAGCTGTTTTTAAGAATTATTAGTTCTGTTCTTTTCAATCACATTGGTTTCTCTGACCTTTATTAGTATGTTTTTTTTTTTTTTTTTTTTTAAATTAACTCTCCCAAATTATCCAATGGGTACCCAACATTTTGGACAGACAGCACATTTTTTTTTCTTTTTTTTGCCAGCTGTACTCTAGTAAATTTAGAAAAGTTAAAGGTATAATTTTAAATATTTAGAATAATTTTACTATAAATTAATTGGACGTTCCATCCTAATTTGAGAGTTTTATAAATAGGAGTTCATTATATATTATTTAAGCTAGAATTAAAAAGAAAAAGAAACACAAAAATAGTCATAGTAGTGTGCTAAAGATAAAACATGTAATTCTTTACATTTAAAAATATTATCTGCATGTTAAAATAGAAGGAATAAAAATGAAACTATGATTCATTACCATCACATAGATGGGTTTATTGCTTAAAATTTGTAGCAGAAAATAGGTATTTAGTATTAAATTTAATTGTCTTCAGTGTGATTCAGTTTTTTATTATTCAAATTTATACCATTAAAATTAATCATAGCAAACTTAATTAAACCTAAAATAAAAACTAATATTACTATCAGATTATTACAAATTATTAATCATATATGTGTATGTATATATATTATATATATAATCATATGTATGTATATACTTATATACACACATATACATATACACACATTATTTTTAAACACTATTCCAGTATTTGATTTGATCCAATTATAATTTAATCACTACAATAAAGAATCTCTAGTTTTGGAAACATTCCTATAAATATGTGTTAGTATTCCTTAAGAAGAAACTGCAGTTTTTAATTTTATCAATAGATGGCACCAGTATTTACCATATTTCTTTTTTTAATAAAACAAAGTATTTACTAAAATATATCAATACATTTTATTGGTGTTTTAAGAAACATAAAATTAACAAAATTCATTTCATTAAATAATATAATAAAATTAAGATGTAATTTGTCTTCCTAAAAATTTCCTATCAATAAACAGTTTATTCTTCCCTTGACATACTGATGTATTACTCTAAAACATTCATTTTCAAAAAGGTTACTTGTAATATTTTACTATTAAAACATAATATTTAGTATAAAAGGCATTTTCATTATTCCCAAAATTCAAAGATACTTTCTAAGAAATCTATTATTATTACTATTATTATCATCATCATCATTTTGATGCTGAGTAACTTTTATAGGAAAGATAACTATTGCTGTTTGTAGAAATGGTATTATTGAGTATTTTTCTTGCTTTGCCTATTTTTATTTTAAAGTAATCAATGGTCTTAAAAGTGTTTTTGAGGAAACTCTCAAAACTTAATAGTATAAATTATCTGTTAATAGAGTACTGCTGAGTACTGCTAATAGTTACAAATGATACACAGATTGAGTATCCCTTATTCAAAAACTTGGGACCTTAGTATTTCTGGTTTCCAGATTTTTAAAAATTTTTGGACAATTTTCATATATGTAATGAGATATTTAGAGAATGGGATCCAATTCTAAATAGAAAACTCCATTTATGTTTAATATACACCTAATTCACATAGCTTGAACATAATTTTACATAATAATTTTACTGTCCCTGCTTTTTGACTGAGCAATCACATGAAGTCAATTGTGGAATTTTCCACTTGTGGCATTATACTGGTGCCAAAAATGTTTCAGATTCGGGCACTTCAGATTTCAGGTTTTTGTAGTAGGTATTCTCCACCTGTATTTTCTATTGCTAATTCCTTTGCACCTAAATAATCATCAACATTATATATATTTTGTTATAAAACAAACTCTCAAAACAGTATTCTATATTCACAGTACAAGGAACTTTCTACTTTCCCTCTGGCAAAGCTTATTTAAATGAATTTGAGTTAGTGGAAATGTGGAGGCAAAAGGAAAGATTTTATCATGTTTTCTAGGGCCTCTTTTAATAACAAAACAATCAGATGCCTCTAAACCACACTAATGTCTCATATTCTTGTGGCATATCCTGACTGTCATCATCTGCATCATCATATTCACCATAATTAGCTATAGGAACATCTTTTTGCACTATCTCTATGGATTCTTTGCCAATTGACTCTTAGAAGTAAGTTAATATAAAGAGCTCCATTAAATCCAAACCCCTTACATTTAACATAATCTCAGTAAGTATAATAAAATACATTCATATATAGGTTTTTGAGGGAAACATTCTGCTTACATGACCACATCACTCTCCCAGATTCTCAGCTACAATATTTATCTGCATGAGTTAATCATCTTATTCATTTAAAGAATATTGAAGTAACCCAGATGTATGCTTCTCACATTTCAAGACAGTTTTCCTCTTCTGTGTTGTACACAACTTTCCAGATTTATCTAACATCACAATTCTCAAAAATCTTATATAGATAAAAGCTATATTGTTGCTTAGGTCACCAGTACATTTCATTGAAAACCTAACCTGTTATAGAATTAGTCTGAGTGCTGATTTTCATCCTTGTAAGGGTGTACATCTTAAAACACAAATACCATGATTGTGTGTAGAGAGGCCAACTTCCACCTTTCCACAAGCCACGTAGTTGATTATTTACTTTGAGATACTAAAAACAAAAAAGTCTTCCTTTAAATAAACATAGATTAAAAATTAGTTTACTATTTACTATTTGCAAAATACAATATTAAACCTACAAGAAAAAACAAAGAATGTATGAGACCAGGCCATTTATTGCTCATTTTATCTAATTACAAGTCTATGTATGCATTAAAAAACCTAAAGGAAAGGTGGCATATTTAGCAAATTAATTACTTAATTAAAAATGTAGGAATGCAGAGTGTCTGAGAAGAGATTACTGTGAGCTACAGTGTTCATATTCATCTTCAATGTAGAACATGAAATATTAGTTTGTCCTTGGAAAAATGGTCTGACAAACCAGAGAGGGTCAGATAATCATGCATGCCAGTTCTTATGCACTAATGACTTTTTAATTTTTTAAATTATTTTTATTTATTTATATTTATTTACTGGCACTGGAGACTGAACCCAGGAGTGCTTTACCACAGAGATAAACCCAGAGCCATTTTTTTTTTTTTTAATTTTGAGAGATTGTTTCTCTAAGTTGTTTAGTGCCACACTAAATTGCCCAGGCTAGCCTCAAACTCGCAATCTTCCTGCCTTAGCCTCCCAAGTCACTGGGATTACCAGTAGTGAGTCACAGCACAAAGCATGCATGAATGACTTAAGGACTACATGCTATAAGAGTAAAGTGAGGCTGGATGTGGTGACACACCCCTATAATTCAGCTAATTGGGAACTTGAGGTAGGAACATCATAAATCCTAGGACGATATCAGCACTTTTAGGAGACTGATTTTCAAAATAAAAAGACCTGAGCATGAAGCTCAGCACTACATCCCCTGGATTATACCAGAGACCCTGGGTTTAATCCCATGTATTGCAGGGCTGGAGGGTACAGAATAAAAGAAAAGAAAAAGAGTAAACTAAAGCAAATTGCATTGAAAAATTCCTAGGTCTAGTGATATGTCATGTAAGGAGTAAGTAGTAAAAATCAGGGAAAGAAATTTTTATAATTATAAGTAAAGCATAAAATGTATTAATCCAAAAAATCATAAAAGCCAATATATATAATGTGGAAATGTATTCTACCAGAAGGCAACACATTATTGGTTGAATTACTACTATAAAGTATGTTCTGTTTTTATTATTAAAAAGTTCTAAAGCATCCTTCCTATTTGGTCAAGTTAAAAAATGACACATATATCAAAGAATGAAATAAAATTCACTAATATATGGTATAAAAACTGTGCTAACATAAAGATAAATGAGATTAGTCTAGTCATAAATTGTAGTAACCGCCTGCATTACAGTAATTTATTGTTTTGAACTTTAAAGATGTCATCATACTATTTTGATGTGAAGTATGATTCAAATATATAGGAAAAGTAATTATGAATTATATACTTTGAATGAAAATATTGAGAAAATACCCCCTCCAAAAATAGTAGAACAACACAGGGAAAGATATTAGGTAAATTCATTAATTTAAGTGAACTAAAATTTATTTTTAGAACATATGGATTAACAAGTACACATGCAAATTGCAAAAGGTGCTTAAAATCTAATTAAGCTATCATGAGAGTGCCCTCATGCTAAATCTTTAAGATCAAATAAGCCTCATTATCACATTAACCTTCTTTCGACTCTCTTGTTATACAAGTATCATTACATTAATTAGTCATTATACTGTTCTTTAAGTGCTGGCCACCTCATGAGTGTTTTGTAACATTTCTCAGTACTTATGTGCAAAAGAAGTAATCTATGAAATATGACTCCTTTCAACTATTGTAAACCAGTTCAGTAGACCATGTCATGCTAATCTAAATATATATTTATGTATATGTGTGTGTGTGTGTGTGTAGATATAATCAGATTACAATGTTATGAAAAAATAATTTTAAAATTTCAAAATACCTAAACAATTTGACTTATCCATATTAAAAAAATTCTGGCTGAATGGATTTAAGTTTAAGTCAATCATAAGTGAAAACAAAGTAATAGTATCTAAGAATGGGTCATTGTTATGGTTTGAATCTGGAATGTCCCCAAAGACTCATGTGTTCAATGTTTGGTCCCCAATGCAGCATTTTTCAGAGGTGAGGGCTCTGACCTCATAAAAGAATTACTGGGAGGCAGCTGAATGGATTACTGGGAAGCAGGGGAAACTATAGGAGGTAGGTCCTGGTTGAAAGAAGTAGGTCACTGGTGGCTTGCCCAGGAAGGTATTTCTTGTCCCTGACCCTCAGCTCTGCTTCCCAGATCTAATGAATTAAATGGTTTTCCAATGAAACTTAAATTCCACAGTTATGTTCTGCCTCTTCTGCACACCTCGTTGATTCATGCAAAGGACTATTTCCTTAGCCTTTATTAAGTCCTCAAAGTAGGAAAAGGGAAGAAGGCCTCTGCTTGATATGTTTTGAGAAAGGCTGAGCACAGCCCATCCTTTCTCCCTCTTTGCATCTGTCTGCAAAGAGGATGAATAATGCCCTCCTCTCTTGACAACACCATACCGTAGTGTTGGATCTGTCCCTATGTGCTGAAGTCTGTGGTTGTACAGTGATGCCTGCCAATGACTTGGTACATTTTTGGAGTCTCTAAGCAGTTTAGTACATAATTTAGGTAGTATTTTGTTCGACTCAGTAGTGCATGTTTCTCTGTATTGGTTCTAAAGTCCGAATCAGGAGGCGAAGAGAGTTGTGTTATAAACTGATTTCCTAAATGCCCAACATGTGAGGTTTGGGGAGATATTGAGAAACTGAGAAAGTAAAGTGTGATTGACAGTAACACTAGGACATATCAAAGCTGTTGAAATAGCTCCAGTGAGTAAATTAGCCCTGATGGTATATGCCTTGGAGCAGATCCTTTTTTATAGTAGGGAAGTTAGAGTCTATATGCTGCAGCCTCAGCAGGTGGCTTTAAGCCTTAATAAATATAGGCTAATTAGGTTTGATCCCAGTAGGTTGCTTTTTTTCATCAGGGAATAGCTGTGTTTATGCAGGCAGAGCTGTATCTAACCAATACAGACCTTAGAAAGCAGGTCATCCTATGTACAGGCTGTCATCGTTCAGCTTTGAATTACACAGATGCAGTGTTGTCTGGTATTTTAATCAAGGCTGATGCAGGAAAAAAGGCATTTTTAGGTGTCAGTAAGTGGCTTCTGCTGTTTCTCATCCAGGTCTACCTTATAGCCATTGTAGTTTTTTTGTTTGTTTTGTTTTTTGTTTTTTTTTTCATTTTGTTATACTATTGCAGAAGCAGCTAAATTCCATTAGTGCTACAAAACACAAAGTATAGGTTAATGCTTTAAATTATTAATAGCAGGCTGAAGTAGTAGTACCAAAATGATTACCCAAATTTCATTTTGTAGACGACGGGCTCTTGCTGGGCATTCAAAGGCTCTTAAGTACCAGCTCACTGCTATGTAATAACAAGTACTCTTTATGTAAGTCTGATCTTATCTTTAGATGGCATAGATCTACAGTGTGTCTTCAACCAAGGAGAGATTATGTATTTTATTAATTAGCAACTTCAAAGCAAAATGCCATGACTGCCATAAAAATTCCTCCATATCTAATATCTGGATACTGGCCCTTTAAAAATGTGTCCCTTCAGTCAAGGACTGTCTCCACATATTATACTGTTAAAAACAAAGCTTATTTTAAAGAAATTTGAAGGGTTGGATAGAGATAGAAAGGAAAGCATTGCAAATGTAATGCCTGAGACAGCAATGAAAGTTCTGTTCTTTCACTGCTTCTAAGAATTAGGTTTGCTCAGGATATCAAGTGGGAAGGGAAGTGGTTTGAAAATCTGCACTTTATTTTTCCATCAGAACTTGAGTACATGAAAATGAATACAAAATAAATGAAGAAAGGCTGATAATAGAATACAAGATACTTAAGAACACATCTTTTAGGACAAAGCAACCAGATATAAAAGGAAAATTAAATCTTGAGGTCCAACAGAAAACACACACGCTGTGTGGCTCTGAGGACTACTTTTCTTAAGGAAGATGTCATCAGAAATGGAAGACATGTTTTAGTTGTTTAGTTAATAAAACCTTAGGTAGAGCAAACTAATCTGACAGCACAAGAGAGCTTAAATTTTCAGGGAGCAAACAAAACAGAATCTTCAAAGATATCCATAATTAGTATTAAATGAGAAACATCCAATTATCTTTTTTTTTTTTTTTTTTTTTTTGTACCGGGGATTGAACTCAGGGGCACTTAACCATGGAGCCATATCCCCAATCATATTTTGTAATTTTTTTAGACATAGGGTCTCACTAAGTTGCTTAGCTCCTTGCCATTGTTGAGGCTGGCTTTGAACTCACAATCATACTGCCTCAGCCTCCTGAGCCACTGGGATTACAGGTATGTAACACCTACCCAACTCCAATGATCTATTCATGGATATTTCAAGACATATTTTTTGAATCATAACTAGGTGCAAGGCACTGTTGTCCATAATTAAAAGAAATGAGAGAGAGGGAAAGAGAGAGAGAGGGAGAGAAAAAGAGGGTGGTGGGGAGAGGTCTCCAAAGTAAGTCTACAAACAAAATAAATCAAATATGCTATTATTTATACAAGACTAACAATGGAAATACAGCTGCCAGTTTAATCAACAACTTGATTTTTTAAATGACACCCAAGAATATATACCTATTTCTAAAATGGTAAAATATGATTAAAAATGTTTGTAAATATCATGTTAGGAGGCGTGCATTTTGCAAGAAGGTAATGGTACTTTGGGTAAATAGAGAGAGGATCACAAGTGCATGAAGGTGTGGGTAAGAGTAATTGTAATTTTAAATTGTGTATCTGTATAGGTTCATCAAGACAGTGACATTTAAGCAAAACATAGAGTTTAGAACTATGCCCACTGGAGATCTGGCAAGTATCTTTATGCACAGAGAACAGCCAAATGCAGGCACTTGTTTTGTTATACTAAAGGTCAAAGAGAAGGGGAGTGCTGATTGCAGCTGGATTGGACTTTACTTACTGCAAAGGAAGAGTGTAGCAGGATAAGAAGATACAGGGAAATATGGGATACCAGAACACGTGTTTTTGTGGAGTGCATTCAGAAGGTGGGCTTTTAATCTGAGAGATATAGGAAGCCCTACACAATTTTAAACAGAGGAGGTACATAATTTGACGATGTAAATGTGAAATTGGGGATACATCAAATCAGAGTAAGTGGGGAAAGGCCTTGCTGTTTCAAAATCTGTTATCAAGCATTTACACAAATTATGGAAAAAATTGTGGAAGAAAAACAAAGAAGAGCAGTATAACAATTTCATGGCATTTCTGAATGTATTTCAGTGACAGTAATTGCCAGTTTGCATGAAGCTATCCTATGGACCTAAGGGAACCTGATCAAGAAATCTATAGAATTAAGACTCTGAGGGAAGACACAGTCAAGATGAAACATACTAAACTGTAAAAGAATCTATGGAGGAAAATAATGGATTATAACTGGGCACAGGTTAGATCTTGTTCTAATGGAAGAATAGCCCTTAGGTGGGATCAGCCAAATCACTAAGGACAAGGTGCAAAATATTTGCTTGAACTATGATGATTTTAGCAGATAGATGTAATGTTTTCATATCTTTCACTATGACAGATCCCGGAGAGTACAACACAGTGAGAAATTCATGAGTACAAAAATGTTTAGGTCCGAAAGCAGAGAAGTAATAAAAATAAAAAATAAAGGAGGAAGATAAATCTGTTTTACCAAAGCAAAAAGATGGTTGAAGTGGTAGAAAGTGACGGATCTCTCCTGAAAGGAGGAATACAACAACTAAGAGAATTTGAGCATGATAAGGAGGGGGGAATGTAAGCATCAATCAATCAATCAATCAATCAGGCAGAAGATGAAGAAGCTTTATAAACTGAAGTAATAACACATTATTTCACTCTTAGTAAGATACAGATTTCCAAAAGTCCTATAGGGATACAGGTTTCAGAAACATTAAACTCAATTTTAGATTCTGAATCAGTTAAAGATACATGCCAGATGAAACAGTGTGGGGCTTGCTAAGATCCCTGTCAACATACTTTCATAAATGTAATTCTATTGCAGCATGGATCCAAAAATTGTCTATCCCAGGAGACAACAGAAATGTCTTAAACATTTTCTATGAGAAGTGGCTCTCTCTATCCTTCTCCCAGAAAACTTACAAGCAATGCATTCTTGTCGCAAAATCAGGCTAGATTTACATTAAACATATTTCCTCTTCTTTTCTGAACACAGAGTTAGCTCACCCTTCTCAGAGCTCCTTGCAATAGAATGTATTGATTAGCATCCTGGCAAGTCAGCAAAAGTGCATTTGGCCAACACAAGGTCTACTCTATAAAAAACGTCCCACACAATCTTTCAAACTTTGTCTTTTTTATTGTCTTGCAAATGGACACAAAGGATTCAGAGGAGGGCCCCAAGGTCTCAGGAAAGTGATTCTAAAACTATCTGTGGCAGAAATCCCCCCACCTCCCCACCTCGATTTCTGTAGTTTCTATAAAATAAGATCTCTTACATATATGACATAGACGTACGAACTTACTATGAAATTGTTTTAAAGCTCATGTATAATTTCTGTACTTTATCTCATGAACAGTTAACAAATAGTTCATAGACTAGAATAAGAACATGGAGTACTTTTTTCCTATGTAATATCATGGCCTTTAGCTAGAAGAAGCTATATCACTAATTATTTAAAGCAAAAATTAAACAACATTTGCTTTAGAACAAAGGTTGAAGTAAAATATTTGACAATATTATTACAAAGGATGGAAAAAGGAAAGAAATGGTAGAATATCATTTCAAGATCCTTGACAATAAATTGAGTTTCACTTTGTAAATGTAACTTAGAGCTACACCCTACAAAATTAAACAGAGGTAAAACTAATAAGTCAATAGTGGAGATATAATGGAATTGTAAAACTTACACAATACAACAGAAGGCAATATACAAAGAAAGAATAGTGAATAGAGATGTGATGATCTAAAAACAAACAGAAAGTTGGTATGCTAAAAATCAGTTAGAAAGAGGGCTGGGGATGTGGCTCAGTTGGTAGGGTATTTGCCTTCCATGCACAAGGCCCTGGGTTCAGTCCCCACCATAAAAAAAAAAATAAAAATCAGTGAGAATGAACATCAATATAGAATAGATATATAAGTCATCACAAAGTTAGAATATTTCAACTCTCTGAAAGGAAACAAGGAATTTGGAACTGTATTCTTTGTATTTTTTGGACTTTCTTTAGACTTCAACTTAAAAGGGCAAAAATATTTAGTTTTTTATTTTTAATTACCTTGAAATAATTTCTTAAGGACTTTATTAAGGTTTTTTCTCTCTGGGAATTCAACAATTAAAAATTTTAGATATTATATTATAAGCATCTCTATATTCTTGTTACTACATAACTGGATAATAATAATCTTGATGTCATGATTTAATCTAATTGCAGAACCTCTCGATCTATTGAATGGTATAAATGAACACAATTTAGCATGGAAAACAATTTACAGAAAGAATTTTCAGGCTTCAAAATTAATGTGCTGTTCTATCATGTTTCAAAACATAGAAAGAAACAAACAGCGAATACCAGTAGCTCTCAGGAGAAGCCACACAAAAACAGCAATGAATATTAAGAAAAGGATTTTCTTAACTACAAGTGTGTCCAAAAGCAGTTCTGAGAAAAGAATCTAGGAAAAACTAGTTGATTTGGCAAGGAGCAAATGAGATAGTGAGAAAAGTGAGGCAAAAGGAAAACAACAAAAATAATAACAAGTAAAGAAAAAAGGAAAAGATTCATGCATTCCTGGGATTTATTCTTGAGATGTTATCACTATGGGGGAAAAAAATGGACTCAACTTCCATGTAGATCTTTGGAACAATCATATTAAATACAGTTCAGAACCTTTCCACTTAGTGAGGGGAAGCTGTGCTTTCTATCAGCTTAGTTGAGTCCCTGGGGATTGAGGATTATTCTCAGGGGGCATTAAATCCCTGGTACATATGGGCTGTCTGGAGCAAAATTGACAGATCTTTAGGAAGTGTTGCAGAGAAGACAGACTCTTGCACTAGGAAGCTATTAGGGAACTTCCACCTTAGCTGAAGTGGTCGTGGGTGGCACATGGAGCAAGTCATGAATATTGGCTTCCTCAGAGAAGACTAAAATTATACTTGACTGATATCATCACCAGCTTAAGGGTTAGCCACCCCCTAGACCACCATGAATTTAAAGTTTCAAGTGAAAGTTAAAATAATAAAAAGCTGGAGAATATGAGAAAGGGGTATATTTCTATTTGTCATAAATTTCATAAACTTAATCATTGGCAATCTCCAGGAAGGTTTTCTAAAACACAGGTTGTTCTATCTACCCCATTGCTCAGAGACTCTGATTCCATTGTTGAGGAGGTACCCTGAGAATTTTCATTTAAAACAAGTTGCTAGTGCAGCTTGTCCAGTAACCACAGAGAATCACTAAGCCAGAGTAAGGAAAAGCTTCTCACTCTCCCATCCAGTATGGATAGACTCTATCCACAGCAAGAGGTGAAGAGTGAAGGAGAAAGAGGTCTTTTACTTCCTGCTTTCTGCATCTTTCTGCTTACTGAAAAGTTTTATTGTCCTCTGCACTTTGACCATGCAGAAAACTTAAGCATAGAAGGCTCAGAGTGTGGACAGAGGATAATGTGCTGTCTGTGATAGATGAGGAAGTTCAATTCTATGATGTCAGAAAGAAGCTCATTGTTGCCTTGTACTTCAGACACTTTACCTAAATTACTTTATTAGTAGTGAAGGTGATGTTCTGATGTCTCTATGTTTTCACTTTTTGTTCAGGTATTGCTAAAATCTGAGGGAGAAAAATAAGACTGTTCTAAGTTTGGCTTTTTCCAACATTTGAAGGAGAAAAATAAAACTGTTCTGTATAGACTTTCTATAAAGCCAACAATTTTATTCAGTTTTTGACATGAGTAGGAAAAACCAATTTATTCTATATTATGTGTGAGGGTTTAAATAATTTGAATGAGAGAGCAGTAAGAACATACATATGGGTCTTTTGTGAAATACTGACAAGCTTTCTGCCCAGAGGGTAGTATAAACAGTCAATGACTTTTAAAAATCAAACATTCTGTATCATAAGCTTGAGATCTAAAGACAATTTGTTTTATATAAAAAGAAAAAAAGCGTGAAATGAATACCACTGGTACAAACTCCTTTGATTTATACATAATATTTCCTCAAACAAGGACACAGAAACACTCCCATATTTCAATAATCTAATTTTACATTGTTAGAAGAAAACAGGGCTATTGACAGACCTTTATTTAGTTTGCACCCTGGGATATTTAAATAAACTTTGCATTTTAAAACATTTACAAATCCTAATATCTTGTGGTATTTTCAGGGATTGTCATGGTAATCAAATATATATTTTATTTTTATTACTAATTAACAAATTGTCAAGACAAACATTTTAAATTCCATGTTAAAACTTGATTTTCTAAGGCCCTTTCAACCTTTTCTGAAAGAGGTTAGGAAATGGAAAATAAGTTAAACTAGTTTTAGAGATTGATTGGGTCCATAAGTGTGCTACCTCATTTGCATCTTGTTGTATTTTCCAGTGTCACTTCTCATTCCCAGCTATTCTTTTCTTATTGTGCTATAACAATTGATTAATCCCAAGTTTGCTATACTTATTTATATACAAAACATATGTTTCAAGTTATTATGCCAAAAGCGAAACACCATAAAACCAAAGGAAAGGAAACTGATTTAACAAAACAAAAGAAAAGGCTTAGAATATCAAATTAAACCGAGGGCTGCTGTTTTATAACTAATCTTACCTTTTCTATATATTTTATTACAAAGAGTCATTATTCTATCACTGTTTTGCAAAATGCATTGGCATACCAGAGGTTTTAATTGCAGTAATGGCTAATTAGCCACCCAAGATTTATTTCTCCCTTCCTTCTCATTAGTTGGACTTTTCTATTGTTGTTTGTGGCAATATACAAAGATCAAAGAAACATACTTTGGAATCATTTTGTATTTGGGGAGGGTCAATAAAAGTTTTTGTGAGCTGGGGTTGTGGCTCAATGGTTGAGTACTTGCCTCGCATGTGTGAGGTACTGGGTTTGATCCTCAGCACCACATAAAAAACAAATAAATAAAGATATTGTGTCCATCTACAACTAAAAAAAAATAATGTTTTTTAAGTTTTTGTTGCTCTGTTTATTAAAACTTCTATAAAAGCACTTTTTTCATGTCAGGCTCCATTTTTCTCTTCCCCCTTCTTCCTTTTTTTTTTTTTTTTTTTTTTTGTTTGTTGTTGTTGTTGTTGAGATGCAGGCAGAATTTACACAGCCATTTTGAAAACACAGTATGCCATGGAGCATAGAAACACAGAGCTAATCATAGTAGGGAACATTTTTGCTACTATGATTTTCATAGCTACCATGCCCATACCAACCTATTTACGCTTCATTTTATGTGTAAGAAAAATCCACCTGTATCTTCTTTAAACTTCCATTATTTTGGGTCTTTGTGATAAGAATCCTACATTTCAGCTTACTGATTCTCATACAATACATTTTCTGTTTTGCTTTCTGGCTTCTTCAAATCATTTAAACATTAAAAAATGGTCCTTGAGAGGTACTTATTGTTTTCCCATCTTGATACAAATGCAATACAAGTTTTTGACCAATAATTGTTGAATTTGATAAACCAGTGTTATTCTCCTATTGGCTAAAGGTAAAACTGACAAAATAAAATTTAAAAGAAAAGTTAGTCCAAACATTTAGGAAACTTTAATGGGACATAAATTCCTCTATGTAGACTAGACCTTCTGTGTAGATTAGAGTATTTGTTATAAACAGAAATTGCAGCTGCCTTAAGAAAATTATTTGAATGAAGGTATTGCCTACTTTTCTAATACCTAATTCTAGAAATAGTTGATCAATTTGTGAATTCTAGTTAATTGTTCACTTCAAATTTCATTCCTCATGGCCTCATATGCCACTAATTCTATGGTCCATCATTGTAATCACTTCCTTGTTAACCTGCTTAACTTACTACTCTCTCTCTCCTAATTATACTCCTAACAAACAAAAATGCTCAGTAAACCTTTTTTGTCTGACTAAACTTAATGTCAGATGTAACAGAAGGAAAACAAACTAATATGTACCACCTCATATTATGTCCAAGCTATGTCCAATGTACCAGTAACACATTGCTATTTCCATTACTCTCCTGCTCTGCAAGATAATGGTTTCGCATTACTTCCTCTCCTCACACCACTTCATTCTTACAAACTCTTCATTTTGATTTATTGTTATTCCTCATGTTACTGAAAAAAACAAAAAAATCCAAGCAATGAAAAGAGGATTTCCTCATGCTTCCACACCACACATCTCTTTGGAAATAGTCTTTCTTCCCGTTTCTACAGATGAACCATTCATCTTCTAAAAATTAGTCCCTCCATTTGTGTATTAGATCGTGTCCACTTTTTAATGTCAGTGACTTATCTCTGTAATTATCCCTTATCATCTATACTGGACTATTCACATCAGCATAAAAAGATTCTTATTTTTATAAAATTCCCACCCTTGACCCCACACACTCTCCAGCTTTTGAAGTTATCTGACCTATTTCAGCCAATGTTCTCCTTCACAATTGACAATTGTCAACAAGATGTTCTTTATTTCTTTACCTTCCATTCTCTCTTGAATTTATAAAAATCTTATCCACAATACGTGACAAAAGTTGTCTTACAAAGGTTAATAATTACAAACAATTTCTCAAATTTAATACTTATATTATATTCTTCATCTTGCTTCCACTCTTAGCAATGGAAATGGCATTGTTCTTATCTCCAAACCCCATCTGTTCATGTAACACCTGAAACTAAGGAAGTCAGAGTAGTTTAAATACCTTAGAATGTAACACAAAGAGACTGGTTTTTTGTTTGTTTGTTTGTTTTTTGTTTTGTGTTTTTCCTTGTAAGACACTGGTTTAGAGATCTTTGTTCCTAGGAAAGGAGAAGCATTAAAGTTTGCAAAGACCATCACTGCTAATACTGATTTCCTCCTAATTAATTCAAATTGCTGAGGCTGATGGAGGGGTCTCCATGTCTGAGATCTCATTCCTTTATTCCCACATTCCATCTTCAGAAAAACATGACATCAGAGAGTAAACAGTTCATTCACAGGAAGAGATGGAATAAGAAGCTATATTTCCCCAATGCTTCTCAGCACACGTTTTAAAACATGAAAGCCTGAAATTTGGTTCAAAGTCTCCTTCCTGGGTTTCCCAGATAGAGTTGGCATATAAGTGAGTTATGGAAGTAATCTGCATCAGACATGAATGAGGAACAGAAACTCCTGAAGAGCAGCCTCTTAGAATGATGTTCATATTCTTCATGCATCACAATTGTCTGGGAAGCTTGTTAAAAATGCAGATTTCAAATGAAACTTCAGATAGCACTGGTGAAAACTCAGTTTTGAATTTTTGATAATTTTCTCAGATGAATCTGATGCAGGTAGAACACGAACTATGTACTTCCAACAAAAAAACTATCTAGTACTTAGACTGGAAGAACTACTACTAGAAATGAAATTAAGAGATAAATGTATTACCTGTTAGCAAAAATTTTAACAATTTCTCCTTGAATTAAAAAATAAAAACAAAAAGGGGCTAGGGCTGAAGCTCAGTGGTACAGCACTGGTCTTGCATGTGTAAGGCACTGGATTCTATCCTCAGCACCACATAAATAAATAAATAAAAGGTATAATTTTTTTTTTTTTTTAAATCAGGCCACTGAATTTGTCATATAGGCAAGAAGTCAGTAAACAATAGCACAAAAAGAGAAATAGAGGGCAGTCATGCATTAATAATTTCCCCCATGTATATAGTACATACAAGGAAATATCCGCAATAGACTGAGCAGGTATGATTTCTACACATGAATGTTTAACGCAAAATATCTGAAGTCAATAATATGCAGCAAGTCCTTCTCAGCTGCCTTTTTCACTGGTTTCATTAGAAGTTAGGTTAAAAGCTTTTAACCATATCTAGCTGCCCACTGTGTTTACACCTAAAAACAAACCCTAGACCTGCATCTGGTTTGTTGAGTGTCAACAACTGTCAGACCAGACTCCCAATATTTTCAAGTTTTTCACAATTATCAAAAATTTTCTATAAGATGTGTCTCTCTTGAAGGCAGCATATTGTTTGGTCTTTTTTTTTTTTTTTTTTTTTTTTAATCCAATCTATCAGCCTATGTATTTTAATTGGTGAGTTTAGGCCATTAAAGTTCAGAGTTATTATTGAGCTATGATTTATATTACCAGTCATTTTAAATTTAATTTAATTTTATTTTATTTTTGATATTTAGCTTGACTTGATTTCTCCTATGGTTAGTTTCCCTTCATTGTTGTTCTTCCCTTTGAAGGTTTTCATTGTTGTTTTCCAATTCCTCCTCATAGAATATTTTGCCAAGGGTGTTCTGTAGTGCTGGCTTTCTTGTTGTAAATTCTTTTAGCTTTTGTTTGTCATGGAAGGTTTTTATTTCATCATCAAATCTAAAGCTTAATTTTGCTGGATTTAAGATTCTTGGTTGGCATCCCTTATCTTTTAGAGCCTGGTATATGATGTTCCAGGCTCTCCTTGCTTTGAGGGTCTGGGTTGAAAAATCTGCTGTGATGCGAATTGGTTTTCCTCGATAGGTTATCTTATTTTTCTCTCTAATGGCCTTTAAAATTCTATCCTTATTTTGTATGCTAGGCATTTTCACTATAATGTACCTTGGTGCAGATCTGCAAATCAAAACTACTCTAAGATTTCATCTCACTCCAGTCAGAATGGCAGCTATCAAAAACACAAACAACAATAAATGCTGGCGAGGATGTGAGGAAAAGGGCACACTCTTACATCGCTGGTGGGGCTGCAAATTGGTGCAGCCAATTTGGAAAGCAGTATGGAGATTCCTAGGTAAACTTGGAATGGAACCACCATTTGACCCAGCTATCCCTATCTCCTCGGTCTATACCCAAAGGACTTAAAAATAGCATACTACAGGGACACAGCCACATCAATGTTCATAGCAACACAATTCACAATAGCTAGATTGTGGAAACAACCCCATGCCCATCAATAGATGAATGGATAGGAAAACTTTGGTATATATACACAATGGAACACTACTCAGCACTAAAAGAGAATAAAATCATGGCATTTGCCGGTAAATGGATGGTGTTGGAGAAAATAATGCTAAGTGAATCCCAGAAAACCAAAGGTCGTTTGATTCCTTTGCTATAATGATACTGAATTATAATGGCAAGGGAGAGGGAATGAGAGGAATGAAGGAATGTTAAATAGAAAAAAGTTGGGGGAGGAGAGGGAAAGGGGCAAGGGGCTAGAGACAATGACAGAAGGAGTTAGACATAAATATATACTAAGAGCATGTATAAAAACTCAAATTGTATGAAAATACTTTGTTTAAAACCAATGACTTGGAAAACTGTCCTCTTTATGTGTAATATGAAAGGAATTGCACTCTAAAAGCATGTATACCTAATTAAATTAAATTAAAAAATTTTTTCCATTACAGGATACTCATTCTCAGACTTCTTTTCTCTACTTTGACTCTCAGATCCACAGCTCCTTCCTCTGACTTCATATCCATTTACATTCATTATTAAGGTAATCTAATCAAGATCTGATACGTGGCTTCACATACAATCTATACACAGTGATCACAGATATTATCTAAATATATAACTTTGAGCTGTTGAAGTCAGAATCTGACAGGCAATTAGTATAGATAGGTAAATCGAGTCAGGTCAGATCAAGAAAGCCGATTTTGAGTGAGTCCTGGAAGTTGGGAAACTGTCAGGGAGAATGTCCCCTGTGGGATTGGAATGTTAATTCCTTCAGAGCCCTTCCTCCACCCTTATGGAGACCTGTCCCTGCCCCAACCTGTTGCCAATGTAACCTGTCCCAGGAACTGCCTCTCCCTATAGGGAGCTATAAAGTTGTTCATTATTGTGCCCTGGGCTGCTCCATCCTGCCCTTCCCCATCCTGTCCTTCCCCCTTCAGCCCATCTGCTTCTCACCTTTTGGCCATCCCCACCCAGCATTCCTGAGCCTGGTCACTGGGCCTGGTCACCTATGCTGGAAGGAGAGAGATAAGGGGAAGAGAGCAGGAGAACAAAGGAAGCCTGTGACATATAGAAAAGGCAGACCTTCCCGACTTTTTGGGATACCAGGATACCAGCAATGGCCCCCTTCTCCCTCACAGGAGGAGAAGTCTATGTTACCCCTTTTAAGTAAACCCTGCTTTATGTGTTTGCCTCGGCATGCTTCTCTGATGTTCAAACTTCAACATTTTGGGGAGCAGAACTCCTCAAAGACAACCGGCAGTATCACTGTCACTCTCCTCAATTGAATACATGACTTTTCCATCAACAATTTCACTTAAATTAACATGCAAAAAATTAATCTCACCCAGTCCCTAACTATGTTCCTTCTTCATTACAGTAATATGACAACCAGTCATTTAACTTGATGCTTCTTTCAAATTTCCTTGGGCTAACTCTTTAACTCTCTTTTTTTCCTACTCACATGTGATTACTCAGTGATAATGTCAGGTCTACTTTCAAAATACATTCTAAATTTCACCATTTCCATATAACTCCATCATTAACAGTATATTATAAACCACCTGTATTTCTTATCAGATGACTAAAATAGTTCTTTATAATTTATTCATTTATCTTAAGACAAGCCAGAACATTCCACTTCATGAATTTTGATATCTTCCCATAACTCCTAGGATGGAAATTCAAATATGTAGCTAGGTCTACAGGTTTGCAGGTAATCTGACCCCAGGTTACCTTCTTAATTCATTCCAATCACACTAGCCATCTTCCTGTTCCTACAAAAAAGATGACTAAAATTCTATCTATATCCATTTTATACATCACAGAACAGATTAACATGTATGCAATGATAAAGTATAAAATAAAAAAGTGTTTATTAATGCAATACATGCAACCCTATACCTAAATTTGAATTAAAACAGGTTAACTTTTTCAATATCTCAAATGTATGTTCACCTAACTATTGATAGCCTCAAAAAAAAAAAAAAATTGGGAATCAACAAAAGAAGTAAAAGACCTCTACAATGAAAACTACAACACGCTAAAGAAGGAAATTAATGAAGATCTTACAAGATGGAAAGATCTACCTTGTTCATGGATAGGTAGAACTAATATTGTCAAAATGACAATTCTCCCAAAAGCACTATACAGATTCAATGCAATCCCAATCAAAATCCCAATATCATTCCTCATAGAAATAGAAAAAGCAATCATGAAATTCATCTGGAAAAATAAGAGACCCAGAATAGCCAAAGCAATTCTTGGCAGGAAGAATGAAGCTGGTGGCATTACTATTCCAGACCTTAAATTGTACTACAAAGCAACAGTAACAAAAACAGCATGGTATTGGCACCAAAATAGACCAGTTGACCAATGGTACAGAATAGAAGACACAGAGACGAACCCACACACCTACAGTTATCTTATATTAGACAAAGGTGCCAAAAACATTCACTGGAGAAAGACAGCCTCTACAACAAATGGTGTTGGGAAAACTGGAAATCCTCATGTAATAAAATGAAATTAAATCTCTTTCTCTCACCATGCATAAAACTTAACTCAAAGTGGATCAAGGATCTAGGAATTAAACCAGAGACCTTGCACCTAATAGAAGAAAAAGTAGGCCCAAATCTCCATCATGTTGGTTTAGGCCCCAACTTCCTCAATAATACCCCTATAGCCCAAGAACTAAAACAAAGAATCAATAAATGGGACTGATTCAAACTAAAAAGCTTCTTCTCAGCAAAAGAAATAATCAGTGAGGTGAATAGAGAACCTATAGAATGGGAGCAAATCTTTACCACAAGCACATCTGATAGAACGCTAACCTCAAGGATTTATAAAGCTCTCAAAAGCCTTAACACCAAAAAAACAAATAACCCAATTAATAAATGGGCTAAGGAACTAAACAGACACTTCTCAGAAGATGATATGCAAACAATCAACAAATATATGAAAAAATGTTCAACATCTCTAGCAATTAGAGAAATGCAAATCAAAAGCTCTCTAAGCTTTCATCTTACTCCAGTTAGAATGGCAGCTATGAAAAAAAAAAAAAAAAAAAAAAAAAAAAAACAATAAATGCTGGTGAGGGGGTGGAGAAAAAGGCACACTCTTACACTGCTGGTGGAACTGCAAATTGGTGAAGCCAATCTGGAAAGCAGTATGGAGATTCCTAGGAAAACTTGGAATGGAACCACCATTTGACCCAGCTATCTCACTCCTTGGTCTATTCCCAAAGGACATAAAAACAGCTTACTGCAGGGATACAACCACATCAATGTTTATAGCAGCACAGTCCACAATAGCTAGACTGTGGAACCAACCAGATGCCCATCAGTGGATGAATGGATAGGGAAACTTTTGTATATATACACAACAGAACACTACTCAGCACTAAAAAATAATAAAAACATGGCATTTGCAAGTAAATGGATGGAGTTTGAGAAAATAATGCTAAGTGAAGTTAGCCAATCCCAAAAAACCAAAGGTCGAATGATTTCTTTGATATGAAGATACTAACTTATAAAGGCAAGGAAGTGGGGATGAGAGGAATGAAAAAACTTTAAATAGAACAAAGGGGGGAGGGAGGAGGGGGTAAGGGGATAGGAATAATGACAGACTGAGTTATTCATGACTACTCTAAATACATGTATGAAGACACAATTGTTGTAAAAATACTTTATATAAAACCAGCAACTTGAGAAATTGTGCTCTTTATATGTAATATGAAATGAAATGTACTCTGTAAACATGTGTGAAAAGTTAAAATAAAAAAAGAGTCACTTTGTAACATTTTGTGGTGACAAAATAATAATTTATAGTATTTATTTATTTGTGCATTTTTTTTAATTTAAAAAGATTTTACATTAATGCTAAGTCCCAAAACAAAAATTAGAGTTTTGGCAAAATTTTAAAAATTGAAGGCTTACATGCCTTGTCAACTGTAATTGTAACAGTGGTAACTTCACCTCCTGAATGCAGCCCTCATTATGCTAGGGCTTTTTTTTTTTTTTTTTTTTTTTTTTCTCTATTCTCCCTTCCCCCCTTTTCTAATAAGATTGGGGAGATAGTGTTATCTTTTCTTCTTGTAGTTAATTGCCCTTGAACATACCCACTACAGGAAGAAGATGCCTGCTGAGGATAAGGGAAGTGAATTTCTCCCAAATTAACAAGTGAATCATTAAGCACAATCAGGGCACCTAGGGCCTGCTACTAGAAGACACCTGGAATGTAACCCTGAAGTTCCTTTAAACCCCCTTGTCCCTCCAGATTCAGAAAGTCACAGACTTTGGAAAAGGAGTCCCCTGTGTTTCTCCTTTGTTAGCAAAGCAATAAAACTTCTTTTTCCTTTTTCTCAAAACATGTCCTCATTATTAAATTGGCATTGATTGGCCTTGGGAACAGGGATCCAGCTTTCAGTTACATAATGATCTTTGAATATTAAATGAAGCTAAAAAATGATTACAGGAGCACACACTTCTCTTACCATTCACTTGGAAAATGTGAGTCTGATAGACATGTTCATAGCCATCGGCGTAGCAGGTATAATTGCCCATGTGAGTTGTGGTAACCTTAGTAATATACAAGGACCCATCATCTCCAAAGTCCTATATAAAAAAAAAAAAAATACAAAATAAGATGTTTGTAAGATGTTTGTATTTTAACAACCTCACTTTTTTGAAAGGTATAGGATTAAGCAAAGTAGATAGACTAAAATGTTGTTTTAAAATTATCAAAATTGTTATTATGAGTGTGGAGGACCTTGGCTTACCAGTTTTATAAGGTATATTTTGTTTAAAAAGTGTGATCTCACCCACAAATTTAGCTTTTCCATGTTTATTTTAGGTATATGAGTTTATAAAATAACTTAGCTCCCACATATTTGTTCTAATTTACTTTTTTAGATTAATAAAGTTATAATATGTTTTTATCTTATTTATAGCCAAGAGTTAATTGCATTTTTCACACTTTTAATGACCCACTAATTTTCATATTATTCAAAATATGTTTACCAATAAAAATAGTCATTAAAACAGTGTGATTGCTGAACAAGAGAGAAAGAAAGAAAGGCATTTGAATAAAATAGTCACACTTTTTCAACTCAGTTGAAAGGAATCCATAACAACTTTGGAAAAGATAAGAACATTTATACTGTTTATTAAAATAAAATCCAGGAAGTACCTCAGAACAACAGAATAAAAATTGGAAAATCTGTTTTTCCATAAATGCAATAGATGAACTGGGGGAAAAAAATGTCAAAGTCTTTTTATTTTATCCCAGAATTCTGAAAAGAAAAGTGCTCTCAATAATTTGCAGATTATTTATAAAAACAAGAGATTAGCTATTAGTAAGAATGCCAATATTGGGCTGGGATGTGGCTCAGCGGTAGGGCGCTCGCCTAGCACATGTGCTACCCGGGTTAGATCCTCAGCACCACGTAAAAATACATGCATTATGTACAACTAAAGCAAATAAATAAATATTAAAAAAAAAAAGAATCACATGGGAAATTAAAAAAAAAAAAGAATGCCAATATTTGTGTATTTTAACTTGACTTCCCATCCCTCTTCATAGCACTATAGTAATCTTTTTTTTTTTTTTTTTTTTTTTTGGTACCAAGGATTGAACTCAGGGGCACTTGACCACTGGGCCACATCCCCAGCCCTTTTTTGTATTTTATTTAGAGACAGGGTCTCACTGAGTTGCTAAGTGCCTCGCCATTGCTGAGGCTGGCTTTGAACTCGCGATCCTCCTGCCTCAGCCTCCCAAAGTGCTGGGATTACAGGCGTGCACCAGGGCGCCCGGCCCATAGCACTATAGTAATCTTTAGCCAACAGCTATTGGGTTGATTTGGCAGATCCTTGAAAAAATAAGATTACATGACTTATATTTATTTGAGCAAGATTTACAACTCACTCTGTGTAAACAGTCCTATTGAAAGGAAACAACAGTAGTTGTTTAACTGGACAATTTCCTGGGATAGAGATATTAGTTAAGAATTAAAGTAGGCTAGCCAAAAAACTTGAAAGGAAAACTGAGGAATGGGATATACATAGAGGGATTTGTAAAACTCCACACATATTCCTGGGAATGTAGAATATCATATGTGCAGGACTGTACACATTCCCAGTAAACATATAACCTAATTAATCTTTCATCTCTGGCTATTTTTTTTTTTTTTTTCTAAACAAGCAGAATAAAGGCTAAGGCAGAGTTGTAAACCACCTGTAGGAACATTTGATGTGAGAAATAGAACATAAACCAACAACAATAACAAAACACCTCAAAGCCTAAAGGAGTATACCAATTCAAGACACTTAATTAAATATTTGTTCAACATAGCTCAACTCTTAGATAAGCAAACATTTTAGCATTTTAGTAGACACAACAAACTAACTAAACAAGTAAATCAGATTTTATGAAAATGAAAAGCTTTTGCCCAAAGGATACTTTAAGAAAATGAAAATACAACTAACAGAACAAGAGGAAATATTTGTAAATCATTTATCTCGTAAGGGTCCTCTATCAAGAATATACTATTGCAATTCAACAAGAAAAACACAAAAAGTCAGTTAAAACAATGGGTAAATGATTCAAATAAACATTTTCACAAATGGACAATAGGCATATAAAAAGATGTTTAACATCGTTGATCAAGAAGGAAATACAAATAAAAACAATTAAACATTACTTCACACTCACTAGGATGGCTAAAATAAAAAACACTAATAACACCTCCTGAGAGAGTAGATAGAAACTTCAGAGACTTCAAACATTGCTGATGAAATATTAAATGATCCAACTACTTCAGATAAAATTTGGCAGTTTTTTCTAAAGTTAAATAATTATTGATAACTATCAATTTCACTCCAGAGTATATGCCAAATAGAATAATAATCATCCACACATATAATATATGCAAATGTTCAGACTTAAACTAAATAGACAAAAACTGAAAACAACCCAAATGTTTACCAATAGATAATGGATAAACACAATGTATTATAGGTACATAGTGGAATATTATTTGGTAACAAAAAATAATAAAGTACTGATTTATAATACTACACAGATAAATCTTAAAAATATTATGACAAATGGGTAAAATGCCAGACACAAATTCTATCAGTCCAATTTTATGCAATGTTCAGAATGGACACATCCATATATATATATAAAATAGATTATCCATAAGGAAGGACTGAGGAGATAGGCAGATGAAAATAACTGCTAATAGATGATATGTAAGGGAAGGAGAGGTTGAGGGGATAATCCTATAGACTGGGCCTACCGTGCTGACCCCCACACACTTTCTTTTAAAAAGGAATTACCTGCAAGAACTCTTTCCTGGTTTAGCAAATAGGATATGCTACATTTTCAGCAAACAACCTATTATTTTCAGGAAAAATGCAGGCCCAAAGACGATTCCTTATGGATAAGAAGACCACACGTTACCCTGAAGGGGGAACTTTTATGACCTTTATACTGACCAAAGATTCCAGGACTCAAAAAAAGGCAGGATTTCACAGATTTGGGCTCCTTCCTATTCCCTGGAGCCTTCCTTATCACATCAAAAGGAAGCAAGATTCTCTGGGGACTACATCTGGATTTCAGAAGCTGTAGGGGTTGCTAACTTCACCTAGTTTCAATTCCCTTAAAAACACTATGCTCTTTGAAAAATATCTTGTCCACTTCTGAGATGGTCCCAGCTGCTCAGCAGTACCATACTGTACACTTATCTTTCTTATCTCATTTTCCCAAATAAACTCATGCTCGTTACTCTGTGCAATCCTCTTCAAATATTTCCTGCAAGTTTGCAAAGAACCTGCAGTCTTCAGGACCCTGCACTTCAGTGGGGAGGTCAGACTTGTACCTCACAGTCACTTTTGACTCCTGCAGTGAGTCTCTTATTATTGAGCTGAAGCTTCTTATTGAGTTTCAGCTTCTTGGTGGGTGGTTGCTGTGCTACAATAGGTATGAAGAAGGATGATATATTCTAAATTTTGATAGTCACGATAGTGACATGATTTTGCTAATACACTATGAACCACTGAATTGCACACTCTAATGAAGTTAATTTTATGTGTGTGGATTAAATCACAATAAAGCTGTTATTAAAAGTAAAATCCACATGAGGCACTTACATAAAAACTTAAATATTCTATAATAAAACTTTATTATTTTGGCTAATGAAATTTTTAGTGACTATGAAAAAATTTAGAAATCAACAAGAATGATTGATATGTTTACATAAGAAATACTTCTGTATTTCAAAACATAATAAGAATTCAAACACAATAAACTACAGATTTTCTATGTGAAATACATAAACCAAAACATCAAGGCATTTTAATCCTTATTTATGGTTGTTATTATGTATTAGATGCTGTTCTGAGCACTGCACAAATATTAACACATTTGAGCTTCATAGGAAAACTTATAGACCAGGATCTTTTAAATTCCTCCTACTGGAGTTGTGGAAAGTGGGAGGTGGATGGAGAGCATGACCTCTTGCAGCTTCCTCCAACAGGTCCTGCTGCTTCTACTGCTGTGCAGCCCTGTCAGGGGAGAGGCCCAAGGAGGAACTGAAGACAGAGAATGATCACATCAGCCTGAAAATGTTGGGGCAGGATGGTTCAGTGGTTCAATTCAAGATCAAGAGGCAGGGCTACTGAAAAAGCTGATGAAGATCTCCTGCAAGAGGCAGTGCTTGTCAATGAGAAGATTAGATTGAGGTTTGATGGGCAACCAATTAATGAAACATTTCAGCCCAGCTGGAGATGGAGGATGAGTGCACCATTGACAAGTTCCAGCAGCAGATGGGAGGTGTGACCTCCTGTGGTGCATTCCCCACACCCTGCATTGTCCTCGCATTTGTTGTTAATTGGTAAATGCAGGACCATGATGATCACAGAGGAATCTTCAGAAGTTCAGAACAGTCACCAAAAGAATTCTCCTTTTTCCAAAGCACTTAAAGTACAGTGCAAAACTATCTGCCTGGATGAGTAGTCAGTTTAAATTGGGTTAATTAGATTGTTCTCTTTAGTTAGGAAAAATTAGTTGTGATGTTAGGGGTACGTACGTTTTTCTTTTCATTTTTGTTTGTTTCCTCCTCCCAAAACATTTTTTTCTTCCAAACTTGTGGGCTCTTAGCCTGTACCCAGGTTCTCACTACTGGAGCTGAGCTCTCCCCTTGAGTCACTTGTCCTAATCACTTGGAGTGCTCATGTTGACCTAATGGGTGCAACTGTGTGGCACAGTGTGGAAGGGCAAAATTCTGCTCAGTATTTGTTTTAAGTACAGCTTTTTGAAATCCTAAATATTGTAAATTATCATCTTTGCAAAGTATCTGGTATAATTGAAGGAAAAATACTGAAAAATCTTCTTTAAAAAGTAAAAAAAGAAAATAAGTCTTTCAGTGCTTGGACCCAACTGTTCTCTGTGCTCCTGAGTGTGTACTATCAGGCCTTAGACTCAGGACTCCATCCCTCCACTGTGTGCCTTGATATGCTAGAAAAGATTGGCACAACAAAAACTGGCTTTTAACATTGTTATGGCTTGGGTATGAGGTGTCTTCCAAAAGCTCCTATATTAAAGCAGGAATATTGAAAGTTGAAATAATTAGAGAACTATAGCCTAATCAGTCCATCCTAGTTTGAAAGGACTACTGGGTGGTAACTATAAGCAGGGGGACATGGCTAGAGGAGATGTGTCACTGGGGGACAGGTCCTGGAAGGGTTCAACTTCCCTACGGCCCTTCCCCTTTCTCTCTCTGTTTCTGACCTCCTTGACAGAGTAGCTTCCCTCCACCATGTTCTTCTCTGATAATGCTCTGCCTCACCTACGGCCAGAGCAATGGGCCCAATGGACCATGGACTAAACCTCTGTGACCATAAGCCAAAATATACTTTCCCTCTTCTAAGTTGTTCTTTTTGGGTATTTTGGTCATGGTGATACAAAACTAACACAACCCTTTCTGAAATAGAAGAAAATAATTATCATGTTTTCCATTTGGTCTTGTGGCCTTGGATTTCTTCCAGTATTCATATCTAATGAATAATTATGGTCTGTATATAAAAAGTAAGATTGAATGACACTGAATTTGTAGTTACATTGTTGTGTAAAAGAGCTGCTTCCAAGTATGGCTGTAACAGAAACCCAGGGAAAGACAACTTAATATTCTTCTCGTAGATTTGGGATCTGTTGCTTTCCAAATATGTATTAGAATTCTTTTAGACAGCTTTTTTGCTGCTGCCACTAAAAGACCCAAAAGAACAACTGTAAAGGAGGAAAGGTTTATTTAGGGACTCTCAATTTCAGAGGTCTTAGTCCATAGAAGGCCTGCTCCATTCCTTGGGACAAGAGATGAGGCTGAACATCATGGTAGAAGAGTGTGGAGGAGGAAAGCAGCTCACATAGTTATCAGGAAGCAGAGAGAGACTCCACTCTCCAGATACAAAATATATACCCCATAGCCATGCCCACAATGAACAACTTCCTCCAGCCACCCCCACCGGACTCCAGTTACCATTCAGCTAATCTCATCAGGGATTAATCCACTGATTATGTTAAGGCTATAACCCAATCATTTCTCCTCCAAACCTTGCATTGCCTCAAGTGTGAACTTTTGGGGGACACCACATCTAAACCATAACAAAAATTATGCATTAGTACAGTGACTCCAATTGTGTGGGATATTTGGGAATCTATACCAACCAAAATGTTCATAGTTCATCCTATTGTCCTTTTGTAAAGATCCATTGTTTTTTGATAGCCATTCTCTGTCCCTTAAAGTCACCTGACAATGACCCATCATCTTGTTTGCTTGAAATCTTGAAGAAAATATTCAATTTCCTTTGTTTTGCTCTGTGGGCTCAGGTAAGGGTTTGTTGTTTATTCACCAATTCAAACACTATTTGTTGTGCTTTGCTACTGTAAACAGTAAATATAGTTTAAAATTCCTCCCCCTTTATAAGCTCCTTAGTTTCATGTAGCTCCTAATTAGTAGAGCTAGGATTGAATCCCAAGTAGGCTTATTGCAGTCTGTGCTTTACAATCCCACCAGGCCACCTTCTTTGTAAATCATAAATTGAGAGAAGGATGTCAGAACAAAGAAGAAGTAGAGAAACAAAATGCACAAATAAAAATAGTCAAGTATAGTAGGTCTGAGGAAAAGAGGTTGGTAATGTAGTTAAAAGTATATGTTGAAAAATAAGAGTTAGCTAGATGGATCCATTGAGGTTTTGAGTGAAAACAGAACAACATTTTGAAAAGTAATTCAAAACTTTTTCTCTTCTGTTTCTTAATAGCAGAGAACAGGATGAATATGAGGGTACTGCTGCCCTTTGCTGTAGTTTGGATAAGGTCTGAGTTTTCACAAAGGTTCATGTGGTAAAGCTTGTCCCCAAACATGGGGGTGAAAAATGATGTGTAAACATTAGGAGGTGGGACGTGGGAGGTCCTTTAGTCATTGGAGGTGCTGCCCTTAGAGGTGAACTCCCAGGAGAGTAAGGGGTTTTTTTTTTTTTTTTTTTTTTTTTTTTTTTTTTTTTTAAATATATTTATTTATTTGCTTTAGTTGGACACAATGCATTTATTTTTATGTGGATGCTGAGGATCGAACCCGGGCCGCACACAAGCTAGGCGAGCGCTCTACCGCTTGAGCCACAACCCCAGCCTGAGAGTGAGTTTTTATAAGAGTGTGAGGCTGATGCTTGAATTCCTTGCTTTCTGCCTTGTAATGAGATCTCTTTCTCTCACAGGTGCTCACCAATGTGATCACCATGAAATCCCACCAGAGCCAAACTAATGCTGGAGACATGACCTTGAATCACCAGAACTATGAGATAAATAAACCTTTCTTTTTCTTCAAAATAATCTGCCACTGGTATTTTGTTATAGTAACAACATATGGACTAATATACCTTCTAAGAATTGTTTACTCTTTGTCCCCTCCCACTTTTAATTTTGAGTTTAGTATGTTTCATGTTGATGCTCAAACTTTTAATGTATTGTTCATATTTCAATTTTGTTTATTACTTCCTTTTATAACTGTAACTAGTTGTTTCAGCATTATTTTGTCAAGGAAACATTTTTCCTCCTAATTGAGATTTTTAAAAATCCTTGTATATTAAAAATCTGATAGTACCCAGTGATTTACCAATACTTACATAATTGTGCCTCAGAAGTATACCTCATATTTTTATCTATAGCTATCTATATTTGTGCAATGTGCATTTTTGTTAAAAATAACTTATTCTAAACTGATACTTACTACAGATTGATTGCAATCAGGAAAATTGCTATGGGGCTATCAAACCTAGCTTTGAAAATGATAAAAAAAAAAAAAAAAAAGTGTGAGAGGAAAAAAAAACACAGTCAAGAAAGAATGAGAGAGAGAAAGATCTCTCAAGAGAGTGATTGGTAAAGAAGAAAGAGGAGGAGGTAGGAGGGAAGAGGGGATAGGTGTAGGTGAAGAGGAAGAGAAAGAAAAAATGGGAAGGAGGAACAGAACATAGCATACTCTAAGCCATCAGAATATTTAACTGGATATTATTTCTTAATAGCCATCACATAAGATAAAAATTCCTTAACATCATATTATGTAATATTGATTGTACTTGGTCTCTTCAACTCCCAGGAGGAACTCTAATAGCATTATAGGCAGAACCTCATGAGCTACACAATTGAAGAGATTCTGGAGTCTGAACTCCCAAGAATAGATGTGATGCAAAGGCCATGACAGAACTCCCTGTATCACCTAAAGCTCCCATTAAAAGAACAGCTCATAGGGCCAGCAAAGCACTGATAAGAGAAATGAGATGCTGAGGCAAAAGACACACTGTGCTTTGACTCAAGATTTGGCAGATACTTGACATGTTGGAGAATTTAGTGGGAAAGCCAAATTCATGTAGACTATCTGTTGAGAACAAATAAAACTAAAAATATTTTGAAAAACAATATGAGCAAAAAGTAAGTAGAGATGACCTGAAATCTAACGATATGTCCACTGTGCACAAAGTTAACACACTCAAACAGAACAAACACACATAAGACTCACCATGATCAGAACATATCATGGAGACCAGATCAGAACAAAGATGCAAACTTTCATAGGACAAAGTAATTAAAATTATATTAAAGCCCACAATGTACCTGATATTTATAATTATGTTTATGTTGACATATACTAAAATATATATAATTTTTTAAAGTATATTCCTATGTAATCTATTTTGAATTTCTAAAAATTCTGAAATAACCTTTCTACATGTCTATATATCTACCTAGAGAGCATGATCCTTCCTTTCCTACAATTTCAGAATGACTGTTGAGTTTTATGGGGTTTTAAAAAGTGGTTTGAAGTACTATGGAATTCATGAAAAGTGATTAAATTTTCTCACCCAATGAGGTGAAAACGATCCACAAATACACTTTGAAAAATGTTTATTTAAAGTGTCTCATTGTAATCTCTGTTATTATATAACATGAAGTCCCTTTTAGTTAAAATATTCTCCTTTCTAAACTGGCCTATGTCTGACCGCCTAAATTATATGTCCCTGTTCATGTTTTATTTTTCTCCCTCTTTCTTCTAAGTGGAAGCAAAATCTTCCCATCTCAATTTTCTTCAATCTATGACTTTATAAGTTCCTTTTCAGGCAGTTTTTTTTTTCTTTTTTAAATAAGACTTTAATATTTCCTCACCACTTTGAATAAAGTGTGGATCTTTTCAGTGCACTTAAAATAATACCCAACATACATATATTGTGTACTTAAATATCTGAAGTTCTAGGCTATGTAGTTAAAAACCATAAATTCAATCTTTAAATAACCCCTTTAAAAGGAAATTTGTTGGTTCTGTTTTGCAGATAAAAATGCTGAAATAAGGTGTTGATAACTTTGTGAAAATCACAAAACAAGCTGAGTATTCTCAGCTTAACATCCAAACAGAAGAATTTGGTCACTCTTATTTTATACTTCTGAACATACTTTTCTTTTTCTAGATTTTCATTAATTTTAGTCAGGACTCAACATTACCTATTGATTTTATTATATATCTCAAATCTATCTTTACCTCATTCCTGTTTTAAGATTTCTAATCTTCTGATCTTTAATTTTCTCAACATTTTTATAATCTAGTAGATCAAAATAAATGTGTGTAATTTTGGTCCTCAGCCATAAAGGAGATTCAAGGCCTGAGAATATATAATCCAGAAACAAAATCTTTTGTTTATTCTGAATCCTCACTGTACCTGAGTAATAATCCTGCAGCGAATAGACACTCCATAAATATCTCTCCAGTAATTAAATCTTTATGAGCCTGTATACCATTACAGAGTTGCCTTAAGGCACTGATATCTGGAAAGAGTTGATAGAATATAAACAAAATAATTTACTCTGTTGAATTGATTACTTATATTAAGGCATGGTGAATGGGGACTCTAAAAAAAAAAGAACATCTACATCACACGTCTAAAATTTTGAAAATTTTGAAAATTTTAATTGCAACTCCCTGATTACTCAGTCATGTTATAGTAATAGTCAAAAGATTTCACAACCTATTGAATTCTGATCAATTAGATTGTACAGACAATTTATTACAGATAGTTCAATTATGAATACTCAAAAATATAAAAACTGAATTTCTGAATTTCTGGCCTACATTCAGTCACAAGCATTGTTTAACTAATTTTAATTAAAAAGATAGATCCAGTATTTTATATAACCATAGATTTTAAATTTGATTATTTTTCAAATAATATTTTTTCACAAAGTTCTAAACTATTGTGGTGATAATGTCAGTACATGTTAAATGCAAATTTCTATGTAAAATGCATTACTTTTATGTACACTGATATTTCTTTCTAATTCTGATTATTCAAGTAAGCTTTTATTATTTACAATATTGTGAAAGATATTTTCTTAATTTTTAGTTTATACAAAATATGTTTTAATAAAACATCAATAAAATTCATTTAAGTGTCTGGCATGGTGGCGCATGCCTGTAATCTCAGCACTTGGGAGTCAGAGGCAGGAGGATGATGAGTTCAAAGCCAGCCTCAGCAATGGTGAGGGGCTAAGCAACTCAGTGAGACCCTTTCTCTAAATAAAATACAAAAAAGGGCTGGAGATGTGGCCCAGAGGTTGAGTGCCCCTGAGTTCAATCCCTGGTACCAAAAAAAAAAAAAAAAAAAAAAAAAAATCATTTAAGCATACATCTGTATATTGAAATTAACAACATAATATTTTCTTATGATTTACCTTTTTTGTACAAACTATGGTTGTTTCTCACTTATCTGGTCATTTACACACTTAGAATCTATCACCAATAAATAGCACTGTGAAAAATACATAATACAAGTTAAATTTAGTGAATAGATTATTTTTACAACCTCTCTTAAAGTAAAACATTTCATGGATCATTTACAGATCACAATAGAAAAGTCAGCTAACACAAATGACAATTGTTTCTAATTGATAGACTTAATCAACTACATCCTTTCATAGGAAAACAAAACCATGAGAACTTTGTGAAACAATATTATTTGATGGTATATATAAAATAATTAATGATATTTTATATTTTCTGAAGAAACTAATCCTGCAAAAAATGTTCCAATAACATCTTTAAATTAGTTGATATGCTCCCATCTTGAGCACACTCCTCAGAGTTATCTGTTGTTAGCATAAAAATATACTTCTCAGGATAATTAGGGAAAATAGGGATCATTGATGAAATTCTCTACAGTTTCTGAATGGATGTTGCTAAATGTGATTTGGGTTTCAAAGGGGTTCATGAAAAGCAAATGTTTCTCAGAAAGGAGTTCCTATACTTAACTCTTGAAAAGATTTTGAGAAGAGGAAAAGAAGCTGCACCATTTCTCTGTTATGATGAAAAGCAGATCAGCAGAAGCTATGGCAGTTGTCATGTGTAGACAGTTTATGCAGTATGTAGATCCATTGTGATAGGTTACAGAGAGCTAATCAGAGGGGAAAGAGATGCTACTTAAACTGTAGTGGAGAAGACAAAGGAAATCAGAGTAGGCAAAATGAAGAGAGATGGCTAACATTTAAATCCTATAACTATAGCAAATTGGGAGGCTGTAGAAAGAGGATTGCAAGTTTGAGGCCAGCCTCAGGAATTTAGCTAGTCCCTAAGCAAATTAGGGAGACTGTCTCAAAATAAAAAATAACAGTAACAACAACAACAATAACAAAAGGCTGGGAATGTGGATCAGTGGTTAAGCAGTCCTTGGTTCAATCTCTGGTAGAACAAACAAAAATAATCCTTAATGTTTACTGCCTTATAGAGCAATGCAAACTCTACTAAACTGGTAGTGAAAGTACAAATTGATAAACACAATTTCTAAAACATAAACACAAATATGAACATATCCTACTACAACTCAAATATTTCATATATAAATAAAAACACATATTTTTGCCTATGTACAAGCAAATTTTTCATAGTTATGCTTATAGTAGCATCATTTTTAACAAGCAAACAAAAAATTAGGAAAATAGCCCCCAAATATAGCAGATTAATACACTGTAGTGTAATGACTCAATGCAATAATAGTAATAAAATAAATGAAATTATTTTTGTCACTTTTCAGAATTAGTATCCTGCCTTTTACATATATGAAAAGCCACATTTGCAGTTTGAGTTTATAAATAAGAAAGTGTTGAAGGACAAGCTAGAAATAAAACACACACACACACACACACACACACTCACACACACACACACACACACAGTTAGACTGCCTTTGGAAAGCTCACAAGTAGACCTGAAACATCCAAGAAAACACTCAATAGATCTGCATATAGTCAAGAGACATTTTTCAAACTGAAACATGATGAATAAATTTCTGAAAAAAAAGCTATCAAATAAGCATCAGCTATTCTTAGTCTAACTTTTATGTGTTATTCAAAACACCAAAGGAAAAGAGAGGGGAAATGGGGATGAAAAATATTTAAAAATGAGTGAGCAATAATTTTGTAAAAATAATTCTTATTTTAAAAAGCTAGAAACATATTACAGAAGACCAAAGATAAAGATAATGTTAAAGACTGACAGAGAAAAGACTCACTATTATATAGAGAGGGCCAAAGGCAAAAATTAAAATAGACCTTTTAGCAGAAATTATGGAAGTCATAAAATAATAAAGTGACAGCTTTTAATTGTTGGTGTGTGTGTGTGTGTGTGTGTGTGTGTGTGTGTGTGTGTGTGTTTGGCAGGGCATTAATCAACTATCAGCCCAGAATGATATATATAGCAAAAATATCTTTTGGATATGTTAGACAATAAGCCTTTGTTTAGGCAACAAAAATCCAAAATTCATTAACCATAGATCTGCACTATAACATTAAAGAAAACACTCCAGGCAGAAGGAGCATAAAATTAGAAAGTAACCTGGATGAATGATCTTGATTTTAAGTTACTGTACTTTGGAACAATGTGTCATGTACCAATATCAAGTATATCTATTCATCTTGAGTTGAAGCATTCTTTATCACCTGATGACTTTTAGCATTTTAATTTTGTTATGTCTAATTTTGTTTTGTTATCTTAAGAAAACAATGCTTGTAGCATTTCACTGGAGTTATTATATAGACAAAATGAAATGAGGACCCAAATGCCAAACTGAGATCCTTATATGAGATGGTCTCTTAGGTTTATCAAAGGTAGAGTCCAGTTTTATTTATACCAGCAATAAAAGATTATGAATCTACTCTGCATTAGAAACAAAATGCAGAATATTTTGCACCGTAAATGTTTAGGGTGAGAAGAGTTAAAAGCTTAAATTTAAAATTTATAAAAGTTGAATCAACCAAATAATATAATTGGTTGCAAAAATTAAAAAATATGGCAGGGCTACTTCTGGGGTAAGTTATGTGCCTAACGTGTGACACCCTGTGTCTTTGGAAGGCTCACAAGTAGACCTGTCAACAAATTAATCATCATACAATACTGGTCAATACTGGTGATCCAACTTCCTTGTTATGAGAGGGTACAAGGCTTAAACAAAATTAGACATAACAAAATTGAAATGTTAAAAGTCATCAGGTGATAAAGAATGCTTCAACTCAAGATGAATAGATATACTTGAAAGTCACTTGGAAATATGCAGAATACGCTAACCCATAGGTTGTTCTTAAGAAATACAATGTGTTTGATGGCTCTTGGGCAACTAATGAATAGCTGCACAAAACTGAATAGAACTTTGTTCTGTATCATTCTAAAAATTTGGGAAAATAACCATGTGACTTGATGAGAAGATATCATAGATGTCAAAAAAAATATGTTACATATGAGAAATTTATTACTTAATTTTATGTCTTTTTTTTTTTTCTGGGTAGCTAGATGATACCACCAAAAATGACTTTCAAATTTTATTTCACAGAATTGAAAGTTTTGTGCTCATTGCAAAACATTACTTATATGTCATCCCCTAAAACAATGACTTTTTAATTTTCTTGGTAAGAATAGATAAGAATAAAAAAAAAATGTAGAGTATTATGATGACAATTTGTGTCTCAGAAAAAAGCTCTTCTGTATCAGCCAAAGACTTCAGCAAAGACTAAATGGCTATTTTTTTCCAGATATGCTATGGGAAGGAATATTTTTTTTTTTTTTTTTTTTTTTTTTTTTTTTTTTTTTTTTTTCAGTGCTGGGGATTGAACTCAGAGCCTTGTACATTCTAGGCAAGCACTGTACCACTGAATAATATCCCTAGCCTGGGATAATTTCCTTTTTAATTTATTACAAAGAAAAAGATACAATTATGGGGCTGGGGTTGTAGCTCAGTGGTAGAGAGCTCACCTGGCATGTGTGGGGCACAAGGTTCGATCCTCAGCACCATATAAAAAAATAAATGGATAGAATAAAGGTATTGTGTCCATCTACAACTTAAAAAAAATTCTTTAAAATAAAAAGGTATAATTGGTGCTGAGGAGTAGACTAAAATAAGATTGTTCTTATACTGCTTCTAACCTGAAATTTTCATCAAATCTCAAATTCAGTGTTACATACATCCACAAAAAATATAGATATCTGCCAGATCTATAAGACACTGATTATTTATCATCATTACATGTATATTTATTTATTATTCTTTTTTTAATTTTAGTTATGTTGGATGATATTGTGTCTCTACATGTGCATAATATTTTCCCCATCAAAACTGTGCTTCTTAAAGGAAACTTGTTGCTTTTGTGAATTTAGAACAATTCAAATGAAATTACTTCTGTAGAGCATCTAGATTTGAAAATAAAGGCCTAGATTTGAAATCCAGTTATGTTACTGACTAGTTTCAAAAAAAAAAAAAAAAACAAAGAAAGTTGTTTATTTCCTCTAAGTTCAATTTCCATATATGTGAAATAGGAATTAAAAGTTTGCTTACTTTATCTCATAAGAGCAAAAAAAAAAAAAATGGTATTTTGAAAAGCATTTTGTAAATTACAATAAAATGTTAGTCATAATTCTCTTAATGATAAGGAATCGATCATTTATATATAGGTGCATCTGATTTTGCATGCACCAGAGATTTCTAAGTGGCAGTAAATTTGCTGAAGTGACAAAAACTAAATTTTCAAAATTGATTCTAATACTTCATCCTAATACTAATGGTCACTTATTTTTTCATGTAATTATTAAAATTTAGATGTTTTGAAGTTCCTTTATAAGTGAAGGTGGATGCTCCTTTGTTGGGACTATGTCTGCCAAGGGGCAGGGCTTTGGCTGCTTACCATGCCCTAAAGGACCGGGGCTAAGCAAAGGGGTGTGGCTGTGACATAGCGTGAGAGACCGGACCGCCCTGCTGGCTGATTGGCTAGTTCTAGGCCTATTTAAGTTCAGTGCCTTGCCAATAAATCTGAGTTTCTGGATTCTCGCTTGCTATACAGAACTCCCTGGGTGTGGCGTGGTTTTTTCTGTTCATCAGACAGAGGTAGGCATTCAGCTATTTTTGTCCTTAAGCTCATTCTCGCCGAGTAAGTTATATTTTTCTCTGGGGGCAGAGGGGAAACTCCCTTTTAGGGCCCAAAAGGGAAATAGCTTAGAACTCGGCCCCATTCATAACTCAGCAACCCCAGCAGGTTGGCGCCCAACGCGGGGCGGGAACAAAGAAAAAATTATCGGTGGGCTTAATAAGGTTAGAGACGCAGTGTCTCTTTCGCTGGCAAAAATATCCTTTAGTATGGGGCAAATATTAACACTCAGGAAATCGCAAGACCCAGCCCTCGAGGCGTGGCGCGGTATTTTAAGAAAGCAAGGTCTCCAAATATCTGATAGCCAAGCAGAGGTGATTTGGAATTCGTTAAAACGGGTGGCTCCCTGGCTCCCAAAGTCTGATTTTGATTCTTGGGAGACGTGGGACGAAATAAAACAAATTTTAAGAGACCGAGAAATTGAGTACGGGGAATCCCCGCCTCCGGGAGTTTTTTATCCAGCTTTATCCGCCCTAAAAGCGTACTCGCTTTTACAAGAAAAACAAACACCTAATTTTTCCCGGTCCGGAGAATTAAACACCCCCTCCCAGTCCGCGAATTTAAAGAAATCTCGCTCCAGGGAATTAGAAATTACAGCCCCTCCTTTAGAGATCTCTAACAAATTCCCTGAGAACAAAGGCCACCGGCCACATGGCTCAAAACTTTATGAGAGGGATCCACCATTTCATGAGTCAGCTCCTATTGAGCATTTGGTGCCATCACTATACCAAGAGGCGCTAGCGCCCTCTAGTGGGCTTTCACCTGTAATGGCATTTCCAGTTAATTTAACAGAGCTTCCTATAGCTAGAATCACTCAAAAAGCTAATAAAAATCTGGCCACATTTATTGAGAAAGTGGAAAAAGGCCTTCAAAGGAAACTTCCACCTAATGACCAATTTGCAAAAATGTTAGTGTGGGAAGAAATGACCATAAATCACAAGCTGGCCTATGCTAAGTTAAAAGATAGATCTATAAAGAGATGGATTATTGCCACCAAAGATGTGGGTTCAACAACTCACCAGTCTCAGATATTAAACACTCCCCTTAATGCTCATACTAAGATATTAACAACAGTTTTAAATGGAAAAGGAGCCTATTTTAAATATGGACGACAAGGCTATTTTAAAAAAGACTACCCCAATGGCCTTGGTCGGCCTCCAGAATGCTCCCCTGGCCAGATATCAAAAGATTTAACCTTAATTATTATTGATATTAAAGATTGTTATTTTTCAATACCTCTTCATCCAGATGATATGAAAAATTTGCATTCTCTGTCCCCTCAACCAATTGTCATAAACCAGATGAAAGATATGAATGGATTGTTCTCCCTCAAGGTATGGCTAATAGCCCAGCTTTTTGTCAATATTATGTTTCATGTCTTCTGTCACCATTAATGAAAAAATCACAGCTCACCTTATATGTCAATATGGATGACATCATCCTGGGAGCTGCTGATGTCCAACAACTAAACTCTGCTTACTTAACCCTTCGAGAGCTCTTAAAAAAAGGAGGATTGCACATATTCAATGATAAAATACAGACTATTCCTCCCTTTAAAATATTGGGGACAAAACTTAACCTAGACTCGGTTTGTCCTCTCAAACCCCAGCTTCTCATTTAAAAATCTTATTCCTTGACAGAGTTACAAAAGCTATTAGGAGAGCTAAACTGGTTAAGACCTTGGCTTTATATCTCTACTGAGGATTTATTACCTCTCTTTGAGTTTCTATGGGGAAAATCCCCCTCTGATATAATTATACTAGAAGAAAGTCATCTGTTAATATTACAAAAAAGTCCAAGATGCCCTCAATTCAGTCCAATTGGCTCAATACCAACCAAAACAACCACTATATCTGTGGGTTTTCTCAGGTGCTAAGCTCCTGACAGCTGTACTAACCCAGATGGGAAATCCATTAGAATGGATACATTCCTCTGTGGGAGGAGCACCTCGAGTTTATTCCCAATTAGATCAATTAGCAGATCTTATAATAAAAGGGAGAGATACATCATTGAGGCATTATGGAAAAGACCCAGATATTTTAACAATTCCTTACCGTTTGTCAGACTTTGAATGGATACAGAGAAACAACCCTAGAGTCTCCTATGCTTTAGAAGGATTCCTAGGAAAAGTTGACTGTCATTACGGGTCAACCAAATGGACCTCTTCTTTCCCCAAACTGGAGTGGACTCCCCCCATCTTGTTCTCCAGCAAGCCACTCCCCAAGGCAGTAAATGTCTTCACAGATGGAGGAAAAGAAGGGTCAGCAGTTGTAATATTTCACCCATCCGCAGGCCAAAGGACACAATATTTTGAAGCAGTTACTGGTTCTGCTCAATTTAAAGAATTATATGCTGTTACATTAGCCTTGACCCATGTCCAAGAGCCTATGAATCTTTTCTCAGATAGTCTATATGTAATTAACCTATTACCTACTCTAAATGCCTCATATATAAAGATAGATAATAATCCTATCACCCCTCTGATGATCCAGGTTCGATCCCTGCTAAAGGGACGTAATGAACCTGTGTTCCTCCAACATCTTAGGGGACATCAAGGCTTATCTGGGCCCCTATCTGAGGGAAATCAGGCCGCTGACCGTTTGGCCACCACAGGTGTATTAACAGTTACAGTCCCATATCAACAAGACCTTCAGTTAGCCCAAGGTCTTCACGACCTTACTCATTTAAATTGGAGAGGACTCCATAATAAATTTCCTTTAGTTCCTATAAAAAATTTAAAAAAGATTATAAGGACATGTAAATCTTGTTTGCCCTTCTTACAGGTCCCACCTCTCCAGTCCCCTGGGGTAAATCCCAGAGGCCTAAGGCCCAACGCGGTCTGGCAAACTGATGTAACCCATTATGTGCCATTTAGAAAATTAAAATATATATTTATGTCAATAGATACTTATTCACATGCTTGTTGGGCCATGGCACACTCTAGAGAAAGGGCTAAACATGCTGAAAGTCACTTTTTACAATGCTTTGCTATTCTTGGATTGCCAAAACAGGTTAAAACCGATAATGGACCCTGTTTTATGAACAAATCATTACAAAAGTTCTTCCAAACTTAGCATATTAAGCATACCACAGGGATCCCATATAACCCAAAAGGACAAGCCATAATAGAAAGACATAATAAAACCTTAAAGGACCAATTAATAAAACAAAATGGGGGAAGCAACCCCCATGACCAGTTGAAAACAGCTATGCTTACTTTAAACATTTTAAATTTTTCCAAACAGCAGCCTCTGTCTGCATTTCAAAGACACTGGTCTAACCAAACGCCTTATGTAAAAGTTGAGGTCCGATGGAAAGACCCATTAACTGGATTCTGGAGAGGTCCTGATCCATTAATAAGTGCTGGCAGAGGTTTTGGATGTGTCTTCCCAATGGGAGAACAAAACCCTATATGGGTGCCTGCCAGAGATCTCAAATACTGCCAATCCGACCAAAATGACTACCCAGGAGCACAAGCTCTTGAGGAGTGATCCCTTCTTTTTTCCACAGAAATGAAAACACCGTGACAAATCTCCTGTCCTGCTGTGATTAAACTTCTCATCACATCCGTTTCAAAATTCATCAAAAATACTATCCTGGACTCCTTCTTTGTCAGCATCTCAACCCTCTGCGATGAGAGAAGAAGGACTGTGCCATTCTTGTGACAATTATCTGGACTTTATGCTAGACGACTTCCTTTGGACTCTGAGAGAAGAGCGCTATATCTTATGACAATTATCTAGATTTTGTGCTGGACAGCTTCCTTTGGACTCTAAGAGAAGAGTCCCATTCCTGTGACAATTGTCCGGACTTTATGCCAAAAGACTTCCTTTAAACTAAGCTAAATGGATGGACTTTCTCTTTTTGGTGAAATCCCTGATTGTCATTGTCTTTGTGTGCACTTTTAGCTCTATAGAACTAGCCAGATACAGCTGGGTGGTCTACTGTCACGATGAGCTATAGCCCTATAGGCTTGGCCATGGTCCTTAATAGGATGCAGAAGTATGCCATCCAGTCAAACCTTCCCAAAGGTGACTGTCATGTCCCGTGTGCTCCCCTTGGCCACCTGCTGGCCCTAGGTATGTTCACCTAAAGTGCTAGAGTGATAGCCAATGACGGGTAAGATTTTTCCCAGAGAGGAGAAGTCAACCTAGACAGGCACACTCTCAAATGAGTTGGACACCCTACAAGATGGGACATCCCATTTTTAAAATATAAAATGGAGAGACCCCATTTTTTAAATAAACGAAAAAAGGGGAATTGTTGGGACTATGTCTGCCAAGGGGCAGGGCTTTGGCTGCTTACCATGCCCTAAAGGACCGGGGCTAAGCAAAGGGGTGTGGCTGTGACATAGCGTGAGAGACCGGACCGCCCTGCTGGCTGATTGGCTAGTTCTAGGCCTATTTAAGTTCAGTGCCTTGCCAATAAATCTGAGTTTCTGGATTCTCGCTTGCTATACGGAACTCCCTGGGTGTGGCGTGGTTTTTTCTCTTCATCAGACAGAGGTAGGCACTCAGCTATTTTTGTCCTTAAGCTCATTCTCGCCGAGTAAGTTATATTTTCCTCTGCGGGCAGAGGGGAAACTCCCTTTTAGGGCCCAAAAGGGAGATAGCTTAGAACTCGGCCCCATTCATAACTCAGCAACCCCAGCACTCCTTCATTTCTAATGGGCCATTTCTTGAATGGGCTCTTTTCTTTAGGTTAAACAGCCAAAGGTGTTCAGATGTACTTTCATATTTAACAAAAATAGGAAATAAAAGTAATTGTAAACAGGCTACATTTAAAGATATTTTCTACATATTTCTAAAATCATGAAAAAATGCTAAAGTAAAAAATCAAAATCATAACTGTGAGTCTTCAAAAATAACATAATGGGTTTCTAAAGTAAATAGATTATAACTTGAAATAATAAACAATTAGAAAATATTCTTTTAAAATGTTTTATGCCTTAGGTTGACATCTGCAAAGGAGAAAATACATAGTAGGGTAATAGAAAATATCATATGAGTTTTAAATTTTATGTCAAAAAAGAAATATTTGATTGCTTTCCCAGTATTTTCTCATTGCCATAGATTCCATTCACATTGACCTCTGTCAGATCTCCAGCAGGCCAAAGTCCTTTCCCCCTTGCAGTCTCAGACCTGTTGTCTAGTATATACTTTCTAGAATATCTCCAATATGCCTCTGGGATAGTACATTAAACCTACTGTTGGATAATACAAATTAAATCCCCTCTGTATACTCTATCATATTATTCTACATATTTTATTCTTATTTATATGATTATATTTGCTTTGTGTGTGTGTGTGTGTGTGTGTGTGTGTGTGTGTGTGTGATAACAAGTTAAGTTTCTGTCCCCATGGCCTTACCTATGAAACCCGATACTGTTTAGTTCACTTTCTGTCTTTAGCATGTTGTACAAAGCCTGGCATATAAACAGTGTTCAGTGTCATTTGAATGAATTAATCAATACAGTAATTATAATTACAATTTTTTAAGCTCTCAGGCAATTATTTGGGAAAAAAAATATTCCTTATAAGCAGCATTTTCAAAATATATAGTTCTTAAAAGAAGTTTATTTTTATTTTTAGTTAATTACTAAGTGATTATATCATTAAGATTTCCATTTAGATTTATCAGAATTCTTTACAAAACACCTCTGTTCATAGCTGTGTAATTATTTGTATTATTATTTAATGTTATACTATAGCATTCCAGTTTTAAGACCAACAATTATATGCAAACCCTAAATTACTTATTTCATTGCATTATGTATCAAAATTGTCATTTATAGATGATTATCCTAATTAAATTCAATATTGATGCCTCATATGTATAGTTTGCTAGATTAAGTCAGTTTAAGCTGTTAAGACATATAAATGGTCTGGTATTTTTCCACAGTTTTCAGATAATAAGTCATCCTTCTGTGGTTTACTGAATAGTGTCAGAAGCCATGATTTTCAGGGATCAGAGACTAAGGATTTTATTACTCATGGTACAGCAAGCAGCATGAACCTCATAATTATATCATTCCCCATATCCACTAAATTCCATTGGGGCAATGCAGAGCAGCCCTAGTAATACAGTAGTCTGTAAACAAACCCATCCTCTGCCACAGGCTGTACTATTTGTATTTTCCAAGATGATTTGCTACACAGATAGCTTCATAACTATAGTACAGAGGGAAAAAAAATCAGTACCTCTGCTCAGGAAACATATAAGGGGATGAGAGACCCATGACAATTGTCTCATAAAGTACTCTTCTCATTGTAATGTAAATTTTGAGGTTTGTACTTTGGAAAGATTAATTTATGCATTTATCAGAGCAGTACATGCATGTGTCACTTAGAAAATTTTAAATACAATATGCCAAATTTTGAGCCTGCTACATTCTGTGTCAGTGAAAAAGGATACTGTATTACTGAACCTTTTCCAGCTAGTAAAAATGGATTACAAGATGAGGTTTTAAAAATATCAATTTTTTCCCCTTCTTTCCGATTGATTCCTTAGAGTCATTAATGTTGCACACCTGTAAAATACTCTGTTGGATGTGTTAGACGTGCCTTAATCACAAAACCTAGAATCTTTAACCTGGCAGCAGAATAAAGATGCATTGGTCAAAGGTGGCATATAATGTATAACATCAAAAATCTAGCATGTGTTGATGGCCTAAGAGGAAAACTGATTCTCTTGTTATAGCCCACCTGTGCTCTAAATTTGAGAAACCAGAAGTGGTTGCACAATTGAGGTCAATAAATATAATCCAGGTTTCTTCAATGTAGTGCAGGATTTCTCTTAACAAGACAGTGGGGAGGACTATTACAGTGGGGCAATATTTCCCTTCTCCCGTGGAAGCCTAAATGAGAATCAAATGAAGAGACTTTGAAATTGAAAATTAGAACTCTGATGCAAATTTCTTTCTAGGAATGATAAGGCAACTTGGTAACACACTGATGGAAATTGTTAACATACTTAAATTGATTTCCACTGTAATTTATTTCACTTATATTTTGGTTTTGGATAAAAATTTTTCTGTGGAGATTTTATGTGCCATAGTTTGTATGTGATAATTTCAGGTGTAGATGTAAGGAAAAATAGACTGTGCTATCTCTAGAATCCCAAAGCTATTATATCTATTTTTCATAGCACCCTTTTCAGTCTAAGATAAAATGGACATAATAATTAAAATTTAAGCTGGTAAAAGAGAGATATATAATTCATTGTAACATAATTTAGCTTTCTACCCCATCAAGGCATAAACTGAGACATGAAAGATATTGTATGCCCAAGAACTTAGAGCAGGTGAGGACAAGAAATGAAAAGATATAATTATAACTTCCTAAATCTGTAGTAGATTGTCATTCATTATAGGAAGACTTTCTTTTTTCTTTTCTTTTCTTTTTTTTTTTTTTTTTTTTTTTTTTTTGGTAACAATGATCTATCCAGAAAATTGGAACATTTGTAATTTCTTTGTTTCTCCCTTAATCTATTCTGCATTTACCTAACAAATATTTATTTGTAACATATTACAAACACTATTTTAGTAAAGCCATGATCACTAGTTAGGCTAAAAATTAGCAGAATGCTTCATACTTTATTTATGAAGTGTTTGCATATAAACACCTGAAAAAGCTAATTTTAGAATGTTAAAAGCATTGAAAAATTTTAAGGAAAGTTGGTGTAGATTGAAGTGGTCATGAAAAAGTCCTCTCCACCAGAAGTAATTTTCTAATAGAAATATGAATGTTGAAAAGGAACCAGTCATAGGAGTCAAAAAAAAAAAAAAAAAAAAAAAAAAGAAAAGAAAAGAAAAGAAGAGGGACTTATAAGTTCAGAACACCAAAGACAGTAAATGGAAAGGTCAGAGCAATGGGAATTAAAATTGGGTAGAGCATTTTCCTTATACGTTCAAGGTCTTGGTTGATCTCAGCACCAATAAATAAATAAACAAACAAATAAATAAGTGAAAGTCATTAATTTAAAAACTGTGTATATCATCAGAACTTAATTCAGGGCCAGATGGTTCATCTGGGAAAGAGAGAAGAGGGCTAAGTCTAAAGCCTGCAAAATCTAGAGGATGGTAATGGTGGAGGAATTGGCAAAAGAGAAGCACATGTAGCAGCGAGGGCAGAAATAAAGCCTTCGATATGTTGAAAGTCAAAAGAAAATAATTTTTTCACATTATATTCTTCATAATAATTAACAACATACATTGTAGAACTTAAACTAATTATAAAACATAAGACAATAAATAGGAATTCAAAGAACAAAGTTCATCTTTAATGTTACTTTAGAATGGAAACAATAAAATAAAGTATATAAAAGGAAATCTGAGCCAGGCTGGTGGCACATGCCTGTAATCCCAGCACTTGGGAGGCTGAGGCAGGAGGATCTTGAGTTCAAAGCCAGCCTCAACAATGGTGAGGCACTTAGCAATTCAGTGTGACCCTGTCTCTAATAAAACACACACAAAAAAGGCTGGGGATGTGGACCAGTGGTCGAGTGCCCCTGAGTTCAATCCCTGGTACCAAAAAATAAAAAAAATAAAAATAAAAAAGGAAATCTGAGTTAAACTGCACTTTTGTATTTACATTGACAAAAGGAAATGCATTCCTATTAACTTTTAGGATAAAAGAATGTACTTCAATAACAAAGTAGTATAAGAGTAAGGATTTATATCCATTAATATGTTGTTCACTCAAGGAAAATTAAATCAAATTAATGGTATTTTAAAGGACTGGAAAAGTCAGATTTCTCCACTTTGCCCTTTAACAGAACTATTGCATGATCTGGATAAATTAATTTGGTGCTTGAAGTCCACACTACTGCATTTGACCTGTGATCTTTATTAGCCCCATTAGCACATTAATACAGACTCCCAATATAATTTTCTAACCTTACTTTTAATGAGTATTAAAATTGAACATGTAGTTCACTTGGAGTCAACAATAAAGAGGACCAAGAACTTTATTTAGAATATTATTTCAATGAGGTTATGTGAAGCTGCAAAACCTTCCAGTATGTTCATGCTTATACACTTAGAAGTTGATAAACATGGTGCTTAGGAAAAGGTATTAAAATATAATATGTGGAGAAACAGGAATTACATGACATAGGAAAATTACATGATCACTTTATTTTTATTTTTTCTGAAATATTCTTCCCTATTTTTCATTAGTGTATTATAATGGTACATTATGGTAGGATTTGTTGTTACACATCTGTACAGGGACACATTGTAACACATGACCACTTTTTGTCTCAGAATTATCTATAAAATGGGCATTTTAGTGGTATCTGTCATGTTATAAGGTTGGATGATTTAATGGACACAAAATTCTTACAATGTGTCTGAAATACTATAAATAAAATATAAAGTTGTAGTTTAAAGTTTTGATTTAGTTTAATAGTTATAACTTAAACTAGATGCATTCTGAAATTCCAACAAGCCAGACCTAAGGGGAACTGTTATCTACCAAACCCAGGAGATAACTAGAGAATTTCTTGGAAACTGGAATCAATGCAATGCAATTCACTAATGCAAGACAATATAATGCTTATAACACTTGATTAATCACATGATAAATACTCACTCGATGATGATGTTGATGAGAGGAAAAGGAGGTAGTTTGTGGGTACTTATAGGCGAGGGAGGTAGTGTGGGGAAGAGGAGGCAGGGAAATAAGAAGACAAAAATCCCTGATAACTTCTTCAACTATTATCTACTTCTCAAAAAAGTGTAGGTAAATCTAAACATTAAAAAATTTATTTCTACTTCAGGACTGTACAACTGATCTTTTCTTATTTAAAGAGCACATTCCATCAACATCTTTTAAATTATAAATAACAAATTCTATTTTACATGCAGCTTTGTGGAACATATCTAGTCTAAAGGAACATTTAACCTTTAGGTATATCTATAATGTGCTAATTAAAAAAAACTATAAGTAAATAGAAGAAAGACTGTTAAAAGATAAGGAACAGGGGAAGGAGGATAGAAGGGCAAGGGAACATACTGAGGACTGAACTGGAGCAAATTAAACTACATACTTGAATAATTACATCAACATTAACCCTAACATTATATAAAACTACAATGCATTAGTTTAAAAAAAATTTAAAGAAATAAGTGTCATTTCTAGGTCCAAGAAAAAAAAAAAAGTCAATGTGGACTATTAATGGATTATTGTCATTTAAAACACTTTTGCTTGCAATTTATTTGTATTCCGAAATCAGGACTTCAAAGTATAGTTGTTATATTTGACAATTCTAAATTCTTCTATTATATTTTGACACATTTGACTGGTATTTCCTAATTTAAAAATTAGCATAAGCTTATGTGTTTTGTATAGATTTTGATAAAATTCTCTCTTGCTCTACTATAAACCAGATGACCTGATATCTAACAATTGTATGATTCTAAGAAAATCAGTGAACTCATTGAGTCACAGTTTCCTCATCTTTTATAAGACTCATGAAATGTACTAATTTTGATTAAATAAATTTCAATCAATGAATTATCTAGAATACTGCCTGTTATAAAATACACATTCATTTTAGTAGAGTGGCATATAGCAAGAACTTTCACAGCAGAAAAACTTTGAAAAAATTTGGATTCTATTGCACACATACTATATATATATATATATGCCCAAAGTTAATTCACTTAATTAATTACAAAAAATAAATGTGTATGTTGAATGACATATGCACATGACATCTCTGGTAAATTGCAAGTAGTAACTATCATTATCACTTATAATGTATTTCTAGTATCTATTCTCATTAATGCATATCTTCTACTTATACTTTATACTTATACTCTGATAGCAAAGTATCATATTCCATCCATTACATAAAACATTTTATTTGAAATAATTTTATTATCAATTGCTCAGTACTCATAATCACTAAAAATTCATCAGTAATTCTTTTGATAATCTATAAAGCACTGAAGGACAAACTCAATTTAACTTATAATCACAAGCAGTTGTTCATTGCTACCTCTATGGAACCTCAAACAGACTTATTCAGAAGATAGAAACTGCAGTAAATCATCATATATTAAAATGATCCCTCAAAACAAATAAAGAAATGAAAGTCTATTAAACAATGAAGAATTTATGTTCTTTGATATATATTTATATACAGGACTACACAGGCACATGCATACATACATACATACATACATACACACACACACACACACACACAAACTACTTATCGATGATGTAACTATCTAGTGGGAAATATTCTGATTATTTCTACTTAAATATTGAAATTTTTCAGTGTGAAAGTGTTTAAAAAGGTATATTTCTTTTGAAAACATTAATGGTTTATAAACCAATAATTTCCTGTAGAACAGTGAAAAGTTAGTGAAAATTGAAAATGGGATTGAATTATTCTTTTTTTTTTTTTTTTTCTGTTGTTGTTGTTGTTGTAGATGGACACAATAGCTTTATTTTGTTTGTTTATTTGGATGTGGGCTGAGGATCGAACCTAGTGCCTCATACTTGAGAGGCAAGTGCTCTGTCACTGAGCCACAATCCCAGCTCAGGATTGAATTATTCTTATTAGATTAAATCAAATGGCATGTGTGCTTTTTATTTCTTACAGTACATATGTGTGTATATGTATTTTGGTATGTCTGTATATGTATGTATGTATGTATATATACACTTACTATAATTTTCGTATGATATACCATAAAAATCTAACCAGAACTCATATTCACCTTGAGAATTTTCTGGCATGGTGGCCAAAATAACTGAAAAAACAAAACAAAACATTTTTTTCTTAATTAGCACCTTGTTCATGAAATCATGATAGGCAAAGAAATTTTTTAAATCTATTTTATTGAGAAAATGTATAAGCTCTTTTCTCTCCATTCTTATTTAAAATACATTCCTGCTGGTATTTTTTGTTATTGTTTTATTTTTTATGTATAATCTGCATAGCACTTGTATAGGAATCACAATGGGTGCTTATTTTAAAATGTAGGTTATTTCTTCAACTCAAGTACTTATTAGGTATGAAGAGGGGATAAAGCACTGTAATACGAAAATTCTTGAAGGTGATTTTTAATATATATTAATATTTGAGACCCATTCAATGAACTTTTTTATTTTTGCCTTTATCAGTAAAAAAATTAAAGCTTTCTCTTACTTTCAAGAATAATCATATTATATCACACTTTTTTTCATAATCCTTTTCAAAAAGTCCTTCTTTATATCCAGCATTCATAACATACTAACACTTCCTACTGCATAAATTAATTAATGAAAAATCTACTGGGTCCAGCTACCACCTCGTAACTATACTGCCCTGCATCTCAGTCCCAGCATAGCTAGTTTCTGTCTAAACAATTTTCTTGAAATATTACTTTATACCTATAAGAATGCCCTTGAGTACAAGTCTGGGAATCCTAAATTCTATAGGGGATTTGTACAATGCTGCAGTGACTATTGAAAAATTTGTTATTCATAGATATTTTGACCAAAGGAACCCCACTCCTTTAGCTTGATAATGGGAAATATGTGAATGTTGCTGATTGTAGAGGAGATGTTTTGGCTCCTGCATTGTTCCCATCAATTTTCTGAAGCAAAAGTTAATAATCATCCAAAGGATTCAGTTAAGTGTGTGGGACATGAGGAAGTTAGATGGCACTGTCTCTTCTATTCTATGTGTATGTAGTGGAATTCTTGCATGATGTTTGGAGTGCAATTGTCATTGCTAAGGAATGGAAAGCATAAGGAGTGAAGCAGTCTGGATTTTGATGCCAGAACTGATCATTCATTCTAGCCTGCCCAGTCTTGACTCCTGTTATAAGAGGCAAACCCCTCCCTTTCTTATTTCAGACACTGGTTTTCAGACTGGGAAGGGGTATTGTTTCTGCTCCTTATAGTCATATTCAATCCCTAGTTAAGACAAAGTTAATATGTCAATTTAACCAGAAACAACTTCCAATTTATTTGTTTACTTATTTTTGTTTTGATCACATTCCCAATTCTCAGGAATTTTTATTGTATTACCATTGCTTCATTTTCTCAGACATTTTATTAATATTGAACTAAGAACATGAAAATTCTAGGTTTGGATGCAAATGAATCTTGAATATCAATGGATAGCATCAAGATCTTATCTTTTATCTGTCTCTTATCTCTTATTGTTATTCTCTGTTCTGACATTTTGTGTGCTATTTTTATTTTCAGGTGAAAAATAAAATCATGGCTCCCATTGCAGAAGTCTTCAGTGTTATGACCCCAGAAATATATCTGTGTAAATCTAGGCAGTGCAGTAACTACTCAGCAATCTTCTTATTTCACAGTTTAAATTTGCTAAGGGAGAATATCTTAAGTGTTCTCACCACACACACACACACACACACACACACACACACACACAGAGAAAAGTAACTATCTGAAGTTATGGATATGACAATTAGCTTAATATGATACTGATTTTACATGGCACATATATAGTATATAAAACATCATGTTGTATACTTTAAGTGTATTAATTTTTACTTATCACCCATACTTCAATAAAGCTTTGAAAAAAATCTTGCTATTAATATTGCCTAAGGAATGTTTGTTTTGATGGGACTGACTGGGTTACATGTGTCCTTCTGAATCTATGGATGAGATCAACCTCATCCAAAGCAATGTATTCAGAGCAAAGGAGAGATGTTAATCTAAGGAAAATGAACTGATGGGCAGGCAAAATTGAAAAGGGGGAAAAATCATGTGACTTTGGCTTATTTTGGACTTTTATGTTTTTGTGATATCAGGTATTGAATTCAGGGGAGTTCTATCACTGACCCACATTCCTATTCTTTTTCTATTTTCAATTTTTAATCTTTAATTTAAGAAAGTCTTGTTTAAAATTGTGGAGGTTGGCCTCAAACTTGTGATTCTCCTCCCTCAGCCTCCTGAGAAGCTGGGCTTATTTTTCATACTACACTTGCCTGGAATTCTTTAATACGATTCTTTGTTAAATTCCCTGTTTCTAATACTTAACTAATCATTCCGCTACATCATCTAAGTTTCATTCTGTAACTGACAATTGTCCTTCCAGTATCTAAGTTCCTTTTATAGCTTCCAATTTGGATGATATTATATACAGCAGACAGTAGGGTTTTTCCACAGCAGCAGTCAGTTTAAACTGTAGGAAAACTTGGAATTTGAATTGAAACTATCTGCTTCCTTGAATGAAATTGAACACTCTTCAGAAGAAGTTCATAAAATCCAGAGTATCTGTGACATATTATTCTTATTACCCAGCACCCATGTAAAATTTTCAAACAAGGAAATGATTAGACTAAAAAAAATAAAAAGTAAAAAGTAAAAAGAATCTGCCAGTAAAAACTGAAACTTGGGTTGGGGTTGTGGCCCAGTGGTAGAGCACCTTGCCTAGCATGTGCGCGGCCCGTTCGATCCTCAGCACCACGTAAACATAAATGCATTGCATTGTGTACAACTAAAGCAAATAAATAAATATTAAAAAAAAAACTGAAACTTGGGTGACTTAGCTATTGCAGTGAGTAAACAAAGACAGCAAACAGGGTATAATAAGTAGGTTTTAGGACTTGAGAAAACAATGACAATGAAGAGTGAACAGAAGGAGATTTCAGCTGACAAAATATAAATGTAAACTGTAGAGCTGAAAAGTCAGTAAATAAAATCAAATATCACTAAATAGATAGCATCAGATTGGGGATGGTTTAAGGAAGTGTCAGTAAACTTGAAGGTAGATAAATAGAAATTATGCCTCAACAAAATTAATTTCACCAAGAGCAAAGTATTAGAGAAAAGTCACCAGGGTGCTGTTGATATGTGGAATAGAATCACTTCCAAAATACAAGCAATTATATTGCCAAAGAAGAAAATAGAGGAAATATTGATTAAAAAAATAACCCTTTCATTCAAATTTGGAAGAAGATTCCAGTTTGTGGATCAAGAAGCTAAACAAATTAAAAAGGATTAGTACAAATAAAATCATTCTAATATATACCATAGTATATTGCTAAAATTAAAAAAAAAAAAGAAAAGAAAATATTTAGAGCAGCCAGAGAAAACAAAAGGCACATTGCATGTAATGAACACTAGTGGGAATGACTGACTGTATTGACATCCTGAAAAATATGTAAGTAAATAAAAAGCCAGGGAAAAATGGAATGAAATTTACATTTTTGTATCATGGCAAGAAAGAAAAACACAACTGCAATGTATAAGTATATATCCAATGAAAATATCCTTTATAGATGACAGGTGAAATAGAGACATGTTCAGATAAACATATAATTTGTTGCCAGCTGACCTGACAGTAAGAAATGCTAAAGAGGTTTCTTCAGGATGAATGAAGAAGACACTAAGTGACAATTTAGATCTATAGAAATGAATGAAATTTTTCTCAAAGTGGCAAATATGTGGGTAATTATAAATGTTTAAGTGGTCAACATATCAAAAGGCATGACAATCATAAATATGTATGAGCCTAGTCATAGACTAGTGGTGAATTCAAAATCACAATCAGAGATCTGTATCACCTCCCTCTCTATAATTGTGCAAGTGAGACAAGCCAATAAACAAACTATATGGTAAAAATATAAAAAAATATGAATGGTAATCTCAACCAATTTGACTTTAATTTTATTTACAGAACACTGTACTCAAAAACAAAAACTAAAGAATACATAGTAGTGAGATAGTCACAGGTAGAAAATATGAAAGAATGTAAACCTAATCTCAGATTTTTAAAAATTAAATATCACAATGTTTTTTGATCATTAAGAACTTGGATGAGAAATAATTTCCAGAAAAAAAAAATCCTCAAACATTAGGAAAAAATGTACATGTAATTAACTGATTGACCAAAAGAGAAATTGATTACAACTTTTCTTATATATCAGGGATTGAACCTAAGGGTGATTTACCACTGAGCCACATCTTCAGCCTTTTTTTTTTTTAGAGACAAGGTCTCCCTGAGTTGCTTAGGACATTGCTAGGTTGCTGAGGCTGGCTTGGAACTTGTGATTCTCCTGCCTCAGACTCCTGAGCTTCTGAGATTACAAGCATGCACAATTGCACCAGACTATAAACAAAAATTTTAAAACTATGTAATTAAAACACAAGCCAGACTCAGAAATGAAAGACAGTATCTTTTCTCTCATATGTGAAAGCTAGAGACAAAAAGAAAAAAAAAAAAAAAAAGGAATATGCAGGAGGTTGGGGGCTGTCCATGAAAAGAGGTTGGAAACTAATAGAAGAATAGAGGATGGGGGTCAGGAGAAGAAGCAGGGGAGGGAATAAGGGAGTACAGGGAAAAGAAACTGGCCAAATTATGCTATATATATCAACAAATATTCACAACTATACATAATATTGTTTAATTCCAATATACCAATGAAAATTAATAAAAAATGAAATTTCAAAATGTGAGAGTAGGCTAGGTATGGTGCACACTCCAGGATTATCTCAAGGTCAAAGCCAGCCTCAGCAACAGGGAATTGCAAAGTAACAGTGAGACCCTGTCTCTAAATAAAATACAAAATAGGGCTGGGGATGTGGCTTAGTGGTCAAGTAACCCTGAGTTCAATCCCCAGTATCCCCTCCCCCCAAAAAGGGAGAGCAATTCAAGAAAAGTTTAACCTAAATTAGCTAAGAGTTTATCTTAAGAAAGTAGAAAAATAAGCAAATGAAACCCACAATAAACATAAGGAAAACAATAAATAGAACAGCAAACTCCAATAAAGTGGAGTAAAAACATAATTATTAACAAAGCCCAATTTGTTTGCTTGGAAAAAGCTTAATAAAATTTATAAACCTCTCACATAACTCATTAAGAAAAAGTAAGAGGCAACCAAATTGTCAATAACAGAATTAAAACAAGTGCTATTCTTACAGAGCCTAAAAGCATTAAAAGTAATTATAAATTCATGCTCTAAATGCTCTTCTTTCAATCAATTTTAAAGCAGGAATTTAGAATAATAGACAAATTGAAAATCTAGAGTTATTCCAATCAATATGAGGTGAAATAGAAAAATGTTAATAGTTCTTTTTCTCTCAAAGAAATTGTATTTATCATGAAAATCTTCACCCACAAAAAAATTTAGTGTTGAGAGTTTCACTGACAAATCCTAGAAACATTAACAAATTCAAATCCTACATACTTTTTCCATAAAGTAGAGGAAGAGGAGTCACCTCTGAATATATTTATGCCACCAAGAAAATTCTAGTATGAAAACATAATGAAAGCATTATTAAAATAGGAAATTATAGATGGGCCTGGTGGCACACCTGTAATCCCAGCGGCTTGGAAGGCTGAGGTAGGAGGACCCCAAGGTCAAAGCCAGTCTCAGCAAGTAATTCAAAGCATAAGGCGCTAAGTAATTCAGTGAAACCCTGTCTCTAAATAAAATACAAAATAGGGCTGGGGATGTGGCTCAGTGGTTGAGTGCCCCTGAATTCAATCCCTGGTACAAAAAAAAAAAAAAAAAAAAAAAAAAAAAAAAGACAGAAATTATAGATTCTGTGAAGAAACTCATGAATATAGAAACCAAATTCTTTTAAAAAAATGTTAACAATTGAAAGCAATAATAATTTGAGTAATAATACATCAATGGCAATATAATATATTGTGACCAAGTGGGGTGATCCCTGGAATGAAGAATTAGTTTAATGCCTGAAAATCCAACAGTATAAACTACTGTGTTAACAGAATAGCATGATCACCTTAATAGATGAAGACAAAGCATTTGGCAATTTTCAGGTATCATGTTACCATTCTTTGCACTCTGTTAAAAGAAAATAACTACCTGTCTCTAATAAGGGGTGTTTGGGCCATGGCAATACATTATGACCAAGTTTATTTACTCCAGAAAACCAATGTTCATATACATTATAAAAAGCAGCCACCTACTGTGAAAATCTTGTGAGACTATCTCCATAACTACTGAAAAAAATATGTTTATAGAAAAGAATCACTGATAATATTTTTAGCACATTCAAAATAAAAGAAACACCCATTATCTGCCAACAGGTATATTTAAAACATTCAGAGCAAATGTCAGAGTAAAGGGTCAAGCCCCTGCAAACTTCCTTTGAGATCTGGAAGAAAAAAAACTCCATTAGCATCACTTCTTTCAGCATTTCACTATAGTTTTTAGGAGGTGCAGTAAGTCACAGAAAAGAAACCAAAGCATGGAATTAGGAAAGAAACAACCAAGTCAATATGCACAGATATTAGGATGAAATAATGAACTTTCAGGAAAGTATCACATAAGACACTTAGCAAATGCAATTAGGTCCTTGGTGTAAGAAATACCATGTAAATCAAAGACTTAAGAATTTATTTTAATTTATGAATACTTTGAGACCAAAATTCTCATTTTCATTCCTAATTTTATTTTTAGTTTTTTGACATCCCCCAACAAAATAAATGAAGGGGTACAAATATATATTTAAATTCATATACACACATGCACATACATGTGCTCACAATTGTACTTTTGATTTATGTCAGAAAGTGATTATTGAAGAAGAAATTTTCTAAATCTTTTGGCTAGCTTTTTAGTTTTCATATTATATTAGATCCAATTCATCATCGATTTTAATTTAACACCATTATCATTTTGTTTTCAATTCACTAACAAAAATGATAAAAATATAACCAAAAGGTGAACTTAGTTTTGTATGCATTTTGAATTATAACTATTTATAAATATATGTTCAATTTTATTTTAATATTTTCATATTGGTAAAATGTAGTACATATTTGTCAGAATTTGACAATGAACTATTATCAATAAAACCATTCTCTAATTTCTGATAACACTTTATACTAAATTGGCTTTAAGTTCAGATTTTACAAGTAAATACCTTCCCTTTTTTAAACCATAATTAAAAAAAATATAAAATGTAGTCGTGGCTTTGTCTTTTCTACCCAGAATTACTGATTTTTGACATGTTATGACTCTTAAAGTCAATTATAAAATATTCTTATTTCTATTGAAGAAGGCCAACTTTCTTTTTTTTACCTCATCTAGCATAGCACCTAGACTCAAAAACTGTGTATACTACCCCGTACCTTTGTCCAGAGTGCTTTAATTTAATACATGTGAAATATTTGACATGGTAACACTCCTTCATCTTGCTTATGCATTTGAGAATTTATCATTTCTCTTTAATTGAATCATGTGGCTCTTAAGAAATTAAGATAACAAAAGAAATTTTAAAAAGAGTGTGATTATAGGGGATGGATATATAAAAGTAAAATTTTGCAATATTATTTATATATTGTTTTACCCATGACAAAAACAAGGGGAAAAACAAATCCTTCCACATAAGAGAGAAGATAACTATTACCAATTAGTAAGTGCATTTGAAGTTATTACAAAAGAATATCAGGAGACACTTCATTCATATTCTGAATTGCTCTTCCTTGCCAAAATGAAGTGTGGGACCTTGACTCTATAACATGCTACACTGAATTTCCTTCCCCCCTTTCTATTAATAGAAATGCATACTATTTTTTTGTCTGAATAACTCTAAATTTTGAAATCCACTATTGGTTTAATTTCTTAATTTTTCTCTGCATGCATATATGCATTAGAGATACGAGTATAATTTGTGTATGTGTGTGTGTGTGTGTGTGTGTGTGTGTGTGTGTGTTGTGGGGATAAAACCCTGAGCCTGACACATGCTAGGCAAGTACTCTACTACTGACCCACAAACCCAGTGCATCAATATAAGTTGTTTTAAAATTAAATTCAGACCATTTTCTGATATAAAAAATTAGAGAATAAAAACCACAAAATTATTTGCACAAATTTTGATAATGACTGCAACATGTGCACTTTATTTATATGTACTTATTAAATGTTGTTTTATATTATAATAACAACTACACATTTATAGCAATAAGTACCTGTTATTTCTTTTAACCATGAAGCATTAAAAACTTTCATATGTCAATGCAAATTATTTTTGTATATTCATTATATTACTGAGCCTATAGCACTCAATTTCAAAATAGAAAATTTTGTATTGCTTGAGAAAATATTTACTATATCACAATATATTGAGCATTAGACCTACAATGAATTGTGGTATTGCAAGATTAAAATAAACATTATGTTTTCTAATCTGCTTTTGCATTTCACTGCATACCTTTTTTATCAGTGTGTTTCTGCTCTGTAGATATTGTCAAGTTTGAATGTATTTGCTGTATAGAAATTTTTAGTTCCCAATTCTGTCCTAGTGGAGGCAGCAAGAAAGCAGATGATGTAGTAAATAACATTTAAACTTTTTGTGAGGCCTCCTTGGCCAGCATTATAAGCACCTGCACTTGAAATCATATTAGGAAATATCAGTTCTAGCTCTACTGTCAATAGCATGCACTATTTTTCACTAATTGAATAACAGAATAAGATATCCACCTATGCAAGCAATATCTTTCAAAATATTCCCTTTAATTTCATGCAGACTTAATAAAGTGATCCTTTTTCCAAATGTACCCATTGTTAACACCAGTGTTTCAGCATAACTTTAGCAAATGTGTTTTTGTCAGGGACCTTTGTCAAAATGCACAAACTCAAAAACCTTACTGGTTAATTAAATGAAGTTAATTTTTGATAACCCACCATACATTTATATCCATTACTATAGTCCTTAAGCATGAGTAGTTAATAACCATATAATTTCCCATGTTATAATTTTGGACATTGCAAAATAATTTCCTTGAAAATTAAAATTGAAGTAGCCTATAATAAAGACATATCTTGTCTATACATGAAATATTATAAAATTTCACATTTGAAATACAAATTATTAATAAGAATTTTTATATTTTTATTGGTATTGTAATACAACTACAGACTTAAGAATAGCTTTATGATGGCTACATATGCCAAAATACCTCATTTTTAATTCAAGTCTAATATACAAGGAAAAAATAGATAAGAATGGAAAGATTCCCACTCAGACAAAATAGTATCACTTTAGAACCAACAAATTTAGGTTTTAATTCTGGCTTCACTTCTACCTTCCTTTTGCATGATTTTGGCTAAGTTGTCCTTCCGGTCTTTGTTTTCTCATACCTAAATGTGGAAAGAAAAGCCTTTCTTTAAATTTCTACCATAATTGAATGAGCCAATTACCACTAAATGCTAGCATTGTTCATGGCATGTGATAAGCCCGCAAAACATTTTAATTCTCTTCTATATTTCTTATTTTATACATTCGAATTGAAAATGCATAATCTTTTTATTTTGACTTACTTAAAAAATATTTTCATTTTAGGAAATTATAATGAACAAAAATATTAAACTTAAAATATTAACAGGACCCTAAAGAATTTAAAAGTTGTTTTTTGTGGAAATATTCCACTCCAACCAGAAATAGGACAAGAATAGTAAAAACTGCTTAAAGGAAATACAAAAATGGCAGCTCTATTTTAAAAATTATGTCTATCAAAAATTAATATATAGAATGCAATATTAGAGTGAAATTATTTTACTTTCTCAGATTAACCAAAGACAAATGACACTCATATTACTTTTAATGTGCACATATATGCCAAAAAGGACATTTGAAATCACTTTATCCCATTAAATGTAACATTAAACCCCAATGAAATAGAAGTTTAAATTTTATAATGCATCTCAATCTGGAATCTCCATTCCTAATTAGTAATTTATTCCTTTTAACTTCCTATCCGGTAGGACTTGCCAATCTTATTCCCTGGGTTACAATTTTTCACTTACTGGTTTCTAGCATCAAGATTCAGACTATTAATGCACAGCCATGGGATTCTGCTGAGTGTGTGTACCATAAGTCACTGATCTTCAGGAAAAATGAAGCTTTATATTTTATTGATTGCTTAGCATATTCAGTTCAATAATATTTATCAGGAATGTCCTATTAAGATGCAATTTTGGTATTTACTATAGGGTAACAAAATATCAGAGCTTGGAATTTAGTGGAGCAGCTAAATCAACTCTTACATAGATATGTGTTGCACAAAGTAGGAGGAAATGCTTATCAATGAATTATTATGTACCTTTATGGTACATTCCAATAGCAGAAATTATGCCTTTCCAACAGAAGTCTCCACATGAGTGTTTTCTGCTTCCTTTATTTTTTGGTGAGAATACCACATACTCTATCTCTAGCTGAGTGTTCTATTGGACATTACACTGAATATTTCCATACATATATGTCATTAATAAGGAAGAGAAAATTATGAGATTATATAAAAACCAATAAAGTTATAGTAAGCTAGCAAACATTTTAAAATGAGGAAAGCATCTCAAGAAAATATGATTTTGTTTCAATCTAAACCAATATGGGTTTTGGTTTGCTGTAATTTGTGCCAAATTGTTGAAGGGTCTTGCTCCTGGACAAAAATCCATGAGTGATGCTTCAGGCCTAACCCTTGTCAATTTGACAGGCCTTAGGGAGGAAAGCTATCATTTCCAAGGCAGACTTGGCACACAGCCAAGGAATGCATTACCATCCCTAGGGGGAACTGTAATCAAGGACTCAGGTTCCCACATATCTGCTTTCCTAGCCCTTGTGCTCACTGATAGAGTCTTTCCTTGGAAGCCTCTACTGAGATCTTTTAATAGGGAAAAGAAGGGTACTTGAAGATATGTCTCTGCCAGTCCTCTACTTTTCCATTACTAGTCTAACACCCCCCCACACACACATCCCACCCCACACACCCATACAGTCATAAACTGAAAGATCCATGCTTAGCCTCTCTGGACAGGAAAGAGAGTCACAAGTCTTGGTGATCTACCTGACCCTTGACTCAAGACATTTCTTGGGGAAAAATTGGAACAGTGGTGGAATTAGCACTTAAGTGATTGAAGTCTTGACTGTATGTTCAGTACTATGCAACCTGCCAGCACAGCTTCCTCAAGATCAGCTCAGCCCTGGAATGCACTTTTTGAGCCATTCTTGTCTACAAAAAAGAGAGAAGAGCAACGTTCTCATATGGATTTTCTAGGCCAAAATGGGCAATCAATTATATTAATCCCAAAACTAATTATAACTGAAAATGATGAATCTGAAAAACAATTAATGACAGTGATTGGACATATTAGTTAAGCATGTTCTATATAAAGATAAATAATAAATCTTATGACTTCAAAGTACACATATTTTCTGTAGGATGCCAATAAAAACTGTATTGTGCACTGGGTGCAGTGACACTCCTGTAATCCCAGCAGCTTGGGAGGCTGAGGCAGGAGGATTGCAAGTTCAATGCCAGCCTCAGTAAAAAGCAAAGTGCTAAGCAACTCAGTGAGACCCTGTCTCTAAACAAAATACAAAATAGGCCTGAAGATTTGCCTCAGAGGTTGAGTGCCCCTGAGCTCATTGCCCGGTATCCGAAAACAAACAAACAACAAACAAACAAACAAACAAACAACAAAACAAAATAAAACTATATTGCAATTCCAACAAGAAAGCAATTTATAAGATTTTTCAATTTCTATCAAGCAGTATGGTTATCAAAAGCCAAATATTTAAAAATTATGTTTTAACTGATACACAAAAAACTGTACATATTAATGAGGTACCACATAATGTTTCAGTACCTGTAATGGACACATATTTATGAATTGTAATTTTTTTCCCTTAATCTATTGACAGAAGATTGCTTCATATGAACTTGGGGGAAGAAATAGACCATCATTTGAATGACCATCATTAGAATACTAGACATATTCTTTTAATCAGGATCTGACACAAAATGCTGCTTTCCATCTTCCCCATATTCCAATAACACATGTGCTTAACAACAAACAAACAAGCAAAATGTAATCAGATTAGCTCCTTACAGGCCAAGTTAATAATTGGTCACATGAAATATGCATTTTAAAGTACAACTTTAAGTTTAGGAAACTTCATTCCCTACTGGTGCCAAGAATCACTGTAACAATATTCTGTGTCTCCTGATTATGATTTTCCCATTTCTGCCTTCATAATAATTTTTATATGATTGAAAATTCCTTATATCCTTTAAAATTATTTCACCTCTCAAGCATGAACACTAATATATGAACTTTCTCCTTTTCTTTAAATACACATATTCATAATTTGTCTTCTATCAACTATTTATATAACATATTATGATAAATTACCATTTATTGTATTGTATTATTTTATTAAACAATGTAACTAATATTCAGGATGTCAGACAGTTTCCTTTGGCATACAACATACCAAAACATTCTGGATAGTCAAGAAATGAATATTTTAAGTACACCTTTATTATTTCTTTGAGAAAACTAGTTTCATATTTACTCTGATACTTTAATAAATTTGATAATTAAATAAAATTATGTAATAAATTTCTGCATCTTATTTAGGTGCTGGCTCAGATAAAATCTCTCTGCTTCCTGTTTAAAGTTACCATCAATGTAGAAATGCAATGAAGTTAAACTTGGTTCATGTAAGATTTATTTTAATGTGTAGCAAGATCAGCTTCAGTTTTAGCAAAACAATAGTTCTCCATTGGATGATGGCATTGCACAGGGTAATTATTGTTTTTAAGAGGGAATGGATTTATTATGGTTTAGATGTGGTGTCCCCCTCAAGCTCAAATGTAAGACAATACAAAAAGGTTTGAAGGAGAAATGATTGGGTCATAGCCTTAATACAATCAGTGAGCTAATCCCTGATGGAATTAACTGAGTGGTAACTGGAGGTAGGTGGGATGTGGTTGGAGGAAGTAGTTCATTGGGGGTGTGGCTATAGGGTATATATTTTGTATCTGGCAAGTGAAGACCTCTCTTTCTGTTCCCTGATCACCATGTAAGTCGCTTCCCTCTGCCCACTCTTCTGCTCTGATATTCAGCCTCACCTTGAGCCCTGAGGAATGGACCCAGCCACTTTGGACTGAGACCTCTGAAACTGTGAGCCCTCAAATAAACTTTTCCTCCTCTACAATTGTGCTATTTGGGTCCTTTAGTCATAGCAGCAAAAAAGCTCACTAAAACAGGATCCAAGTAACCATAATGGCAATGATATAGTTAGGCCTTGGTATATACTTATTTCCTGAAAAGTCATATAATTTAAAGGCAAATAACATTTTTGTTAGTTAATAACCTGGCCACATATATCTTATTAATGTTATTTTTTAAACTATTCTAAAATTGTATTTTGTACTTTATACTCTGTGAACTTAGGTCAAGAAAAACAAATTTTCTATAATAGTAAGAGTCTGGGATATAAAGAACAATTTCTTGTCAGTTATTTTTGTGTTTTTTATTTGAAGGTGAATGTTACATATTTTTGTGAAATATTCATTGTGTCTATATAGATTTTTTCCTAATATATTTAAAATTGATTTTTCAATCCTTTGTCTAATAAAACATTCAAATATGGTAAAACCTTATTAGCAAATGAACAAGGGAATTTAAGTGAGAACAAAAGGACTACAGGAAAAATTCCTGTGAGGGAAGGAAAACTACATCTTATTAAATTTTTACCATTTACCTAGTGTTAGCCTAAAACCATATGTTTCCATTTAATATAACTTTTTTTTCACAAATTTTTAAGGCAAGTTACAAATAAGAAGTTTGTGATTTAAAGATATGCTGTGTCTGGCCCATATCCTGTTGCCTAGGGAATGATACAGCAATGTTTCCAACTTAGATGCTTCCTTTAGGCTAGGAATCCTGTGAAGGTCTATTGATGTATTAAAATAGAAACATTTAAACCCCACCCCAAGCTGTTTTTAATATTAAATTTTGTTAATAAATTGTACAAACAATAGCTTCCTCTTTTATTCAGTTTAATTACAGGAAGCAAAAATCATCTTTCCAAAATACGCTGGATTATCTAGAAAATGTAGAGCTTTAAATATTGATTAAATGTAATCTTATAACAATTAAAACATAATTGGCACAATGCCTGACAATATAATAAAAAATTATTTTTGAGTTGTATTTTCTTTAAAATAGAAATATGTATTTGTGTTGAAAGTCTGTAGAATCTATACCCTGATCAGTAGTTAATGGACAATAAAAGGTACTTATCTTTGGAGAATTTGATAAGTCTCAATATGACTTGGGAAGTTGTGTCATCCTTTTGTTATTTCCAAGTGCTATCTTTTCTTTTAATAACAATCCCAATTGGACAGGAAAGATAACAACAGAGAATATTCAAATGTTAGAACCTTCTTCTAAAAAGGAGGAGAGAAATTTTCTCAAGCCATTCACCATAATACATTAGCCAGAATATAACCCTTTAATTACTCTAAATTAATGATCCAGCAATCCCCCTATGTTGGGTATATAGCCAAAGGAAGTGAAATTAGTATCTTGAAGAGATATCTGTGCTTTTGTGTTTATTGCAGCATTATCACAATAGTCAAGAGATAGACACAACCTAAGGGTCCATCAACACACAAATAGATAAAGAAAATGTGATATATATGTATCTACATACATACACAGTGAAATATTATTCAGTCTTTAAAAAAAAAAGAGGGCTGGGGTTGTGGCTCAGTGGCAGAGCGCTTGCCGTGCACATATAAGGCACTGGATAAAATCCTCAGTACCTCATAAAAATTAAACAAAATAAAGATATTGTGTTTATCCATAACTAAAAATTTAAAAAAAAAAAAAAAAAAGGAAATCTTGTCATTTACAACAACATGAAAGATCCTGGAGGAGAGTATACTAAGTGAACCAAACCAGACACAGATGAATACACCACCATTTCACAGATGGAATCCAGAAAAGCTGTCCTTACAAATACAAAGAGTGGACAGTGATAATCAGGGGCTGGTGAGTAAGGGAAAAGGAGAGACTTGATCAAATGGTAGAAAGCCTCTGTTATACAGAATAAATTCTGGAACTCTAATGTATAGAATGGCAACTATGCTTAATCTTGTTTTGTACTAGAAATTTGCTAAGAGAATAGACTTTAAGTATTATCTCTCTCTCTCTCTCTCTCTCTCTCTCACACACACACACACACACACACACACATACACACACACACATATACAAACACATATACACATCTATGTGAAGTGATGGATATGTTAATTACCTTGATTATAATAATCATTTCACAATGTATATGTTTACCGAAACATCATGTTGTATACCATAAATACATACAACATTTATTTGTCAATTCTATTTCAACAAAGCTGGAGCCAAAGGTTGTAACATGCAATTGAAACTGTATTTAGCCCAGATTATTTCTCAGTATAAAATTTCATTTACCTCCTATACATAATATCAATCCATTGAAGAGTATCTCTTTTTTATGTTGAGGTTGTTCTTGCTACAAGCTAATATAAATCTTACATCTATAAAATCTGAAATTACATAATACAAATAATTTACCATACTCATACATATGTTGACCCTTTGTAAACACTCACACATAGAGTTATTAAAGAAGTATTTTTAAGTTAGCTCATTAGACTTAACTATGCCACAGTAGAATAAAAGCTCATAAAAATAAGAAAGGGGTGGATATTTTCCTTATGAACAAGAGTTGACAATATTTTTAGAACAAAGTTGTAGTACAATCATAATGTGTTTCTCTGTTGAAAGGAGCTCATGAATGGTGATAGTTTCAGTATAAATATAAATTTGAGATATTGACTAGATATATGTGCCCAAAATACAATTCATTCTCAGGAGTAAAAACATTATTTTAAAGGCAAATTCCAACTTCACTAATATAATTTTGGTTTCACATCTCTGCATCAAAAAGTTTTTTGAATAAGCAAAAGAAAACAAAAAGTTCCCTCCACAAATTGTGTTTTTTATTACCTTGTCTAAACTTGAAAGCATATTTAGTTAGGAAGAAAACACATTATAAGTTTCTATCCTCTGCCAAAGCCCTGTTAATTAAATAGACAAATAAAAATCTTTGAAGGAACAGTAAAATTGGATGACAGTTTATTACTTCTTTGTCATTTGATTAGTCACTTTTCACAATTTTAAATTTTTCTCTCTAAAACATTGAACACTGAGAAGTGTAATGTTGATAGCACATGTGGATATTGTTGGAGGATAGAAATAACCATGATATGGCTTCTTCATTTTGAATCAAACTTTTTCTTCTTACACAAAAGGAGCAAGATAAGAAAAATAAGAATTCAGTTACCATTAAAGTAATTGGCTGTCTTTCTGTATTAAAAATTATCCATCATCTATTGTGCCTTCAGTCACATAAGACTATTTTAATCATAAAACAGGATTTAGGGTGGCTGTGAAGCAATTATACCTTTATAGTCTTCCCTTTTTTTTTGAAAGTAAACTTGGAGAGGATACATCCTCATAAACTGGACATTATTCAAAAGGTGAGAAAAAAAAAGTTAACTGCAATTAGAGAACACTGAAAAGTCTTCCGTGAAATGAATGTTATAGGCCTTTTGGGGAGTTGCCAAGTCACATTGTTTAGGTTATATATCTTTGGAATAGTGCTTTGTATTCTCCTGGGTCATGGAGAGTAGGGAGCAACTAAAAAGTTGCTTAAAACTTTATAGATGCATTATTTGTTTAAATTACAATGTGAGACACACATATGATTTTTTCAGCTAGACAAAGATAAGCTATAAAAACAAATTGTTATTGAAATTACATAGTTAAAAATCAATTTAGGATTCTGGGAATATGGTATCAAATCACCAGAATTCTCTCTCTCCCCCCACCTAGACAACTATTGCACAGGCAGAATCTCCTGGAAGTAACTACCTTTTAACTCTAGAGTCTATTGAGACTTTCAAATTTCCATTGGAAGGCTTGGGAGATAAACTGAGATTAATTTAAATCATTTTGTGTCTTAGCACAGCAGCAACTACATATCCCTTTTTTCAGTTCCTGGAAAAGAGCAGAGCGGTGCACTTCACTTGGGAGCAGCTGCACACAACTTGCAGGAACCAGGGTGGGCAAATGGGACACTGTCCTCCAAATATCTGGATATATTATCTGATTGCTGACTGAGGCTTCAGATCCCAGAGGTACAGGCAGATGAGTGGCTACTGCTGAATGCTGCGCTCTAATTAAAGGAGAAGCATACTTCATTTCTACCTTTCATCTTTTTACCCCCTCCTGTGGAAACAATACATTAAAGAAAAAGAATTTAAAAAACAACCAATATGCTGGTAAACATAGTAATTCAAAATTGGAAAGTTATTGCATGTAACCATTCAAAATTAACAAGTTATTGCATGTATCCAGGAAAAATCATAAGTTCAAGAAAGACCAGAGATGACCTTAAGTATATACCTCAGGCAAATCCTTGTGACAGAGACAGTCTATAGCAATAAATAAAAAAGAAACAATAAACAAAATTTTTTAAAAAGTAAATTATGGGGAAAAGAAAAAATATCTGACTTCCAGATTTTCATTATTAGATTCAAACATCTAGTTTTCAACAACAACAACAAAAAATGTTACATATAAAAAAGAAACAGGAAAGTATGGTCCATTTAAATGAAGTTGTATATCACCAGAAACTGTCCCTGAAAAAGATCTGATAGCAAATGTACTGAATAAAGATTTCAAAAGAGGCATTTTAAAGATTGCTAAGGAAGTAAAAAAAGATGTGTAAAACCTCAAGGAAATGATGTATAAATATCAATAAAGAGTTAGGAAATCTTAAAAGAAACCATAAAGAAGTTCTGAAGGTCAAAATATAGTAACTAAAATTAAAAATCACTAGACGGATTAGCAGGAAGATTTAAGAAAGCAGAAAAAAAAAACAAAAAAAAAAACAAGCAATGAATTTGAAGATTGGAGGATGGTAATTTTCAAGTATGAGTAACAGAAAAAAAAAAAAAAAAAAAAAAGAAAGAGAGAAAAAGATTGAATGAAATTTAACCAAGTCTGAGATACAGCTATAGGAATCCATTAAGATCATCAACATATGCATTGAGGGAATCCCTGAAGATATGAGGAAGAAAAACAGGCAAAGAGAATATTTGAATATTTAAATTTATTCCCTGAATTGGATAAAAGACAAGAATATAATATCCAAAGATCACAACAAACTCCAAGTAAGATAAATTAAAGGAGATACACAGCTACACATGTTACACATTTTCAAAAGTCAAGACATGTAGAGAATCTTAAAATCAACTAAAATAAATAAATAAAGTAGCTCATCACATACAAAGAACCATACCAAAGATTATCAGCAGATTTTTCAGAATCTTTGAAGGCCAAAATGCAAAATATGGCCAACATACTTCAGTGCTAAAAAATAAAAATGCAAAAGACCTATTAATGCAGAAACCTATATGTGATAAAACTGTTTTTAAAAAGTGAAGGAGAAATTAGGATATCTCCAGATAAGCAAAACCTGAGGGAATTCAATATCTGTACAACTGCCTTGCAAAAAAAATGTTCATTTCACCCACATGGTGAAATGAAAGGATATTAGTAATTCGAAATCATGTGAAAAAATAAAGATCTCAGTAAAGGTAAATGCAAGGGTAATTATAGAAATTAGTATTGTAACAATGGTTTGCAAATCTACTCTTTGATTTCTACATGACTTGAGAACACATTAAAAAGCAATTATTACTCTAGATATAATTTTTTTGTAACTTTACATTTCATTTTCTACATAATTTGAAAGACAGCTGCACATAAATTATTAGTTTATATTTGGGAATGCACAACGTATAAAGTTGTAATTTTATGACATTAACAAAAGGAATAAACAAGACTGTCAAAGGAACAGAGTCTTCTTTTTTGCTATTGAAATTTAGCTAGTAATCATTCAAATTAGACTATTATAATTTTAGGATGATAAATATAATCTCTTGGTAGCTACAAAAAATGCCTAAAGAATATATACAAAGGGAAAAAAGAAACCTAGACGTTTCACCACCAAAACAAACAAACAAAAAAAAAAACAAAGCACGTAGAAAACAAATAAAAAATGGCAGAAGTCCTTCTTATCAGCAATTATATTATTAATTTTCCAACTTTATTGAGGCATAATAGACCAACAACTAAAAGTTGTATGTATTAAAGTATTATAGCTTGTGATTTTGATATATGTATACATTGTGAAATGTTTACCACAGTCAAGCAATTAATATATCTATCATCTCAGGTAGTTCTTTTTTGGGAGGGATGGTAAGAGCTCTTTATTTCCTGAGGTATAATATTTGTATATCTTTATGGTGTATATTATGGCAATTCAATACAATGTTATCAAATCAGGGTAGTACAACCTTCCATTTCTTCAAGTATTAATTATTTTATGTGTTTGGGTTTTACCCTCTTCTTTTCTAGTCATTTGAAACATACTATAAAATTTTTTAACAAATCATCATTATCCTAATATGTGAGAGAAGACCATAACTAATTCCTATTCTTGTGTTTTGTTGCCTATTATCTGTGTTAAGATCTCTTACAGTTGACCATCTTATCAAATTTCAACTGTAAAATACAGTATGACTAACTATTTGAATATTGTTGTACTAAAGTACAAAAATGATGTTGAGAATCTTATTGCAAAACAGAAACTTTGTACCATATTACCATATCAGTAATTAAATGTAAGAAAATATTGCAAGAAGATATAGTAGTTAAATACATATATGTGCTAAAACAGAGATGAATCTTGAAGATAGTAAGCTAAGCAAAAGACGTCAGTTACAAAAGATAAGTACTAAATGATTTACTTATATGAGGCACTTAGAGTAATCAAAATCATACAGATAGAAATTTGAACGGTGGCTGCTAGTGAATGGGGAGAAGGAAGAATGGGCAGTTATTGTGTAATGGATATAGAGTTTTAGTTATAAAACTCTTTTGTTATAGAGGTGTATTGTGTGGATGGGTGCACAACATTATGCATATATCTAATACCACTGAAATGTACACTTAAAATGTTTAATATGGTAAATTTTACATTGAGTGCATTTTACTACAATAAAAAAACAACTAAAAAAACTAAACATCAACTTATTTAAGAGTATCAATATATTAGCTTACATAGATCTTGTTCTGATAAACTAGTGAGTTAATACATTTTTAAAATGGAAAGTTGCAATCTTTGAAAAAATATTGTGTATGCATTACATGCTATTGTTTGGTATATGTTATAATTGTAAATGTGTAGCTCAATAGTCAAATACAAATTTTGGTTTTATTTCTCATATTTAAGCCTTTTTTAATTCAGTTTCTTTGCTTATTCTTAGACATAACAAGGGACTTGAAGTTCATTCAGTACACTGTGCTATCTCAAACCTGCAGCCTGCTTTCCCAAGAACACCTGTCTACCACACCATCACCTGCCTATCATGGAAACTGCTGGACTATTGTATTTTTAGAAGTGGTCTATGACCTTCAAAATTCAAATTTGGCTTCCTTTCTCTATTCATGGTGCGTATATTTATGTAACAATTTCTACTGCACTTCAAATATAATGCAGTTTCTTTTCCTTTCTTCTCTTGACGTTTTCTATCTATGAGAGTTTAAAAAGGATGATGTCTCGTAAGAGACACAGCTTCAGCTTATTTAGCCAAGAGCCTGGAAAAGTGTAGTGGTTAAATTACTCTTTGTTATATATATGAAGATTAAACAATGATCAAATATGTTTCCCTTATTTTTCTTGACTTACTTATCACATAAGATTGAAGTTTGAATTAGAACAGTAGTAAAAAGTCAATATGCTTAATGAAAACTGTTATTAAATAAATTAAATCTAGATATTGTTGAGTTGTCCTAGGCTTAAATGATTTATTGCCAATAAACAGGTTGATTGATAATCCTACATGTAGCTACAGTAAAATAGTAATAATAATAATAAAGCCTCAAGCAAGATTTTAAATATAAAAAGCCCAACAAAAATTGAACAGTGTATAATTGAAAATATGAGAAATATCACTAAGTCACTGATAATTTACACATTTAGAATTTATTACATGCCTACTTCATGCCATTATGGTATGAACATCTTAACACAAAGTTTGAACTAGCAAATATCTTGGTGTTCAGTTTCTAGTTCAGCAATAAAAGGCAAGAATAATAAGAATTTTATTAAGATTTTAGCAAGTAGTATTGTTAATGGACAGAGAACTTTAAATATTTTCAGGCATAAGATGTATTTATTTATTTTTCAAAAACACAATAGTTTTAGATAGATCAGGGAAACCAAAGAAGCTTTTCTAGTGAAGAGAACATGTTTAAGAATGTAACAATAAAACAATACAATCAGAAAATTATAAGTGTTTTAGAGTTTATAGTAAAGAGTGAATATGAGAAATATGTTAGGAAGAATCAATAGAAAATATGCTTACTGGAGTAAACTAAAGAATATCATTTCCCTTTCTGAAACCTACAAAAAGCTATTAAAGGATTTTAAAGAGAGAAGTAGAATGGTCACATGTAAATTTTATGAAGATCAGTCAGGCTATCATATGAAGTGCAGATTCAAAGTGAAGGCACATTTGCAATAGGCAAGGATGAAGTATGAAGGTGAGAAATGATAGGTCTTAAATTAAGGCAGCTACAATAGAAATGAGAGAACAGAATGAATTTAAGATAAGGAAAAAGTTCAATTTACATGGCTTTGTGACAGATTAGAGTTAAGAGAAAAAAATGACAGAAAAATCTACCAAGACTCAGTGTTCTGCCATGTCTACATTGACTAGGAAACAGTGTAAATGTTGTAGATTTGGGAATAAATATATTCTTTAAATTTTGCACATTCATAGAAAATATTGGAACTTAGAAGAGATAGTCTTTCATCAGTTTAGAAATGAATATTCTTAGTCAAGTTTCTTATTTAAAAAAAGAAACTATAAATTGAAGGAATGTTTTCATATCACTATTTCTCCTTTAGATTTAAATAACATGATTTTCCATAATTTTAGAAACTAAACTTAAAATTACCAAGTATTCAACAAATTGTGAATACTTTTGCCACCCAATCACAGTTGGGCCTTACAGTTGTATATGTTATTATAAGTTCCAAAAGAATATAAATGAAGGCATTTAAAAATACATTTTGAATTACTGATTTTAAGATTTTTCTTAAAATCAAACTCTAATATTCAAGTTTCTGATATATCAGCAAAACAATTAATTTAGGAAGGGTATTCATCCAAAACATTTAATTGTTCCTACTTTACAATTAGTATTGAACCTGCCTAACACATATTTAGGTGGAAATTAATTCATGTATGTATTTCATATTTGTGTTAGAAATTCAACTTCTTTAGTCTGTCATGCCTTCTTTTATATTTGGCTTAGAAGATTTAGAATCATAAACATAAACATTCTTTGATTCCCTTGAATTTTTCAAAAATATTTTTAGTTGTAGATGAACTCAATACCTTTATTTATTTATTTTTATGTGATACTTAGGATCAAACACAGTGCCTCACACATGCTAGACAAGCACTCTACCACTAAGTTATGGCCCCAGCCCCTCCCTTTGAATTTTAAGAGCCAATAATGCAGTAGGCTTATATTTAAAAAAAAAAAAAAATCAGGGCTAGGGTTGTGGCTCAGTGGTAGAGTGCTCACCTAGCATGCATGGGGCACTGGGTTCCATTCTCAGCACCACATAAAATTAAATAAAGGTATTGTGTCTGCCTACAACTAATATACATATGTGTATATATATGTACATATATATATATATATAAACAGTGGTAAATATTATATGTGAATGATGTATCTTATTTCAAACATTAGTGTGTATACTTTTATGTAAGGGGAAAACAAAATAGATTATTAATAGTATAGAGAAGAAACAAGTAAATAGATTTCTTTTACAAATACTTAGTTTCAATGGTATACTCTAATTGTCCCATGTTTTAAAAAAACATGTTTTAAAGAACACTATAGCCTTCTAAAATGATGAAGTGAAATCTTGCAAATTAAATTAATTTGATTAATGACATAAATTTGGGCTCTGTTATCAATGAATAACCTAAAGGACAAAAATATTATATTCCATTCATAAGCATGTAAAAACTTTAAAACCCAAACTCTTAAAAGGGAAATCTACTTTTTTCCCACTATTTTAAGTATTAAAATTAGGTAACATATTTAGAGTTATCTATAACCTAAATTAATTCAATTAGGCTCTCTAAACTACATGAGATTTGGAAAATTTACAAAAAATTTGAAATTATACTATATATTCTAAAATCCATTTTAAAAAATAGGTATAATATATATATATATCAACCAATTAATCGTTTTAAAAATGTAGGCATATAATGAAAATTTTATTATGTTTTGACATATTATTTCCCAGTATTAATTTTTCCCCACCATGTACTAGAATCTAGTGAGTTTTCTTTATTCTTTGTATTGGGGGTGGTTTGGTTTGGTTGGTCTGTTTTTTGGAAGCTTGGTGTCAGGCTGCCACAATTACAATTGGATTCTGATTTTATTTAAATGTTAATTTCAATTTTTAATTATTTGCCTGTCATTTTTCTTCAACAGAATACTTTAACTGGAAAGCAAGTATAGATGGTGGGAAACACATCAAATAAGTTGTAATAATGGGACTACTTTATGACTGATAATTTTTAATCAAAGTATTATTATTTTTGTCTTTGAATTTTAAGAATTCCTTTTCCATTTTGGATATTATCCCTTATCAGATATTTTCTGTGCCAAATATTTTCTCCCATTCCACAAATTCCCTTCTACTTCATTATTTCCTTTGCTGTACAGAAGTTTGATTTAATTTGATGTAGTCTCACTAACCTATTTTACTTTCATTGCCTGTGCTTTTGGTGTCATGTCCAAAAAGTCACTACCAAGAATAAAGTCACAAAATATTTCCTCTATTTTCTTTTACAAGGTTTCACTGTCTATTTTTATGCTGTTAATCTAATTTGAGTTAGTTTTGGGGGATGGTACAAGAAGGGCAAAACTTCAGCACATTTATATAAGCATCAACTTCTTTAATAAAACTCGTAAAACTCAAGAAATAAAACCAAAAGTCAATAAGTAGGATAGGATTAAATTTAAAAGTTTCTACACAGAGAGAGCCTACAGAATGGGTGAAAATATTTGCCAGTTACTGTTCTTATAGGAGATTAATAGCTAGATGTTATATTAGAGATTACATGGTGTCCCTCACAAGCTCATGTGTTAGATGATGCAAGAATTTTCAAAGGTGAAATAATTGGGTATGAAAGCCTTGACCTAATCAGTGGATAGTCCACTGAAAACAGATTAACAGGGTGGTAACTGTTGCCAGGTAGGGTGTAACTGGAGGAGATAGTTTACTGGGGACATGTCTTTGGGGTTTATATTTGGTCCCTGGTGAGCAGAGATCTCTCTCACCCTGTTTCGTGTTGCCATGTCCTGAGCTGTTTTCCACTTCCATGCTTTTCTGCCATGATGTTCTGCCTCACCTTGGGCCCAGAGGTATCGAGTCAGTCTTCTATATTCTGAGATCCCTGAAAACATGTACCCCAATAAACTTTTCCTTCTCTATGTTGTTCTTGTCAGGTATTTTGCTGACAATGATGCAAGATCTGACTGAAACAGCATAATAGATAAAGAACTAAAAACTTAACACCCAAAATTGTAATAACCCCACTCAATTACTAGACAAAAGATCGAACAAGACATTTCCCAAAAGTACAAATTCAAACAGCCAACAAATATATGGAAAATGTTCAGCATCGTTAGCAGTCAGAAAGATTAAACCAAAACTACACCGAGGTTTCTTCTTATTCCAATCCAAAATGGTAATTGCCACGGATACAAATAATGATAATGCTGGTCAGGATATGAGGAAGAAGGTAAAGTTATACATTATTAGTGGGACTGCATATTAGTACAAACATTTTGGAAATCAATATGGAGATTCCTCAGAAGACTAGGAATGGAACCATGTTATAACCCAGTTATCCAACTCCTTGGTATTTATACAAAAGTACCAAAATCAGCATACTATAGTGATATAATCATACCAATAATTATAGAAGCACCATCCACACAGCCAAGTTATGGAACTAGCCTATGTGTCCATCAATAGATTAATGGATAAAGAAAATGTGGGATATATCCACAATGGAGTTCTACTCAGCCATAAAGAAGAATGAAATTATGTCATTCACTGGTAAATGAACATAACCATAGAACATGATGATCAGTGGTACAAGCAGACTCAGGATGTCAAGGAGCAAATGTTTTCTCTCATATGCAGAAGATAAGAGAGGAAAAGGAAATACAAAAAGGGGATCCTGCAACAAACAGAAGGGAGATCAATAGAACCCAGCAGGAATCAAGGAGGATGGAGGAGGAGAGGAAAAGGATAAGAACTGGGGAATGAAGTAGACCAAATTTTATTAGGTGTATATATAAATATACTACAATGCATTCCAGTTTTACATATAAGTAAAAGGAATCAATTAAAAATAAATAGAAGGCCACAGATTAGAGGAAGGGGATCAGAAGGAGAGAGAAGAAGAAAAGCTACTGGGGATTGAAAATGAGAAAACTGTTACATGAATTTATACATATGTCAAAATGAGCCCTGCTATTATGTATAACTATAATGCATTAAAAAATAAAAAAATTAAAAAATAAAAAAAACTTTTTTTAAAACAGAGGATAACCTTTCAAGTGTTTAAAGATGGCTCCCATGTCCCTGCCAAGATTTCTTTCAAGCCAACTGTTTCTGAGCCTTGGTTGTGCTGGTTTCAGGACCATCTGGGCCATGGCCATGAAAATCCTTGGGATATGTTCCTGTTTGGCACAAATGACCTCAAATCCTGGTCAGTATAGACTGGCCATACCACATCTCTATTCAGGAAGCCTACAATGATATTCAACCTTTTGGATTCTTGGTTCCTCTGCCAGTTCAGATGAAGCCCAACTTCCATTAAAACTCCTGCAACCCTAACTCCTTCCCATCAATGGCTTCCCTCATTCCACCCCATTAAATTCACACTTTAAATCAAAAAAATTGCTAGGGTTACTCCTGAGGTGTATCTATACAATTGAAGGGCCATATGATTACATTTGATTGGTTACACTATAATCCACCTGCCATAGTGTATTAAGTCATTATTTCTTGGAGATTAAGGACCACAATTCTCTCATATTACATATTTTTCAAATGCTAATCAGCTCCTCTATGTGAAAATGATAAAATATTACTCAGATAAAAAGAGTTAGAAGATGATATTCTGGCAATGCTGCAGATTTATGACTTGTGAAAAACCATGATGGGAACAGAGAAATCATAGGTGCGGGCCAATGAGAGTCAATCAACATATTAGCTACAGCTGGGCCCTGTGGCACATGCCTGTAATTCCAGCATTTTGGGAGGCTTAGGCAGGAGGATCAGGAGTTCAAAGTCAGCCTCCACTATTTAGCAAGACCCTGAGCTTATATATAAGCTACTGAAGTCACATATGCATAAACAAAATTTCTAATGCAAATTGTGTAGACCCTGTTAGCTATCCATAACGGCAACCCAATATGTACAACCCAATATTCAGACAACCAGAAGAACAAATTTGATGTAATTCAAACTCTTAAAAGTTATCCAATGAAAGATAGAAACTAAGATCTTGAAATCTGTATGTGAATCCAGTATTTCAACTCTATATTAGCAAGCCTGCAAATTTTTCTTTTCTCAAACTGTTCATAAAACTTATGTTTATACTTTGTTTGGAAACAATATAAATTCTCATCAAACCTGTCATTATTTTTTCTTTTGGTACCAGGGATTGAACTCAGGGGTACTCAACCACTGAGCCACATCCTCAGCCCTATTTTGTATTTTCTTTAGAGACAGGGTCTCACTGAGTTGCTTAGTGCCTCCCCGTTCCTGAGGCTGGCTTTGAGCTCAGTGATTCTCCTGTCTCAGACTCCTGAACTGCTGGGATTACGGGTGTGCATCACCATGCCTGGCTAAACCTGTCATTATTTTTTTCTTGGTTAGCATAAATAAACTCAATTCCTACCAAAAAACAAAAGAAGAGAAGAAAAAAAAAAAGAATGATCAGAAGAAAAATCCTGCAGACAGAATGAAAGAGAAAAATAATATTTAATGTAAAACAAATACATTGTATTTTATGGGAGCTTTACATTAGGAATTATACATAATTAACAATGTCATAATGAATTTAACTGGTTATAATGATGGGAAAAATAACATTTTATTTGATACTATTGAATATTATAAAATATTCTTATTATAGATGAAGAAACTGAAATTTAAATATACTTAATAAATTCATTTTAGTTACATAGCTAAGAATTGGACTCTACATTGGTATGATGTAATTTGATTTCAATGTTGAATTTATACCAGATTATAATACAACTTAATGAATGATGAACAAATATACATATTATAAATATGACATAAAGAATAAGTGTAAGATTTTTAGAACTAATTTACCCAAAGTGAAAAAAAGCAAAACAAAACATTATGCTATCCATCCCCTTACTGACAATTTTCTTAGTAAAGTACCCTATCCAAAAACAGTGCCATTTTTCAACTCCTCCCTTCTCTTCTCTCCTGACTCCTAATAATATCAATCAATTCTACTTTCTTTTTCCACATTTGTCTTAAAATATATCTCTGTCTCTATGCTTTCCCTATATCCCTTAATTAAGTTTCCCTAACTAAGATTACTTGCAAACCAGGAACCCCCCAAAAGTTCCAATTAGTTTTTTTCAGGAATTTGGACAGAAAGAGGATTGAGGTCATGCATGGAGATGACTTTATTCAGCTGAATGAATACAATGGAATATTTTTAGAGCTGGGATTAATTAAAGATTGCTAACCGAAAGATAAGATAGCACAATTCCTAAAATTACATTGAATCCAAATTTTTCTCCTATTTGCATGGCTATTGTAATTGGTAAAATTCAAATCCAGCATTGCTAGGAATTTCTAATCTCCTCTAGTTTATATGGACCCTAAGAATAAATTCCTACTGTTTTAGGCAGGGTCAGAGCACCTGTGTTCTTGAAATATGTAGAAAGAAGAAAGAAAATGAGAAGAAAGAGGAAGGAAGACAAAATTGACAAAATTGAGATTCAGTTTAATTAAAAATTTACAATATGTCTTATATAGTGTTAACAGGTTTAGAATGTTTTATCTCATTAATTCTCACCAAAAAATAAGTTGGTTATACTGTTATCTTTATTTTACAGATATGTGACCTGGGGTACAGAAAGTTTAGATAACTTGCTTGAGGTCATGTCACTCCTAAGTGACTGAAGATTAATTGTAAACCAGAAAGTCTGAGTCTATAGTCCATCTTGCAAACCAGTATTATACATGCTCCTGTAGTTCAGTGGTATGCTTCTGTTCATTTGATGCAAAAATGAAGGCAGGCAAAATGAACGACTTCAAACATCAATTGAATTTCAATCAGTCTCACACATAATAGAATGTGACAAATCTATTTGTAATATATAGGAGCCAGAATTATATGGATATGCTTTCCAAAGGGCAGCAGAAAACTATAGAATAGATCAGTTCCACGAGGTGGTTAAACTCTTGACCTAGAATTAATCAGGCCATGTAAAACCAAGCCCTTACTGCTACTTATTACCTCAATGACCTTGGGTAAACAACTAAGTATATCTCTTACCATAAATCTCCACATGTGTAAATGGGCATATGATTCTCTGCTTCATGGAGCTGTTTTTAGAACTAATGAGGTAATGAGACAATGTGACGTGATATGAATAATCCTATTAAAGGAATGAAATTACATATGCAATTCATGGAAGGGGTGTTAAAAGTGTGCTCATTCACAGGGTTTCTTCTGCACTTGGGAATGGGAGTAAGCTGATTTGAAAGATAAGAAATACTTATGCTTTTAAAATTAAAATCTAAGTTATTTTAGTTCTTTGGAATTAGAATGCAAACATAATAAGTAAATACATATTGAATTCTATTAAATATATATGCTAAAAAACCAGTAAGGATATTGTATACATCACTGCTTCCATTGACATGAAAGGCACACTGTTTCTAATATCTTAGAGAATAAGACATCATTCTCCATAACCTCCTTGAGGAAAATTCTGCAAATTTAGTTAGAGAACTTCCATCAAAACAAAAGTATCAAAAATTGGAGAAGACTCTTGATTTTTGAAATATTCTAAAACATTAAACAAGAACATTAAGGGAGATAAAACAAATAGGAATTTGAGATTTTATCTTAGGCCTGTTTTTGGAGTTTTTTTACAAAGCAACAAAAATTAAATGGAAATGATTGCTTTATGAGTACTGCTCAAAAATATGCAAATACCATAAAATTCCAAGATCAATAAGTCAAATGATTGCCCCACCCTTCAATTATACTGATACCCTGTACGTGCACAATTTTTAACTTTATCTTCTAGGATTATGTTCACTTTTTGAACAGATAAATGGTTAGTGTTGGTTTCTATTTTTCTTCCCCCATCTTGGAAGGCATACCATACCCAGTTGAAAGGAGTTTAGAATCTGTAGCTCTAGATGTACACCTCAATAAAGAAACACGTACCTCCATTCTGTAAAAATAAACCATTTGTTTGTTTTGATCAATAGTTCTTGTTTCTAATACATTGTGAAATATTTTAAGTAAAATCTGCCTTTACCCTCTTCTAACTTCAAGACTTTTAGACTATTACTCAACCATAACAACACTGGACTGAGATTGTTAGTAATTATAGTAAATCAGACAGACATTTGGCATACAAACATGATTTTGAGATGATTAAACAAGAATAGTAGAATATAAAGTTTTTTGAACCATCTTCTTTTTTTTGTCCTTGCTCCAACCACTTGTTGAGAAACTATCTTGCCCTTGCTTAACAATAATACAGATCAATTTATGAATTATTTTGCTGCCTCTCAGCCTAATGAAACCAGAACCAACAACCCCAGATTGTTTAATCAGAGTATTACAGTTTTGTACCAAGTAATTCTTTCATTGAAAGCTATTTATGCCAGACAGAAATTTGGGTGCTTTTGAGAAGGTGTTCCATAGGCATCAGGACACTATTAATAAGTAACCACACTATGGATTATTTTTAACACATTGTTTTCTTTAAAATTGATATATGCCTATGTTAGAAATATAAGAACTACAAAAAGAAATCTCTTGGAAGTAAGTCTGAATACCATTCCTGAGCCTATCCTCTTCCCTAGAATCATTTCATTCTGTGATTCATTGCATAATATGGCTCTAGAAATTTTCTACAAATTAATCTATATTTAAATCATGTATTATTTAAATTATATATTTAAATTGAGATATACTTATACACACACACACACACACACACACACACACACATATATAAAAGGAATAGAAGCATCCTAAAATAAAGCAGGATATATTTTTATATAAACATGCATGAATATATTTTCATATAAGCATATGTAAAGCTATAAAATAACACAGATATACACACATTCATACATGCCCTCATGTTTTCTATCAATGGTATTCTAATTTTTTATTCTCATAACACTGTGAAGATGAACAATTTTATACATATGTTCTTGAGTTCACATGAGTATATTTATAGAAAGAATTTCTTGATGTAGATTTCCTAGTATATTTTCTCATTAACACATTGCCACATAATCTGTGTATCACTCTAATAATTCGGATAATTACAAATGATCCATGGCACACTTCCCAGCCAGTAGGATGGGTATACCAATGTTCCAATGATTCTCTTCTACTGTACATCCAATACTTATTAAGTTTCCTAGACATCACAAAGCCTAGAATACATCTTGCTGAATATACACTTAATAAAGCACTTGTACTTATATACTCACATTGATGTCTTCCAAATCTAAATTATTTAGAATAATGTTGTTCCTTTTCCAGATGATGGGGGGTCTCAGGGCTCCCTGAATGGCACAGCTCAGAACAGCACTTTGTCCCACAGTTGCTGCAGTAATGCTTAGCTTCTGATCTTCAGGAAGACTCAACTGGATCACCTCTGTAAAGATAAAGCATCAGCATATTGATGAGCATGTAATTTTGTAACGTTAATTGGCATAAAGTTTCTGAATACCAGCAATTTGGGCTTTTAATTTGAATAAAAGATAAAAAAGCTTGTGATGAAATGAAAAAAGAGTAAATTGTTTCCAACAAAAGGTCAGAATGACATTTCAATTTAATTGATTGACAAGCATTCTCATGAGGCAAAAACTATTAAACATGAAATGAATATCAGAAGTAGAGTTATAATAAGCCTGGCAGATTGCACCCAAAAGAGAGATAAATTATTTAACTGCCAAATCGACATGTAGTGTTGTCATCAGCATTGAAATAAAAATGCTGTTGTTTATTCACTGATGGATTTATATTGTAGGGAGGTGAGATCATTGCCGGCTGGCTTCAGAGAACACTAGCAGAGCTGAATGGATACAATGCATCAGTATGCTGGGAAACATAAATTGACTCTGAAGAAATAAGATTTATTTGGGAAGTTGAAAGAGGGAAAAAAAACAAAACAAAAACTAAAACAACTGATGTTCACCCACCAAACAGCAATTGAGTGAAATTCTGTTAGCTGTCCTCATCAGTGTTGATAGAGTCACTTCCTGATCCTTAAATTTTAAAGTTAATATTATATTTTTAATCATCAAAATATATCTTTCTGTCAATAATTACAAAATATGAATATAGTACTTGAAATTTGGATCTGAGCTGGGGATGTAGCTCAGAGTTAGTGTGCTTATCTAGATGTGGGATATACTGTGTTCAAAATACTGTGTACTGAAAAAAAAATCCTGAAACTCTGAAATTTGGATCTGGCATTCCTTTTCTGTTTTCATACAATTTTTACAATTTGGGAAAAATAACAGCTCAGCTATGTCATTGCCAATTAGTCAAGAGAGATGACCGGAATAATATCAATTCTGCATCCATGTAAAACTCACCCTTTGGTTTCCTGTTCACATTCATAGACTCTAACTGTCTACACAATAACTGAATGTTGCATTTTGACTTTGCTCAACTTTAGCCAGGTTAGAAATATTACAAATGATTATTCTTATTTAAATTTCAATATGGAGGAGTGGAATAATTGTCCTTTCATTATAGTTCATGATATTTTTCATGGGAACTGAGTGGGGAAAGTAGTGTCCTTTAATTGAGAATAAAATGATCACATGAAACCATGTCTGTATCCTCCACAAAAGACTCTCTTTCCTTTTTAACATTCTACCTTCTTTTTCTCTTATTCTCAATCCTGTTTTGTTGTTTTGTTTTGTTTTGTTTTTTGAGGGGAAAGACCTCTGCTAATTAAGTGAGTTTTATAGACTATAACTATTCAGTAAAAAGTTCTTTGTTTTTTGGTACAATCACAAATCACAATGCTAAAAGTGGCACATGTTTTTGCATCAGAAGGCAATGATTGAACATAAAATCCACAGTCACCCCATGCTCATGGTAAGTGTTAATATTAAATGACCTGTGAGTTTTCCCAACTGGCTGACACATTTTTATCTGATGAAAATAAGCAAAAACGGAATGACACTCATATTCTTTTACATACTGTTTACTCTACAAATCTATGTCATCAATGTTTTCTGTTGTCAAAGAAGGGGGAAGAAACATTCATGAAACTAAAAATTTCTACTGGAGAGAGGCTTGACCCAAATTGTTCTTTTGTTCATAGAAAAGCAAAAAGAGCAGATGGGTAAGAAGAAAAGGTCAATAAGCACTTTGTATAATTATGACATTATAGACAGTTTAATTTCCATTAGTGATAACATGTCCACATTCCCATTTTATCTTAATTCTTTATGGGCAGTACAGAGAATAGTTTCTTATATATGCATTTTGTTATATGTATATATGTATATGTATACTCACACACACACACACACACACACACATATATATATATATATATATATATATATACCCATACTTGCACATACATGCTATATGTATATAGTGACACTATATGTATATAGTGACAAAAAAGAAAATACATTTGACTGATTAGGATTAGGAAACATTTAAAATTTGTAGATGAAGTGTTTACTTTTTTTTAAAATTAAAAACTTACAGAGAGAACACAATAAAATAGCATCATGGAGATCATCATATACAAATTATTAATAATTTTGCTTATACATTCCTGAGTTACAGCTTCTTGCTCCTCACTAAATTATGTAAGAGATAATGGGAACTCTGATCTTAAAAACAGCATGACAACCTTGGCTATTCTGACATTTAGAAATATAGTTGGTACTAAGTCACCCTGGAATCTCTTCACTAAACTCCTGCATCTGGAATTAAGTCTCTATTTGAATTATTTTTACTTTTTATAGTTATATATTAGAATGATAATTAGATAATATGATATTTTAAAATAAATGCTGAAGTTTGGTATAACACTATGTGGTACATCTTTCTAAATTATATATTTTTAGATGATTCATAATCATAATAAAGAATTGCTATACACTCAGGAAATAATAACATGCATACAAAACTTTTCTTTAATTTGAAGTTTATATTTAAATATTATTTAAAACTTGTCCAGGTAATATGTACTATTGCATAATTATATTCATTTTGAAAATTCTTTGTTTTTTTCCTGCATATTTGATGCTGCAGGTTTTACTTCCATGCTATATTATACAGAACTTCATACACAAAACCAATTATGTTCACTGGCTACTACTCTAAACCAAAAGTTCATTGCTTTAAATAAATTTAGCAGATAGATTTATTTTAGCTACATGCTAAAAGAAATTTGAGACTGACATGCTCAACACTTTATTTATTTATTTATTTTTTGTAGGGGGGCACATACTAGGGATTTAATCTAGAGTAATTTATCATGGAGCGACATCCCAAGTCTTTTTTGTTTTTTGTTTTGAGACAGGATCACGCTAAATTGCTGAGGCTGCTCTAGAGCTTGCCGTATTTCTGCCTCAGCTTCCCAAATTTCTGGGATTACAGGCATGTGCTAGGGTGCCTGGTGCCAGCCAATCTTTTTGATAGTTTGTAACCAATACACATTTATCTCACAAATGTTACAAATGTTAAATATTTTAATTCGTAAATTTCATTAAAAATGCTTAAATAATAAATGATGTGCTTATAAAAAACATGTAAAGTTCACGTGTTATACACAAGTGGTCAATATGTCTAGAAATCTGTTAACAACATGAAGCAATAATTATGGATTGAGCTGTAGTCCAATTAAAAATTGATTTGAAGTAGAATCATGTATCACATGATATTAAGTATCATATGTTGCACTAATAAAGTTAAAAATGTGCAGGGTCAGTTTAAGAGAGGTATTCAATGTTTCAAAATACTTCAGTATTTTAACGACTCACAAATTTTGTATTTTATTAAAAGCCCTCCCAAGAACTCAAGGAAAGAAATTGGGCACAGTGGCACACTCCTGTAATCCCAGCCACTCAGAATGCAGAAGCAAAAAGATTGTAAATTCAAGGCCAGTCTCATTGATGCAGCAATACCCTATCTTTAAAAAAAAAAAAAAAAAAAAAAAGTTAAAAGGACTTGGTATTTAGCCAAGTAGTATAGCATGCTAGATTCAATGCCCAGTACCAAAAATAATTGAAAGAAGTCAGAGTTCTGCTGTTGTCTTTGATCTCCTGTTACAAAGATTATAAATGGCATTTCTAGTCTAGCTTTCTGCTTTTGATTAGATAGGAAAACTGAAAATAAAGCAGAATAGTTTCCTGACTATTCTAAACTAGGTTCTTTTCTACATATTCTCATCTTCACGACTTGGCTTAGGGGACTATTAATAATTGGTTTTCATAGTTACAAAAAATTGGAACTTTGTTTCAGAAGAAACGAAAGCCCCAAAATACAACTATTATATAGTACAACTTAATCCATGAAGAGGAAACACTTGTGGAGCATTAATTTTAATAGCACCTGGATGATGGACGTGGTAATAGCAAGTTGGAGGGAAGATATAAAGTGATTTTAACATAGTATAGAAAATAATAAAATATTATGAGTGAATGACATTGAAGTTAAAAAGAATGACTTGTAACTTTGATTTATATCTTTAAGGTAATAATAATAATAGAGCTTATCATAAGCAGGATAATGTTATTTTAAATATTTACATATTTTCAAGTTTCTAACTATGGACTTATGTTGAATATTTTATTGAATTACATATCCACTAGTCCTATATCTTATTGACATAATTATGCTTATAATTCCTATTATAGGAATGAATTAAAAAAATTTTAACAGTTATATTTTTATACGACATGTACTTTTCTTTCCTCTGCTCCAGTAAAAGACATTGTTAATTAAAAGCAGACAATAACACAATATTAATCCAGAAATAGATTATAAAAAGGAAAACATTTAGAAATCTTAGATGGAATAAATTCTTCTTATAATGAGACAACTTTTATCACACAATTACATGCTCTTTTACTGGGAAATTCTGTTGAAATTCAAGAATGTTAAGAAATTCAAGAAACAGGTGCCACAAAAATAATTGTTAATGCTTACCTAATTTAGACATGCTGAGACATATACTAGTTTATTATAATTAAATGCCTAAAAATTTAGACTAATTATGTATCCTTAAAATGTTATGTGATTTTCTAATAATATATGCTACAAAATTAAATTAAAACAATTGAAACATAATCTAGAAATTTATTTTCTTTGGTAACAGTGATCGAGATAATTCAGACAAACTCATCCACAAAAGAAATTTTAAAAGTACAGGAAACAGGCAACTCTGGATTAAATATATATAATATGTTCTTAAATACTTGAAAGAAATAACAAGATGATAAGAACCTAACTGCCCAGCCTATGTCCTAGTGAGCTTATACCTGGAATCATATATTCCTTGGAGGATTTTCCATGTTGAGTAGGTGGCTGTGTGATGTCTAAGTCTTTTTATGTGAATTGATGTTCTTCCAGGCATATGAGATAGGAAAAAATAATAGATTACTCCTCTCTGTGCTAGGACTTTAACATGCTAGGTTTGTAGCCCACCTTTATCTAGATGTCTCATAAAAAAATGCAATCTTCCTTTGTGGAGTAAGTTAATATTACATACATCTAAACATTGTTATAAAAATGTATTTCTAGCCGGGCATGGTGGCGCATGCCTGTAATCCCAGCACTTGGGAGGCTGAGGCAGGTGGATCACGAGTTCAAAGCCAGCCTCATCAACATTGAGTTGCTAGAAACTCAGTGAGACCCTGCCTCTAAATAAAATACAAAAAAGGGCTGGGGAATGTGGCCCAGTGGTGGAGTGCCCCTGAGTTCAATCCCCGGTACCTTAAAAAAAAAAAAATGTATTTCTAATACCTGTCAAATTATCAATTATAATGTAGCATGTAAAGAAAAGACAGCATGATCAGAGAAGCAAAAACAAAATCACACAGCAGTAACAAATATAAGACTGTAAAACTTACTATGTTTATAAAATTAAAAAAAAAAAAAAACAGAATAAAGGTTTTTGACAATGAACTCAGGTCTTAAAAAAAAAAAAATCACATTACAAGTTTGTGAAAGCACCAAGCAGACACTATTAAACCATTGTACTTAAGATAAGATTAGTACAAATGAAAAGGGAAAATAGTAACTGGGAAAAGAGACTAAAAGAAATTGTACATGAAGAAAAACAGAAGACAAAGAATTTTATTTTTTTATTTATCTATTTTGGTAATGAGTTTTTAACTCAGGGGTACTTAACCACTGGGCCACATCCCCAGCCATTTTTTGTATTTTATTAGAGACAGGGTCTCACTGAGTTGCTAAGTGCCTCGCCATTGCTGAGGCTGGCTTTGAACTCTCAATCCTCCTGCCTCAACCTCCCAAGGGCTGGGATTACAGGCCTATGCCACTGCGACCTGCAAAGATTTTTAAAAAACAAGTGAAGCTTGTGAAAATAGGTTTAAGTGGAAACCCAAAGAGAGAAAATGGTACTAAAATAGCATTTGAAGAAAATGGTAGCTGTGAGTTTTCCATAAATGCAAAAGACACCAATTAGTATATTAAAGAAGCTTTTCAAATCTCAGGCAAAGCAAATAGAAAACTAATGCATACCTAGAGTAAAATCAGAGAAAATCAAAGAGAAATAATAAAGTAATATGAATTAAAAATACAGATTACCTATACATTAAGAAGAGTTAGAAAGATAATATTTCATTAACATTCAGAAACAAGACAGTGAGATAATATATTAGACATGATGGTATAAGATAAAACTGATATTGGAATTATATACACACAAAATTAAAATAAACATCTTTTCAAAAAGATGAAAGGAAAAGGAAGGAAGGAAGGAAGAAAGAAAAGAGGAAGGGAAAATGCATTTTCAAATTTGTCTTAGTAAATTCTGAGGGATATTCTTCAGACAGAAGGGAAATGGTCCTTGATGGAAATTCAAGGAAGCAAGAGAGAAAGAAAGCAAAAGCCAAAAAAAAAAAAAAAAAGCTTTAAAACGAATGTTGAAGTTGAACATTAAATTTTGTATTTTAAGAATGACTGAGAATGAGCACTTCCTCCAAAATAGCATAAGAAAATATTTTTTAAACACAACATGAAAGTACTCATCATAAAGAAAATAATTTAAAAGTTTGACTACATTATAATTCACAGTATTGGTTCTTCTAAATATACTAAAAGATACCAAAAACACAAGTCAGCTAGGAGGATATAATTACAGCCACCCATAAATCAAATAAGATTTCATATGCAAAATAAGGATCTCCTACAAATCAATAACAAAAAGGTAAAAAAAAAAAAAAAAAAAACTAAAGAAAATAATTAACTAGAGACTTGAACAAATGCTTCATGAATTAGTCAATACATATGGCTAACAATAATCAGAAAAAATAGTTCTTAACCACCTATGTAATTGTGGAGATAAAACTCTAAGCGAAAAGCTTTCATACTGGCATAAATATTAAAGTTTAGTGATAACAAGTAATGGGAAGCATATGGCGAAACATTCTCACATATCTTGAACAAGAGTTCACTTGTATGGAAATTTTTCTTCTTCATTAGTAAATGAAGTCTTGTCTATGCACACCCACCTGGGGAAACCCATGTTTCCAAGGACCAAATTATCCATATGATTTGTTCAAACAGAGTTCTGACATGGAATAGGCAGGGTTATTAAAACAGAAAGGGTAATGTTAATGCCTACTTTTCATATACTGGATAGAGAAAAAAAGAGGAAAGACCTAATGGGGAGAGGAGTCTAGTAAGACATGAAATAAAGAAATATTGAATTTGTCCTGAGAAGAAGACCATAGCCAGTAAAATTCCAAAGATGCAATTATGAATGGAATTATTTCTGCAAAATTTCTTAAGGTGTCAAGGAATTATAAGTATAAAATTATTATTTAACAACTAAAGTAAAAGGTAATTTTTCTTCCTATAGCATAGATGAGATTGAGAAGTTATGAAAAGATATGAATAAAAACTTCCTTTTCTATATAAAACAATGAAACAAAGATTCTTCTGTGAAATTGGAATTTCAGTTTTAATTCTTTACAACTCTGTAATTAGGACAATATTATACTATAGACAGGATTATGTTTTGATATTACTTCAAACACTTCTACATATTAACAATAGTAAGCCTCATTTTATTTTTAAATTGTGATTTTGATATTCCTTTAATAGTCTTATAAATATAGTACAATTATGATTCAACTTTTCTGCTCAATTTCATTTAATTTCTCCCTTTTGACTGAATTTTATATGGGTAAATTTTAGTCTAATCATGTAGTGATATGCAGAACACTAACAACTTGGTAAAGAATTTCTTTTTTATGTAGAATAATTTCCATTTGAAACCTAACCTAACAAAAATTGTGTCCCACAGAGGGATACAATTAGGACATGTGCAAAAAAAAAAAAAGAAATTGTGGGACTATACTGAGAACAAATTATTTGTCAGGCATGTTTTAAATATGTGACTTATTAAATTTTCACAACTCCATATAAGGTAGATTTTGATCCTGATTTTATGTTTTATTTTTTCTAATTTATCACATGAGAAAGAGATAAATGAAACTTCAATATACATCTTGTCAATATAATGGGGAATCTTCTCCAATACATTATAAAAATCACAAACAAAAACAGGAACTTAAAGTTCTTGATCACAATGCATGAGAACACAAAGATCCAGTGTCTGGACATTTTGTAAAGTATTTATTCTAATAAGATTTTTTATTGAATATACATACAAAAGACAAAGGATCTCAAATCAATAGTATAATATTTCACCTTAGGAAATTAGAACAAAAAGAGCAAATTTAAACCCAAAGTAAGCTAGAGAAAAAATATTGAATCAATGACAATAGAGCAGAAGTTGTTGAAATTGAAAATAGGAAATTAATAGGGGGAAAAAAATCAGTGAAAAAGTTGGTTCTTTGAAAAGATAAAATTAATAAGACTCAAGCAAGCTTAAGTAAGAAAAGAGAGGAAGCAAAAAAACTATTCACATTGGAAAAATACGGGAATATCACCACAGACTTATAATAAAGAATAGAGTAACTCTATGACCATAAATTTGATAACCTGGATGGTATAGACAAATTTCTTGAAAGACACAATCTGTTAAAATTCATACAATAAAAAAATCTAAATAGGCCTATGTCTATTAAAGAAATTGAATCATAAATTAGTCTAAAATAACACTAAGCCCAAATGAGTACAAGGGTGAGTTCTGCCAAACATTTAAGGAATAAATTATGCCAAATCTCTGTTCTTTCAAAATACAAAAGCAAAGGGAAATGTTTCCTAACTCATTTGATGGTGCTAGCTTTATCCTAATACCAAAACCAGAGAATACTAAAAAAAAAAAAAAAAAAAAAAAAAAAAAAAAAAAAACTACAGAACAATATCTCTCATGAATATAGATGACAAATCTTGAGCAAAATATAACTAAATCAAATCTAATAACCTATAAAAAGAATTATATACCATTTTCAAATGTAATTTATTCCAGGCATATAGGGTTTATATAGGGCTTGTTAGCATTCAGAAAAATTAGTGTAATCGATCCTATTAATGAGATACAGAAAAAAAATCACATGATTTTGCCAATATGCACTCAAAAAGCATGGAGGAGAACTTATTCAACTTGATAAAGAATATGTTTGATACCACTATAACTAACATCATAATTAATGGTGAGCAAATCAAAGTTTCTCACTAAGATGAGGGAAAAGGCAAGATTCTCTCTCACCAGTGCATTTGGTCATTATATTGGAAGTCCTAGCAAATGCATAAGGAAAAGACATAAAATATATTCATATGGGGAAAGAAAACAAAACTGTATTTGTTTGCAATGACATAATTGTCCTTGCAGAACACCCAAAGTATCCACAAAATTATTCCTGTGTTTCAATGTATAAGGCTAATACACAAAGTTAATCACATTGTTATAGATCAGCAACAAGTGAAACCTGAAACTAAAAACATGATACCATTTGCATTAGCACCCCAAAAATAAAATAATCAGGTGCAAATTTAGCAAAATATCTAATATGATAAAATTACAATTCTGATTAATGAAATCAGACTGACTAAATAAATGGAAAGATATTACATGTTTATAGACATAAAGACATTAGATCTTATGCAGATTTCAGTTTTTCCCAACTTGATATATTCAATGCAATCCCAATAAAAGTCCTGGAAAATTATTTTGTAGATATAAAAAAAAAATGATACTGAAGTTATATAGAAGCAAAAGATTCAGGAGAATCACCAACAATATTGAAGAGGAAGAGCAAAATTAGAGAATTGACATTACCTAACTTCAAAACTCACTATAAAAGTAGTCATCAACATGGTATGGTATTGGTGAAAGAATAGGCAAGTATATCAATGGAATAGAATAGAGATCCCAAAATAGACCCACATCAGGGTATACAGTGAACTGATTTTTGAAAAAGAGCAAAGTCTATGCAAGGTAGAAAAGATAATCTTTTCAACAAATGATGCTGGAACCACAGGGCGTAAATTAGAAAAAAATTAATCTATTTCTAAACCTTATATTATTCACAGAAATTAACTAAAATTTGTTTGCAGTTCTACATATAAAATTAAAAAAAACTATAAACTCCTAGATGATAAGGAAAAAAAAAATTCTAGGTGACCTTGGGTTTGATGATGACATTTTAAATAGAACATCAAAGACATGTGATATTAAAAATATAATTTATAAGATTAATCTCATTAAAATTATTATTTTTTCTTTGTCAAAGACATGATAAAGTAAATGAAAAGAAAACCCACAGACTAGAAGAAAATATTTGCAAAGACATATCAGTTAAGAAGTGTTTTCCAAAATATACAAAAAAAAGAACTCTTAAAACACAAGTTTATGAAAACTAACAATACAGTTAAAAGGTCCAAAGAATTTAACAGAATTGAAGATGATGTGTGTATGTGTGTGTGCGCATGTGTAAGTGTGTGTGTGTGTGTGTGTGTGTGTGTGTGTGTGCATACAAAAAGTGTTACACCTTATATGTCATCAGGTAAATGTGAATTAAAACAATAGTTGCCAATACATGCCTATTAGAATAACCAAAATAATAAGTATATGGAGCAACAGGAACTAATTGCTGGTGGGAATGCAAAATGGTACAACCAATTCAGAAGAAATTTTGGCGGTTTCTTCCCAAACAAAATATATTCATGTCTTATGATACAACAATTTAGCTCCTTAGTATTTATCCCAATGAAGTAGAAAATCTACATTCAGAAAGAAACCTGAAGAAGGATATTTATAACACATATATTCACAATTGCCAAAACTTAGAAGCAATCAATAATATGTTCTTTAATAGGTGAATAGATAAATTGTAGTACACACAAATCACAGAAACATATCAATGCTAAAATAAATGAGCTATAAAAGCATTAAAAAGCATAAGGTAAAATAAGGCCATATTTCTAAATTTAAAAAGCCTATATGAGAATAATGCATACTGTATAATTCCAACTACTTGGCAGCTGGAAAGGGAAACTATGGAGACAGTAAAGAGATCAGAGGTTGCCAGGGGTTATAGGTGAAGCAGGGATAACAGAGGAGTCACAGAGAAGCTTCAGGGCAGTAAAACTACTCTTTATAAGGTTATGATGGTGGACATAAGTCATTATACATTTCTGTAAACCCAATCGAAAGCCCTCATGCAAACTATGGACTTTGTGTGATATGTTTATTACAAATAAAACACTCTGATGGGAATGTTGATAATGGAGAAGGTATGCATATGTAAAAGTTGAGCATGTGAGAAATCTCTCTACACCTGTAATTTTAAGATAAACTTAAAAGTGCTCTAAAAATAAACTATTACAAAATTAATATGTTCTACCAACAATGAAGATTGGATAATGTGTACAATGAAAACATGAACTGAATTATCATCAAGACCTGGATTTGAATATGACACCAATGTCTTCTTCAATTTTATTTCTAATGGACACCACTGGAGGACTTGCATCAAGATATTAAAAGTCTGTTAGTCTCAATTCTCCCATCTTTAAAATAGAGATGGTGCCTATGAAGATTAATATGAAGATTATTTATGGTATTTTAAAAATGCTTATGAAAATAATTATTCTAGGCCTGATCCTTAGTAAATTATTAATATACTGAGGGTGTTATTATTAATGAAGAGCTATTGATATGTTCATAGGTTAAAATAGGTGCTATTTTACCATTTTTAAGAAGATAAATATTATTACTTTGATGATTTATCATATGTTATATCTTATATGGCCTCATTCTCAAAAATATTAATAAATCACAAGAAAATTCAGGCTCATAACCCTAAGGCTGCTGATGATCTGCTTTGGTTCTAATCTTATATAGAAACTAAGTACCTTGAGGTTGCACATAAAGATATGTACATTAAATATTGTGATAATCATGTGATAATGTGATAATGTGATAATGTGCATGTGATAATCATGCTTCTACTTTAAAAATTAGAAAAATATCAGTGAAATATTGAAATAATTAAATATCTTTTCCTCTATAATTTGTTGGTATAAATAACCACATATAATTTCAGAAAGTTTGATAATATTGTCTAATTTATAAAGTATTAAGTATATAAAATACTGAATTAATTTGCTATCTTTAATATATTTTTAAAATTTTAGCATGTTCACTTACAAATGGTATTAAATATATTGCATATACATTTGATGGAAAGACATTAGTATGAGCTTGCTATGAATAGTCATTGGCAGTCTGGGTAAACAACCAGTCAATCAATACTCATCTCCTGTATATTAGAAATGTGTTCTGGTGCTATGTTAAAAAGCTATTACAGATAAAAGGAAAGGTTTTCATCCTGTGTTCATTCCTGCAACTTATCTAAAGAAACCCCAGGGCACTATAGTTGGAGTCAATCAAATCATACATTACTTGCTATGTCTTTAATAAGTTTAAAATTTTTCACTATTTTTAGGTGACAGAACATCAGACATAGTTAAATTACCAAACTATTTCCTGTACGTGGTGAAATAGAATTTGAGCCTATCAGATTAAAAAATACTTTAATATTATTTGCTGAATTAAAATAATTCAGCCAAAAGAGATTTACGTTTGTCTAATAACACACTGCTGTAACTGATAAATCTGAAACTAGGATCCAGAGCCTTTGTCTTCACTACGATGTTTTACTGAGTTGGAAACTCTCAAGTATGTTACAGCAAATGGATGTGAAAGATGGGGAATTAGAGCTGGCTGTTCATTTTGGCAGCTCTTCACAGGGTCCAGAGACTGGCACTCAGCTATACAAATCCAGAAATAAATTTAACAATTCATCCAGAATTAATTAGGCTATTGAGGATTGACCAAGCTAATCAAAATCACAGGATACCTTTGTTTGTGTTGAAATACCAATTTATCCAGCTACAATGGGAAAAACATCAGGTTTAGACACTAGTGTCAGCTATGAGCCTGGGAATCTCCCTTCTAACGCACAGGTCAAAAGCTTCACAAGATTGATGAACAGAAAATTACAAAAAAGGGAGTTGGCTATTCTCAAGGCAGTCAAAGTCTAATCAGCTAATGAATTGCCCTTTTCAACTCTAAAGACATTTCTGTCTAATGAGCCATTCTTTTTCTTGTCACCTTCAAGTTTATTGACAAATTCTTAGTTCTTAGCCTTTTTTTTTTTTTTTTTCTTACACTAAGCATATCACTGTGTGTGTTCAATTAAAGTATTAACTCTGGTAAACTATAAAAAATGAGTTTATTAAAACCTTATTCAGATCAGTAAATATTCCCAGCATCCTGTGCTTGCAAATTAGGCCTATGGACCAAGTCTGGCCTGCCACCTGTTTTTGTAAAAGAAGTTGTATTAGAACACAGCCAAACAAATACTTTCCTGTATTTTCCATGCTACTGTCTAGGGCTGTTTTTATCTATATAGGTATCATGGATTAGTGCTACTGACACGCTAAATATTCAAAGCCTAAAATATTTCTGTACAACTTTACAGAAGATGCCTCTTCAGTGAAACTCTAGTTGGCTACTTTGATATTCATAAGTTATTTGAAAATGATCTGTTGGATTCTGCTCATTCTTTAGGTTCAAAACACTAAACATAAGACAATTACACAGAGCATACATAAAAATCGCTCTCATTTAGATGTGGGGAGTCCATAAATTACATCTGTATTTTTTAAACCTTCTTTGAGCCTTCTGTAAATCATGGCACAGGATGAATTTTTACAATAACTATGACAATTGCTATTCCCAAAGTCTAACACAAATGAAAAAGTAAGTCAAGTTTGTCTTGTCTAAATGTAATTTCTAGTCCCTGATAGTAGCATTCTACCAGGTCTATTTCTTCTGAGTCTGTCATACAGAACAATTATCATTTTTTTCTCTCTTCTTAACAGCCAATCAAAATACAAATTACTAGGGTTCATGCTCAGTCAGAAGGAAAGCAATCTGATTGTCCCGTGTAAATCACTAACAAGTACTCATCTGAGCAGTTTTGGTTCCTCAACAGTGTACAGGGAACATTTTAGTTCAAATGTATCTTTAACCACAAAAATGCTTAATAAAAATGCTTCAAGAATAAAATCTTCCATGTGATCCTTATCAGGATGTATGTCTGCTACCCCTAGATCTGATCAGCTGTGTTCATGTTTCCCTGTTTTTCTAAACTGTGGGCAGGTTTACTAGAATTAGTAAATTTTAGGCCTGTGACCTCAGAGCATTTACTCTAGAAGACTTGTGATTGTAAAGACTTTCTATATCCCCTTGAGATGTGAATCTTTGTCCAGCCTCTTGCCTTATTTTATTTTTTACTTTTAACTGGTTCTAGGGATTGAACCCAGGGCCTCACACATGCTAAAGAAATCCTCTTCCATTAAGCTTACCCCAAACCATTGAAGTTTTATAACACAGGACTTTATTTATCAAGGAGATATGAGCTATCCTATTGAAATTTAACCATCATGGAAGACAGGGCCTGTATCTCAAGTCTTTGTGAGAAGTAAGGAGAACACCTGTAATAATAGTAATTAGTAATCACAAATGGCCTACCTAATCCTGTCTACCAATCTCACCCAAATCCCCCATATCTTCTAGCACTTTTCACTTGTTAATCCCAGCGATTAATACATTGTCTTTTGCTTCAGCAGTGTTGACTCCTATTGTAATTATCTAGAATAGAGTCACCTAAGCCTCTTTTCTGGTGGAATTTTTCTTTGATAGAAACTGTCTCTGAAGAAGTTTCCAAGGAAGGAAAGGAACTTGACTCAGGAAAAATAGAATCCTTGGCGTGTATGAAGGAAAATAATTTTACCATGAGCCAGAGACACAAATTTATTCAGGCAACCAGATATACAATCAAGGAAGAATGCAGGCTATCTCAAGTGAGGGATCTTTTGGGGAAAAGCAAGAAATATATTTTCGGTGGAGAGGGTAAGCCATCTAGAAAGTGAGGAACATTTGGGGTAAATCAAATAATGCACTTTCAAGGGAGAATATTAACCATTTACAGTAGAGAGACAGCAACCCTTTGTTCTAAGGTATTAATATTTATAGATAATAGCTAGGGGCTGGACCAGAGGTGGAGTTATGTGATTAGGCACCAGTTTTACTAGTGCTTACTAATTGCCCTCCTCTCATATTACCTTTTTCAGGAAAGGGGATGGGCCAATGAGAAGGTCTGGGTTTCTCATAAATTGCTTGTTTTGCATTTTAAGGTTCATGGATTAAAAGATTGCCTGCATTGTTAATTTTCATGGACACTTCTCTTTTGAGATTCAATATATCTTCTTTTTTATGCCAAATTCCTATGTCAAAACCAGGTTTTTGTTTTCCCCATATTTCTATCTCAAAAACAGGTTTCTATTTCTAATAAAATATTGTTTGTTCTCACTTATTTTCATCTCTATGCAGTTGTTGCCACATCATAATAGCTTTATTAAAATAAGCACTGTAAGAGCCCTAATTGAGGAGATAGCTAAGATGGCAGCTAGCTGAGAGCCATAAAGGTGTTCAAGTATTTTCACCTGATATTCAGGCATTTATCTAAGAATCTTTTTATGCCTGTGAACACTGTGTGACACACCTGTAAGCTCGAGCTGTTAGCACATGTCCTTGTTAAGGCAAAATGTATTTAACCGGGTGAGGTTAGTTAGAGAGTGGTGTGGTTGGAGTTGGAGTGGTTGGAGTTGGAGAGGTTGTTGGAGCTGGAGAGAGAAGTTAGAAGAGAGAAGAATAAAAGAACTTTTTCATTTCCATCCTGCCTCTGAATTTTCTCCCGTGGAATTGTTGCCGCAAACGGCAATCGCTTCAGGCGGCAACAAGCACAATAGGTAGACATCAGTAGATAGAGGAAGTAAATGGTGATCACTTCATCTTGAGCAATGCAAAATCACTCTATCTTGGGTGACAGAAACCACACCCATAAACTAGTCCCCTTCATGCTCAGAAACTACTTTCTTAAACTAGATATACTGGGTATAACCAGCTTAAGGGACCATTCTACTTTCAAAACATTCACAGAACACTAAAGCATCATCATTTGGGGGACCTCAGATCATTGTAATTTACAACATGACTTTAAAGCTGCATAGATTTCACTTAGATATAAATGTAAAGTCTTCAACATGGTGAAACCTTTTTAAGCACATTACTGATACAGATTTTCCAGTGTGGCCAAACCAGTGAAGATTCACTACATCATGGCCCCAAAACCATAGTAACCACCCCAATATATAATACATGAGAAGAGAGACCCCCCCAGACCAAATATAAACTCTTGCCATTTAGAAATACGCAGTCCCAGTCCTCTCTGGATGAGCCCCACTTCACATGAAACATATCTCTCTGTGCTTATTCTGTAAGTTTCTTAACCAAAATTTTCCTTGAAGAAGTGAACAGTAATATTGCCCTGCAACACTTTATATCAATTATAATGCTAAGAACATATATCTGTGTATGATCATATTTTTAATTATAAAATGTATGTCTCAGTACCTTTTATCACACTTTTTAAAAATAATATTACTAACTTGAAACTACAAATATTTAAAAATCTTATGTAAATACAATATAATTTAATGCCTCCTGAAAATTAAATGTTATACTAAATAAACCAGATTTATCAAATGAATTTATTTTCATCTTCAGAACAAAGACATATAAAACATTACACATTTAACTTAATGCCAATATATGTTAAAATTATATAATGAATTCACATCATATTAAATTAAATTTTAACAAGCTTTACCTTTAAATTTTAACAACTTCGCCTTTGCCTGCAAATTTCCAGTGGGTGGCTAAAAGTGGGATTAAGACTTGGCATTTCTGCCTCCAGTATGCATCTATCTCCTTTGTTCTGAATCACCTTGGATTCTAGGAACAATGTTTAATCCCACAAACATCTTTGATGAGTGAAAACTACCCCCAGGCAATAGCAACTTTCTTATGCTGGAAAAGATCCCACCCGACCAATCCTGAGATAATGATGGATAGACACACTTGATCAAGATCACCTGCTTTGGCAATAGTAAAATGCCTCCAGAGAGGCAAAGCCATATCTAAAACCAAAACCACATATTTGGGTAAAAAGACAAAATATAAATTTTTACACATCACCTTTCTTATTTGGAAAGAAAATTTGAGTTGAAAAGAAAAAAAATGAAAAATTTTATACAGTTGTTTTAACTCAACATACAGAATAAAGACAAAAGGAAAAAATATCTTGTAGAGAATCTTATCACACCTATCAGTTTCTTTTTCACCATTTTTGTCCTAACCTTTCATTGGAAACATGATAACACTAATAAAAGTAATTTCTCTTTTGTACTTGCATCATTTCTTAGAAGGAAGGAGGAAAAAAAAAAAAAAACATGCTCAGAAATTGAACAGAGTTGTGTAATCTGGGAACAAATTTTGGACTTATTCAAGTACCACTGAGTCATGGCACTAGTGTTACAGGGAGTGTTACCCCGTAAAGTGTCTTCTGGTTAGCTTGTTTAATTGATTGTCATAAGAGGGAGATGGTGATCAGGTTAACAACTAAGGAAGGTTTGCAACAAGTAACAAGTGTGGGCAATATGCAGGAGACATAATGAGGGACTAGTAACTTTGACTAAGACACTTTTCAGTTAATATGTATCCTATTCTCCTTTAAGGCAGGATGTAAGAGAATCCTTTCTTTGGGGAATTCAACTTTTACCCGAAGTGGAGCTATACATCTTGGGTCCCCAATAGAAGCCTTATGATTCAGTATTTGAGATCAACTTTTTAATCTGGTTTAACTCAGTTAAGTCTATTAAAAGATTGATATCATACATATAGATTTAACAGGTAAATTTTAGACTATACAGCAGTATACTTTATAAACATTTTCATTTATGAAGTTAAATAGGCTGGGTGCCCTGGCACACATGTAATCCCCAGCAATTTAGGAAGCTGAGGTAAGAGGATTGCAAGTTCAAAGCCAGCCTCAGAAATTTAGTGAGGCCCTAGGCAATTTGGCAACACTCTGTCTCAAAATAAAAAAATAAAAAGGGATGGGGATGTAGTTCACAGTGGTAAAGCACCCCTGGGCTAAATCTCCATTACCTAAACCAAACAAAACAAGCAAATAAAAACAATATCTATTATGATTTATTTAGTTAGTTAGTTACCAGGGATTGATTTCAGGGGCACTCGGACACTGAACCACATTCCCAGCCCTATTTTGTATTTTATTTAGAGACAGGGTCTGGATGAGTTGCTTAGGGCCTAGCTTTTGCTGAGGCTTGCTTTAAACTCTGCATCTTCTTGTCTCAGCCTGGGAGCCATTGGGATTACAGGCATGTGGCACCATGCCTGGCTCTATTATGATTATTTAACTATACATTAAAATATATATACATATATATTAAGTTTTAAGTCAGACCACCTTTCACATAGATGTTATTTTTTTTAATTTGTGCTATTATAAAGTCACATGATATTATCTAAATACACATTAACTGCTATTTTATTTATTTTGAAAAAGTAAGATAAATGAAAACAATACAATATTTCTCCAGTATTCCTTAATTATCAATTTAATATTGCATACTTCAGACACATTCATTTCTCCATTTTGTTAAATAGTAACTCAGGAACATACTAAGAGCCTTAACTAACCTGACTTATCCTCATAAAGGCAAGGAAAAGGGGAAAAGAGAGGGAAAAAAAAAGCCCTGTAATTAGCACAGTTAAATAGAAATATTTTCATGTAATCTACTTTTTTATTTATCAAAATTTTCATTTGGTAGTTTTAAGAGATACAATTTTACTGCATTATCATAAAAGAATTAATTGGATATATTAATGTCCTCAGGAGTACAAACATTAAAATTCTAGTTGAACAAGAAACTATAATTTTCCCCGAAGTCATTTTGTATAATCAGATTTTTATACATTGCTAATAAATGTAGATGTGTTTTAAAATAAAATATTTAAAAATCTGGAAACATATATATTATGTCCATGAGATGTCATCTGATGGAAAATCTTTAAAAGTTGTTAATATATATTTTATATGAATGATAACATTTCTATTTTCTGAAAGAAAGAAAATTTGGAAAGGATGCATTAGAGTTCAACTGGATCAATGTATTATTACATATGAATATCACCTGATATAAATAATAGGTATGATATTATCATAGGGATCAAATCATATCAGATAAGGACAAAGGGACAGATGCTTGTGAATCCTAATTTGAATTCTGACCCACACTGGCAAGCTGTACTATATTCTAGTTTCTTTATCTTGAAAATAGGAGTAATGGTAATACACACAATGTCAGTATTAATAACGTATTTATAGTACACTCCATATATGAAAGTGATTAATATATGACATTGTCAAATATCAGAAAGGAAAGTAATTCTAGCTTTATAATAGAACTCAATGTCTACTGAAAGCAGAATTATTTGCACAGTGATGGGGAAAATACATATGTATAAAATCACACTCAGCAGCATATGAGGAAAACATTTATTTTCTCTGGGATCAGTGCAGCTTTAAAGGTTATTTTCAATTTATCAAAGAATAATAAAACTATGCATTAATTTATTTACATATTATAACGCACCTTAGCTCATTTTAACATTAATTAACAATACTTTTTCACTTAAAAAATATTAAGACAATAACATCTTTAAAATGTGCTAATTAAATATGTTGATAGCAATATTTTCCTTTTCAGAATTAATATATAAGCACAATTTCCCTCTCATAAAATACAATTTTATAAATGTTGCAAATGATTTTTTATTTGAAGGTCTCAGGTTCAAGGTAATACATTTATATGAAATTAACACCTGAATTTGATCAAAAGTACAAAATGTTTTTTGAAACTATGGAGAAATGCTTCATAATTTATATTACTTCAAATGCATACATAGCCACATTAAGAAAGAATGAAAGAAGAAAGGGGAAGAGAGAGAGCTGAAGACAGAGAAATGGAGGAAAAGTCAAACAAAGCATGAAAAAAATCAACAAAATATTTTATCTCAGGGAAAATTTTTTAAGATTGAATTCAGTAACTACTAATTTATAACATGTTGCTATTCTTTATTTTAATGTAATGTTCCACTAACATATGGAATGTATGCAGGTTAGGTATCATATATTTTTAAAATTAATTGTCATCTTCATAATTCCATTAATATTACTGAATGTCCCAGTATATGATTGCTGAACTCTGGTCCAGGTCACTCCCACTTGAGAACTGAAAAGGTATCCAAGATTGCAGAAGACTGCAATTGAAATCTATTCTTAGTGAATTTCAAACATACAATAAATTGTATTGCAATATACATAGCACCACAAATTTGTTGAATTTATTTTTCCTAAACAAAATTTTGTAGCCTTTGATCAACAATTCCCCCAAATCATCACATTGATAATTAGTTTGTGAGGTAATGTGCAATTATCTGGATTTCACTACTCTACAATATATGTATATTACAAAATATAGTGCTGCACAGTGTAAAAATTTATATAATTTGTCCTTGTCAATTTAAAATGATTAATTTAAAAATCACTAAAAAATACAGTGATTAAATGAGTAAAGTCATAAAACAAAATTCAACTTCATAAACAGGTTGATAAATATAAATTCCAGTGATACATGCAAAGGCATAACATTATCTATAAATATGGTAATATTTGATTCTTTTATTCAATATATAAAATAAATATTTTATGTATAAAAATATATTTATACACATAAAATATATAAAAATAAATAGAATTCCAATGACCAAATCCACCTGCATAGAAATCGATTAAATTAATTAAAGGTGTGCATATGGTGGAAAGAATAAAAGGAGTTAAATCTGTTCTCTATGATTTCCTTCAAGAAAAATTTAAATTAAAAAAAATTCCTTTCATTCTTTGTCCCATTTCCCAAACATTTGGGCTCTAAGCAATTAAAAAAAAAAAAAAAAATAGTAAGCTAAACTGTGTAGTTTGTAAGGCACACATTCATCAGCACTTTCTTTTCATCATCATCATTAGTACTACTGATAATGTAAACTACACAAATAAATCATTGAAAATATAGAAAGAGAATGTTACAATTAAGTGAGTCAAGTTGGATTTACGAGAGAGCTCTATCATCACATTTTATCAACAGAAAGAAGAGTAGGCATTCGTCAGAGCTACTAATATATTTTCAAAAGAAACTGAACCCAGTAGAAGGTATAAAGTTTCAGAGAGAAGAAAAGTGAGAAATGGGGAAGCAACACAGGATGAGATTTAATTTAGATAAATGTAGGGTAATACACAGAGGGAATGCCAAGAGAAGAAAACAAATTGAAGAGTATTAGTTAAAGAATACTACTTGGAGTTTAACCATGGCTATTACAGGAGAGAATGTTGTTAGATAATATTGAAGTAAAAAACAAAATTGTTTTGAGTATTTAAAGTGAACTATTACCCTTTTATTCATATATCTAAGCTCCAGTTTTAGCAAACAATAATTATGATAGGTAAAATTTACTGAACACAGAGTATTAGTCATATTAAATTATTCATCTTAGTATTGAATACTTAAGCAAACATTGAAGCAAGTAGTGTTATGATTCCCATTTTATTGATGGGGAATTTAGGTTTCAAAGAGATTAAGTAGTATTATAAATTTGAAATATAAATTATGGATCAAGGATGATGAAAATTTTGAAAACTTGCAGTATAAAAAACAAAGAAGAACTGTAATACATACTACTTTAAAAAAAGTTAAAAGAAAAAAAAAGAAAAGAAGAAAAAATAAAAGCATATATACAGAAGTACTGGAGATTAATATAGTAAAACATAATTTTCACCAATAACAATATTATCTAATACCATTGAGTATTTACTATGTGCTATGCATAGTTTTTATGTTTTGCTAGTTTTGATTTCTTTAATTCTTGAAAATAATATGAGTTAGAATTATTGTTTCATTTAATACAGGGACACTGAAGCAGGAAGTAATTATGTAACTTGCTTAAGGTCATAAAACTCTTACGCAGCGGAGATAGGATTTGAATTTAATTCTCTCAGGCCTAGCTATGTGAAGATGCACCAGTTACCATTATGTTATGCTGGAAAAAAGGGCATAAATATATTAGAATAAAGTACAGAAATAATAAAATGCAAAAAGGGGGCAATTACTGAAAATGCATGGTTTGTGGCACACAAACACTGATTAAAATAAGATTAAATACTGAACACACAGAAAATAACAAAAGGGAACTAAGAAAAGTTTGAGATAAATATTATCTCATTAAAAAAATAAAAGTAAACCAGTATGCTCTCTTGCTTCATTAATTTCATAATATTTCCTGTTTACTATTTGCTAGATATTCATCTTGTGTGAGAAATGTTTCAAAACAAACAAAAAAGTCTTGCCTTCACAGAGCTTCTATTCCAGAAAACAATATTATACTAGTACTCAAACATTTACAATTTTATTCCAAACAGTACTCTTCCTGCTAGCTTTGAACCAAAGCATAATTTTATGATATAAAGGAAAATTCATTGTAATATCAAGAATACATAAAATACACAATTTAAATGATAGAGTATTTAAAAAATCCTTCAGTTTTCAGCATAAGTGCTTAGTGCTTTGAAATCTAAAATTAATTAGACTCAAGCATGATGCTGGGTGTAGTTCCCTGTATCTTGAGTCCTGAATGTACTTACTATGATCAGTGTTGGGAGTACCTACTCATCTTGTGAGCTTATGATCTCAAGCCAAGCTCTTCTTTGTCCTTTCAAAATCATTTGCTCAACTTTTTCAACCTTGTCATCCCCTAGTCACCTTTATGTCCACTGAAGTTTAGATTAAAATGCCTTATTTAATCTGCTTAATAAAGTGGAACTCCAAGGCAGTTGAGGAGAAGTGGCAGCAGTTTTAACTTTAGTTTTATTTTTCCCTTTCTTCCTCCACCAACTTCATTTGAAAGAGAAAGCATGTTCTATAGTCACCTCCCAAGTGATGCAAATTTTGCCACCTCTTTTTAGAGAATAGGTTGTGTCGTTATTTTAAGTTGTTTTATTTTTCTTGCTATCACACAGGATAATTTAAGAGGAATAATTATATTAAAATATATGTTTTAATATGTATTCCAAATTTCTCATGGGTAAAATGGAAATGCACTTAGTCAAATAAGATATTTACAAGGGATTAAGTGAAAATTTTATTTGACATGCTGGTAGTATCTCTATAAAAAACTGAGAAGTATGACATATTGAAAGGCTGAAAACAGCAAAATTCAAAAGAATTCTGTTTTCTACTCTTCCAGTGTTTATGTCTCTCCCTGGCATTAAAAAAAATGTATGAAATCATTCAGTTCAGTGAAGTGTAACACTGCAAATGGTAATGATGTGATGATACAGTGGAGAAATGAAAATGAATTATAGAGTCGAAGTAAAAGTTTCATTATGTGAGAAAGCAACTATGAAAATCAATTAATGAAGCAGTTAAATCCAGTCTTGGGTCATATGAATCAAGTAAAAATAGGCTGTGTGTATGCATGTTTGAGTGGTGTGTGTGTGTGTGTGTGTGTGTGTGTGTATGCAAGACAGAGAGAGAGAGATTTGAAAATGATATTTATATAACAAATCATTGCACTAAAAATGTTTAAACTCTGAGATTGGAAGGAAACACCTTAAGGCATCATAGATTTTTGTTGTTGTTGTTTCCTCCATTATAAAGAAAAATCAAAAACAAAAAAAAACTACATCACAGAAAATTTGAGAAATGTAAAATTTAATTAGGGAACAAACTAGCAATTATCAGTAGTGATTGGCAAAATTCTTTCTGGCTATTTTTTTATTACAGGATGGATGTTTATGGGATTCCAATATGTTTATAATTATTTTGCATCATTATAAACAGGGGTATATTAAACAAATTTCACAACCAGTATGGTGTTGGCCCTGAACAACGAGAACAAGCAGTAAACACCATACTGGTAGACCCCACAAATGCCATATGCATCTTAGTCCTGGCAACAATCAGAATTTGCACAGATATCTTATTCACAATCATCATCTAAAAATGATTGGATGATACTCTACAGAGTATGTATAATTTATTTAAATATACCTTTACATATATATATATTTATTTATATATACATACACACACATATACACACACATATATAAAATTTTGGAATTGGCATTACTTGTTTTTCCCTAGAAGAAACACTATTTGTAACTTCTTTCAGCATTTTGATAATTTCACAAATTAAGTATACTCTGTATATGATTTTCATCATGCTTGAGGAAAAATACACACATAAGAAATGTCATTGACAATCCTCTGAAATATTTTGATATACATATCATATAATTATATAGAGGGTTTTAAATTTTGCTAAATGTGTTTATATAGATATGTAAAACATCATTATATAAGTATGTAAATTCTTACAGTAACATAGAACTTATGGACAGTATACCAGTAGAATTGTAAAATCTTTCGACCATATGTTATATATATTTTATAGCAGTACCTTTGATTTTTCTGTTTCTGATAATTGTAGTATATTACATTCCACAGGTGCAATATATACATTACTTAATCAATTTCATTTTTTTTTGATATCTTGGTCATTTCTATCTCTACTATATTTTTTTCTAAACAAAACACAACTTATGTGAAATAGATTCCTTTTTTGATGTAATAGATTATTTACATTTATTCTAAATTCCTAGAACTAGAAACAAATTTTGTGACAAATTTAAGTTTAATTCATATTTAAAACTTGATAATTCAAAATGAAAGGATCAGTTTGTAATATAATAAACTGGACATAATCCATGTTGATATGGTGCTGCCAACATTGTATCTTATCATGAAAAAACACATACATCATACATACATCATACATAGGTGCTAATAGGAACCATACTTTGATAATTCAAGAAATGAAAAATTAGATCTATTACTTTAATTTGCAATTTCACTATTAGTTATAATAAAAAATCTGAAGCACACTAAATATACAACAACGTGCTATTGATTATATAATTTTCATTACATCCATGATGATTCAGTACAATATTTACTGACATTATCTGCCACATGTCACAATTTTTATGTTTTATGCCATAAATCATAGTTAATAATTAATATTCCACTTAATAACTGTGGTTAAATACTTAATGCACTGGTGCTTTTCTTAGAAAAAATCTTTTCAATGTGTGATTAAATGTACTTATTATTTTCTGATAGTTACTGTTCTTACTTTTCATGTTTCAATCATTTTTATTATGAATCCCCTGAGATGTCAGATAGAAATATAAGAATACAATATGTTTTTTAATAGTTGACCTTTCTCATTCCTTCAAATTATTCTCAAGATTATTCAAGATGGTGGAATAGAGAGGGTTGCTTTCCTGGCTGCTCCATGATGTGGAACCAGGAAAGCAGATAGGCCACTTCTCAGGAAGGTGGGTGAAAAAAACAAAACAAAACAAGGGAATTTACCAAAATCTCAAACTACATTTAAACCAGATGGGGGACTCAGAAAGTTGGATATAATAAAATAAGGAAGAAATCCCTAGCAACACAGCTGCTACTGCAGCTGGAGACACCAGCCAGAGTGGCCTCTCTGTGAGCAAAGTGGAGGGATAAAGGAATTAAAAGAACCAATTTTTTTAGGAGGTCTGAGGTGTGTCTGGATACCAAGAGTTTAGAAATCAAAGACACTGCTTAACTAAGCTGAAAGGCATGCTGCACAACATCCTTGTGCAGGAAAGAAGCAGTGATCTCTCCCATGTGGAGGACAGAAGCAACCATTTTGCTGAGGGAGCTGATTCCTGGCAAACTCAAGTTTGGCTCAAAATACAGGCTTGGCAAACCTACATAGCATGATATAGTGTGCCTAAGTGACCAGGAGAAAATCTAATGTGGAGAGAGATTTACACAGGGGACAAATGGTGGTGAAAACCACCTGACTCCCCTGGCCCCCTTCAATCCAGTTGCTTGCAGGACCAGCTGGGAGAGACAGCACCTTGACTGGGAATTCCAAAGGACAGAAGCAGGAGAGATTGCTTTTAGAGACTGACCCCAAGACCAGGAAACCTGGAGTCTGCAAGTCCTAGTGGACTAAAAATTGGCTCCTCCACCACACAAGTGGAACCCAGGAGAGATCCCTGGGATGCAAAGTGGACTGGCAATTGCTGGACTTTGGAGGTGCACTGACTTAAAATCTTCAGCCAAATTAGCATTCAACAGAGAGCCCAGAGCCCACCTAAGCCTAAACTCGGCCTCTAGGAATTTCACCTACAGGATTACCTGTCTCACTCCAGCAATTTCAGCAAATCCAGAAGATGGAGATGACCCCACCTAACAATGCTGAGAAGAGATGCTGGGAATCTTTTGAATTGCAAAGGAAACAATTGTTTAAATTTCATGGAGAGTTTTTTTTTTTTTTTTTTTTTTTTTTTTCCTTTTCTTTTTCTTTTCTGTGTTTAATTGTGATCTTAGTGGTTCATGGACATTTATAGATACTCATTTTTTTTCTCATTGCTAATATTTTTGAAGTCAGTTATTTTTCACAGATCAGTTTTTTGAGGACTAGGGGGTGTTTGATTAGTATATTTCAGGTTTTGGTATTATTTTATTTTCATTTTTATTTCTAACATTTTTAAAATTTTAGTTTATATATTATACATTTTTCTCTCATCTGTTTCCCTCTATCCTCTTTTTCTTTTTTCTTCTGCTAAAAACTAATATTTATTGTTCTCTCTTTTATTCTTCCTATAATTCTTTACTTCTATCTTCTCTCCTTCTCCCTCATAATCATCACATTCTCTATCAATTCTGTTCTCTCCCTGTCCACCATTTGAAAATGTAAACCCTTTGGCAAACTTTTTATTGCAGGCCATAACTGATCATATCATTTTTGTTTATTGTGACAATTAATATTGTACACATCATAGCAGGAATTATTTGGTTTAATGTTGTACATTGTTTCCTTTGGTTTTTGCTATTATTTGTCTCCTTCTAAACAGTGAGGTACTAGAAACCTTCAGGGACACTATAAGTCTACAGGGTAGAAACTCTACTGCCTCAGCTCCATACTGTTTGATGGGTAGGCACACAAACAACATGAAAAAGCAAGGGAACAAATTGCTCCAGAGAAGAATTTTAGAATGTACATAGTTAAACTTATCTGCGAGGTAAAGGACAATATAAGGAGTGAAATTAGAGAGAAAATAAAGTAAGTGAAAGATCACTTCAAAGCGAAACTTTCGTATATACACAATGGAACACTACTCAGCACGAAAAGAGAATAAAATCATGGCATTCGCAGGTAAACGGATGGAGTTGGAAAAAACAATGCTAAGTGAAGTTAGCCAATCCCAAAAAAACAAAGGTGGAAGGATTCCTTTGCTATGATGACACTGAATTATAATGGCAAGGGAGGAGGGATGAGAGGAATGAAAGAATGTTAAACAGAACAAAGGGGAGGGAGGGGAGGGGAGGGGGCAAGGGAATAGAAATAATGGCAGAATGAGTTAGACATCAATATACTAAGTACATATGTAAAAACACAAATGGTGTGAAAATAATTTATGTAAAACCAGTGACTTGAAAATTGTGCTTATTATATGTAATATGAAAAGAATTGCACTCTGCAAGCATTTATAACAAATTAGAATAAATAAATAAATTTTAAAAAAGAGAGATTCTAAAAAAAATTAAACAGAAATTCTTGAAATGAAGGAATTGATAAACTAAACTAAACCTTCAATTGAAAGCATCACCAACACACTAGATCACTTGGAAGAGAGAGTTTCAGGCAATTAAGACATAGTATATAATCCTGAAAACAAAGTTGACAGTGGAGAAAAGATGTTAAGGGACATTTTAATGGTCAGATCTAGTCACAGAGCTAGCCCTACTCAATTGGGGAAAACATAGACTATTATCTCTTTTAGGAAAGACTGGTAAAGAGATTATGGCCAGTTGAATTTGAATGCATCTTTCAAAAGTATGTTATTGTTTCTAATTTATAGAAATATTCTTTTATTTTATATTTATTTTATTTTTTTGGTACCGGGCATTGAACTCAAGGGCACTGGACCACTGGGCCACATCCCCAGCCCTTTTTTGTATTTTATTAGAGACAGGGTCTCACTGAGTTGCTAAGTGCCTCGCCATTGCTGAGGCTGGGTTTGAACTCATGATCCTCTTGCCTCAGCCTCACAGATGCGGGGATTACAGGTGTGCGCCACCATACCCAGCTAGAAATATTCTTATAATCCTACAAATTATGAAAATTTTCTCCTATAGTTGATACGTTTTTATGGATAAGTTAATAGCAAATATTTAATTATACTCTTAATTCAATAAATGCCATTCTTTCATTGTGTTTTCTAATGTTGATTGTTAGAATTAAAAATAGTATTGCTTGTATGTTCCTCTTGAAACCAATTGTCTTTTTACTATAATTCTTTCAAGTTGAGGTATTTGGGCTCTCTAGATATGCAATTACATCATTTGCAAATAGTAATTGACTTTTTCTAGCCCTGTTTCTTACTAAGTTTATTGGCCTTATTATGGTTAGTTAATTTCAAAATAAACAAATTACTTGAAATCATGAACTACCTTATTTCATGCAGCACTAGGTTTTGTTGGGGAGCATTTATGTCACTACATAAAGCTAAATATACTTTGTTTATACCACAAAGCACTTTAGTGTTTTAAAAGGTAATATTATGGAAAGAGGGAACAGCTATTTTTAGTAGAAAAAAAATTATTTGCTTAAGAAACTGCTCTTTACTTTCCAACACATGAAGAACTGATTTTTCATTTTCCATGTGTAATAAACTAACAGAATAAACTGTGTGAGAATAAACTATTTTCCTTTCTTCATAAGAAGGTGACTTTTACCAAATTCCATAAAGAGAGCTTTCAGTTTCTAACCCAACATGTTCCAAGACAGCAGGCAAAAGCCACATGTGAACATGGAGAACATGAAATGTGGCTGGTATGAGTTGAATGTTCTGTGAGTATAAAATACAGGCTTGAATTTATAGATAATACAAAAACTATATAGCAGTAACAATCATAATATTAATTATATATTTAAATATTTTTAGACATTGATTTAAGTAAAATGTCTTATACATACACATTTAATCTCATCTCTTTTACATTTTTTAATCTGGCTTCTAGAAAATCTGAAAAAAACACTATAGCTTGATTTACAGTTTTATTTGTCAGCACTATTCTAACGTGCTTTTTCATTTTAACTGAGATATAATTCACATAACATGCAATTTACCATTTAGAAGTGTACAATTCAGTGCATTTAGTGCACTTATAATCTGTGCAACCACCACCTCTCTGCAGTTTTAAACTTTTTATGAGCCCAGAAGAACGTTGTATCCATAAGCAGTCATTCCTCATCCCCTCTTCCCTTCATCTCCTGGCAACCACTAATCTTTCTACATGTATAAAATTTCTTCTTAGTATTGCACATAAAGAAATCATTCCATAGATGATCATTTTGTCTTCATTATTTCACTTACCATAATGTTTTATCAAGACTCATCTAAGTTGTAGCATATATCAGTATCTCATTTGCTTGTATAGCTGAATAATATGCCAATTATGATTAAATACTGCATTTCTTTTATCTCAGTTTTGGATTGTGTATACTTTTTGGCTATTGTGAAAGGTGCTGCGATGAACACTTATGAAAAAAGTGCTTGTTTGAGTACTTGTTTTCAAATTTTGGGATCGTTGGCATGGGAGTGGATTTGCTGGGGCAGATGGCAATTCCATGTTGAACTTTTTGAGGAAAAAGCAAATATTTCTACAATGCCTCTGAGCCACTTTACTTTACTATAAGCAATGTGGTATGTCTCCTGTTTCTCTACATACTTGCCAATGCTTATTTTCTAGTTTTTGATTATGGCAATCACAATAGGTGTGAAATAGCATGTCATTGTAATTTTATTTATTTATTTATTTTATTCAAAGTTGTTTATATAACAGTAACATGCATTACAATTCATAGTACATATATAGAACACCTTTTTACATAACACCGTTTGTATACAAAGTATATATTCATACTATTCACGTCTTTAATCATGCATTTAGGATACTGATATCCATCTCATTCTATCATCTTCTTTTTTTTTTTCCCTTCATACCCCCTCGCTCCCTCCCTTCCCTCCCCATTGACCTTTCTAGTGTTCCTCTAATCCTCCTATGTTCCCCAACCCAATCCCACTGTGAATCAGCCTACTTATATCAGAGAAAACATTCAGCATTTGGAGTTTTGAGATTGGCTAACTTCATTTAGCGTTATATTCTCCAACTTCATCCATTTACCTGTGAATGCCATTATTTTATTCTCTTTAATTGCTGAGTAATATTTCATTGTGTATATATACCACATTTGAATTTCTTTAAAAATAAATGATGCTGAACATATTTTCATATGCTTGCTAGCTATTTGCTATTTGGGGAGGGATAAATGTCTATTTAAATCCTTTGTCCATTTATTTTTTGTTAAGTTGTTTGGCCTTTATTATTGAGTTATAAAAGTTCTCTGTGTATTCTAGGTAAAAAAATTTTTATCAAATGTATAATTTGCAAATATTTTTTCATTTTCTGTAGGTTTTAAACCCTTCTCTTTTTGCCTGTCTACTGTGAACTTTATTTTTATTGTTCTTTTTATTCATATACAACATTAGAATTTATTTTGACATAATTATGAAATATAATTTGTTCTTATTCAGTCCCCAGTATTTCCTTTCCCTCTTATCCTCTGTTAACTTACCTCTACCCTGGTGATGTGTTTACTATTTACATATATATGTATATATGTGTAAACGTGTGTGTGTATGTATATACATGATGGTGACATTCACTGTGATATATTCATATAAACACATAGGAAAGATAGGTCAGATTCATTCCACTGTTCTTCCCTTATTCTCTTCCTCCCCCCTCCCCCCTCCCCCTCAATTATTTACATGTCTACTCCACTGATTTTGCTTCTGATGGAACCCCCTTTTCTCTTTCTCTTGATAATATCTTTGGATGTGGTTTTGTTTTTCCTTCACTTTTACAAAGTTTAATTTAACTCTCTTTTTATTTTATCATTCATGCTTTTTTGTATGTGTCAAATTGAAAACTACACCGTGAAATTCAAGATCATAAATATAGTTCCCCATATTTTCTTCTAATAGCTTTAAAGATACAGCTCATTGACTGATTTTGAGTCAATTTTTGTATGTATAGTGAGTCCAACAACATTCTTCCATGCTTGCCTTCCAGTTCTCCCAGAACCATTAAGATAATTCTTTCTCCCATTGAATGGCCTTAGCATACTTGCTATCAGTTAGCCATAGAAATATAGGTATAAATTCTGGACTTTAATTCTATATGTTGGTCTGTATGCCTGTCTTTAGGCCAGTATCATATTTCTGATTGCCGTAGTTATGTACAGCAAACTGGTTACAACACTGTTTTGGCTATTAATGAGATGTGGACATTCCATATAAATTAGAAAAATTTTCTGAAAAAAGGCCATTTGAATTTAGATAGAATTGAATTAAATCTGCAGAGTAGTTTGAGCACTTTTTCAACCTCAACAATATGAAAACTTTCCAATCATAATTTATGTCTTTTCATTTGCTTAGATCTTCTTTAATTTCCCTGACAATGTTTTATATACTTTCATGTACAAGTTTTTCAACTCCTTGAAAAATTTTTTTCAGGTATTTTATTAATACTGTCACAAATGGAAGAGTTCTATTTACTTTGTGGAGTTTTCATTTCTGGTGTATAGAAATACAAACTAATTTGTCTGTGTTAATCTTTTATCCTGCAACTATGTGAATTTATTGATTTATTTCAAAAAATATTTGTCCATATTCTTTGGAATTTTACATATATAGAATCAAATCATTTGCAAATTGAGAAAAGTTTAGTTATTTTCTATTTGCATACCTTTTTATTTATTTTTCTTGCCTTAGTGTTCTATGTAGATCTTTCAGTATAATATTGAATAGCAGTAGTGAAAGTGAACAATTTTGTCTTATTTCAGATATTAGCAGAAAAGATTTTTATCTTTTACCATAGAGTATGATATTAAAAGGAAGTTTCATAAATGCCCTTTATTATATTAAGAAAGTTCATTCATGTCTTAGTTTGCCAAGTATTTATTCATAAAAGTATGCTGAATTCTGTCAAGTGCTTTCTCCCTATTTATTAAGATGTAGGACTGTGTGTATAGTTATTTTTCTTTAATTCTATTGACATGGTATATTACATTGATTTATTTTCTTATGATTATTTACCTTTTATTTATTGAATTATTGAATTATGTTCTCTCCAAATTTGTATGATGTGACTTGGGAGGCTGAACCAGGAGGATCTCAAGTTAGAGCCTGGTCTCAGCAATGTTGTGAGGCCTAAGCAACTTAGCAAGACCTGCTCTTAAATTTAAAAGGACTGGGGATACAGCTCAGTGGTAAAGCATAGCTGGGTTTGATCCACAGTGCAAAATAAAATAAAATAAAACAGTTTAATGTTGAAGTCCTAACACTCCTTAGTACATCAGAATATAACATCATTTTGGAGATAATATCTTTAAAGAGGTTGTTAAAGTTTTTGAGAGTGACTGTAAAAGTTAAAATTGGACTGATTAAACTGTTAAAGTGGGACCCACTTTAATTTAAACAGCACTCTTATGAGAAGAGACCATTTGAATACACAGAGAGAAGCAAGGATAGGTGTGCATAAAAAGATGACCATTTGTGGAGAACTAAGAGGACAGCAACTGCAAGTGACATAGACAAGCTTCAGAACAAATCCACCATGTGTATTACTTTTATCTTAGACTTCTATCCTCCAAACTGGTGAGAAAATAAAATAATTTTTCTGCTGAAATCATTTGATCTAGAATAGTCTTATGGCAACCCTGGCAAATTCAGACTTCCCTAGCATTTCTGGGATAAATTCCTTTTTGATCAATGGTGTGCAGTCATTTTTACATAATTTTGAATTTGGTTTGCTAGTTTCTATAGATTTCCAGATCTATATTTATATATTTGTAGGGTTTTTTTTGTTGTTGTTTTTTTTTTTTTTTTTTTTTTTTTTTTGGTATCTTTGGTTTTTGGCATAAGAATAAATCTGACATACAAAAATGTGTTGTAAATGCTGCTTGGGAAGCCATTTGTGCTATTTTCTGTATCAACAAGCCAATAAGCACTATTAAAACACAACCCCGATCTCTTAAGCTCTCTAAGACACAGTCCTATTGTCTACTCTGGCACAGGTAAGACAAGTCAGGAATGTGTACTGCCTTGGATTACCTGAACTGGGACTGGGACATGTGGTTGGCAGTTGCTATTTGAAATGCCAAAATGTTTCAGAATTTAAGCGCTTCCCTATTTGTCAAACATTGCCTGGTCTTTACAATTGTTGAACTAGTCTCACCACTCCAAAATAATTGACTCTTAAATTTCATTTCAGCTCAGTAGTTGTTTCAGTGGAGGGAAAATTTCCTAGAGATATGTATCTATATCTGTAACATTCTAGAGAGATATTTTGACACTTATGTTGAAAAACATGGACAATGAGAATGTCTCACTGAAATAGTTAGCAGGGGATGATGGGGAGTATGAAACAATGAATACAAAGAAGAAGAACTAATTTGATGAAGTTTGAAGGACCAAACAGCAATGAAAGAAAAGCCAAAAGCATAGAAAGAAAAAATAAATAAACAAGAGGCTTAACTTCAAAATTTGAGCAGTTCTTGTAAGTGAGTGATTTTGACTTCTCAGTATTTGAATGTCTTGTTTATTTTTAGTCTAAGTAAATATGACTTTTGTGATACTTCCTATCTCTAAAATTTTTGAAATGTAAGTACATAGAAGTTAAACATTACATTTTTAAGCTTTCATTTTAAGTCATAGCTTACTATGAACCTGTGATTGATATATAAAAAAAAATGATATTTTATGTACATGGTTTACAGAAATATTTTCATTGTCAATCACACAAAATTCAATATTTGTGAAAATTTAATTTGCACTAGTCAATGCTGGGCATATGGAATCATAAACTATTTCACCTCGAAGACAAAAGTAGTATCCATGTTCTTCCTTCTTCAACCTAAACTACTGTGTTTTCTACAAAGACAGCCCTAGGCGGGCATGTTGTCACACACTTATAATCCCAGCCTCCTTGGGAGGCTGATGCAGGAGGATTGCAAGTTCAAATCCACCCTCAGCAACTTAGCAAAGCCCTAAGTAACTTAGCAAGACCCTGTCTCAAAAGTGTGGGTGACAGTACTGGAGATGTGGCTCAGTGGTTGAGTGCCATGGGTTCAATTCCCAGTATCTTTAAAAAAAAAAAAGCCAGTGGAGTGATAATTTGGACTCTGTTGTGTGAGTTTGCAGGATATTTTCATGCAAAGCTTTTAATGATTTAACAGAAATTCATAAGAAACATATTAATAAGCTTTCATTTAAATTTTACAATAAGAATGACCATTTATGGTACATAAAATACCTTGTTTAAATTCTGGTATAAAAATAGTTGTGCCATTTTTCCATCAAAAACTATGGATTCTTAGATCATTGCAATTTTACTTTTATTCACTGTTTCTATGAGACTCACAATCTGTACCTTGATGTCAAATTTTATGAGGACAAAGAATGATTCTGAGTTGGGAACAATAGTGGAATAGAGGCAAAGATCCTATACCACACTTCGTGTGTTTGTGCATGTTCTGTGTTAGTTTGTTTGCTTTCAAAATAGCAAAATCTACCAGCATTCAGAATATCAAGTGTATTCATTGTCCCTAGATTCCTGTTCAGCATTCCAGTTCTCAAATCTTTTTTTTTTTTTTTTTTTAATTCCTAATAACAGAGCCATTGCCTTTTTGGCATTTTATGAAATTTTACATAAACACAGACAAAATGTTCCTGCTGCATTAAATCATAGTACTGATTATAATAGTTCAGAAGTGTATACTGCTGTTTTTAAGTTAGCATTCTAATATTTACAAATAACAATACATCTAATTTTCAAAATAACACCAAGGAAGTGGTCCATTCTACTAATCCTGTGATAGGAGAGTTAAAGTATCTTGCCCTAAATCCCTAAATAACACATGTCTAATGTATTTTGGCACAACAGTTCAAATCCAGGAAGTTCAACTCCTGAGACTATGCATATACCCCCATGATATGATTCCTCTCTAAGTGATAAAGTGATAAACTTTACTATAAGGGATAAAAGTCATATAAAATGGGGAGTAAAAAATAAAAGTCATCTGCCTAGATATCAAATGTATTAATTTTAGGTGAAGAATGATACAATTTTATCTGCAAGAAAATTTAAGAAAACCTGCCAAGAATTTAGAATGGAGACTTAAAAATCATCTTGAATTTCTATGGAATACAGTTATATGAATTTATGTTAATTTGTACATTTGTATGCCTGCATTTTTATAACGAATATAACATGTTACAAATTATAAAATCATTAAGACAGGAAGACTTCTCCTTAAAATGTATATTGCAATTACATATTCTATTAACAATAGCATAGTTTGGAGCTTCTCATTTCTTCTTTAAGTTCTAGTTCACAGTTTTCTCAAAAAATGACACTGGAATTCTAAACTATTAAACCTTATGAAGGCATATTCTTCATATCTGAAATTAAGACTGAATTAAGCTTGCATTCATTTGCTTTATCTCTTTAGAAAGTAATTTTAAAGCAATCACCTTTTAAACCCACACAAAACATCCTGTAGTCTACAGCCTATGTTTCACATTTAATGAGCATTTCATTCTATGCATATGCATAATTGTATACTTTGATGCTTTTATGCATCAAAAAAGAAAAAATATATATTTTAATGGGATCATATTTGTTCTCAAGGATTTCAATTTCCATTCACATGGGTAACAATGTTACTTGTGCATCTTTTGCATTTTCTTAAATGTTTTCTCAAATGTTATTCTCACTTAGAAAAATAAGTAAATTTGTTAAAACATCTTCCCTAAGTAATTTTCACAAATAAAACTGAAGGTGTTTTTTTCTCAAAAGAAAATAGGACTGTTTTAATATCTGGTTATAAGAATTGAGAAGAAACTAGTAAATTATAGTTTCATCATCTCACATAAAATCAAAAGTTTGAAATAGAACAAGGTGTGACTTTCATGAGAAATTTCATTGTCTATATCTACATAATAACCATTCATCCTTCCAAATGATAATCTTCTAAAAGTGCTACATACTGTCCTTTTTATCCAAAAATTATTAAGGATTTCATCATAAAAATAAAGTGGCTAGAAGACTACCAACTTGATTTAAATAGTTTTATAAAGATTTTTAAAAATATTTTTTAGTTGTAGATGGACACAAATCTTTATTTTATTTGTTTATTTTTATGTGGTGCCAGGTATCAAATCCAATGCCTCACACATACTAGGAAAGTGCTCTACTGCTGAGCCACAACACTGGCCCCTTAGTTTAAATAGTTTTTAAGTGATTTATTCTGGCATAATATTCAAATTATGTTTGAATGCACCATGTACAGAATAAAAAGTAATTATGAAGCAATTCAAGTTGTTTTATTTATATTTTCATGCTTCATAAGTAATAGTTATAATGGTTTGTCATTAGATTTATATTATGTAGTACAATTCTTATATACAAATATGTTAACATGCTTAATTTAAATGATACATGTTTTATGAGGAATTATGTGGTTATGGATGTTATATCCTTCTTTAGTACATATTGAAACACATTTCAGACATATAGTCTGACATTGGTGTTACCAGTAGGATCTTGAAAAATTGACCAGAGAGGTCTGCTGCTGTTAGTGGTCACTCTTGAGTTTTTTAATTTGTTCTAATTAGTTATACATGACAGTAGAATGCATTCTGACACATCATACATAAATGGAGTACAACTTCTAATTTTTCTGGTTGGACTTGATGTAGAATCACACTGGTTGTATAGTTACATACACACATAGGGTAAAAATGCTGAATTCAATTTACTATTCTTCCAAACCCCATACCCTATCCCCTCCCTTCACTCCCCTCTGCCAAATTCAAAGTACCTCTATTCTTCCCTAGCCCCCCCACCCCATATTAGCACCTGTATATCTCAGAAAACATTAGGCTTTTGGTTTTTATGGAATTGGCTTATCTCATTTGGCATGATATTATCCAGTTCCATCCATTTACCAGCAAATGCCATAATTTCATTCTTCTTTAAGGCTGAGTAATATTCAGCCTTAAATATATAGACCACATTTTCTTTATCCATTCATCTGTTGAAGGACACATAAGTGGATCCATAGTTTACCTATTGTGAATTGAGCTGCTATAAACACTGATGTGGCTGTGTCACTGTAGTATGTTGATTTTAAGTCCTTTGGGTATAAACTGAGGAATGGGACAGCTGGGTCAAATGGTGGTTCCATTCCAAGTTTTCTGAGAAACCTCCATACTGCTTTCCATAATGGTTGCACCAATTTGCAGTCGCACCAGCAATGTATTAGTGTACCTCCCCCCACCACATCCTTGCCAACATTTATTGTTGCTTGTATTTTTGATAATTGCCATTCTTACTGGAGTGAGATAAAATCCTAGAATAGTTTTGATTTGCATTTCTCTAATTGCTAGAGTTGTTGAACATTTTTTCATATAGTTTTTGACCATTATTTTTGTTGATGTGTCTGTTCCGTTCCTTAGCCCTTTATTGTTTTATCTTATCTTATTTATTATTATTATTATTATTATTATTATTATTATTATTATTATTTTGTTAAGTTTTTTGAGTTCTTTATATATCCTGGAGATTAATGTTCTATCTGAGCATATGGTAAAAATTTTCTCCAATTCTCTAGGCTCTCCTGATTTATAAGGTGAAATACAAGTTGAGCAAACTCCATCACTAGAATTAACTGATTCATGACACTTCAAGATATGGGCAAATAAAGTAAACACACACTTCTCAGAAGAAGAAATATGAATTGTCAACAAATAAATGAAAAAAAAGTTCAACATCTCTAGCAATTAGAGAAATGCAAATTAAAGCTATATTGAGATTTCATCTCATTTCAGTCAGAATGGCAATTATCAAGAATACAAGTAACAACATTTATTACACCAACTTTTGTAGGTGAGAATGTGGGGAAGAAGGAAATGCTCATACATTGCTGGTGAGACTACAAATTGGTTCTCTGGAAAGGTACTCTAGAAAGCAGTGTGGAGATTCCCCAAAACACTAGGAATGGAACCACCATTTGACCCAGCTATCTCACTCCTTAGTATATATCCAAAGAATTTAAAATCAGTATACTACAGTGACAGAGCCACATCAATGTTTACAGCAGCTCAATTCACAACAGCTAAGTGATGGAATCAAACTAGGTGCCCTTCAACAGATGAATGGACAATGAATATATGGTGTATATATATACACAATGGAGTATTACTTGGCCATAAAGAAGAGTGACTTTATGACATTTGCCAGAAAACATCATGCTAAGTTAAATAAGGCAGTCCCCAAAAAGCAAAGGTCAAATGTTTTCACTGATATGTGGAAGCTAACATATCAGTGGAAAAAATAGATATTTAGTAGATTAGACAAAGGAGAATTAAGGGAAGAGAGGGAGGAGAGGAAAATCAACAATAGTGGAATAAATCCAAAATATTTTTCTATGTACTTATATGAATATATCATAGTGAATCCTACCATCATGTACATCCATAAGTATGGGATCCTAATTAGAATAAGATATAAGTTATGCTTGTATAGTTATACAAAAATGAATTATATTGTCATGTATAACTAAAAAGAACCAATAAAAATATTTAAAAAGGAAAAAATACAAGTAAAACCATGTTGAAATTTAAAATTATTTTAAAGTCTGCATGAGAACATTGTAGAATGAGAAACAATTTTTATTACGAGGTCAATACATTTCATTTGAAGTTGATTCGAAGATCTTTCTCCTAACTCTACATCCTCTGACTCAAATTAGGTTATGGAGTCTTTTAGGAGGCTTCCATAGACATAGTGATGTGTTAATGCCATCTATGTATGGGTAACCATACAACCTTCCCCCCAAAAGGACTGGCATGCCAGGATGTCACTTTAGAGTTAACTTGGGATTCTTTACTTTCTACACTTCATATCCTGTGACATCCAATAAGGAAAGAAGAAAATCAACTCTTCTGATAGCTGACTAGCTCCAAAGTTAACAGATTTTCCCTCCAACCTCATCCCTAGAAATCCCACATGTCACCACAGTAGAAGCCTGTTAGCAGTCACCTACTGTTAACTGAGTTTTCTTGCCATAGCATCATGTCCCCAGATCCACTTTGACATTCTGGCTTCTGTTGAGATTGTTGATTTAACTAACTGCTGAGCTTCCCTTGTTTTATGTCAGCCACCAACAGGAAGCTGAACTTGCCCAAACCCTTCCTTAGGATAAAACCTAATATGTAATATATGTGTTAGTCAATTTTCAGTCATTATAATGTATACCTGAAAACCAATTAAGAAAAGCTCAAGTTTTTGAGATTCCAATCTATGGTTGATTGACTATGTTACTCTGTGCCTGTGGCTAGGCCACACCTCATGGAAGAAGTGGGTGCTGGATCAAAATCTGCTCACCTAAGATCAGGAAGCAAAAAAGGAAGGAGTGGGTAGGATCCCCACAATCCCCTTCAAGGGCATTCCCCAATAATATAAAGACCTCTGGATAGCCTTTTAATGGTCCCACCATCTCCCAACAGCACCTCTCTAGAGACCAACCCTTCAAAATATGGTCATTTGGGGGCACTTATCTAAACTCTATCAATTGGTATGGACTGAATTATGTCTCAGAAAATTTCATTTTCTATTTTTGTTGAAATCTTTAACCATCATATACCACACAATTTGACTGTATTTGGAAATATGGCTTTAAAAGAAGATACTAGATTGAAATGATTCCATTAAGGCATGCCCGAATCCAATCTGATGGGAGTCATCATAAGCGTGGAAGTTAAAACATTAAAAAGACACCAACTATATGTGCAACTAGAGAAAAGATCATTTGAGGACACAGAAAGAGGCAGCCATCCACAAGCAAAGGAGATAGGCTTCAAGAGAAACCAAACCTCTGACACTTTGACCTTGGACTGCAAGATTCCAAATAGTGAGAAAATAAATTTCTGTTGTTTGAATGACCCAGCTTATGATACTTTGTTTTGACACCCCTAGCCATCTATAACTATAGTTGATCTTTGATTCTGCCAACCTGTTCTTAATATCTTTCAGTCTAAGCACAAACTTTGCAAACCATGCCCCTTTCCTTACTTGGACGCTATGCAGTTTTTCTGATGTGTTCTCCATTGTTGCAGCAAGTTAATAAACCTAAATTTGTTTCAACCAGAGCTTGTTCTTGATGATCTTTATATGATGGGCTTTATAACCCAATTCTTGAGATTCAAAATCACCCCTGAAGTCAGAAACTCACCTTGACACAAAAAGCCTATATCCTCTCTCCCTTTCCAATGATAGAGTTTTATTCCCTCCATATGTATAGACCTTGATAATAATAGCTTTTTTATTGGTTGCCTTATGGGACACTGACCATCATTTGGCAATTACTTTATTTTCCATGCATGAAATTGAGTTCTGAAAATCTCAGATCTGATGGTATTGAGAACTTATAGGAGAGGTGTTATAAACCTTTTAATACTCCATGATGAGATTACAAAACAGTCATAAAACATCAGCAAATTTTTTCAATTACTTGCTATGATGTTGAGATGTGTAATAGATACTATGATTTAGCTCTGCTTTCATTCCAATCATATCTCATTCCCTTTTTAGAACATGGAAATGTATTATTATCTTCATACGTTAAAAGCATCAACATATTTTCAGAGGAAATAAACCCCTTTATTTTTATCCAACTTTTAATTTTATAAACATTAGGTTACCCTCTCTACCCATTATATATTAACAACCTCTAAAAACATGTTGGGGAACTTAAAATCCTAGATTACTAGCTCTTGATAAAGTTTTATTGAAAATTTCATGAAAATATTATTTCCTGAGAAAAAATGATTCAAGATTTTTACCATAGTTTGAATCTTAAATGTCCTCCAAAGGCCCATGTGCTAAAGGTTTGATACCTAGCTTGGGAGTAGTGGGAGGTATGGGAAGTTTAAGAGGGGAGGCCTAATGGATATCTTCTGGTCATTGGGAGTACACCCTTGAAGAGGATTGTGGCATCTCAGTTTCTCTCTCTCTCTCTCTCTCTCTCTCCCACCCTCCCTCCATCCCTCCCTCTCCCTCTCTCTGCTTTACTTTCTTTTTTCCATTCTTTTTTTTTTTTTTTTTTTTTTTAAGCATCCCAACCATGAGATGAGAGGTTCAGCTCCACCACGTGCTCTCTGCCATGATGTGTTTCCTCAACACAAATCCAGAAACAATAGGCCAACTGACACTGGATTGAAACACTGGCAAATTAGGTTAAAAAAAAAAAAAATCTGTGTATTACCCTCATTACAGATTGATGGTTGTCCAAGGAGTTTGAAGATTTATTCTATCGGTCAATTTTAACTCTTGTTTTCAGACATGTTACCTGTCTCCTGGAAGGTTTTATTAATCAAATGAGACAGCAGAGTTCTATCCTTCATTACTTTTCTAGTGTGAGAACCACCATCCCCCGCCCTTTCTCATAATGAACCATTAAAGACATAGGAATTATAAATTTCAACTACTATAAGAAAACCTAAGGGCAACATAAAGACACAGGAAACGACTTCCTCAGTAGAACTCTAAAGCTCAGAAAATAATTTATTCCTCTGTGCTTTGCTCTTATTGTTCCCTATAGCACTTTTTTAACTTAGTCATTTTTATCCCTAAAATTCAGAAATCACTTACGTTTCAAACTCAGTCATCTATTACTTGACAAATACTTTCTTAAATTCTAGATTTTTCTAGGTTGTTATTACATTTGCAATGACCAATGGAATCTTATTTACATTACTACATAATATTTAAAATGTTGTGTTGCACTTCTATATTGTATTATATGGGTTTGAAATGACTTTTCTCAACAAGTTCCATACTCCTCAGGTAAAAACATAACAATATATTTACACTTAAAATTAGTATCTTTTGGTATGGAAAAAAATAGTTCACTAGCTTTCACTCTACATAAAAATCAACTCAAAATGAATTAAAGACCTAGGAAACAGACCATAAATTTCAACTACTATAAGAAAACATAGGGGGACCAGCATAGAGGTACAGAAACAACATTCTCATTAGGACTCCTAGAGTTCAGCAAATACCCAGAATTAATAAATAAGATGGTATCAACTTAAAAAAAAAAATCTGCAGAACAACAACAAAAAAATTAATAGGATGAAGAGTGAGCCTACAAAATGGGAGAAATCAGCTACTTGTCACTTGTCTGACAGAAAATTGATAAACATAACACCTAAAGAATTAAAAAAAAAAAAAAAACACCCTCTCAAAAAAAAAAAAAAAAAAAAAAGAAAGAAAGAAAGAAAGAAAAGAAAAACTCCCCAACCCCAAATAATGCAGTCAATAAATGGGTAAATTAAATAAACAGACATTTATCAAAAGAAGAAGTACAAATAATCAACAAATATATGGAGAATGTTCAACATTTGTAGCAAAAATGGAAATTCAAATCAAAACCTCACTGTGATTTCATCTCACTTCAGTTAAATTACAATCATCAAGAATACAAATCATAAAAATTTCTAGTAATGATAAATTCATTATTTTGATAACAGAACTCTTATATACTGTTTCTGAAATTGTAAATTAATGAAAAGCATAATCCAGTCCAGTCTAGTCCATTCCAATCCAATCAGTAAACATGTGGATGGAATAGTTTTCCTGTTTTCTCTTTCAGCTGATTTGTCATTGTTGTAAAGGAATACAATTGATTTGTGAGTGTTAATTTTATATCCTGTTACTTTGCTAAATTTGTTTATGAGTTCAGAAGCTTTCTGGTAGAGTTTCTTTTTTTTATGGAGGGGTCTTTTAAATAAAGAACTATGTCCTTGGTAAATAGGGATAGTTTGCTCTGGCTTTAGGTTTCAAGGAATATGTTGAACAGGAGTAGTGAAAGAGAGTATCCCTATCTTGTTCCAATTTTTAGAAGGAATGCTTTCATTTTTCTTTATTTAGAATGATGCTGGCCTTGGCATTGTAAAAGCATATATAACTTTTACAATGTTGAGGTATGTTCAGGTATTCTCATACTATCCCTATATTTTCTAGTATTTTGAACATGAATATTTTGTCAAATGCTTTTTGCATCTATTGAGATAAGCATGTGGTTCTTTTTTTTTTTTTTTGGTACCGGGGATTGAACTCAGGGGCAGTCGACCAGTGGGCCACATCCCCAGCCTTTTTTTGTATTTTATTAGAGACAGGGTCTCACTGAGTTGTTAAGTCTATCTCCATTGCTGAGGCTGGCTTTGAACTCGCAATCCTCCTGCCTCAGCCTCCCAAGTGCTGGGATTACAGGTGTGCGCCATCGCGCCTGGCAAGCATGTGGTTCTTATCTTTAGGTCTAGTGATGTGATGAATTACATTTGCTGATTTCTCTATGTTGAATCAAACTTGCATCCTTGAGATGAACCCCACTTGATCGTAGTGCACTATATTTTTATATGTGATTTGCCAGTATTTTAAGAATTTTTGCATGTATGTTCATCAGGGACATTGGTCTGAACTTTTCTTTCATTGATTTGTCTTTGGTTTTGCTCTCAGAGCAATAGCAACTTCATGGAATGAGTTTGGAAGGGTTCCCTCTATTTCTATTTCATGGAATAATTTGAGGATTATTGGTATAAGGTTTTTAAAAGTCTTGTAGAAGTTGGTTGAGAAACTATGTGGTCCTGGGGTTTTCTTGCTTGGTGTCTTCAATTTTATTGCTCAAAATTGATCTGTTTAAATTTTATATGTCCTCCTGTTTCAAATTTGGATAGGTCATATGTTTCTAGAAATTTATTGATGTTTTTATGATTTTCTATTTTATTGGAGCATAGATTTTCAAAGTAGTGTCTGATTATTATCTGTATTTCAATAGTGTCCATGGTGATATTTCCTTTTCATCATGAATTTTTAGTGACTTTAGTTTTCTCTCTCTTGTTTTTTATCAATTTTATTTATTTTTCAAGTAACCAACTTTTTGTTGTGTCTATTTTTTAAATTTTTGTTTGTTTCAATTTCATTGATTTTGGCTCTGATTTTAATTATTTCCTGTCTTCTATTGTTTTTAGTAGAAGGGCTGTAAGAAGTAATGTTAGGTTATATATTTGATGACTTTCTATTTTTAAAAATAATGTATAGTTTTTAGTTGTAGAGAAACACAATATTTCTATTTTATTCATTTATTTTTATGTGGTGCTGAGGATAAAACTAGTGCCTTACATGCACTAGGCTGGAGTTCTACTGCTGAGCCACAATCCCAGCTTCACTTTCTATTGTTTTAAAGAATATACTCAGTGCAATGAACTTTCCTCTTAGAGCTGTCTTCATAGTGTCACAGAGATTTTGATAAGTTGTGTTGCAATTCTCATTTATCTTTAAGTATTTTTTTTTTTTTCATTTCATCCTTGATTTCTTCAGCTATCCATTGGTCATTCAATATTTACTCAAAAATTATTTAGGCTCCAGGTGTTAGAGTAGCTTCTATTTTCGACTTTAGCATTTATTTCTAATTTCATTCCATTATGATCTGAAAGAATGCAAGAAATCATCTCTCTCTCTCTCTCTCTCTCTCTTTTTTTTTTTTTTTTTGCTTTGTGGAGTAAGATAAGGTCTATTTTAGAGAAGGATCTGTGTACTGCTGAAAATAAAGTGTATTCAGTCCTTGATGTATGAAATATTAGATATACGTCTGTTAAGTCTGAATTATATATTTTATTTATTAATTCTATGTGCATTTGAAAAATTAAGAAGCCTAGAATAACTAAAACAATCCTTAGCAAGAAAAGTAATGCAGGAGTCATCATAATAACAGACTTTAAATTATACTACAGAGGTATAGTAACAAAACAGCATAGTATTGGCACTAAAATAGACTTGAAGACCAATGGAACAAAACAGAAGACATAGAGACATACTCACATAAACATAGTTATCTCATACTAGACATAAACATATATTGGAGAAAAGATAGCCTTTTATAAAATGATGCTAGGAAAACCGGAAATCCATATGTAGTAGATCTCACCTTGCATAAAACTCAACTCAATGTGGATCAAATTCCTAGACATTATACCAGAGACCCTGCACCTATTGGAAGAAAAAGTAGGCCCAATATGCCATCATCTTGGATCAGGAACATGCTTCCTCAGTAAGATTCCCAAAGCACAAGAAGTAAAATGAAGAATCAATAAACAGGGTGGCATCAAACTAAAAATATTTACAGCAAAGAAAACAATCAAGAGCATGAACAGAGAATGGGAGAAAATCTTTACTACCAGCACCTCAGATACAGCATTAATCTCCAGGATATAAAAAGAACCCAAAGAAATTTAACACCAAAAAACAAAACAAAAACAAAAAATTCCAAATAACCTAATAAATAAATGGGCAAAGAAACTAGGCACCTCATAGAAGAAGAAATACTAATAGTCAATAAATATATGAAAAAATATTCAGCATCTATACCAATTAGAGCACTGAAAATTAAAACTACACTGACATTCATCTCATTCCAGTGAGAATGGCAATGATCAAGAATATAAGTAACAATAAATGTCGGTGAGGATGTGGGGAAAAAGGTTCATGCATACATTGCTGGTGGGACTTCAAATTTGTGCATCCACTCTTGAGAGCAGTATGGAGATTCCTGAGAAAACTTGGAATAGAGCTACCTTTTGATCAGGGTATCCCATTCCTCAGATTATACCCCCAAAGACTTAAAATCAGCATACTACAGTGACTTGGACACATCAATGTTTATAGCAGCTCAATTCACAATAGCCAAGCTATAGAACCAAACTAGGTGCCCTTCAACAGATGAATGAATAGAGAAAATGTGGTATATATACACAATGGAAAATTACTGAGCCATAAAGAAGAATGAAATTATGATGTTTGCCAGTAAATAGATGGAACTGCAGAATATTATGCTAAGTGAAAAAGCCAGTCTCAAAACACCAAAGGAGGAATATTCTTTCTGATATGTGGATGCTAACCCATAAGAAGGGAGGGTAGGAAAGGGAAGTATAGAAATACATTAGATTAGACAAGTGGGAATGAAGGGAAGAGAGGGGGAATAGGAATAGGAAAGACAGCAGAATGAACTGGACATAACATTCCTAACCTTATATATGAATACAGGACCAGTATAACTCCATATCATGTGTAAGCACAAGAATGGAATCCTAATTAGAATGGGTTGCACTTCATGTATATATAATAAGTCAAAATATACCCTACTGTCATGTATGTCTAAAACAACAAATAAAAAACATCTTTCTAAGTTTGCCAATGGAAAAATTAATAAATAGCTACTATTAATTAAAAAAGATAATACCCGCTTGTCAAAATTTCTATAGTTATTGTGAATCCTAAAATGTAAAAGTTAATGGAAAAGACTCAATATTATAAATGTTTTCAAATATTTAAATTATAATTATGATAGTAATTATTTTGTAATACATGAGAACAGGCTGTACCTTTTGCTTTTATAAATGGTAAGTTTGTGAAATTGTCTGGCATGAGTTGCTGACTTTATGCCAGTGACACACACTAATTTGGGATCAAATAACATGGACAAACAAAATAATATCTGATTCTATCAGCACTTATTGACGATTAATGGCCAATATGTATTAAAATATTACATAAACACCTTAAGGAGTTAAAACAGCTATTAGCTTGTAGTAAGTATAAAAAGTTACTGTTCAGATGCTTTAGATAGTAAAAAATAATAGTGATAATTATTTCATTGTATAGGTAGGAATCACATAATCTTTATTATTTTTCATTTATTAACAAATTATTTATTATTAGAGACAGAAATGTGTTACAATCGATTTTTATTTTTTATTGAGAATACAGGTGATGTCTAAAAATGTTGACATTATCAAGCTGTATACATCATTAGTCCTGGAAAGAAAACTGGAAACTAATTGTCCCATTGTAATCTAGCACTTTTTATATTAGGATAATTAACTCTAATTAAGAAATTAAAGTTAGTGGAAGATATTAAAAGATATTTGTTTAATACTGAGGTGTCTTTTATTCTTTATTTAAAAGGTATGTCATTTACAATAATGAGTACACTAAATGTGGTTTATAAACATGTACTATTTTTTGACAGAATGCCTTTATTTTATTTGTTTATTTTTATGTGGTGATAAGGATGGAACCCAGTGCCTCACACATGCTAGGCAAGCTCTATATCACTGAGCTACAGCTCCAGCCCACAAACATGCACTTTTTAAAACAAAAGTGTTTTAGAAAGTTCGAATAAGAAATTATATATGTAACTAGTTTTCATCGTATTACAGCTAACATTAAAAGAAATCTGAATGAATTAATAAGAAAATTTCATCACTCAAAGTAATCCAACTGCCAATTCTGAACAAGGTTCTAAAGTTAGTCTTTGCAGGTTAAGATTGTTTAATTAGCAAAATAATCCAACTATTAGGACAATATTCCACTGAAAATGGACATAAAACATTAAAATACTTACACAGCTATTCAACATATATTCTTGCATTATCGTTGCTTATTTACAGATTATAGTTAATACAATAACATACTGTATACCTGTACTTATGTCTTTACCTAAGAAAAAAATCATCCCAGAAAAAGATTACTTTATATTTCTTGTATATGTTTTTATCAGAGAGAAATATTCTGACAATACAAACTTATTATAATAACTTATAGTTAATGACCATTTTCACTTCTTAATAAAGAAAATTTTTCCTATGTGTCAGAAGAACATTACATTAAAATGAATTTTGAACTCAATTTCTTGGCCAAATTGTTATTACAGAAACAAGATATGCTATATTGAGAAATAGTGTTCAAAAGCAATTAATGACTATGATATTTTGTTATTAGAAATCTGAAAGTTATTATGATACATTTATCGAAAGACTTAAGAATTGAAAAGGAGTAAATACAAGACTAAATTGTACATTATTTATTATGCTACAAATGTCTTAATAGCATGAAACTTTTAAAGCACAAAGATGAAGATGTACAAATATGAGTATAATATACATACTAATAATGCTTACTAATGAAAATGAAGCCATTTAGTATGTCTAGACAAAGCCCTGTTTTTTCACTATGCTAACTATACTGATATATGCAAATGCTTAATTTGTAAACACATTTTCTTTTCCTGATATTGTGCATTTAATTTTTATTACATAATGGTAAAAAAGCATAACTAATTATTTTTTGATGGTGATATAAAATAAGAGAATGTATCACAATAAGGAAGATTAAAAAATATTTAACAGGATTTGATCTGTAGACAGTGCATTTATTTCATTGGTATTTTGAATTTAAGCTTGATGACACTGAAATGGAGCAAGATACCAAACAAGGATATAAACATTAGAATTAACTGATACTACTTTATCCCATGAAAACACTTTCTAGCTTTCATAAACTTGTAGTCTATCAATTAAAGAAATTGAACAACTGCTCACAAAATTCCAATTTATAGAAAGTTCAAGTGAATACACGTTATTTAAGTGTGGAATTTTTTATATACTGTGGAAAATTGGAAGTTTTCTAACTTTTTCATTAAAACTTAGGGACTAACAGTATCAAGGACAATGCCCAATTTCAGAGGCAAAAAAAAGAAAACAAATTGAAAATCTTGCCTCCCTTTTAGCTACCAAAAATAGTTTATATTTACAGTCAATATTCTCTGAAACAATGATAATTAATGGAGTATTTCAAATAGGTAGTGTTCACCTACAATTTACTGTATTAAATATATTAACAAATAACAGAATTATCAAAGATTAGAAACCCATAGAATCTCGAACAACTGTGCATTCTGCTCTGTGAGTCAGAGAAAAACAGTTATATTCTTTAATATTCCCCTTAAATTTGTTCCATGCCACAAAAATCTTTCATTGACTAGGTTTTCAGCCTTTATATTAAATAGGATCAATTATATAAATTGTTTTTTTTTAATTTTTCCAAATAAAAACTTCTATCATTTTATCTTTGGCTCTTTTCTGTGACTGGAATTTTGCTGAATACTTTTTTCATATTAACATGTATTCATTATACATATTTATGGTATTCAGAATTATATTACCATTCATGCATATAGCATGCACTGATAAAAACAACCACTATTTTTCTACTTTCTTCCATTCCACATCCATTCCAATCTCTAGTGATCACTATTCTACTTTCATATAGACATTTTTTACATTTGCACATATGAGTGAGTCCATGTAGCACTTGTCTTTCTGTGTATCTTATTTCACCTAACTTAATATCCTCCAGTTCCATGCATTTTGATGTAAGTTATAGGATTTTGGTCTTCTTTATGGCTGTGTAATAATCCCTTGTGTCATATATGCCACATATACTTTATCCATTTATCTGTTGATACAACCCTGAGCTGACTCCTATTTTAGCTACTATGTATAATGCTCCGATAAATATTAGCATGCAGGTATCTCTTGGTATGCTGATTTAATTTCCTGTCTGTATAAACCAAAATGGGATAGCTGCATCGTTGTTTTAGAAATCAGGGATAGAGATATAAATTGTGTAGTAGAAAGAAAATAAAATAATTTATCTTATTTTTTTCCTACAAGGCCCAGTGATGAGGCAATTTCTAGTTCTATGGGAACAGATATTAATGGTGTCTCTTTTTAATATATTCTTGTATATGCTGCATTCACACAAATTAGCATACATTATCTTTCAAAATATTTATGAAATGCCATATACAATGACAATATTTGCTAATTTTACTTATAGTGTAATGTGTCATAACTTGTATTATTTAAATATGAGAAGTATATATTGGTTATTTAAAATCTAAAGTAACAAATGCATTATGTATAATTTATTTGGAATATAATCTCATTGCATCATCAAATGTATCATGTAAACTCTGGAACATTTAATTTATGTAAAAGACCTCTCAAAGGTTATATGTTCAGAAAACAAAACAAAACAAAATCAACCACATATTCAATAATTTCCCAAATGAAATAAGTAAATAAATAAAAGTAAGTTCCTAAATGCATATGATTGAATGATAAATTACAAAAGTAAAATAGATGGTATTTTATTGATGGATTTTTGGACTAGAGTAGAATAGGTAATAGAAAATAATATTAACAATGTAAAGGGAATATTAGTGGTAGCTACAATGAAAAACATTTTTGTAGTATCTACTTAAGAATATAGGTCTTTTGATAGTCTATTTCTTACATTTTCTACAATACTATGAGTAAGCAATAGTTGGTGAGCTTAAGAAAATTGCCATATCAGTTTTGATTCAATAACGAAGTTAACTCATAATAGCTAAGACAAAATGGAAATAATTGCTCTATAGAAAGCATCTCACGGCTGCATGCTGCATATTCAGATGTCACAAATCATATTACGAAATCCATTTTGTTCTATTTTATAGTTCTCCCTTTTTAAGTATTATCTGCTTTGTCAATCTCACTACGCAGTGTCTGCAGCTCCAGGTTAACATCATTCCTAGTGTGAGAAGATACAGCAGAAGGAGAACATTTGCCTCATTTTCAATAGTGCAAAAGAAAGAGAAAAAGTTCTATTGTGTCAATGTCTCTAACTGACTCATGTTTCCATCATTGTGGAGAAAGAATTTAACAACTTTATCTCACTGGAATTAAATTATATAAATTTTGAACATATTTGGTAAGTTTATATGTGTATTAAAGACTACAACCAACCACTAAAAATATAGTAAAATATTATTGGATATTACACTGAAAACTATTTGCATAATTCAAAGCAAAACAGTCATGGGGACAGGGATATGACACATAAAGGAAAAAATAAATTTGAATAACACAAGAAAATCCAACTTTGTGTGTAAATGATCAAACATACAATTAAAAGGCAGAGAAAGATTGAATTAAAAAGCAAGATTCAAATATTTGTGTATAAATGAGGCTCATTTAAATTTAAAGACTGAAACAGATGGAATGTGAAGAGACTGAAGACAAAAATATCACTCAGAAAGCAATCCTAGAGCACTTATACTAATATCAAAATGGACAATAAAATTTTAGAAAAAGTTACTGGAGATAAGAAAGAGCATTTATAATCACAAAAGGTCAATCCACCAAAAAGATAAAGCAGTTATGAACACAGATACACCTACAATCAGAGCAGAAGATAAACAAGAAATAGAAGAAATGAACATCATTATAAACAAACCTGTCTTTACACATCTAATAGAACTAGCCACTCATAATAGCAGACTACGTATTTTCTTTTTTTTTTTTTTCAAATTTATTTTTTATTCTAAGTAGTTAGAAATGACAGCAGAATGTATTACATTTCATATTATACTTGTAGAGCACCTTTTTACATATCTCTGGTTGTATACAAAGTATTTTCACACCATTTGTGACTATATACATGCACTTAGGGTAATGATATCCATCTCATTATGCCATCTTTTTTTTTTTTTTTTCTTCTTCACCCTTTTGCCCCCTCCCTATCGATCCCTCCCCATTGGCAATTCTAGTGTTCCTCTAATCCTCCTATGCTCCCCATCCCAACCCCACTGTGAATCGGCCTCCTTATATCAGAGAAAACATTTGGCATTTGGCTTTTGGGGATGAGCTAACTTAGCATTATATTCTCTAACTTCATCCATTTACCTGAGAATGCCATGATTTTATTCCCTCTTATTGCTGAGTAATACTCCATTTATATACCATATTTTCTTTACCCATTCATCTACTGAAGGGCATCTAGGTTGGTTCCACAGTTTAGCTATTGTGAATTGTGTTGCTATAAACATTGATGTGGCTGTGTCCCTGTAATATGTTGTTTTTAAGTCCTTTGAGTATAAACCAAGGAGTGGGATATCTGGGTCATAAGGTGGTTCCATTCCAAGTTTTCCAAAGAATCTCCATACTGCTTTCCATATTGGCTGCACCATTTTGCAGTCCCACCAATAATGCATGAGCGTGCCTTTTTCTCCACATCCTTGCCAACATTTACTGTTGTTTCTGTTCTTAATAGCTGCCATTATGACTGGTGTGAGATGAAATCTTAGAATGGTTGTGATTTGCATTTCTCTAATTGCCAGAGATGTTGAACATTTTTTCAAGCATTTGTTGATTGATTGTATATCTTCTTCTGAGAAGTGTCTGTTCAGTTCCTTGGCCCATTTATTGACTGGCTTATTTGTTTTTTTGGTGTTAAGATTTTTGAGTTCTTTATATATTCTAGAGATTAGTGCTCTATTTGACTTGCTTGTGGTAAAAATTTGTTCCCAATTAGTATGCTCTCTATTCACCTCACTGATTGTTTATTTTGCAGAGAAGAAGCTTTGTAATTTGAATCTATCCCATTTATTGATTATTGATATTAATTCTTGTGCTACAGGAGTCTTATTAAGGAACATGGGGCCCAATTCAACATGTAGAGCTTACTTTTTCTTCTACTAGATGTAGAGTTTCTGGTCTAATTCCTAGATCCTTAATCCACTTTGAGTTGAATTTTGTGCATGGTGAGAGATAGGGATTTAATTTCATTTTCTTGCATATGGATTTCCAGTTTTCCTAGCACCATTTGTTGAAGAGGCTATCTTTTCTCCAATGTACGATTTTGGCACCTTTGTCTAATATAAGATAACTGAAATTATATCTATTAGTCTCTGTTTCCTCTTTTCTGTACCATTGGTCTACCAGCATATTTTGGTGCCAGTACCATTCTGTTTTTGTTACTATTGCTCTGTAATATAATTTAAGGTCTGGTATAGTGATGCCACCTGCTTCACTCCTCTTGCTAAGGATTGCTTTAGCTATTCTGGGTCTCTTATTTTTCCAGATGAATTTCATGACCGCTTTTTCTATTTCTATGAGGAATGCCATTGGGATGTTGATTGGCATTGCTTTAAATCTGTATAGTGCTTGTGGTAGTATGGTCATTTTGACAATATTAGTTCTGCCTATCCAAGAACAGGGTAGATCTTTCCATCTTCTAAAGTCTTCCATAATTTCTTTCTTTAGCTTTCTATAGTTTTTTATTATAGAGGTCTTTCACATCTTTCGTCAAGTTGATTCCCAAGTATTTTTTTTTTTTTTTTTTTTTGATGCTATTGTAAACGATGTAGTTTTTCTCATTTCCCTTTCAGAGGATTTGTCACTGACATATAGAAATGCCTTAGATTTATGGGTGTTGATTTTGTATCCTGCTACTTTGCTGAATTCATTTATGAGTTCTAGAAGTTTTCTGGTGGAATTTTTTGGATCTTCTAGGTATAAAATCATATCATCAGCAAATAATGATAATTTGAGTTCAACTTTACCTATCTGTATCCCTTTTTCTTTTGTCTGTCTTATTGCTCTGGCCAGCATTTAAATTACTATGTTAAATAGAAGTGGTGAAAGAAGGCATCCCTGTCTTGTTCCAGGTTTTAGAGGGAATGCTTTCAATTTTTCTCCATTCAGAATAATGTTGGCCTGGGGATTAGCATATATAGCTTTTATGATGTTGACATATGTTCCTGTTATCCCTAGTTTTTCTAGTGTTTTGAACATGAAGGGGTGCTCTATTTGTCAAACGCTTTTTCTGCATTTATTGAGATAATCATATGGTTCTTATCTTTGAGTCTCTTGATGTGATGAATGACATTTATTGATTTCTGTATGTTGAGCTATCCTTAAATCCCTGAAATGAACCCCACTTGATCATTGTGTATTATATTTTTGATATGTTTTTGTATCTGTTTTGCCAGAATTTTATTGAGAATTTTTGCATCTATGTTCATTAAAGATATGGGTCTGAAGTTTTCTTTTTTTGATATGTCTTTGCCTGGTTTGGGGATCAGGGTGATATTGGCCTCATAGAATGACCTTGGAAGTGCTCCCTCTTTTCTATTTCCCGAAATAAATTGTAGAGTATTGGTATCAGTTCTTTTTTTAAAGGTCTTATAGAGCTTGGCTGTGTATCCATCCGGTCCTGGGCTTTTCTTGGTTGGTAGGCTTCTTATGGCATATTCTATTCATCGTTTGAAATTGGTCTGTTCAAACTGTGTATATCATCATGCTTTAATTTGGGTAGAACATACAACTCTAGAAATTTGTCGATGCCTTTGGTGTTTTGTATTTTGTAGGAGTACAAGTTTTCAAAATTATTTCAAATTATTTCCTGTATTTCCGTAGTGTTTGTTGTGATATTTCCATTATTTCCATTTCATTGCATATGTTAGTAATTTGAGTTTTCTCTCTCTTTCTCTTTGTTCATGCGATTAAGGTTCTGTCAATTTTATTTATTTTTTCAAAAAACCAACTTTTTGTTTTGTCAATTTTTTCAATTTTTTCTTTTGTTTCAATATCATTAATTTCAGCTCTGATTTTAATTATTTTCTGTCTTCTACCACTTTTGGTGTTGGATTGTTCTTCTTTTTCTAGAACTTTGAGATGTAATTTTAAGTCATTTATTTGTTGACTTTTTCTTCTTTTGAGGAATGAACTCAATTCAATGAACTTTCCTCTTAGAACTGCCTTCATAGTGACCCAGAGATTTCAATATGTTGTGTCTGTGTTCTCATTCACCTCTAAGAATTTTTTAATCTCCTCTTTGATGTCATCTGCAACCCATTGTTCATTCAGTAGCATATATTTTAGTCTCCAAGTGTTGGAGTAGCTTTTATTTTTTATTTTATCATTGATTTCTAATTTCATTCCATTATGGTCTGATAGAATGCAGGGTAGTATGCCTACTTTTTTTATATTTGCTAAGAGTTGTATTGTGGCATAATATATGGTCTATTTTATAGAAGGATCCATGTGCTGCTGAGAAGAAAGTGTATTCACTTGTTGAAGGATGAAATATTCTATATAAGTCAGTTAAGTCTAAGTTGTTTATTGTATTTTTCGGTTCTATAGTTTGTTAGTTCAGCTTATGTTTGAAAGATCTATCCAGTGGTAAAAGGGGTGAGTTAAAGTCACCCAGAATTATTGTGTTGTGGTGAATTTGACTCTTAAACTTGAGGAGAGTATGTTTGATGAACATGGATGCTCCATTGTTTGGGGCATATTTATTTATAATTGTTAAGTCTTGTTGGTGTATGGTTCCCTTGAGCAGTATATAGTGTCCTTCTTTATTCCTTTTGATTGACTTTAGCTTGAAGTCTACTTTATTTGATATGAGGATGGAAATTCCTGCTTGCTTCCTCAGTCCATGTGAGTGGTAGGATTTCTCCCAACCTTTCACCCTCAGCCTTTGGATGTCTTTTTCTATGAGATGAGTCACTTAGAGGCAGCATATTGTTGGGTCTGTTTTTATTTTATTTATTTTTTTTACCCAATCTGCTAGTCTATGTCTTTTGATTGGTGAGTGTAGGCATTAATATTCAGAGTTATTATTGAGTTGTGTTTTGTATTCCCAGCCATTTTTGTTTATTTTTGGTATTTAACTTGACATGGTTTCTCTTCTGATTGTTTTTTCCTTTAGTGTAATACCTCCCTCTGTTGATTTTCATCATTGTTTTTCTTTTCCTCTTCATGGAATATTTTTCCAAGGATGTTCTCTAGTGATGATTTTCTACTTGTAAATTCTCTTAACTTTTGTTTATCATGGAAGTTTTTTATTTTGTCCTCAAATCTAAAGCTTAATTTTGCTGGAATAAGATTCTTGTCTGGCATCCCTTTTTTTTCAGAGCTTGGAATATGTTGTTCCATGATCTCCTGGCTTTGAGTGTCTGAGTTGAAAAATCTGCTGTAATATGAATTGGTCTCCCCCTATATGTGATCTGATTCCTCTCTTTTGTGGCCTTTAAAATTCTATCCTTGTTCTGTATTGTAGGCTTTTTCATTATACTGTGTCTTGGTGTAGATCTGTTGTAATTTTTTACATTTGGTGTCCTATAAGCCTCTTGTATTTGGTTTTCCAATTCATTCTTCATGCTTGGAAAATTTTCTGATATTATATCATTGAAGAGGTTGTACATTCCTTTGGTTTGAAACTCTGTGTCTTCCTCTATCACAATGACTCTTAGATTTGGTCTTTTGATGCTGTCCCATAATTCTTGGATTTTCTCTTAATGGTCTCTTACTATCTTCACTGTGCGGTTAACTTTATTTTCAAGATTATATACTTTGTCTTCATTATCTGAAGTTCTTTCTTCCATTTGTTCTAGTCTGTTGGTGATGCTTCCTATTGTGTTTTTATTTGGTTAATTTTTTCCTTCATTTCAAGGATTCTGACTGTTTTTTTTTTGTTCAGAGTTTCTACGTCTTTTTTGAAGTAATCTTTTGCTACCTGTATTTGCTCTCTTATATCTTTGTTGTAGTGGTCAATTTTTGGCTGTATTTCCTCATTTAGGTCATTCTTTGAATCACAGATCATTTTAATTATGAATCTTCTGAATTTCTTCTCCGACATTTCATCAACTTCGCCGAGCATGGGTTCAGTTATTGTAGAATTCTGGTTTGTTTGGGGTACTTTCCTCCCTTGTTTTTTCATGTTGTCTATTTGCCTTACTTTCTTGCAGTGTAGATCTAAGATATTACAGTTTCTTCCCTATATTCTTATAATATCCTTGCAGGTTGTCTGTGCCTCCCCTTAGTGTTGGGCTATCAGAACCTGCATTGTCCCTCAAAGTATGCTACCTGGGGCTGGGTCCATGCAGGTTGGTGTGGGTCAAACTGGTTGAGTCTGAGCTCCTGTGGTGGTCTGCTGGTTGGAAGAGGCAGTCCTCTGAATGGAGATCAGTGAAGCTGTCCTAGACTCACCTGAGCTCTGCAGGTGCGTGCTAGCCTGACCTGGGCCCACCTGTGCTTGGGTAGAGGTTGGCAGAACTTCCCTGAGCCTGGGCACACTCAAGTGAATGTCAGCGGGACTGACCTGGGGCTGGTCGCGATGGGCTAAAGCTCAGTGGGACTGACCTGGGCTTGGTGGCATTCCAATGTAGGTACCTGGGACTGTCCTCAGCCTGCTTGAACCCAAGCAGAGTTGGCTGGTCTGTCCTTGCTGGCTCCTGCTCTGGGGCGGAGGTCTGCAGGACTGGCTGGAGCCTGCCTGGTCGCACACTGGGGGGGGGGGGATTGGGGTCAGGGAGACTGACCTGGGCCTGGAGGCACTCCAATGCAGGTCCCCGGGACTGCCCTGGGCCCACCTGAACTCAAGCAAGTTGGCGGGTCTGTCCTTGCTGTCTCCTCAGACTATGTATTTTCTTAAGCACACGTGAAATGCTCCATGATAGACCACATGCTAGTCATAAAATGAGACTTAATAAATTCAAAATCCTTGAAGTAATACAGGTATGGCTTCAGAACACAGGGAATTAAGTTAGACTACTACAACATAAGGAATTCTGGGAAACTGGCAAATACATGGATATTAACATGGTCCTAAATTGCTAATGCATCAAAGTGAAAATCAAAATGGATTTTACAAAATAATTTCAAAAGAAAGAAAATAAAAACACACAGTATATCAAAACTTAAAGAATGCAGCTTAAATAGTGCTTACAGAGAAATTTATAGTTGTAAATGTTTGTTTCATATATATACACACATCAAAAGGTACACAGAAGTGTGTGTATATATACCTCTTGATGTGTGTATATATGAATGTGTGTGTGAATTTTAAATCAATAATGTAATCATTTGCCTAAAGATACTGGAAAGTGGAAATTAGACATGAGGAATTTAGAATAGGGTTAAAATAAATGACATAGCTTATAAAAAAATCTAACAAAATCAAAAGTTGTCATTTCTTTTTTATCGGTTCCATTTAGTAATACATGACAGCAAATTCTATTTTGTTATAATTATATAAGCATGGAATGTATCTTATTCTAATTAGGACCCCAGTCTTGTGGATGTATGTGTGGTTTAAAAAGTTGGCATTTCTGAAAGATCAATAATATGTGTAACCCTTTACATGAAATATCTGAGAAAAAATAGAAGGCTCATATTACCATGAACAACTGTATGTCAATAAATTATATAAATGAGTGAAATGGGCAAATGCCTAGAAAGACACAAACAATAGATACTGACCAAATGACAAATAGAAAATCTCAGTGAACTTATCAAAAGAAAGGGACTGAATTTTCAGAACAAAAACTTCACACAAGGAAAAGCCCAGACCTAGATGACTTCACAAACAAATTCTACATAATCTTTAAAATAGAATTAGTACTAATTCTTCACAGATTTTTTCTAACTAATTTAATAAAATTAATATTATCCTGATACCAAAACTAGTCAAAGACAATGCAAGCAAAGAAATTTACATAACATCCCTTACAAACGTCAATACAAAAATGTTTAACAAAATACAAATAAGCATAATCCAGAAAAAGGCAAAAAATTACATGCATTGTTATAAAATGTCATTCATCTCATAAACCCCATGTTGATCCAAAATCTAAATATCAATTAATGTAATAGACCATATAAATAAAGTAGAATACAAACATATATAAACAAATAAAAAGATACATAAAAAATTTGACATAATCCAAACACCTTTGTGATTCTAAACACTAAAAAATGAGGAATAGAGAGGTATTTTGTAAAGCCAACAAAGGAATTACTAAAAACCCAAAGCTAATGTCATGCTAACTTTGACAGACTGAATGTATTCTAAGATCAGGAAAATGAAAGGATATTTCTTTTCTACTTCTATTATTATTTTTCTTCAGTATTACACAAAAGGTTGTAGGTTTGGAATGACTACTAATGGCTAGGAATTTTTTTCTTTTTGAGTAATAGAACTTTGTAAAATTAATTGAGAGGATGGTTCACAACTATGTTAATATGCTATAAAGAAAAACCACCAAATTAAACACTTTAAATGTATGAATTAAGCCAGGCACTATGATATATGAATGTAATCTCAGTGACTTCGGAGGCTTAGTCAGGAGGATTGCAAGTTTGAGGTCTCGATAACTTATTAAGGCCCTCAGGAACTTAGTGAGAACCCATCTCAAAGCAAAATATAAAGAAAGAAAGAGTTGTTGGTGGTAAAGCACCTCTGAGTTCAATCCCCAGTGAATACATAAATAAATAAGCAAATAAATAAACAGGTGAATTAATTTGTATGGTTGCAAATTATATCTTAAAAAGATGTTTAAAAATAATAAACATAGTACCAAAATTTGCTGTTATGCAGAAAAAAATAAATGACAGTAAACATTCTGAAATTCATCTAGTTCAAGTAATTTTATATTTATGTTATGCTTTTTTTGTGACTGTATAGAATCATTAATGTCAAAAAGCAATCAATGTCATACCATAGAAGTAGATCAAAACTACTAGGTTTGAAAACAAAAAAAAAAAAAAAAACAGAGAATTAATGCCAAGTGGCTGCTTACATTACTTTTAAAATATAAGAAAATGAGTTTCGCATCAAACACAATTGCCATGTCCAAATGAATAAGTGTTTAGTAATATAATACATAGTGAATTAATCTAGGTCATAAGTCTGAACTTCACCTGAACACATTGTGATTTACAGTTTTGTCTCTTTTCTGGTCAATTTGCTGTAAGAAAGAACTAATAGTAGAGTAAATTATAAATAATAAAAATTAACCAATATGTGAAAAAACAATATACCAAAACATATTTTACATATGTAAATGCTTATTATGATTTGAATATGAGTATCACGTGAAAGCTCTTGTGTTAATGCAGGAATATTCAGAGGTGAAATGATCAGATAATGAGAGCTGGCACATTATCAGTACATCCTGGTTTGAATGGACTAACTGTATGGTAACTGTAGGCAGGTGGGGGTTGGCTGGAAGAGGTGATCATTGAAATGAGCCTTGGAAGGGTTCATCTTTCCTGCTGCCTGATTCTTTCCCACCCTGCTTCTCAGGGGGATAGCTTTCCTCCACCATACCCTCAGGCCATGATGTTCCACTTCATCTGGACCAAAAGCAATGGAGTCAGCTGACCATAGACTGAACCTCTTAAACCATGAGCCCACAATAATTTTTTCCTTCTCTAAGGTGTTTTTATCAGGTATTTTGGTCAAAGGGACGGAAAACCTAATTAGCGTAATGCTGTTGATAATTTTGCCAAGAAATGTGACATGCATTGCACATTTTAGTTGTGGAAGATTCAAAGAGAGCATTTTCTACTCCACATTCAGTTGGAGCAGTTGTAAGTTAGACTTGGTGAAGTAATATAGGGAAAATTTAGGTCACAGAAATTCAGTTGTTTCTTTACTATATGACTTTACTTTCAAAAGCTAATATTCACCATAATATTCTAGGAAAGTAATATTGTAAAATATAAAAGTTTCTTTCACAGAATACAGATTATTTTGAAAGTATAAAAACACTGCAGGCCTTATAGAAGAAATGAAAAATTGAAATCTCTCATCAATAGTGACAAAAACATATTGATTATGCATTCCAACATATACATGTCCCTACAGTAACACAACTAACTACATTGTTCTCTCCATGGTCTTTCATAATTTAATTTTCCTCTTACTATTATAAAATAGGCCTATTTTCATGCAAGTATTTTTCACTTATAGTAACCACATAGATTTTAAAACTAAATTTTATATAACTATTTCATTATTAATGGGGTTGGGTTTTCATTTTTACTCTACTTGGACCTGGAATTGTTTGTCAAAGGTTTGTATTTTAATTTTTGACAATCAATCACTGATTGTTCCCCATAAGTATATTCTGTACACTCCTAGTGAATATTCTTCTCCTGTAAACTTGTGAAACTTGTATTATATTACCATCTTAAAAACCTATCCTGCTTGTCAATATTTAAAATAACCTTACTATTTAAAGTTTTCTTTTTCTGTTTGCTTACTACTAAGCTCAACACATTTTTCTATTTGTTGGTCATTTGCATGCTTTAAGAAAAGCTAATTCAAAGTCTTTCTATCCACAGGGACAAGTTGGAGGGCACACAGATACTCATTGAAGTGTGTGAAATGGTCTGAGGTCACTTTACAGCACACTTTCTCACACAAATAAAATGTAAATCAAAACTGGAAATTCATATTCAGTTTACTCAGAACCAGGATGTACACAGGAATATTGTATTCTAGGTCCTATTTGATTCTTTCATTTAAAAATGAACCCTATTTTACTTAATTTGACAACCATTTCCTATTAATATGAAGACAAACTATTTTAGAAACAACATAGCACAATGTGCACTATTGTGAGAAATAAAAAAAGAGAAGAAAAACAAAATGGGATTCAAATCTCCTAATCCTTTAACAAATCTTCTAATCCACCAGCCTGTCTCCTGGAATGAATGCTCACTCTGTAAGCAGAATCCACTGTGCCACTGAGTGCATCCTTGCTCCCTAGTTTCAGTGAGACACTGACAACCACTTAGTTTTTTCTTATCCCAGTGTCACCCTTACATGTTAACCAGATGAATATCAATTTCCATTAAAATATCTGCTTTAGATAACATAGTTCCTACCCAGAAAAAAATAAATAAGCTATACTTCATACTGTGTTGATTACAGAGGCAAATATATGGAACTTGTTTTTACTTAATGCTAAAAAAAAAAAAAAAAAAAAAAAAAAAAAAAAAAAAAAAAGCCTGTGGTTACTTTCTTATCTAATATGCACTAGGTACAAAGACTAGTGATTTCAATGTCACTCATAACATACATTTTCATTTCTACATTTGAAGCCAATTTAATAAAAAATTAAGTTTAAAAGTTTTACAAATTTTAAAGCTAATGATTTCAGAATAAAACTATATAGGTAAATTTTTAAACAACCAATAATATAAACAAATATTTAAAATAACTAAAGTGGCCTTTAAGAATATAGCCAGAATTGTGGCCATGAAGAACAAATGCTATGGAAGAGCACAGTGAGAGAAAGGGGGCAAAAAATACACTGAGAGCCTGTTACTTGTGAGGTGTTTTACATAGACAGTGGTTTAGCTCTCCATTTGAAAATGGAAGCCAATGGGCATAAAGGTATTCAGATGAGCCCGGTAATACAAATGATATATACCCATATTTCATTTATAAAGTGGGACATTTCACATAGTTCAGAAATCAAAATGTTGTTGATCCTCAAGTATCTAAAAACTTTTGATCATTCTCTATAAGGAAAGATAGTCATGGGTCACTTAATGATGAAGATAAACATACCGAGATATGTAATATCAGGCAGTTTTGTGTGTGAATGTCTTAGAATACTCACACATCAAACCTAGATGGTATTGCTTACTACATCCCTAAGCTTTGTATGTTACTGTACTAAATACTGTAGCACAATGAAAAGAATTTGTATATTTAAACATACCTGAACATAGAAAAAGTACAGTGAAAATATTAAATGATAAGAAATTTTCAACTCCATTATACCTTATGTGGCATGGTCGTGTATGCTGGTCACTGTTTGACCAAAATGTTATTATGCAGTGCATGGCCACACTATGCTTTTGTGTTCATAAATAATATACCATGTAGTTTTGCTGTGTTTCAAATTTCACTGCTCACTTGTTCTCAATCTTTTCATAGATGCTTTTCATCTTCTTGATTTTTTATCTATTTTAAAATTTATTTTGCTGTTCTAAGGATTGTGCCCAGTAGCACTCTACCACTGAGCTACGTCCCCAGCCCCTTTTATTTTTATTTTGAGACAGGGTCTTGTTAAATCAACCAAGCTGTCCTTGAACTTGTGACTCTCTTTCCTTAGCTTCCTGAGCAGCTGGGATTAGAAGCATGTACAATCAGGCCAGGCTTCATCATCCTGATTTTTTATACAATGGAGTGCTCAGGACTCAAAACTCAGAATAGCTGAGTGAACTTTTCACTCTCTACTAACTCATGTTTTATGGCTAAACAAAAAACACTTGTATACTCATTGGTTTCCAGTTTATTATTCTAGTGCCAATCTCTTTTCTAAAAATTCTCATCTCTAAATCCACATGCTATCTCAACATCTTCCCTCGGATATCTATAAGCATCTAAATGTTATATGCAAAATAATATATATGAAAACTATTCCTTTAGTCTTCCCCCAACTAAGGAGATAGCAACTCCATTTATCCAAGTGTTCAAAGAAAAATTCTAAGAGTTATTTATGACTTTCCTTTTTTTATCCATTATACATCCACTCAAATTATAATCTTTAGTCTGGACTAGTGCACAAAACACCTTTTGATCTCTCACTTGTAGTTTTGCTGTCTGCCTACAACATAGCTTTCTTGCTATAACAGCCAGATAAATTACATTAAAAAGCAAATAATTGGTTAAGTCACTCAACATCAAATCCAAAACCCTATAGTTCTACATAATTCAGTGTTTATTACATCTCTGACTTGATTGCCTACAACTCTTCTTGATATACTTTTCTCCATACTGATTCTTGATACAGAGCACTTATTCCTACCTTAGGGATTTTATGCTTGCTCCTCCTTGTACCTAATACCCACGAACCTTTCTTTTTTCACTGTATTCTGACCTCTCTTGTTTATCTTCACATACAACAGACCTTTCCAATTCTTTAGATAATCGTCCATAGTACATCCACATGATGTTTCAAACACTGATTTCTCTCTTTCCACCTGCCTGTAGAATGAAAGTTCTGTGAGACTTGAAAGATCTATGTATGTACTCTTGTATTCTCAGCAGCAAAACAATCCTCTAAAACAAATGTTCAATATTTGTTAAATGAATGAATAAATGAGATAGTTGCAGACATTTAGATATTATTCTGATTTTATTCAGGTCAGTACAAATGGATAAACAGAAATGGTTAGATAAAAATTTGTGTGTCATAGATTTCACTTCAAAGTGGTTTGAAAAACTACATGATGAGAATGGAGAAAAGGTGCCAGGTTATATCAGTCTTTTTTTGTTTTTATTTGAGATTTTAATTTGTGCTTTGAGACAGAATTGCCTTTGTTTTAAAAAAATTGATTTTAGTAGTCCTTTTGATGCTTGGTGAAGACATGAATGTAGTGAAATGACCCAAATGTCCATAATTCAAATGGAGAAGTTTAACGGTCTTTTTAATAATGGAAATTGGAAGATCTATGTGCATGCAGATTATGTTTTCTTTCAAAATTTCATTTCCTAAACAAACATTTAGACTGTGTTGATTACTTAGACTGTTGAGCTCCCACAGCTGAGTATATCAGTAGGAAAGGCAATGTCTTCCTTTTCATTGTGTGAGATTATTACTAATTTCAGTGGCAGTAGTGTGCCTATGTTAATGCAGTTTCCAGTGGCAGCAGGCCCGAGGTCATCTGGGTATACACAGTAGACAGGGTGTGAGAATCATCAACCATATAATAAAAAGTCATGCTACTTTTTGTAAATGAAAATATTTTCTATTGTTCCTACATCCAAACTCTAATAGGGTCCAGTAAATAGGATTAACCTCCTGAGAGAAGTGAATTGTGGGATTGTGCAAAGGGGGCCACTGAAGGGGAAGAAAATATTTCTCACAAGCAGCTAGGTATGGGTTGTTAGCCATAATTTGAAGTAAAAGAGTAGTCTTTCATCATTTTTGTTAAGTTATAATGAAATTTAAAAAAAATGTTTTTATTATAAATCAGCAAAATATCATAAAATCATTTCTAGTTTTGATAAAGATAATAAAATTGAAAGAAAAATCCACTTATACCTCTGTATTGCTAAATGTTTTGTAAAATAAAGGATGTCATATCTATCTGAATAACAACACACTTATTTTTCATATTTTGTAAGTTATAGTTAAATTTATTTTCAAAATTATACACTTAGATAATGAAATACAACTTAGGTGGTAGATCAATTTGGTCTGGAGAAAATGAGATTATTAATTTTCATTTGGTAGCTCATTATCAATGTGTAGAAATGGAACTGAAACTTGCATGTTGATTTTGTATAATAAAACTTGATAGAATTCATTTATTAGTTCCCTTTTAAAAATATTTTTTAGTTGTCAATGGACCTTTATTGTATTTATTTTTATATGGTGCTGAGACTTGAACCCAGTGCCTCACATGTGCTAGGTAAGCACTCCACCATTGGGCAACAGCCCCAGCCCTCATTTATTAGTTCTATGAATGATTTTATTGGTTTCTTTTAGTTGTTCATAACATTAGAATTCATTCTGACATAATTATAAAAGCATGAAAATAATTTGCTCTAATTCAGTCTTGTTATGGTTTAGATGTGAGGTTTCCCCCAACAGTTCACGTGTAAGACAATGCAAGAGGGTTTAGAGGTGAAGTGATTTGAGTTATAAGAGCCTCAACCAAATCAGTGAGTTAATCTTGTGATAGGGATTAACTAAGTGGCAACTGAAGGCAGATACGGTGTGTTGGAGGAAGTGTGTACATTGGTGGCATGTCTTTGAGGGTTATATTTTGTATCTGGTGATTGGAGTCCCTCTCTGCTTCCTGGTGACATGTCCTGAGGAACTTTCCTACTCCACATCCTTCTGCCATGATCAGTCTCACCTGGAGCCCCAAGAAATGGAGTCAGCCATGTATGGACTGAGACTGCTGAAACCCTGAACCCCCAAATAAACTTTTACTCTACTAACTGTTCTTGTCAGTTCTTTTTGTCACAGCACTGAAACAATTGACTAAGAAAAGACTCCAGTATTATCCCTTTTCCTATTGCCTCTCCCCACTCCCCTTTCCCTTTCCTCTACTGATATTTTTGCTACTTACTTATAGTTTTGTTTTTCTTAATTAGTGTCTCATGGATATACATGATGGTGAAGATTCAACTGTGGTATATTCATAATATATACATGGGAAAGTTAGGTCAGATTCATTCCACTATTCTTTCCTTGTTCCATCTTGCCTCCTCTCCTTCATCTACTTCACTGATCTTTCTCTGTTTTGATGAAATTTGTCCCCACACTCCCTCCCCCTCCTTATTTTGTACTAGCTTTCACTTATAAGAGAAAACATTTGACTTTTTGAGTTTGGCTTATTTCACTTAGCATGATTAGTCTCCAGTTCCATTTACCAGCAAATGCCATAATTTCACTCCTCTTTATGGTTGAGTAATAACCATTGCGTGTATATACTTATTTTTTTTTCCTCCATTCATCTGTTGAAGGGCACCTAGTGTGGTTCCATATATGAGTTGTATTGCTTTAAACATTGATGTGGCTGCATCTCTATAGAATTTTGATTTTAGATCTTTTGGATACAAACTGAAGAATGGGATAGTTTGGATACATGATGGTTCCATTCTTAGTGTTTTGAGGAATCTCCATACTGCTTTCCGGAGTGGTTACACTAATTTTCAGTCCCACCTACAAAGTATCGATATACCTTTTTCCCCACATTCTTGCTAACACTTATTATTATTTGTATTCTTGATAATTACCATTTTGATAGGAGTAAGATAAAATCTCAATGTAGTTTTCATTTGCATTTCCCTAATTGCTAGAGATGTTGAACATTTTTTCATATAGTTGTTGGTCATTTGTATTTTTTTTAATTGTTTTTGTTCATTCATTAACTGGGTTATTTAGCCTTTTTTGGTGTTAAAATTTTTGAGTCCTTTATATATTCTAGATATTTATGCCCTATCTACTAACAATGATTTTCTCAAAGTCTTAGAGACTTATCTCAGACCTCAGACCATATACAAAAATGAAGACTTAAATGTAAGACCTAAAACATAAAACTTCCCATAAGAAAAACATAGGGTAAACTGTGAAATTGACTTTGGTGATGATTTATTGAATATGAAAACAAAAGTTTAGAAAAAAAGAAAATATGTAAATGGGATTGACTGAAAAGCTCTTCACAGCAAAATAATGAATCAATGAAAGAATATGGCAACCTACAGAATGGAAGAAAATATTCACAAATCATATAGGCTTAACCTTGAAATAGAGTTAATATCCAAAGTATGTAAGAAACTCCTACAACTCAACAGCAAAAAATAATCGGATTAAAAAATAAGCATAGAGTCTCAGCAGATATTTTCAAAGGAAGACAAATGTCCTTCAGGTATATGAAGAGATGCTCAATATCACTAAACAACAGGGAAATGTAAATTAGAAGCATAACGAGATTTAACACATTTGAGAATGGAATTTATAAAACAATAAAAGATAGTGTAGGAAAGGACATGGAGAACATAATGCCCTTGGAAACTCTTGGTGGAGGTGCAAAATGATGCAACTAATAAAAAACAGTATGGAGTTTCCACAAAAATATTATAAGTCAAACTAGCATATGATTTAGTAATCCCATTTCTGGGACTACACACACACACACACACACACACACACACACACACACATATATATAAGGATTGATTTCAATAAACAAAAATAATAATAATTAATTTAATAAATAATAATACATATAAAAGGATTGATTTCAGTGAATGCAATGGCACACACCTGTAATCCCAGTGGCTCTGTAGGCTTAGGCAGGAGTATTGCCAGTCCAAAGCCAGCCTCAGCAACTCAGCAAGGCCCTAAACAACTCAGCAAGACCCTGTCTCTAAATAAAATATTTTTTAAAAAAGCTGGAGATGTGGCTTAATGGTTAAATGCATTGGATTCAATCTTTGGCACAAAATAAATTAAATTAAATTAAATTAAAAATAAAAGGACTGATTCCCATGTTTGTTACAGAATTATAAATAAGTCAAGACAAGGAAGTGACTTAAATGTTAAACAACACATGTTGGAGTAGTATTCAGAGTTAAAAGAAAAGGAAATTCTTCCATTTTCAACAACATGCATTACCATTGAGGACATTATGCTAAATGAAATAAACCAGACACAGAAGGACAAATATTACACAATTTTACTTATAAAAAAATCTAAAATAAACCCATAGAAGCAGAGAGTAGAATGGTGGTTACTATAGATTGAGAGGAAGAATAAATAAGGAGGTATTTGTCAAATGACATAAATTTGAGTTATGCGAGATGAATAAATCTAAAAGATCAACTATTTACAGTATAGTTTCTGTAGTCAACAATATCACATTGCATATTTAAAAATATGCTAATGGGACTGGGGTTGTGGCTCAGTGGTAGAGCACTTGCCTGGCATGTGTGAGGCCCTGGGTTTCATCCTCAGCACCACATATAAATAAACAAAGTGAAAAATACATTTGTAACTAAAAAATATTTTAAAAAATATGCTAAGATGGTAGATCTTATGATGAACGTTTATTAGAAAAATTTTAATGAATAAAATCAATAGTAATAAATAAAAAGCCTGAGAAGAAACTTCTGCATGTGATGGATATATATATAAAATTGGTTGGCATGATGGTTTCACAAGTATTTACCTCGAAACCTACTGAGTCATATACATTAAATCTGTACAGCTTCTTGAATATCAATCTTTCCTCATTAAAATGGTTAAACAAAAAGAAAATACTATCTGAACTACTCTCATTGAGTCAGGAAGTGGGGGGCCAAAGCCCCACAAACCAGGTTTTCCCTATTTTCCTAGAGTTATTTACTTGCAATATCAAGGTCTCCTTGACCTCATATTCTAGAAGACAAGATCTATTGTGTCAGAAAAAGAGAGTGAAGAAACAAACAAACAATTAAAAGTATAATGATATTTAGGCAAGTTTTTATTTGGAATAAAATTGCTTAGTAGAAATTCTTCATACTCTTTTTTGGTAGAAATTTTGGAAGAAATAGTAATTTTAAAAAACAGTTTGTGAAGATTTAGTTTAACTAGGTATCACTGTAGTAATGATCCAGAGGTCAAAGTAATTCAATTTGTAAAAAGACACAAAGGATATCTGGTGAATTACATTATAATTAGAAAGAGATAATATCTTCTTATGCATAATATACATGCAAATGTAAATGAAAAGCCTTTTAAAATGTATTTTTCTTTCATTTTTCTTTCTAATGACACTCCTAGCTTCTATTTCCTTGCCTTAAGGATTATGTGGGTATCTGGGATTAGTTCCCAGAAATGTTAATATTACTTTATTTTCATCCTCTCAATGATGTGAAAACACAGCTGGGGAATTAAATGCAAATGCAAACATTTTACTTAGCAAAATTTCTTTTACTTTTGTAGAAATGTCTCACATTTATTTGTTTTAATGATGAATCCTATTCAACATTTGTCATTAAGTTTTAATTAATTCACAACATGGATTGGATTCAAAATGAATAATGAGGTCATCTAAGTCTTTTCAGAATGTTGATTCCTAGGATCTCTTGGTTATAAAATAACTGAATTTGAAATAACTTTTTCTCCTACTCTATAGATGAATCTCATTTGGTGTTCAGCTCACATTTTTTATATCTCTTTATAGTTCACTTATTTTAGGTGATTTTCCCTGCTGGTGTGTCTCCAGCACCTTGAATATTCTGATGTATGTAAATTGCAAAGATGTATTTCCTTATGATGACACTGCTGATCTATCTATATGCAGAACTAACCCTGTGGCACTTAACTAGCTACTTCCTCCATCTAGACAATTTCCATTTTAATCATTCTCACAGCTTTTATTCCTTTAAATATATTGAATTATATTCTTAGCCAAACTATTTTTTAAATGGCATATCTCATAAGGCATGATTGATTAGCTTTTAAAACTAAATATGCTAAATATCACTGGAAGGGAATCATGGAAGTATGTTAATCCTATTGGGGCACTAGAATGCCAAAGAAGCTTCTGGGCCTTGAACAGCTATTGTAAAAACATGCCTTTATTAAAAATACCCAGTAAGAGCTCTATGTGGCTTTTTATAATGTCACACTCACATTTACAAGGGACCAGTGACATTGCTTTTTAGAGGATATACAATTTTAGAAGAAGAGAAACCTACAAAGCCAAGTCATCCAGAAGGCAGATAGTAATATATTTCTGAAATAAGAATGCATATTTATAGTTAATGTGAATGTTTCGAAGTATATTTTTATTTACTGAAATCTATAAAGAGAGGAAGGAATGTGTATTTGTGTATATACATATCTATATATGTATATAAATACCTATACATATTTATGTGCACATAGACAAACACACACATATATAAAGATATTTAGCTATATGTCAGGTTTTATAAACACATTTGACCAGAAGTTCCCTTTGTCCACTGAAATATTTGTAAAGATAAAATATTTAATTCAAAGTCTGGACTGATAAGCAATGTATTTGCAGAGAACAGAGAATTTTTATTAACTGAAAAATTTGTTGAGCTTGACGGATAAAAAATAATTAGTGAACAAGTCGACTTTTTATAAAATAGGCAGGCAGTTCCTCTATAAATTTCTCTCCTCTAAGACATCAGGTTTATATCAAACAGAATATTAGGCAGGATGCAATGTCTTTAGTACATCACAAACATTCCTACTTTCTTTTTGCTCACTTATCTTTTGATATTCCTTTATAAAATGTATGATAAAGGCAACTGGGTGGGGATATAGCTCAGTGGTAGATCATTTGCCTATGGACATGCCTGTGTTTGATTTCGAGCACCCTTTCACCCCAACTCCCCCATATACATAAAAAAAGAAACAAACAAGGAAAGAAAGCCAGTCTTGAAATTCGAGAAAAGAAATATTCAATGTGCGTTGAATGTTAGGATACAGAATAGTTTTCAAAAGGACAGAATAATGCCTGGTAAACTGAGAAATAGGCTTAAAGGTATAAACATCAGTGTATACACTGATTGATTTGAAAATGGAAGTTAACACTCCCATTGCTCAATGTATAAGACCAATTTAAAGATAGGAATCTTCATTAAGAAGAGGAAATAGAAGAACAAAATCAACAAAACAAACTATCATTAAATTTTAAAAGGTGCTTAATAAATAGGAAAAATATATCCAAGAAGAATAAACATATATTTGCAAGTAATTCTATATAAAAATAATTTATTGCTTGAAATACACAATAAAATTTAAAATAATACTAAATCTATGAAAAAGACATTGAAGACTTCAATAAGTATAAAGTCCTATTTGTAACACTTTCCTAAAGTTATATTCAGAAAAAAATGAAACAAATCAAAATTAAATGCTTAATTATTGAGACAAAAGAATATTAAACATTTTTTAAAATGAGGTAGAAATGTAAGATTTAATTTGAAACACCTCTACGATGTACTTAGTAGAAAAAAAATATATAGACCCACGTACATCCTATGTTCACAGTTCATAATTGCTTGTGCATGTTTAGAGTAACTCTGTGGTTACTCACTTCAGTGGTTTGGAAATGGATGCCGCAAAGGAAGTAAATTGTGATTTAGGGAAAATGCCTAAAGGCAAGGCTTTTCTAACCCACTCAGCCTACACACTTTCAGTAGTATTGATTTTGTACATTTTTTATATGGTTATTAATTTTTAAGAAAACAGTAAAAAAAAGAAAATTTCAAATTGAGAATATAATAATGTTTTTTAGTACTGTAAAATTTTAAAAAATGGTTCCATCTAAATGTAGAATTAAAAATAGTTATTAAAGGGGCTGGGCTTGTGGCTCAGTGGTAGAGTGCTTGCCTAGCATAGGTGAGGCACTGGGTTTGATCCTCAGCATCACATAAAAATAAATAAATAAAAATAAAAGCATTGTGTCCACCTACAACTAAAAAAATTAAAAAAAAATAGTTAATATACAAAGCTATATGAAAGAGAAAACAATAAAAATATATAAAATACATCATGATATGGAATTAATATATAAATGTATATTAAAATATATTTTATTCATAAAATTCAGCATTCATGTTTTAGGGTTATAAAGAAATATTACACTGAAACCCAGTAATATGTACAATTTGTATGTCTTAATAAAAATTATGAAAAAAGTTTCAATGACTGCTAGCCACTTTGATATTGTACTTCAGTGCACTTGTGAAAAGATGAACATCCTCATTTGAGTAAAAAACAAAACAAAACTTAAAATAGTTGATATTTTCAACCTTGGAGTCACTGACTATTCAAGTTAGAAGATTACCTAAATTACAGTAGTAATCATATTGGTTGCTGACTAAACTGCATGCTCAGTGTTCTAAGGCTTGAAGGAATGACTCATGCAATTCTACTAATCCCTGTTAGGTAGGTAGTATTATAATCCCAAATTCATAGCCAAGAAAAGAGAGGAACAAATTGGTTAATTAATATACACAGGTAAAATTGTTAGTAAGGAGCAGAGTCAGAATGAAAACATAGGCTATCATGGCACACTAAGCTATTCTGCTTCTACAGTAGATTAAAACTAAAAAGATTATTTAATGACATTGAAAATGTTGATGTGATAATAATGGAAAAATGAAATGCAATTGTAAATAAATAATCTGAACCTAATAATTCTAGAAAAAATACATGTGTGCTACACACAAAATAATCTGGAAGAAAATATTAATAGAGGTTTTTAACTCTAATGGCATCACATATTTTCAACACTATTTTTTTTAATAAAGGCTAAAATGTACAGTCAATTCTTTCATTACAAGAAATGTTACAGGTACATAATTTGAACACGAATAACTAGTTAACCTGTACACATGTATATAAACAAAACATCTGGCAGGTGATATCCTCATAAGTTTACATATTAAGAAAAAATTATTACCAACTAAGAGATTCTAACCTACCACAAGTCAATCATTATCTCAAGAAAGAAATCAGTACACAGAAAAAAAAGTTTTTAAGTAATTTTAATTGTTTATGGATGAAAAAATATCACAGTAGAAAAAAGAATGAAGTTTTTGTTTATATATTTCAGTTTAAAATTTCCAGAAAAAAAAGTGAGATAATTTAAAGAGATATTGTGGTGCCCAGAGGTGTTGTTTGAGCAAACTTGAACTGGGAAATGAATACAAAACATTTTTTATAGCATCAAATATTAAAATTATATTGGCTGGGGAAATCCTGCTGTTACTTGATTTCATGAACAGTTTTTTGACATAATTTGATTTGTTGCTAGTTTTTCACAAGTTGGGAAACAAAATAAGAGAGAGAGAGAGAAAGAGAGAGAGAGAAGAAAGAGAGAGAGAGAGAGAGAGAGAGAAAGAGAGAGAGAAAGAGAGAAAGCAAGTAAATGTTAACATATCTATTCCTAATTTACCAACCAGAGCCAGATATATTCCTGTACCCCAGGCAGACAAATGTGATTCTGCTTCAGTAATTTTAGAAGGATGATAAATTATTGAACAGAGTGAAGCTGACCAATTTGCCAAATGCCATTTCACTTTAGTCATATTACTGAATGGCAAACCTGCCAAACTGCTGAAGAGGTTTCTTAAAGTTTTCATTTTTCCCTGGGCAGGTTTGGTCAGAGCCTCTGCCCTGTACTTTTACATGGAATTGGGAGCAATTTTTTCCTAACATGAAAAATATTGTCTTGTGTGTGTTGAAAAGTACAGCCTTGCCTAGCTTTATGTTCCTACCTTTGAGCACCTGAGCATTAGCCTCTTCTTGCTCTTAAAGTAGCTAGAGAAAAGTAGCCACAGATAAAACTTATAAATATAAGAGAAGGCTTTTTGAAAAAGTGATATCTCAGTTTCACAAAACTTGAATGAGAGAGAGAAAAAGAGTTCAAGGAAAAAGGAGTAACTTTTTCTTAAAATCATATGGATACTAACATGAGTTTTCAGTGTTGGTTTTTATTATTAATTTTACATAATGTGACTACTCTCTCCCATCAATATTTGTATTAGGGTGCTATATATTTGGTAAGGATCCTTTGATATTGGGAAGGGATTTACAAAAATACAATGATTAAACTGGGTTTCTTCCTCTGATTTTCATAATTTAAATAAAGCCACAGTCATTTATATAAAAGAAAAGCATTTGTCCCTGGGCAAATCTTTTGAGGACAGAGATCAAAGTAAACTGCATATGGTTTTTACATCAGTTCTGTATGTATTTGATATATAGATCAATATCTGTACACATTTAATCTTTAATTTTTGTGATCATTGAGAAAGTGTTTGAAATTATCTCATGAAGAGTATACAATGGCATGAAAAATTCCTTCAGAGAAATTTATGTTCCTTTCATTTTTACCAAGTTGCAAATTTTCAGCATGGATGTGAAAAAAATTAAAATTATAACATTGTGTAAAAGATGAAAATAATTCACTAAATTTGTCAGTTTTTATACAAAATATTAAAGTTAAAAGATAATGACAAGTCCCAAATAACCTGAGTGACAATCTAGGAGGATGAAAAGGGCAATAGGAAAGAGGAAAATGAATGAAATAATGCTCAAAAGGTAAACAGAGTCTGGATTATAAGAAGTCTGAGCGTGATTCCCAAAGTCATAGGGATTCATTGGGAGATTCACAGCCAGATAGTAATATAGATTTGAAATACAGAAATATCATTGGATTGCCAGATTAGAGAACAGAATAAAATGTTAAGAGTTCTTGAAACAGAAACAATAGTTGGTAGACTTTACATTAATGTAGGTAAAAATATTCAAAACCTACTGAATTAGTAAAAATGTGAATGTGAAAGGAGTATTTTTGAGAGTTACTTAGTGAAGTAGGATTTTACTTCTTAAAATGTTAGAAACTGATTATTTATGGAAGGGAATGAGAAAAAAAGACATTAAGAGCAGGGCAAAGCTTTGGGCCTGGAAAATTGGTGTTTATTTCACAGAAGAAATAAAGGAGTAATGACCATGCAGAGGGATTATGCTAATGTTTGCTATTCTGATTTAAAGATTTAAAATCTTATAGAACAATTCAAGGGAGTGTAATTTAGTTATAAGTGTATGTGCATATATGTGTTTGATCTTAGTTTCGGATGATAAAGAGGACAATTAATTTTCAACCACCTTATATACATGATTTAGTAGTATATGTAATGAAATAAAATTTTTTCCCTAGAAGTATTTTAGATATATCATCTATTTAGATAGATGAGAATGGTAACCAACAGATGAGAAGGCAGGAACATGAGGTTAAGAGAATAATTCCATAAAATGGGCTCACTGTGCTGACCCCCACATACTTTTTTTGCCAAAAAAGCAATTCACCTACACCCCTGCGTTGCCTAAGTAGACAGGATATATTAGATTCCTCAGCAAACTGAGGTGGGGTGGAGGTCAAGTAGTCAGTGTAGGTAAGGAATGAAATGTTGGGGGTCTATAGAGGATGGCTACTGGTTATCAAAGAGAGAACAATTGGTTGTTAACCTCCTTGATCGTGTTCCTGGACACTCTGGGTTGCTAACAATCGACTCCACATCCCTCCCCTTGGTCACATATATGGGGAAGAAAGAGAAGACAATAATCAAAAAGATAGAAGAAGAACAAGATACACCCCCTCCCATGGACACCAGCTCTGGGGCCCTTTCTCTGCAGATAAGTCTATCGTGTCCCTTTCTTAAATAAAACTTGCTTTCTAAACTTTCTTGCCTAGGCGTTTCTTGGATGTTTAATCTTCAGCACTGGGGAACAAGGACCTGTTCCTGATCTCCAAGGCTGGTATCTTTTATCTGATGTCTTTTCGGATCTCTTAGTAACATTTTAAAGTGGTAGATTTCACAAATCTTTAGCAATGTGAGATTCAATGTGCTGCTATCTTCAATTAACATTGCTGTTGCTACAGTTCATTCATTGCAGATTTATGCACCTTCTCAATCTGAGAATGCTCTCAAAAGTCCAAGAAATCAGTCACAAGAATGTGGTGAACTTTCATTTACATTTGGAAGCCTGGCAACAGAGCCTCAGCATCTGACTCATATCCTTCCAGCTCTCAATCTACTTGGGCTTTCCTTTGTTTTAGCTTAAATAAGACAGAGTCCTGCTGCTGCCTCTTTAATGGAGAGTGTGGACAAAATACCAAATTCTTTTTATATAATGTAGGTCTAAGAAAGTTTTAGTGCCTAGTCTACCCATCCCTCCCATTTTTTTATATAACAACCTCCCCCAACAACTCTCATAAAGCAAATGTTTTACTGTCCTCTTCCCATCAGTTTTTCTGTAAGTGAAAGTTTTGAAGTGTGTGGGGCCAAGAGGCATAAGCAGTTGAGAATATTTTATGATGCTGAGCATGTCAGATTTTAAGCTTCATGGGTTTTAAACACACACTTCTGAATAGCTTTGCCCTCATACCTGATCTTTCTAGCCCAGCAGTCTTAAAAAAGATGGCAATTACCACTTCATCATGTTCACTGATATGTGATTTCTGTCTCTTTTTTATTCTTTTCAGTGATTTAAAGATTTGGAAGGAAGAACAAAAGTAGGTATTTTAGGCAAAGGCAATTTTGAAGTATGAAAATATATTAAAAAAACATGGAAGACACTACTTTCTCTCAGCTTTTGAAATAAGTGCAAACAAAATTTTACTTTTCTGTGTACAACTATTCATTTATTTCCGTAGGTATTTATGATGAAGTTGGGCAGTAGAAGTTGGTCATGATTAAAATTGAACTCCAAGGAATTTCAGGTATAGGCAGATGGCAAAGATCGTGGGGTCTCATATGCTTTTCTGTAGTATATCTAGTCTTCAGAGAAATAAGCTGGTGATGCGCTCTATTACAAGAGAAGCAATGCTGATCATTGCTTCCACCTCTGTGTAGATGTAAAGGTGTAGTTATTTTTTTTCTGTATATGTTTATTTTTAATAAGATCTTAAGCATAATTTCAGCTTATAATGTTCTAATTAGCATTCACTAGAATTTTATATGTGTTTTATTCATATATAGGTGTTGTATTTCAAGACAAATGCTTTTATTATTTTATGTCAATCTTATTCATATTTGTTACTGTGGCTTATGGCTTCATTTTCTGAGAGTGAGTGAAAGAGAGAGAGAGAGAGAGAGAGAGAGAGAGAGAGAGGCTGCACATATTGAACTGTCTCACAGAAGAGTTTTCTAGGAACCTACTATTCCTTTCAGAATTATAAAGTGTCTATGATATTAGAAACTTTAGTATAGGATACAGTATTAAATGAATTATAAATGTAAGTAATTTTGAGACATTTTTCAAGTGTATAGTACTCTTCTGAACCATTTACAACAAATGTAAAACAGGTAATATTAAATTTATCCAAAGCAATTTCTTACAAAGGAGGTATTTTCAATTTCATTTGTATACCAGTTTCATTTATTTCCAACAAGATTGCTCATTTAAATTAATTTTTATTTTATTTAAATATAAAATAATGCTTTTTAAAAGCATATTATAAATACCAAAAATTTCTACAATGGTGTTCTTAACACATGGCCTCTACTATTCATATAAAAAGCTAGTATAGAAAGTTTGCTGCTGTCAGAATCTATCTTCAGTTGTTGACCTTTCACTTTCCCTTTCTTCCAGATTCTCTCAAATTTTGTCCTTTCTCTGAAATGATGCATTGCTTCATTAGCTAGAATCCTGGTTCTACTGTCCATAAATTTTGATTCAACACTCATTTACATTTTCTTGCTTGCACATAAATGTAGAAGCCCCAGAAATTTGAAAGAATTTGGGATTTACAAATGAACATCAAATTACTTGGATCTTATGCTAAATAAAAATTACTAAAAAAAACACTAATATTCTTACAACAAAATTAAAAATAATAAGGGGGATGAGTTAACTACACTAAATTAAACAAAAACTTTTTGCTAGTGTCCATATGAAGTGAATAAATACAAATTTATAAGATGATTTAAGATCATTTATTGTTATTTTTAAAATGTATAGTTGCTAGTCATTGTCAAATGAAATTTTCTGTTTACTGTTATTATTTTTATCAGTATAGTTATTTACAAAAGAAAAGTTGATTTTTTTTTTTTTTAATTTCTAAAGCTCTGCCATAAATATTGGCTGGGTCACCTGCCACACTCATACTATGTCATCCCTATAGTTAACAAACAGTATCTGTCCATCAAGGGATTAGGCCAGAGATGTGCACTGGGGCTTCTCTGACTTGCTGTTGGTTGCTGTGGTCTGTGGCAGCACTGAATCTGTCGTTGTTGAGGCTGAAGCAAAGGATATTGATGGTGTCATCACATCTAGTATATAAAAGTGTTTACCTCTGGTGATGACCCATGGCCTGGCCTGGTCCTCCCTGCTGCTGGAAGCCCATTTGACGAGATAGTCACAATGTTCAGATAACCTGTGTGGTCAATATGATTGATCTTTAACTTGTAGTCAGCTAAATTCCACACCTTGAACCAGCTTGTCCCAGCCACAAGAGATAGTGACCGGGTAGTTGCTGTTGGGTGCAAAGTGGACAGAAGGTACCCACTCCATGGGTTTCTCATTCTGGGCAATGTATTTTCATATATCCAAAGTATTCTATAACTTAGTGATTTTTGTCTAGGGATCCAGAGACAATCTGTCAATTGTCAGAAGAGAAGTCTACATTCGACACAACTTTGGTATGGTGCACAATTCTTCTCCTGGTGGTGACCACTGTGAGATCTCAGAGGTGCAGAGCTCCACCCCAGGTACCTGAGAAAACAAACTGGCACTCTACATCACTAACAAAGTGGGAGTGACTTTGCAGAGCATGCTGTGGCATGCCACATTTGGTCTCATCCTTAGTCAGTGGACAGTGTAATGTTGAGGAAGCATGTTTTTAGTTACCTAGCCATCATTGCCCTTGAGAGTGTCACAAAGTGTCATCTATTCTGTCATTTCGGGGGTGGTGTCACCATAGCAACAAGGATGGCACCACATAAGTCAGACAGATTAGCACTACACTTCAAAATATCTATTTTTACACTTTCATTAAGGTAAATTTAATGCACAGTAATCTGCGTATGTTTAAACACAGGAATTTTTTTTTTTTTTTTTTTTTTTGGTATCAGGGGCTAAACTCAGAGGCACTCTGACCACTGGGCAACATCACCAGCCATTTTTTGTATTTTATTAGAGACAGGGTCCCACTGAGTTGCTAAGTGTCTCACCATTGCTGAGGCTGGATTTCAACTCTCAATCCTCCTGCTTCAGCCTCCCAAGTGCTGGCATTACAGGCATGCACCACCGTGTCCGGCCCTAAACACAGGAATTTTGAGGTATGTATACCCCCATGAAATATTACCACACTCGAGACAAAGAACAAATCATAACCCTGTTATGGTTTGGATATGAAGTAACCCCCAAATCTCCTGGGTTAATGCAGAAATATTCTGAGATGAAATGATTGGACTGTGAGAGCTATAACCTAATCAGTTTGAATAAACTTACTAGGTAGTTTATAGGCAGATGGGACATGGCTAGAGGAGGCTGGTCACTGAGTTGTGTCCTAGAAGGGTTTATCTTTCTTGTAGCACCTTCCTTGCTCTCTGTCTGCTCCTGGCTGCATTAGGAGAGCAGCTTCCCTCTGCCACACTCTTTCCCAATGATGTTCTGCCTCTCATGCCATGAGCCAAAATAAAATTTTCCTCCTCTAGATTGTTCTTGTAAGTTATTTTGGTCAACAATAAAAAAGATGACTAAAATATACCCCAAATGTTTCTTATGCCTTTTAGAATCCTTTCCTTTCACTCATCATTCCCAACGTCACACATTTCCCTGATAAACACTGATATTCTGTCACTTTAGGTTCCTTAAAATTTTTATAAATAAAATCTAATAAGTGCTTTTTTTTTGGGGGGGGGGGTCTGGCTTTGTCAGTATAATCATTTTGATTAATCCATTCTGTTGTGTTCCATCAATAGTTGATTATTCTTTTTGGCTGACTTAGTATTCTATTGTACGGAACTATCACAAATTATTCATCCATGTCTGTTGTTAGACATTCAGATTATTTGCAGGTTTGATGACAACAAATAAAGCCATTATAAACATTATTACATGTTTTTTTTTTTTTTTTTTTTGGTACTGGGGATTGAACTCAGGGGCACTTGACCACTGGGCCACATCCCCAGCCCTTTTTTGTGTGTTTTTATTAGAGACAGGGTCTCACTGAGTTGCTAAGTGCCTCGCCATTGCTGAGGCTGGCTTTGAACTTGTGATCCTCCTGCCTCAGCCTCCCAAAGAGCTGGGATTACAGGCGTGCGCCACCGCGCCGGCTTTACATGTTTTTTTAAAAATATTTATTTGTTTTAGTTGTACACAATGTCTTTATTTTTACATGGTGCTGAGGATCAAACCTGGGCCAGGCAACGTGCTAGGCGAGTGCTCTACCACTGAGCCACAACCTTAGCCCCTATTACGTGTTTTTTTGGGGGGGCATATGCATTTGTTTTTCAGAAATATATTGACTGTGTCTTGGGCAGTTATATGTTTAACTTTTTAGAAATTACCTGTTTTCCATTTGATGTTCCCTTCTGCAGTATATTAGAATTTCAGTTGTTCCACATCTTTGTTAACCTTTGGTATAGCCATCCTAGTGGGAGTGTGGGTGGTAACTAATTGTGATTTAATTCCTATTTCCCAAATATTTAAGAGCCTTGCACACTTTTTTCCTATGTATACTTTCCATTAATATCCTTTTTATTGAATTGTCTTAATTTTTTTCCTCATTTTAAAAATTGAATTATTTTTCTTCCTATTTATTCTTTCCAAATAAAAGTTTTATGTTTAATATGTAGTTTGAAAAAATGTGCATTTA